>OX336423.1:13669448-15168731 GCA_946903255.1 Schistosoma spindalis
GTTACTATAACTTCAGTTGTACACAAATTCCTCATTCAAACCTTTTTTTTAAGCCAGTGTTTTTCTTTACTTTGTAGAGGATTTCGAAGGACAATTCACACGGTAGGGGGCAACCCAAATTAACCATGTGTTCGAGAATTAATCTATTGATCGATTTGCATTCCCTCTTAGATAGCCACGCAGAGTATATCATTACTAAATTTAGTATTACTTAAATACTAAGTTAGAAGCAAATTACTCCTGTTACTCTTCGTGGAGGAACATAGGCTTCCCACTAGCATACCCCATCCAACTCTGTCCTGGGTAATCCTTTCCAGTTCTTTCCAGTTGTTATTCATCCTTTGTAAATCTGATTCTGTTTCCCCACGTAATGTGTTCTTTGGCCTTCCACTTTTCCGCTTCCCGTCAGGATTCCAAGTTATGGCCTGTCTCGTGATGCAGTTTGGTGATTTCCGTAATGGATGTTCTATCCACTTCCATCGTCTTTTCCTAATTTCCTCTTCAACTGGAAGCTGGTTTGTTCACTCTCACAGTAAACTGTTGTTGATGGTATCCGGCCAATGGATGATGAGTATCTTGTGTAGACATCTGTTTATAAATACTTGTACATTTTTGATGATCGTTGTGGTAGTTCTCCAAGTGTAAGCTCCGTATAGTAGAACTAACTGTCTTGACGTTCGTGTTGAAGATTCTGACTTTGATAGTGGTTAACAGACAGTTGTTTTCAGTCCCATATGTTCTTCAATTGTAGAAATGTTGTCCCTGCTTATCCGACCCTCGTCTTAACGTCTGTATCTGATCCTTTTTGTTCGT
Organism: Schistosoma spindalis; assembly: GCA_946903255.1. Taxonomy (NCBI): domain Eukaryota; kingdom Metazoa; phylum Platyhelminthes; class Trematoda; order Strigeidida; family Schistosomatidae; genus Schistosoma; species Schistosoma spindalis. The sequence goes on from OX336423.1 coordinate 13,670,262, forward strand.
CGATGAAGCTACTCAGGTACGTGAAGGATTCCACATCTTCCCCAATTTCGCCATTAAGTGTGACTGGGTTGGTGTTCTCTGTGTTGTATTTGAGGATCTTTCTTTTTCCTTTGTGTATGTTGAGGCCTACTGATGCAGAGACTGCTGCTACACTAGTTGCCTTCATCTGCATTTGTTCGTATGTATGGAATGGGAAGGTTTGGTCATCTGCGTAGTCCAAATCGTTTAATTGGTTCTGAGCTGTCTATTGTATTCCATGCTTTCCCTCAGATGTCGATTAGAAGCAAGTGATTTTTATAATTTCCACTGATTAGAAAACTTATAAATTAGGATGGTGAATAAAACAATTTTATCAAAGTTATGTTCTTGTTGTTAGGGTATCTCACCTTCCTCTTTTGACAAAGTTTAAATGTATAATTGATCTAACGAATATGTATGTTTGCATTTCAATGATTTTTGTTAAATTGTAGTCAATATGTAACTCAGTAATGTTACTATGTTTACTAGTTAAAACAATATAATTCACTCGTTTTAAAAATTGTACATATACATATATATATATCTTTATTAATATATACTCATCCTGTATGTATTGCCTTTATATAATCATCTAACGCTGATTAAAAATATTTGCAGCTTAGCGTCTACAACGAAACAATCTGCGTATGATACATATATGTCAAAAAAAAAATAGACTAATCAATTACAGATTCACTTGGTATTGTTTGTCTTGTATCTTCCCATTAAGGTTTAAGACTGCAATTGATCAGTCTGTTATTAGCATATGTGCATACTGTGCGTATGCCTCGATATTGCCTTAATTCACAAGCTTTTTGTAGTAAGCAATGATGGATAGTGGCTAGCGATGGAATCCAGGACGTGCGTTTCGTCCTATTCGGGACTCGTCCTGGATTACACTGCCAGCCACTATCCGTCATTGCTTACTATAATAATCAATTACAGTTTTAAATGTCGTTAGCTAAGTGGATAAATCAATAGCATATTAAGCTAATAGTACTGGATTTGAGTTACCGGGTACATATCTATTATGGGTTATAGTAGATACATTCAATTAACAAGTCACAAGTAGGACGAAACTTGCTTTCTAGATTATAATAAAAAAGAGAAAGATAGTTTAATGAACTGTTTTACTTACGGTCTTGTTTATTTCGTTTTCTTCTATAGTACCAGATCAGTATTAGTACTACAATTAAGCATATTATTCCAACTATACTTAAAACCAATGGGATAATAAATTCGATACTATATTGAAATGATCTGTTTGAAATTATTAAAAAAAAACAAATATTATTTTAATTATATGAAATAGATGTAAGATTTACAACATGTATCATTTCAATATCAACATTAACTGCATCTCTGTGCTAATGTGGTATGGCAACTCGAACTGATGTACGTACGTACAAAGTTCCACGTTGTTACTGACTAACTGACTTTTCAATATCTCCGAAAAATTACTGGTCTGGTAATTAGTTATATGTTAAGTAGGAGTTATGGAAACTGTTGGATTTCATTGAAATCATAAATCGATCAAAGTTAGATCTCTACTAAAAATCTAAGAGTACTGAATGGCCATTTTGTCTTGATATGAGACTCAGCAGTAGTGCATATCTATAAAAGACTCGAACCTGGGACCTCCGGTCTCAAGCGAAACTGCAAAGTCGGAGAAACTGGCGGTCCTTCATGGTAAATCTTGCATATCAGGTAACTATGTGGAAAATTCTAAAATACAGTAAAAACTAAAATCATGTTTCACTGTAGTATGCACCTTCAAATCAACTCATAATCAAAGAATCATTAAAAAAAGTTATTGACAAGAATTCTACCGTCAATTTATTCCATCATAATCTAATAACAAGAAGCAACGACTTGAAAATGAAATAAATCCAATTCGTTATCTTTTTTACTTAAAATAGTTCAATCGTAACATACTGAAGTGTACTAAGTTCATTATCTAATCGACTAGAGGTGATTATTGGTAGAGATTGTGCTGTATATTCAGTTTTTTATCAAGAACTTTAAAACTGTTGTTTGTTTGTATCATTGACTATAGTCAAATATATGGGGTAAATAATAGATAGATAGATAGATAAATAGATCTCTTGGGGGGGGGCGAGATCGTGGGGACACACTGCTGAGGAGTCCCACAATAGGACGAAACGGCCGTTCAGTGCTTTCACGTTTTCCATGGTCATTTAGCTTCAATTGCCTCATAATCTCAACCATTGAAGTAATAATAATAATAGTAAGAACAATAAATCATCAACTCACTGTGCTTCAACTAAAATGTGAAATAGGAATAAAAGAGTAAATGAATATTTGTTAAAATGATGAATGATAATTCAATGTAATAATAGATTTCAGAAAAATATTGTAGAATATATTGCCGATAGCATTTGAAGTGAATAGTCTTGGTTTCGAATCCCGAAAGGAACATCAATTCTACGATGCAGGAACATCCAGCTAACGAATGCACAGGCATTAAAAGCACAGATGGATGGTAGTTAGCAATGGAATCAAGGACGTGTGGTTCATCTTATTTGGGATTCGTCAGTTGAATGTATCTGTATTTTACAGTTGATGTTCACTTCGAAACTTAAACCCAATACCATTCGCTTCAAACATCATCGTGTTATCCACATGGTAACTGAGTCTTAACAACCGCTAGCTTTTGCGATGGTTTGAAGTTTGAATTTATTTTGTATTGTATTTTGGAATTTTCCCATTGATATTTACGACTGTAATTAATCAGTCGCTTATTGGATAACGCGATGACGTTTGAAGCGAATGGTACTGTGTTCGAGTCCCAGAGTGAACATCAACTATGGGATGCAGATACATCCAGATGACGAGTCTTTTTATTATTTCGTTCTTAGAATTAATTAGATTATTTTAATGAAATCGGTAATGCATATAGTGAAATCAATTAGTTCTAGTCACATTACTTTTCATACTATGAATGTTTATTTAGTAAGATTGAATAAAGACTGTAAGTATTAGACAAAATGTACTTATTATTACCAGATCACATTCCGCTTACTTATGATTACTTAAATCTTCCCATTGATGTTTACGATTGCAATTAATTAGTCTCTTATTGGAATATATACATCCTGTACAGATTACCTCACTTAATAACTTACTTACTTACGCCGATTACTTCTAATGGAGCATAGGCTGCCGACAACCATTCTCCAACTCACTCTGTCATGGACCTTCTTTTCTAGTTCCATTCAGTTCGTGTTCATACCTCTCATGTCTATCTCCATCTCCCAGCGTAATGTGTTCTCTAGTCTTCCTCTCCTCCTTCGACCTTGAGAATTCCATGTGAGGACTTGTCTTGTGACGCAGTTCGGTGCTTTCCCCAATATGTGTCCTATCCACTTCCAGCACTTCTTTCTGATTTCTTCCTCAATTGGGATCTGATTTGTTCTATCCCATAATAGGTTGTTGCCAATAGTGTCCGGCCAACGGATCCGAAGTATTTTGCGTAGACAACTGTTAATAAACACCTGTATCTTCTGGATGATGTCTTTCATAGTTCTCCAGGTTTCCACACCATACAGTAGAACTGTCTTGACATGTGTATTGAAATTTCTGACTTTGGTGTTGTTGCAGATGTTGTTCAGTTGTAAATATGCTGCTCTTGGTTTTCCGATCAGCGTTTTCACATCTGCATCAGATCCACCGTGTCCACCGATGATGCTGTTTCGCCTGGAGTTTCTCCGGGGGCTACTGCCGATCCCATGCCCGCATAGAGGAGGAGGGTTGAGCATGGGGTCAGCGACCCCATCCGGTAGAAATCTAACCCGATAAAAAAACACTAACCATAAAAAGTTATTCAAACAGATTACCTCAGTATTACCTTAATTTACAAGCATTATAAAGAAAGATGGATAGTAGCTAGTGGCATGTTTCGTTCTATTTACGATTCATCATCTGAATATACCTACATCTCATAGTTAATATTCACTCTGTAAATTAAGACAATATACGCATATACCAATCAAAGACTATTCAATTTACAATCATAAACATCAACAGGAAGATTCATGTCAACATCTATATCAAATGAATATAATCTGTTTACTTCTAACAACAAAAAAATTCTGTGTGAATATTACATAATAAACAGTTTATTTCTTTTTCTCTCTCTAATATGAGTAGTACAAAGGGGAGTATCCATATTCATTGGAACAGTAGCCATAGTAACAAATAATATAAATAATAATGTATTGTAGATTTTTTTTTCAAGTTGATGTACACAATTTTATTGATTATCAATGAGATGGAATAATTTTTTTTATTTGTTTGTTTGTTTTAGGTTATCACATGAATACCAAAAAAAAAAAAATTTAACAAACAATGTACTTTATGAATTCTTTAATTGTGAAAATCTCTGTTCACGTTTATTTCCAATGATATATATTATATTGTTACTAATCAATGATATTATTATGAATATTATTAATAATATTAATGTTAATATTAATCCTACAATAATGAAATAATAAATGAAAGTATTCAGAGAGGGGGGTATTGTGGAGATTTTAGTAATTTCAATAGTTGAATTCATGTGTCAATATAAGTTAGATCACTATGAAAAACCTGGAAGTACTGGATGACTGTTTTGTCTTAGTATTGAACTCTTCTGTAGTAGTGTACATTCACGATCCCCTCCTTGCGAGATTCAAACTCAAGACCTATCAGTCTCGCGCACGAACGCTTAACTATTAGATCACTAAGCTGACATCCAACGGTATTAATGTGCAATTTCAAACAATTCAAGAAATTTTGCCAACGTCTATCATTGTCTTCAGTGAGTTGCTATCTCACAACAGACCTAGTTGAACTTCACTGATCACGGCTTCTCACATGAACTTCAAGAAATACTTCTTGAAGACCGTTACTAGTGAATATATGATGATTATAAACAGAGAGAATATAAACAATAACTAGGAAAATTCTATGAACAGAATTATTCATTATCAATGTGGGGTTGTGTTGATTGTTAACTTTTTGATTGTGTTATATCCTAGTGAAGATTAAATTACAGGTAACTTCTGAGGATTATTAATGAACTTATATTATTTATATATTCTCATGATATAAGTATGCAGTAACTAGATTATGTATATCTATATTCCTCTTATTATAAGCTTCATTTTGACCCATAGATTATTATTGTACGATTTACTGTTCTCAAGTTATACTCAGTTTATTGACTACTGCGTCCTACGTTCATAGCCACATTTTGGCATTATTGTGTACAAATGTTATTTCCTATTTTATGGTGCGTTGAGGTCTGTTTATTTGATATATAAACCCAGTATGTCTAAAATAAATGATTCGATTCGCATATTCAAAGTTGATATTGATGTTCTGTACTCAAGTGGACAGGCTAGGCAAACATAGGACCAATAAGGACGCTAAGCTGCTCATACCAGTCGAACGTTATTGGTTTGGCACAATGCTAAGATTGTATAAATCCTATTTTTATTGGTGAATAGATCACGTGATAACTAGTCGAACATAAAGTCATAACAGATTCAGATCATGAATTAATTGATTTTAGACCACCACTGTCAGGACTCCATTGCTAAATGGATAATATGATGATGTTTAAAGCGAATAGTATTGGGTTCGAGTCCCAGAGTGAATAATAACTGTGGAATATAGTTACATCCAGCTGACAAGTTATAAATAGAATGATATACACTTCCTTAATTCCACTACTAGATATTATCCATCTTTGCTAATAAAATGACTGTTTAGCTCTATGATAGATGATTATACAAAAATAATCTTAAACATAAAATAAATCTACATGTGAATTTGTTTATTACAACCATTCAATGTTACTTTTTTTATGATCAAACGTAAACACTATGCTTTCATGATAAGTGTTATTAATATGAACAAGATTAATTGATCTTCGAATTCACTTGTAAACTATGTAATTTTGAATGATTCATTTGTATACAAGTAAACTTTTATTTCAGGTCAATGTAACTTAAAACTGATAAAATAAAATCGATTACTGATCTTAAATAATATATGTATCTGTGATAATAAGACTATAATTTATGGATGACCTTTGAGTGACGTTAAAATGACCTTGAGAATGCTTATCTATTTACTGGGATTCAATAATGGTTATAAACGAGTATGAGAAATTCGGATCATGAAGACATCAACATCTGAAGGGAAGCACGGGATACAGTGGATAGCTAGGATGCAATTGGATGATCTAGACTTTGCAGATGATCTGGCTCTTCTATCGCATACACAACAACAAATACAGGAGAAGACAACCAGTATAGCTGCAGTCTCAGCAGCAATAGGTCTCAATATACACAAAGGGAAAAGCAAGATTCTTCGATACAACACAACATGTACTAATCCAATCACAATTGACGGAGAAGATTTGGAAGATGTAAAAACCTTTACATATTTGGGCAGTATCATCGATGAACACGGTGGATCTGATGCAGATGTGAAGGCACGGATTGGCAAAGCAAGAGCAGCATATCTACAACTGGGGAATATCTGGAACTCAAAACAATTAGCAACCAACACCAAAGTCAGAATTTTCAATACAAATGTCAAGACAGTTCTACTGTATGGAGCCGAAACCTGGAAAACTACGAAATCCATCGTCCAAAAGATACAGGTGTTTATTAACAGTTGTCTACGCAAAATACTTCAGATCCGCTGGCCGGACACTATAAGCAACAACCTACTATGGGAGAGAACAAATCAGATCCCAGTGGAGGAAGAAATCAGAAAGAAGTGCTGGAAGTGGATAGGACACACATTGAGGAAAACACCCAACTGCGTCACAAGACAAGCCCTCATATGGAATCCTCAAGGTCGAAGGAGGAGAGGAAGACCAAAGAATACATTACGCCGAGAAATGGAGATAGATATGAGAGGTATGAACAAGAACTGAATGGAACTAGAAAAGAAGGCCCAGGACAGAGTGGGTTGGAGAATGGTTGTCGGAAGCCTATGCTCCATTGGGAGTAACAGGCGTAAAACCGAAACCGAATGAGAAATTCAAATTATAATTTACAGTTAAGGGGTTAGGACATTAAATTTAGACTTTTCATTATGAACTGATATTAGTGATAATGCCAAAACTCTATTTCATTAAATGAATGAATGAATTTTGCATGAAAAGTTCAAGATTATTTATCTTAAATCTGATTGGTTCGTCTATAAATTCTAATCTTACTGATGAAATAATTCTTTATATTGATTATGAACAATAACTCATTTCGAACTTAAAAGGTTGTTATTAAGTTTAAATCTTTAAAGAAAATTGTAAAATAATATATCACTTGATTACCTTGAATATACAGCTATATCATGAATAAGTGTATAAATAATGGAATAGGCCTCTAAATGCCCTGGTAGGTCCGAGAGTGAGGAGAGTCAACTCTTCCTCTCCAAATGCTTTCACATGGCTACGCATATACAGCCAATGTCAAGGAAGTCCTACTCACTTCCTCCTCATACCATGAGGGGTGTTGTTTACGAAATTGAGAGTACGAAAAGCGAATGACAGGCTGACTAACCGGATAGGTGAATATGGAGGATCCATTTAGGGTAGTTGGAAAACACTTATTTCAAACCAATGGTGCACATGAACTCCAGGATCTTGAAGGAACAAATGGCGTATGAACCAATTGTTGGTGACCGGCTACCATGAGACTGCATCTCCTTACATTGTTCCACTGTCTTGTGGATCAGATCTTTAGATCAAAGGCTTCGGGTGTGGCCTCCTAAGAAAACCACCTACTTCAGTGTGGGCACCCGAGCAGTATTCAAGTGCACACACAAATCAAGTGACTTACGAGGCGCATATCTATTTTGTGCCTCCTTGTACCAATATTTATGTGTTCAAATAAATAAATAAATAAATAAATTTGCAATAGAACAACCAAATATCTAAATAAATTCAGGAAGATAATTCTTTATTTTTTCTAATAGTTACAGTCAGTGATGATATCTGAGGAATTACGTTTAGATAAATACGTTAAAAGGAGATGATCATCACTGATTCCATTGGATGATTGATGTATTATTTATCTGATTAACTGAAGTGATGTATCAAGATGATTGAATTCCATTTCAGTATTCTAACGACTAGAGGCTTCTTACAAAACCGGAAGGTTACAATTTTGATCTCTCACAAATTCGTCTGTGTACAGTTTTGAAGAGTTCCATACTAGAACAAATTAATTATTCATTACTTCCTAGTATTTAATAGTGTTTCAAATGAAACTAATCTTTGATGAATACTGTATGACTAATAAGATTTCATCATCGATGAAAACGGTGGATCTGATGCAGATGTATAAGCGCTGATCGGAAAAGAAAGAGCAGCATATTTACAACTAAACAACATCTGCAACTCATAACAACTGTCTGTCAACCAACACAAAAGTCAGGATTTTCAATACACATGTCAAGATAGTTCTACCGTATGGTGTGGAAACCTGGAGAACTATGAAAGCCATCATCCAGAAGATACAGGTGTTTATTAACAGTTGTCTAAGCAAAATACTTCGGATCCTTCGGCCAGACACTATTAGCAACAACCTACTATGGGAGAGAACAAATCAGATTCCAGTGGAGGAAGAAATCAGGAAGAAGTGCTGGAAGTGGATAGGACACACATTGAGGAAGGCACCCAGCTGAGTCACAAGACAAGTCCTCACATGGAATTCTCAAGGTCGAAGGAGGAGAGGAAGGCCAGAGAACACATTACGCTGGGAGATGGAGATAGACATGAGAGGTATGAACACGAACTGAATGAAACTAGAAAAGAAGGCCCAGAACAGAGTGAGTTGGATAATGCTGATCGGCAGCCTATGCTCTATTGGGAGTAGCAGGCGTAAGTAATTAATAAGAAGATTTAATTGAATATTAAATTAGACTTTTATACATCAGATACGAAGATATCATCTATATGACTATTAAATTCTATGAATGCTACGAAACGATCTAAGTTAGACATTCATTGAAAACAAGGAAGCATTTGATGGCTGTTTTGTTGTGGTATTAAACTTTCTAGTGCCAGTGGGTATCTACGACCCTGCGAGAGGAGCTCGCGCCATTACAACATCACTGAAAACGATTAGTTTGATAATAGGAACGGGTCTATAATGATTTAAAAATGCCATTAAACTTACTTCTACACGAATCGCTTTCGACATATATTTTCATATTTTAAATCATGAAGCGATATTAGCTAGAACACCATTGAAAAGTCATTAAGTTCTAGATAGCTCCTCAGGAGTGCATATTTACGACGTCATCATTGAGAATCGAACTCAGGACCTTCGGTATCGCAGATGAACGTTTAGTCTGTAGACCAGTGAACCAGTATTTAATGCTCTATATATCTGATTTCAAGCAATTCAAGACATTGCATGACCATCCTTGAAAATTTCACTACCTTGACAAATACCTCGATTTCACATACTTGTTTCATCTGATGACTACTCCTGAAGTAGAAATCTTGAACTTTTTGCTTGTTTAGTGTTTATCACAGCAAAACTAGATTTTTGTTTTGAAACTAGCTCACAAATCAATTTGAATGTTGCACTACGTGTGTTTATTAGCCTTATTTAGTTTAGCCTAGTAATAAGGGTGAGTTCATCTAATCACTAATTCAATAATCGGTATGATCATAACAGTACTAAACGAGTTCATTCAATCAGCAGTAAAAATGTACCAAAAAAGATTGTTGTATAACTATGAACTTCAACTATGATGCGTCTAGATAGTTTATGAGATATTTTCAGGTTGAAAATGACTAATTGGTCAATACCTAGAAGAACTGAATGGCCGTTTCATTCTAGCATAGATTTCTTTAACAGTGTACATCTACGACCCCGAACGCGAGAATCGAACCTGAAACCTTCAGTTTCTTAAGCGAGTGCTCAACACCTAGACCACTAAACCAGAATCCAATGGTGCTTATGTCTATCTTTAATTAATTCACGAAATCGGTTGATTATTTTTCAAGTTTAAATGGTGGACATAGATTATCTAGTTGATGTTTACTCAATAATCTCAATCAGTGGTTGAAAATATTGAGGTATACAGTTTAAAATTAATCAAATTCAGGACTATGTATTCACTCTTCATCTGCCTCTACATATTGAGTACCAGTATTCCATCATACACATTTTTTTAATTTTATTGTAGGGTCAGTGCCCTGGTTAAATCATCCGGCAGTTGGGTCACTGAATATTGAACTGTTCATCAATCTCCAGCAAGGTCAAGAATAACCAACGAGCATCAATTAATCGTACGCCATGGATTGGCCAATGCAGTGGTGGTTACAGTTTCGCCTGTACCTACTGTAGCTAATGTATTTCTATAATAGCGTCCTTTGTGTTATACGGTCTTCAAAGAAGCCATAATACTTCTATACGACAAAAGAATAAACCTCGTTAGGTGCTGACCACGATTTTCGTTGGTCACACGATTGCCGTCCAACTCCAGTACACTCCCAATCAATCGACATCGATCATCTAAGTCTGTGATCTACATTATTTTTTTAAAGTTATATTTTCAATATTCAGCTTTATTCTTATTGTCATTACTAGTAAACTATTTCAACTGTTTGTCATATTTTATTTATTTATTTGAACACATAAATATTGGTACAAGGAGGCACAAAATAGATATGCGCCTCGTAAGTCACTTGATTTGTGTGTGCACTCGAATACTGCTCGGGTGACCACACTGAAGTAGGTGGTTTTCTTAGGAGGCCACACCCGAAACCTTTGATCTAAAGATCTGATCCACAAGACAGTGGAACAATGTAAGGAGATGCAGTCTCATGGTAGCCGGTCACCAACAATTGTTTCATACGCCATTTGTTCCTTCAGGATCCTGGAGCCGATGTGCACCATTGGTTTGAAATAGTTGTTTTCCAACTACCCTAAATGGATCCTCCATATTCACCTATCCGGTTAGTCAGCCTGTCATTCGCTTTTCGTACTCTCAATTTCGTAAACAACACCCCTCATGATGTAAGAAGGTAGTGATTAGGACTTTCCTGGCAGTGATTATATCCGCGTGGCCATATGAGAGCATTTCGAGAGAGAGAGAGAGAGAGAGAGTTAACTTTCCCCACCTTCAGTCGTACCAGGACATTGAAGTGTACTATTTATCATCATTTATCACTCATCTCTTTTTATTCTTATATATTATGATCATTTCAAATCAACAACATATATTTGAATTAACCTCTAAATGAATTATAACTAATTGACATAAATCAATGAACAATATAAACAACACTTACCAATTTCCAACATCATTCCAAATATTATAGAATTTAATAAAAAATATTGATTAGATTTAAAATAAATCATATTAAATTTTCATTTGTTTTATTCATTTCATTTCTTTTATGGATATAAATAGAAGAAGAAAAAAAAGAAAGAAAAAAAGAAAGAAAAAACAAAACAGAAACAAACAACGTGTATCTTTTCTTTTTCCGTTAGCCTTCTTTTTGTTTATTTGTTAATTTATTTCTATTGCCGTTTTTATTGTCGCCGTTGTTATCGTCGTCGTTGTCGTTGTTGTTGTTGTCGTTGTTGCTACTGTTTGTGTTGTTGTTTACATTGAATGATTTACAATATAAATCATTATTCATTAAAACACAGATAATATGATGTAATTATGTAAATAGGTTAATAATATTATGATATTGACTAATGTTTTATTTATTATTTCCACAATCAATTATATATATTTAATATTAGATTATTGGTGGATGAATATTACTTCAATTATGAATATCTTAGCTTCTGGACATTTATTTATATAAGAATATCTTTCTCTCTCCCCCTCTCTCGCTTCTTCTTCTTCTTCTTCATCTTTTCTTCTCTTTTTTCTTTTCTTTCTCTTTTGTTTTTCTCTTTCTTTTCTTTCTTACTAATATCTGTTTGTATATCTAATTATTTACATTCAAGGTCATATCTACCTTGTGATTGTGTCTATTTTATAATAAATTTAAAAAAAAACTATTTAGATGCCGGCTTAGTGGTCTAGTGGATTAAGCGTTCACGAGCAAGACTGAAGGTGCTGGGCTCGAATCACGTGAGTGGGATCGTGTATGTGCACTGCCACGGAGGAGTCTTACAATAGGACGAAAAGAGGCCCGTCTAGTGCTTACGGGTTTTCAATGGTGGTCTAACATCAATCGGTTCATTATCTCAATCAAAAATTTAATAATCTTCACAACCCTTATACTGATAAAGAAACTACTATTGAATATGGTGTTAAAAATTGTTTTTTTTTAATTCTGTTTTCTTTGAAAAAATAAATAAAAATGATTTATATTGTATTCGTCGGTTGTTTTGTTTTTCATGTTTGTTTGTTTGTTTCTTCTTGTCTAATAGAAAGGTTGGTATGAGGTCCGGTGAAATATCACTGAAGTATATCCTGATCATCCGATGGTTGGGTTATTGAATGTCAAACAATCCATTGATCCTCGTCATGTGTCCTGTATCATGACACTGTTGAATGCTTTTAATCCATTCGACTTTATTACTAATTGGAATATGTTCTTTAAATTAGAATTAAGCTCTGCTTTCTGTTCTACTAATGTAACTGCTATGGCAAATACATGTTAATTTCATACACATGGTTCATTATATTCATTAGTGATTACTGACAGTAGGAACCGCATAAATATTGCTAGTAAGTTTATGATTTTCTTTGATGTGTCATCATTGTTTACGAAAATACCAGTTCTTCAAACCATAGACATAATTTGTCAACATTCTGACATCCTACTTCTACCAGCAACAGAATTCAAACGACTGTTAATCATGTGTACAAAAGATGCTCAGTTCCAATTCAACAATATCATATACCGACAAACCAACAGTGTAGCAATGGAATATCCATTAGGTCCTATCCTAACAGATATTTTCATGACTAACTTCAAAAGAACCAAACACAAAGGATCAATTGATGAAATGATATATTATTCAAGGTATGTTGATCATACCATCATCGTATGTATTAATCAACAACATGCAACAAATCTGCTAAAATTTTTCAATGAAGCCCATCCAAATATCTATTTCACTATGAAACATGAAAAAGAAAACAGATCCTATTTTCTCGATATCGAGATTATGTTATCTTTGACATGTTAATTTACAGTTGTTTATTAACAGCTGTCTACGCAAAATACTTCGGATCCGTTGGCCGGACACTATAAGCAACAACCTACTATGGGAGAGAACAAATCAGATTCCAGTGGAGGAAGAAATCAGGAAGAAGTGCTGGAAGTGGATAGGACACACATTGAGGAAAGCACCGAACTGCGTCACAAGACAAGTCCTCACATGGAATTCTCAAGTTCGAAGTTGGAAAGGAAGACCGAAGAACACATTACGCCGTGAGATGGAGATAGACATGAGAGGTATGAACACGAACTGAATGGAACTAGAAAGGAAGGCCCAGAACAGAGTGAGTTGGATAATGCTGATCGGCGGTCTATGCTCCATTAGAAGTAATCAGCGTAAGTAAGTAAGCAAGTAACATGTTAATTAGTATACATAGTTAATGATAACATGAAAGGAATACCTATTAATCTTTGATTGTGTTAAAGAACATGTTGCTTTGGATCGGACATTCAGTTTAGCAGAAGGATAAGTTTTTGTGAATGCAGTTTTTAGTTTCATATGGATTGACCCTGTGACATTATCACCTTTGAATTTGAATTGAATAAAAATAGGTTTTTTATTTACTGTAGTTTTATTAAAGGTTTTTTTCATCTCTACGTTCTCCATGATTCTCAATAAATTTCAGTGGGTATCCGTTATTCTTTAACATTTATTACTTCCTCTTTTAGTATATCGGCAGTACATATTCTTTCTGTTAGTTCTGTGAGACAGTGTTCTGACAAGTGGCTTTTTTGTTATTGATTGGACAAAGAATATTGAAACTGAAATAATTCCCATTCTTTCCTAGAAACTGAACATTGAACGGTGCTATCATTTCTTTGTTTTATTGCAATATTGAGAAAATGGAAATTGTTCTCTTTTTCATGTTCCATAGTGAAATGGATATTTGGATGGGCTTCATTGAAAAGTTTCAGAAGATTTATTGCATGTTGTTGATTGTTACATACGATGATGGTATCATCAACATACCTTGAATAATATATCATTTCATCAATTGATCCTTTGTGTTTGGTTCTTTTGAAGTTAGTCATGAAAATATCTGTTAGGATAGGACCTAATGGATATTCCATTGCTACACTGTTGGTTTGTCGGTATATGATATTGTTGAATTGGAACTGAACATCTTTTGTACACATGATTAACAGTCGTTTGAATTCTGTTGCTGGTAGAAGTAGGATGTCAGAATGTTGACAAATTATGTCTATGGTTTGAAGAACTTGTATTTTCGTAAGCAATGATGACACATCAAAGAAAATCATAAACTTACTAGCAATATTTATGCGGTTCCTACTGTTGGCGAATTCAAATGAATCCTTTAATGTAGACGTGGCTAATCTTTGACGGACTGGTTCTAACTTATCCATTAGCCATCGTGAAACTTAGTAGTAAGGTGAGTTGACCATTGACTATAGAGAAATAGTTTGTTAACTTTGTGAATTCTAATCACTACTTTAATGTTCTGGAACTTTCCCTCTCAAACTTGATTCATTTTTCCGAAACAAACAATTTTTATGACCTAATTAACTCAATTGAAATCTTTGCTACAACATGATATACATATTCACTTGTACTAATATTGGTGTTCCTACTTAATGTCTTGGGAGTTGCAATGGTTCTTCACACTTTCAAGTATACGAATAAGCGACATATACATAAAAACTATTAAAAATCATTGAAACGTTTCAGTGTATATAGTATGTTGAACTTCATATTTTAAAATATGCTCTAAATTTTGGAGAGGTTAGTGTGAGGACGGACCACGGGTGAACTCGAGGAAGCTGTAAGAGACTCAGAAGGAGTCGAAGATATTCCATCCAATCACCTTTTTGGGAGAATATTCTAGAATTCCTAAGTGTAGCTAATAACCTACTGTATGCGGATTGGAGGACTGTAATGATGATTTCGTTCTTACTAAAAATTATAAATACCTGATATTTTTGTACTATAATTGACACTGTCTAGAATAATATTCCTTTCATTAGTCTTCTGGTTCTGGCGTTCTGATGCTCAAGTTATACACGGTATATCAAGAAACAACTATCTAAATATAACAGTTAGGATAAGAAATTAATATTGTTTCATACAACTCCAATTTAGATGGTGGTGTAATTAGTATCAATAGTTAAGGGTTATTGTATTCGTAAGAATTGATTTAACATACTTAAATTGGAATACTCAAATGTAAGTACAGTAACACAGTTAAGTCATCCATCAGATAATTGTGTATAGAACCATACTCTAGTTGTAAAGGGTTACAATACTAACTGTTTACTCACACCATATTAGGAAAAGAATAGTTCTAACCAGAAGTTTATTGGTTGAAAGTTGAATGTCTAATCCATTACACCACAGAACGTAAATAGGGAAAACTTAAAACATACCCTTCAGTTTATTCTACTCAAAGGACAATTTTACCAGGAATATAAGGAATATAATTGTTGGGGTATTCAGAAAATACCCCAGAAATTATCTAATGCTATTCCTGAATGAGAAGTAGTGCCATTTCCCCATTGGTCAATATTCTTCCAACGTGTCATCTCCTTATTGGTCAATATTTATTTGTGTCATTTCCTGAAGGTTAAATCTTGTACAAATGTTATTTTCTATTTATGGTACGATGTAGTCTGTTTGATTGCTATATAAACAGAGTATGTTTGAAATATAATGATTCATATCTCCGAGGCTGAGACTTGTGTTCTGGACTCAATTGGCTGGGCTAGACAGGGAAGCAGGACCAATCAGAGCTCTAGGCTGCTCGCTCGTATTTTATGCGTCACTGTTTCGATCGATAATAGGCTGCTCGCTCGTATTTTATGCGTCACTGTTTCGATCGATAATAGGCTGCTCTCCAATAGGCGGATCACACGTTATAACAATAATTTATGATCATATTTTAGAAAATAAAATGAAATGAAAGTAGAAATTTATTATTTTCATATGATTTAAACTGATTAGTGGACATTATAACAAAGAAACTTCCTCAGAATAATAATGTCTCTTGATCAAGAATTACACTATAATCATTGATCTAGATCATATTCCATGAGACTATATTAGATTGGATCATGTGTAAAAATTTTCCCAGGTAATTATAAATAAATTCACACCGTCAACATTTTTACATTTAGACACTGATAATAATAATTTATCTGTATTATAAGCAAAGATGAATAGTGGCTAGCAATGGAATCCAGAATGAGCGTTTCATACTATTTGAGACACGTCGACTGGATGTATCTTTATCTCACAGTTGATGTTCATTGCAGGACTTGAATTCAGTACCATTCACTTCAAACGCCATCGAGTTATCTACTTAGTTACTGATTCCAGATAGTTACTAGCTTGTGCGATGGGGTGAAGTTGAAATTCACTTGTTATTGTTTACTTGAATCTTCTGATTGATGTTTACAATTTCAATTGATCAGTCTCGTATTGATATATTATTCCCGGAGTGAACATCGATTCTGAAATGTAGGTACATCCAGCTGACGAGTCCCAAATAGGACGGAGCGTATGTCTTAGATTCCATTGCTAGCCACTACCCATCTTTGCTTAGAAAACTGTAAGTTTATTTACTCTCATCTGTGATTATTAGTAGGACAAACTCAGCTTCTTTTATAGTTCAATTACAGTGCATAGTACTGGTATTTAAAATTATCTGAAGTTCACTAAATGGATAAACAAACTCACAAGCCTGAGATATTAGTAGTTTATTTTACATTTTATATTTACTATTGTTAACCGTACTATTACACCCGAAACTACAATCATTATTTTGTCTTTATAAGGCACATGTTATAAAAGAAGTGGACAATTACTGAAGCTGAATCTTTTAAAACGACTCAATGATGAAAGTTATCATGTCTATTTTTGGTTATGTATTTATTAAATTGGATATTTATTCTGGTTAACGTTTTTTTTACTAAGGTTGTTTCCTACGGAATGGATATGCTGACTCTATACCTAACCCTCCAGCTTTACCCGGGCTTTGGGCCGGCAGTAGCCCTAGAAGAGCTACAGGCAGAGAACAAACCAGACTCCAGATCAAGAGGAAATTAGGAAAAGACGACGAAAGTGAATAGAACAGACATTACAGAGATCTTCAAACTGCGTTACGAATCAAGCGCTTGCTTGGAATCCTGAAGTGAAACGGAAAAGAGGAAGACCAAAAAACATACTGAGTCAGGAATTGGATGTAGACATGAAAAGAATGAATAGCAATCGGAAACAACTGGAAAGGATTATCCAGGGAATAACAGGGGTAAGTAAGTAAGTTTAGGATATTTGCTTACTGATATTTGTTTTGATTAAATTGTATTATGGGTCGATGCGAAGGTCACTGGTCTGATAGTCATAAAGCATACTTGTAATGTCTATTCCTATTGCTTAGTAATCTTGGACACTAATTCACTCGACCAATTTTTAACTCAGAACACGGTTGAACAGGAACGAAATTATATTCCAAATAACAAGAGTAGATGGAAGTAGGAATTACAATAAGAAAAACGTTAGTATATTTATAGTTTTTACAAGACAAGATTCCAGAGTATTCTCCAAGTCTCCTCTAGTGCTGATTGGTTAAAACGTAGCCAATCAACGTGCTTCAACACAATTCTGCATGGAACCTGATTTAATTCAATCCATATTCCGCTAACAAGTAGTAGTGTTGATAGTAGTAAAAGCAATAATTGAACCAATATCAGCATCAGTGGTTGTTTTAATAATAACAGTAGTAGTTTTATTAGTTGTAGTGTGGTGACCATGACACCCAAGTGATTTATTCTAGCCGACCCAGTTATTCAGTCAGATAAAGATCATCCTGATCCCTTTTCGTCTGTCTCTATGAAATATAGGTATTCAAAATACTCTTGTATTCAGTTTTTCATTTTCCATTATTGTTAACGACGCAAATCGGCAGGATTTATAGTGAGAAAATAAAATTTTATATTTTATAATCAGCATTGTTTCATCATCATGGAGTCAACACTTAGCCTCAATATCAGTAGTAATCGTGTGAGTAGTAATGATGAGAAGAGACAATTAAAAAATATAAAGCTATATTTAATAATAGTGACATGAAGCACATAAAATCTAAATAGGCCTATATTAAATTTGTATATCAGCGGTTACAAATGATGACCGATTGCCATCGGCAAAAATAAATTGAAAATCAGCTATCTCACAAAATGACCGATCGAGAAGTTGGATCTGGGTTCATTGACCTAGTGTTTTTTTATGCATCCGTTTCAACATGTAAAAATCCTAAATTCGTCATAATACTCAATGATTTCAAAAATAGAAAGTAAAATTTATTCTGTCATATTCTTTCACTAGTTCTATATGTTCATTAAAGTTTATTTCTTAACTGAATAATGGTAATTAACTAAATTATCTTATTACCATGTGTATAATTTTAATTATTAGAGGTATTCACCAAGAATTAGATGCGATCAATGCCAATGAAAAGGTGGGGGAGGGGTTGAATTTGCTCACACCAAAAAAATTAGTCGTTATTGGCTAGTACTTTTTGTCATTTTCTTAACGAGCTTTTGTAAGTTGCATAATAACAAATAAACTTGGCGGCTTGCTTGAACATCTGGGCTGCCTGTTCATACCATCAAATTATCTATTCTTGTTTGCTTTAATACATCATTATGTCTTTTAATCGCATAACTTATTCAGGTGCATTACTGAAAAGTGTAAAACCTTTCTTGGTACAAGTGAAAAAAGGTTTGATCACAGATATCATGGTTACTGTCAATATGCAGTGAAAAGAATATATATAGTATTTCAATGTCGATTTACTGGACTGCTAACATTTAACCGACGATCACTCAATATTTATCGTCAGTATCAACCATCAAGTAAGAAACGGAAACTTGTTGAAATACATTGTGCTGATAATACTTACTATATTGTACCAAAAATATAATATTAAATAAAGCTAATAATAATAAATATATAAAAGGTGTCTGATTTGGTTACTGAGCACTTGACAACACTCATATTAAACTTTAACCAATATGATGAGTTTACTTCTCTTGCCAAAATAATAGTCTGTGGTGAATAACAAATACACTTACTGAACAGTTAAATATTTTATGTTGTGTTTAAACGCTTAATAATAATAATAATAATAATAATAATAATAATAATAAAATACAATTTCACACTATGTACTTCAAATTTGAGTTCTTGATTTTGTCTTATTGAAGTGCTATACTTATTGAGACTGGTTCCATTTTGCTATAATATTTCATATTCACATATTCTTAATCGACTGCAGAATTACATGGGATGGTTTACCTGTTTAAGTTATGTCGGAAAACATTAGGATTACACAAAACCATTATTTCTTAGGCTAGTCCCAATTAACCAGGTGTCCAGGCCAATCAATTTCTTGATACAGTCTGAAAAATAATCAAAATTTTATGAGACAGGGTAACATTTAAATGAAAATAAGTGCACAGAATAGCATGGACAGTATATCGCTGGGTGATCGTACAAGCCAAATCATTCAGAGCTGGTCATTGGTTAGTGTGGTGGTTGTAGTGAACTATTAAACATTTATTGGTCATTTTCAGCATTAGGATCATGTTCAGAATGACACAACAATTGTCAAATGCTTCATCGTCATTTAATGAACCCTTCAATACTATATGTATTCGATATAGTCAATTTAATAAAAACTTTACAGTGTATGTAATGTGTGGTTTACTTAGTGACCATCTCTGAAGTTGTCATTTTATACATAAGTCATCGGTTCTCTATGCTGTTGGTCAGTTTTTTACAAGTTCACCTACTGAATGTGGCCAGTTTGGATAAAGCAGGTGTTTGTGGAGCCCGTTGAGTTCGTCTGTGGCGGTGGGCTCACCACTTTTTGTAGGGCCATTTATTCTGTCGTCATTATGATCGGACGATTTTGTCGAAAGGCTCTCAACTTTAGTGGCCCAAGATCTGACTCCAAGTAGATCGCATGAATGATTGTTATTGAAATATTTATGTCGCCTATCCTCGTATATAATCATCGACTTAAATCGCGTTAGTTAATAACGGAATTAAATAAGTCAAATAACGAGAATGGACTTTTGGATACATATATTTTGTATAATCGTTGATTAGACAAACGAACGGGAGAACGATGCTGTAGTGACCTACTTTTGTCAACAGAACGCGATTGGTTCAATGAAAACAATTATTATTATAACCAATTGTACCAGTGACTGTTTTACTGTGCTCGTTTGTTTAACTGTGCTAATGACAGCCATTATAATTACTTACTCTCCCGTTGACTTTGAACTTGTACGAATTTGGTTACGCTCAGTAACCACGCTTGTACTCCTCTGACACGATCTCGGTATTCTTTCGATACCACGAGATCGCCAACAAATACATCTCGACTACAGCCATCATCTGTCTTCTGATATTAGCCTACGGGGATCTTATTGGTTAATTGGCACGTAGTCTTGTAGCGGTGTTCATAGTCAAGCTCAACTCGACACCACGCTACAATTGGTGAGCCAAATCTTGGAACACGTCCCAACCTCGGTCAAATCTTCCAAAGAAGGCAATTCGGTGAGTCTATTATTTTATCTATCCGCGTCTGTCATATATTTTCATATTAATTTTTAATATATAATATGTTTGACATGACGGATAACGATAAGAATAGTATTAATATAATAGACTCCGATGTACGCGTGCCGAATCCTCGGCACTTTTTATTCGCGTGACAATAAATTCCACGCTCTATTCGAGAAATTCCCCAGAATAACTTAACCACTCGAGGAGATTTCATCGGTGACCAATCGTGTGGTACACCACATAGTCACCCGCGGACCACCAGTCACGGCAAGACCACGCCGACTGGCACCGGACAAATTAGCTTTCGCTAAACGTGAGTTTGACAATTTACTATCTACTGGCATTATTCGTCCTTCTCACAGTCCTTGGGCCTCTCCTTTACACATGGTGCGCAAAAAGGATGGGGTTAGTTGGAGACCATGCGGCGACTACCGAGCATTAAATGTAGTTACGCGCTTTGATAGCTACCCCATCCCCCACATACACGACATCACGGCATCGCTCAAGGGCACGACTATCTTTTCTAAAATCGACCTGGTACGAGCATATCACCAGATCCCAGTCGCTCTTGAAGACATCGAAAAAACTGCTATCACGACTCCGTTCGGTCTGTTTGAGTTCCTACGAATGCCATTTGGATTACGGAATGCTGCTCAAACTTTCCAAAGTTTTATCGATAGCATAGTTCGAGACTTGGATTTTGTTCACGTCTATATTGATGACCTGCTGATCGCATCATCAAACGTAGATGAACATTATCAACATCGTACGCTATTACTCCAACGTCTTTCGGATAATGGAATAGTAGTCAACCCAGAGAAATGTGAATTGGGTAAATCAGAAATAATATTTCTAGGTCACATCATCAGACAAGAGGGTATTCTGCCTTGCGAGGACAAAGTTCGAGCAATCAAGGAGTACAACGTGCCGTCCTCAATCAAGGAACTGAAGGCTTTTCTCGGTTTGGTTAACTTCTACCGACGTTTTATCCCCCACGCGGCAGAACGGTTACGACCATTAACCGATTTACTACGCGGTAATCCACACAAATTAGAATTGAACGATACCGCACGTACTGCATTCTCAGAGATCAAAACGGCTCTCGCTGAAGTTACACTTCTCGCTCATCCTGACCCATCAGCCACGCTTAGTATAGCGGTTGATGCATCAGATTTCGCTATAGGAGACGTCATGCAACAGAATATCTCCGGTAGTTGGCAACCACTTGAATTTTTCTCACGACGCCTTACTCCCACGGAGATGAGATATAGCGCTTTTGGTCGCGAGCTGCTTGCAGCCTACTGTGCCATCAAACATTTCCGGCACGCAGTAGAAGGACGCCAATTCATTTTATCCACCGACCATAAGCCCTTAACGTATGCCCTGCATACCAAGTCTGACCGCTACTCACCACGAGAGTGCAGACTTTGGACTATATCTCCCAGTTCACGACAGACCTTCGTCACATTAAAGGCGAGTCGAACTATGTTGCCGATGCTCTATCACGTATCCAGACGAATGCAGTTACCTTACCGGTGCTCGATCTTCCTGCTATGGCCGCCGCGCAAGCAAACGATCCTGTCTGTACAGAAGCACCACAATCTTCGTCCCTTCAGTGTCAGGAAGTAGCCCTAGCTACTAGCTCAGGTACTATCCTATGTGATATTTCTACCGGTCTTCCTCGACCCATCGTACCCTCTGTCTATCGCCGTCTCGTCTTCGATGCCCTTCATGGATTGTCTCATCCAGGTATCGCAGCCACATTATGTCTCATTGCTGCACGATACGTCTGGCCGTCCATGAATTAAGATGTCCGTATGTGGGTAAAGCAATGCTTACAGTGTCAACGATCAAAAGTGCACAGGCACGTAGCTGCCCCCATTGGCACGTTGGCTACGTCTGATGCTCGCTTCGATCACGTTCATACAGACATTGTAGGACTATTGCCACCATCGCATGGGTATGATCACATACTCACGTGCATTGACCGTTTTACAAGATGGCCCGAAGCTATTCCCATCACGTCTATCACGGCGGAGACAGTTGCTCACCGCTTCGTAGAACGATGGATAGCATTGTACGGTTGTCCCTTGACTGTCACGATTGACCGAGGACAACAATTTGAGTCCGCATTATTCTCCTCACTGACCCGGCTGCTTGGTACGGAACGCATACGCACCACCGCCTACCATCCAGCATCGAATGGTTTAGTCGAACGGTTTCATCGCCAACTTAAAAGTGCTCTTCGAGCACACGAAAACGACAATTGGTACGAAACCTTACCGCTCGTTCTCTTAGGCATCAGAACGAGTTTGAAGGCAGATATCCAATGTTCCGCCGCTGAACTTGTATACGGCACGACATTGCGTCTGCCTGGGGAATTCTTCACACCACGGAGCAGTAATGATTTCGGTAGATCAGACTACGTCCATCGACTGTCTGCATTTATGCGAACGCTGTCTCCGGTGTCAACTCGAATACAACATCGACAAGTCGCTCTCTCTTGAGAGTTATCTACCTGTTCACATGTTTTTATACGATTAGATTCGGTACGCAAACCTTTGCAACAGCCTTACGAAGGACCTTTTCACGTGATGTCTCGTCACGAAAAGACCTTCAAGGTTGATCCACACGGCCGCGTCGAGATCTTCAGCATTGATCGTCTCAAATCAGCACACGTCGATGACAGTGCCCTACCCGATAACTTGAGACTCAATGCTAGACCTATCAAACCTTCTAGCGGGATCTCTACGTCTATCTCGGATCCCACGCTAGATACATCAGAGACCTCGTTCTCACGTCCCGGTCAACAGCACGCGTCATCTGCACCGTCTACGGACGAGACTTCCGTCTCATGTCCAGGTCGGCAGATCACGCCACCCTTGACCTCGGATGAGATTGCAGGCTCACGAAGTACGAACGAGACTATCGTCTCACGTTCCGGTCGCCGAGTACGATTACCCGTTCGCTTTCGTGACTAACCGCACAGTCAATATTGGAAACGGTGTAGGACAATTCCTATACTACACGCATGCTACACTTTTCTTTTTTTGATTTTTCTTGTATCCTGAGCCTACGCCTCCGACCATCGCCCGTTTGGTAACGTCGACTTCAGTCAACTTTGGCAAAAGCTGGTTTGGCCACCCACGCTCTAGTCAACGCACTCAGTCGATTATCTGGTCTCGAATTCGCCTAGCATACGCTTGGTCGTTATGGTCGCTTCCGGTTTCTTGGCTCAACGTGGTTTCGTCCTACGTCTGCAGCGTTTTCTGGTTCACATCCCTATGAACGCAATCATCAGATCCTGGATACAAACCACTCTGGTGTGGTATGCTAATTCGACCAACAGATACAGCACACTTCTCCTGGTACCGTTCTGCGCAAAAGACTTTCGTTGGCAACTCGAGGATCAACGATCACTTCCTGTTCCGCCAATTTCCTCCGTCCTACAACCGCACTTCTGTCGATCAATCCCACGAATCAAACCGCTAACTATCGAAAGTGTAAACCCTTTCTAGCGGGGGGCTCCTGTAGTGACCTACTTTTGTCAACAGAACGCGATTGGTTCAATGAAAACAATTATTATTATAACCAATTGTACCAGTGACTGTTTTACTGTGCTCGTTTGTTTAACTGTGCTAATGACAGCCATTATAATTACTTACTCTCCCGTTGACTTTGAACTTGTACGAATTCGGTTACGCTCAGTAACCACGCTTGTACTCCTCTGACACGATCTCGGTATTCTTTCGATACCACGAGATCGCCAACAAATACATCTCGACTACAGCCATCATCTGTCTTCTGATATTAGCCTACGGGGATCTTATTGGTTAATTGGCACGTAGTCTTGTAGCGGTGTTCATAGTCAAGCTCAACTCGACACCACGCTACAATGCTTAGAGAAGAAAGCGAAGTAAAAATGACGCGTGGTAGAGATGGCTGGTAGGCCAACTCCCATTAAACCAAGCGTTAATCAATATTTATAAGCACACAAAAATAAGTTACAGACATGTGATGAATAGGATAAGGAGTGTACAGACGCCAACGCGCTCATATAAAAACAGTCAAGACTGATAAGCAAATAATTAACAAGGTTAGAATGTGACTCAAGTAAGATGAATAGAATGGACTGTCCGAAAGCTAGACAAAGATATTTGGGCTTAACATAATAACAGACACTACATGTTCCTAAGGTGTAACGGAAATAGGATGCTGAAAATCCCTACACAGCATTCATTAAACAGTATTGTCATTTATTTGTTTCTTCTTGTCTTGTATTTTAACCTGATGTGTGGACGAGAACGATCATGATTGGTTGCCTGCTTAGTCAGACACATGTAGACAGTCTCGCAGGTGTCAGATAAGTTATATATTCCCTTATCCTTATCATTGTGACTTATATACATACTCATACACTCATTATTGATTGTTCATTGTTGTGGATTGTGTCGGTTTTGGGTGTGAAAATATATTCACGTTCTGGTCAGGCTGATTACGTGTTCTTGATCTGAGTTGTGTTGAAGTCCTGTAGAATAGACACTAGGAGGGATGTAGTGTAGATAATCGTTTAAGCGTTACAACATTAGACGAAGTAATACCGAGCGTTATAACAGTTGGCGATGGAACGTTATAACATAACCCTTATTCAGGTCATGTTTAACCACACTTTATGTTCTTCAGTCTTTTGTAATTTGATGCCAGAAATGTAAACCCAACGAGTTTGTCCTTGGTAAACACTCTTCTGATAGATTGCTATGTTCAGCAGCGTCTGTCCATCTTTCCTTACTATAAGAGGCCATGTGGTAAAATATAGTAATAAAGAAACAGATAAGATGAGAATTTCGGTTCGCCATAAACTTAGTCGTTCTTTTTTCGTCTTTTTCAGTCGTCCTGGAAAGGAAAAAAAGATATGTAACTGCATTTTGAATCACGATCGTACGTGTGTGAAGACACCGCTACAGTATGAAATAAGTTGCATATTCTCACTGATACTCTTTTCGAACGGGAAGTTTTTGGTCCTAACGTGGTTTGCATTTCTAAAACTTTTGCTGTGTTCTTACACAACAAAAGTACCATTTCGGATCTAAAGAATCTATTCTGAGCTATACGATCGGTAGAATACTTTTTTTGAGTTTCAATCAATTTAATAGTTAACTGTGGTTTTGCCTCATCTTACTATTCGGTTTTTTCAGTTTTTCACGTAAAGGATAGTTCAGTTTATCTCATCCGTTTTTATTCATTTTCCTGTTTTTCGTGTATTTTTAACGGTCCTAGGCTTTTTCTAGCATCTATAATACAGTTTATGTCAATACAGTCATGAAAAACTCATGCAAATGACCTGGATGCCGTTTTGCTGCTACATCTGGCATGCAGTGCGACAACTGCAAAGGTTGGTCCCTGGAAGTGTGCACAGATCTCACGGCAACTGCTTACAACAGACTCAGCAAGTCGGATCATAAGTGGGTATGTGTTACGTGCAGCACGGATGCTGTAGTATTGTTGAGTAACATCATTGTCCTATTGACAGGTCTACGGAATAAGTTGTCAGCAAACTTGGATAAAGACAGTAATAAAACAAGTAGTCAAACAAGAGCACGCAATGAAAACAAGAATGGGGATGTCGATAAGTCTACCATCGATGGAGCATGCATTAGCTCTAATGATGACATGTTGAAACTCAGCACCATCATTACGTTGACAGTAATAGACTACCTCAGTAAACTCGAGTCTCCCAACTCAGGGTCCTTAAATGCAAAAGTGGTTCCCCAAAACTCTGCAGGTGATTGGGCCCACGTTAACAGAGCTAAAAAGGACGAGGCGTCACTGTCTAAGGTAAACATCCCAAGTGTTGTACGGAAATCAACTGGTGATTTGATCGCTCAATCTACCCCAAAAAATGTCCGCCCGGTTATAAAAAAGCCCAGGATTCAGAATCTGCTTCGACCTCCAAACAACGTGCTGAACCTGAACGCACCGGAAAACCTGGAAAAACAATAACGGTCCGTGATGAATCTCTCATAATCGTGAACCTCAAAGACAACCCTGACCTTCCTCTCAGTTTGCAGGACAAAAGTGACAGGATACTCCGGGGTGAATTGAACAAAAAGCTCGAACTCCCTAGAATAGAGCCTTTGACGGTCACACGGCTCACTCGGAGAAAGGAATCTAAGCATTGAAACCAATCGAGGCTACTTTTTGTAACACTTAAGAATGCTACCGATGAAGAGAATGTCCTGCTAGCTAGTCATTTACTGAAATCCGATGGGAACGTAAGAATACTGCTCGACATACCGTATTCTGAACTCAATCTCATCCGGAACATCCCTGAAGAAACTCGAGAGAAGTTTTTCCGCGGAAGAAATATCATCGTGCAAGGTGTACCGGAAAACATGGACCCTACTCAAGCAAACTCTGACATTCGGGAATGGAAATTCATCAAACAGTCCTAGAGGCTTAAAAACATACTGTCTAAGCATGTGATGAGACTAGCCAAGAAGGATGGGGATCCTAGACCCCGACTAATGAGGATAACTTTTACATCCTCCCATATGGCGGCTGCAGCTCTGAAAGCATTTCGTGTCAACAGACGTCGGTTGCCAACTGGGATCCATATGCACCCGGATAGGCCATACGACGCCAGGATCAAGCACAAAGGCAAGCTGGAACTGACCATTCCACTTGTGGACTGTCTTCAAGACAAAAAAAAACGTGTAAAGGACAGGGCCTACCAATTTGACAAAACTTATATAGGTGGGTTACCTGTCCACTCACGCAAGGCTCTCACAGATAAACAGGAAGAAGCTCACGCGTTTCAAATTGAAAGCATTAACTGCTTATACATGAACGCCGCGAGTCTACCAAATAAAATGGATGAACTAAGTGAACTTAGCAATGCTAATAAAGTTCATCTGATAGGAATATCTGAAACTTGGATATCTCCTCAGTATTCGGACCAGGAGCTAGCAATACCTGGGATGGCTCTGTTTCGCAATGACAGAAAAACAGGAATTGGGGGTGGAGTAGCCCTATACATAAGATCTGGCCTGGTGGTACATCAAATCCACAACCACGAGTTTGACAATCTTGAGGAATCCATATGGTGCTCTATGAGATTGTCCACTACTTCGAGGTGCCTAGTCGGAGTCATATATAGGAAGCCCACTGCCGACATCGAGTATGACAGTCGCATGCTGGAGGGACTATCACGCTCTACGCGTCTCGGCTTCACTCATATCCTGATCCTAGGGGACTTCAATCTTCCTAGAGTCAACTTCGCGGAACATACGTATACTGGAGGTGAAAATTCAATTGAAGCTCGGTTCTTCAACCTTATTGAGGACTTGGGACTACACGAAAATGTGAAGTCGCACACTCGTTGGAGGAACAGTCAGACACCGTCGCGCTTAGACTGTGTTTTACAAATGAAGAATTTTTAGTCGACAACCTCTCAAATCTGGCTCCCCTTGGGAAAAGTGATCACGTCGTTATAACCTTCAGTTTCGTCAGAAAAACTGAGCTAAGATATCCCAACAACAACAGGCGCTGGAATTTCAAACGGTTGAATGCGTCAGCTCTACAGGACTATCTACGACAGGTGGATTGGGATGTTCACCCTCAACTTGATGTGGATGCTCATTGGGACTTTTACTGCACACGCTCTTATGTACCACAAAGCAGTCAGTCCCTCAAACGCTCCACAAAAATCCATATCCAACCTACAATAATCAAAAACCACACTCTTCGTTTATTGAGCCGTAAAAGGCATTGTTGGGCAGAATACAAACGAACCGACAACAACGGCGAGTACAGGCAATACAAACATATAAGGAACATATGCACGAAGGCTATAAGAGAAGACAGGCTTCAGTACCAGTTAAAGCTTATGGATAAATTTATTTCCAATCCGAAAAGCTTATTCCGTTATGCGGCCTCTCTTCGTCAAGCCAAAACTGGAGTTTCTCAACTGCTAGGTCCTAACGGCCCGACAGATAATGACGGTGACGCCGCTAACCTTCTGGCTGAGCACTACTCCCGGACATTTCAGCCGACCCACATCAACTATACTGATGTCGGCTCTGTCTGCAACTGCACAGGACTTTCCGTAGTGAAACTGAGCGCCGACTTGGTGTACCGTAAACTACAACACCTAAGAACAGACACTTCTCCTGGTCCAGATATGGTCCACTCTGCTATACTGAGGGAAGCAGCTTTAATCCTGGCAACACCGCTAAGTCGGGGCAAACTACCGGATATTTGGAAGCTGGCTCATATCACACCAATCTTCAAAGGAGGTCGACGCAGTGAACCTTCAAGTTACCGACCGGTGGCCCTTCTCTCTATACCTTCAAAGATCATGGAGTCCCTGGTATACGATGATATACATGACTATCTGCTGTCCTTAAATTTCTTCTCACCCCAGCAGCATGGTTTCAGGAAGGGTTATTCCTGTATGACGAACCTGCTGACTGCGGTGCACAGATGGACAAGCATACTCGATCGCAAGGGAAAGGTAGACATCATTTACCTTGATTTCTCTAAAGCTTTCGATAGGGTTAACCACACATGTCTTATTAACAAGCTCAAACAATTGGGAATCAAACCACCTTTAATTGACTGGCTCAGTTCATACCTCACAAATCGACATTTTAAGGTCAGGGTAAACTTCAATTTCTCACGCGCTATGGAATGTCCTAGTAGGGTCCCCCAGGGCTCAGTACTAGGACCTCTTCTCTTCTTGATTTATATAAATGATCTTCCTCAACAGGTAACGCCAGACGTATTACTTTTTGCCGATGAAGTAAAACTTTGGAGAGAGATACGCAACCAAGAGGACATACAGGCACTTCAGGAGGATCTGACTCGACTTCAAAGTTGGGCAGATGATAACGGACTTACCTTTAACACTTCAAAGTGTAAAGTAGTCCATCTGCGACACGTCTCAGATTACAGTTACAACTTAGGAAACTCCTCTCTAGTAGTATCCCGAGTCGAAAAAGATTTAGGATTTCTGGTGCCCTACGACTTAAAGTCTTACGCCAACTGTGACAAAAATGCCTTTAGAGCAAACCTTGCACTGGTAACATTGAAGCGCATTTTTGGTCAGTTTGACGGGAGAACTTTCCACATAATCTTCAATAGTTTCATTTGTCCCCATTTAGAGTACGGGAACATAGTATTCCCTCCTACACTCCAAAAGGATAAGGACACTCTGGAGCGTATCCAACGGCGAGCCACGAAATCAGTTCGGGGACTCAAATTTAAACCTTACGATGAGCGCCTCCAATCACTCGACCTTTACCCATTAGAGTATAGGCGTCTTAGAGGTGACCTTCTAATGGCTTACAGTATCCTTAACACACCTGGACACCCTCTTAAACACCTACTTAAGCTTAGTCCCAACACTAACCTAAGGGGTAACACCCAAAAACTGGAGATACAACATAGTAGAACGGACTGCAGACACAATTTCTACTCCTTAAGAGTTGTCAAATGCTGGAACTCGCTGCCAGCTGAGCTAGTCCAAGCAACTTCCCAGGAGTCCTTTAAGAGGCGACTTGATCTATTCTTAAGGACTAAGGATAGTATCCTACTATGATTTACCAATTCATTTTCTTTCTCTTTTATCGTTAATATACCTAGGTTCTTGCCTGGAAGTATTGGTGATCCACTGCTACTAGACACGGAAGCCTGTTAAGCGAAAGCTTCTTCTATTCCGTCCGCAACCATTTGAACTCTAGTCTGGATATTTCATTCTCTACATTCACTCGTCCAGTTTCCCAGATCACATTAAGCCCTGAAATATACTTGTCCTTAACGCGACTCTTGTTTGATTTTTTTATTTTTACGTCGTTATAATGTGTTTATTCCACAAGCATCCAAAGTTAAATTAGCCATATTTTTGACATTCTACATCATCATTCATTAGTATTTCAATCAAAAATGAACTTAGAAGTCATAATTATTCTGTGCACGAAAGTCTTATATATTTCTCAAAGGGATTCAAGAGACTAAAACATTAGCTGGCGATAAATACTTGTTAGAATCAATCGCGACGTAAGCGCGGTGATTCGGGACTCGGCGTATCTTTGCTTATTTACTGGGACTTACTCTGGGAAGAATCAATGTCTCATTCCCCAGGCGACAAAGTTTTCGCTAAGATAAAAGGATTCCCTAACTGGCCTGCTAGGGTATTTTGATGATAATCCTAATATATTTGTAGGTTAATCCCCTTCCACATGATGTACAAATACCCAAGGGAAAACTTCCTATATTTTTCTACGGAACTTATCAAGTGTAAGCTTGTTGAGTTTTGTCTTGACCTTATGCAGTTCATTTGTTTCCGTCAAAAATATTGTTCCTTACGAGAAGTTCAAAGAGAAGTGGGGAAAGCCAAAGCCAAGCGCACAGTTCATGACAGCTATGAAAGAAATCGAAGCTAATCCAGGCATCTATATGTTGGGAGAGGTAATATAATTTTTGTTAGACTAAAACCTACCTAGGATCCTAGAGCTGAGGAGTTTCTCCTTCAATTTTATGACTTCAAACCAAGTAAGTAGCTTTTTTGCTGTTTTTAGTCAAATAGACATAATTTATTCAGTAATCTCGTGATAGAACGTTTTATTCTAAGCTAAATCCCGAAATTGCTCTGATCTCACAACGTACTAGGTTTTGACAAAGATTTCCCTCGTGTTGACATGGTCAGTTTATTGGTGTCTCGAATTCTTGCTTGAGATAAGTTCATCTGCGGACCTCAGATTCGTACTGGTTAGCATTATTCGGTTTGGCCAGCTAAGTAGTGTCATGAGCCTTCACAAAACTTTTGGCCCTAAACTAGCGACAGGAAACTACATTGTAGGTAGACTAAAATAGTATTAATTATGTATATGTCCAAATGATTACAATAATTTACATAGAGACAGACAATATTTTTAAAGGGGGCCTGTGGTCCTGTTGTTACGTATAGTAAATTATCTCGTTTGTTTCTGATAACATGATTCACTCCAAGTGGCAGATATCATGGTGAGACTACAATTTATGAACAAGCCAATGAAATTAAGGATGGCAAATCATGGATTTTAGCACAAAGTTCCTTCATCTATGTGGTTAAATAGCATTTTAGCTTTATTATTGGTGTCAATACATAACTTGACCGTAACTTAACGCTGAATCCTAGTCGTAATTTCTCAATTTACAGTTCTTAACCATAGTAAACAGGCGAATTATTTAAAGACCACTGGCATCGTTCCTTGGTCACCCATAAAGTATGGTGTCACCGAAGTCACTTCATGTGATCTGATTCGTTAGACTGGGAATCGTTAGCAAAATGTATCAAGATTATTTAAGGAAAGACATTTATTTTCAGATTCAGGTTTGTGTAGTAAGGATAGACTACCTACGTTATTCCTTCCCTAATATGTTTCTGTGTATCTAGTCTTTTCTTTGACGAGTCAATTGAAGTTGTGGGCACCACTGCTTCAGGTTACAGGTTCCAATCGAGATTTTTGTGGCGCATATGTACCTGGTGCCTCCTTTTACCAGTATTTGTGTTCAAATAAAATAAATAACAGGTTTCGAGTATCGTTGACTCGGTGCAGAAACCTGTATACCACGGGTACTTTGTTCGATCGTAGCTTTTCCACTCGCCTGCTGTGTCCTCTGAAATGTCCCGATCTGGTGGGAAGGAAAAGGTTATATTAGGTAGATAAACCATTTCCGAAACCGTGTTGTTCACTGTTTAACACGTTGGTTTTTACGAATGTCATTATGGTCTTTTCTATAATTCTTTCCGGTATTTTAACTTCAACACTCATCAGGCTGACAGGTCTGTAATTTGGTGGAAGTTGTCTTGATCCTGTCTTATATATTGGAGTGACCACTGCATCCTGCCAGTTCATAGGTAACTCATCTTGGCCAAGTGACATATTTAATGTCAAAGTTATCGGGACTGCAATATATTGTGCAATTAGTCTCAAGATTTTTTGGTGTAGTTCATCCGGTCCTGCTGACTTTTCCGTGTCTAAAGTTTCAAGAGCCTTAAGTACATCGTTTCGATCAAGGTTCATGGCAACCAGACGGTTTGTTGACTAGTTCTTCGTCTAGAAGAGGCTCCTGAGTAAAAACTGCCTCGAAATAGTTTGTCATAACCTTTTTTATTTCTTGATCGTCCTCTATCATTTCAGATCCACCCCTTCCGTAATTAAGTTAGGAATCCAATGTCACGTCCTTGTTCTGTAATTTATGTACGAAAAGAGTTTTAGGTTGCTTGACTACAGATTGGGCTAACTGCATTTCATGTTTTCACTGAGCTTCTCAGATTGTAACTATACTCCTATTTCGTATTGACCTGTAGCGTCCCATCGTACTTGCTATGACAAGACTGATGGCGATGTCTCAACATTTCTTTTGTCTTAGTAAACATCGGATATCCCGGCCTATTTAGGGATAACCGTGCTTCTTCTTTGGGACTATCCAGGGAATATGTGGTTAAGTTACCTGATTGTATAAATGCCTGAAATGAGTCCATGCCTCTTCTACTGATGCCCCTGAGTCAATTATCCATTTTTCAGCCGATGCTACAGAGTTGATCGTCTTCATGTCCGCTCTCCATATGTTAGGACAGGCCGTTGCAACTGTTTGGCAGGCCATCTCAGCCACAAACTTAGATAAGATGACTGCATGATCACTTCTTCCTAGAGGTGGGAGGAAAGTCATTCAACCGACGTCATCACCGTGTGTGAAGACTAAATCCAAGAAAGACGAGGAGCTTCGTAAGTCGTGTCTGGTGAATCTCTAATGTGCTGGAATAAAGCTAGAGAGATTGTGGTTTCTAACAATTCGCAATCAAGTGTTATTGTTGGTGGTCCCACCTCTAAGTTTCCCCAGTTTATATACGATGCTTTGAAGTCGCCAAACATAAGGCTTTCACCCCTATTACACCAGAAATTAAGTTTGCTTAGGAAGTCATCTACTACAAATTCTAGACTGTAGTATACTACAAATAATTCAATATCTTGCCGTTTACATTTCAGCCTGCATTTACGAAACCAGGTGATACTTCCACTTGATAGTAAGAACGGTGGTGTTTGGGAGATTTTATGTGTACATAAGTTCTTTACCAATTCTCGGTGTACAGCGCACACTAAATTAAACTTCTTGTGTTAGTGTACTGTCCTGATATCTTCAAACCTTTTGAGACCCGAACTATCTTCCCTAATTGTAGCAAGCAGTAGTTCTCAATGGCATCGGTTGCTCACTATTTATAGTCCTATACACTTAAGAAACGGCATTTATTCAAGTTTTGATAGCTGAATACCTCAAGTTCATTCCATTCATATATGATTCATTTGGATGTGACTGATGATGCACTCTTAATCCCATTAGTTACTCAATCTAGTACCACTGATAATACATTATTGATCTTCATAGTGTATAAATCGGATTATCAATCTTGCTATTGTAAATGGGTATGGTGTTGATGCATTCAGGCGTATTGTCTAGTCCTGGTTGTAATTGTTCTCGAGATTAGGACTAAAATTTCATATATATTGTGTGTAAAGCTGTAAGGAAGTTTATAGTGTGGTTCATAATCAGTTCTAATATCGCCCAAGCAACAGTGTGAGGTGTACTACAAGTTCACAACACTTGTTTATCAGACTGGAAATGACTTTCCAAAAGTAATTCGTATGTATGGCTGGTGGCCGTATCCCCCACCTCGACGTGATGAATGCTATAATAGATCCCCAACCAACATATATTGGCTGCAGTAGTTGTTACTGCACAGTGATTTAATTTTTCTCTACTGGTATGATTCACTTACAATAACTTTCCCTACTTTTGCTTAGCAACCATCCGTAAAAAGAGGACTAGGAATACATAAGGAAATTCGTGCTAAAGGGTCAACAACGTACACAACTCATAGGTATATATATTGCCTGATCCAGACAGGGACAAAGATGGTGATATTGATCATTTTTCATTCATTTAATCACAATAGCCTGTTTACACTTCCGCCCCTCACATACCATGTCTTAAAACAGCATGTAATCTGTATGAAATCCCTCAGTTTATGAAGTTTAACGATAAAAGTATTTAACTTCCAACGTTCAGACAACGGGTTCGAACATCACTTCCCTTACTTGGTTTAAATAGTCGATTAATATCACGGGTTCTAACTAAAAATGCCACTAAATACCGAGTATAGAAACCTGTATTTTATTAGTGAGTTTCATCAAATTAAAAATGTCCATTTTTTCACTCATATTATGTATCATTCAGTTGATTGGTCATTCATAGAACTTATATTTTTTAAAAACTGGTTTTTTAATTTTCATTTAAGTGGGCAGTGAATGTGTTCGCCAATACAAACGTCAATATTCCAGGTAATTTTCAGTATATTAATTTTAAAATACGTTAGTTTCTTGAATTTAACAAGAGAAGCTTAGTAAGTGTAGGTACTCGGCTCATTCTCAGTCCAGAGGTTTCAACCCAGTTCTAACTAGTTTGGTCGCAAATACAAGATAATGTCTTTATATTGTACATAATAAATAAAACTTGCCTCCTGAGATGGTTGGGGCATTACATAGTAACTAAAGTAATTTAGATTAAAAATAATATTGTTTCTAAAGGCTTTAATTCCGCAATAAACCGATGTAATATGCTGTATTGGAAATATCTGTGTCCTGAATCGCTCTGCGGTAGCTGCTTCTTGACGTCGTGGTCGGGCCTGCCTGTCGTAACGATCTAATCAACCTATATTGGTTGAAACGTTCGTTCCTTTAGATTGTACCATGCCTGCCATCCGGGTTAGGTTTAATGCTGTAACATCAAAAGCAGAAAATTTGATGTCTGAGGTGGAACTGCTATCAATTTTATTAATCTCGTGGAACAGCAACAGAGGAATCGAATTAACTGGTATAGTGTCTAAAATACTGTCCACTCTAATCATTCGATGTCTGAATGGAGCTCGAAAACAAAAATCAGGAAGTCAAATCGGGTTTCAAACCTGGACGTGATCAAATATTTACTCTTCGATAGGTTATGGTAGACAAATATACGGACTGTAGTAATACTTCTTGACCCCGTAGATCGGGAAGTTTTGTAGTAGTGTTTGTCATGAGATCTATGGGAATAATGCATAAACCTTGTAATGGCTCTCTACTTGAATCCATTCGAAAAACTGTCATCGGAATAGGTGACATCCAGGATGACTCATTGTCTATTTTTATTTGGCTTCATCAAAAACATTCTTTTAGGATTAACATTTTCTTCGTTTTACTTGAAGATTAATCTGTGTACTACAAAAATTAGTCTGATAATTTGAACCAAATGCAGATTGTTCTGATCACCTTGTACAACAGTGAAAGCATGTTCAGTATTTGTTTTTCATCCTCCAAGTGTAAAACGTTACTGCAGGAGAGATTTTCATCTGCTTATTCAAAGACCCGATATTACCACACAATATTCCACTTTTTAGTACTTACTCCATGGCTATGAAACATGATCTAGGCAAATGTTAGGCATGTTTAAGCTATGGGATTTTGATCATTGCTATTAATCATTCCTACATTTAATTTCCTTAATGTTCAATCTTGACTGATATTTTCAGTATGTTAACTATTTCCGCAATTTATTATAAGTATTGATATGGTCAAAGAATTCGGACATTTTAGTTTCGTTTTCGTACCTAAAATATTTGTGATGAAAATAGCATTATTCTTTAGTTCGTTTTCACTAACACAGTTATTTATCACCAAGTACCTAATGGCATATGTTACTGAACTTAAAGTATGTACAAATATCAGTCTTCATAAAAACTGAATTTTATCAAATAAATTGTAATGTTATATAATCAAGTATTTATTTGATAATTTGAATATTTCATTCTTACTTGATTTGGGTGATTAGGAAGTCAAAAGTTGACAATGATCAACCATTTACTACTACTAATCAAGGGGCAAGTAGTGGTGATCAAAGAAATCGTGTCAGTGATGATACATCGAGTGAAATAAGTACAGATCAATCGAGAGTCAATAGCTTAGACCCAGCTCCTGAAGATAGTAATGATGAAGAGACATTGATAGATAATACAAATCATCACATACAGTTTAATAATTATCAACAAATGGATATAAGTTGTTCGGAGAGGCTTAGCCCCAGTTCAACAATCGGTCGTCCATCTGATGAAAAAGATTCTTATCAAGAGAATAGAGAAGCTCGTCGACTTGCTCGTAAAATGCAGAAAAAAGCTGAGAAGAAAGCTTTAAAGAAGGCTGCTAAACGAGAAGCGAAACGATTAGCAAAAGAGAAACGAGCTGAAAGGCGCGCTCGACGAGAAGCTAAACGTGAACTGAAACGTCTTCATAAACTGGAAAAATGTCGTTTAACAGAACAAGAAAGTTTACATTTTGATGTTCAAGAATCGAATGTGAGAAATCCTGACGTTAATCAAGAGAGCTCTAGTAATCATGCATGGGATGATGATAATCATTGGTCTCCTGCTTCTCATTCTGAGCCTGTTCACAGTAATGAAGATTCTACCGATTCTAGTTCCAACAAACCCATCCTGCCTACCTTAGACGACAGATGTGCCAGCCCGCTTCGTAAGTTCTATGCAATCCTTTTGTTTTAAGCTTGTAAATTTGCTATTGAACTACTTCTCCATACATTCATTTTAAGCTTATATAGATATAAGTAAAGCTTAATGGTTTGTTTGTTTGTTTGAAAGTTTATTTGATAAACACTTTTAATGATAGATACGAATTCATCTACATTATACTAGCTTTTCATTAATCGTATGGATTCTAATTGCAATAGTTAACTTGAGACTACTATGCCTGATGATAGATATAGATATTGTTTGCCAAATTTAAATCTACGTTGACATTGTAAACTACAAGTAAACTCTTTTTCGTAGGTTAGATACTTAATGAAAAAATGTCCAATCTTAGTTAAGACTATCACTTATACAAACTGTTGATCACATTTATGGAAAACCGTAGGTTCATAGAATCTTTCAGTTCATCGATCAAAATTGTAGTCCTTTTTTATGAAATTCGTGTACAACTCAAAGTACTCCTCATGAAGTTTAGACCGCCGATCAGAACCTTCTAACCAACACTATTTTTGGGCTCTTCCTCCCAGTTGTTCCCAAGTTCTATTTATTCTCGCGATGCCTGTCTTCAGTTCCCGACACAATGTGTTCTTTAATCTACCTTTTTACTTTTCACCTTGATTTCAAGTTACGGCTTGCCTCGTGATGCAGTTGACGATTTCCGTAATGTGTTTCCCATCCACCCCCAGTCTTTTCCTAATTTCCTCTTCATCTGAAAGTTAATTCACCGCAAAATGTTCTTTATTTACCAATCTATGATAAAGAGGGTTAAAAAGCAGTAATATCAACACAAGACAATGCAATTTTACATTCGTACAAATCATCATATTTCACAGAATGAGAAAAAATAAATTCAAAGGATCGTAACTAATGAAGTATACAATATTAACGAAATATAACAAGAAATCCAATTAAAAGAAAGATTCAATAAATATTGAGTAGTATAGTATGCTTTTATAAGCAAAGATGGATAGTGGTTAGCAGTGGAATCCAGGACGCGCGTTTCGTCCTATTTAGTACTCGTCAGATGGATGTACTTGCATCTCAGAGTTGATGTTCACTCTGGGACAATATCGAGGCATACGCACAGTATACACATATGCCAATAACAGAATGATCAATTGCAGTCTTAAACCTCAATTTATTTTTTATTTACTTATTTGAACATATAAATATTGGTACAAGAGGGCACCAAATATATATGCGCCACACAAAACAATGAGAATGGGTAAGGAGCGTAAAAGAAAAAAAAGAACAAGAACGATCAAATTAGTGTAAGGTAGTGTAATAATAATAATAATGGGGGAAACGGAAAGGTACAATCAGAAGAAATCTTTCAGTTAAGGAAGAAGCAACCACTTTTTATAAAGAAAGTGAAAGAAGATTACAGCAGGATCGCCACTAGTTTCTATTCTGAACCATATCTGATAACGTCTCTAGCCAATGTGTTGCACCATCTCTCGGACCCCAGCCAGGGAGTCGTGAAGGACCAACAGAAGCCAGCCCTTTGCAGCTTCCTTTCATACCACGACACCATGTCATATACTGACCACCACTCCGTTTTTTCCAACCAGTCCCAGAGTCGGCAAATTATGCACGACGTGGAATTCTCTGGACGACATTCGTAGGACATGTTCAAGCCACCGAAGATGGTGACACCAATTGGATTGTCGTCTCTGTGCCCGAACACACGATGCCGAACCTCCACATTACTAACATGGTGTTGCCACTGGATATCAACAATCCTTCGGAGACAACGATGATCAAACACAGACAGTCGTCTAACATCCTCAACTCGGAGAGGCCAGGTTTCACAAGTAAAATAATACCAAGTGAAGTATAATATGCTATTTAAAATCTTGTAAATGATT
Organism: Schistosoma spindalis; assembly: GCA_946903255.1. Lineage (NCBI taxonomy): Eukaryota > Metazoa > Platyhelminthes > Trematoda > Strigeidida > Schistosomatidae > Schistosoma > Schistosoma spindalis. Next base: position 13,709,579 of record OX336423.1, read on the forward strand.
AAAAATGTAGATATATTCACTCTTTCACTGTAACCAATTTCATTCATAGTTCATAGATGATAATTGTTTGCTTATTTAACAGATATTTCCAAGTATTTTTATCTATTCATTTAATATACTTGAGGCACCCCCCCCATACTTAGCTGACATTATTATTTTTTATTAATAAGTCAATAAAGCAGTTTCTGCAATGTTCACCAATATTCGGTTTGTATAGATGGTATAGGATTTTTAATAAAAATAATTAAGGTAATTAGGTATTCTATATTTATTTTTGCATTCTTAATCCATTTCAAATCATGTCACCAAATGATGACTGAAGATATTTTGTGACATTGTTGTATCATTTAGATTGTTTTCTTAAATCGTATTTTAAATGGTCAATCTTTTTTTACTATTACTACCTTTACTATTCTGGAATTCGGTATGACAATTTCATCTTTGTGTGCTAGTGGTGTATGATAACGTGAACCGATGTACATATATGTACCACACTGTACGCTGTCACTAATTGAATGTTTGCGTTTGCCGATTGTTATGTCCACGGAACTGCCTCACTTGGCACTGAAAACCCCAAATTCGACGACGCACAGAGAAAACACAAAGACTATAGTTTTGGATTTATTTAACTATGGAAATAAATCACAGTGATTTATAAGTATAGTATTTTTTAAATGGTTTCTATACAATCAAATAAATTGAACGGAGTAGTACTTAACATCGATTACTCAATAACTTATTGTTTATATACATTTACAAAATCATACAATTAAGTATCTATAACCAAACGGGATATAATTAAATTATTCTTCAAAATATGGCCACATCTCATTGTTATAATGCTCGGTATTACTTCGTCTAATGTTGTAACGCTTAAACGATTATCTACACTACATCCCTCCTAGTGTCTATTCTACATGACTTCAACACAACTCAGATCAAGAACACGTAATCAGCCTGACCAGAACGTGAATATATTTTCACACCCAAAACCGACACAATCCACAACAATGAACAATCAATAATGAGTGTATGAATATGTATATAAGTCACAATGATAAGGATAAGGGAATATATAACTTATCTGACACCTGTGAGACTGTCTACATGTGTCTGACTAAGCAGACAACCAATCATGATCATTCTCGCCCACACATCACTCATCGACGATCAATTTCACATTCTAGTCAGTATTCCTAATCAATTAATTCATTGCTTTGTACATCAAACATAATTCATAGTCTATCACAACGACGCAGATTCATTTACTTTCGATTTTGAACCCTATAACTCTTGTATACATACCTTTTCATTTTATATATTTCCACTATATTCTCAATGTTTAATCTTTCTCATTAATTATTATTGCTGCAATTATTTGTGTTTATTCATCTTGCATAGCTATTATCGTATGACAATTTGAGCCTATTCATACACTGATTGTGTTAATCTGACCTAGTCTCGCAATTTCTATACTTTTTTCTAATTGTTGAAATAATTATCTTCATTTTTTTCTTTGGAATTCATTATAGTTTCAAATTCATTTGCTTTCTTCTCAGTGTATATATATTTCTATGATAAATGAATGCCTACTTGTAATTTGATTACTATTCTGTATATGTCAGTCAGTTAGTAACAACGTAGAACTTCGTACATACATACTTACGTACGTACATCAGTTCGAGTTGCCATACCACATTAGCACAGAGATGCAGTTGTCGATTCAAATCCCATAGTGGTAGAGGTAGTAAGAGTATAAGCAGTAATCGGAAAGATTAAGGTTTGAAGAGTATAATCCAATGAAATAAATTTGGAAAGACAAAAAAAGTGATATGAAGAATTCAGAAGATTAGAATTTGGGAGAACGTGAAGAGTGGATGCACCTGTGCCATTGCAAACGATTTTCAGCCATGTCATTCAAGGTCTCTAACCTAGGATGATAATCCATTTACAGTTGGGATTTTGAAACACCGGTCTCAGTAACTGTCATATCTTACGAGTATCGTCCAAGCTAATTATGCGTCATGCATCATTTGCTTATTATGAGACTAAGTTTAAAAAGTAGAAGAGTAGTCAATTCAGGATATGGCCTCATGATTTGAAAGATGGTTGCTTAGGCCTGGTATGTATAGATTCAACCTGTTGTCTCAAAAGTGGTTCAATTCATTCGCTTGAGGCGTTATCAAACTTGAGTCAAAATAGAAGACATTAATGTTTGTGCACTAATTTTTTATGACGCTCTTCACATAAGGTAAACGGGCTTTCTTAGATGCGACAAGGTCTTAAAGGCTGTACATTTAACTATATTATAACCTTTCATTGCATATCATTTCAACCCTTTTATATATTGGTCCTACTGTCTTCTCCTTGAATTCTTCGCAATATTAACGCTCATATGGCACACTTTTGGCACCCTATTTCTTAAAAGTTTATGCATGTGAGGAAATGAAAATAACTAACTTCATTCTTCCACCAACCACACGAAGTTCCAACTTTTATATGCAAAATCACATTGCCTTTCGTCTACCTACTTTGTTTTTTTTCATACTGCAATTGTGGAAGATTTTATCTGATAAAGTACCTTAAACTAGCTAAAGATATTCCAAGGAGCCGATTAAGTATCGAACGTTAATACTTCAACGACAGCATATTTATGAAATAAAAGTGAAGTGAAACTAGCTCAATTTAATGGGCATGTGATCCTGACTATAAGGTTTTGACGATCAGTCGCCAGACTACTGACATTTTTAATCAGTAGTATAGCTAATAAACGAGATATACATGCCTAAATTATTAAAAAATTCTAGTCTATATGACTGTGTAACCCATCACTTATTGGGATTCTTAAACCACTTATCTCATAACTTTTAGTTGTAATGCTTTGAATTTCGCTGTTGTTGGGGATAAGGACTAAAATTGACCAGTCTCTTGGCATTCATGTATCCTGGGCGGATTGCATCGATATTGCAATCAGTCTCAAGGATTTCTAAGCAGAACTTAATAGTAGCTAGTGGTAGAATCTAGAACACGCGTTTCGTCCTGTATGGCAATCTTCAGTTGAATTTGCATACCACATCCCCGCCTCTGGCTTGAGCAACGGTGGTAAATTCAGTTATGAGGGCTTACCTATCTAGACTCTAGTTGGATGTGTAGCGCATTTGAATATGAAGTAAAAGGCAATCGGTTTAAGTCTCAGAGTGAACATCAGAACTAGGATTTGGCCGATGCGTTAGAAGTGAGATAAAATGCATGTGATTTGTTTAGAACCGCAGTCTAAGTGTGATGACTAGTGATTTCACTTGGCTGTCCAATCCAAATTAAGTGAGACGGTATTCGGACCTGTAAATTTTTAACTTAATGTCATACACCTTAACCATATAGAGCTACACTGCTCCATAGATCCTCAAACTAGAATAAGCTGATATTACCTGAATCAAAGAAATGGTATATATTGATTACTTTTCTACAGCATCTAGTTAACCGTCTTATGCTCATTACTTTGTAATATTGTGAAAAACTATTTTTCTATTCATTCATTTCTATTGATTAATCAAACGGTTTAGTATCATAATTATATATTTCATTTGTATTATTTTGTTCTATATGTGATATTATATTACTTTTTGGATAATTTTCTCTGGTTAGCGTTTTTTTAGCGAGTTAGTTTTCTATGGGATGGGGTCGCTAAGCCCATGTCCAACCCACTTCCTTTACCCGGGCTTGGGACCGGTAGTAGCCCTCGGAGGGACTCCAGGCGAAGTTGATATTATATTTCAATGTATTTTATTAGTAATTATGATGATGGGTACTTTGAAATTTATATACAAAGTATTATTTAATACAGTTAAGTAATGTGTTATACAATTTCGTTCATTTATAGAATTCCTGCATCAACCTGAAGATGATAGTATTTTTTCAACTCATAAAAATGATAACTCTCCTTCTAATGGTGAACTTTTAACTAAAGAAATGAATTCCTCAAACACTACACTATTAGAATATGATAAACACGAATATTCTACTGGAATTAAACGTACAGGAACGTTGTTTCATTCGAATGGAAGTGATAATGAAAGTTCTCAGTTATTAAATGGAACAATTAAATTGGAAAATAGCGAAATTCCTCCGAAGAAAAAAGCTAAAAGAGAATTAATTAAGAATGATGTTAATGATGACGTCGATGACGAAAACACAATGTGTCATCCTGAAATGAAAATTATGTTATCGTCAAAATCAAATAGTCATCACTCTCAAACGAACAATGAACAAGATGTCAAACAATCAGTAGCAGTAATTGAAGCTACTGATTCATTAGTAGTTGAGGGGTTTGAAAATTCAAAACCAACTATTCCTGAACCTCTGCCGGAAGCTGTCACTAAACATGGCGTCGTCACTACTACTACTACTACTAGTAATAATAATAATAAAAAACGAAACAAGTCTGAACAACATCGTTCTCGTTTACGTAAAAAAAAACCTAGTGCTATATTGCTTGATTCAGATGAAGATGAAGTAAATTCTGAAAAGCAAGTAATCAACCTACATGATTCCTCATCATCAACATTATCATCTCCATCACCTTTATCATTATCAAATGATTCTGACATAGAGAATTCAAAGAGCAAAGATCAATTATCTTCACAGTTAAAAGAGAAAAGTCGAAATTCTTCACCAAAACCGTCAACAATAAACAAATCAAATCGACCTAGAAAATCGAGAAATCAAAAATCTAATCAAAAAACTAACATCAATAATAATAATAATAATTCGAAAGTGAAAAGCAAACAATCAGAAGTCAAATCAACTGCCGCATCAAATACCAGTGTACGGGATGAAAAAAGGTAAGAGAAATTAAGGTTTTGATAGTATTTTCTTTCATATAATGATACTTAATTCCTTTTAAATGTAGTTGATTTTCTTCTTACTATTCATAGCCTTCATATACTGCTTTATTGTCAAGTATACACCACTTGGACATACTGCATTCAATTTGATTCTTCTGATATCAGATCAAGAATCAAGAGCAAATAATAAATACTTCTAGCATTTTTATTTCTCCGTTAGCGTTGATCAGAAATGAGTTAATCAGTGTATTCCAGTTTAAATATCTGACCAGAGTACTAAATTATCAGGATTGATTAATAATATAATTAAATCACTCACCAGGCATTTTAGAATAAATCAATGATACTACTCAAATTCCAAAACTGAAGTTGATAGAATGGGCTGCGATCCTGGGAGGCTGAAATCTGAATGTCTTAAATACTAAGCAAATTCGCTCCACAATACACCTCTGATTATCTTGATATTCTTCCAAGTGACCATTTTAAATTCAACTCAGTCGTTTTGTATGATCTCAGAGTAATTGTTGGACTCCTCATCCAACTCATTTTTATTCCACAAACTCTATGGTTATCAAAGATATAGTGACATTTAATTTTACTATGATGGATTATCACAGTTAGTTATAGCTTGTTTGATGATAAAACTAACATATTTAATTGTCAGCTAGCTTTTTTATTTTTCTATTTGTGTATTTAGTTCCATAAGACTTCTCTAAATCAAACATTCACTTATAAAAAGTCTTAACCATACACGTGTGAATCATTATTGTGTAATCAATTACACTTATTAAATGCAGATTCCTTTGTGAAATACTTCTTGGTTCTTGTTTTAGATAATCTAAATGAATGATGATTTGTAAATATCCTCAGAGAGAGAGAGAGAGAAAATAAGTTCCAGCAGTCTATCATATGTGTATCTTACTTGTTTATATTCATTAATTGGTTGTTATTTACTTATCAACAAATCATATTGTTTCTTAGCTTACTAGTTATTAACAGCTGTTGAATTCTAAAAGCAAATAAACCATTTCAATATTCACTGTTAATAAGATGAATTTATAGAGCATGTTACCAGTTTGTAAGGATCTACTGACTTTGAAACAATGATGGGAATTTAGTAGACAACTTTAAAAGAAGATATCAACTTTGTGCTTGTATATATATGTATATATATATATATATATATATATATATATATATATATATATGATGTAAAACTGAGTGATATGTTCATGTTTTTTTGTTACAAAGACCTGTAGACTAAAGTTCATAGAATAAGCAGAATTAATAGATATTTCATTGAATAATTTACAATCTGTGCCACGTTCAGACACTTTAGGCTGATGAGTAAGTAGTGTAATTCCGTTTGATACTCTGATTGTTGAGATCATTGAAGTGAATTGTTCAATACGAGTATTTTATTAATAATAATAATAATAATAATAATAATAATAATAATAATAATCACATCTACAACTAGAGATAATTGACACTTGTATTCTGATTTAAAAGATAACCTGTATTTTCTTGAGATTAACACTGTACAGTAATAGTTAGAAACTAAATAACATTTATTATCTATTCTTTCAGTTGTGTTAATGTATTATGTTGTGCCTTATTTAAACAATTTCTTGAATTTTCAAGCAATTCTTTAATCAGGTTTATTTATTTATTTCGGTGAGACTATAATTTATGGACAAATCAATCAGGTATAAGATAACAGGTCTTGGATTTTGGCGCCAAATTCATTCATCCATTTGGATAAAAAGAGTTTTGGCATAATAGCTGATATTAGTTCAAGATGAAAACCCTAAATCTAGTTCTTAATCTTAACCATCATTTGGTTCTGGTTATTAGCTGGACATTCTCAAGGTCAGTCTGGCGTCGTTGAAAGGTCGTTCATAAATTACAGTCTCACTTTGATTTCTATTCTTTTTCAACTGTTTGTTCAAGAAGATACTTCCAATTAACAGTCGATTTGATTGTCTATTTTAAGTTTTCATAAATAACTGATGATTAGAAAATAAAGTATATACACACAAGCTTTATTCAGTTTTCAAAATCATTAGTTTGTTCACATTTTATTTTATTTTATTTATTTTAACACATAGATATCGGTACAAGAAGGCACCAAATACATATGCGCCACACAGATCTCATATGATTTGTGTGAGAGCTGTGATACTGCCCGAGTGCCCAAACCGAAGCAGGTGGTTTTCTTAGGGGGCCACACCCCGAGCCTTTGACTTGAAGATCTGATCCTCAAGGCAGTGGAGCATTGTGAGGAGATGCAGTCCCATGATAGCCGGTGACCAACGATTGGTTCATAGGCCATTTGTTCCTTCAAGATTTTGGAACCCATGTGCACCATTGGTTTGGGATTCGGTTAAAGCGCCAGACATCTAATTTTCGTCCTCTCATTTTTGTAAACAACACCCGTGATGCGAGAAGGCAGTGAGTAGGACTTCCCTGGCAGGGGTTGTATACGCGTGGCCATGTGAGAGCATTTCGAGAGGAGGAGCGGACTCCCCCCACTCTCGGCCATACCAGGGCATTTGGGGGCGTTTGTTCACATAATATGGAATGTAGATGCTGTTTATAATTCATCGAATACAGATGTATGTACTTGGTTTCGATTGTCGTACTTTAAGTGTAGTGAGACCGCTAGTCAGTCAGTCAGCTACAACGTAGGACAAGGCACATATATGCATCGGTCCAAGTTGCCATACCGCATTAGCGCAGCAAGATAAACACCGGAATCATAGGAGTGGTTAAGTTAATGGTGGTAATATATAAAAGAAAGATTGCATATAACGACATATTACATGAATAAAGAATTAGTTCGTAGAAAGAAAGATATGAAATGATTTTAATCTCATGGTTTAAGTGGAGACAGAGTTTGTATACACCTACGCCATTATGATCGATTGTGAGCCGTGTGACGCAGAGTCTCCAACCATTGGTTGTGATAGTCACGCGGACCCCAACTAAGTAGTCTGCGTCTACAAACATAGCTCAGACCAGAAGTTAGTAACTCCAAGCTCTGATGCTACGTTTTGGTTTGACCACCCCTAACTCTTCAAACTATCGGTGTTCAGGCATACGTAACACGTGGACCAACCATCTCAGTCGATGAAGATTCACAACCCCATCAACTGATTTACCACCATTCCTTAATACACTGCGTCTAACCTCACTATTACTTACCCGGTGATCCCAGCAGATGCATGCAATATTTGTGGTCAAATACTAGCAACTTACAAGTATCTTCTACTTTTAATGACCACGTTTCGCAGCCGTAAAGTGGAACAGAACGAACTGCCGCGCAGTATACGCATCCCTAAAAATACGACCTTTCTTATTGCGTAATACTTTTACATTACATGATATTATTATTGTTACGAAAAAATAGCTCAAAATTGAATCCAGTTTTAGATCAACCAGGTCATTTGTATATTTTTAAAATTTTATTTTGTCCGCGGTCCGTAATTTTAAAAATTCTGTCTTTTTTTATAATTTTCAGAATCTCTAACGATTCAAGTGGTAAGTTTTTATCATACACATGATTATATTTCCCTTCGTTAATATGAAAAACATGACCAAATATATCATGGTATACACGACTATATCAACATGACAATGGTCACTACTATTCATGAATCAGTTAACTGTAAATAAATCTCAATTCTACAGGAAACCATTAACGGCCCAAATCGCTCAGTGGTAACGTCTCTGACTGTGTAGCTGGGTGATATAGGCTCAAAACCTCCGAGAAGTACCATCTTCAAGATTACAGGTACACCTTGCTGACGAGTGCCAAATAGAATGAATCCTAGGTCCAGGGTTTCCTGTCGACTACTTTCAACGGTCGCATTACATCTGAACATAATGCATGTGATTTTGAGTCCATTAGACTTGTGGTCACCTTGTAAATTGATCGATAGAATTGCATTAACAACACTAAAGTACTCGATAAATGTGACATTCATCATTATTCAGTGACTAATCAGTTGTTTGTGCATCTATATACATCTCTCTGATTTTTGCGTGTTTTTGGTTGTTCTTATCTTACTTTTCTTGACAACTGGATTTTTTTCAAATTACTGATAATTCTGCCTAAGACCACTTCGTGATTTAAACTATGAAATTCCTACAATCTGTATAAATCTATCAGTACTGATAATAATTATTCCCTAACTAATAGTGACTATCTTCAAGATGCAGCTCCTAGAGTTTCAATCGGAAGCCTTGACTAGTGGAGCTCAACCGTTTCGAGTGTAAAACAGTTATCCACCACAGGCAATCGATGAGGGTTGGACAATATTGTGAATTATTTAAAGTGAGACATTTTAAATCGTTGGATATAGGATCAGTGGTTTAAGGGTTAAACATTTGGGCGTGAGACTGAAGGCTCTGGGTTCATTTGTCGGTCTCAGGGTCTTGGATGCCAATTGCTTAGATGTCGGATACTAGGACGAAATAACCATTCAGTGCTTCCAATTTATCATTAGTGTTCTAGCTAAAATCAGTTCGTGATTTAAACTATGAAAATTATGAATTAGCTGATAAAATTCCTTAGTTTAACTTTAAAGGTCTATAATTACAAACAGCTACATCGTAACTAAATATGTACGTGATTCTATTTACTATTTTGGGAATCATATCTGTTTTGTATATGAGATCTAGTTGTGATGTTATTAGAACTCAAGCAATGTCAATTAAATTGTTTGTTTTTTTACACGTAATAATATCATCTGAATATTTAGATCGTTAACAAATTTATTACTTGAGATTTACTTAACTGATTTCGTGGATTTATACATCATCAGGTCTGCTACCGAACGTGATGATTTATCAGCGACAAGCTATTGTTTTTTCCTAAGAATCACGTCTGTAACATGCTAATATCCTGCTTAATTATTTATCAGTCAGTAATCATCTCACTTAAGACCTGACATAAGCTTGAATCAGTGGATAATGTTGCCATAATTCATATTACCATAGTAAGAAGAAATAAACTAGATACACAGCAGATTATGGGAAATAATATCTAAAATGATAGAAGTCTAAAGATGACATCAGTGAATGAGTAATTAGGAATAACCTATTTAATTCAAGACCTAGTTAGAGTTCCTTACACGCACAACATATTAGAGTGCTAGATCGTGATGATATTTATGTTGCTTGAATGTCAGACTTGATATGAAATAAAGGAAGAACAAATAGTTTGCAAACTATAACTGATGCAGTTTACATTTACAATTGATTGACCACTGAGTAGTGACCAATGTGATGTTTGTCTAATCCCTTTGTGTGGATGGAACTCTGTTGATCAAATTGCGATGTGGTCACTCTTTATTTATTTATTTGAACACATAAATATCGGTTCAAGGGGACACCAAATACATATGCGTCACACAAATCTCATATGATTTGTGTGAGGGCTGTGATACTGCCCGAGTGCCCAAACCAAAGTAGGTGGTTTTCTTAGGGGGCCACACCCCGAGCCTTTGACCTAAAGGTCTGATCCTCAAGGCAGTGGAGCATTGTGAGGAGATGCAGTCCCATGATAGCCGGTGACCAACGATTGGTTCATAGGCCATTTGTTCCTTCAAGATTTTGGAACCCATGTGCACCTTTAGTTTGGAATGAGGGTTTTCCAACTTCCGTAGGTAGACTCTCCGTTTCCACCAACCCGGTTAAAGCGCCGGACATTCGCTCTTCGTCCTCTCAATTTAGTAAACAACAACCGTGATGCGAGAAGGCAGTGAGTAGGACTTCCCTGGCAGAGGCTATATACGCGTGGCCATGTGAGAGCATTTCGAGAGGCCGTACCAGGGCATTTGGGGGCAATGTGGTCACAAGTGTAAGTGATCTGACATATGGTTGGTTGGGTGTAGTCAACTGGAGACAGTACTTGACATAGGAAACTGATCAGCTTCACAGTTTGAGATGTCATTGCTGAGCTATTCTGGCTTCTCTGCTGACAACCTCTAAGCGTCTATAACCTACTGTTACATTTATTCATCTTCAGATTTCTAGGCTGGAATGTCTGCAATTTTTTCATCCACCAATTTAATTCCTTTTCGGATTCACCGGTTATAATTTTCACAGTAATCAATGTTGCAATTTCGATCTCTTTACGCTCGGAGCTTATGTACACGAGATTGTTTATGCCTAGCTACTGCTTGTTTAGTTCTTTCTTATCGTACTGGTCTCGGGTCTCCTGTTGATTTCTGTTATCTTTTAATTGTTACGGTGTTCTTTTTGAGATATATTATTAATTATTGGTCGAAATTAGGCATGTAAACCATTGGATGCCAGGTTAACGATCTAGCAGTTAAGCGTTTGTGTACAAGATTGAAGGTTTTGGGTTCGACTCTTTGTGGTTGGGTCGTGTGTACGCACTGCGGAATAGACCGATACTAGGGCAAAATGGCCGTTTACTGCTTCGTGGTTTTTTAATGGATATCTAAAATTATCAAGACAAATCCCAAAGTAACGGAAAATATAGCAACATTATCAAAAGTAATCGTTGGGTTATGATTTCAATAATCTCCACAAACCCTTCATACTGATATCAGTTAGTTATTTCCCTTATAACTTTTTAAATATTTGCTAATACAAATACAGGTATTCGTCAGGCTGCAGCATCGAATGATCCTGTCACTCAGTTGAATCAATGCTGCCGTGACCTGAAAACCAGTCTAATCAAAGGTCACGAGAATTTTGCCGAAGCGGTACAATTATTAAATAAAGTTCGTTCTATCCCTGTTCGACTTCCTCAGTTAGCTGAAGCTTGGGATCTTATGGATTGCATTAAAAAGGTGAGTGTGGTTAGTATTTTGACTTTTTTGGTATATAATGTGACCATTGTAAAATGTTACTATCAATGCTTATTTTGATTTTGTAATATTTTCATCGAATATCTGTAGAATAAAATGGTCGATTATTTTTTAATAACATTTAGTGGTATCCCATAGTGATGTTCACAGTCCTTCACTTCCATTTGTTTAAAATCTCTTCGTAGGATGTACCTGAATACATATCATTATTCCCCGTTAGATTTCAACTTCATTGCCGCTGATTCACGTTTTCTTACTTACTTGCCCCTCGTTGATGATAGGCACCGACTAGAGATATCTAATCAGCTCCATCCTAGCCCCTCCTTTGTAGTTCTTTAGTTCTATTCATACTTTTAATGTCTGTTTCCAGTTTCCAACGCTATATGTTCCTTGATCTGCCTATTTTCCGCCTTAAAGATTCGTGGTCTGAGCTCGTCTTGTGATGGAGTTTGATTTCCTTGCAGCATCTTAGCCTAAAGCTCTTCTAGAGTTACTGCCGTTCCCAAGCCTGGATAAAGGAATAAGATTAGGCATGAGCGTTAGCAAACCCATCTCACAACAGAGAGAGCTTTTCTAAATAGCGCTGACCAAAAATAATCCCTCGAATTACTATCAAATAATAAGAAACGTAACTTTCAAACTATAGATGGTTGCCTTCCTGGCTTCATCTTCGAATTACGCGACCAGATCGTTATGGAGTAATGATCAATGCTGCTCGCCCTTCTTATAGGTATTAGTGTTTCTTCAGTTGAGTAGTGTTAATTAACGATGAAAATTCAGTAAAGATTAAATCTCTAATGAAGTGCCCCTAAATGCCCTGGTACGGCCGAGAGTGGGGAGTCCGCTCTCCCTCTCGAAATGCCCTCATATAGCCACGCGTATATAGCCTCTGCCAGGAAAGTCCTACTCACTGCCTTCTCTCATCACGGGTGTTGTTTACGGAAATGAGAGGACGAAAATTAGATGTCCGGCGCTTTAACCGAATCCCAAACCAATGGTGCGCATGGGCTCCAGTATCCTGAAGGAACAAATGGCGTATGAACCAATCGTTGGTCACCGGCTATCATGGGACTGCATCTCCTCACGATGCTCCACTGCCTTGAGGATCAGACAACCTTTAGATCAAAGGCTCGGGGTGTGGCCCCCTAAGAAAACCACCTGCTTCGGTTTGGGCAGCTGAGCAGTATCACAGTCCATACACAAATGAAATTTTGTGTGACGCATATATATTTGGTGCCTTCTTGTACCGATATCTATGTGTTAAAATAAAATAAAAAAACTAATGAAGTAGAGATGTCCTATCATACATACTAAACGCGCTATCAATATTTCATTCTTAGGAAATCCCTGATAATCTCACTTCTAGTTTGTTTTTGAAGTATAATTTAGTTTGATTTTGCTGTCTCAGTCATATGCAACGTAGAGTCTCGAACATATATACATCAGTCCAATGTGTCTTACCACATTATCACAGTGAGATAAAACGGTCAAGGCAGATTCATGAGTAGAAGTATTAACACAGTGTCATTAGTAGTAGTAGAAAGGAATAGATTATACGAATATTTCGTGATCTGTAAACTAAGGGAATAAAACTGTTAATAATCATATTATTATAATTATAAATTGAATGTTCCTGTGCTATTGCGGACGATTCTGAACTATGTCACCTAAAATCACACATACCCCAAGCAGGTTGTTTGCATCTATTTACATGATTTAATCCAGAAGTTAATATCTTCATGAGTCAATTCGATGTCTTAGTTTAACCGCCCCCTAACTTTCTTCTAATTTGTTTCTACACCAAACAACATCACCCGTCGAGTTAGGTGGTAGTTGGGCATATGAAATACATGTTCCAACCACCTGAACGGACCAAAATGTTCATGGATGCAAGTGTTCATTGTGAACATCTATAAATGAAGCTTTCATCAATCAATTAATATCGCCCTTGGAAGATTAAATAACTTCCTATTATTATTATTTCTCAAATTCATTACCCTTCAATATATTGTAAAGTGTTTATAGCCAAATCTCCATTCACAGTCGTATAAATAAACTGAATTCAAATATATTAATGCTAAAGTTCACTAGAGCTAATTAAAATCCTATGAGTTTCAACTCACATCATTACTACAAACTCCTTTTGTTCTACTCTTATTAATAAAGATATTTAATTCAGTGATATTCTACAATCAATCATTCATCAAATTTCTTCTATTCTCAATATTTATTATAGTGTCGACGGTATAAACTATCAAATGAAGTTCGTGAAGCTGCTCAAACAACATTTCAATTTTTTCAATCTTTACAGGCGAATACTACCAAAGAAGAGGTATATAAATGTAGTATATTCTTTTTCTTCTTCTTCTTCCAAAAATATCACTATAATAATCCTTGCTAAGAAAATGACTTTATGTGTTAAAAGGTTTGCATTGATTTATTAGTTGTATTTAAGAACAACTGATCATTTTCCCCAATGTAATCTAATGTATAGGAAGTCAAATCAACTGAACATCTAACACATAACAACACTTTGTTGGTAATAATAAAATACTAATAATATAAAACAGAAGAGATAGGACTTTCAGTATAGAATTTATATTCCAAACAAAAAAAAGTGGAAAGTTGTAAAGGTACAACTCTGTTGACATAGTAACATTTAAATGACCTTATGGCAAAGCAGTCTGAAAATAATAATAATAATAATATAATTATAGTATTATGGAAATAACCAAACAAACTAGATTATTTGGGCTCTCATATTGGCAATGTAAACAATACTTATCAATCGATCTCGTCATATGATAAAATACTAATAAGGCATAACTATTTAACATTTGTACTAGTTTCTTCGAACAAGAATTCAAATCGAATAAGAATTTAAGCTTTTTCTAAGATCAATTTATTATAGATACGTACATATCTAATGAAATACAAGAAAGATTCTTATACAATCTCATCTTATGAGTTGTTATGTAATTTTAAAACTATACATATTTTCATAGAAACTATCTTCAAGTGTGTATGTAGTATAGGGATGAACTTAGAACAGATGTGACTACTTTTTATACAGTCAATTAAGAAATAACCATTGTTAATGGATAGTTAATGAAACGAGAATAAAAAGATTTCAAGTTGTATACTGATTTTAATGAATCTATTAAAATATTCTACAGATTAATCTGTCTGTAAATGAAAAAAAAATGTATAACGATATATAAACTTATTATGGATTTAGACTGTCTATCTTATCGAACCATTAAAACGATCTATATAGATTTTTCAGAGTCATCCATTATTGTTCCTGTTTAGGGTTGACAGTTTTTCTTCATGAACTGATATTATCAGGAGATGTTACATATATAGTTCATCCATAAAATATAATGTCACTGCATAAGATTTGTCTCAAGATTCAGAGTCTAAGATGAAGTTTTAATGGTAGTGTTGAACATTTGCTACGTTTAACAGTATTTTTACTGTTTGATGAAAAATATTGTTGCACAATCATTTGAAACATATTGGATGAGACTATAATTTATGAACGACCTTTCAATGACGCCAGATTGACCTTGAAAGTGTCCAGCTAATAACCAGAACCAAATGATGGTTATAAACCTGTGTGAGGAATTAAAATTATGATTTACAGTTGATGGTTAAGATTAAGAATTAGATTTAAGGTTTTCATCACGAACTTACATCAGTTATAATGCGTAAACATTATTTATCCAAATGAATGAGTAAATTTCGCGCCAAAATCCAAGACCTGTTATCTTATATCTGATTGGTTCGTTCATAAATTATAGTTTCGCCATATTTTTGAGCGATGCACCATCTTATTTTAACTGCTTGTTATACTTGTTATTCGAAATTCGGGCAAAACTATGTAAGTTTTTCATTACGACTGGCTCGTTTCTGTACAATACTTTTATCAAATAATTTAAAAATTTTCCATATTGTGATTTAGAACAATATATATAAGGCTTTACTCTAATATACAGTAATATTTCTATGTCTATACGAAATTATTAAACCAATCAAGGTAGTTAATGATAACAATGGAATAGATTACACAAATAAGTGATAAGTACAAATTTGTAGTATCAGTCAGTCAGCTACAACGTAGGACAAGGCACATATATGCATCGGTCCAAGTTGCCATACCGCATTAGCGCAGCAAGATAAACACCGGGATCATAGGAGTGGTTAAGTTAATGGTGGTAATATATAAAAGAAAGATTGCATATAACGACATATTACATGAATAAAGAATTAGTTCGTAGAAAGAAAGATATGAAATGATTTTAATCTCATGGTTTAAGTGGAGACAGAGTTTGTATACACCTACGCCATTATGATCGATTGTGAGCCGTGTGACGCAGAGTCTCCAACCATTGGTTGTGATAGTCACGCGGACCCCAACTAAGTAGTCTGCGTCTACAAACATGGCTCAGACCAGAAGTTAGTTTCTTCAAGCTATTTGTTGTATGATGACAAGTGTACTAGTTGTAACAAGAATATTAAAGGCTTGAATCAATATTGCATAATGCGAAATAGGTCAATGATTTGGAAAAAATATAGACACTGAAATAACATTTATAAAAATTATAAGATTACGTAATAAGAAGTATTCAGATAATTGAACCGTATATGCATATAAATATTATTGTATATTACAATAAAGCCTGATGAAGATCTAGTCGAAAACAATATTATTCACTTATATCTATTTTGTTCGAAATCAATAATTCGTTTAGCTTCTAAATAAGTTAATTTGCTGAGGATAATAAGCAAAAACAATAAGAAACTAAATATGCGGATTATAAATACTTAAATTATTATATCAGTTACGTAACATGATCAAATGAAATATTTGACGTTATTGTAAGGTATAATCAGAAATAGAGTGGTAGAGGGCATGAAAACAAAAATAAGATAGAGGTAAAAGGGAAATGGTGAAAGTAATGATATTGAAGAACCAAATGTTCAGATTATAGTAGAAAAATGGGTTGGTTAAGTTTTTTCGCATACTCATTCCTGCCTTTTCTAGATAATGTATAGCAAAAGCTCCTGACAATGGTAAGGGGATGGTAGCTATCTATTTTTGGTCAAGTTTCTATTCACCTTGTAAAATGACTTTGAATGCTTAGCCTGTTTTTAATTGAATGACCTGTGTTCTCTCGTGAGGTTCGATTATAAAGTTTCCGCTTTTCAACCAAATTGAATAATGTTCTCAATTTCCTACAAAAAGAGCGCGCATCGAATTACCTATATATACCTAACTCCTGCTTCGGTCTGGGAACCCGGGCAGTATCACAGCCCTCACACATATCCAATGAGATCTGTGTGGCGCATATGTATTCGGTGCCTCTTTGTACTGATATCTATGTGTTAAAATAATAATAATAATAATAATACCTAACTCCGCAAGCGTTTATCCTTTTATTACTAAAATATGGTAAACTATAAATTACTAACCACTTCCCCCTATGGTTACTGCAAAGAACGTATTATACACTATTATTATCATCCTGTAACAAACCAGTTACCTAATTGTTCTTATTAGTAGTTAATCCAAGAAATATTCCATTGATTCTTCTTTTGGAAGGCGATAACAAATATTCTGCATTCGGCGATTTGAATAATAAAATGTGCATTTATTTTTAAGTCTTTCAGTTGATCCTGGGGCATTATCACTTTTTTTATATCCGTCTAATTTTCCGTTGGCGATAATTATTTGTTACCAGTTAACTCATCTCAACCATTGTCATCTTAATTCCCTATTACTCCTCAATTCGGTTTTATAGTAAGTCTTTGTTTTCCAACTTTCTTTTTCAAGATATCAAAAATAAGTCATTCATAGCGTCTTAGACTGTGATGCTCAATGACGCAGATTCTAATCTTACAGAGATTAATAACCCCAAACTGCTACATAATTACTGTTATATCAAAGTATTTTTCATTATTCTAATGTTAAATTAATAAAATTACAACATGATTTATTCATTCCTTTTATAGCTCTCTCAAGCACAGGCACTTATTGCATCTCATCAAAATCGTATTCATTCCGTTCAAGATCCTGTAATAGAAAATACTTCAAAAACTGATTCACTGCCTTCTTCCTCTGATGTTGATAATAAACAAACACTACAAAATAATACAAATCCAAATAATAGTTCTGAATCAACATCGAATCATACCACTACCACTACTACCGATACTACTATTACTACTATTACAATTGAACCTGAAAATTTAACAGCTGATTTAGAAGCAAAAGTCGATGATGTCTTATCACGAATACGTGCAACAGAAGAACGAATGGCTGCCGCAGCCGTTTCATCTACACGGTCTGATACACCATATAAATCTATATCTAATCATGTAACCAATTCCTCTATAAGATCTACAGGAGGTCGAATAATTAGAGCATCGGCCGTCGCTGCCGCCACTGCCCATATGCATGATGAAGAAGATGAAGAATCAGTTGTGTCACGTGTCGAACAAGTGGCCGCTTACGAGGCAGGCGCAATAAATTATTCAAATCCAGCCAGTTTAGGATCTCCACCCCCGCCTCCGCCGCCCCCACCATCATTATCTTTTGGCTCTGTTGGTCCGTCTGACCAACTTGAAGCAAAGGCATCCCCTAGTGTTGACCATCTAGATCTTGATTCACGTATACAATTGTTTATGTCGGCAGCTAGTTCACAAAAATCTGTTAAGTCATCTAATTCAAACCCTGTAATCACTGTAGGTAAATCAGAAGTGACACCTACAACACAATCTCATCACATTCAGCCGAAATTAACGAGTATAACCTCATTGACATCGTCGGCCTCCACTTTGTCTTCTACAGTTACATCATCATCATCATCATCATCCAGTCTATTACCAGTTCTTTTAGCTAAGCGTAAATTAATAGCGGATAAATTAGCTGCAGTTAAAGCATCTGGTTCTCCAATCAAATCATGTCATCCAGTCACTTCACCATTACCATCACCAACTTCCATTGATAATGAATTCAATATTGTAGAAAAAGTATCCTCTTCAATTATTACTACACCCATTAGCACTACTACTACTACTACTACTACTGCTACTACTATTCATACACCTCCATTATTGACCAAAATGTTGAATACTGCGAAAATGCCTTCGAAAGATGAAGAATTGTATGATTTATTAGGTGTGTAAATTTTTAACTGGTCTCCTTTCATTATTGTTATTGTTATTATTATTATTATTACTATTTTTCATGCACAGTTACCAATATAATGATATTTATAATATTCTAAAGGTTTACTCTCTCTCTCCCTCTCCCTCTCTCTGTGTCTATACACATATAGATATGTATTTATATTATCTATCATATGAAGATTGTGTTCATAAACAATATTGACTTATTAAATAGCCTCTTATCTAAATTATTTCTGTGTATAAAACAGTGTATCTAATAATGATATATAAATAAAGTTTGTATATCATCATCATCAGTGTATAAATGCAAACTGTCGGAGATGAACATAACTATTCACTTTGAAATAATAAACAACTAAACTCTGTATCTAAATTTTACTCAAATGTTTGTATTCACTTAGTATACTTCTTATTGACTAATTTGTAATTTATAGTTTTAGGATCATTCGTGTGTGTGTGTGTGTGTAAGTGTATGTGCGTGCGTACGTGCGTGTTTACCATTACATGCTATTGTCAATTGTCGTTATTATCTATCAACACAATTATTATTACTACTGTTTTCTTTAATTAAGTATCTCCCTTGCTCCATAAGCCTTTATATATTCACCTATGTATCATATCTGTTTTATCTTTGTTGTTAATAATAGTAATGGGGAAATGAAGTCTATCTTTCTGTTAGCAATCTTTCTACACTCTTCTTCCTCTCACTTATTAATGGTTTGTTGTTGTTGTCTTTTGTACTGTTCTCTTTGGATCTTGTGTTCTGTGTATTCTTGCTCTATTTTCGTTCTATTTCTCTCCCTGTCACACACACACACATCTGCATATACATTTATATCACACATACGGATATTCACTATCCATTTTCATAAATTAAAAAAGTGTTTTTTTTATGTGTGTAATTTTAATAATTCCTTGTTTCTAACTACCATTTATGATTCATTGTCTTCGTGGTACTTAACTAACTAATTAACTTAGCTTTATTTCATTATAATCAGAAATCGTAATAAAAAGAAAACTGAACAAAATAAACGAAAAGTTTCATCATAGTATCTAATGAGTTGCATGTACAACTGAAAGGTACAATGGCGTATTGTATTTGGAGCATGTTCATTTTTTTCTTACAGCAATTAATTACATAGTTTCTACTTGGAATACAAGCGCACTATGTATATAAATCTAATTTGTAGTGTGGTATACATGTGAATGAGTGGTATACCCTTTCTTTATACAGGTTTATATATTCATCTATACACATGACAACATATTTCATTCCAACTAAATTCCACATTAAAAAAAACACATATATTTTCTCGATATCAGGTAAAATCTACTAGTTAACACTATACATTCAATTAAACAGAGAATTTATACTTGAATATATATATATATATATATATTAACGTATATTTCTAGTTAAGAAAAGATTCAGTATAACAAATGTATCTGTTTTAATCCCAACATATTTTTTACTGAAGTATATTTTTATGAGTCCAATAACTAACACTGAAATGAGGAGTTTTAGAAAAAACAGGAAATTATCATAGTCGAGTGATTTTGTATATTCAGTGTTGCTTTTATTATTATTATTATGATTATGATTACTAACAAATATCTAGCTTTTGACTTGGTATTGTATGGCTTGTATCTTCCCCATTGCACAAGCAAGTGGCTATCAGAACTCAGTAGCTGAATGGATAATGCGATGGCGTTTGAAGCGAATGGTACTGAGTTCGAGTCCCAGAGTGGATATCAACTCTGAGATGCAGGTACATCCAGCTGACGAGTTCCGAATAGGACGAAACGCGCATCCTGAATTATACTGCTAGCCACTATCCATCATTGATTATCTAGCTTTTGGTTATTAATAATTGTTATAGTGAACTATGTACTGTAAATCAGTGTTTAACTTTCAAAACAATAATATTAAGGTTTAAACTTTCACTTCATCAACTTTGATTTCAGGAACTTGGTTGTGTTGAATTATTAGCCCTTTACAGTTAAAGGTAAACACACTAATCTGTTATATCTGGTAACTAAAGGGATAACACTGTAAAATTACAATTGCAAATGTTAAAATTAATGAATCAATAATTAATGCTTACGACTATTCAGTAAATAGTTATCTCATCGCTTTATATGTAATATGAATCTCTTCTATTTATAGATAATTCTTTTCTTGGTTTCTATTAATCAATGGTTACAATCCTTTTTTTAAATCATACTCTAAGTAGGAAATGTGTTGATATTATATGAAATTGACTTATGATAAATTTGGCTTGTTCGCTAAAAACATTACAGATTTTAATCCCTAAATATAGAAATGATCACATTTTTAATTGATTATCTTCTCTGTAGTAAATACAATTGTGTCAAATGTTTACTCCTCATTTCAACACATTATATCCGGTATCTCTACTCGCTCTCATAGTACTCCTGATAGAGTTTTGTTTTTATGAAACGTCGGGTTTTTTCTTTCAATATATGAATTGTATATCCATTATCTTATAATTGAAATAGGATTGTTATATTTTAAAGATTCAATTATCAGTCATTCTATTAGCATGTGTTTAAACACCATTTCGTATTTAATTAGGCATTATAAATATGAGATTTCAATAGTTGAAATCATGAATCAATTGAAGCTAGACCACCATGGAAAACCTGGAAGCACTGGACGGCCGTTTCGTCCTAGTATGGGACTCCTCAGCAGTGCGCATCCACGATCCCGCGCCCCACGGGATTCGAACCCAGGACTGGCGCGAGACTGATATGTCCTGGGTTCGAATCCCG
The DNA here is from genome assembly GCA_946903255.1 of Schistosoma spindalis. NCBI lineage: Eukaryota > Metazoa > Platyhelminthes > Trematoda > Strigeidida > Schistosomatidae > Schistosoma > Schistosoma spindalis. The sequence goes on from OX336423.1 coordinate 13,731,255, forward strand.
TGGGGCGCGGGATCGTGGATGCGCACTGCTGAGGAGTCCCATACTAGGACGAAACGGCCGTCCAGTGCTTCCAGGTTTTCCATGGTGGTCTAGCTTCAATTGATTCATGATTTCAACTATTGAAATTACCAATTCTCCACAAAACCCATTCTAGAAATATGAGATTGTTTATTTACACATAATCTATACATAAGTACATACAAATCATCCATGTAAATAGTTTGTATTGTTGGTGTTGACCTCATGACTCTTCGTATCAGATATTTTTCGAGTATGTTTACAAGGATAGTTGAATATAAAAATTGAATCTTTATCATTATTTATTCTCGGTGTTTGTTTTTTTTCAATATGGAGGTTGTGAAAAACATTGAATGTCATTGAGATCACGAACTTACATAAGTTAGGTACAACCATTAGAAACTAGGAAATGCTAGACAGCCGTTCTGTTCATATGTAGAACTCATTTGTGGTAGTATACATCCATGACCCTTCTACTGGGAATTGAACCCAATACCCAACGCTTAACCTCTGAGTCGATCGATATCCGTTAGTATATTTGTCCGACTTCAATCCAACCATCTATTGTTTTCATTAGGTACCTTTCTCAGCTGACACAGTTGAACTCCATTGGTCACAGCTCTTTATTTTGTTATTATGATAAAACTTAAGGATTATGCAATGAACAAATTCTCTGTATTCTTATCAAGGCTAACCGTACACCAATATCAATATGGTTCATTCGTTTAGTTAGTTAATGCGCTAAAAACGCGTTTTCGACCTAAACTATAAAAAAAAATACGTTTGTACACTAAATATTTTAATAAAATTATCATCTTATATGAAACGCTCATGACACTTACAACAATAAGAAGTTCAGACGTTTCACACAGAGGATACTGAAAAATCGCTCTTTAGACTGGTTTACCCATGTAAGTTATCCACTTTGCAATGGAATAGTACCATGATATAATCATGTTTAGAATGGGATGAAAAGAGTATATAGCCGAATATATTTTAAGTATGTTATTGGAAATGATAAATATTTGTGATATTAGCACATTTGTGCCATACCGTCTCTACCACTTAGAAATCATATTCATTGTCAGGTGTATTTTCTTGTTTCAAACAGTTCTTTTATATTTACACTTGCCGCTAGTACATTGAGTATGGTCGTATATCTTGTAACAATAACCACTAATCTGTAGTTGATCATAAAATTTCAATGTTTTCTGTCTAGCCATCCCTATTCCTTTTTTTAGTTTACAGTCTGTGTTAGCCAACACAGCGGATTGGTTTTGTCGATGATCGAGAGTATGTATCATATGTCACAACTACTTCAATCACCAAAGATTTATAGCCTCATCAAAGGATTTAATATTTCTACTGAGAATTTTATGTACCCTCTTCAGTAATCTTAGTGTTCATTACTTTAACTTGTCCTGTAAATAACTTTACCGAGTAGATAGTTGATTTTAAATGTTTTTACTGGTAATTTTCAGTATATCTACCTTTGGTTATTAGTTTGTTCACTGATAACCCACCATCTTCATTAGATTTCATTCTGTAGTATGCTTGTCGATTTCTTTTAATTTATTTGATATTAGATATGTAGAATATTGGATGCTGGAGATCAAGCTGCTTCTACAATACCTGGAAGTCATGGGTTCGATCCTGTGTTTCAGGATCATGTATGCGCACTGTCACTGAGGATGAAAGAGTTTCTAAAATGTTTCCTAATTTTCATTGGTTGTCTAACTAAAACCAGTCCATGATGTTATCTACAAAACTCATTGATTTCTACAAAATCCTTTTACTGTGTAGTTGACTTAACTGGCGATAAGTTGGTCCATTTAAATTTTCTTTTTTATTTATCTTTGGATACTTACGAATTACGTATTCACTATGAATTATACTTCACTGATAATTTGTTTGCTGATTCATAAGCAACTATCATGTTAACTTACAACCATGGGGTTTTATTAGTTCCGAATGTAGGCGAGGAACTAGGATTTGTTCTTTGTACTATTTCAACTAATTTTATTTCGAAAAATGATTACTGATTTCTTAAAGATTCAAATCTCATTAAATGTCGTGAAATGTTGGAAGTTCGGTTTTCTACTCTTCGAGGGATATTACAAATATAGTACTGTTATAGCTAAATGTAGTAGTGTCTTTTCCCAACTGTCTTCTCAACAATACAGTATTACTGGATGTTTAGGGGAACATGGGATTTTAATTAAGATGCGTAAAGTGAATGTTTCTACTTACATCAGTTTAAATCTTCGATTGTCGTGTTAAGTCACTTCAAAAAGATCCGTGATTTGAATGTTTAGACCTTGATCAAATAACCTATCGAATTCACTAACGCTACCTTAGTTAACGCTGTTCAAACAAGAAATTGTCGTGGTAAATTTAATTATTATGTAAGTAATGGATCTCATTCTGTCTGAGGGATTTAATGTTATGACACTCAGCACGAGACTGGGCATTCCTATATGTTGTCGGGTTGTGAATTAAAAACTTGGAAAAAATGGTAGCCTATTTTTCAACGTTGATTTAGATAATGCTTATCTCTAGTGAGAACTATTTCCAACGTTAAATAATTTAGGAGAATTTGCAGTAAGAAACGATGTAAATAATCAAGTCAGAAATAGAAATATACCAATTCACTAAAGATAACTTGCTACACTATCACAAGTTTTCGGAATTTTAGAGACGTAGAGCTTTGAACTGAACCATCCGACAGTATCGCACTCGTAAGACCTAAGAATTCTGCGTTTGATTAAGTGAAGCCACGCTTCTAAACATTCTCAGTGTAAGATGAAGAAGTTATCCACTTCTCATTGACTTTCGAGTTTACCTCTGTTCATCACGAAAAATCTTTACATATAGTCTTTTCTATATTTTAATTGGCAATCAATTTAGATGAAAGTTTAGATATCCTCCCCGAGAGATCGCATACTAAGAATTCCTGTCACCAATGAAATATATATTGTACTGACCAGTTTTCTTGAAATTTTGTCCTCAATTTGACACACGTTTCATTCTCTGATGATTACCTCGTTCTGTTAGACTACCTAAGATTCCCTAGTTAAGGTCACAAACCCATCTTAGCAGAACCACGATTGGGAACTTGTAAGCAGTAGGAGGCTGCTTCGTCCTAGTGTGAGATTCTACATTGGCAGTGGTCGGTAATTTGAGCCAGGACCTTCCGTCTTAATTGTAATGGCTTAACCTCTAGATCAAAGTTAACATCCTTTCGATTTCAATCATGTTAAAAGTAGTGCCGTAATCCACCGTAGGTGGCTACGTAATGTCTTGAATGCATTAAAGTTAGACTTGTGCACCATTAGGTACCAACTCAGCGTTTTAAAGAGTTAGTGTTGACATGCGACATTTAAGGTCTTGTACTTGGCCTCCTGTGGTGCGCATACAAGGATGAAACAGCTATCCAGTGCTTCCTGGTTTTTGTTAGTGATCTCGTTTAGATCATAAAAAACATTTTTCATTATCTTGCTTTAATCAATCTAACAATTAAAAAAAAAAATAAACTCTATCTACCCTCATATTTATTTTGATAGTAACGGAAATATTTTGAATTCGTTTACAATTCTTACAACTAAATTGTACCTTCTGAAAGTCTATGTAAATTGTGAAACGAGAAGTAGTTACTATCGGTTTGTAACTTTTCTAAACTAAATCATTTATGTATAATAGTCTACTAATTGGTAAATACACTGATTCAATTATATTATTCATGGTATACATCATGTCTATGGTTGGTTTTTGTTCTTAGAGGTTTCGTACGTTTTATATTAAGATATTTGTTGAAAATCTTTTACTCTTTATTTAATTCTAGTTCTTTCAAGGACTCATATCTAAACATTAATTTAAATATTTTAATGAAATGCTTAACACATCGAATGGCTTCGATACAACACAGTATCAGTTCATATAATCAGCTTTTAGTCATTTTTTTTTTATCTATGGAGGGCTGTTGACTCGATCAGGCTAATGGAAATCAATGTAGGTTCTGGTACTTTAAACTTTGAACCATCGGTCAAATATTTATAAAGATTTCTATACTTCATTACTTCTAATATTGTGTACATCAACACTAGAATCCAATTGCAACCCCATGACAAGTTTCAAATATTCAAATTTTTCGTGAACATTATTCCAACTTCAGTGAGACCTATAGCTAGACGTATCTTTACTAGTTTACTATTCAAAGCATAAGTTTTTGGTCAATTGGTGATTTTTTCTGCTTTTCAGTTACAGTTTTGATGAGTAGTTTGTGTTGTCTTTTGTTTTTCAATGAATTATTTCTGCCTCAGTGGTAACGTCTCATACTGTGAAGGTGTGTAAAACGGATTCAAATCCTATCAGTTCGCTCAATGATTTAGGTAAAACTTGGTGACTATTTGTGACAAATATCACGGAACTTAGGTCAACCAGGATATCCCGTTGACTACCTTCAACTATCATACATTAAAATAGTTCACGCGATGTTGATTTACGTAGATGAGTGATGATACTGTAAATTGATCAATAGAATTTTATCACTAGACAAACACGACATTTAATATTAATCAGTAATTAGCCAGTTTTGATTTTCTCATTACATATTTATTTTCATCTAAATACTTATACTGGTGTAAATTCACGTGGTGTTGTTTTTACTTGTATCCTCCCATTGTTATTTAGGACTGCAATCGATCAATCTCTTTTTGGCAGATGTGCATCGTGTGAGGATTCCCTCGATATAGCTTTGCGTGACAAGCTTTTTAAGCAAAGATGGATATTAGCTAGCAATGGAATCCAGAACGCGCGTTTCGTCCTATTTGGGACTCGAACTCAGTGCCGTTTGTTTCAAACACCACCGCGTTATCTACTTAGCTATTGAGTCCTTATAGCCACTAGCTTGTGCGGTGGTATTTGAAGCGGAAGGTACTGGGTTCGAGTCCTTGAGTGAACATCAACTCTGAGATGCAGGTACACCCAGCTAACGGTCTAAATGATATAATCACAATCATTCATTTATATTGCAAATTATTTTCATCACTGTAAATTTGAATTATCATAAAATGTGATTGAAGTTTGGATGATAGATCAATAGTAATGTGAATTAAGTGTTTACTAACAAAATCGAAAATCCTTAGTTCGATTCCTGTGTGCGAAGTCGTGGATGAGCGCTGTTGAAGAGTCCTTCAATAGTGTGAATTAGTCATTCAGTACTTCCAGGTTTTAATACTGATTTAACTTAGATCAGTTCATGATTTTAATGTATGAAACCTAGTTTAGAGTTAGTAAATAAATATTCGTATTAAATTATTGTCAATAAAGAATGTTAAACTTCTTTAATCAATCAATGTATATTCAAGTTATTATTCCTACATACTTGTATAAAAATTTTCGAACTGACCTACTAGTAATTTTTTTGTTAGTAGTATGATAATTGGTTATGCTAAATAGAGAATTCAACTTTTATTTTAAGATTACTCACTGAAGACAATAGTGAATGTGTCGTTCAATTTCGTGGATTAGTTGAAGTTAAACTATAACACCGTTGGATGCCGGCTCAGTGGTTTCGAGGTTAGGCGTTCGTGCGCGATAGTGATAGATCCTGGGTTCGAATCTTACGAGGTGGCATCATGAATACGCACTGCTACAGAAGAGTCTCACAATAGGACGAAACCGTCGTCCAGTGCTTCCAAGTTTTCCATAGTGGTTTAACTTCAATTGATTCATGATCTCAACTATTAAAATTTTATTTTAAGCTTGAACTATGTATCTGTTAACATAAGTTATTTGGTAGTAAATAATTAATAACTAAGATTATCATAAAATTAGTCTTATAGTCTACTGAAATTCTTTTTATAACAAGAAATTACATTTCTGGTATTTAAATCAGTTGATCATTATACAGTACTTATCAGTAATTATCGACTTTATTTAATGTTTCTATCATTTACTGTTGAGCATAAAAAACGTAGGTAGTATATATTTTAAGAGATGAAGTTTCTAATAGATATCAGGTTTAATCAATATAAATAGTTTATAACTGTCTACTTATAGTTTCTGAAAGACATACACTAACATTTCTACATTTATTTTGAGATCGTGGAATACTACCAGAGCGTTCATATCGAAGGAGTTGGTTTTTCAAAGAAGCTACTGTCTGGAACTATGATTTAAAGATCTCATCTGTAAAGTGGTGTAAAGTAGAATAATTCGAGGATCTACCGTCTTATGTTAGCTATAACGGAAAATGTGTTTATACGCCATCTGTTTGCTTTAGATTTTGTCCCCTAACCTTACTTTTTTGCATTTCTTGGTTTAATTAATATTGAGACCTCAAAAACCAGTGAATAAATCTTCTCGAATATAGGTTGTGGACATACGACGTATTGAGGATACTTCAAGGAAATAAACCAACTCACCCCACACTTAACTATTTCATGGAACTCTATAAGGAACTGTGTATCTTTTCATCTCACTTAGATACTATTTCATAGCTTCTCATTTGTGCATGTACTGTATTGCGTTTAAATCAAAACACCTGTAAAACTACCATTAGGGGATTGTGAAGAAAGTTGAATTTTACTGAGATGGAGAAATGACCGAAATTAGACAACTGAAAACCTAGAACTTCTAAGTAATTCACATTAAGACTTGTCAATGGAGGTCGAACCCAAAAACTTTGGTTTATATACATATATGTGTCAAAGTAATATTTCAATAGTTGAGATCATAAATCAATTGAAGCTAAACCACCATGAAAAACCTAAAAGTACTGAATGACCGTTTCGTTCTATTATGGATCTCATCAATAGTGTGTATTCACTACATCGCCTCACAAGATTCGAACCCAGAACTTATCAATGATATTATTTTTATCATGACATAAACATTCAAGATATCAATAAATCCTATTCTAGTAAATGCTATCACTAAAACAATGTTTACTTTTTTAAAGAAGTGAAATTTTGGAGGGAAGTTTAAACGATTCACAATTGATTATTAGTAACAATTACTTCGTTGATCTTATCAATCGGTGTTTACTAAGGTTATCATATTGATTAATGATCATTAAAGAAATAGAATAGATGTTTGTCAAATTGTAGTGCAATCTTTTATTTTTTTTGCTTTCATTAGTCAATATATCTATGGTATCAAACATTTTTGTTTAAGGTGATTTTCTGTTTACTTATCAGAATAATGCTGCATTTTAGAGTAATAATCTTTATTGAGGATTATATTTCCTGAAATTACCTTCATGTTATTTGGTTCTTTCTCTTAAAGAAGTTCGAATGTACTACAGTAGCATATTCACAACAACAACAACAAAAAATATGTCGATATCTTTATATGGTTGAAATCAAATCCTTTATCGAAATCACTCTTTTATATACAATAACTATCTACTAAGTGAATGGAATAGTGTTCGATATCGCTAGATATTGCATTCTATCAGTAATATAAATATACAAACTTGAAATTAGATAGAGGTTATATGGGATTTTGTGTTATTTTTTTATTTGTCATTTTAGTTTAAATGCAATTAATAAGATTCTCTCATTAAAGATGGATGGAAAAAGGTTAGGGTTCACCAAATCAGTAAGTGGTATCACTTCATAAAGTCACTAACTTCTTGTATGAACCATGTTGATAAATACAGACTACTTGGTTGATATCTTCATATCTATCATAGCTACTGAATGACACGGTTCAAAATCGATCACAATGGCGTAGATGTATAAAACACTTCCATCGAACTATGAGATTAAAATTACGATATACCTTTCTTTCTATGAACTAATCCTTTCTCTCTGCGTCATATTCTTACATGCAATCTTGATTTATATACATTACTACCATTGAAGTGACTACTTCTATGAATTTCGTATTCACCTTGTTTTGCTAGTGAGGTATGGCGATATGGAACGATGCATTTATGGTCCTCATTCTGCTTTGTAGATGACTGATTAGCTAGGGACTAATTTTGATAGATAGTTCTCGGGGTTCCAATATGAAGCCTTAACCAGTGAATTTCAAGAATGTTGTATGTGAGAAATGATCGGGTAATATCGCGAATTGATTAATTTAGACACGTTAACTATCAAATATCATCTCAGTGATTTAAAGAGTGCATTCTTCGTGAAACCTGAAGGATGTAGTGTCGATCTGCTTTGTAAAGTAGTGGACGCTCAATACTGTAAAGAAAGATTGTTGAGTTTTAATCGATTGTGTTCTGATCAATGTTAGGCCCCCATTGAAAACCTGGTGGCACAGGACGGCCGTTTCGTCCTAGTATGGCACTACTCAGCAGTGCACACCCACGATCCTGGACACGGATTTCGAAACCAAGACTTTCGGCCTCACACGAGAACTCTGGATCACTGAGTTAACATCCGAATGTGTTAATGTGCGGGGTCGAAGGCTCTGGGTTTAAATCCCGCATCCGGGGTCGTGGATGCGCGGTATTGAGGGGCCCCATACTATGACGAAACGGTCTTATGTGCTTCTAGGATTTCAATGGTGGTCTCACATTGACCGGTTCATGATCTCAATTTAAACTTTAGAATTATTTGATTTTAGTTAACTTCAGTTGATCATAATCCTGTCCACGAAAGGTAACTCTAAGAATTTCACTTAGAAGTCTTGGTCAGTATAGTTCCACCATTTTGGGTATGAGACAGCTATCCATCAGTACGCATTCAAAACTCATCAGGCGGCATCGCAAATTGATTGAGTTTTGACATTTAAACTAGTGAATGATGCCTTACAGGTTTAAAGGTTTACCATTCACTGAGATGTAATGGCTTTGAGTTCGAACTTTTATAAAGTTATGAACTGACATATTTTTAGAGTCTTATTCTTGAACAATACTACCGTTCAATAATTTCTGGTTTTTAATGTTTGTCCAGTCACAATCAATCCGTAATATAAACTATAAAACTCAAATGTTTATTATTTTAATGGAAAATATTATTGAATTGTAGTAGTTAACCATGCATGAGTCGAATAGATATAAACACTTGCATATATAATTTGAGATCTTCAGTATAATTACATTTATAGTATGCCTTTTATTTTCACAGTAACTGTATAGTGGAGTATATATATACATGTACTTCACAACACCAACTTCATCAATCATAAATCCATAGCTCAATATTTTACTAATCATTTCGTGGATAGGTTGAAGTTAGACAATAACACCGTTGAATGCCGACTAAGTGATCTAAAGGTTAAGCATTCTCGCGCGAGACTGAATGGCCTGGGTTCGGATCTCGCTAGTGAGATTATAGATGCGCACTGCCACGGAGAAATCGCACAATAGGACAAAACGGCCGTCTAATGGTTCCAAGTTTTCAATGGTGATCTAACATCAATCACTTCATGATCTTAAATCAAAAACTTAATCTTTTGTGTTCCATAAAATTGGATACTTTAAAAAATTCCAAAACTTTTCGATTTATTAAAGAACTAGTTTATATTTTCCTAATCATAAACTTTCATCTATTTATTTGATTAAATGTCGATAATATACATTTACCTATTCGAATTTTATTATTATTTAGAACTTGGTTATGTACACCTAGTGATTAATTATTTGTGTTGCTATGTGTACCATTTAACATTGAAATAAATGAATTAGGATGAATCAATAGGATTTAAGATTTTTTTTATCGTTATGTCACTTAATTAAAGGAAACAGTCATTAATTGACTCTACAATCAACTAATCCAAACACGTATACCTCAAATAAAGAGAACTAATGGAGTAAAACTAAGTTGTGTGTTGTTGTTGTTGTTGTTGCTTTCATTTACAATATAATCTTCGAAATTATTCATAATTTAGGCTTCCATCTTTATCACTCTATAAATAGCGCTATGAACGAGTAGCAACGAAGTGAACTTAATTTTGGACACTAGGCATTGTTTTTAATATAATTTTGCTTCATTCTTCAAAAAAAAAAAAATAATATGAATACGTAGTTGCCTATTATTGTTGAATGTTGTGAGACTAACATCATTTTTATTTATTTATTTAAACACATAAACATAGGTACTAGAAAGCACTAACCCAGATATTCGCCACATTAAACATTCGATGTGTGTGAGGATTAAAATACTGCCTTAGTGTCCAAACTGAAGTAGGTGGTTTTCTTAGGAGGCCACATCCCGAGCCTTTGACCTGAAGGTCTAATCCACAAGGCAGTAGAGCAACGTCAGGAGATACACTCCTATGATAGCCGGCGACCCACGACTGGTTTATACACTATTTGTTACCTCAGGATTTTGGAGCCCATGTACACCATTGGTTTGGAATGAGGGTTTTCTAACTCCCCTAGATGGATCCTCCATATCCACCGACCCAATTAAAGCACTGGACATTCACTTTTCATCCTCTCAATTTCTTAAACAACACCTCCGTGGTACGAGAAGACAATCAGTAGTATTTCTCTTGACTCTCCACACTTTCGACCGTACCAGGGCATTTGAGGGCAAGTAAACTACTTAAAGACAGTTACATAAATAATAAATTAAATTGCTAATATATTTTACAATACAATTTGAGGTAACTTGTAAGAGATTTTTTCATTACACATAATCAAGAATATTGTTATCATTGGCTTTATTCAATATTCTTATTTCTTGATCAATCCTTGTGATAAGTATTGAATGATCGTCAGTTTGATGTTACCGGTTCAGGAATCGACATCTGATAAATGTATATCCTTTGCCATACATATTGCCAACATCGATAATGTCTCTGATTGGGCTCTTTTTCAACTTGTACAGTGAAAGGTCGTAAACTTTTGACAAATGCATCTGAATAAGTTATGAAACCAATAGTCATAATGATGTATTATAACAAACATGAAAACAGATAACTTATTGAAATATCTAAATAGTAGGAGAGGAACTAGTAGCCCAAATATTCACTCAATAGAATGCCATTTTTTTGTTATTCTTACTCATTCTTATATCCGAACAAAGTTTAAAGGAATAGTAACCTCCTGGACTAATTAATTAATTATTATTGTTATATAATTATTATATAACTAGATTATATATATATTCGTTATATCACAAGCTTCCGACTGACCAATTAGCAACTGTCGATTGATTGAACACACTTAATCTGTTACCAGTTTATTATTCATAGTTTCCCTTACTAATATCCACTTTGTAACTTGATCATGTATAAGAAATTTTTTGCATTTTATGATTTGATATGTCTGTATATAAACCATTTATGTTTGAAATAGAATACTTTTTTGTACAGGTTGATTACTGCGTTCTAGATTCAAGAAGTTATGTAGTGTGATAAGCTTGAATATCGTGGATTAATTAGGTACTAGTAATTAACTAAAAGTTACTAGGACTGGTTAACTCAGGAACTTTAACTTATAAAAAATTGATTTCTGATAGATGGTTCTATCACTTGATATTGGTCATCAGTTGTAAGATAGAATAATAATATCCATATATTCATATTCATGACTGGTATCTTATAACCATTATATCATTTGACACATGTTGTTTGATCACCTTATAAGTAGAACATCTATCTACTATATCCACATATTACGTAATTTCTAGTTTGTCATATGTTGTTTGGTTCAAATTTAATGGCTGGATAATTATTTTTGTCTGTTTTTTTTCTTGGGGGGGGGGGCATTGACCTTAAGTTTTCTTGGACAGTTTTTAAATGTTCTCTTTACGGGGATCATACAATTCAAATTCTCCTCTTTTTTTATTAAAAAGACAAAGTATTCTCATACAGACAACGGCCTATGTAAATTCGTTATACTTTAACTTATCAAATTTATGATTATCTTCACAATCCTTCCTCCATTCATAATTATCAATTTATTTCAGTTTCATTTTCATTGAATAGTTTATTCTTTCTAACCTATAAAGTAGTGAGTTAATGGTTAAAAAGTTCAACTTTCAGTCACTAAATTCAATGTTCAAATCACATTTCATTTACTCCGATTTAAGTAACCAGATAATTAGTAACACTAGACCTCGTACTTGAACTATATGCTTCATATTCCGAGTACTGCTTATACTCTTACTCCCTTTACTACTACGGGATTTGAATCGACAACTGCATCTCTGTGTTAATGTGGTATAGCAAGTCGAACTGATATACGTACGTACGTACGAAGTTCTACGCTGTTACTGACTAACTGATCTCATATACAAGTAATTGAATGATCAATTAATTTAATTCAATTTTTATTTATGTACTACTTCCACTTGACAAATAATAATTAAATATATTTTCACTGATTACTTTATATTTCTAGATATTTGTTGAAATCAATTCTAACGTAAACACATATCAACATTGAAATAATACCATGGAAACATTTGGAATATGTCTTACATGTTTTTTTTTAATATTTATGGAAATTTTTGGTAGGTCAGTTGACAACTATGGTAACTTTTTTATTACAATTTTCATTATGATTTTATTCGGTTTTTTTTTTTTGTTTATCTGGTTATTTTCTCACTTGATTTATTAAGTTCATTCATCAATCGATCCAAAATTTATTATTATTACCCTCATATTAGTCTTAAATTTTAATTCTTAGTCAGTCAGTGACCTTGAGTGCTTTTGGAAGTATGAAGGGGGTTTTCACTTCCCGGTTGCGCACACCGTGGAAGGGTTCTTCTGGAGGTATCTGAAAAGGAAATTGGATGAAAGGTGATCTTAGTGACCTGAGAGCGTGACCCAAAGGACAACTGTTTGAGGTCAGTCACATACGACCTTTGTGCGAGTAATTTTCATGTTAGCTGCGTACTTGTTGAGACCTTACCGCCGGAGGCGGATATCCGTGGGATAAGGCGAGGTGTGCATTTTAGGGTCGACCTTTTCTAACTCCACCTCTCCTTGTGGGAAGGCAGTATCGCTGTTATGCTGGTTGTCTGAAGGAAACACTTTACTGCTGTCACATTTCTGTACAGTCAGCTTTACGACTTCACCCTCGGACCTTGTGTTTCCTGCTTTTAGTCTTACCATTCTTCAACCGACCTGTCTAGCATGGTAGGACTTTGAGAAACAGTTGTTCTAGCCAGTATACTTCGATTGGTTCATAACGATATGCAAGCCCGACCACCACGTCAAGGTAGTAACAACGGTGTGTAAGTGACAAGATATTACTACTATAAAGGGTAACTGGGTTGTTAAGGGTTTGCAAAAGTGCCTAAATTCCGACTGGTAATGCATTAGGGTGCAAGTATCCTTTGAGTAGAAACAGGTAATAAATAAACGACCTTATGATTTACATCAGAGTCTGATCTTAGCTACACAAACACTGAAAACCAGAAGTCACTGGTCATCTATCTTGCTCTGGTATGCAGTTTTTTAGTAATGCAAATCCATGACCCTACCACACTAGATCATACCCAGAATCTTCAGGTCTCTAAACAATCGCTTAACCTTTAAACTGCTAAGCCGATATTCAAGTATTCACATATCTAACATCACTTACTTCGATTTTATTTTCTGATGATGTCCCAGTGTCATCAATGAGTAACTGGTTAACACTCGACATGAATGTACTCCACTGGTCACGGCTTATCACTAGAACTCAGAAAATCATTTCACGGTATTAGTCATCAGTAAGCACATAAATATTTTTAGTATGATGTTTTGTAGAGATTGCTGAGGCTTAATTGTACTGGATGCATCCGCTATGTTGAGATTATGAATGAGCTTTATTAAGATATCTAAAACTAATGCAAAATATCTTTCCAATGATTCCTAATGTCAAGTAGTTTTTTTTTTAAATAAAGTAAACTGTGAAATTCACTAATCACTAGAAACTACTGACAATGGAGAATCGTAATATATTTGAACTTAAATTTGTTTGTTGAATTTCACGCCTTTAATGTGTGACTCTATCTGAAATTTATTCTACTGTTTAGTATAATTTGAAGTCATTTCAAATCATGGAAACATCTATAAAATAAACTAATTCGAAAACTAGTGGTCATAAGAGCACTGTGGAGTTTGTAATGTCTAGTTATATATATATATTACTTATAAGTAAACAAAATTTTAGTCCTCAATTATTTTACTCGCATACTATTGGCAGGCTGTCATGAGTACTGTTGTAGTCAATATTCTTTTCTCCATATTGAACTGATCATCTAAATCTCTATTTATTCTGTATATTGATTATTTCTACGAGTTTTTTATGATTAAATGTAAGTTACACACAGCAGTAATTTTACTGTATTATTATGTGAGATGATGATCAAAGGTAGTAGAAACAAAACACTGGACCAAAGTTTCGTGTTTTTTAGCACTCATCAACAAAATGTGCCTGTAATATTGAGGGAACTGATACTCCTTGGTGGATTGAATACTGTATTGCAGAGAGTTATATTCAAAGCCGTCATTACTCGGCTGAAGGTCAGTCGCGTCGCTCGAATGTCTCAGTGGTAACGTCTCGGATTATGAAGCTTGGTCACACATGTTAGTTTTATCAAGATCAATAGTACACCTTCCTAAAGAGCACCAACCAAAACGGAGAAATATGTCAATTATGATGTTCTGTCGACTACCTCCGAACCCCACTACTCTACATCTCAACATAGTTCATGCCATGTCTAGTCACTTAGACTAGTGACCATATTTCTACTTGATTGACAGAACTCAACCAATACTTATGAGGAACTAACACACATTATAGTGTTCACCGTCCAGTTATCAGTCAATCATAAAGCCTGTGGGATTATATATACCTATATTCCGTGAAGCTTCGACAGTCTTCAGATTTTAATCAACGTCAGCTTTTTTTCAACCAGTGGAATAAGTGTATGTATATATTGTGGTCTGGGAATCCAGCCATTTGAAGTTGTAGAATCGAATGAAAATTCTATCCAATAAAAAAGACATGTCAGAAATTGCAACAAGGTCATTTGAAATAGGTATATAAGCATATAAACCAACAAAATTCACTTCAACCAATCGTACACAAACCAAACGATGGAATAGTAAAAACAAAAGAAAAGTCAACACATCATTCACAAAATAAACTATTCTAACTAAAAGAAACACTATACATCTGATATAACGGACCTATTCTTCCTCTTTATCTATATGAATACCGGTTAACTGTTGAACTCTATAATATATCTTCGTTTATATCAATTTACATGGATGATTATGGATACATTTTCAAATGTGACAAAATGTTGAAACTTTGAATAGAGATAATAAAAAAGATCAGAGAATTTTTTTAGAAATTTGGCATTTCATTTAATTAATGATCAATAAAAACACATTGAAACCAATCCATTTTAGTAACCAATAAAAGAAGAATCTAGGATTACGTAATTAGGTCAAAGGAAGAGATAATCAAAATAAATATGCAGACAATTGTAGACGAATTGTTAAAGGTCATAATAGTAATATTATATTTCTTATGGATAAGGTAGATATAGGGTGATAGATTTAAAAACAATAGTGATATCATTTTGTAGTAAGCAATGATGAATAGTGGCTAGCAGTGGAATCCAGGACGAACGTTTCGTCCTATTTGGGACTCGTCAGCTGGATGTACCTGCATCTCAGATTTGTTGATGTTCACTCTGGGACTCGAACTCAGTACCATTCGCTTCATATACCAATAACAAACTGATCAATTGCAGTCCTAAACCTCAATGAGAAGATACAAGCCAAACAAAACCAAGTGAATAGTGATATCATATTACTATAGCTCTATTCACTTCTAACCTCTCCTCATCCATCCAAGTTTGTTAAAGTGGTTTATTGGATAAAATAGAAGGTTAATTCAATTGATCCTCAATTCAATTCATCCTCATTACACAATCCAGTGGCTATCTGAATTCAGTAGTTAAGCAGAAGGCATTAGTTTCAAGTCTCAAAGTAAACATTAACACTGGACTATGGCAGATACATTCAGTCTATAATTCTCAATTAAGTAAGCTGCAACACATGCCTTAAATGTCATTGTTAGTCATTATTAAACTCTAACTAAATACTTTACACTATTTGATCATATATCCTATGCATATTTTCCTCTTTTTTTGCTTTATAGTTTAGATATGAGAAACATTTTGCATTTTTCTGTTGATCCTTCTGAATTTGTTTTTTGCTTTGCCAGTGAGTAGGACTTCCCTGGCAGAGGCTATATACGTGTGGCCATGTGAGAGCATTTAAAGAGTGAGAGTGGACTCTCCCCACTCTCGGCCGTACCGGGGCATTTGGTGGCGTAGCGGTTAACACTCTGAATCTAAGTAAAATACAATTATGTCCAAGTTAGGTCATTAGAATAGAATCAATGCAACATTAAGGTGATTCACTTGGTATTGTTTTGCTTGTATCTTCCCATAGGAAGTGGATATCAGGACTCAGTGCTGAGTGGGTAACGCAATGGGGTTTGAAGCGAATGGTACTGGGTTCCAGTCCCAGAGTGAACATAAACTCTAAGATGAAGGTACATCCAGCTGATGAGTCCCAACTAGGACGAAACGCGCGTCCTGGATTCCCCGGCTCACCACTATCCATCTTGCTTATTTAAGTGATTGTTTAAAATTGCAGCGATAGAAAACAACGATTATAACAGTGATTTCTATATTAAACAAAAGCTTACGATTTATTGAATAAAACAGGAATAAAACTCTGAATGAAGGAAATAGAAAATAATGTTACTAAAAATAGCTTCTATTGTTCTTGTTATTTCATTCTTGGCAGTGGATTTATTTAATCCACAAAATAAATTACAATGTATTCACAATTGGTTGATCACTGGATGGTGATCAATGTCATGTATGTCAAGTTCTATTTAGTGCAGATCGAATGCTATGTTGAATCACCTAGACTAGTGACCATATTGTAACTTGGTCGATAGTATTTATCTTCCCTTAAATTGTGAGATTAAAATTGCTTCATATCTTTCTTTCTATGCAATCTTTCTTTTATATATAGTACCACCGTTGAATTAGCTACTTTTATGGATTCAGTATTATTCTTGTTGTGCTAATGAGATATGGCAACTTTGACTGATGCATATATGTGCCTGATCTTACATTTTAGCTGACTGAATGATAGCATTTGATCTGCATTAAGGACCTGTCACATATGACATTGATCACCACCCAGTGATCAATCAATTGTAAATACATCTCAGTCCTACAAGTGGTCAGTTAAGGTCTAAATAACCCAATGATAACATCTCTGATTATGAAGCATGTTGCCTGCTTCGGTTTGGGCACCCGGGCAGTATCACAGCCCTCACACAAATCAATTGAGATTTGTGTGGCGCATATGTATTTGGTGCCTCCTTGTACCTATACTTATGTGTTAAAATAAAATAAATAAATAAATGAAGCATGTTGACACGGGGTTGAATCCGTTAGGAAGCATCAGTTCCATCAAGATTACATATACATCTTGTTGATGAGTGGCAAGTAGCAGGAAACTCGGGTCCAGGATTTCCTGTTGACTATCTCCAACCACCATCTTAAATTACAATGATTTTTCGATTACATTAAATTTCTATACAATTTACACGGATTAATATTTAGTTTTTTTTTGTAATACATTAAGCTGATTATTACTTAAGATTAATTGATTCAACGGTTATCATTAATTTAATTAAGGGATGAGACTATAATTTATGGATGATATTTGAGAGACGCCAAAGTGACCATGAGAGTGTTTGCCTACTTACTACGACTAAATGAGGGCGTAGCGTAGACTGCAGAAAATAAGAATGTTGCACGACGAGCAGAACCAACACAAGAAACACTGCTTTTAAAGAGGGGATGAGTGTGATGTGCGCTACTTATATTGATATAAGTAGTATATGACGCGAGTTAGGAACGTAATGTCTGGCAGCAGAAGATGGGGGAAGATCAAGAAAGGAAGAGCGGGAACACAATGGAATTTGTATGAAAACGCATGAATAATGAAATCTGAGACAATGGATTGATGTTTGCAACAGGAACAGTCCAGTTTGATATGATGGATTGATATTTTGGAAATTAATGATTTAATATATGGTTCTCAGATTTTATTGAGATGCTCTGTAATTATGTACCTAAATACATTCGATTATCCCCCACTTGTGTTCTGTTCACCACAACGGATCTTCTATTTTGGTGCAGAATTCATTCCTTTATTTGGCTAAATAATGTTTTGGCATTATAGATTATATCAGTTAGTGATGAAAACCTTAACCATCAACTGTAATTCCTCACACTGGTTTATAAACCTCACTTAGTCTTTGTTAGTAGGATGAATATACTCAAGATGACTTTTTTAATGTCCCTTAAATGTCGTCCATCAATTATAGTCATATCACTATTTGTTTACCATATGATTTATATATAAATGTATTATTTTATTCTTCTATTTTGTTTTATCAGATACTTTTTTTTTTCTCATATCATTGACAAATCAAGTAATCTCCTATAGAGATCAATTATCGTTTGTTTTCTACAGTAATCTACAACCATGTTGGTCTATACAGGCTACTTACATTACTAGTACTAGTACTACTAGTACTACTACTACTACTACTACTACTACTACTACTACAGCTGTTGCTGCTGCCACTACTATGTAGTTCAGATTATTCACATGATCAAATTATAATCAACAATTGAAGAGGTTAATTAAAAGGATTAGGAATCAGTTATGATAGCTTAGATATTTTTGTTGTTGTTTATAATCTTGAATTCCAGCATTTAATTATGTATACATAAAACCATTCAGTGGTTTTCATGATTTTATTTCCAATGTTTAAATGTTTATATTTATCATTTTCTATTACAATTTATTTCAATCTTTTATGTTATTTCCTGTTTATTATGCTGATGTAATATGTATAGTTTCAACAATCTCTCTCCCACTCCCGCTCTCCCTCACTCTCTCTCTCTCTCTATCCGTTTGTTGATTACAACTACTTTTCTGGTTAGCATTGTTTTTTTTATCGAGTTAGTTTTCTATAAGATATGGTTGCTAACCCCATACCCAACCCTTCTCTTTTACCGGAGCTTGGGACCGGTAGTAACTCGAGAAATGCTACAGGCGGAGTTATGATAACAACTAATTAATAGAGAATGAATGTATTGTCTCTCTCCTCTCCCCTCTCTCTCTCTTTCTAGATTTATATTCATTTAAAAGAGAAATTATTGAATAATCATTTAATGTTTTTTTTTCACCATATAGTCTTTCAAAAAATATGATCATTATTTGTATAGATATCAATATATTGATGACATCATCAATAGATGAAAACAGTAATTTGTTTTTCTTTTCCTATTTTTGTTTGTCTTTTATTTTTATTCAAAAGAAATGATAATTAATATTTGTATAATATATGTTTAGTTCATTCTTTTTCTTTACCTGAATGCACTAGACAGCTGTTTCGTCCTTGCATAGGACTCATCAAAAGTGCACATTCGCGATCTCGTATGCAGAACTCGAACCCAGGAGCTTCGGTTTCGTGAAATTCTCTGGGATAACATTCGTAAAATATGTTCATGTCACCGAAATCGATCTTTTAAGATAGTGATACTAATTAATTTATTGCCCATGTACCCGAACACATAATACCAGACCTGTACAGTACTAACATGGTGTAGCCGTTGGATGTTAGCAATCCTTCGGAGACAATGAAAACAAGGCCAGATTTGACAAGCATAAAGCAAAATTGCTCTCACCGACACGTTGAAGATTTGACCTTTTACAGCTGCACTAACATTACGAAGGCACGAAAGGTGGCCCAGATTGATATAAGCCGGTCTAGCTTTCACTATACTTTAATTGATCTCAACACACTTCATCACCAGTACATACACAGATACACAAACTTCCGAACTGCTTCTAACTACTCACTACCTAGAGTGAACGTAAGCTCAAGATCCTGTCAGTCTTGTAAAAGTACTTTGCATAGTACATTCCATGCCTATGGACATTGTCTACCAACTGATTAATTGCCAATTGCATGGCTTGAGTAACATGCTCAGGCAGTACAATATGGTGAAGAGAATTTGAATCCACCATCATGAAGCAGTAATCTGTCGTGATTTTTACCGGGCTAATTATCGCGTGATATACTAGCCTATTGGAATATGATTTCAGAAATCCCAGCACTGTACGAATCCAATGATGTATTGATCAGCATGAACAGCCTAGCGTCTTTTTTTTATCTAGCTCTACCCGTTGAGTCCAGAACATCAATACCAGCTTCCACTATACGAATCATTCATTTCAAACATACTTGATCTATATACCAGTCAAACAGACTACATTACACCATAAAATAAGAAATAACGTTTATACAAGATCAAATCAAAAAGTGGCTGTGAACGTGGGAGACTAATTAATAAATTGAGTATAATTTAAGAATAACAAATCGTACATTAATAGTCTCGTAGGTCAAAATAAAGCCTATAATAAAATGAATATGCATAATCTAATTACTCAATAGTTATACAATAGGAATGTATATATAATGTTAGTTCATTAATATCTCACAGAAATTATCCATAATTTAAACTTCAGTCAGATATAACATAATCCCTTCAAGATTACAGGCACACTATTACTGATAAGTGTTAAATAGGATGTGACCGAGATTAATTAGTTTGTCATGCTCACTACTTTCAATCAATTAACTTCTAACGATCTGCTTTGGTGATTTTATCAATGTTAAATGGCAACATGGAACTTGTAAGTGTCTATTATTGGTATGTTCATGTTATATTAAAAGAATATTCTATACTTTCTTAATATCTATGCTTTCTTACGATTAATGTCTTTGAAATTATAAATTGTATATTCAACTTTTATATTCGCTAATATTTCCAAAACCAGATTTAATAAACAAATACTGGGTAATATATGCAAAGATGGTTAGTGGTTAGTAGTGTAATCCAAGACTATTTGAGACTTGTCAGTTAGATGTGCCTACATTTCAGAGTTGATGTTCACTCTGGAACTGGAATCCAGTACCATTCGCTTCGAACGTCATCGCGTTATCGACTTAGCTACTGGGTACTTTTAATATATAAATCATAATTAATCTATTTCTCATAATTTTCATCTCTTTTGTACCCAACAAACTGTTAACTGATCATATACACTAAAGCCCCAATAAGGAGTACAAAGTGTAGTTGGAAGATTGTAGATTGTTTAATTTTCTCGAATCATATTATCTATATCTAGTCGTCTTTTCGATCACAGATACTTACTACTTGTATTGATCTTAGCTACTAATGGACAGTTTTGCCAGTATATACGTTGTTAATAACTGATTCCTGTAAACTGGATTAGTAAACATCGGTATTGTTTCTAAACAAAGCTTATTTTAAGTACTGCATCTTCAATGTGCTATTTGTATCTTCGAACTCGATTGCATCAATTTAGTAATGTTAAAAATGTGAAATAAACTACCGGTTATTAATTTATCAGACATAAATGTACAGGGCACAATTTCTTAAAATATCCAGTTGCAACGTAAAACCATGCATATCAATACAACGTTTCAAGTTGCCATACCGTATGATCACAACAAGATGAAATTATTAGGCCAAATCCAAGAGTAGCAGGAAAAATAACAGTATTGTTGGTAATAGAGAAGAATAATCATTGAAGATTCGACTTCAGAACAAAGTAAGGATTGGTGAAATAAAAAGTTATGAGAAGTTTATAAACTTATAATCTTTCTGAAAACGAGAGACAAAAATGAATACACCTGAACCATTCAAAGTCTCTAAACATTGGTTATTGTAACCAAATGGAAAACAACTAGGCAGAAGCAATCAAAACCAAGAACAGACAACGCCATTACCAAAGCTTCACGAACCTATTTCTGAGATCATTGTAATAAACATATACGAATTGACACCAATAAATTAAAATCTGGAAATTGAACGTAATCCCATCTGACTGGCCTCGATCGTTGATCTTTCCAATCTTCTACAAAGGACAAAACTCCTCTTCTGACGGTCACAAAAGAATCACTTTTAGTTATATAGTGTCTAAAATATTAGCCTCGATAATATTTCAACTTCTAACTGGAGCGCATGGAGTGTGACACGAAAAAACCAGGCTAGTTTCAGACCTGGATGTGGATGTATGGGCCAAATATTCACCTTTCGGCAGATTGTGGAACACATAGATACTTTCCAACAACAGAATATAGTTATATTCCTTGACCTAATGGCGGTGTTTGACTGTGAGGATTTGTGGCAGTCTGACACTGAAAGTCGTGCCAAAGAAGTAGATTAACCTCGTACACGCCCTCTGCTTGTACACTACTGGTCCAGTCAAACCTTATGGAGAACTGACATCGGAATCGGTTACTTTAAATGGTATTCGACATGGTTGTCTTCTTTCCCCATTTTTATTTAACTTTTTTCATAGATATGTTTTTAGAGATGATACTGTTTGGTGAAGACACTGACAAAATACAGGGTCTTTTGACCACCTTAAGCAACTATTCTAGCATGTTTGGGATGCTGTTTTCTCCTCCAAATGTAAAATGTTACTTCAGGGTTGACTTGCGTCATTGCCTGAATTAATGACAGAGAATAAATAAGTTGGAAGCATATACCGCTTACATTATTTTGAGAGTTCTATCAGTCCTGATGATCTGGTGTCTGACCGAATCTCTACAGGGATTCAAAATGCTCGATTAGCTTTTGCCAACTTGACCCACTTGTAGCGTAAGCGAGATATCCGTTTGTCAGCCAAAAGATAAGTTTACTGCACAGTGGTTCTTTCCGTTCCACTTTATGGAAGCAAAAACATGATCATTAAATATAGAGGATATTCGTACGTTTCTGGTATTCTATCATAGATCTCTTTGAAGCATTTCTCGTATAATCATTATTGATTGGTCACTGAATGCTGATCAAGGTCATGTGTGTCAAGTCCTTATTAGTGCAGATCGAATGCTATCGACCATGGGTTTCCTGTCGACTACGTCCAACCATCATCTATTTCTCGTGTATTTTGTGACCATCGAGTAAACAATGCGTGGGCTAGTAATAAGGTACTAGGTAAGGAAGGGAAAATAACTAACGAGGTAGTAAATGTTTAACAACTAAGGTGGTTGTGACATATTTCGTATGCCCAACCATCGCCTATCTCGACAGTCGATGTTTTCTGGTGTAAGAGTGGGACGAAAGAAAACTAGTGGTGATCAATTCAGAACATGACATCAGTTCATGAAGTCACCGACAAATGGACTGAGGCATGTTAATAGATTTGGGCTATCGGGTTAGGGTCTGTGTGATTATAGTAACCGATGTTGGAGACTTTGAATGCCATGGCTTCAAATCTTTTGGAATGTTGCAGTTGCATTCGTTCTTTGTCTTCCTCCATATTCCGAGCTCTTAAATTCCTCATGACTTTTGTTTTGTGTTTTTATCTCGCTAATTTATATTTTCTTTTGAAACTGCATCTTCAATACCTAATCTTTCCTATTAGTACTGGTACTGTTACTACCTGTATTACTCTGGGATTTGGCCTGAAAATTTCATCTGTGTGTGGTGATGGTGTATGTCAACTTGAACCGACGTGACCGATGTATATATATATGAGGTTCTACGTTGTGGCTGACTGACTAAATATGTACACTCGGATTTGTATATTGAACAACGTATATTTATGATGAATAAATTTTATTTGTAGTAGTTTGTTTCATTGGAAGATGGTTTGGATCACAGGCTGGTATGTGTTAATGGAATTCATTTTCACAGTATTGTGTTGAATGATTTATTTCCTCGTACTACAGGAATACTAGAATTCAAGATCAACATGTGGACAAAGAGTGGATAAATCTACATTATTGTGATCAATCTTATGCCACTTTACTGGAAGTCTCTAAACAATAACATTGGTTATCTCCCTAACTCCAACTAGATAGTCTGCATCTACCAACATGGCTTAAATCAACAGTCTGTAACTTCATGAATAGATACATTTTTTTAGTTTGACTAACATTAACTTTTTTCAAACCTACTTCTATTCCAACACATTTTGTCCGTTGAGGTTAGTGGTTTTCAGATATCCGCAAAATGTATCCTAATCACTTCAGTTGATTATAATTCATAACATCATCAACCAATACGCCATTTTTGTGAAGTATACCATTCTTAACTTTAACATCACTCAAAATGTCATCTCACGAAATTCGAGAAATACACATATCATCAAAAACTCTTAGTCTACACATATCTCTTACTTTCGAAAATCATGTTTCACATACACAGAGTAATACAGATTGAACCAGTGTGCAATATATACATCCTTAGTTTGGAGTTCATCCACTTACTTACGATGGTTACTCCCAATGGAACATAGGCTGCCGATCAGCATTCTCCAACCCACTCTGTCCTGAACCTTTCTTTCTAGTTCTATCCAATTCTTGTTCATACCTCTCATGTCTGTCTTCATTTCTTGGTGCAATGTGTTCTTTGGTCTTCCTCTTCTCCTTTGACATTGAGGTTTCCAAGTGAGGGCTTCTATTGTAACGCAGTTGGGTGCTTTCGTCAATGTGTATCTTATCCACTTCGAGCACTTCTCCCTGTTTTCTTCTGTTGGAATCTGATTTGTTCTCTCCCATAGTAAGTTGCTGCTGATAGTGTCTAGCCAACGGATCCGAAGTATTTTGCGTAGACAACTATAAATAAACACCTGTATCTTCTGGATGATGTCTTTCATAGTTTTCCAGGTTTCGGCCCTATACAATAGAATTGTCTTAACATTTGTATTGAAAATTCTGACTTTGGTGTTAGTTGACAGACAGTTGTTTTGAGTTCCAGATGTTGTTCAGTTGTAAATATACTGCTGTTGCTTTGCCGATTCGCTCTTTCACATCTCCATCAGATCCAAAGTTCCAGAATAATAGAAACTTATAAAATTCCAACTTAATTATTTGTTTCTAATCAAATTTTACTTAATTCATTACAAAAAAAAAACAAAATGATTATAAACGTCAGAATGAATATAAACGAAACTTGATTCTATATTTTTTTTTTATAAAAGATAAAAATTTATTTTAATCTTGTATAGTTAGGAATGTAATTATTATGAACATATGATCTAGTCTCTCTCTCTCTCTCTCTCTCCCTTCTTTTCTAATTTTCATTTATCATTTCAGTAACTAAGACCTTACTTAACATCGACACATATACATGCACGCACGCACACACATGCACATGTAAAACTATAACAATACTCATCTGTTATGATTGTTATCAAGAGAAATCAATAAATGAATTGAAATCAACAGTTGTAACTATGTATACCTTTTTCTTTGTATTCATTTTTAACATGTTTTATTTTCGCTTGTTTTTTTTTTTTTTTCAATTTCTTGGATAAAATAGAAATGATTGTTTTATTGATCAGTTTAATCTTTTGTTTATAATGTTTATTGTTATGAAAGATAATTTATAATAAGCTGAAATTGTCTTTATTCAATGATTTCAATATTGAATACAATAAGATAATTCTTACTTCTTAGTTGATACCGATGATAAATATTGAATGATTGGTAGTTAGAAGTGAGCAATCTAGGAATAGCTATCAAATGTCCTGGTATTATTGAGGGTGATGAGAGTTAACTCTCCCTCTATAAATACTTTCAACTGAGCAGATGGATACAGCTATTGTCAGGGAAGTCCTATTCACTGCTATCTCTCACAACGAGGGTGAATGTTCGACGCTTGAATCAGGTTGATGGATATGGAGGGTCCATCTAGGGAAATTAGAAAACCCTCATTCCAAACCAATGGTGTACATGGGCTCGATGATTCTCAAGGAACAAATGGTGTATGAACCAATCGTTGGTCACCGGCTACCATGGGACTGCATCTCCTGATGTTACTCCACTGCCTTGTGGATTAGACCTTTAGATCAAAGGCTCGGGATGTGACCTTCTAAGAAAACCACCAACTTCGGTTTGGGTACAGGGACACAAATCAAGTAACTTATGTGGTGCATCTGTATTCGGTGTCCCTTTGTACCAATATCTATGTTTAAATAAAATAAATAAGTAGTGCAGAAGTCAACATTTAAATAATGTATATTCTTTTCGATTCACTATTGCCCAGTTGAAATCAAAAGAAGGTGATTAGGTAAATGACAGTTTTAGATTTTATTATAATGATAAATAGACATTATTATCTAAGCAAATATCACTATCCAGTTATTCAACCAATAATTGTTCAAACAATGAATAAATCTAAACTATAATAAATAAACAAGTTGATAAAGGTGTTATATCCCGATAAGCATAATGAATGGTAACTTTGGGATCCATTTATGGATCAATACTAAACGTATATTTCTATTGTATAATTACTAAATAACTAAACTATGCATATTCATATTCCTCTTATTATAAGCTTTATTTTGATATATGAACTATTATTATACATTTCACCATTCTTGAGTTATGCCCCGTCTATCAATTACTACCTCCCACATTCACAGACTCATTTGGGTAAATCTTGTACAAATCTTATTTTCCATTTTATGGTACATTGTAGTCTGTTTGATTGGTATATAGACTGAGTATGTTTGAAATACATGTATCATATTGCAGAGGCTGAGATTGGTGTTCTGGACTTAACTGGTTGAGCTAGGCAGAAAGCAGGACCAATCAGAACTCTAGGCTTTTTGTACGTGCTTACGCTCCCTAATTGGTGGTATCATTACTTATCCATTAACACGGCAGCCCACAAGTTATAACAAAAGGATGTAGGAAAATTACCAATCGCAACAAATAAATGTTATTCTTTGATTGAGATCATGAACCGATTGATGTTAGACAATCGTTGAAAACCTAGAAGTATTGGACGGCCGTTTCGTTCTATTGTAGGACACCTCAGCAATGCACAGGTTCTCAGCGGTGGTCTAACAACAATCGGTTCATAATCTCAATCAATAACTTAATAATCTCCACAACCCTATACTGAAAATGTTATTCTATCCTTTCTGAACAGATCAGGTATAGATTCATTCGAAAGATAATATATGGTTGCTTTATAACATAAAGTGTTTCCATATCTGGAATAGTACATCAATTCACAATTAAAAATACACAATTCCAGTTAATGCAAACAACACAATTAAAAGAGGGAACAAATCAATATGGATACCTCCAAGACTATCTATCAACTAAAATAATATAAATGCAGTTCAGAATGATACTTAGTAAAGCCGTAAAGAGAAATAAAAACTATAATAAAATACAAACGATATGATTTCAAATGGAATCAACAAAATGTACAACTGAAGGAATCAATAGGAAAAAATTACAAATGGTTACACAAAGGGATTTTCACACACACACACACACAAGAAAAAAACCTTCAAAATGGAGATCTGGTGTTGCTAAGGGAAAAAAACAACTAGATATTTAAAGTTAGTGATTACATTTTAAATGTTTAAATTGTATGTTCATATCTAGAGATTTTTTCAATGATTTTCCATTCATTTAACAAGTGATTACTACATATAATTACAGTGTAATTTTTATCAGAGTATTTATTTTAATTTCAATAGTTGAGATCACAAGTCAAGCACTGAACGGCTATTTCATCCTATTATGGGACTCCTCAGTAGTGCGCATCCAAGATCCCACCTCACGAGATTCGAACCTAAGACTTTAACTTTCTGCATGATAGACTATACTTTAATACCTTATTCATAGCATTTACTTATGACTATATACTGCAAGAATTACCATGCAATATACAACATTCATTCACTAAATGAACGAAATAAAAAATGCTGAATTGTTGAGGGGATCCAGAGAATTCCTTGAAAAAAAAAGGCCTTCAAAACATTGAAAAACATCTTGTTCAACCAGTATTCAATAGAAATTTTATCAGAAACATCTAGAGAGTAAAACGTCACATGACGCGTTTCTGATTAGATGATTACCTATATTACTACTATGTTTAGTAGGGTTTCAGAAATTCCCGGAAGTTCAAGGTCATCTAATATATTATTCCTTATGGAGGAGCGTATTCCAACCACAAACATTCTCTATCTAACCTTGTCCTGGGGAATCTTTTTCAGTTGTTTCCAGTTTCTGTTGATCCTTTTCATTTCTGCTTCTAATTTTCGACGTATTGTGTTCTTTTGTCTTCATCTTATTCGTTTTCCTTCAGGATTCTAAGTTAGCGCTTGATTCGTGATGCAGTTTTAGGATTTCTGTAATCTGTGTCCTGTCAACTTTTAAAATCTTTTCTTAATTTCTTCTTCAACTGGAGGCTGGTTTGTGCTCTCTTACAGTAGACTATCGCTGATGGTTTCCAGTCAATGGATATTCAGTATCTTGTGTAGACAATTGCTGATAAATACTTGTAACTTTTGGATGATGGTTGTAATAGTTCCCGAAGTTTCAGCTTTGTACAGTAGAGTTACTTACGCCTATTACTCCTCGTGAAAGAGTATAGACCGCTCATCAGCATTCTCCATCCAACCCTGTCCTGGGCAATCCTTTACAGTTCTTTTCAGTTGTTATTCATCCTTTTCATATCTGATTCCATTTCCCGACGGAATGTATTCTTTGGCCTTCCTCTTTGCCGCTTTCCTTCAGGATTCAAAGTTAGGGCTTGCCTCGTGATGCAGTTTGATGATTTCCTCAATGTATGTGCTATCCATTTCCATCGTTTTTTCCTAATTTCTTCTTCAGCTGGTAGCTGGTTTGTTTTCTTTCACAGAAGGTTGTTGCTGATGATATCCGGCCAATGGATGTTGAATATCTTGTGTAGACAACTATTTATAGATACTTTTACTTTCTTGATGATGTTTGTAGTAGTTCTCCAAGTTTCAGATCCGTAAAGTAGAACTGCCTTGACGTTCTCGCTTCTATAAATAGAATCTTTGTATTATGTAACTAGTACTTAATTTTGTTTACAATAATTAGCCTTGATTAAGTCATTAATATGATGATGTAATTTCTCTATTTAATTAGTAAGTAGTTTACTGTGTACTTCACAATAATAATAATAATAATAAATTTGTTCTTTCTTTCTCATTGTGTTGATCTTTATATACTACTGAATATTGAAAAGGAAATCATTCAACTAAATGTATTTGTCTTGCGTGAATAGAATAGAGGGCGAGACTATAATTTACAGACAAACTAATCAGATTTACAATAATGGGTCTTAAATTTTGGCGCATTATTCATTCACCCATTTGGCTAAATCGAATTTTGGCATTTAAGATGATGTCAGTTCATGATGAAAACCCTAAACCTAATGTCCTAACCCCTAACCATCAACTGTATATCATAATCTTTATTCGTCAAACTGCTTTATAACCCTCATTTAGTCGTAGTAAGTAGGTAGACACTCTCATGGCCATTTTAGCGTCACTCAAAGGTCGTCCATAAATTATAGTCTCACCGAACAAAGATAAGTCATTTATCTTCACAAACTCCATTTAGTCAACCGTAAGCTTATGTTTAATTTAGTTTTTTTTTAAATTTATTTTAAAACTATCATGGTAGTTCTCATTATCACACTGTTTATTTTTACCATATCTGAAACTAATCATATTCTAGTTATGTGTTGTGACAGCTTCCGAGAATTACGACGAAACCTCCATTGGGCCCTAAAGGAGATGAAGAGTTTCCATTCAATCAGGACTTGATGGGGCTTTCTAGAATATCAACGTGGTATACTACGACTGAACAGTAGCATAATTTGCCTGTTTGAGGATTGGTTGAATGATAATGATGTTAGAACATACGCTAATATTGATAAATACCCATGATTTTCCGTACATTTTGATTCATACCAAACAAACTCCTCTCGAGTTGTCTACTGATTTCTCGATTGTGCAGTTCCATATGTTCAAGTACCGTAGTTATATACCGTATTCTGCGTTAATCAAATAGCAAATATAACATTTTATACAAAATAAAATGTATAACTTATCTGATATACCATGGTGTTGTATTAAATATTTATGAATTATAAAGTCTGAACAACACATCATAGTTGTTTTTGGTAGAAAGTAGAGTACTTCCTATGAAACTCATCTTTTCTTCACTTAAATTTCACTCGGTTAATAGGATAATAGCCACAAATGAGGAAAATACAACGGTATCCATGTCTATCCTCCCGAGTTCTTACTATCCCACTGAAATGGATAATATACTGATGACTATCTCCTGAAATTCAGTCAGAGAGAATCTGTTTCCCATTCAAACTGATTACTATACCTACGATAGCAAGGCTGAGAGAAGTAGCAGATACACAGAGGATGAAAACTATCCGTAGTCCGTGTTAATTAAGTGAGTTTATTTGAGTGACTACACTTAAACCGTATAAGCGAATTTTAGCGGCACAGTATATATCAGTGGTACGAGATTCTAGAGTCCTAGTTAATGAAGCCTGTTATTACATTTGACTTACAGTTTTGACGTTGTAAGCTCCAACATGGCTAGTGAGGACAAAGAAGAAACCGTAGAAGAGGAGTTGATAGTAGGGGTAGAAATACCAGGAAATGAAGTGGGGATTATATTGTGAACATGCTTCTCAGTGTTTTTAGAGATGTAAAGATGGTTGTTACCTCCTGGTCACCTGAAGATTAGAAAGAGACTTAATGAGGTACCTGAACAGGATCATTGCTCTAATTCCTAATTCCCTTATAAACAAGGGTGTGTCTTAAAGCAATTACCAGTTTAATATAAGCGACAAAGCACAGTATTTAAGTAATAAGTCAGCAGTAGTAGGATGGTCAACTTATCACGAAATAACAATCACTTACAAGTTTACGAAAACGAAACAACTGCACATAATTAAATACTTTTTATTTAGTGTATTCAAAATCAAAAACGCATGAAAGTAATGTAGAGAAGGTTGCTTATTCCCACAAAATCCGTAGTAATCGAAAAGAATATCACCTTTCATAATTGTCAATCACAAATGCTGAACTCTATGTACATAAAAGAAATGATTTGGTCAAATAAAACTTCGAAATTTCCGTTTTTTGAGGTCCCAGTACCATTTCATGGAGGTAAAATAGGGAACAGTAGAATGTAGCTGACTTATAGAACTCAATGCTATTGGTTGGTCAATAGTTTAAAACTTGGTCTATGGAACTAGAAGTTCCCATTATTTGATCATAAGTTGAAACAACCGAGTGATTAATGATGTGGTTAGAATTCTAGTACTACACAACATGACAAATAGTTTAACGAGGTGGTATATCTTTATCGAATGAAGTGGTTTATACATATGCACATAATCAATGGTTGATTTTGTGGGATATGGTTCAAAATCGGTCGCAATAGCACAGGTTCACAGAAGATTACTGTCTCATAATCTGGTACTCAACCACTAATTGATATTTTGTATTATTTGATCCAACCTAATGGTCTAACTATCTGGTGTAATATCGTACTATCCAATATTAAGTACAAATTTTGAAATTCCCTGTTATATTTAGTCTTTCATATTAAGACCGACAATTCCGTTATTTCTACTCCTTTATTACTCATTTTGTTAAGGTAAATATTATGATAAGCATACCTTTGAGATCTTTAACAGTAGCATATCATTCGTCTGAACATTGTCTGTTTTAGACATTCGGTGCATAGTTGTGTAAAGGGCCAAGCCCACACTGGACATATATCCATTTATATAGTTATGTGGAGCATTTTTTATTGACTACATTAAGTAAGCTCTTCCAAAACCCACCTCTAAACATTATCCTGTCCGGCTACTTAAGAAGTCAAAGGCTCTATCCTAGAATATCTAGTTAGTACTGGTTAGTCCGTTCTATCAGAATCATTCTTCAAAACTAATCATAATCAGAAGAATCGGTCCTAAAGGAATACAAATAAGAAGCTGTAGTACGACAGATGCTATAGCTATGGACCTCTACGTACAAAAACAGTGCATTCAGTTCGTCATTTTCCATGATATTAACCTTTTTTTCTATTTCCTATGATCTACTGTTTCTTCACAACTGTTCATTATCCTTTTAATCTTCCTATTGATCAGTTCAATCATCAATTTCTGCTCATAATGTTTATAATAATGGCAATATTAATGCGATGGGCACAGGATACACATATATCAATAAGAGACTGATCAATTGTAATCCTAAACATCAAAGAGAAGATTCAAACAACCAGTACAAGTTAATTAAGATTCATTTGATTGCATAATCTAGTGGCTATCTGAACTCGGTACATATGTGCATCGGCCCAAGTTGCCATATCTCATTAGTATAATAAGATGAACACCAAATTCATAGTAGTCACTTCAATGGTATTAATGTATAAAAGATTGTATACAAGGATATAGTAAATAAAGAATGAAATAGTTGGTAGAAAGAAAGATATAAAGCAAATTTAATCTCATAGTATAAGGGAAAACAAAGAGTGTATACACCGACACCATTGTAATCGATTCTGAGCCATCTCACCCAGAGTTTCTATCCATTGGTTACGATAGTCACGTGGACACCAACCAAGCAGTCTGCATCTACCAACATGATTCAGACTAAAAGTTAATGACTTCAAGCACTGATGTCACGTTCTGTTACTTTGTCTCCAATTGTGTTCTCGTTCGCTACACTATTACTACTACTATTTCCTAAGCAAATAAATCAATCATAAATATGATTCTACACCTTAAATTGTCAAAAAGGAAGAAAAAAGACTCTTTTCGTTGATAATTATCTTTATTCTTTTATTCATTTTACTGATTATCCTTTGAGAAATAGTATGAAAGTATACAGAAAGAAAGAAAGAAAAAAAATGACAAACAAGGAAGCAACGAGACAAAATGATACAGTTTACACGACACATTAAAATGTAAAGTCATGCCGAAGGGGGGGGATGGATGAAGTAATATCAACATCGGGAGAATACATGTACAACAATATTAATGATGATAATAAATAATAATAATAATAATAATAATAAATGAAATATCTGTTATTTAACAATGACATATTATTTTATAATAATTGACATCGATCCGATTGTGATTTGATATTACGAAGACGTTTTTTTGGATGGAAATTTTTTAAATATTGAACTTGACGAGCATTTAATGCTCCATTTCTTTGTCTAAAATTAAAGAAAAAAAATATATGGAAATGGTCAATAATACTATTTGATACCTTATAACATAGAACCCAGCACATATGTCTATTGGTTTAAGTTATTACATACTGTTAGTGTAGCGAGATGGGAGGATTAAGGTAATATCTAGGGTAGTAGAAGTAATAACAGTATTAGTGGAAATAGAAAAGTTTACGTATCCAGGGTACGACTTGAGAAGAAACTATGAATTAGCGGAATAAACGAACATGGATAAAATAATTTAGAAACTGCTCTCAAATGCTCTGGTACGGCTGAGAGTGGGAAGAGTCAGCTCTGTCTCTCCGAATGATATCACATGGCCACGTGTATAAAGCCAATGTCAGGGAAATCTCACTCACCGCCTAGTCGTACCACGGGGGTGTTGTTAACGAAATTGAGAGGACAGAAAGCAAATGTCCGGTGCTTTAACCAGGTTGGTGGATATGGAGGATCCATTTGAGGGAGTTATTTATTTATTTGAACACATAAATATTGGTACAAGAGGGCACCAAATATATATGCGCCACACAAATTTTCATTTTATGTGTGTGGGCTGTGATACTGCCCGGGTGCCCAGACCGAAGCAGGTGGCTTTTTAGAGGGACACACCCCGAGCCTTTGACCTAAAGGTCTAACCCACAAGGCAGTGGAGCATCGCAAGGAGATGCAGTCCCATGGTAGCCGGTGACCAACGATTGGTTCATACGCCATTTGTTCCCGCAGGATACTGGAACCCATGTGCACCATTGGTTTGGGATCTGGTTATAGTGCCGGACATTCGCTTTTCGTCCTCTCATTTTCGTAAACAACACCCGTGATGCAAGAAGGCAGTGAGTAGGACTTCCCTGGCAGAGGCTTTATACGCGTGGCCGTGTGAGAGAATTTCGAGAGGGAGGGCGGGCCCACCCCACTCTCGGCCATACCAGCGCATTTGGGGGCGAGGTCGTGGATGCGCACTGCTGAGGAGTCCCATAATAGCACGAAACGGCCGTCCAGTGCTTCCAGGTTTTCCATGGTGGTCTAGTTTCAACTGACTCATGATCTTAATCATTGAAATTACTACAATTTCTACAAAACCCCTTCTGACAATAATTTGAGGGAGTTGAAAAATCCTCATTCCAAACCAATGGTTTACATGGGCTCCACGATCATGAGGGAACAAACGAAATATATACCTATTGTTGCTCAACGGCTACCAAGGGACTGTATCTCGTAACGTTGATCCACTGTCTTGTGGATTAGAACTCTAGGTCAAAGGCTCGGGAGTGGCCTCCTAAGAAAACCACCTGACTCACAAAATTCGAACGATTTGTGTGGAGCATATATTTGGTGCCTAATTGTGTCAATATTTATGTTTTTAAATAATACAAATAATTTAGAAACTAAGGATTTAAAAAGATAAAGCGTGAATATATCACACAAAGTTCACAAACATTGGTTACAATAAACACCCGGACCCAGTGGTCAGAACCTACTTACAAGACACAGTTCAATAGACGGTATAATGAATAAAGCCGATATCTGATTAAATGAATGTGTTTAGATACGGATGTGAATAACTGAAGATAACTAGATTGTTTCTTGGTTAATTTGAAAAGAATAATATATATTCTCATATCATTTATGTGAGACAGCTATATAGATTTACAATTGATTGCTCATCGAGTAGTAGCCAATGTCATATTTTTCAAGTCCTTTTTTAGTGCTGATCGAATCCTATCAATCACGTTGCAATGTAGCCATCAGTCTAAGTGACTGAATATTGCATACAATATGCTGAAATGTAAGGTGGTAGGTAGTTAGATCAAGTCATTTATCTGAATGGTCATACTGCAACTTGACCGATAAAACTGGATCAACATTAAGAAGGGAGTGACAAACATGAGATAAGTCACTGCTCAGTAATCCATTGATTAAAAATACATCTCGGTCCTACAGGAGATCAGTCGCGTGGCCATAATAGCTTAATGGTAACATCTATGACTGTGATGCTAGGCGACACAAGGTCGAAGTCACTAGGGAGCATCAGTCTCCTGAAAGTTGCTGACAAGTGCCAACTAGCACGAAATCTAGATGATGTCAGAATATCCTGTCGTCTATCTCTAGCCATCAATTTGCAGAGACATACATGTAAAAAACACTGATCAGTGTCATTTTTATGGAATCCTGCAACAGTGATCCTGGAAAAAAACGCAATTGTCGAGAACACTGAGAAAAGCCTATTAGATTTAGCTTCTAATTGTTTTCGTTAATTAACACATCTTTCGTTTGTAAGCCATAGATAAATTCACACTTTCTCCTATGGATAAAGAGTATTCTTTTCAAACATATTTTTAAGCATTATTACGAGTGACTATAAAGAAGGAGTGGAAGTCAATCTGATAATGAATTCTCGAACACTTAATCAACTCCAATTATATGAGACCACAACTAAAAGTATCTTTCAGAATTATCTAAATCGTTAAATGATTTGTTTGAACGAGAGTACGGATTAGAAAATTGCACATAATATAATCATTAACAATACAGCGATTCATAGTCATAAATCATCTCCTATTTCTACAAATTCATATAAGGACATGTTCGATTCGATCTCAACCTTCTGCTGCCAGGCATTCAACTTCTAACTGATGTTACATACTACTTATGTCGACAGACATACAATTAGTAATTAGGTAATTAAACAGTAAAAGTAGATATGATAATCTACCATATGAGTAAATTTAGATGTTTAATCTTTCTTAAATATCTGCTTCAATTTAATAATATACAAACAGATTTGCCAAGTCAGTATTATGATGACTGTGAATGACTAATTACTTGTGAATGTTTTATTTCTTAACTTTGGAATTCTAAATACAATTTGTAGGTAACGGTGTCATTAGTTCGTATATTTACTAGTGGGAATAACAGAGATGCATAACTCAGACAATCCGAGGGTTAAGTCATAGTGCCGACTGTAATTATATGACGGTAGTGGGGTGGTAAAATGTTTCCCTCAAAAACCAGCATATGCAGTGATGCTGACTTCCGATAACAGAAGGAGCTAAAAAAGACTGACCCTAGAGAGGAGGGGCCTTATCTCGTTCCAAGATCTCCTTACGAAGCTAACACATCTAAGACTACTTACAAGGAAATTGTGCATGACTGGTATGAAGTAGTTGTTCCTTGAAAACTGTAGTCATGCCCAAATGTCATAGATTAACCGTAACTTAATTTCACTTTCAGGAACTTTGAAAACAATTATCCTTCCACAGAGTCGCAATCTTAGACTAAGAGCGTAATACATTTTCAGCAGTACGATTGCTTGCAATCTGCTTGACAGTTGTATATTGATTTCTCAGTCTTTCAAGATAATTATCAAACAAAGAACGTTAAATTTACTACAGTTTACTGAAGCAATTAGTATAAAATGACTGAAACTAAATTTATATATCCGAAAAAATTCAATTGTTAATATTGATTTGCTTTGGTGAACTTATTCATAAATGTTTATTATACAATTCTTCTTTACATGGCACTAATCATTAATTAATATCAGAAATTTTTGTAGATATTATAGTGATTTTAATACTTGAGATCATGAGTCAATTGAAGCTAGACTACCATGGAAAACCTGGAAGCACTGGAAGGTCGTTTTGTCCTACTGTGGAACTCCTCAGCAGTGCGCATCCACGATACCACCTCACAAGATTCAAATCAACGCTTAACCATTGGACCACTGAGCCGGCCGTCATCCAACGATGTTAATTTCCAACTAATCCACGAAATTTTGCTACACATCCACCATTGTCATCAGTGAGTTACTATCTCACAACAGACCCGGTTGAACTCCACTAGTTAGTGCTTCCCACTAGAACTCCAGGAAATACCTCTTGAAGCCAGTTGCCAGTGAGCATATGTTGATTATAATCAGAAGGGGTTTCTGTGGATATTATAGTAATTTCAATAGTTGATATCATGAGTCAATTAAACCTAGACTATTATGGAAAACCTGGAAGCACTGGATAGTCGTTCTGTCCTACTGTGAGACTCCTCAGCAGTGCGCATCCACGATCCGGCATCACGGGATTCGGACCCAGGACCAATCAGTCTCGAGCGCGAGCGCTTAACCTCTCACTTCTTATATGTTCTATACTTAGTTAGTCAACTTTATTTTAAGAGTTACATAAATACAACACTGAAATATATTATTTCTGAATAACTCTGTTTCTATACTCTTAGTTATTTATTCTAGAATATTCTTATCTCTAACCTATAAATAATCACATTGATTAACGTACGAACACCTCATATCCTTCTTTCTTCTATACTACTTATTGCTCTATTCATTGACCTTCATTAATGAGAACACTTCCAATATTATAATACATAAAGTATGTAGACTGATTTTTTTTCTGTAGAGGTTGTAAGCAGCTGACGAAAACTGGTAAAATAGAAATAAATTGATGTTATTCTACTATATTAATTATTCTTATTTTAATCAAATTTATATAAGTTCATTTGTAGATCTATTCTGTATACAAATCAAAACAATATTAGATTTATGAATTAGTGAAATTATAAATTATAGACAACCTTTAAGTAATACTAAAATGATCATAAAAGAATTCATCAACTTAACAAAGTCTAAAGAGGGTCGTTTAACATGATGCGCAATGTTAACTAATGTTAGAGACACTTGGAAGAAAGTTAGGGGTGACCAAATCAAAACATGGCATCAGTGCTTGAAGTCATGTTGGTAGATGAAGACTACTTGGTTGGAGTCCGCACGACTATCGTAACCAATCGTTGGAGACTCTGTGTGACATGGCTCAGAATCAATCACAATGCCATCGGTGTATACACTCTATGTCTTCCCTTAAAATGTGAGATTAAAATTGCTTTATACCTTTCTTTCTCTTCTTCCTGTACTATATCCTTATACACTATCTTTCTCTTATATACTACTACCGGTGTTCATCTTATTGTACTAATGAAGTGTGGCAACTTGGCCCAATGCATATATGTGCCTGGTCCTACGTTGTAGCTGAACTGACTGACTAACTGAAAGAGTGTTATCAATTTATTTATTTATTTACTTTAACATATAGATATTGGTACAAGGAGGCACCAAATATATATGCGCCACACAAATCTCATCTGGTTTGTCCCACGGATGTGATACTGCACGGGTGCCCAAACCGAAGTAGGTGAATTTTTAGAGGGACACACCCCGAGCCTTCGACCTGAAGGTCTGATCCACAAGGCAGTGGAGCATCGTGAGGAGATGCAGTCCCATGGTAGCCGGTGACCAACGATTGGTTCATACGCCATTTGTTCCTTCACAATACTGGAGTCCATGTGCACCATTGGTTTGGGATCCGGTTAAAGCGCCGGAAATCCGGTTTTCGTCCTCTCATGTTCGTAAACAACACCCCTGTGGTACGAGTAGGCAATGAGTAGGGCTTCCCTGACAGAGGCTATATACGCATAGCCATGTGAGAGCGTTTCGAGAGGCAGAGAGGACTCTCCCCACTCTCGGCCGCACCAGGCCATTTGGGGGCGGGGTTATCAATCAGTGTGAGAAATCGAAATTGACGATCTGGTGTTAAAGGTTTGAGTTGTTATCATCACGAACTGACATTAGCTATAAATGGCAACAACCAAAAATAAAGTTTTGTTTACCATATAAATAAACGAATTTCATGCAACAACAAAAAAAAGATATCAAAACTCCCTATTTTAAATCTAATGAATTCGTCTATAAATTCTAGTCTTAATATCTAAAATTATTCACTTACCCACGAATCATTTCCACAGCTTCATCATACGGTAAACCAAGTTCAATTAAAGCGGCTGCAACAAGAGCAGGAGCTCTAAATGAAAATTATAAAATTGAAAAGATTAAAATTTAAAGAATTTCAATGAAGTTATTATAATTTTCAATGAAATGATTTACTTAAGTTGTACATTTGTTATTACATATGGTGGTCTATAAGAGAATGGAAATAGAATTATATCATAAAGTGATTAGAGATTTTAAATAACAAAAGAAGATTGGATAATAGTGATCACGAGATTCGGGAGGAATGAAAATAATTTAGAGGTCAGGAATGTGAGAGGTAACTGTTTATTTAACAGATATGAAGAGGAAATAAAAACCGTGTGAGTCATAACAATGGAATAATAGTCATGGAGATTGTTAGGTCCGTGGCATATGCTCCTCGAGAGACATCAAGTGTAAGTAAAGCAAAGGTTTGCAAGTTTAGCGTTTTCTTAACAAGGTTATTTTTCATGAGACGAGGTTTTTAACTACAAGTTTAACTAGCTCCCTTTACCCAGGCTTGGGATCGGCACTAATTCTAGAGGGGCTTCAGGTGGAACTTAAAAACAATACCAAAACATAATGGAGAAAGTTGTTAGGACTATATAAGGATGAGAAGTTGCACCCAGAGTTCAAGATTGCATTAATGAATCACCAATACCTCAATAATGTATAAGGTTTTTTTCTTTGACCTCCCCTTGACACCTTTTTTGACTGTGTAGATTATTTTTAAAAAAGTGCCCAGAATTGATGAGGTGCTGTTGTATTGATCTAATGATTGCCTTGCATTAACCTTTAAAAAACCATGCCTTGTAACGTTTTGAAATGTGTTTAGAAAATGTTGGTTATGTGTGGTCAATATAATCTGTCCTGTATGTGCAAACAAACATACAAATACACAACAATGTAGCCCAAAGTGAAAATTCATACTTAACATATCCATGAATAGTAAGCTAGCTTGCTTGAGAACTCAATAAGAAGTTTAAATGAGTAGAAAACTTTCCTCAACGGCACATCATAATTACGATTGGAACGGAAAACTAGTGTAAATTAAGTCGATACAATCTATGTCGTTCATATTGTCTTTATAACTATACACAGTTGGGAATTTATTGAGATCACTGTGATATAAAAATTTTAATAACAGAAGTATCATAATATTTTCTAACCCTAACCTGCCAAGTCCAGCTTTGCAGTGTACAGCTATACAACTTCCAGGACCTTGTTGACATACGTCTGTAATCAGTTGAAACCATTTTTCAATTACTACATCTGGAGGCGGTGCACCATCATCGTATTCTAGATCCTGTAAAATGTTGAAAAGATTAATTAAATCAATTTATGATTAATTTAATACTTCATTCCCTTACACATAAATACGTTGCCCAAATCATCTAAGAATTATTATTTAGTCAACACAAACTACTTTTGTAAGAACTTCAATACACAGTGAATACATTTAAAAGACTAGTTTACCCATACTTTTGCGGAAATCCAGTATTAAAAGAGATGTCAGTTCTTGGTGGGAAATCAGATACCACTATAACAGTATGGCCTAGGATTCAGATGTAAAATCTGCTTGTGTTTGGTCTGATCAACTGATTTACAGAGCATAAAATTCGTTATAACTCGATAGGGTTGTCACGATAAGTAAACCTGACCATTATACCAAGGTAGAAGCTAAGGTTAAAAACACTAAACAATAGTGTCAGAGTGAGGTTATCGAGATTTTTGAATCTCAGTGAAACCCCGAACCGATCAAACTTAGACAACCATCCAAATCCTAAAAACACTAGACAGCCGTTTCGTCCCAGCATGGGACTCCTCGACAGCGCAAGCGGTAATGAAACCCATGATCTTCAGTCTTGCGCGCGAACGTTTAACCACTAGACTTGTACAATATTGGATGCCGGGTCACTGGTCAGAAAATACTATTCCCGCATGCGTGGTCATGGAAGCCCACCTTCACTGAGGAGTCCCATACTAGGACGAAAAGGACATCTGATGCTTCCAGGTTTTCAATGGTGGTTCAACTCAGATTGATTCATAATATCAATGAGGCAATGTTAATATTTAATTTTTATGATAAAATAAGATCAACAAATTCAATCAGCTTAACTCTGTATCATTTATATCTAGTCTAATTGATTTACAAAATATGTGAATACAATAAGCAGTTTAAATTTAGTCTACTGAAGACTTGGATCTTCAAACATCATTAAACAAAACTCTTAATCTATCAATAAATAGATAAGAAGTGAAGATGAAAAATAGTGACAAAGAGATCTCTAAGCATTTTTGAAATATAATGACATACATGGTCAAAGCCAAACTGGTAAATTGAAACCAACTGCTTAAGGTCTGTGTAATAAACATGACCAATGGTTAGGAGAAATTGAGTGACATGATCTAAAATCAGTTACAATGGCCGAAATCCATTCGTTCCGTATCTTCCAGATTTCCAGTTCCAGTACCCTTTCACACATACTTTTCAAATTTGTCTTTTCAATATTCACTATCACAACTGTTGCACTATTTTGATTCATTTTTTTTAGTATTTACCTTGATGTGCTAATGAGTCGTATGAAATTGAGCTAACGCTCACATATGTACCAGGTCCTCATATTGATCATAACTGACTGATATGTGGTCTTTACTCAATCAGTAACAACATAGAACTTCGTACGTATGTACACCAGTTCGAGTTGTCATACCACATTAGCACACAGATATAACTGTCGATTCAAATCCCGTAGTGGTAAAAGTAATAAGAGTGTAAGCAGTGTAAACTTTAATATTATCTTCAAGTTTACACAAAAGAAAGAACATTAGTAAATTTCTTTGAAAAATATTAACTAACAATAGTCATTTATACAAATCATTAGAATGTTTTTATTGTATTATAATAACTATGATAAACAATGAAATTTACCACAACTTCAATTCCAACAGATTCAAGCGGTTCTTTATCATAGGTAGCTTTGCATACTCGAACTAATTTGCGTACGTTGTGTAGTTTAAAAACCTGAATGAAAATTGTAAAAAAATATCTAAATATTCTTGGAATGAATTGGCAACTATGTATAAGTGCACTTATTTAGCTCATGAAAATTAGTAATACTATATAGCTTTTTGAAATTGCCTAGTGAAAGGAGAGTCATCACATGGACTATCAGGATTAACATCGATAATGCCCAGATTAGTAAAACTATTGAATAATAAAAAATATACTCATTTTCGAAACAGTAAATTAGATGAAAGAATTTTTTATCAAATTATTCAACAAACTCTAAATAAACTTTTGGTTTCCAAATCTTTACAGAACATGAAAGTCAGTCAGTCAATAAGCTACAACGTAGGACCAGGCATATATATATATATATATATATATATATATATATATATATATATATGCATCAATCCATAAATAAATAGTTCATCATGATTTTAGTGCGTGGGCTGAGATACTGCTCGGGTGCCCGAACCGAAGCAGGTGGTTTTCTTAAGGAACCACACCCCGAGCCTTCGACCTAATGGTCTGATCCACAAGGCAGTGGAGCATCGTGAGGAGATGCAGTCTCATGGTAGCCAGCCGGTGACCAACGATTGGTTCATACGTCATTTGTTCCTTCAGGATCCTGGAGTCCATGTGCACCATTGGTTTGGGATCTGGTTAAAGTACCGGACATTCGCTTTTCGTCCACTCATTTTCGTAAACAACACCCCCACCACGAGAAGGCAGTGAGTAGGACTTCCCTGGCAGAGGCTGTATACGCATGGCCGTGTGAGAGTATTTCGAGAGGGAGGGCGAACCCTCCCCGCTCTCGGCCATACCAGGGCAGTATATGACATGGTGTCGTGGTATGAAAGAAAGCTGCAAAGGGCTAGCTTCTGTTGGTCCTTCACGACTCCCTGGATGGGGTCCGAGAGACGGTGTAACACAGTGGCTAGAGACGTTATCAGATATGGCTCAGAATAGAAGCCAGTGGCGATCCTGCTGTAACCTTCTTTTACTTTCTTCATAAAAAGTGGTTGTATCTTCCTTAACTGAAAGATTTCTTCTGATTGTACCTTTCCGTTTTCCCCACCATTGTTCTCTCATTCTTTTTTTTTATAATTCCCCACGTTCATTACTTTTTTTTTCTCCTTCTCTTCAAATTATCATTGTTTTGTGTGGCGCATATATATTTGGTGCCCCCCTGTACCAATATTTATGTGTTCAAATAAATAAATAATAAATAAATATGCATCAATCCAAGTTGCCATACAGAACATGAAACCATATATACAACCTTAAATTAACTCTAAAGTAATTATTTAATAGGTAATAAACAGATACATAATTATCGGTTTTTCAATTCTAATCAATAATTTAAGTTTTATTCCTATCTCTATTCTAATTAATCCTTGACCTAATTTCATCCAGAGAGTTCAGAATTAGGATGTTAAAAGCATAAATTGTGATGAAGGAAGAAAGAAAGAAAATAAACGAAAACAAAATTAAAAAATTTATGAAAATATCCTAATAAAGTTAAATCAGGCAAATTAATCGATTTCTTTCATTTAAAGATTGAAATTTATTTTGAATAAAGTTAGAACAAACATAGATACAGAATTCATTAGAGATTTTATGGTTTCTTATCAGCTGCTTACAACTCTATATATGTATTGTCAATTATTTCACACTATATCTTACTTCAATGTAAACTTTCAATACATATCAATGGTTGTAAGTAGCTGATGAGAAATCATGAAATATAATGAATTCATATTATTCTGTATCCTGCTTCGGTTTGGGCACCCGGGCAGTATCACAGCCCTCACACAAATCGAATGAGATCTGTGTGGTGCATATGTATTTGGTGCTTCCTTGTACCAATATCTATGTGTTAAAATAAATAAATAATAAATTATTCTGTATCCATGTTTGTTCTAGCTATATTCGTATGTAATCTATATGCTTTAATAGATTAAGTGATGCATTTTTTTATGCTATGTCCCGACAAGAATAATGAGTGATAATTTTGCGATCCATTTATGGACCAATACTAAACGTATATTTTTATCGCATAATTGTTAAATAACTAAACTACTCATATTCATGTTCCTCTTATTATAAGCTTTGTTTTGATCTATGAACCATTATTATACGTTTTACCATTCTTGAATTATGCCCTGTTTATTAGTCACTGCCTCCCACATTCACAGCCACATTTGACCAGATTTTGTACAAATGTTATTTTCTATTTTATGCTACGTTGTGGTCTGTTTGATTGGTATATAAACCT
Source organism: Schistosoma spindalis (assembly GCA_946903255.1). NCBI lineage: Eukaryota > Metazoa > Platyhelminthes > Trematoda > Strigeidida > Schistosomatidae > Schistosoma > Schistosoma spindalis. Next base: position 13,775,485 of record OX336423.1, read on the forward strand.
GGTATGTTTGAAATATAACGATTCATATTGCAGAGGCTGAAACTGGCGTTCTGGACTTAACTGGCTGGGTTAGGCGGAAAGCGGGGATAACAACAACTACCAAAGTTGAATTTTGAGTCTTTGAACTTATTAATTTAATCCAATATCTACATCAGAAAATGTAAGGATCTCTCCTGAGGTTGTCACGTTACAAAGGAAGCTACCATTAAAACACTTCAGATAAGCTTCTATCTAAAAACAGACGCTTGGAGTCTAAGATTTATTAGCGCTTGAATAAACACCTGGCATGATTACATTTTTATTTCGTTGCTTTTGTGACCACATAAAGCAAAAAACCACTCTCTCCATTCTTGTTTAACTTTGTTGTTGACGTCCTTTTAGAGATGACACTTTCCTCATCTAAATTTCCAGGAGTTGAACTTCTACCGGGAGATCCACTTGTTGACTTAGAATATGCCGATGACATAGTTCTATTTAGTGAAGACGCTGACAGAATGCAGAGTCTACTGACCACTCTAAGCAACAATGCAAGCATGTTCGGCATGCGATTCTCTCCCTCGAAATGCAAAATGTTGCTTCAGGATTGGGTCGCGTCGACACCCGAACTAGTGATAGGGAGTGAAGTAGTTGAGCGTGTCGACCGCTTCACTTATCTCGGAAGTCTCATCAGCCCTTGTGGTTTGGTGTGTGACGAAATCTCAGCACGGATACAAAAGGCTCGACTAGCTTTTGCCAACTTGCGTCATTTGTGGCGTAGGCGAGATATCCGTCTATCAACCAAAGGACGTGTTTACTGCGCAGCAGTTCGTTCCGTCCTACTTTATGGCAGTGAAACATGGCCGGTAAGAGTAGAGGATATTCGTAGGTTACTAGTATTTGACCATAGATGTCTTCGAAGCATTGCTCGTATATCCTGGGACCACCGAGTAAGTAACTCAGTTGTTAGGAAACGGGTACTAGGTAAGGATGGAAAATCAATTGAGGAAGTAGTGAAACTCAATCATTTGAGATGGCTGGGACATGTGTTGCGCATGCCCGACCACCGACTGCCACGACGTGCGATGTTTTATGGTGTAGGAGTAGGTTGGAAGAAAGCTAGGGGCGGCCAGACCAAAACATGGCACAAATCCATGAAGTCACTGACAAGTGGACTGAGTCATGTTGGTAGGTGTAGACTACCTGGTTGGGGACCGCGAGACGATAGCAACCGATGGTTAGAGACCTTGAATGACATGGCTCAAAATCGTTTGCAATGGCGCAGGTGCATCCACTCTTTGTGTTCTCTCAAACTCTAATCTTCTGAATTCTTCATGTCCTTTATTTTCTTTCCCAATTTATTCCACTGGACTATACTCCTTTAATAACATCATCAAACCTTAATGTCTCCTATCTCTACTTATACTTTCAGTACCTCTACCACTATGGGATTTGAATCGATAACTGAATCTTTGTGCTAATGTGGTATGGCAACTCGAACTGATGTACGTACGTACGAAGTTCCACGTTGTTACTGACTGACTGACTGAAAGCAAAAAACCCATCATCTCAATGATGTTACTAATATTTCTACATTACAGTCGGTGAGGTCGGTGTACTTTGTTCTATTCCAAAAGGAAATTTTACGCCAGTATACAAACGAGATTCGAATCTTTTAATTGTAAATAGGATTATTGAATACATTGGTTAAGTGTCCCAAATAAGCTAGTAAAACAACTACTATCTTGTCGCATTGTGTTATTATCTCGTAAGACGTTAGCCTTTAAATTATATTAAAGGATATTGGAAGACGTTCAGTCACCCAAAGTAAAATAAATCATTGGATTTAGGATATTGTGGTACATTAAGAATTCAAAACCATATATTCCCTCCTGAGTGTGACCAACAAAACACTGTTGATAACTCTTTAACACATTGGATCTTACACAACTAAAAACTTAATCCAGATGAGTATTGGCTTGGTTGTTGTATGTGGTGATAACATAAAAATCTAGGAAGCAAGAAGTTATCTAACAACAAAAAGCTGTAAATTTCAATTGCTTATCAAACTTCACATACACGATCCAACAGCTATCCAGTTTAGTGGATTTGAGCAATGTGATTTATATTTAAGACGGAGTTCAATTCATCAGAGAAAGGAACACTATATATTTTTGAATATAATGATGCAAATCTACTTGATGCATAGAAATACAACGTACCATGACAAAATTTTCCATATTGTGTGCATTAGGTTCATCTGTAATCAAAAAACGAGCTGTTTTATATTCAACCAGTGTGACGTGAGGCTGTTGTAACTGACGTGAGAGTTTAGAACCTCTGGGATACGGCTGGAAACTACCATGACGAGTACCGGCGTTTGAAAGTCGTGGCATTCTGACAATGGTGCTCTGTTCGGTAACTGGTGGATGGACTGACATGACTGGATAGTTATTTCACCTAAAAGATACAGAAGTGTGGTGAAGTAATTCATCTACCAAAACTACAATGAGTTATTTATTTATTTATTTATTTTAACACATAAGTATAGGTACAGGGAGGCACCAAATACATATGCGCCACACAAATCTCAATTGATTTGTGTGAGGGCTGTGATACTGCTCGGGTGCCCAAACCGAAGCAGGTGGTTTTCTTAGGGGGCCACACCCCGAGCCTTCGATCTGAAGATCTGATCCACAAGGCAGTGGAGCATCGTAAGGAGATGCAGTCCCATGGTAGCCGGTGACCAACGATTGGTTCATACGCCATTTGTTCCCGCAGGATACTGGAGCCCATGTGCACCATTGGTTTGGGGTCCGGTTAAAGCGCCAGACATTCGCTTTTCGTCCTCTCATTTTCGTAAACAACACCCCCGCCACGAGAAGGCAGTGAGTAGGACTTCCCTGGCAGAGGCTATATACGCATGGCCATGTGAGAGCATTTCGAGAGGGAGAGCGGACTCTCCCCACTCTCGGCCGTACCAGGGCATTTGGGGGCCCCCAAATGCCCTGGTTGCCCCCAAATGCCCTGGTTGGCCCCCAAATGCCCTGGTACAATGAGTAGTATGTAATTAACATCTCCAAGTATAAAATTCCATATCCAAAATTTAACTATTGGTAAGCTGTACATCAAATTTTCCCTAACTCTTCAATTAAATACATCCAACATAGATAGTTATGATAAAATGTTGGATAACAAACTTATCTGTTTAGATACAAACAAATATATAGGGAAATTCACGTTAAACACTAGATTAGTCTTTTTACAGAGTCAAAAACACATTTACAGTAGTTGGATACTTCGTTCTAGAGTGATTATCTCCCACAATCCAGTAACTCATTCAACATAACTGTTTACCATCATTCATTATGTCACTCGTCATTTATCAATCAGACAGGTAATCCACTCAATGTTAGAGTTATTGAGTTAACTTGCATCGAATTATATCTAACCATGACCTACATATTGTTTTACTGTCAGGAATCATTACAGAATCAATTATATGAGGTGTCCATTTCTGGAGAATATCACAATACCAACATTACTTTGCTCTAACAGTCATCACCTTATGAGGATTACAGAAGACTAATTTCTTAACTAGTACAAATAGTGTAAAATGCTACACTTCAGATATCGTGGGAGTCTCGTTATATTTTTGTTGGTTGGATTCTGTTGCTGTGATAAAACGGGAAATTGCTGACGTAAGTAATTAGAGCCAAGATTACCAATAATAATTTCTCGTTCTATTAACACAAGCTTTGTCAATATATGGAGTGAAGATGGACAAAATATGCACAGTGTTATATTTTACTTGACCCAGGTACAACTTACTTTTACATCAAATAAAGTCGACAAACTGGAAGAAACCGCAGAACTATGCAGTACACGCCAATAGTTGTAAACGCCAAATGATATTAGCCAAATATGCAATGAGGCCTAATCAATTGACTGGCTACTTTGGTTTGATATATTGCGCCTCGCAAAAGTTAGTATTCGTGCCGAATGACGGGGTGACACGCCGATGGCTCACTGCACTGTAAAGGTGATATGATAAAACATCAGTAATTTTAAATTATTTGAGTATAAAAATAAGTGACTTTATGCGAACAAACTAGTCGACGATTGAAACACCATATTAGCCATGCACTTAAACTAAATTGCAGTCGGCAAACAATAATCTTCACTGATTTGCATTTTGCTTCGGTTTATTATATTTCCTTAGCTAGTTTATTATGTATGTTTTGACTAGTTAGTTCATTTTATAATTCTTCCCTAATATCCGGGTTTATGGGAACTATTGATTACATTCAAGGAAGATGTAAATAATACATTTCTGTAGGCCATTAACTGACTACAACGTACAACTAATACATCTTAAAAATACGCTGAGATTTACCTAGACCACTAGATTATTGTACTCAACCAACACAGTATTATATTTTACTTATATAAATGTACAATGTAACAGCTTTTTGGGACATACTGAACAGTACTTAAGGATGCGATTGTGCACTCAACAGGGACTGTAATTTATGGACTAAATCTGAGCAGAATTAAAGTGTTCTTAGGAAACTCAAGCCGTTTACCAGGGTTAATATAGTGTTATATATTGAAGTGAGGAATTGACGATAAAACGTATGTTGGGAGTTGAGATTACAAATTAGAATTAAGGTTTTCATAACGAACTGACATCAAGTTCGATGCAAAAATATGATTAAGTCATATGAATGAATGAATTTCACGCAAACAAAGCGAAAATTGTGAGTTGAAATCTGACTACTTTGTCCATAAGTTGTCGTCCTGCTCTTAACGGTCTCGTGCTAAAGCCAACTACGCATATTGAACAACAAATATAACCGACTACGCAATGAAACCAGTCAAGTATAGAGGTTTGAGAAACTGGCTAGTTATCGTGCGACTAGTGAGCGATATTAATAAAACGAGTACGCAATTTAGTTTGAAAACATTTCTGTAAAACTAGTTAGTCTCACGTCACCTACTTCAATGTCTGGCTACAAGTAAATGGTGACGACCAAAATTGAGGAAATGCCTATTATTAAGAAGACACTTGTCACGTATATAGACTTAGAGCAGCATATACATACGTGTTATAAGACTGCTGTTCAACAGTATATTAGCGAGGCATACGACATAATTAAGGCAACGATATAATGAGCACAAAACCTCGTTACTATTGAACTATAGAACTTGCCGTACTTTCATATTTAGTAAATGAAATACCACCTACAACTCAAACAAAGAATATATACCTTTGAAAACTAATGAGTCACAAAAAAAGCTCCAAAAAATTATATTACATCACTGCTTGGGTAGGTAGTCATTTTGTTTTTCAAAGATAACTAATACGTGTGAGCTACTTGTAGAAATTCCACCTAACTTAAGTACCTTCTTTGCTTATAAATAAAAAATATATTCAGCTCAATTTATGTAAAAATCTAGTACTTCATAATGAAATGTTCCGACCTCCAATTCGCACCTAAATACATCAAAATCTGATATAAACGGGTACCTAACGCATTCTAGATGCACGCTTTTACATTTTGGTGAGAAAAACCTTAAAGTAAACACACATGGGATTCATAAAACCACAGTACCTCATTGATTGTGACCTCTATGCACAGAACTCTCTTTAAATCCGTTGATTGTTTCAAACACGTGAACCATTGAATATATAATACTTATATTAAATGCCAATATCAACTTGGAACTTGCTCATTTGCAGCAGCCTGATTTCAGCAATCAATTAAAATCGCCTCTCATTGAAGAACATAGATCTCCCACCAGCATTTTCCATCCAACTCTGTCCTAGCCAATACTTTCCAGACGTTTCTAATTGCTATTCATCAATTTGAGATCTGTGTACAACTCCCAATTCAGTGTGTTCTTTTGTCTTCATTATCCAGTCAACCGCCAGAAGGAAGGGAAAGAGGGAGTGTTAACAGCTTTGTCTGACACTGGTTCTCACTTGGAATGCATCTGTCCACTGCTCTCCATGAACTTCCTAAAATAAAACACGGAGAACACCGACCCAATCACACTAGACGGAGAAGCTTCGAAGGTGGTGGGAACTTTCACGTACGTGGACAGCATCATTGATGAACAAGGAGGATCCGATGCAAATGTAAAAGCAAGAATTGGCAAAGGAATGTCGGTATTCCCACAGTTAACCAACATATGGAACTCAAAACAACTTTCAACCAACATCAAAGTCACAATCTTCAGTGTGACTTGAATCTTGGAGAACGACTACAACCATCATCAAGAAGGTACAAGTTTTTATAAGCAATTTTCTACACAAGATACTCAATGTCGATTGGTCGGATACAATCAGCAACAGCTTACAATTAAACAGAGCAAAGCAGCTTCCAGTTGAAGAGGAAATTAGGAGAAGACGTTGAATGTGGATAGGACATACATTGAGGAAACCACCAAATCGCATCACGAGTCAAGATCTAACTTGGAATCTGGAAGGAAAACTAAAATGTAGACCAAAGATGACACTACGTAGAACGTTGCCAGCAGACATCAAAACGATGAACAGCGAAAGCAGATAATTTACTGAAAAAGTGTTAGATGAAGAATGCTGGTGGGTCACCTATGCTCCTCTGAGAGGGTTAACAGGCACAGGTAAGTAATTAAGCTGACCTTGGTCTCTTTCGATTTCACGAAATCCAGAAAAATGTCAAGATTCATTAATATTATATCTGTAGGTTAATTACTTGTAGTTTACGACGGAAAATATCGTCGTCTGAACTAGAATTTGCTTCATTAAGAAGTCAAACAAATGACTTCGTGCGAATTTGTCAGGAAATACGTTTTATATGCTGATCATAATTTGAATTCAGTACCGCATTATGTATTTGCATTCATGTACAGTGTATATTCGCTTATTGTAAAGCATTACACCAGTGGAATTTTTCTTCTAATTATTCATAGGTACACAAAATTTTTTTCCCACATTATGACAAATATGTCTTTAGAATCTAACATTTTCCCATTCTTTCACGAATACATATATTTGGCACCTACTTTTGTAGGAGTACGCTGTATATATATATATATATATATATATATATATATATATACCTGTCTTAAATCGCACTATTTCGGGAATTCCTAGTTAATATAATGATTCGAATAATTCTAATTGTCGTGTTCACGTCTAGATGAAGTGAAATCCTGGACAGTTGGAATATAATTCGAGTGAGAATTACTCTGTAGACAGCATTAAGCGGTTCAAAATCTGGAGAATGACAAGATTGCGGTGACATATTTTCAGATATGATAAAACTAGTAACCGTGCAATATATAACAAATTGAGTACACATTATTTGAAAAAATAATAGCCTCTGATAGATCATATGAATTTAGTAGCGTAACATATGTTTGTGATTATTTGTTAATTTATTCGGCAAAATGAAAGTAACTCTTAGGCTGCTTTACACTTCTGCCGGAACGTGTTAAACATGTAGAATTACTGCTTGGTTTTACAACTTCCTTTGATTTTGTAGTAATTAATGGTAGAAGTTCTGCAACTGTGGTAGCATTTCCTTTGTCTCGCCGATCTTCGTAGAAAGCATGTTTAATTCCATCTATAGAAATAGTTTCCTTCTTTACATTTCTGTTAATGAGGAAGTGTTTGCTTGCCCGTTTTATTATCTTATAAGATCCTTCGTATGGTTGTTTTAACGGCTTTTTGAAAGGTGACTCAAACAAAGATGGATATACACGTTTACAGGCGTTTATCGAGCTGTACGCGGCTGTTATGCTCACGCGGATGTATTGCTTTAACCTTCTCCACTGTTTTCAACAGGCGGCTCGCAAAGCGAGTCAAGTCGGTTGGCATTGTTTTGATTGGGTTGACTATTTGTCCTGGCAATGTTGGAGCCGTACCATATGCTAGTTCAGCCGATATGCAACCGATATCGTCATTGGTAGACGTGAGGATTCCACGTAATACAAGTGGTAGTACGTCACTTCACTTCAATGTATCAACTTGTGCCATCAGTGAGCTATTCAGATTGCGGCGAAATCACTCAACTAGGGAATCGGCCACTGGATGGTAAGCTGATGTTTTGATGTGGTTCACTCCCAGAAATTTGTTACAATCCTGAAATAAAGCGCAATAAAACTGAGAACCACGGTATGTAGTAACAAATGATGGGACTGCATGATTTGATATCCAGCAGTCAAGAAATACTGATGCGACTGTTTCTGCTGATATGTCCTTTATAGTGCATAACATTTTAAACAACTTTCGCAGTCATTTGTAGTAAATGTACAAATTATGAGAATTAACAAAAGAAATGCAAATAGTATCAAAAAACAGTTATATAATAAGTTTGTCGTTACTATATCCTGATCATGGAAAACAAAAATGGAAAATTAGAAGCATGAACTCAATTAGTAAGCTGTCTGTTATATAAACACTGCTTCCACCATCATTGGAAGCCAGCTACTTGCTAGATTAAGTGAGCAGCACATGAAACAGGAGTAATTCATATAGTAACGACCAACATCTGCTAACGAAGCTTATTTGAACGGATTTATGTATCCTCACCAGGTAGCTGTTTTTCACAGCTCTAGAGTCGATAAGTTAAATTGGCGAAAAGATAATTTTCAGGATGGAATTACAAGTCCCCTTATCTCTAGAACAAAAGACCAATAGAATTGGAACCCGACTATACAATTTTTACAGACAAATTAGATAGACTGGGATATCTGAGAAACTAAATCGTGAAATTGTAGCTGCTATCTATGGACAGAAAATTCCGTCCCACACCATGTGATTAAATTTTGATATAGGTTAAAAGCCAATCATCGCCTATGAACATCGTGTCTTTGAGATGCTAAATAGGTTTGCTATGCTGTTCAATGTAACGACAAGCAAAATGTATTCGAAAGTTATATGTGAACTCAACAATCAAAGTCACTACGACACGAAAATGTTTAGATGTTGATATGTAGACACAACAGAAAATGTAAACCTACCCGTTTTCAGTCATAAGTTGTTGCCTTATGAAGTACTAACTACTCCTTGGGCGACCGCTGGTCGAGACAGTACTCCACTACTTCATACTCTGAAACGCACAGACTCCTAGTTTGGACAATCCGATAGATAATTTCATTGCTGGACCAATAATTTCAATTTAATACTGCGAATTCAGCAGCCTTGATTGGGACACAGGTTAGTCAAGTAACGCCTACTCAAGTGAAAATTTAAGTGCGTATTTGATATATTTCTCCTCAAACAGATCAAAACCAGGTTACGGTCCATGCATGATGTTTTGCTTACCAATGTGTTAACCATTGTTTATTTTCTTTTAAAACTTAAGCCCCAATGTTACTTCATATAAGCCAGTATCTTTACTTACGTCTTCTTATCACATTACATCCTAGTGTTTAGGTTTTCACGCTATTGTTGGCATTACTACTATTTCAACTCCTTTCCTATCCATTGTGTCGATTCCATCCCCCTGTGTTGACGTGACTTAGTAAGACTGGGTGACAATACCGGGACTATCAAAGTGCTAGTTTACGTGTGAAAATCTGGATACTAACCACTCCAATCAACTAGTCACAACTTGACCACTATGAAGAAAAACTTGTGTAAAAATTGTTCTACTATGGCTTTGTAAAAATATCAAGTATAATAATAATAACAAAAGGACTAAGCATTACATTCAAAGAGGTTTTTGATGAAAATAATGAGTTGGTGCGCCACGTGTAGTAGTTATGAGTATGATAAACGAAACTTTACCACTTAGACATATGACAGCTGGTTGGAACTTCAGTAATACATATTCGAACCGCCAGTTCCAAATTGACTGGACATATGGGGAACTACATAAGACAAACTTAAATTATTTGTTTATATCTACCACGAAGTAACGGACGGCATGATAGGACCGATAAGCAGAAACGGATGTAGGTACTCTGTCTACCAACTGATCGACTATATTCGATGGACTAACCAATAGAAAATATTGAATGTATAGTCTACATGACCAGCCATTTTGATATGTGTATGGCACCAGATGGGAGCAACACAACACATGTCTATCGAGAACATACTCGTCATTTTTATGTTGACTGAGGTTATCCGACATTTTATTAGGTGTGCAGCATCCAGGGTTGTTCCGTTCATTTAATAGGTGGGTGCTACATGAATGTGTAGCATCGCTGTCGACTTCATTCCACACATCCGTCTGCTGTGAATAGTACAGTGCATTCTAGCATGCAGTAAAAATCATTTATATGCGGTACGTATCCGCCAAACGCGCAAAAATTTCCGGATATCTCACACCTATTGGAATTCGAAAAACGACTGGATGACTTTAACTTTCACTGCCTATTAACATAATTCCTTTTTCGTAATAAATAAATTGAATCTGATTGCCTTACTAAGTTTAATTTACCATGTTGTTTCTAGTATTCATAATATTCTTACTATAATTCACGATGACTTTATTACTGTAAACCAATTACAATCGATTAGTTTGATGAATTTTGTGTAAGGACATTAATGAAGTTACCACAAAGTGACTATGAAATAAAAATATAATCTTTTTTAAAAATCCTGAGGATCGAGTATAACCGGATTTCCCCTTGATGTTTTATGTGAACAAAACGTAAATACAAGAGACAACATCCGACTATGGTGACGAAAGAAGTTACAATCGTCATATCTTGATATGAACAGCATTATATTGCGACTAAGAAGACTTTTCAGTAATGAACGCATCAATTATGGTCATATTATTTTTTTATACAGCAAATAAACTATTCACATGATAATGGTAATAATGATAATAATAAGAAGAAAATATTATAATGTAGATGGGAAAATACTGAACTACATTGAAGTTTTAAAGAATAAGATAAAGTACCATAGAGGATGATCTATTTGTCTTGACATTCTTCATTAGAACCTGTATGAATTTCTCTAGAATCTATAGATGAGTGATCTTGTTTATTTATATTATTATTGGTATTATCATTGTTGTTAGAAGAAGAAGAAGAAGATTGATCAGTTAAACTAATATTATGTTCTTGATGATCTGATTTGATTTGAGTCAGTTTATTTTCAAGATTTTTAAGAGCATTTTGAACAGCCAATATAACTTCACGACGTTTATTTCTGATAAATGTTTCACCAGATGAATCGATTTTATCCAATCGTAGCATAAGCTTATCAAGTTTATCTTCAAGTAACAGATACGCTTTAGTTTTATATGCAGCTGGAAAAAATATATATCAACATGGATTTGGATAAAATTATGTATGAGAATATAAAAAAGATTCATTAATTTCATCATAATGAAAGTATACAAAGATCATTCATACTCTAAATCGGTGTAGTTTTCTAGTAATCAGCTTTACCCAGGTTGGTGGATATGGGGGATCCATCTCGGAGAGTTGGAAAACCAATCGTTGGTCACCGGCTACCATGGGACTGCACCTCCTTACGTTGCTCCACTGCCTTTTGGATTAGATCTTTAGGTCAAAGGCTCGGGGCGTGGCCCCTTAAGGAAACCACCTGCTACGGTGTGGGCATCCGGTGAAGTTTCCTAACCCACACACAAATCGAATGATTTTTGTGACGCACATCTATTTAGTGCCTTCTTGTACTTATATTTATGTGTTTAAATAAATGGATAAGTTAACAAATATAATGATATAAATCACAAAAATAGGACTTAACGATAACTACAATCATTGAATGTATTGAAGGGAACTAATAGAAACCTCCTATACCTTGAGTATAAATTATTCAGATTAAATTTAATTTGTTGGGAAATTCAACGCAAAGTTGGGGTTACGACTTTCCTCACGTAATTTTATTAATATTTATGCTTACTAATAAAATGGGTCATTATCAATATTGTTTAAAAAAAACATAAGTTCCACTTATTGCTTACATGTAGTTATGGTAATTTCTACCGAAGTGAAGTCGAAAAGCAGGTGTTCAGGAGACTAAAACAGGATTGTTGGGTAAAGTTTTATCTAATGGAGTTAGATAATCTTCATTTCAATGATGTAAATGAGCTATACGACCCTGAGGAAACGTATGGTGTACAAACCTGATTTAGTTACCAGGTTTCATGGGACTGAGATCTTCTGACGTTGCTCAACTCCTTTGTGGACTAGACCTTCAGGTCAAAGACTAAAGAAGTGATAACTTAGGAAAACAAGTGCTTCGGTTTAGGAATACAGGGAATACCACATCCCAGGTGCAAACATATTGATGGAAAACTACGAAAAAAATGTTCTACAAAGACTGAGTCACTACGCATTTAGACGATATCTCTCTTTGATTATTCACACTGCTGGAGATACGTTAGGCAGTCTTTTGGAAAATCATATTGTTGAAGTATTGACTTTTTGAGACTTCGATACAAGACTCTGAGGAAATGAGAATGCAATCTCCATTTGTCGATTCAAAAAACCTGTTTCATATACGCTCACTCAAGGGCCTCGTACCATCGACGTATATTTCAGCTGGTACCGATGTCGCACTAAGTGCCCTAGCCAAATCGGGACCCATTTATCAGATTTCCACTGACAAATATCTGTGTGTTATTAGGTTGGAAGGCTCCTCTCAAACTGAACAACTGGCATGATGAACATCAACCACCAATGGTGTAATCACAGATAAGCTAATCGAAGCAATGCTTCTGAAACTCAAGCCTGGACTAAGACTGGTCCCTGAGAAGTATATGAATATACTAAATGCACTGTAAATAAACACCTCAGGCAGAGTGAGAGCGTACAACCACCTCTCCATTGTCTCAAGTCAAAAGTGGAGTTGGAGACACCTGGCCGACATCAATATCGATCCTTAACTTATGCATCGATGATATCCTGGAGACAACTGTGAAGTATGTAGTGGTAGTTTGGATGTATTCGGGAAACTGTCCCATCCTTAGTATGAAATCATGATACAGTATACCCAAATCGAACTTCAGTATGTTGAATATGTGTTACGAATATTGTCCAACTGACTTCCATATTATTTATAATTAGCAGACACCGGAATTCAATGAAAAAAGGATGATCAGTTTATGAAATATAGCTCGGTATGAAAGACAGTTACACAGGACTAGCATCTGCAAGTTCATCCTGACCCCACTTCAGTCGACATCTTCGTAACTCTTCTTTACTACTTACTGCTAACATGCATTTCCTATTACATAATTTATAATGATTAGTATCTTGATCAGTTTATTCTTTTAAGCTTTGACTCATTTCATATATCCATAAGTTTGTTCATATCATCATTTTGTTAATTATTCGTACCATCGTTACTACAATTGTTATTTTATCATCGACTTGTGTAATTTACTTATAACGGTTAGTTATGTAATCCTTTTTCATTATTATCACTAACCTATAAGATTTTTCATATATTTATATAAACATCACTGTAAAATAGAGTAAAGCTAAATGAAAACAATATTGCTTGCTTATACCTGTGTTGTTCTACAGTATAAACTATAGGATTCATTAATACATATATATATATAACTCACAAGTAAACCCGCTAATCTCAGCTTCTATTTCTGCAAGTTCACATTGAGCTTGTTCTATAAGAGAGAATGGATCTGATGTTGATGGTTGGCATACATTTTCATTATTATCACTATTATTATTATTATTATCTGAAATTTTAACAGAAACAGATTTGATAGGAATTGATTCGCTCTTATCTGTGGAAGAATTTTGATTGATTTTATATGAATCAAACGACTGAGTTGCTGGGGAGTTGTTCAGCTTTTGTTCATATTCATGACGGTTACTATTAGTATTAATATTATTATTATTATTGTCATTATTATTATTATTATTCGAAGAGCTGATAGAATGAACCTTGGTAAGAGTTATTAAAATGAAAGAAAATATTTCTAATAACATATACAATTCTAATACAACTATAGTCAATATGTTTAAGTCAAATGATTAATAATGCTAGAATAACAACAAAAAAGTCACATTGATATGTACAGCTAGTCAAATAGTGATGTAAACAACACTTTATTGTCTAATTGTGAATGAAAACGTTAACTGACACGTAAGCAAACTTGTCATTGAGCGCTATTGATTGACGTTAGTAATCAGTAAAGTTGTTTGCAACGCTCAAGTGTAACTCATATTTTGACAAGTATTCAAGCTACCAAACACATTTAATCTCACAACTAGAAATATTGGTCTCCGGTAATTCAAGATGTAAATGATACGATGGAAGGATTATCACCGATGTCAAACCGGGCACCGTTTGATGAACAATCTGTGATACTAAATAATATCGCTAAAAAACAAATCTTACTGAAGTAACAAGTACGAAAATGTTGTAATTCTATCGATAGGCACAAAACTAATCCATCATTGTATTGCATTAATTACCTCTACCTGTCTAATAGAGTATAAATATAGAGCGCTATGCCGTGTTTAAATAATCCAGCCATATTACTTACAAGTAGTTATAATTTTAAAGAGGAGAATTTCCTAATAGATTATCATGTGAATACTTGAGAAAAACAATTAGATATGTAGCTTATCTACCGGAAAATAAAAGGAATTTAAGCAAAAAAGGCTGTGATAAAAAGGTTTACTTGAGCGTGAAAGTCTTTAGACTAATATGTAGATAGTGCTAGACTGAAAATACACGAATTGTTGGACAGTGAAAGGCAGCAGGATCAAGTAGGTGCAGTTGATTAAGTTTGAGACTTTATTAGGAACCTTAACATACAACTACCTAAACTACAGGAACACAAATTAAATGACAAACTCAAAGTGTTTAGAGCAATTACACTAGCTAAGTTCATGATCTAAACTACAAAAATTCTATAGTTCTGCAAACCCCATGTAGTAGTTATAATGATGTACTCACTAGAGACAAACTCCTGGAATCCTAGTGAGAAGAGTGATCGGCGGAGTTCATTCACGTTGGATGAGACAGATATTCACTATAGGTAAGGGATAAGAGTGGTGCAATATCATGAATTGACTGGAGATAGACATGTACGCCATCCGATACTTACCCAATGGTCTAGACATCAAGCGTTTGGACATGAGACCGAAAGTTCTCCATTTGGTTACCGGATGCGAGGTCGTATATACGCCCTGCTGAGGAGTCCCACGTTAGGACGAAACAGCCGTTCAGTGCTTTCAGGTTTTCAACAATGGTTTAGCTAAGACCAGTACTTGATTTAAACTATAAAAACCGTAAAAGGGTTTCTAAATCGTTGTCAGGCTAATTGACAAAAGACATTACTGAACATAACCATTTAATTTTGTTTTTGAACAAATAAAGGGAAGAACAGTGTATAATTGTGAATGAAACTGAAAGGTTCACTTTTACAATTAAGGTATCTGAAAGAAAAAGTACAGACAGAATAATTTAGTAGCTGGATCATTCGTTTATAAGATTACTGATGTAACCCTAATTAAAAATGATAACTTGACAGAATTGTAGAAATGTCGACCAATAGATGTATGTATGTGAAAAGTTATCACTGGATCTCAATACTACCATATAGTAAAGGCAACAAGATTTTGAAGAAGCACAGTTGAAAATAGTTAAAACGATGACGATGAAACTTATAATCCAAATACAGCTAACTATCGTTGTTCAACTTAGTGAGATTATCAGTCAAATCATTAACTCTATATGGTTAAGTTCCGTTGTTTTACATCAAAACAGATATAATAATTGAGTCTTTACCAATTGACCTCCTTTAGGTATGAAGACACTTGGAGAATGTATAGGGGAAAGGTGAATGTTAAATTTATATAAAATATCATATAGAACAACAAAGCTCTTAAATTAAGTCCCCTCCCCAAAAAAATAACGGTTAACATTACATATAGTTAAATCAGACAACAACTATATCAACTTACCTTGATTGGTATTGGTTCACTGACATTCTCATAATATGATTGAGTTTTACGTTGAATATTATCTCCTACATTGCCTACTTTAATATCTCCTGGATTGGAAGGATCGATTACTGGTTCATTTCCAGAAAGATTATACTGTCGACGATTATTAATAGATTCAGATGAATAAGATGGAACAGATTGTAAATTTTGTGTGATATTACTCTAGATTATAAAAATACATATATGAATATAGGATAAGAAATATAAAATTCTAAATTACATAAGAGACATAAATATCATCACAATGAGATAAATGAAAAGAAAATTTTATAGAAAGAAATGTTTTTCATGTTAGTTTTAAGTGATGAATCTAAACATTTCAATTAGTTGCATAAGATCCAGTTTAGAAGGATGAAGAAAACGTGTTTCCAACGGAAATCAATACCTTATCAACTAATAAATTACCTTCAATTGAATTCCATTACATCAATAAATAGTATTATCATTCAATCAGAAAACTTTATTCATTTCTAAGTAGTTTAGTTTTAAAATGTTTAATATTTTTAAACATCGTCATAAATAGATACTGACAGTAGTAGACTGAGATCATGAAAATTTTGAATGATTCGCCTAGAATCCCAGTAAATCAGTCAGTCACAAACAATAACGATAACCATATATATATATATATATATATATATATATATATATATATATATATATATATATATATATATATATATATATATATATATAACGAGGTGAAATCACCAATACGAATCCCAAAGTAATGCAAGTAGTAACAGTATCAGAAGTAGTAGTAAAAAAGATTATGCACAGAAAGTATGATATAAGAATAAATTCTTGGGAAGGAAAAGGATGAAATAATTATAAAACTCAAAATTTAAGGGAAGATACATAATGAATGCATGTGGAGAGGACTTTGATCGGCCTAACACATTTCATATCGTTCAATGTCTCTCAAATTACTGGTCACGATGATTGCGTGAATCAAGTCATTTGCACCTACCAACACGACTCAATCCAACAACCAATAACTCTATGGACCAATATCATATCTTGGCTTGACTGCCTGTATTTTCCTTTTAACCCAGTTCTTCAAAACTAAGAATCATTGCGCGTAAATAATTTTAGTCATATAAACGCTTGAAATATAACAATCATTCCCAAAAAACAGAGAATTCATTTTATGATCAGAATGGGGGTTTTGTGGAGATTGTAGTAATTTTTTAATAGTTGAATTCATGAACTGATGTAAGCTAAATCACCATCGAAAAACTGGAAGCACTGAATGGCAGTTTCGTCCGAGCATGGGATTCATCAGCAGTGCGCATCCATAATCCTTCATGAGGGACTCGAACACAGGGACTTTTATCACCCGTGCGAACGCTTAACTTCTAGACAACTGAGCCGGCATCCAACGGTGTTCATGTTTAACTTCAATCGATCCATGATCTTGCGCAACCATTAATCCGTTGTCTTACATCGACTCATGAATTCAACTATTGCAAAAGGAATTCATTTTCTCAAATAACTATTTTTATACATCTAAAACGTAACATTTTCATTATTCTTAAAAGTTTATAAACCTGAAGTAAAACTAAATATAGGAAAATACAGAAACGGTTTATTCGTGTTGGAAACGAAAATTTAGCTGTCATTAATAAATGATTGAATTATATAGTATGATGGTCTGCAGATATATATATATATATAGTACATTTACGTATAGTAAGTACAACCAATTGAATATACACCATTTTAAACTATCTTTTTCTTAAAATAGATTTGTTTGAAAATTTACTTTGCAAGCTTGTTGATTAATATGCAACACAAAGGTCAAGGTTGTGATAAATAATAGAACATGGACGAGATTAACAAACTGTAAAATCAATAAAAATCGTTAGCCACTCTCTTATTTATATGAACACATAAGCATTGGTACAAGGGGGCATCAAACACATAGGTGCCACACAAAAACAATGTAGCCAGTAACAGTTACCATTGATTTGTGTGAGAGCTGTGATACGTACTACCAGATTGCCCAAACCAAAACAGGTGGTTTTTTTAGGGAGCCACACTCTGCTCTTTTATGTAGAAGAAAAGTGATCAGAACATTTCTCAGTTGTTAGTATATAGATTTTTGGAGATTGTACTATTTTCACAGTTGAAATGACGAGTCCATTTAAGCTAGATCACCGTTGAAATATATGGAAGCACTGGACTGACATTTCCTCCTAATATGAGACTCCTCAACTTAGATTGACTCGTGAATTTAACTGTGAAAATACTACAATCTCCAAAAATCCCCATGCTGATAATAATGTGTTCACTAGTGACAAATTTATTACATAAAACAAGAATATCAACATTAATTGTAGAATTGTTATATATTGAGAGGCCGCCGAGTAGAGGGCAGTGAGTTATCGACCGGATCAAGGACGCGTAAAACACGTGCGAGCGGTCTAGAGTTCTGATTGACCCTGCTTTCCGCCTAGTCCAGCCAGTTAAGTCCAGAACGCCAGTTTCAGCCTCTGCAATATGAATCGTTATATTTCAAACATACCAGGTTTATATACCAATCAAACAGACCACAATGTAGCATAAAATAGAAAATAACATTTGTACAAAATCTGGTCAAATGTGGCTGTGAATGTGGGAGGCAGTGACTAATAAACAGGGTATAATTCAAGAATGGTAAAACGTATAATAATGGTTCATAGGTCAAATAAAGTTTATAATATGAGGAACATGAACATGAATAGTTTAGTTATTTTAACAATTATAAGATAAAAATATACGTTTAGTATTGGTCCATAAATGGATCCCAAAATTACCATTCATTATTCTTGTCGGGACATAGCAAGAATACA
Organism: Schistosoma spindalis; assembly: GCA_946903255.1. NCBI lineage: Eukaryota > Metazoa > Platyhelminthes > Trematoda > Strigeidida > Schistosomatidae > Schistosoma > Schistosoma spindalis. Next base: position 13,794,258 of record OX336423.1, read on the forward strand.
ATGAATTCACTAGGTATTTTTAGTTGCTTTCTTTTCAGTTACGCATATGTACCAGCTAGTAAGTATGATTATTTGGAACGATTAAAATAAAAATAATATCAGAAGGGGTTTTATGGAGATTGTAGTAATTTCAATCATTAAGATCATGAGTCAGTTGAAGCTAGACCACCATGGAAAACCTGGAAGCACTGGACGGCCGTTTCGTCCTATTGTGGGACTCCTCAGTAGGTCCTGGGTTCGAATCTCGCAGGGGGCGAGGTCGTGGATGCGCACTGCTGAGGAGTCCCATAATAGGGCGAAACGGCCGTCCAGTGCTTCCAGGTTTTCCATTGTGGTCTAGCTTCAACTGACTCATGATCTTAATGATAAAAATAATAATCTAAATTTAGCACAAAATTAATTTTGAAGAAAATCAAAGATGTTCGTTGATTCGTTAAAAGGAATGAAGATGCTACAGTAAAGAAAATTTTTTTTGACGATATCATTTTCTGAAATTGTACAATCGTATTTATCGCTAGTTTTTTTAATGTGAAGTAGTCTATAGTTAAATAGAGGAGTGTTAATAAATTATCAAAGAATGCGAAACTTATTCATGTATCGGATGTGATTCAGAAATCCCAGCTGGAACGGACAGTATACGAACTTTCAGAGTGCCAAGATAAGAAAAGAAACTGTCATTACCCCGAAGTTCAAAGTGTCATTAAAGAATATTGTAACTAATCGAAACCATAACAAATATAAACGCTTAAATGCAACGGAAATTGACAAAACACTTCAAAAAGTAATCGTTAGTCCATAAGTATTAGAAGTAAAAGTGGTTCCCCATACTTCAGATTAACATGCAACCGTTTACTTCTGAACAAGCAAACTCAACGAATAAAACTCTTATTTGTTGGATAAATAGTTATGATTTCTTGTGTTTTTTTTTAATGAAGGCAGTTCATTTCTAGAGTGAAACACATGTTGCGTATGCCTAAACTCCGATTACCACGACATGTAATGCTGACTGGTGTTGAGGATGGTTGAAAGAAATTTAGGAGCGGACAAACCAAAACGTAGCATAGGTCTTTGAAATCACTAATTCCAATCTTAAGCATATTGGTAAATGCAGACTACTTGGTTGGGGTCCGCATGATTATCGTAACCAATGGTTGGAGACTCTCGGTGACATGACTCAGAATCGATCACAATGGTATAGGTGTATACACTTTCTGTTTTCTCTCAAACTATGCAGTTAAAATCGCTTCATATCTTTCTTTCTACGAACTAATTTTTTCTCTTTGCATTGTATCCTTATATGCAATCTTTCTTTTATATACATATATATATATATATATATATATATATATATATATATATATATATATATATATATATATATATATATATATATTACCGCCACTGAATGAACTACTTCTATGAATCCAGTGTTGATCTTGTTATGCTAATGAGATATGACAACGTAGATCGATGTATATATATATACCTGGTCTTACATTGTTGCTGACTGATTGAATTCATTCATTCATTCATTTAAAATAATCAATAAAACAATGTCATTCTACATCATTGAAATTCAATAAATTCCTAATAACTTAGAAAGTTTAAACTTGATGTTTCTATTTAAATAACTAAATAATTAATTTATCATTTATTTTGATAACTTAAACAATATGAACTTGTTTTATATCATTCAAATCATTATCATGATAGCTTCATTTAACAGATTAGTTCATTTTAAACTTCCATTAGAATTTTTTTATTATATTGAATAACAATAATAATTGATAAAATATTCTAGTCTTATTATTATTTAAAGTATTTAGAATAAAGTTTATTTATATTCTGTAATTAAATAATTTATTTTGTATTAATGCCAAATTCTAATGTAAATAAATTAAAATAACTAAATGTATTAGATTGGATATGTGTCTAGTTAAAAAACACGAGAAGTTCGTGTATCTAGGTAGCTGCATAAGTGCTGGTGGTGGCGTGAGTGATGAGATCAATGCACGTATAGTGAAAGCCAGAGCGGCTTATGCCAATCTGGGCCATCTTTGGCGCCTTCGTGATGTTAGTCTGGCTGTAAAAGGTCGGATCTACAACGCGACGGTGAGAGCAGTTTTGCTCTATGCTTGTGAAACCTGGCCTCTCCGAGTTGAGGATGTTAGACGACTCTCTGTGTTCGATCATCGTTGCCTCCGAAGGATTGCTGGCATCCAGTGGCAACACCATGTCAGTAATGCAGAGGTTCGGCATCGAGTGTTCGGTCACAGAGACGATAATGAAATTGGTGTCACCATCTTGAAACACCGACTTCGGTGGCTTTGACATGTTCTACGAATGTCGTCCCAGAGAATTCCACGTCGTGCATTATTTGCCGACTCTGGGACTGGTTGGAAAAAGCGGAGAGGTGGTCAGTATATGACATGGTGTCGTGGTATGAAAGAAAGCTGCAAAGGGCTGGCTTCTGTTGGTTCTTCACGACTCCCTGGTTGGGGTCCGAGAGATGGTGTAACGCAGTGGCTAGAGACGTTATCAGATATGGCTCAGAATAGAAGCCAGTGGCGATCCTGCTGTAACCTTCTTTTACTTTCTTCATAAAAAGGTGGTCGTATTCTTCCTTAACTGAAAGATCTGTTCTGATTGTACCTTTCCGTTTCCCCCACCATTGTTCTCTCTCTCTCTCTCTCTTCTTTTTTTTATAATTCCCCACGTTCATTACTTTTTTTTTCTTCTCTTTTCTCCTTCTCTTCTAATTATCACTGTTTTGTGTGGCGCATATATATTTGGTGCCCCCCTGTACCAATATTTATGTGTTCAAATAAAATATAATAATAATAAAATAGTTAAAAACAAAAACAAACACCTAATGAATACATTGTATTCTATATAGAATTCATGTTATATTTTTGCTTTCTTTAATAGGATAACAAATGAATTAAGTAAGATTTTTAAAGTATACTATTCACTTTTCTTTTTTTTTTTTAATAAAAAAGAAAAACTATTTTTTTTTTTTGGAGATTTTAACATTTTCATAGATGAATTCACGAGTTGATCTAAGCTAGACCATTGTTGAAAACTTGAAAACATTGAATGGCTGTTTCATCTTAGTATAGGACTTTTTATCAGTGAGTAACTATGATTCTGCCTTGTGAGATTCAAACAATAGATTTATAAAAAGATTATCCTACTAGAAAAATATTTTATTTGACCATTACTACTAGATAGTAATGATAATATGTGCTTACTCAGTCAAAAAAAAAGTGAATTTTTCAAATAAACTATACTCAATAAGACATTCTAAAAGAAAAAAAAAAGTTATAGTCGATATGAACTGATGAAATATGAAAATCGAACTAATGATCTATCCATTCAATTATGATGAGAGATGTTTATAAGCTTATAGGGTATTAATATCAGTTTCGTATTGTTTCTCGTCTAAAATAAAAAATTTCAATGATGCTTTACCAAAAATAGAATGGAATAATCAGAATTCTACAATTAGATACTTGAAAAATTACAAAACTACTTAAGAATCACATTATTTTTGTTAAATATTAACAAAATAAATAATTAACCGAGTTTTCTCCTTAGTAACATTTCATAAACAAGTAGGGGTTATTGACTGAATCTTTATTGACTTAATGAGGTGGATTAAAAAAATGATTCACCGTCTTATTAATACAACACAATCATAGACTTCATTAAGATTGACGTAGGAATATGTAAGTTAAACTCTATATTCTTAAGAAAAAACTGGATCCTATTGAAGCAAGTGATAGTTGAAAAGTAATCAACTCCTAAATTTATATGAATTTTTGTTCAGTATAACTCTGTGCTGCGTAGAGTGTATTTAGTTGACAGAATTTAACTTGATGAAAATCATTAGTAATCATTCTATTGCTTGTTAACTTGTTAATATTGAGCCCATGACTACACAATTACTAGTGACAGTAGTGTCTGCATTAATCCGTATCTGACTTTGGAAACAATACAAGTATATACACAGACTGTTCAGTAAACAATCCAAGTGAGGACAAGAATTTTATTCTACTAATCTGGGTTTTTTCAAAACAAAGAAAAATAAGTTAGAAGTCTGGTAAGAGTAGAGAGAGAATAGGCCAATGGCAAAATAAGTTAATAGCACAACCACTTAAAGGATGAAAATTTATTAGTACATATGAGGTTGTTAATAAAAGGACAGTTTTATAAACCCAAACCGTTAACTACACACGACAAACACAGTCTACAAGACTATAAATCATTACATCCGTCATTGATTTACAGTCGAAAAGTCACACGTAACAACAAAAGGGATGAAAAAACAGCTGTTTAGTATCATTCGTCCTATGAAATAAGCTTCAACTTGGTTAGGAAAGATGGAATAGCTGAATAAAGACGATATATTGTAACAGTTACAAACTATGATTTTAAGCATGCATGCGTATATATATATATATATCAACAAATCAAACAATTGCATTATTATTGTTTGAAGTTGATGTATGAACACATCAATTTTGTTAACGATGACATTGATATACACTCACTTGAGTTTTACACTTTCGTGGATCTTCCCATGTAGTTGACTTGTTAATGTGATCGATAAAAAAGGGGAAACCGGTGATACTGTCATAACCCATGGACCATCCAGGAGGTAAACCTTGTGAGCTCATAATTTATAAACCAGATAGAAGTTAGCTGGTTAGCTCGAAAGATTAACCGAAAAGCTTTGCAATGCAATCCAGCAACCTGTAGAAGAAAATATGACTTCTTAATCAATATCACAAGTACTATATATATAGCACAATCTGAAATGGTGGAGATTTGTAGCTCAGGTGGATGATTGTGATGAAGTTTTGTTCTCTGAGCTGGATGGTTTAGTCGTCAATTTTCATCGTTCTTCTGAACGACATCATCAGCACAAACTTCTACATAACACAATCCCCAAGACGATGAAAGTTCATATGCTTAAAAAACCTGGCACACCGGATACTAACAAAGCCGGAATGTCGTGATGTCGCAAAAAACTTAAGCAAACAAAGTAAAAGCTTGCTGTGAAAAAGACAGTTCCATTAGCAGTTGGTGAAATACACACATTGCTCAAAAATGATGGGAATGAGGAACACCGAAGTTGGACGTTAAAATCTGGTTAAAGAATGGAAATTCACCTGACATGACTGAAGAGCTGCGTCACTTGATGTGCGTAGGACACGCACTGCGTATCCTCAAACTACACTCACCTCCATGTGTAATCACTATTACCTACTTCTAAGTTATGAGTTGGGATATTTATTCACCCATAACTTCTTTTCAAATCATATTTTTCAAGTGATTAGTTTCTCTTACTACAGTCAATATTACCACCATTTTGACCTGTCATTTATCTTAATTTCATCTCGCTCTGGTGAAATGGTACGATAATTTGCCCCCAAATGCCCTGGTATGACCGATAGTGGGGGGAGTTCCCTCTCCCTCTCGAAATGCTCTTACATGGCCATGCGTATACAGCCTCTGCCAGGGAAATCCTACTCACTGCCTTCACGCATCACGGGTGTTGTTTACGAAAATGAGAGGACGAAAAGCGAATGTCCGGCACTATAACCAGATCCCAAACCAATGGTGCACATGGGTTCCAGTATCCTGAAGGAACAAATGGCGTATGAATCAATCGTTGGTCACCGGCTACCATGGGACTGCATCTCCTCACGATGCTCCACTGCCTTGTGGATCAGACCTTCAGGTCGAAGGCTCGGGGTGTGTCCCTCTAAAAAACCACCTGCTTCGGTTTGGGCACCCGGGCAGTATCACAGCCCTCATACATATCAAATGAGATCTGTGTGGCGCATATGTATTTGGTGCCTTCTTGTACCGATATCTATGTGTTAAAATAAATTAAAATAATAATAATAATAATTTGGGCAAAACTCTACGTTCACCATCACTGAGAAACATTGGAACTCAGACAAAACAACAACTCACCCACCTCTTCACCCATAACACAATCGTAAAACGTGACCGGAGATGGGTTAAATAAGTAACATATATGTAAGTGGTGCTGTGGATAATGACAGCTTCACCGAGTTGCTTTAATATTTGGCATAAACTTCCCAGTTAATACAAATCTGTCTTTATAAAACCAAATCGAATAAGGTTGCTGGAGCATGTGCTTAGCTTAATGGTGCAAAAACATATATGCACAATAGATTCCTAGTAGGACACCCAGTTTTATGAGCTCGAGTGACAGAATGGTTACTGGTCACAGTTTATTTTATTTTAACACATAAGTATAGGTACAGGGAGGCACCAAGTACATATGCGCCACACAAATCAAAATTGATTTGTGTGAGGGCTGTGATACTGCCCGGGTGCCCAAACCGAACCAGACTCGTCACAGTAGTACAGAGGCAGTAGTGCTGTCAGTGATGATTTCAACTAGCTTATCAACTTACCTACGAAGTTTAATGTTCTTCATCTAGATCACGCTCCTATTCGAATTATTTCTATGTACTACATCAAAAATGAAAAATTTAAATGACCAGAACTATTTTCAGTCTTATGCTGTTGTATTACCCATAATGAGAAAGTCGTGTAGATTAGGTCTAGTTGCCGAACAGTTAAACAACGCATACCATTTGAACACTGTGTCGTGTCCGTCTAAACAAAAAAATGATGCAATGGAGTTATCCGTAAAATAAACGCTTAATATCAAGTGTGCGTTGCCAATGGTGAGCAGAACACATTGATTTTGTAGCATCTGAACGACTCAGGTATGACAATTTTGGTCGCAGGAAAGGACATGATTATTACACTGTGATGTTCCTCAACCAACACAGCCCTCACACAAATCAATTGAGATTCGTGTGGCGCATATGTACTTGGTGCCGCCCTGTACCTATACTTATGTGTTGAAATAAATAAATAAAATTTGTTTAGGCTACATTGTAATGTCAGGTCAACTAAAATTCATACACTGAATGAAATTGGAGATAATTCACACCTACAATTCACTAGAAAAACCTTAAGCAGTAGGGGAATACGACTACCAACTCAGAAAGACCCACAGTCTGCGAGAAATCAACTGTACATTCTACTTTCATAGGACAGTTACTTAGTGACGTCATGTTAGTAAAGATTGAGGGAACTACTTAATGAACTCAACATACATCGTGTTTATTTAACAACCAACTCCATGATAAGTAGTTCGTCTAGAAAACACAACAAACTTGTCACAAAATGGTGGATCGTTAGGGATTTTAATAATCTGAGATCGCAATTGCGAAGTGGTTGCATGGTAAAGGTGAATGGTATTTAAATAAATGCTCAGTGGCGAATGAACGCAATAAGAAAGGGTCCTTTCCTTTTCCCTTCAAAGTAGGAGTTTAGGAAATAAAGCTTAACGCATTAGCTGAGATTAAAATTTTTAAATAAGGTACCGAATCCTCTATTTCGGGGAAACTTTTGTCCAGTTTGGGTAAACCAGGGGAAACTTCTGTCCAGTTTGGGTAAACCAGGACCAAATGAGGATTATAAAGCTGTCTGAGGAATTAGAATTATAACTTATAGTTGATGACTAAAGGTAGGAATTAGATTCAGGGTTTTCGTCACAAATTGGCATCAGCTATAATGTCAAAACTCTATTTAGCCAAACGGATGAATGAATTCCGCGCCAAAACCCGAGACTTGGGTGGTTCGTTTATATATTACAGCCTCGCTGGAGAAACCGCTATAGAAAACTTGTGGAAATGGCACAAAAACCCCGAAATTTCCCTAGGTCTGGGGAAAATCCACAAAGTTTCGGGGAAATCCCCGAAATGTTTGGGGAAAACTATCGTACTTTTTACAACCGGGGAAAACCTCGAAATTCACCCAAAGTTCCCCAAAGTAATGAGGTTGGTTATTTACTGCGTTAACGCAGTCGACGAATTTGTTTACAAATACATATAGACTCTCAGTAAAAACACTTTGAAATCATATGTAAAAACCTATTTATCTAACTCCATACAAAGAATAACTGAGGAGCTTGGGGAGACATCACTACTTTACGACTCACTTCACCTGTCCCATCAACTGCCTATTCATATTCCCCGCTATTACTGACTAGAAGGAATCAGTCTTCTAAAGGTCATTCTAGAAGCCACCATATTCTGAGTTCAAAGATATTTGGTAGCAATCTTCTTACATTACTACATAAGCAGGGAACGGATGAGAGATTGGTATTGAGTACTGAAGCTGGTTGGTTGTTCATCTTGTAGATGTATCACCTAATAGCGAGCTAACTGTAATACTTTTACGAGCTAATATTTCTTTAGTACTTGATTCCCGCTGATTATGAATTCCCGAATGTAGCACCTTCAGTTGTGCTCATCTGGTTCTACTTGCTGATAATCACATTATTTTGGAAATTCCTAGTCAGTACATTAATTCAAATACTTTTATTCATCATATGAACTATCGGTAGGAACAAACTAACGAGCTGTTTACGAACAGAAATGTTATACTAACGTGATTTGTGTTCCTCAAATTTTTTGCTGTGCCAGTACGTAGAAAGTGCCTCTCTTGATCCAAAGAATCTGTCTTGATTTTAACGTCCGAGAGATTACGTTTCTTTTTGATTTTTGTCTCAGTCATTCCTTGTTTACGATTTCGCACGACGAGGCGAATTCTGATATGACTAAACTTTTTATACAACCCATTTTTACCCATTCTGAATATATTGTCGTTTGCATGGCCGTAAACTTACATTTCATTATGATCACTAAGATCATATACAAACGACTTGGATAGAATTTTGCTGTAACCTGTAATTTGCAGAGTGACAAATGCAAATTCTGATTTCATAAGGCATGCGCAGACTGTACAGCAGATGCTTACAATGGACTTAGTAGATCAGGTCGCTAGTTGGCATGTGGCTTATGCGACATGAATGCCGAGGAGTTGCAGGATAATATATTCATTTTCTCAACAGATCTGCGAAAAAATATAAGCAACTCTGTAAAAAGGCAATCCTGAAACGAATAACCAAACAAAGACGCTCAGGTACGTAGAGAAAAAGGACCTCGGCAACATTTGTATCACTGGAACAAGAAACAGTACCTGAGAGGATATGCTGAAACCCAGCACCACAATAAAATCTACGGTGTTAGACTCATGCAACAAACGTTGTATCTGCAGCATATACTTTACAAATTCCACTATTGTCTCGAAAACGTTCGATGTGGGCGGCTGAACCCTCAACAATAGGATTAAAAAGGATTGAAGGCCACAATTAAAATTGTCTAACAGTACAGATCTTGCAAGAAAATCAACTAACGAACTGGTCGTCCAGTCTTCTCCCGAAATCGTCTAACCAGTCAACGAAATGCACGGGGATCTAAAATGCAATTCAACTGACAATTTAAAAGCTACCCAATCCCAATGTGTCCGAAATCCTAAGAAAGCGAGTATTGTTCGAAATGTTTCCCGAGTAATCATGAACCTTAAAAACTGCCCTGATTTTCCTGACTGTTCTCAGAACAAAAACGATGGGATGCTTTGATAAGAGTTAAGCAAGAATCTCAAATTTCTTAGAACTAAGCCACTCACGATTACATGGCTAACACATGGGAAATATACCGAATGCCGAAATCATCCTGAACTCCCTCCTGTAACGTTCACTAACACTGCTGATGCAGAGGATGTTCTGTTGACCAGTCACTTACTAAAACCAGAAGATCATTAGAGGTTATTGTCCGATATACCATATTCTGAGGGCGATCACATAAGGAATACTCTAAAGGAATTTCGTGAGGTGAGTGAATAACATTGTGCAAGGTGTCCCAGAAAACGTGGGCTCTAATTTTGCAGAATATGATATTCTATAATAGAAATCCACAAGACTAAGCACATAGAAATTCAATAAGTGATGCGATTAACCAAGAATGACGGCATTTCTAAAGCCCTAGCACGAGACAAAATGGAAAATGGACATCCAACATTTAACGCTGGGAAATACCCAACAATGGAGAAGGCGGGAATAATGAATTGAATAAAGGAGTTGGTCGGATGGCATGGCTCGACTTTGCAGGCGTGGTCCCAGCTGAATGTTATCTTGTATCTTTTATTCATATTAAACATATGTTCTATCTCTGGCTTAAGCTTGTTGTCTATCACGTATTGATAATTGTTACAATGCAATGAGTTGGTGTAGACGATGATGTAACTTCCACGTAAGATCTTATAGATTAGGCGGTTACATCATGATAAATCTACAATTTAAGGATTAGGTCTATTATTAGAGCAGTGCTAATATCGTAGTAGACCATAATACTACACATGTATTTATCCGAGTGCACGAAAGAAAATTTTCTTTTTTAATGACTGGTTTACTTCAGAGGTCGATATTCATTACACGATTATTATTATCATCATGGTCGAACCGTCTCACTGGATGTTCACCTCTTTTCTCTCTTTTTTCCATTTAAATTGAAGATGCCACAGGTATTCGGAGTTTGACAACGCTTTAACCAGTAACACCTTCTAATACGAAGCGCACCCACCAAGTAAAATCAAAAGACAGAAGTGAGGAGATCGAAGATATATTTGACGAGCTATCAATATATCGAGGATCGTTTGCACTAATCTGGCTAGCGACTCCGGCAGATGTTGAGCACGGCGTTCCCACACGTGATCTGGTGCGGATGCTTGACCGAGCGCCTTCAGCTAGATGAGTCCACTAAAACTGTGGTCAGCATCCAATGTCGAAAACTTACACAGCTATTTGATTTTGGGGAATTATTTACCGCTACAAAATAAATATTATTCATAAGGTTACGAAGTTTGTAATTTAGACAACAACTTGTATTACACTTAAATTAACTTCTCAGACTCGTTTTATCTTCACTATGCGTATATGATTCATACATATTGATATTTGTTTATTCTTTTCACTTAATTGATACTTTCATAACATCACTCCAAACTATGGCTGCGTAAACAAATAATCTAGCGTCATTTCTTATTTTTTCATAATTAATTTTCATTTTATTCTTCTTATTAATTTGACGATATATACATAGTCGTTTATTCTTGTTCTGTGTTCTTAAAGACGCTTATTAAACTATTTGCGTATTTCACGTCTCCTCTATTTCCACTCCCTTATTTTCTCCCTTTCCTTCTTTAATCTCAATCCAATATTCTTCTCGGTTACGCAGAAGCTGACTTATCATTATTCTCTTTTTCAAATATGGCAAATGTTATGCTAACATTATTGAAACTTGTATATTATTGCATTTTTGAAGAAACCCGAAGTGGTTTTTTCACAACACTTATGTACCCATAAGATGTTTGTGAATAATAATAATTAGCTTTAATGTTCTATTTGCGTGTCTTTTAGAGTACCCAGTTCATATAGGTGATGGATGTTCAACGCGCTACTTAATTTATCATCTAAAATACATGGTCATCAAGATACCGGAACCTTCAATATAGATGGCCTGAATAAAATAGTAATAACTCTTAGAAGTCGCATAATTCTCAGTACAGATCCAGGATTATAAGTGATATTGCGCTGATGGGAATTGAAGTGTTAGGAAAAATGGGCAAGATAGTTGAAGAAAACGGAACGCGACTCACTTCTGTTGCCTTGCGCTGACGTAAGCGTCTTTGTTCTTTAGTTTTGCGGTACCATTAAGATAAACGATGCCAAGAATTTACAGTAAGAGAGGTTTGGTAGCAGTAATTTTTAGCCACTTTATAGCCAATCCTTCCTCCTATATGAAATCGCATGTTATGTACCAAGTTCGATTTTCAGACTATAGTGAAATTAAAACGTAAATACTTGACAGATTTCGACTCTCAAACCAGATAACGTCAAACTTAAAACATTTCCATAGTCGAATGGTAAGTTTACGTATGTGATTGAAAATCTATCGAAATGTTGTCCTCTACCATGAGTACGGAAACAGAATTCATTATAAACCCTGTATATTAGGGTCTCTTGTAGTTTAGAAACAAATGGTCAACTGAAGAACGAGAATAAAACTAATGGATCAAGATTAAAAATATTCGCAACTTAGTTTCAATCCCGAGTATAACGAAGATTTCGAAATTCTACATAAAGAAAGCAGTATTCACAATAATGGTTTATGGTAAATTAAATACGTCAAGGTTTGTTAGCAGCTCTATATATTGAAAAGTGGTTATTAGGTACTGGAAAATCATTAGGAGTATTCCCAACGAGAGGAAACCAATGTTCTGTCTATAAAAATCAAGTGGTGTAACAAACGTTTCCAGCAGACGCCCAAAGTGTACTAACAAGTAATTACTACATGTCACACAAGACCGTAATACGCCCGGTATCATTCGATAAATATTGAAATATTGGTGACGAATTTCAACCAAAGAAGAATAAAATTTCAGTCAAGGAAAATAAAGAAATATCGGGTCATGTGTATATATATATAGAAATCGTAACAAAAAATAGCAGTGTCATAATATGGGATACTTTTAAGGAATTTACAAAGTAACATTTGTATTATTTGATTGTCTAGAGCTTGCGATTTGAATGAAACGCGTGTGCTCACTCGTCATAAAGTCACTTTGTCTACGTTGATTTGGTTAAACCTATTAATTTCGATTGATGAGTGAATAAAACAATATCATTTGAGTTATATGCTCATGACTGGTTACTACCAGACTTTCTATTGAACTGTCAATTATGGAATTAGACCAGTAATTCACGTAAACATAACCAACAATTTCAGTGATTCGTTTTGTTGGAAGTCAGTTTTTTGTTTCCATGATGTTTTCCCACGCTTTGGGGGATTTTTCCTATTGTTCTCCGAGGGAGCTCGCTAAATAGTTTAGTGGCCTGATTAGAGCATGGCTATAGTGGACACTTAAGTTCTTTTCTAGTCGATGGTGAAATGCAGTGTGGCAAATGCAACAAGTGACTTTACAAAGAAAGCACTGGACTCATACCAGCTGCACATAGTTGGTGTTGCAAGCCGCCATCGTGTTGATTGTGCAAGTCGTGCGGTTCTGCAAATTCACAATTGATTGATCACTGAGTGGTGATTAATATCATGCGTGTCAAGTGCTTATCAGTGCAGATCAAATGCTATCGACCATGTTGCAATGTGGACAGCAGTCTAGGTGACTCGACACTGCGTGCACTATGTTGAGATTAGATGGCGGTTGGAGGTAGTCGACAGGAAACCCTGGACTCGGGTTTCGTGCTACTTGGCAGTCGTAAGCAAGATTACAGGTACATCTTAGGAGTTAGAATTCATAAGCTCAACATAATAGGACAGAAATATGGTTCAGGAAATACACAGACAAACCACCCCTTTGGAGTTACTTATGTCTCCGCTGAAGAAAGAAATCTAACACTGAAAATTTCACCTAAACTTGCCGAATCAAGAATACATGTCCGTTTGGACCTCAGCCTGGTTGACAATGACGTGACTTTCACGCTAGATCTTATAGATTAAATAACCAAGTCAGATAGTATTAAAGTACGATCGTCAAAGGTCTGAATAAATGAGCGACGCCAGAACGGTGAAAGACCTATAGTGCGTGACGTTAACCGACCACCTATAAAGTAGAGAATTTTAGAAGTAGGATCAAGGAGAACAACATTTTATTACAAATTGTTAAAAACCAAAATCTCCCTAGTTTTATTCCAGAACATTATAGATCTCACTAGATATGACCTAAAAAACTCTTCGTCTGTCTTGGACTTTATCACCACAAAATAATGATGTCATCCAAATGCGTTATCATATTCAAGTTCATGAATGGTATAGTCTGTCAAGTAGTTGCTTCAGGCTGTCCTAACACATACTAGGCAGACATGAAGACGATAAACTCTGCAACCTCGATCACAAACTGGAAAATTAACTTAAATGCGTCAGTGGTGGAAGTATGAGCTGATTTTCGGCGGTTGCACAATCAAGAAACTCGACCCTTTATAACTTGGACAGTCCCAAAGAAGTAGAAGCACGGTCATCCCTGGGTAAGACGGTATACCCGATGATTACTAAACCGAAAGGAAAGGTGTGAAATGTGATTATTAGCCTTGGCACAGAAAACGCTATGGAACGCTGCATGTTTGCTCGAAAAATGTATATTGTGGCAATTTGAGCAGCTTGGTGGAAATGTGAGAAGTAGTTGTCACAATTTGTTATCAAGAAACCGAATAGATTGTTCCCGTAAATAAATTACTGAACAGGAATTCATCATTGGATTTTCAACTCAATTATGGGATGGGAGTATCTCAAATGACAAAAGCCAAAGTGGACTATTTCGAGACAGATTTTACTCGGGAATCTCATCTAGACTAAGAACTAGATCCAAGCACAAAGTCACAAGATCGGTTGCTCACTATGAACTTCGATTGAGACGACGGACAAGAATCAATCTAAAAGAAAGCACACAAGTTAGAAGCGAACAAAGTACACGTGAAATACAGGTTTTCATACGATATCATCCAAACTTGGAACCTGTTCCTCGAAGAAGGAATGTCTGATCCATCAGTTAACTCATTTAAGAGACGACTAGAGATTCTCCCAAGCTTGCTGGAAAACGGCTAACACAATCCGTGGATGTTTTGTCCTGGAAAGGGTATAAAGCTTGTTTTGTGGTATAGAGTGACCAACAAAGTGACCTTGAACGTTTCAAATGTAATTTCGGTAGACGAGGATGTAATGTTGGGATAGAGAATCTATCACTTAGAAGGTAATTAAATTTAATTCACATGGCGATTCTAGATAGATTATCAGCTTTATAAAACAAAAGTCTGGTTAAGTGGCGACACTAATTTATGGACGAATCAATCACATTAAGGGTAACAGGCTCGGTTTTTGGTGCGGAATTCATCCGCCCATTTGTTTAAATAGCGTTTTGGCATTTAAGTCAATGTCATTTAGTGATGAGAACCATATATCTAATACTTAACCTGATTATCGGCTGTAAATTGTAATCTTTACTCTTCAAATATCTTAATAAGCCTCATTTAGTCCTAGTATATAGATGAACATTACCAAGGTCACTAACACTTAGCTGAAAGATTGTCCAGAAATTGTGGTCTCACCCATCCCAACGAGTTTGGGTGGTTTTGCGTTTTTATTACCCTTCAAAATCGAATTCCATTGTCGGTGAAACTCTATTTTATGGACGACCTTTGAACGTACGTCTAAGTGACCTTGAGAACATTAGCCAATCAGAAGAGAGTTGGTACAGAGTAAAGATATATTATGAAAAACGGATGAATTACTATGGATATTCTTCTTTCACATGATTTAGGAACTTGTTAAGGTTTGATAAAGGTTCAGAAGTTCTGAAATCATAATGCATGCGGTATAGGAACTCGTCCATATGGCTCCATATTAATCGTCCTCTGGAACCGTGGTAGGGTCTTAGAAATACTTCAGCCTAGACCACATGCCTTCAATATTGTTTGTATGAACCCCCGTCATTGGATCGACAAAATGACGTATATTCACTGAAGTGTTACTTACCCAGTCTTCCTTGATAAAACGTCCTTTGTTGTATTTTCGCTTTCTAATTACTGTCTCATCTATTTCCACTATCATTCCAACTCCTCCAAACGATTCATGTACTTGTGATCGCGCAAAGAAAGTGCCAGTTCGAGCAGATTTTTTTCTCCAACATATAGTAAAACGAAATACAATATCATCACGGTAGTCTGCACATCGTGCTGCAGTCATTTGATTGCCGCAGTTACAGACACAGGAACTTCTTAATAGTCCCATCTGTTATAGTCCCTCAACAATCACCTCTTCTCTGAAATCTGCTGTAAAACGGTCGAATGTGAGCATCTAGAATCGAACTTAGCGCCGTGACCTTGAACTTCCTCAAACGCCTCTGATTGGCTCGTCCATAAATTAGAGTCCTACCCCATTGTCTTTATAGCTGTTTAGTGTATGTGCTGGTAGGCGTGTGAGCAAAACAACCAATCCATCTCAAATTATTTTCACCCTTAACTTAAATCTGATACATAAAACCAGTTTTTAGTGTTACAACGGGTCACAGCACTGGAAGAAAGGTCGCGTTACTGACAGCGATTAATACCGTTTTGGTTACTATCTCTGTGGGGCACCACATACTTGTCTGTGCTGTACTGTCACCCTGAGACCTTTCGGCCGCTAGGGCTTACAGTGTGGCTAACCACTTTGCTACCTATAATCGGTCTAGACGTTGAAGTAGTTGGGACGTCTATGAAAGAAATCAGAAGAAAATTAAGACCCTTAAAAACACCAATCGAGGCTGACTATTCTGATAAAACAAGAGCAAGGATTAGTAAATCCAACATTTAAGCATGACTAAGTAGACAGGTTTGAACTAGAAACGGAGATGAAAGAGGTTAGTGTAGGTGGTAGTTGTCATGACATCCTGTGATTTTTATTTCCATTGTATCGTGTAACTGTACCAAAGCAACATATTTTCTTTTGTGCTCAGAAAGCTGTTATTATGATCTTCTGATCCTGTTCAAGGAGCAGATGGCTGACATCAACATTGCGAAATCTTCGTAGTGATGGTGTTGAGTAAATTGCCTGCATAATAATATGTGTGGTTATAAAGTAATTTCCAGCCTTCGGTACGGTCGGACACTGTATCATTTAGAGACTGTTTACCTCAACACTTTTCTCCACCATGGTATTTTGATACAAACCTGTTACAATATGGATATTAAAATGTCACCATATCAAACTAATGGTTTTCATCTATTTCGTAGAATACACTATCCATGATTTTGTTACTGACTGTTAACAAAATAATATGACACATACTTTCACATACTTTACAGGTTTTCTGTTTTGAATTTTTAAGAGGGACCTATTAAAATTCCGAAAAAATAATCATCTGGTAATCTGCTGCAATTTAAAATGAGTTCAGACTGGAATTCCTTACCAGTCAAATTATCTGAAAGCATACTAAAAGCTATCGATGCATTAGGATTTAAAGAGTCTCTGCCCGTTCAGGTAATACTTTCATGTTTATTTTTAATATCGTTAGCAATATGTTATTCCTCTCCTATTAAATTCAAAAGATGTTGCAGCTGAAGCTATCACTGGTTCTGGGAAAACTTTGGCATTTGTTATTCCCGTTTTGGAGATATTATTAAAAAGAAAACGCCCATGGCAAACATATGAAGTAAAATATTATAAAATAAATCCTATACTAAATAGATTGGAGCTTTGATTTTATCTCCTACCTGTGAATTAGCAATACAAATATATGAAATAGTGTTACACTTTATCAAATATGTCAATGCAAACTCCAAGTAATAAACCAATCTAGTTATTTCATCTTTTTACATATTGTCTCTGTTGTGGCTTTTGAATATTTGTTACTTTTCCGAGGCTTAGATTTTACACTAAAAATGTGGATAATACCCCGTTCCTCCAAAGTTCAATTGCTTAGGAATCCATCACTTATTCATCACCAACAAATCATATGAGTGAAAACATGACATCAATCCATAAAGTCATTGATTGTTAGTCTGAGTTATGCTAGTAGATGCAGATTACCTACGTGTGATTTATGTAATAACTGCAATGGATTTTTAAAAGCTTATGGGTTTGGGCTTCCGTTTATGAGCTAATTATTTCTTCTATCTCAGTCCCTTAAGTATTTTACCAACTTGTTTCCCTGTTATAACTAAGAAATACACTGAAATGTTGCTTGTTTTGGAAAAGGTTAGTGTCTTTGTGAGAAAGCTGTCTTCAATTTTATAAAGCGGGTGTATTTTCGTATTAGCAGGATTTAAACAAAACAATAAATTCAAAACTTTACATGAATAACTAAACCATTTACCTAAATTTCATAGTTCTTTAGATTTTGCGAATGGATTATTATGTTCTTGTATATCTATTTAGTTGCGGAAAATTCTATTCTGAACTGTATCAGTGTAACTATGGCTCTGTTGTTTGAACATTCTGTTGAAAGCTAAATCGTGGGTATGAAATGCACTTGGCATCTCATTATATAAGTGGCCGTTATACATTAAATTGTTGTTGATCACATAGAACATTGCATTTTTACGCTGTAATGGCTGTGTATAAGAGAGCCTTTATCCAGAATTGTATCGTCGTTGACGTCGTTTCCAATATCATATAATGACTCAACAATTTGATTCGAGAAAAGAATCTGTGAAATAAAAAAGATAAGATGTAATTTTGGAAATCAAAATCTGAGAGAAGACAAAGAGTGAATATATCTGCGCTATTTTAACTAATTTAAGTTGTCATCCAACGTCTACAACTACTGGTTACGATAATCTGATTGACCTCAACCAGGTAGTACACATCTACTAACACGGCTCAGTTCGATAATGACTGACTTGATGAACCGATACTGTGTATAAGTTTACCTGCCTCTAATTTGTTTTCCACTATCTAAGTATTTTCATTTTATTATTAAAATGATCACAACTTAATGAATTGAAAGATTTCAAAACGGATTATTTTTCCTTGTTTACTAGTGAGTATAATTTCTCAGCGCTTGTCTTCACTAGTAGTGGACGTTCTAGTGGAGCTACAACAAAATTTCAAGACTTCAATAATTTTAAAGAAAAAGGTTCCACTATTCTTGTTGCTACACCTGGACGGTTAACTGATTTAATTTTGGCTGGTGCAGTTGTTGATTATGGATTAGGTAATATGGCTAATCCTGTTATTCGTGGACTTCGAAGTATGGTAAGTTACCTCCTGAAATTATTCCACTCTGTACATTGTTTATTATCCTCCGCCTGGAGTCCCTTTCCGGGGGCTACTGCCGGTCCCAAGCCCGGATAAAGGAGGAGGGTTGGGTATGGGGTTAGCGACCCCATCCCGTAGAAAACTAACTCGCTAAAAAAACGCTAACCAGAAAAAATTATTCAAACCTTTTAAACTCTGTCCTGGGAGTCAGAAGGTCTTCGTTTAGAAGAATTATGACACCTCATGATGAAAGCCGAGTTTTTTCGGAAGTCACGAGACTGATGCCTCTTCTGACAAACAGAGCAACAATTTATTTAGGTACATGGAATGCTCGCACAATGTGGGAGACTGGGAGAGTTTTCCAAATTGCTGCAGAAATGAGGAGATACAATTTAGAGGTGCTTGGGATCAGTGAAACACATTGGACGCAAGTTGAACAACAACGACTAGCTTCAGGGGAGCTGCTGTTATACTCCGGACATGAACAAGAAAACGCCCCACATACACAAGGAGTTGCATTGATGCTGTCCAAACAAGCACAAAATGCACTTATAGGATGGGAATCTCATGGACCAAGGATCATCAAAGCCTCCTTCAAAACAAAGAAAACGAGGATTACAATGAACGTCATCCAATGCTACGCGCCTACCAACGACTACAATGAAGACGCTAAAGATCAATTCTACGATAGGCTTCAGTTAATCGTCGAGAAGTGCCCAAAAAAAGACCTGA
Source organism: Schistosoma spindalis (assembly GCA_946903255.1). Taxonomy (NCBI): domain Eukaryota; kingdom Metazoa; phylum Platyhelminthes; class Trematoda; order Strigeidida; family Schistosomatidae; genus Schistosoma; species Schistosoma spindalis. The sequence continues at coordinate 13,813,697 of OX336423.1, forward strand.
CTATTCTGATGGGAGACTTAAATGTCAAGGTTGGAATTGACAACACCGGATATGAAGAGATCATGGGACGACACGGACTGGGAGAAAGGAACGAAAATGGTGAGAGATTTGCAAATCTATGTGCCTTCAATAAACTGGTCATAGGCGGGACTATATTCCCACATAAACGCATACACAAAACCACATGGACTTCACCGGATCACAGCACACAGAACCAAATCGACCATATCTGCATCAACAAAAAGTTCAGGAGGACGATGGAGGACGTGAAAACAAAGAGAGGAGCTGATATAGCATCAGATCATCACTTGCTGATCGCCAAGATGAAATTGAAACTCAAGAGGCACTGGACAACGGGGAGGACAATATCACAAAAATTTAATACGGCTCTTCTTCGGGATAATGACAAACTCAATAAATTCAAGATAACCCTCAGCAATAAGTTCCAAGCCTTTCATGATCTACTCAATGGAGAAGGAACTACTATGGAGAGCAACTGGAAAGAGATAAAAGAGGCAATCACTTCAACATGTCATGACGTTCTGGGCCAAAAGAAGCACCATCACAAGGATTGGATCACGGTCGATACACTGGATAAGATTCAAGAAATGAGGAACAAGAAAGCAGCAATCAATACCAGTCGAAAAAGAGCAGAAAAAGCCAAGGCACAAGCTGAATACACATAAGTAAACAAGCAAGTGAAAAGGAGCATCAGAACTGACAAACGTAAATATGTGGAAGATTTGGCAATGACGGCGGAAAAGGCTGCCAGAGAAGGAAACATGAGACAACTGTATGAAACAACAAAGAAACTCTCTGGAAATCACCGTAAACCAGAACGACCAGTGAAAAACAAGGAAGGCAAGATAATCACCAACATTGAAGAACAACGAAACAGGTGGGTAGAACACTTCAAAGAACTCTTGAATCGACCAACCTCACTGAACCCACCCAACATCGAAGCAGCACTCACGGACCTCCCAATCGATGTTGGCGCACCAACAATTGAAGAAATCAGCATGGCTATCAGATAAATCAAGAGTGGCAAAGCAGCAGGACTAGACAGCATTCCAGCAGAGGCACTGAAAGCAGACGTAGCGGCAACTGCAAGGATACTCCAAACTCTCTTCAGAAAGATCTGGGATGAGGAACAGGTACCAAAAGACTGGAAAGAAGGACTTCTAGTCAAAATACCAAAGAAAGGCGATCTCAGCAACTGTGACAACTACAGTAGAATCACTCTTCTTTCAATACCAGGAAAAGTCTTCAACAGGGTATTGTTAAACAGGATGAAGGACTCCGCAGACGCCCAACTTCGAGACCAACAGGCAGGATTCCGTAAGGAAAGATCGTGCACAGACCAAATCGCAACTCTACGGATCATTGTGGAACAATCAATTGAATGGAATTCATCACTCTATATCAACTTCACCGACTACGAGAAAACATTTGATCGCGTGGACAGAACAACCCTATGGAAGCTTCTTCGACACTACGGTGTGCCTCAGAAGACAGTCAATATCATAGGGAATTCCTATGATGGATTAAACTGCAAAATCGTGCATGGAGGACAGTTGACAAAGTCGTTCGAAGTAAAGACCGGTGTCAGGCAAGGTTGCTTACTCTCACCCTTTCTCTTTCTCCTGGTGATTGACTGGATCATGAAGACATCAACATCTGAAGGGAAGCACGGGATACAATGGAAAGCTAGGATGCAATTGGATGATCTAGACTTTGCAGATGATCTGGCTCTTCTATCGCATACGCAACAACAAATGCAGGAGAAGACAACCAGTGTAGCTGCAGCCTCAGCAGCAATAGGTCTCAATATACACAAAGGGAAAAGCAAGATTCTTCGATACAACACAGTATATAACAATCCAATCACAATTGACGGAGAAGCTTTGGAAGGTGTAAAAACCTTTACATATTTGGGCAGTATCATCGATGAACACGGTGGATCTGATGCAGATGTGAAGGCACGGATTGGCAATGCAAGAGCAGCATATTTACAACTGAACAACATCTGCAACTTAAAACAACTGTCTGTCAACCAACACCAAAGTCAGAATTTTCAATACAAATGTCAAGACAGTTCTACTGTATGGAGCCGAAACCTGGAAAACTACGAAATCCATTATCCTGGAGATACAGGTGTTTATTAACAGTTGTCTACGCAAAATACTTCAGATCCGCTGGCCGGACACTATAAGCAACAACCTACTGTGGGAGAGAACAAATCAGATCCCAGTGGAGGAAGAAATCAAGAAGAAGCGCTGCGAGTGGATAGGACATACATTGAGGAAAGCACCGAACTGCGTCACAAGACAAGCCCTCATATGGAATCCTCAAGGTCGAAGGAGGAAAGGAAGACCAAAGAATACATTACGCCGAGAAATGGAGATAGATAGGATAGCCCTCAAATGCCCTGGTATGGCCGAGAGTGGGGTATGTTCGCCCTCCCTCTCGAAATTCTCTCACACGGCCACGCGTATAAAGCCTCTGCCAGGGAAGTCCTACTCACTGCCTTCACGCATCACGGGTGTTGTTTACGAAAATGAGAGGACGAAAAGCGAATGTCCGGCACTATAACCAGATCCCAAACCCATGGTGCACATGGGCTCCAGTATCCTGCGGGAACAAATGGCGTATGAATCAATTGTTGGTCACCGGCTACCATGGGACTGCATCTCCTCACGATGCTCCACTGCCTTGTGGATCAGATCTTCAGGTCAAAGGCTCGGGGTGTGGCCCCCTAAGAAAACCACCTGCTTCGGTTTGGGCACCCGGGCAGTATCACAGCCCTCACACATATCAATTGAGATTTGTTTGGCGCATATGTATTTGGTGCCTTCTTGTACCGATATCTATGTGTTAAAATAAAATAAAATAAGATAGATATGAGAAAAATGAACAAGAATTGGATGGAACTAGAAAAGAAGGCCCAGGACAGAGTGAGTTGGAGAGTGCTGGTCGGAGGCCTATGCTCCATTGAGAGTAACAGGCATAAGTAAGTAATTGTCGTATCTTGATTAAATTATCGTAATTTTGTTGAACATTGGTACAAGTGTTTAGGTGAGTCAAAATCAGTGAATTCAATACATACTTATCCATAATATTTGAATAAATCAAGCACAACACAATTTGTAGAATGGAATGAATCCATTAGACTTTCTCAAGGTTTCTACTCACCAGCTATAAACAACCTAAACTTACAAGTATTAATATCATTACAAACACAGTTCTCTATTACTTAGTTAGTGAAATTATACGGACAAAATTTCCTGCAAAATAAGCGATAATTTATAATTCAGTCGTACGGATAGGATAGAATTAACGTAACGAGTAAACAACAATGGATAGTTAAATAGAGATTATATGATAGATGGAATTATGTAACTATAATCGCGTTACCACGTAGGAAAGAGCAGTTAAGCAAACTTTCTTTTTGTTTGCATTAGGTCTACTTGAAAATGTTTGATAGTAATAAGTTTTGTAAAGCAAAATCAAAGTCGTGTTTTATTTCACTGCTAGCCATCATTCATCTCTGCTTATAAAATTCCAGTGATTTTATGATAATATCGAGGCAATCCACACAGGATGTACATATGCTAAAAGAGATTAATCAATTACAGTCGTAAACATCAATCGAAGAATCCAAACAGCCAATAGATATGTATCAATGTTTTTTTTATATTTATTGTTCTTATGGTAGGAGATTATCGAGTTCCATGGTCAAATTCAGTTAACAATAAACACTCCCTACTCAGAACACTTGGTTAGTAGACTAACTATGTAAGGGAAAGGCGATCCAACTGCTTCAGTAGAAGCTAAATAGTAATGTGCATTAACCCAGATAGAACATACAGGTGATTAACCTTTAAAAAAATGAATAATTAACTAACAAAACCTCTGCCGATAGTTGAATTCCTCACTCACGATGAATCTCATCTTGAGTTAATATATGACTTGTCTAGAATAGCCAAGCATATCAGAGATGTCATGCATAAATTAGTATTTTGGTCGTCACTTTTATTTGGAAGCATTTTGTTATCCATTAACGATCCACTATCAAGTTATTTTACATCCAGAGAATTTTATTTAGTCGAATGCTTTTACAGTAAAAAGAAAAACAATAGTTAAATTCAAAATCTTACTTACTTACTTACTTACGCCTGTTACTCCCAATGGAGCATAGGCCGCCGACCAGCATTCTCCAACCCACTCTGTCCTGGGCCTTCTTTTCTAGTTCCATCCCATTCTTGTTCATTTTTCTCATATCTATCTCCATTTCTCGGCGTAATGTATTCTTTGGTCTTCCTCTCCTCCTTCGACCTTGAGGATTCCATATGAGGGCTTGTCTTGTGACGCAGTTCGGTGCTTTCCTCAATGTATGTCCTATCCACTCGCAGCGCTTCTTCTTGATTTCTTCCTCCACTGGGATCTGATTTGTTCTCTCCCACAGTAGGTTGTTGCTTATAGTGTCCGGCCAGCGGATCTGAAGTATTTTGCGTAGACAACTGTTAATAAACACCTGTATCTCCAGGATAATGGATTTCGTAGTTTTCCAGGTTTCGGCTCCATACAGTAGAACTGTCTTGACATTTGTATTGAAAATTCTGACTTTGGTGTTGGTTGACAGACAGTTGTTTTAAGTTGCAGATGTTGTTCAGTTGTAAATATGCTGCTCTTGCATTGCCAATCCGTGCCTTCACATCTGCATCAGATCCACCGTGTTCATCGATGATACTGCCCAAATATGTAAAGGTTTTTACATCTTCCAAAGCTTCTCCGTCAATTGTGATTGGATATACGACGATCACATTGTGCCTATATACACCATTAGACGTTTGGTAGCATTATCACGAAGATTCGAACCTGAGTTTTGTATATTGAACAATCGCCAACGAATTGTTCCAATAACGTCTAGGAAGTTGGTACTTCCTAGAAATTTCGAATCTATCAACGACATCAATCTTTAGTTATTCAACAGTCGATTATCAATCTGAAAGAAGCGATTTAGTAGTGCAGATGACAAAAATAATTGTCTATCTTAGTAATTTAATTATTCAACTTTCTCTTAAACAAATTTCAAAGCTCACTATTTATTTGAGAATTCAGATAAGTGTATTTAATTCACGATAAGTAAAGTTTAAAGCTTAGTACACATAACTCTGTGATTCATTGCTGAGTTACATCGTTTATGCCCTCTATTAAAAAGGTAAAACACTAGTGTTCAATATATATTCATTCGTTTACCAGATAATGAATTTATACTATTTCTTCTGGGATAAATTTACTTTATCTTGTTTATAAATCAGCTTGTGCCAATTATAAGTGAATATACTATTGAAAACAATATCATTATATTATTCTAAGGTTCTAGAGATTTCTCATATTCTCTACTTTCCTGTCTTCTTTTATTTTTTTTCAAAATAGGAGGTTTTGATACTTGATGAAGCTGATCGTCTTCTAGAAATGGGATTTGAATCACAGTAATTATTTTATTTGAATCACAAGTTTATTGGTTAAATTTCATACATATTCAGTTGCTGGGTTACGTATTTTAGTATCAATGCTATGCCTACAATTGAGTGATCATTGATTACTGACCGGATGTCATGTTTGTCTATTTCTTTATATGAAATAACAACCTGAGCTTAATTAGATCACTACTGAAAGCTTGAAGCAATAAGGAACTGTTTCGTTCTAAATAGTGCCCATTCATAACCCTCAAACTGGGATTAAACAGTACTTCCAAGTTTTCAGTGGTGGTCTAGCTAAGTCATGTTCGTTATTTGGGCAGTGAAAGTTCTTCAATCTTTACAAATCCCCTTATATTAATAATTCTTCAGTGCCGATGAAGCTTCAATGTATCCGTTAATCTGATTTAATTGATATTAAATTTACTGTTTTGAGCTGTTGAAGGTTATTGCCTGAATATACCAAACCTAACTTATTTACTTGCCTACGCCTGTCAACCCTCGTGGAGGAGCATAGGTCACCCACCAGCATTCTCCATCCAACTCTGTCTTAGTCAATCCTTTCCAGTTGTTTCCAATTGTTACTCATCGTTGTGAGATCTGCTTCCAACTCCCGACGAAGTGTGTTCTTTGGTCTTCATCATCCATTCAACCGCCAGAAGGAAGAGAAAGAGGGAGTGTTAACAGCTTTGTCAGACACCGGTTCTCACTTGGAATGCATCTGTCCACTGCCCTCCATGAACCTCCTAAAATAAAACACGGAGAACCTTCGAAGGTGGTGGGAACTTTCACGTACGTGGACAGCATCATTGACGAACAAGGAGGATCTGATGCAAATGTAAAAGCAAGAATTGGCAAAGGAATGCCGGTATTCCCACAGTTAAACAACATATGGAACTCAAAACAACTTTCAAACAACATCAAAGTCACAATCTTCAGTGTGACTTGAATCTTGGAGAACGACTACAACCATCATCAAGAAGGTACAAGTGTTTATAAGCAATTTTTTACACAAGATACTCAATGTCGATTGGTCGGATACAATCAGCAACAGCCTACAATTGGACAGAGCAAAGCAGCTGCTATGTGTACTAATTGTTCAATAAATATCTATTACAGATATGCAAATAGATTCATTCTAATATGTCCTCTTCAATTTCAACATTTCTCCTCTTCCTGATGATCTGATTTATTATGAAACGACCTCAAAATGAATGTGACACTTCACTAATATCCTTGGCTCTCCAACCACGAATTCTAACGGATATAGAATCTTCGATATTAGTCAAGAGAACATTTTTACAGTATATGTATTAGATATATAGGGAGATGTAATTCACCTATCGAGTGGAGGTAATATGTACTCGGCTTTTAGCTATGCTATTTATGTAAACTTATAATGCTCTCCGGTTGTTTGAAACTCCGATATCGTCCAGTCAAAATGTTTTGTCAATATATCTTACTGGTGCAATTGTTATAAGTTTTGTCGAGCGATGAAGTTATGATAAACTGGTTAGGAATAATCGAATATCTTAGATAATCTCCCTTCAACTATAGACTAAAGATGTGTAAGTTCTATTGACTGTTAAAATTTACCATCCAAGTTTGATGGAATTCGTTTAAAATGAAAGCTTTTGCTTGGTTCTATGTAGTTTTGCTCCATTCTGTATTAATGTGGTTCCTAATATTTTGTTACATTGTATTACATTCCACAGAATCAACACCATCTTATCTTTCTTACCTAAACAACGAAGAACAGGACTGTTTTCTGCGACTCAAACAACTCGTGTTGAAGATCTTGTAAGAGCTGGTAAGTAAGTATGTTTTTATATAATACCGACCTATTTAACCTAAAGTACTTGGTTATTTCCTTATATTTATTTTAATAGTTGAGATCATGAGTCAATTGAAGTTAGATTACCATAGAAAACCTGGAAGCACTAGACGGCCGTTTCTTCCTATTGTAGGACTCCTTATGATCTCAACTATTAAAATTACTATAATATCCACAAAAAACCCTTCTGGAATTATATTTATTTGTTTAAACATAAACATTAGTATAAAGTGGCTTCAAAATATTTATTACCATTACATCACCTCCCCTACACAATAAGGTAGGATACTTTTCTTGAAGACATTTTGAGAACAGTAACTCCTTTCGATTTCCGCAGATATCCTACAGATTTCTTAAAGACAAGTATTGTATATGTCCAACAATTTCCTATCTCAAAAAGTGATGTTTGTTTGTGTAGGAGTGAGTTGGGAAAAAGGTAGAGGCTGTCAACTCAAAACATGATGTCATTACCAATTAGACTGGGTCATATTGGTAGGTGAAGACTACCTGGGTAGGGTCAGCGTGATAACCGTAGCCAATGGTTGGGGGATGTTCAGTGACTTGGTTAAGAATCAGTCATAATGATGTAGATGGATTCATTCTTTACTTTTACCTAGATACCGACTTCCAAAATCTTACGTTTTTTATTTATGTATTTATTCATTTCTTTTACTACCTATACCATCAGCACTTCTACTGCTCTGTGGTTTTGTCCTAATAATTTTATCTCGCTGTGTTACTATGATATGGTAATTTGAACCAACGCATCTATGTACCAGGTTCTACTTTGGGCATATTTGATGATTAACTTCCTTCATTGATAGTTGTATATATTTTGTTTTAATTTCTCGTTCTTATTGTAATCATAGGACTCCGTAATCCAGTTCGTGTGACCGTGAGTCAACAAACACAGAAAGAATTGGAATGTGTGAATAATCAGTCTCTGCAACAACGCATTCCATCTGCACTTCAAAATTTTTATACAGTAAGTAAATATGTATTCTATCCATAACAGGCAAGATGTTTGTTTGACATATTTGTTAAGTATGTCAAACTGTCTAACTAAATTACTGACGTGCGCATGAACTCTAAGTTTAAAACAAAGATTTATCCAAAGGACGGAATTGTTATCAGGAAATATATGTAACTTAGTTACTAACCTCAACTCGTAAGGTATCTATGACGATCAACACTCATGTATGTATGTCAGTTAAATACTTTCTTCAATAATAAAATTAAGATTAATTAAAACAAAATGGACCCAATAACATCCAGTAGCTCCGTGTTTAAATCCAATAATAACAATATTGATAATTGAATGGAGACTAGGAGTACAAAATCATGAAAGCTGTGGAGTCTAAACAAAGATTCAAGGAATTCAGAAAAAACTACGAATAACTGTTGCAAGACTTGACAGAATGTAACTACAATAATAAAGAAAGTAAATGTTGCTAGTTCAGATAAATACCTGGGAATATTACATAACAAATATTCGTCACTCCATATACTCAGATGTTATAGAAATAAACTGGCTACTGGATATTAATAAGTAATATAAGGTGATGCGCAAAAAAGTGTTGAGTAATGAGAGAATATAGACGGATAATACAAAAGAACGTAACACTATCAGGGGGAACTTTTTGTAACGTTATCACTATTTCACTGTTAATGGTAAGATGAAAAATTTACTGCCTCTGTCAGGGAAGTCCTACTCACTGCCTTCTCGCATCACGGGTGTTGTTTACGAAATCGAGAGGAAGAAAAGTAAATGTCCGGCTCTGTAACCGGATCCCAAACCAATGGTTCACATAGGCTCCAGTATCGTGAAGGAACAAATGGCGTATGAACCAATCGTTGGTCACCGGATACCATGGGACTGTATCTCCTCACGATGCTCCACTGCCTTGTGGACTAGACCTTTAGGTCAAAGGCTCGGGGTGTGACCCCCCAAGAAAACCACCTGCTTCGATCTGGACACCCGAGCAGTATCACAGCACACACACAAGTAAAATGAAAATTTGTGTGGCGCATATATATTTGGTGCCCTCTTGTACCAATATTTATGTGTTAAAATAATAATAATAATAATAATAATAATAGTATATATGAATTAAAATTCAGTCTATTGCACAAGCCATGAGCTTATTTGGACTCAGTAGCGAAGTTGAGAACGCAGTAGTGTTCTGTTCGATGCAAACGGTACTAAGTCTGAGTTTTGAGGTGAACATCAACTTCAGGATATAGTTACATTCGTCTAACGAAACTCTCGTCCTGGATCCCATTTCTATTCACCATTCTTTTCTGCCTAAAATGTGAAAGATATTTGTCTACTTAACGAAAGTAGAGGACAGATGGAAACTTAAAAAAGAGCTTATGAAATAAGAAAGGTCGTTAGAACCATGGTGAAGTAAGGAATTGGATGTACCGCTACTGAGTAGAAAGATGAAGTTGGAATTGATGAATTACTGAAATCTTTGCTGTTCATAAATTTCTTATCCAGCTGCTCTTTTTTAAATCACTGTCTAGGATGACCAGTTGTTCAGTAATATAACTGCTGACTAATTTGCACTTACTGTTTAGTGTAGCCATACTGGATAGTATTCCAATATATGCTTGAAAAGATCGCACTCTGTCCCGCCAATGTAGCATTTTGCGCGAGAGTATTTCAACTGACTGTAGATAAATATTAAAGTGACTGGAATTGGCCATTTTTATCCTTTACATATCCTTTTATCAGATATCTGCTGAGGGGATTACAATTTATAACTTATTATTTATCGGCTATCATATTTATTGACTCTTATGATTGCGAGCCATATCGATGCGTACAGACTACCTGGCTGGGGTCAGTGCGATTAACGTAAAGAATGTGGTTTGAAACATTGGCTATCATGGCTCAGAATTGGTCACAATGGCACTGATTCGTCTATTTGCTGTCTTTCATTAGACCCTGAGTTTTTCAAAATTACTCTTCGTACCTTTTATACTTTCTTCTCAAATCATATTATCTATGCCTAATGTTTTCTTTGACATCTTAATGCGCTTATATGGTAGAACACATTGAACTAATGCAAATATGTTCCAGTTTTTACATTGCATATCACTTGCTGAACAAATAACTTTACCCATGCAAATCATTTACTTGTCCGTGATGATTTTTTAAAGTGATGGTTAGATGTAGTCAACAAGAAACCACAGACCTACGTTTCGTGCTGCTTGGCATTCGTCAGTAAGCTCTACCTGTAATTTTAGGGGAACTAATGCTTCCTGGTGAATTCAGTCGCTCGTCGCCCAGCATGATCGATAGGATTCGATCTGTAATAAGAGGAATTTGACGTACATGACAAATCACTACCCGGTGATCAATCAGTTGTAAACATATTTTATTTATTCATTTGAACACATAAATATTGATACGGGAGGCACTAAATATCTGTGCGCTACACAAATCGTTCGATGTTCTTGAGGGATGGGGCACTTCCTCGGTGCTCAAACCGAACCTGGTGGTTTTCTTTGGGGGCCACCCCCCAAGCCTTTGACCCAGAGTTTTAATCCACAAGACAATGGAGCAACGTTATGAGATGCTGTCTCATGGTAGCTGATGATCAGCAATAAGTTCATATGCCGTTTATCTCCTCAGGATCCTGGAGCCCATGTCGACCATTGGTTTGGAATCAGGGTTTCCCAACCCCCCTAGTTGGATCCTCCATATTCATCAACCCGGTTACAGCGCCGGACATTCGCTTTTCGTCCTTTTGATTTCGTAGAAACACCCTCATGGTTTGAAAAGACAGTGAGTAGGACTTCCTGAGAACAGCTCTATACATGTGACCATGTAAGTGTGTTTGGAGAGGGAAAGCTACATCTCCCCATCTTGTACCGTATCAAGACATTTGGGAGCAATTATAAATGTAATGATTTTCTTTCTGAAGTACTTATACACGTTTTATTTATTTTTCTTTGGTTTACAGATTGTTGAACCAGATGAGAAAATTTCACTTATTGTACGCTTTATTTTAATGCATAGAAAAGAGAAAATTTTAATATTTTTCGCTACATGTGCATGTGTAGATTATTTCTATTGTATACTAAAAGGTCTACTATCATTGAAACAATCAAAACGTATACAAAGATTACATGGAAAATTGAATAAAAAACGATTTGATCTTTTCACAAAGTTTAAAAATACATCCAAGTAAGTATTGATTAATGAGTTCTAGCGTAAGTTTCACTTTTGTTTTGATCAGTCTACATGATAAAATATCTAGTTGATTGTAATCTATTTCAAATCTACAGATACACACACAGTAGTATCAACAAGTATTGATCTGTTAGTGAATTTCTTAGATTTTCTTCAATGGTTTCTAATTATAATTTTTCTACAATTGATCCTGTCCCTTCTTGTATGTTAATTTTTATTTATCAGTATAGGGTTGTGGAGATTATTAAGTTTTTAATTGAAATCGTGGATGCGCACTGCTGAGGAGTCCCACAATAGTGCTTCCAGGTTTTCAATGGTGGTCCAACATCAATCGGTTGATGATCTCAATAAAATTGTTTTTATTTAGTTTGATTTTTTCAGTTTGTGATCATTTTAGTTAAGTATCTAGTATCTATTTATAGTACCTGGAGATTCTAGGATTTTGAAATCACGAACCGATCTGATCCAGACCACCATTTAAGACCTGGAAACAGAGGATGAACTTTTCATCCTACTATAGGACTCCTTAGCAATGTGCTCCCACGATCCCCACACTCTGGACTTGAGCCCAGGATAGCCGTCCAGTGCTTCCAGATTCTCAATGGTGGTCTAACATTGATCGCTTTATGACTTCAATGACATTTTGAAATGGTCATATTTCAACTTTCAAATATTTTTATGCTGTATATTACAGAGAAGTAAAAGAATACTATAATCATTAGTTATATCAACTGGATCTCTTTCTTGTTGGTGGATGCATACTACTTTGTTGGAGTCCGCTTGACTATCATAACCAATGGTTGTAGACTCTGAGTGACATGGCACAGAATCAATCACAATGATTTATGTGTATACTCTCTCTGTCTTCCCTTAAACTATGAGACTAAAATTGATTTATATCTTTCTTTCTACAAACTAATCCTTTCTTCCTGTACTATATCTTTATACACAGTCTTTCTTTTATGTATTACCACCATTAAGTTAACTGTTTCTATGAATTTGGTGGATAACTGCTTTATTCGACACTGCTTAGCTCCACTGGTTACAGATGCGCACTGCTGAGAAGTCCCATACTAGAAAGGAACGGCCATCCAGTGTTTCCAAGATTTTAATGATGGTCTAACATTGATCGGTTCATAATTTCAATGGACAGTATATGTTAGTGTAGAGTCATGACGAAAAACTAATTGGAAAATGTTTTTACGCTCTATTCCTTCATTTAGTTTCCCTCTTTCAATAATAATATTAACCGATTTCATTATTCTTACAATTATTAATATTATCGGTTGACATGTTTTACGCGTATGCAAAGGGGGAATGTGTGATAGCTGTTCATCGATCCTGGGGTGGGTGTATATAGTAAATTTCTAACTGTAATTGTTTCAGTGTTATTCCAAATTGACAACTATAAGCAGAGATGAATGATGTTTGAGAGTGCGATTCAGAACGCGCGTTTGTTCCTATTTGTGAGTCGTCAGCTAGATGAGAAGAATTAAACAACTCATCCGAATGAATTAAATGAATGACTTTATAATTCAACCAGACATTTGTTGTTTTTCTCTCTTTATTTTAGCGGAATATTATTGTGCACTGATGTAATGGCTCGAGGTATAGATGTACCACACATTGATTGGGTTATTCAGTGTGATCCACCAACAAGTGCAAAGTAGGCTTACAATAGAATTTTTAATGTAGTCATTTTTCTTAAATGTTAAATCTCCATATTTATTACAAAGATATGAGTAGTTTTTCCCTTAATATGATAGGCAAGGGTTCTACTGAATAGTCAAATAAAGGAGTGAGCGACCTACAAACTCATTTCCTCCAATCACATATGACATTTAGTCATGTCTTTTCTGTGTTAATGTAGTTTTGGCATGAATATATCATTTTTACTTATCCGTGATCCTGAATTATTCAGTAAGTTCATTTAAAAGTTCCATTCTGTGATTAGCTATTACTCGACTATAAGTCGTATGATTCCATATGGTCTATGGATTGATTAACATACTTCTTTTCTATTTTAACCAATGAATATTTTTTTTCCCGAATCATAAGATTCTCCCTCATAATTATCCGTATCAATACATTATCGATCTTTTCCAAATATAGTTCAATACCCGGTTAGCCTCAATACGTTAACATTAAGTAAAAGACAATGTAAGGTATCATGGTTCCTGATTTGATATGTTTAAGATTGTTAGTGTTAAGATGTGCACTGGTACACAAACTTTCTATATGCGAACCCCTAACCGGCTGCTAAATAAGACTAATGGTGGAAACGAAAGTTTGTTTGGCTAAACTGTGAGCATATATATATATATATATATATATATATATATATATATATATATATAGGGTGTGGCCCCTAAGAAAACCACCTGCTTCGGTTTGGACACCCGGGCAGTATCACAGCCCTCACACATATCAAATGAGATCTGTGTGGCGCATATGTATTTGGTGCCTTCTTGTACCGATATCTATGTGTTAAAATAATATATATATATATATATATATATATATATATATATAATCCAAACGCTATTCGTTCCTTGAGGATCCTGTAGCCTATGTTCACTTTTATTTTGGAATCAGGGTTTAACTCTTTCTTAATGTTTTTTTTATATATTTATCAACCCCAATCTAACCTGCAGACTTTCACATTTCACTGTCCCATTCTCGTAAACAGTACTCCCACCCATTGAGAAGGTTTTGATCTTTCACCTTACAAGTCTCATTACCCTAGATTTACAGTATTAATATTATTATCGTTTAACAATCAAAATTGTGGAAATTCTTTACCATTTTGTCAAATTATTTTCATGCAAACTTTAACCTGATTATTTTCTAATTTAATATACTTTAAATTTCAGTGAATTTGTTCATCGTTGTGGTCGAACCGCTAGATGTGGACTTGAAGGCAATGCTTTATTGTTTGTTACTTCTCAAGAAGCTGCATATATCAATTTCCTTCATATAAACCAACAAGTATATATTAAATATATTTTATGCATTTTTTTTGGTACTATTATGATTGAAGACATAATGTGGTGCGGCGGTGACTTTATGGTTAGGACGTTCAACTTTAAACCACTAGGTGGTGGTGGTGGTCTCCTGTTTGACATCCTGCCTCAACTACCTTAGTTCAGACAACTGGTTGTCTTCATTACACCTCATAATGGGGTATCTCATATCTAAATACATAATGAATGAGTTATCTATTACTATTATTGGAAACATTATAATAAAAATATACTGTACTAACGAACTTTAACAACTTATCATCAGTCAATCAGAATATATTGTTTAACTATAATACAATTTCTTATCGAAGACAAGGAAATTACAGTAAATATACAGTTTATAAATGATAATTAATGCATCTCTTCAGGAGTTGAATTATTTATCCTGGTAAATGAATTATAGATTAGGATTAGACGTTGAGGTTAGTGTTAGAGAATACATCTTAGCCATGTTGGTGAAAACTTTAAAAAGGCTGGTTCTTTGAGTTCGAATCGATTGAACTTTCAAGTTACCATGGAAAATTTATAAATCATATAAAAATGTTATTTATATACTGAGAGATGCTTCAGAAATCATGCAAACATTATTAATTATATACTAGATCATTCGATCAAGTATACATTTGATTATCTTTTGACTTATGTGTTCTAAAAAATTCATCTACTGTGGTTTGTACAGTAAATCACAATATCTGATTTTCTCAATTGGTTTTGGTTCATAGCCTATGACAAAATTATGGAATAGTGATTCAGTGTTTAAGATTTTCGACTTTTGACCTAATGCTTGGTTGTGTGTTTAAATCCCACTTCACTTTCATACAACCACTACCAAGGAAGTCCTACTAACCACCTTCTCGCGCCATTACTGTTGTTTACGAAATTGAGAGGACGAAAAGCAAATGTCTGGTGCTTTAACCGGGTTGGTGGATATGGAGGATCCATGTAGGGGAGTTGGAAATCTCTGATTCTAAATCAATGGTGCACATAGGCTCTAGGATCCTAAGAAAACAAATGGCGTATGAACCTATTGTTCGTCACTGGCTACCATTAAACTGCATCTCCTGACGTTACTCCACTGCCTTGTAGATCAGACCTTTAGATCGAAGGTTCCGGATATGGCCTCCTAAGGAAGCCACCTACCTAGGTTTCAACACGCTGGAAGTATCCCAGCCCTCATATAAATCGAATGATTTATGTGGCGCATTTGGTGCGCTTTTGTACCAATGTTTATGTGATTAAATAAAATAATAAATGAATAAAAGTCACTTTTCACGGATATTTGCGTTCTCCAGTCTTAGTTATTGATTGATATCATAAAACTGTATATGAGATTCTTTCATAAAGATAAATTATTTCCGTTACAGCTTATAGGTTTTTTTGTCGAAACAATTATATAATTTCGAATAAAATGTACTCCCTACTAAGATTTGTCTGCTATGCGCGTACTATTTCTTCTACAACTTAGTAGTGTCTCAGACTTGACTAGTTATTCACCTGGCCAACACTATTGACCTCGATTTGACGCAAGATAAATTCTTAACGATCCGCTATTCATAAGCTTTTCTCTATCCCTTGTCTTGAGTCGAAAAAATCAGTAACCAGTTTCTAATATTATTATAATCATATTTCAAACATGGATTTATATACAAACATACTAAATCACATTGCACGGTTGATATATGAACAAGCCACACATGTCTGTGAATAGGGAAAACTATGAATAATCGATTGACAATGTAATAGGAATTATATACAGTACAATAGTAGTAAATATGTTTAATGGAAGCTCAAGATAAACACAATGTATAAATATAGTAGTTCAGTTACTTATTAATTATATAATATAAATAATTCGTGAATTGGTTGAGGTTAGGCATTAAAACCGTTGGATACCGACCGGCTCAGTGGTCTAGAGATTAAGCATTTGCGCACGAGACTGAAGACCCTGGGTTCGAATCCAGTGAACGAGATCGTGGATGCGCACTTCTGAGGAGTACCGCAATAAGACGAAATAGCCGTCCAGTGCTTCCAGATTTTCAATAGTGGTCTAACATCAATCGGTTGATGATCTCAATCAAAAAATATAAATTATAGTTCGAAACCCAGTTCCAACTTTTACATTATTCATCCTATCATATTTTATAAAGATATTTTTACATAGATATATATTTATCTTCGATAAAAATTTATCAGGTAAATTTATTACATATGGAACGCGATGAACTTAATCAACATATAACTCCATTGACTACAGTCGATACGATAGATTCTATTACTGAACGAATTCGAAATCTTTGTAAAAAAGACAAGTAAGTACACTCATATTTTCAGGTATTTTCAGTTGTGACCTTAATAGATCAGTAATGTGGATTTATAAAAAATTCTCGAAAGTGTTTTTTTCATAAAGTTTTTGGCAAGGTGTACCTATTATCTTGAAGAAACTAATACCGTCGATGGGATCTGAAGCTGCGCTGTGAATGTGGGAGACTGTAATTATTAGATTGGGAGTAAGTTTTGTCGCAGAATAAGGAGCTTTATTTAGTGCAACTGTATTCAATATACTGCTCAATTTGTTTTCTGTTTCTTCGTGGGTGGGTAGTGCAACAATTTCATGAGCATTTAGCAAGACATTGTCTTTCTGTGAGCTGGAAAAGTTATTGTTTGTAATGGGATTTGAATCCACTACAGGGCATGTTTTTAAAATGGACACTACTGGACCACTGGGCGGATCATGTATGACTATTACTGTTTCGTTTAAGTTACTGCTCATCAAGGATTCATGGAGGCTTTCGCTGACACATTTATTCTGCAATCATTTTACAGCTCTGTACGCAATTTAGAAATTAATTCACTCACCGTTTTAACGGCGATTTTTTTATTTTCCAGAAATAATCTTACGAGTCTTAGAGTATCTGACTTATTTTGATGGAGTTTTGTTCTCTGAGCTGGATGGTTTGGTCGTGGAGCTTTCATCGTTCTTCTGAACGACATCATCAGCACAAACTTCAGATAGAAGTGAAGTGTTCGAATTTCTCCATATGTGTTTCACAGCTTGTTCTGTGCACCTCGATGTTGATTGGTTCTTATTGACCTTAAATTTGTCATTGTTTACTTTTTTGTTTTTATTTTGTCCCCTATTGGTTTGATTCTTGTTCCTATATTCGTGCATAAGTTTCCTGATTGGTTGATAAATCGGATCAATTTCAATATGTTTGTTGATTGCTGATTGACCTGAGTGCCAAGCTTCTAAGAATTCTCTTGTGTTTTTAGAGTTTCCTCTGTCCAAGATTTCCACATTTTTCCAATCGAATGTGTGTCCACAGTTGTCCACGTGTATTGATATAAGTGAGGAGATATCATGCCGTTTGACTGCTAATTGATGTTCATGTAGGCGCAGGTGAAGGGGGCGTCCGCTTTGTCCGATGTAGTGTTTGTCGCAGTTGACACAATTTATTTTGTAGATGATGTTTGATTTATCTTCTTTTGTTATTTTATCCTTTGGTTTGCATAGAATTGACTGTAGTGATTTTGTCGGTTTGTGTGCCACACCCATTCCGAAGGTTTTTAGCAGTCTTGTTGCGGTCTCTGATATGCCATTTATGTATGGTAGTGTGATCCGTTTGTCAATTTCTGTGCTTGATTTGTGTTCTGATGCTGCATGTGGTTGGTATTTTTTGATGAAGTTGATTGGGTAGCCATTCTTTTGAAATACGTCCTTCAGGTATTTCTCTTCCTTTCTTCGTGCTGCCAGTGTGCTGCAGTGTGTCCTCGCCCTCTTGAACAAAGTTTGTACGCAGTTGATTTTATGTGCTCTTGGGTTGTTGCTATTGTAATTAAGAATTTGATCTGTGTGGGTCGGTTTCCTATATACTTGAGTTTCTAGTTTTCCTGTATTAGTTCTAGTGATTAATATATCCAAGAATGGTAGTTTGTTGTTTGTCTCCTGTTCCATTGTGAACTTGATGTCATCGAAGACGTCCTTAATTAAGGACATTCAAATCAACCACGACGAACTGATGATATCCTTTGATGTAACAACATTATTCACCTCAATTGAACCAAAGTTAGCGAAAGAAACTATTTCCCTTCTCCTCGCCAACGACACGAATCTCACAAAGTACACAAAGCTTCAAAGTAAAAGTCTACTAGAACTCATCGATTTATGCCTAACGACGTATTTTCAATTCAACAACAAAATCTACGAACAAACGAAAGGGACACCAATGGGGTCACCAATATCAGGAGTGATCGCAGAAGCCGTGATGCAAAGACTAGAAGCCGCAATACTACCTGTGATCAAACCAAAAATCTGGATTCGCTATGTAGACGACACATTCGTCATCGTCAAAAAGAATGAGCTAGAAAACACTTACAAACTGATCAACAACGTCTTCGATGACATCAAGTTCACAATGGAACAGGAGACAAACAACAAACTACCATTCTTGGATATATTAATCACTAGAACTAATACAGGAAAACTAGAAACTCAGGTATATAGGAAACCGATACACACAGATCAAATTCTTAATTACAATAGCAACAACCCAAGAGCACATAAAATCAACTGCGTACAAACTTTGTTCAAGAGGGCGAGGACACACTGCAGCACACTGGCAGCACGAAGAAAGGAAGAGAAATACCTGAAGGACGTATTTCAAAAGAATGGCTACCCAATCAACTTCATCAAAAAATACCAACCACATGCAGCATCAGAACACAAATCAAGCACAGAAATTGACAAACGGATCACACTACCATACATAAATGGCATATCAGAGACCGCAACAAGACTGCTAAAAACCTTCGGAATGGGTGTGGCACACAAACCGACAAAATCACTACAGTCAATTCTATGCAAACCAAAGGATAAAATAACAAAAGAAGATAAATCAAACATCATCTACAAAATAAATTGTGTCAACTGCGACAAACACTACATCGGACAAAGCGGACGCCCCCTTCACCTGCGCCTACATGAACATCAATTAGCAGTCAAACGGCATGATATCTCCTCACTTATATCAATACACGTGGACAACTGTGGACACACATTCGATTGGAAAAATGTGGAAATCTTGGACAGAGGAAACTCTAAAAACACAAGAGAATTCTTAGAAGCTTGGCACTCAGGTCAATCAGCAATCAACAAACATATTGAAATTGATCCGATTTATCAACCAATCAGGAAACTTATGCACGAATATAGGAACAAGAATCAAACCAATAGGGGACAAAATAAAAACAAAAAAGTAAACAATGACAAATTTAAGGTCAATAAGAACCAATCAACATCGAGGTGCACAGAACAAGCTGTGAAACACATATGGAGAAATTCGAACACTTCACTTCTATCTGAAGTTTGTGCTGATGATGTCGTTCAGAAGAACGATGAAAGCTCCACGACCAAACCATCCAGCTCAGAGAACAAAACTCCATCAAAATCATCCACCTCAGCTACAAATCTTCTCCACCATCTCAGTATCTGACTTAACTAGAGTCGTATCTGAACCTCTGTCTAAAAAGACACATCCACAAACCTCTTGATTCCTTGGGCTTTAAAGCGTATAGCAATTAGACCCAGAAACATACACTCTATTAGCGGTTCTGTCTACACCTAATGGCTTTCTTTTAACTGCCTACTCAGCAATCAGTGATACCGATCTTTTCATGCTGCAACATTACACATGGAATGACCTTTCCAATCTAATCTGTAGCCTTTTCTAAGACAAAAAACAAAAACCTTTCTCCCTTGCCGTTGACTGCTAACCACGAGAATCAGGAACATTTCTCAGTTACTTGATTTTCTCCATATACTACACATATTGGCCTGACATCAATTTTATCAAATGGCAACTGCTGTGTGTAACAAGCTGCTTTGTTCAAAGGTTGTCTGATGCTTGTCGCAATTTTCTTAAATCTACCGAGTAACATTCTTGCACAAAAATATATATGAATAATGTCAACTTGGCAAATGTTTGTGTTTTATACGATTTTCCTACTCTGTCCCTATTTATTATGATTTACAAGTCAAGAGTTCCTTCAATAGTTTTACTTCGTATATATTGATATTTTCTTTTATTTAAAAGATTATTACATGAGAAAGCAATACGTGCATTTGTATCGTATGTTCAATTTTATCGAAAACACGAATGTAATTTACTACTGAATTATAAAAGTAAGTAATTGATGTATTCTTATTTTAAGTATAATCAATAATAACATTCTTTCAGAACAAAAATGATCCTAAATTGATCAGACTCTCCATTTTTAGTCACTTTTTTCCTGTTTTCGTTATCTTGACTATTTCCATACTGCATATATAGGGTTAATGCTCTCTTAGATGATACTCATTTGGAACGGGTGGCTCAGTGGTTAGAAGGTTCGATGTCCGATCTGTTAGTCTTGAAGTTCCAATCGCTTTTTGCCTAATCCGGTTTAGACAGTCTGGTAGTATTATAGGCCTACATACTTAAATTGTAGTTGAGATTGAATTACACAAATATATGTATGATAAATAAGTTGATATATAACCTATTCCTTAAAACAATTGTATCGTGGCAATAATTAGACTAATTGTTTTTATCAAAGTCGGTTGTTTCAGTCAGTCAGTCAGTTGCAACGTAGGACCAGGCACGTATATGCATCGGTCCAAGTTGCCATACCGCATTAGCGCAACAAGATGAATACCGGATTCATAGAAGTAGTTAATTCAGTGGTGGTAATATATAGAAGAATGATTGTGTATAAGGAGATAGTACAGGAAGAAAGAATTAGTTCCTAGAAAGAAAGATTTGAAGTGATTTTAATCTCTTAGTTTAAAGGAAGACAGAGAGTGTATACACCTACGCTGTTGTGAACGATTCTGAGCCATGTCACCCACAGTCTCCAACCATTGGATACGATAGTCACGCGGACCCCAACCAGGTAGTCTGCATCTACCAACATGGCTCAGACTGGGAATTAGTGACTTCAAACATTGATGCCACGTTTTGGTTTGGCCGCCCCTAACTTTCTTCCAACTATCCCTAACACCTGTTAGCATTGCGCGTCGTGGTAATCGGTGTTCAGGCATACGCAACACGTGTTTCAGTCTAGAAATGAACTGTCTTCATTAAAAAACACAAGAAATCATAACTATTTATCCAACAAATAAGAGTTTTGTCCGTTCAGTTTGCTTGTAATTAAATTTCGTGTTCAGAGGTAAATGGTTGCATGTGAATCTGAAGTATGGGGAACCACTTTTACTTCTAATACTTATGGACTAACGATTACTTTTTGAAGTGTTTTGTCAATTTCCGTTGCATTCAAGCGTTTATATTTGTTATGGTTTCGATAAGTTACAATATTCTTTAAGGACACTTCGAACTTCAGGGTAATGACAGTTTCCTTTCTTATCTTGGCATTGGCTACTGCAAAATGCAAATATTGCAAGACACACATTAAGAATTAAGAAGCACGAAACTATTTCGTCCTAATATAAGACTCTAGTACTCAGGCCGAGCTCTGAACCTTCATTTTCTACATGAACTCTTAAATGTTAGACCACTAAGCTGGAATCCAATGATGTACATGTCTACTTTCAAATAATGCACGATTTTGTGTGACCATCTGTTATCATTTCCTCTGAGTAACTTCCATACCCGACACGGTTGAACTTCACTAGTCATAGCTATTCATTAAAATTCCAGGATTTCCTCTTGAAAATAGTCATTGGTGAAAATATGATAATTATCGGCTTATAGTGGTTTATGTAGATTATTAAATGTTCTTGAGATCATATTTTTTTATCCAATCGTCACATTTACTTGTCCATATGGTTTTAATTGATGTTTTTTCGCTTAATTAGAATTGGATTATGGTCGATTAGCCAACGGTTTTGGACTTTTAAAACTCCCATCTATGCCAGAATTACGAACTGGTAATGTTAGTTCATTTAATCCATCAAATGTAGACATATCAAAATTAACTTATCGGTATGTTATGCTCACGATAGTTTTCTATTTCTGTATTTTTTTGTTATGTTAATCAGTCGACCGAGTCTAACTAATATATATGCTTCGTATATATATGCGAACCCAACCAGTTACTTGAGTGATAAAACCAAGATTCAGTAGGACTCTTTTATCGGTTATTTTTTATTTATTTATTTGAATACATAAACATTGGTAAAATAGGGGCACCAGATACATATGCACCACACCGTGAAATAATTATCATCTCATCAGATTTGTGTGAGGGATGTGATACTGCCCGGGTTCCCAGACCGAAGCAAGTGGTTTTCTTAGGGGGCCACACACAGAACCTTTGACCTAAATGTCCGATCCACAAGTCAGTGGAACAACGTCAGAAGATGCGTCTCATGGTAATCGGTGACCAATAATTAGTTCAAACGCCATTTTTTCCTTCAGGATACTTGAGCCTATGTACACCGTTGGTTTGCAATGAGGGTTTTCCAACTCTCCTAAGTGAACCAACTGTGTCCACCAAACTGGTTAAAGCGCCGGACATCCGCTTTTCGTCCTCTCAATTTCGTTAACAACACCCTCGCCACGAGTAGACAGTGTTAGGACTTCCCTGGCAGTAGTTGTATGCACGTGGTCATGTGAGAGCATTTTGAGAGGGAGAGCAGACTCTCCCCACTCTCGGCCTTACCAGGGCATTTATTGGTTATCCCGAATTAAGATATGGTACACGAATTCATTCATTAGTTTAGACATTAGGTCAGATTTTCAACCAATAACGTATATACATGTACCTCGAATAACAGAGCAAAAATCTTGACCAATAGCATACTCCTGTCATCATCTCTTTACTGTCCTTCGGCCTTGAACTGATATCTTCGACTGACCCAGTCTATAACCTCTCCTTCCTAAAAAAATAGGTCTCACACTTTGAACTCAATTGCAGGAATTCCGATGTGGGATACAACATATTTGACCAACTATTTCTAAATATTCATAATCACACCACATTTCTCTTAAGTGAAATTCTTACACTGAATGAAAATGATCATTTCAGTGCCTTTTGAATGTACACCATACTATGACCGAAGCGCACGTGTTTGTATCTTGAAAACTCATATTCTGCTTTTTGTAAGCAATGATGGTTAGTTGCTAGCAGTGGAATCCAGGACGCGCGTTTCGTCCTATTTGTGACTCATCAGCTGGATGTACCTGCAACTCAGTTGGTGTTCACTCTGGGACTCGAACCCAGTACCGTTCGCTCCAAACACCATCGCGTTATCCACTCAGCTACTGAGACCTCTTAGCCACTTGCTTGTGAAATGGGGTGAATTTAAATTCACTTGGTATTGTTTGGCTTGTATCTTCCCGTTGAGGTTTAAGACTGAAATTGATCAGTCTGTTATGGTCATATGTGCATACTGTGCGCATGCCTCGATACTGCCTTAATTCACAAGCTTTTTGTAAGCAATGATGGATAGTGGCTTGTTGGTTTTGTCATATGATTTTAGTCAGCGACCATTAGTTAGAACAATAACAAGCAACATAAATGTATTCATTCTTGTGTATCATAGAATATGGATCATTTATCGCACAGAAATACGACTGACTAAAATCTAACTGTTCTAAGTACATAATACTCAGAGAAAACTATAAAATGTCTTGAAGGGAAAGTGTGTCAGCAAATAAACATATCATCACATTATGTACTACTTCGATTTCTTGTATTAGATAATTAACAGTTTAGTATGTTTGATAATCGTAATTTTAATGAAGTTTCATTCTTCAAGTTGAATGAGGTAGTTTAATCATGAAGCTTTCATCATCCTTCTGGACTATATCTAGAATCATGTCAAAGGAAGAAAGACAATAAAACTAAATATGTAGAAAACGACAGGATCTTAACGTCGACCAGATAATATATCAGTTAAATACAGAGAAATCTGACTAACTTATCTCATCTTAAAGTTTGCACTAACTATAATGTCCCGAAGGAAGATGATATGCTTCACAATGAAACTATTCTTTCTCAGAGAACAAAACTCCGTTGAAATCATCCACTTAAACGATAATGTTTCTTTATCATCTCAATAATTATTACAGTATTATTTTTATTCTTTGTCACCAATATATTTATTTTTGCAACTAAGAATAAGAGACAGTGTTAGCAAGACATAGATTGGATTAAAGCATACTCCATGCACAATTGCATTAATGCACGTTGATTGGCTAATTCTCAATCTTACCTACTAATTCTTACTTCCATCTACCCTTAGTATTTGGAATGTAATTTCTTTCCTGTTCAACTGTGTTCTGATTTTGGGACTTGTCAAGTGAATTGGTGTCCAAGACTACTAAGCAATAAGAATAGCTGGGTTGTGATAGGAGAGAATTATGACAGTGTGTTAATCCACTGGGATTTCCCCGTGTTGGTTCGAATCCCATCCCCGTCGCCACTGAGAATGCTAACTTGAAAAAGATTATTGTTACATAAGAATTTATGTTTGTTGAAGGTTAAACTTTCAATAATATGCTAAGGTGGACTATTTTTTATATTTTTGTAATAAATCTAGATATCCAGTTTAGGATATTTTTATAATCATTTATTTAATTGATATATTTCGGAATTATCGCTGCCCAATTACTCATGATACATTGAACCTGTCAAAAGTCAACCAACTGGTAAGTGCATGCTATTGGACAACCAGGGCGCTTTCAATTCTAAGGGATATATATGTATATATGATTCAGATTAGCCAAATTAATTTCATTTCTCACTCTACCTTTCTCCTCGAGTAGCTGGACCCATTCTTAATAACTGGGCGTACCAGTACCAACTCACGGACACCACAAGTCATAACTATTCACTTATTGCCCCTTTTTATATCACTTGTAAGCTAGTTGTGTGCATATAAATTAACATTTCTTATTTGTGATGCTGTATGATCATGTAAATACTGTATATAATTGTAGGTCAAATAGAGTAAAAGAAATAATAGTGCATTTACAATTCGACCAAATGTTTAATGGAAGACTACAGTGTGTAAAAAAATTATTAGTAAGACATAATAAGGATATATGAATGCGAAGTGAGTGAATCATGTATTGAAGAGATTAATAATGATGTTTAACCAATAATAATAACAATAACAATAATAGGATAAGGCTGAAGAAGCCTAAACAAGTTTGCTGGACGAAACGTTGGAATTATTTTAAATTTCAATCGCTGACGCATACATGTGCCTGATGCTACGTTTCAACTGAATGACTAACTTTGTCTTTACATCTTCCAAGAAATATACATCGTCTATTTTTTGAATACACGTTTCCTATTAATATAACCTTATTTCAACTAATTAATGAAAAAAAAATTAGCAAAAATTTCTATTTCTTTATTGTTTATTTCAGGGATAAAAGTGTAGCTAAACAGCGTGAATTAATGCAATCATCTGATGAAACACCTAAAGAAAATAAACCTAAATGGGTTAGTAATATTCGATGATGTGTTTGTTTCTCTTAACAGTTATATAAAATCTATTATTTTTATTTATATACTATTTGTGATAACTTATGGACTCTCACTAATAGCACGTGACAGAACCACTAACCAGAATATCGATTTATGTGACTTTATCCATGAGCCAACCAACACTAATAGCCTTTAGTAACTTCTAAGTAGATATTCGGTCATCAACCCTTCATAGCTTCTCTCTTTGTCCTCCCTATTGAGTCTAGAACTTAGTATTCAATCACCATTATATGAATAATATATTTCAAACATATGTTGTTTAGATACAAACAAACCAGATCGCATCACAACCATAAAGTGAAAAACATCAGTTATACAAGATCAATGAGTTCAAATTGACTGTTAGTATAGGAGATTGTAATTACATCATTGGAAATAACTTAAGAATAGTAAATCCTATAACAGTGGTTAATGGATCAAATGAATGTAGCTTATGATAAATGCAGTTATAAAATATGATAATCTGGTTACTGAGTAATTGTGCAAGAAGAATATATATCATAATGGTCCATACATTATTCCCGAAAGTTACCACTCCTTTAAATTTTGTTGGATATATCACTCTTCTAATGTTTTAAAGCCTAAACTTTTGAGCTGTAAGATTTTCTGTTTTTACATTTGTTTTAATTAACTAATTATGTCTGTTGGCCGTGTGTGTGATTGGCGTGATGTTATTAAAGGATGTACAACTTATCTCGAATCTAATTATACACAATCTTTCTTCTATATATTACCACCACTGAATTAACTACTCCTATGAATCCGGTGTTCATCTTGTTGTGCTAATGCGGTATGGCAACTTGGACCGATGCATATACGTGCCTGGTCCTACGTTGCAGCTGACTGACTGAGACTTCATACTTAATCAATACTGTATAAACATACTGGAGTCACGTAACACTAAATGATTCACAACCAAAAATAGAGAAACAGTTTATGCGCCAGATAAAATTTTATTCAACACAATTACAAGCTTTCAAATTCCCTTGTGCGGTTGAGGATGGGGTTGAGGTTGAGTCAGCTCTACCTCTCAAAAATGCTCTCACATGAACACGCAGATACAGCCATTGTCAAAAAAGTCCTACTTACTGCCTTCTCTCAATGAGGGTGTTGTTTACGAAATTGAAATATTCGGCGCTTAAATCGGTTTGGTGGGTACGGAGGATCCATCTAGGTGGGTTGAAAGCTCTGACTTCAAACCAATGGTGCATATGGGCTCCGGTATCCTGAGGGAAAAAATGACATATGAACATATTGTTGGCGACCGACCACCATGTGACTACATCTCATAACGTTGCTCCACTGTCTTGTGGATTAGACCTCTAGGTCAAATACTTGAAGAGTGGCCTCCTAAGAAAACTATCTGCTTCGGTTTATGTGCCTGGTCATTATTCCAGTCCCCACACACTGAATTACAAAGTGTGAAGCATAAATATTTTCTGGCCCTTTTGTACCGATGTCTCTGCGCTTAACTAAATAAATAACAAACTGTCTACGGTTAATGAGTTGAGAATAGGAAGGAAATTACAAAGTAAGCAGTCAGTAATATGTATCTATCTCTCCACACTCAATGATCAATCACAATTATTTTCGCTAGCTACATGTCATTTTTCTCATCCGATTAGTATAAGATTTATACATCATATCTATTCACCAATAGATATCAAAGAAGCAAAATTGTTGGTTAGCATTTATGAATCAATATGAATGACATTACCCAATCACTTAAAGAAAGCATTATTATAATGTTTACTATAATTAAACTTGACAAATAATTATATGAGCTGTGTTATACCTAAGCAAAGTTCCTGTCTTTTGGGTACAATTCAAATAGTAATTACATTCGTACGGGTAGATTTTAATAGAAATAGTTGGAGGTTATTAGTGATTCCGTACAGATAAGTTTAATAACGACGGTGTATGGGTTTTACGAAAATTAGCTGTTTACTGAAGGCTAAGCACAAATCTTCACGCAGGACAGTTATTGTAATTGTTAATGCTTATACAATTATGCTGTAGTAAGATTCTGTTGAAGTTTGCTCCTCTGAGCTGATGAGCGTTAGCTACCGAGTCCTTTGATATTGCTGAGGTTGGAGAGAGTCTGCTCTTTCTCTCAAAATACTGTCATAGTCATATCCTTACATCCACTGCCAGACAATCCTAGTCCTTACGTCCACGAAATAAGGGTGTTATTTGTAAAAAATAAAGAATGGAAAGTAAGTAAAGTTGGTTCATACAAAGGGATCCATCTAAGAAGGAGAGTTCGTATAATCTGTTTATGAACTAAAGTTGTATATGAGTTCCAGGATCTTCAACTGAAGAATATTATTTGATCGTGTTTTTGGTTATTGAATACTGTGGTACTGGATCTCCTGATGTTGCTCTATCACCTTATGGATTAAATCTTCGGGTAAAATATTCGATTAGTAGTCTACTAATACAATCACTTGTTTCGTTTTGAGCTCCCGGTCGGTATTTTAACCTACATATAAATTCTATTTCATTTGACGATTATTACTGTTTCTTCTCAGTTGTACCAGGTTTTATTTGGATTAAATTAATATACACTATTCAGTACATTAAAAGAATGTTTTCCTTAGATTATTTATCTAATTATTTAATACTATCATTCTATGTCTTTCTTTATCCTACAGTTAATTAAAAAAGAAAAAAATAAAGCATGGATTGCTAAAAAGAAACGAGCACGTAAAATTAAAGCATTAAAGAAACAACATTTAGTTAATGAATCTTTGCACCCGGAAATCTGTGAAAAGAAGAATAAGGAGATAATAGCAACCAAACAGGAGAATAGTGTAAAAGATATTGATGAATTACTTGCCGACTATAGATTATTAAAGAAATCATATAAGGGGAAGGTATGTAGGTTTGTGTTATATTCAGTAGTTCATTTTTATGTTCGTATTATTTAAGAATAAACTACTAATTTATTTTTCATCACAAGTATCTAAAAAGACATTTTACTTATGAGAAATAGAATAAACTTGTAGGATTCAATTTTAAGATTGGTATTAATAAATCTACCCAAAATACTAGAATAACAGTTTTAACCTAAGGTTGTTCACTTAACATGGTGGGACGCGATCTTACGCCAAAATCACTTCACTAACTCTACCGGCTCACCCCATCCTGGTAATTATGTGCATTGTTTATACAAACCTTTGAATAATAGATTTAGGCTGGTGATAGAATAGCATATTTATTATAAAGAGAAATTCACAGCAACCAAACTAGAGAGGTCAATTCATGCAATCCTGTTAATTGCCTTCACCTAAACTTTTTTAACCCTCATTATTTTTTATCAAGTATTCATCGGCCAGTTTAAGTCTTCGAAATTAGTATACGATTTTTTTTAAGGGGGATTTATGGTAACGATTTAGTATTATTCCATTTTCACTACAAACAATTGTGTGACAACCTTTGTACATCCTGTAAGACTAACAGATATGGTCTGTAAATGTAAGTTGAGTAATTGTACTACAGGTAGTTGACAATTATATTTTTATCACTAAAAAAGGGGAACAATTAACAAATGGACGCTATTCACGAACAAGTTTGTAAGTAGTGTGAAGCGGAACGTGGCATCGAAGCTGCAACAATTTTCAAACGGGATGAAGAGTTTCAGGGCATCGAAAGCACGGCTCTAGCGAAACACACCGAAAGATGGAAACGGACTTTGTTTATTATATAAATACTTTGCAACTTCTCACAATAAAAATACATTCCTGTTGCCTATTGTCTTGTTTTTCATTATTTGCGGAAATTTTTATGGATTTCAGGAGAGTTTATTATCTAACAATTGGTTACTATATTCGATTTCCTCAACCTCTGTTTGTTTGCCTGAATCAAAGTATATGACATTATTTATTTACACACACGGTTTAAAAGTAAAAGTGATAAGTGTTCGATACCGTGAATGAAAAAGTCAAATATGTCCGTAAACTAACGTTTGTTTGAGTTGTATAAGAGTTGGTCTATAGCTTGATAAAATAGGTAGATAGGTAGCTTGATTGACTATAACCAACGTTATTGGCATAAATAAAAAACCCCATGTTGCCACAATTATTGATCTTCACTTAATTTGCAATCGTACTTATGTTTCTCTTTGCAGTTTCCTACATAATTTTTTTATTTGTTTCCACTTGTTCGCTGTTGTTTTTAAATCTACAAACGTGGTAGGATTTTGCATCGTGTGTCGAATTTCGCTTCGATGTCCATAATTATCTCATCTTGAGTTAATTACTTAGTTGTAAATCTACTAATTAAACGATCAAGTTTGTTTCCTAAGCTGTACGATCCTAAATATATCTGTAATAAATCCTGAGTCAGTATATAAATTATGTTTGTCTAGCCCTCCACCAGACCTGATGGTTCTGGACCTGATTCTCAGTGAGGTCGTAAATGCACACTGCTGTAGTGCCCCAGACTAATCGCCATCCAATGCTTTCTATTTCTGTATAGTTATACAACTAAGTTCTGTCTGTGTTGCCAAGCTGTGCAATTCAACAATTGCCAGAAACTTATGGACGGGTAATAATCATGCGATTACTAGTGCCTAGTTTCATGAGGTTATTCTCAAAGTTCCCGTGAAAGCTCGTTATCGATAGAGTTTAACCATGTTGAGTATGTGAGACAGTCGCATTATGGAAGAGAATGTGAGATGGTTGTGTAAAATCGCGAATTGCATGCTTATTAGAATTGCAATATAGTCAGCTCCGTTCACCAATTGACTAGACAGTTCTAAGTGCATGGTTATAGTAAATGAAGGATTATGAGTTGTAGGAACTGTGTTACGTCTCTGTCTATATAATAAATTTCTCTTGGAAATGTTTCTGGACTATTCCCTAATATGCGTAGGCAGTAGTATCATCAGCACTACTTTGAAATTAATAGATATTTTATTTTTGATATTTGTAGATCAACGAAAAGTGATTAGAAACTTCTATTGATATATTCGTCATGCCACAAAGAAGAAACAAATTGGAATTTGCCTTTTGAGCCACTAACACCTTTCTGTACATGTTCATTGATTATCAAATATGCTAGTCTTTTGTAAATAAAAGAATACTTGTACCATACATCGAATGCTAACGATGACATATTTTGGCGTGTCTTTCTGTATTTCTTATTGTAAATCTTTTTATACTGTATGTTTATCAACGTATCGAGCCTCCGAAAATCAGAGGTTGCGGGGTTCCTGAGCCCACATGCATCTCTTAAATTAGACGGAAAACATTCTACAATGCTGCAAGTATGTCCAGGTCTTTTTCACTCGCGATGACTTGGTGTAGATAAATAATGTTACTTTCATGTAAGATCTTATAGATTAGGAAGGTACATCATGGCAAACCTACAATTTCGGGATTAAGTCCATTATCAGAGTAGTACTACTATCACAGTAGACCATAATCCTAAAATTTATTCAGAAGCCTACATAGAACAGCCACTAGACCATTTTCAAACAAAAAACAGACACGACTCAGGTGACCTGGGAGCTCGTAATTTAAACCCGTATTGTTGTAGAATTATGGTCTACTATGTTATTAGTACTGCTCTAATAATACACCTAATCCTAAAATTGTAGGTTTGTTATAATGTGACTGCCTAATCTATAAGATCTTACATGGAAGTCACATCGTCGTCTACACCAACTCACTGCATCGTAACAATTACCAATACATGATAGAGAACAATCTTATGCTAGAGATGTAACAATATATTTAATATGAATAAAAGGTATAACGTAACATTTAGCAGGGACCACGCCTGCATGGCCGAGCCATGCCATTTGATCAATTCCAATTCATTCAATTTGTTATTCTCGCCTTCTCCAATGTTCTGTATTTCTCCGCGTTAAATGTTGAATATCTATTTTCCATATTGTCTCGTGTTAGGGCCCAATGCCACTACATTGTACAATCGAGCTATAAGAATATTATTTGTTACTAGGCATATCTCTCATAAATCTAACAACAACATGTAACTAAATCAATTAAGTATTGTGATGCTCCTGAAAGGACATCCATTGGGAATAAAATGCGAACCACTAAACTTTAGAAATCACTAACTGAAGCCATAATAGCGGGTGGGAACTCATTACTACACATCAACTTCTTTGGTTATGAGTAAGCATATGACAGTGTGAATAGGAGAACATTATGGAAGCTTCTACGGGGCTATGTAGTACTTCAGAAAATTGTCAATGTCATACGGAATACGGACGACAGTGCAAAGTCGTGCATGAAGGACAGCTGGCAGATGCATTCCATGTAAGGAACAGAGTCAGACAGCGATCTTTAACTTCTCCCTTTCTTTTTCTCCTTCTGGTAGGCTGGATTATGAAGACCTCTACATCCGGAAAAGAGCACGTAATATAATGGATAGCTTGCATGCAACTATGTAGCACTTAATGTTAGCGATTACTTGGAAGCAGGAGCGATCTGAAACAATAACACAACAGCCAGGACCGGTAAATGCCTCTAAAGTAAGAACGCGAGGTGCTGGCACAACAGATATGTATTTGAAAATTTAAAGACGCAGTTAGAGTACAGGAAAAGAAAACTTAATACAGGATTGTTTTATACACCGTTTCGCTGGTTCAGCTTACGTACGGCTTGTTCCTCTTCTTCCAGCAAGTGTACTCTATGTTGCCCCGCATTAAAAAAAACAGGCTAGCGTTAGTAACGTCACGTGTTATAGTTTTTGCCACAGTTCGAACTGGACGGATTGAACTTGGCAGATGACCTAGTTGTTCTATATCATACACACCAACAAATTCATGTGAAGACACTCAGTATAGCAAAAGCCCCTGCATCAGCATGCCTCAGTGCACACAAAAGAAGAACCAATATCCAAAAGTACTACACGGAGAACACCAGCACATTCACACTTGACGGAGAAGCTATGAAGGCAATGGAAATTTTCAGGTGCATTATCATCGGTGAACAAGAATGATCTGATGAAAATGCAAAAGCAATGATTGGCAAAGGAATGTCGGCATTCCTACAGTTAAACAACTTACAAAACTCAAAAAAACTGTTAACTAATATCAGTCACAATCTTCAGTGAGAACGTCAAGACAGTTTTATTGTACATAACTGAAACTCTTGTACATCACTAGTGATGACGAAAGTTCGCAGTTCCATCGAAACCTGTGAGAAAGCAGCCATTCTCCTCGCTATGCTAACGCCGTCCACACGAACCGATCTTTAAACTGCGGGCGGCAAATAGGAGAGTGATTGCCATATAAGGTAAGAAATATGATTATCATAGCGTTTATCAAAGCAAACCGAATCACTGGACTATCGTTGCTGCAAAAGTTTCTATGTCAATCACTGTCTTAAATCTGCTACAACACCAGAATCTACTGATCAGTCCAAGCAAACAGAATATATAGGGCACATACACTAAATTATCTGTTCTAAAAACTTTTCTGTTTGTAGTTTATACCCAGTCAAGTTTAAGCACGTACTTTATCCACCCTTCCAACGAACGCTCAACAAGAAACCTAACTATACAAAACGCGACCAAAACTACCGTGTTTAACCAGCAACGTTACACAGCATATCACTACTACATGACCAGCTGTATTTTTGAAATCTCCAAGAATATCTCCTGTGAAGCTAAGGTTGACCAAAAACGAAACGGAGCACATGGTAGAAGTGGGGATTGTCTGGTCATCTAACGGTGCATGTGCATCCCGCTTGCACATGGCCCTTAAAAATGAAAACAACGATTGGCATTCAAACTGATGATTATCGGTCACTTAATACAGAAACCACTCCCTATCACTGTTTTTTGCCGCACATCCGAGAGTGATAGCTACCTTCAAAGGAACACCTCTTTCCTCGAGAATTGTTCCGGTTGAAGCACACAACCATATTCCTACGGCCGCAGATGGCATTATGTCGTCAATCCCTCAGCGTTTGAATTTTTGCGCAAATGGTTTGCTTGTTTGTAAACTTGGTATGTCTGAAATATGCGACTCATACAATGAAAGCTGTGGTTGCTCTCTTGACTTGACGAACTTGGCTAGGCGATAATGACCAGTAGGGATTCATAGTTTGTACATCACTGACGTAGATGGTCTATGAAGAATGATTGGAGTCCTGCTCGAGGTAGATGGGAATGTTGTGACAAACCAACTAAATTTGAAGTGAAAGCTTGCGGTCATCATCTAACGTGATACTATGGCTGCTTTGAAGACCGTATAACACAAACGACGTTATTATAGAAATATATTAGTTAAAATAGGTACAAGTGAAAATGTGATCTTTACTCTAAGGTCAGTCCATGGAGTTAAAATAATTGGTGCGAGTTGGTTGTCCCTGACCTTGACGGGGATTGATGAACTGTTCAACATTCAATGACTCACTACCGGATGACTTGTCTAGGGCTCATTGATATTCCACTGGCCCTTCAAGTTGACATGAGGTTGCCGGTGCTGTTGTAACGTGTCAGTGCTTTAGCATAAGAACAGGATTATATCATTTGGTGTTCGCATTGGTCGTTTTTTCACGTTAAAATTGACAGAATCAAAATTCGTAGCTGTTTACATAGTTGCGGTAGCCTTTTTTCGCATAACTTCCTTGAATTGTTTTAAATGAATCCATCAAATCGGGGCGGAACATTATGTGTTGTACAAACATTCGCATCCATTAGTCCGAGTGGCCATCAAGCTCATTGCAGAGCTATTTTGTTGGTCTGGTATGAACGAAGATGTGGGAGCACGTTTCTGTGTGGGCTCCCAGTTATTTGGTCTAAATAGAAATAATTATGGTATAAACTTTGACATAACTAAACTAGGCATACCTTTAAATATAGATCATTCTTCTCCATGTGATGACTAATCGAAAGATTTCACTGTTTCTCTGATCCCAGGATTACGTTAGGGAGTCTATAAAGTCGAGGTTCAACATTTTCTTCAGTCCTCTTATTTATTCTTAGCCACTTTTTGACCTGAAATTCGAACCCTAACCGAAATAATTCAAGTTGAAGCAGACCAAGGATGTTTTGGATGCAATAAATACAGAAAAGCAAGGTTGATTTACAAGTACGAAACTACTGCCGTTTTTTAAAACGCATGCGTTTGTTTTTTAAATGTATGATTGACAATCTCTATCTCATGCAAGAAGAAAACAAAGCTGCAACGGAAGAGTTGGAGCTTAATTTAGACAATAATTTCGTAAACAATTATAACGATTGTACAAACATTGCGGAATTATGAAAAATGCAGATAATAACAAAGCTATCCACAACAAAGTCTGTGTTAACAATCTTCATAATCTCTCTTAAGACCTAGATAGAATCCTCAGGACGCAATTCACAGATTCTGGCAAGTGAACTTGAAGTTCGCGAAAATCAGCAAATGACTAAGTCGATGCAGTTGAAATTCCAAGGTCGTCTTGAATCTTGTCAAGGTTCCGTAAAGTGGATTTTTCGAATGTAATAACTCACGCCTGTTTTATTTATTGTTGCCCATTATTTTCATTATTCAATGTTATTATATCAAATTCTCTTACTGAGTCTTCAGCACTATTTTCATCCCATTCTTCCTTCCAGATTATTTCATAAATTGCTTTTCACACTCCCCTAGCATACAACTTACAGTCAGACAAGCCACAAACCTACCGTCAAAACATTGGATTCTTATGGCTAGTGATGTTTCATCTTTGAGGTTGGAGTTACTCAGTGCCAAGTCCAGACTCTTTAACTACTTACAAAATCATCATAATTTTCGGCCAGTGCAGAGAGAGTTTCTAGAGTTAGTATCCGAATTCGAAATATTAAAACTAAAGGCTCAAGATATATATGGTATATCAAGAGAAAAGGTTTGTTATTATTGCTCATATGAACTGTCTTATTCATTATAATCTCAAGTTTCTGTTATGATGATATCACTAGTGATATTCATTCAAGCTTGAATGAAACATACGGACTCAATATACGAGTACAAAGAGTTTTGTTTCAAACTGTCCTCATACGAATCTGATACTTCTTAGGCTCTGAAAAGTTTGTCAAGAGAAATTTTATTGTACATTGTTTTGAACTTTGCCAAATGTCTTGATGACCACTCGATTTCTCATAAAAGTTACATCCGAAAATAAGTGGATTTTGTTTCTTAGTTTTTGTCCTTAAGTTCCTACGATGCACTGCCTTGACTAATGTTACCTGAGAAGTACTCTCTGCGTTTTCGTTGTTTATACTCTCTGCTATTACGTGTAATCATAAGCAAGACGATCTTTAGCTTTGACCCAAATATGGAAAGTGTATACAAATGTTCCCTGTTCTAGCTCGCGAAATCCTTATTGGTACTAAAGGTCTTTTCTAAAAACTATTATGCCTCGTCCCATCGGCCACTTAAACTAGAGGTACTTTATACTGTTCGTGATATTTACTGGTTACCATGAAGTCGGATATATAAATGAACTATGCTGCTATGCCTTCTATTTAAAAACACATTAAGGAGAGCTCAGAATCTGCTTTTCTTTTATTTAGGTGAACTATTGTGTATTGAGAGATGATTGATATTTTCATAACGAGTCTTGAATCGTGAAAATTATTGCATGCAACACGTAACGATTTACCTATGTTTTCGTGTTTATATATATAATTCAATTTGTGTGAGGGTCTGAATGCTGCCCGATGACCAACAATAGGTTTATATGCCATTTGTTCCTTCAGGATCATGGAGTCCATGTGAACCATTTATTTAGAATCAGGATGCTCAACTCTCAGGCGGATCCTCCGTGTCCACCAACCAGGTTAAAGCACCGGACACTCGCTTTTCATCCCAACTTCGTAAACGACACCCCTATTAGGAGAAAGCAGTGACTAAGACTTTCCTGGCAAAGGCTGTAAATATGCGGCAGTGTGAGAGTATTTGGAGAGGAAGAGCGAGTTCTCCCCACTCTCTGCCATACCAAGGCAAATTATTGTCAAGAGAACACCTACTGAAATTTATTATGTGATGGGCTCGATCTTGCAGATCTGGCAATCTAATCTTAGGATATCACCCTGTAGTATTAAGTTCAACAGATGTAAATAAATATACGAAAAACAGCTAGCAGATCTGTCGATATTTTTTACATGCTTATCATTTTTGCTACCATAACCGGGCACATAACTAGACATATTGGAAACGAAATGTCTCTTGTTTTTAAAGGTGATTGTCTCAATTTCAATTATGTTGATTGCCTATCCATTTGTACCATTCTGATCACAAATGTCAGCATAATAAATAAAAAATCTAACGATTTTTGTGCAAAGAGTTATTTCAAATTTTTTCAACACTTAATTTTCCCTCTAATATAATAGTTTTAAGTAGGTGAACCTCAAAAGTTTCGAAACTCTCCACAGTAAAGCATCGGTTTAGTGGTCAAAGCGTTCGACTTTCAGCCGCTAAGTTGAAGGTCGGAACCCCGTTTCACCTGCCCCGGCTTGGGCAATCGGGTATTACTCGATCTCATACTTGGAATATGGCTCACTTAATGAAGGAATTTATTTATCTTCTATATTCTTAGGCTCTTTCTTTATATTAAAAACTTACCTCAGTCTGCATCAGGGACTATTTTTCATGTCGAAAATTCCTTCGACTGGGTAATATTTTTTGCTTCGAAGTGGCTCTGTTGAGAAACTAACCCAAGTATTGAGATAATGCATTACGGAAGTATTCCACCAAATTTTCTTCGATATCATTCTTTTTAAAACTTAGTTTTTTTTATTTGTATATGTACACCACCATGGTGGTGTTCTTTGATCAGTTATTTACACATTTGGATGTCGTTTATATTCAGTGGACCGGTGGCTCAACGGTTATCGTGTTTGAATTTGAGCCACTAAAGTGCAGATCTGACCTTCATTCTACCTTTATCGGTTTGGATGACTGGGGAGTTTCAATAACCAGCATACATGAAATGTAGCTCAAAGCCGAGTGCACGTATCTGTACTTGGTAATTCAGTTAATAATAATATCTTTCGTTTCGAAAAGTTAGTTGAATCTGTTTGCGGTATTCACCAGTTATTATTAAGGGTGAATCGCCAGCTTCTTTCGGAAAATAATATTTACTTACTTACACCTGTTACTCCTAATGGAGCGTTGGCCGCCGACCTGTACTCTCCAACCCACTCCGTCCCGGGCCTTCTTTTCTAGTTCCATCCAATTCTTGTTCATTTTTCTCATGTCTATCTCCATTTCCGGGAGTAATGTGTTCTTGGGTCTTCCTCTCCTCCTTCGACCTTGAGGATTCCATGTGAGGACCTGTCTTGTGACGCAGTTGGGTGCTTTCCTCAATGTGTGTCCTATCCACTGGGATCTGATTTGTTCTCTCCCACAGTAGGTTGTTGCTGATAGTGTCCGGCCAACGGATCCGAAGTATTTTGCGTGAACAACTGTTAATAAACACCTGTATCTTCTGGATGATGGCTTTCGTAGTTTTCCAGGTTTCGGCCCCATACAGTAGAACTGTTTTGACATTTGTATTGAAAATCCTGACTTTGGTGTTGGTTGACAGACAGTTGTTTTGAGTTCCAGATGTTGTTCAGTTGTAAATATGCTGCTCTTGCTTTTCCGATCCGTGCTTTCATATCTGTATCAGATCCACCGTGTTCATCGATGATACTGCCCGCCTAGAGTCCCTCCGGGGGCTACTGCCAGTCCCAAGCCCGAATAAAGGAGGAGGGTTGGGCATGGGGTTAGCGACCCCATTCCGTAGAAAACTAACTCGCTAAAAAACACTAACCAGAAAATATTACTAGTAAATAAAATATTTTCGTGTTTATCTAGGCAAACTAATCTGAATCATGTAAATTGAGCCAGAATTATGAGTTCCACAGACTGACGTGCTTAATTTGCTTGCGAATGTATTACTCTATTCCCAGTTATTTCTGTGCGCTTTCATAATAGATAACTGCAGGAGCTCTCTTATCATTACCGCTAGCTTTTAACTGTATATGAGACAATTTTTCTTCAGGTTATACCTCAATTAAAGTCCGTTCATTTTGATTCAACTGAGGGAGACAATCGAGTATCTTCAGTGTCTAATATACACCAAAATGCAGTTTCGCAACTCCAGGAACTTTTGGATATGCATGACAACTGTTCCTATCTCCTAGAACTGCACCAGACCATAAATAACTTCGAGTCT
Source organism: Schistosoma spindalis (assembly GCA_946903255.1). Taxonomy (NCBI): domain Eukaryota; kingdom Metazoa; phylum Platyhelminthes; class Trematoda; order Strigeidida; family Schistosomatidae; genus Schistosoma; species Schistosoma spindalis. Next base: position 13,852,894 of record OX336423.1, read on the forward strand.
TCAGTCAATCAACTGTTATACCAATGTTCACGTTGTTCGGTCGTTGATGAGAAAAAGAAGTGGGAAGACACAGTTGTAAAATCCCCCGAAGACTCAGAGATTGATTTAGAACTCGGTGATAAATATGTGGACATAGATGAAGAAACCTATCGGTTAGTGATCATTCTTATACATTTAATGTATTTTGGAATGTCCCTTTAAAAAAATATCTTATAACAGCTCACGTGCCATTGAGTTTGTTCACATTTAATTCGGTTAAGTCATTTTATTAACTCATTAACGAACTGAATCATTCGTTGGAGACTCTTGGTGACATGGCTCAGAATCGATCACAATGGCGTCGGTGTATACACTCTCTGTCTTCCTTTAAACTAAGAGATTAAAATAACTTCAAATCTTTCTTTCTAGGAACTAATTCTTTCTTCCTGTACTATCTCCTTATACACAATCTTTCTTCTATATATTACCACCACTGAATTAACTACTTCTATGAATCCGGTGTTCATCTTGTTGCGCTAATGCGGTATGGCAACTTGGACCGATGCATATATGTGCCTGGTCCTACGTTGCAGCTGACTGACTGACTGACTGAATCATTCGTACAACAAATTATCTATATCATTGTATCTTTATTATTGTTGCGAATGTATGAACTTGTATGCTTGAGCAAACCTTACCGCCTACGCATTTATTCACGCTACTAGCCTTACTATTAACCGCTTAATTGATTCGATGATCCATTCATTTCACTATGTATATATATTTCCATGTTATTCATATTCATTGCACTCTCGCTCTCGTTCGCTCGCTTGCCTGTTTGCCTTTCGGCACAACTCTTTCATGCTAGCTTAACGCACCTGTAATTTGGGATATCTGTGTTTGGTCTCAGAACAAACGTAATCAACACTTCGTATTCTCTTTTTGATTAATATACTGTTGGAGCGTTATCTAGTGACGGTTACCAAGACGAACTGCATACGAAGTTTAAGGAATATATCGAACACCGACCACCACAATCTTTTGATATTCAAACCATGACGGTGTTTGTACTAACAGAACAAATACAGTGCCTAATTAAAAGCCTCTGTTTCTATGGGATACCGATTTCTTCCTACAAGTTGCAGAATAAACATCAAAGTGCGAACTTTGAAAAAAAACCATCTCATGAACCATTGTTCACTTTCTTTGTATTTTACTCTTGAGATATCCCATTTTCATTTCTTGTTTAATGTAGTAGTTTACTACCGTCAAACCTCAGGTCTATGCGATTGCTTCTATTCACTATTGAGATGTTCGAATAGACAAATCTGTAACTGTATAGCTTTTTGATTGTTTTCTACGTAGTTAAATCTGCTTCGGAAAACAGAAACTTCTAAAACAAACTAGAAAATCATTTACATTTCACTCATAACCTTACGAGTCGTAGGTGTTCCCTGTAATATTTTAATCCTTTAAAGCCAGCTTAGTGTTAACTCTGATTAGCAAACATGTTTCGGAGTACGCAACCCTATAAACCTTCAATTTTATTTGTATTACGAATTGATTTGGGTTAAAGCCTGATTTCCAACAACAAATCTGGATAATGTTGCATACCTTCCGTAGACATTATGCAACTTGCGTGTCTAACATTAAACAATACTGGAAATATTTCGATATTTCTTTTAAGCTCATTTGAACTATCTACAGTGATATCTGACACAGTGTGGGCCTTGTTTCAGCCATAAGCAACGTAAAAACCTTAGATTAATGTCATTCAGTTCAACTTGGAACAGAGCGTCTGCACTGTGAGATAAAATCATAAAGATAGATATCGAATTAACAAAAGTAGTAGTAGTATTGATCGTAATAAAACAATTGTAACAACGAATATGATTCAAGAAGAAACAATTAATCCGCAGAATAAAAGATATAAAATAACTTTAGAATTCAGGATGAAAAGGAGTACAAACAGTGAATAAATCTATCCCATTGCCACCAATTCTAAACTATATTTTCCAATGTCTTCAATGATCAATCACGTTAGTCGTACGAATCTCAGCCAGTTAGTCTACATTCAGTAACATATCTCAGACGTACAATCGAAAACTTCATAGATTGATGCTTTTTTAAAAGAAAGTTACTTAACACTTTATCCATACTAAGTATCAAACAGATTTAATATTTTAATCTACCTATTACATCATTTCATTGTGTATATGTACATGTATGTTACTACTACTATGAAATCTTCATTTTTTTTCGTTCCTTTGTCTTACCTAGTTTATGTGTTGATACTGTGATAACATCACTTGAAGAATCTGAACATTTATTTGCGAAACATAAAAAGTTTAGTAAAGATGTAGTACTTGTCTTTCAAAGTTGTCAACAAACATTTATACGTTGCAAGGTATTGTGGTTGTTTTTTTTGTTTTTCCAACTTATAATATTATTGTCGACCATTTTGTCATTATGTATATTTGATGATATTAGACTACACATTGATTTATTATTTGTATTAGTGACGGTAAATGCATAAAAACTCATGACTTTCATAGAGTTTTTATTCATGCTCAAATTGTTCTTTTTCATTACTGGTACAATGTAGGATTAGGTTGGAAAAAAGGTTAGGAGTGTTCAAATCAAAACTTGATATGAATCTATAAAGTTATTGACTGTTGGACCGAGCTATGTTGATAAGTGCAGACTGCATAGTTTATGGTCCGCGTGATTTTCAGAATCAATAATTAGAGAATAAATTTGAGTTGTATGGCTTCGAGTAATTTGCAATGATCCGTATCCATTCACTCTATTGGGAATGTTCAATCCTTTGCTGATTTCTATTTAGTGACAAATACTCGGTTCATTACTTCTACTCATTGTAATTGATACATGGTCGAGTAACTAAATTGTATCTTCGGATTGATATACTGGGTTCATCATCGAAAGGTTTCAATTAAAAAACTGGTCTTTTTATTCTAGTTAGTCGGGTAGAGAAGTAGTCTCGTTCACTGCATTGAAGTCAGAGTTATGAGATCTTAGCACAGCACATGAATTCACCACACTCTTTTCCTTTCCTTAGATACTAAGTTTCTTAATTATGTTACTAAAAACTCTTTTTACCCCATAAATCCTTATTTTCTTCATGAATCGTGTCTGAAATCCCCAATATTTTTTATTATCACTAATACTGCTGCTAATTATACTACTTTGGCATATCGCTTTCCTAATGTAGTTTGAAAGTTTGAGTTAATACACATATGGACCAAGTTCTACATTCCATTTGACTGACCACCCAGCACAGCCTTGTTTATTTATTTATTTATTTAAACACACAAACATTGGTACAAAAGAGCACCGTAATATATATGCTTTACAAAAAGTGGTTATCACTAAATTTGTGTCGGCTTGGATACTTTTCGAGTGCCTATACCGGAACAGGTGATTCGCTTAATATGCTACTACCTGAGCCTGAGGTCTAATCCACAAAGAAAGAATTGGAGCAGCGTTAAGAGATGCGATCCCATGGTAGCCGGTGACCAACAGTAGGTTTGTACGCCATTTATTCTCTCAGCATCTTGGAGCTCATCTGCTTCATTGGTTTAAAATCAGTGTTTTCCAACTCCGCTAGGTGTTTCCTGTATACCCACCAACCCGGTTTAATCACCGAATATTCGCTTTTTTGTTCTCTCAATTTTGTAAACAACACCCCCCGTTGCGAGAAGGCAGTGAGTAAGACTTCCGTGACAGTGGCTATATACGTGTGACCCTGATTCCAAAACAACAGAGCAAATAGACTTCTGATCCTGAGAAGAGAAGTGTCGCATGAACCTGTCGTTGCTCACCTGCTACCATGGGACGTTGCTCTGTTGCCTTGTGGATTAGATCGCTGGATTAAAGGCTTGGAGAGTGGCCTCCTAAAAGAACCACCTGTTTCAGTTTGAGCACTTAGTCAGTACTCTAGCCCACACACAAATTGAATAAATACTTTGTGTTGCGCATATATATTTTGGTATCCCTTTATGCCAATGTTTGTGCGTTTAGGTAAATAAAACTGACGTTGGCCATTCTCATTGTATTGTAAACAAGAACTTCTTTTACTACCTATTTATGTCTCGTTTCATAACTTTTTAACAACTCATATGAGATCCCCTTAAGATTCAGATTCGTTTTTGTTTCAATACTGGGCAAGACTATAATTTGATGGACGACCTTTAAGCGACGCCAGAGTGACTTCGAGAAAATCCGTCAACATACTAGATTCTATGGAGGATTACGTATTAATTTCAGAAAGCAAAATCGGGGTTTAGAGTTCGAAGTTAGTATTAGGAATTAGAGTTGGAGTTTTCATCACAAACTGACATCAGCTATGATGCCAAAATGTTATCTTGTCATATAGGTAAATGAACTTGGCGCCGACATCCAGGACTAGCTATCTCAAATGTGATTGGTCGGTCCATAAATTATAGTCTTGCCATAAATTCGTCATTAGATACAACTAAGAGATGCTCTTTTTTCGTTAAACTAATTGAAGCTTGTTTAACAACAAACTTCTCAGATTTAGTTTTAGTGAAATCACAAAGTTACAAATACTGTTTGCTAAAGCATACTGAAACTATTCTTTTTGCATCCTAGTTTTTTAAAGAGTAATTCACTATATTCCTACTGTGTAGATTCTACATTTCTCAAGCTTTGTGTGTTTCATTATGTTGTATTTTCAGAACCGTCTTACTCAACATGTTGACGATCTTTGGCGTCGATGGATCATTCTAGAAGTTCCTTCAAAACATCAGAATGTATCTTCAAAGTTCAATGTTAATAATATATATCCTTCTATTCGTGGACAACTTCAGCCGAATGATTTTTTCAGCTTTTTATTTGATGCTTGTATACCATCACCTACTGATATGTGTAAATCTTTAAGACAGCCGAGTTATGCATGCGATTCCGTCTTTTATGGAGTTTCTGATCATGATGTGCCGACTACTCAATCATACAGAGAATCCACCATTTTAGCTAGTCTCAAAATATTGGCTAAACCTGGATTAATTTCTCAGTTGTTACGTATTATTGAAGCTTTAAAAGAGTCTAAGGTTAGTCAACTATATCTTTTCCATGTAGTTATTGATAGTATGGGGGATTGTATTGATATCAGTTAACTATTGGGCTGAACTATGTGGTGGAACTTCAAACTTACTTTTCTTCACTATTGATCGCTTTCTGGACATGTGACGAATATATTTCGATATCGCCTCTCAATTTAACCGTTACGAACAAGGTTGTTGAGGCTCTAATTCACACACGAACAAATGAATTTAAAGATGGCAAATCTTGGATTTTAGCCCGAAATTCACTTGTCAAAGTGGTTAAGTAGCACTTCGGCATTATAACTGATGTCATTTTGTGATGAAAACCCTGACTCTAATTCCTAACCCTAACTCCACACCTGCTACAAATGAAGCACAGGGCACCGACAGAGAATCGCCAAACTACTCTGTCCCGCGTGTGAGACTATAATTTATAGATGCCAAAGTGACCTTGAGTGTCTACTTACTAGGGCTAAGTGAGGGTTATAAAGTAGTTTGAAGAATAAGGATTATGATTCACAGTTGATGGTTAGGGTTATGAATTAGATTTATGGTTTTCTTCACGAAACGATATCAGCTATAATGCCAAAATGCTATTTGGACAAATGAGTGGGTGAATTTCCCACCAAAATCCAAGACCTGTTATTGTAAATCTGATTGGTTCGTCCAGAAATTATGGTCTTACCGTCCTGGGCTCTCTCGAGTTCTTCCCAAGTGCTATTTATTTTAATGTTTGCCTCCAGTTCCCGACTCATTGTGTTTCTAGTTCTGTGTTTTTTCTTTTTCCCTTGACTCCAAGTTAAGGCTTGCCATGGGACGCAGTTTTTTAATTTCTGTAAAATATATCCTCTTCACCTCCAGCGTTTATTTATTTATTTATTCAAACACACAAACATTGGTACAAGGAGGCACCAAATATATATGTGCCACACAAATTATTCGATTTGTATGAGGGCTTGGATACTGTTTGGGCTTCCAATCCGAAGAAGGTGGTCTTCTTAGAGGGCAGTACCCCGAGCCTTTGACCCAGAGGTCTAATCCACAAGGCAGTGGAGTAGCATCAGGAGATGCAGTCCCATGGTAACCGGTGACCACCAATAGGTTCATGTGTCATTCATTCTCTCAGAACCCTGGAGCCCATGTGCACCATTGGTTTAGAATTAGGGTTTTCCAACTCCACTAGGTGAACCCTCCGTGTCCATCAACTTGGTTAAAGCACTGGACATTTGGTTTTCGCCCTCTCCATTTCGTAAACAACACCCGTGATGTGAGAAGGCAGTGGGTAGGACTTCCCTGTCAGTGGTTGTATACTCTTGGCCGTGTGAGAGGATTTGGAGAGGGAGAGCTTACTCTCCCCACCATCGGTCGTATCAATAGATTTGGGGCAATCTATTAACTAGAGTTATTGTGATCATATGTTAAGCATATACGATGCTTTAATATGCTTTACTGCTTACAGTGAATGTAGCATGGAAGAAAGATTGAGAATTGGTAAACTAAAACACCACACTATATATTTCGAGGTAAAGTCAGCTTGACAACTAAAATGAATAATCGAACACTATATGTTGTAACCTGAATTTTAGTGTACTGGAACATTTGTATATCATTTTTTTCATTTTCTTATAAGTCTTAACATTTTTTGATTTCTTGTGACCTATTAAGTTGTTGGTTTTGATACTGAACTTCCTCTTGGGCATCGACACCAAATGTAGTATACGAGAACTCAGTTGGAGAAGACCAATTTATTATTTAACGTAAAATTACAGAGTGCTTTGACAAAATATGAAAATCATATATTGAATACATCATTTGTACATCTTCCATCAGCCGTTCTTTACATGCTTTCTGATTCTTTTAATTTTGTTGTTATTAAAATTACTTTCTGTTTTCTTCAAATGAATCTTCTGCTGGTATGCATTGCATTTCTGATTGGTATTACCTACTACTTATATTTTTCAACATAAGTAGCATACACCACAATACTACTTAGTTGCTCGAACTAATGTATGTTAATTTAATTTCGAATCTGTGATCCAGCTGAAATTTAAATACACTAATCATATATTCACCATAAATCATGAATATATAATCCTTACTAGCCATTTTCAATCTTTATGTGTTACCTTCTTATCGTATTACCTATTTTCTGGTTACCTTACCCAGAAGTCTGCCAACTTTAATCAAAACACATTTCATGCTTGTTGTCGCATGGTTTTTTTCTGTCTCTGTTTTTCCTCTACTAATGTTTAATGTAATGACATTTGATTGTATAGTACATAACTGTCATATTTGTTAGATGTTTGTTAGCAGCATGTTTAATAAAGGTTATCTTTTTACACTTCGGGTAGATTGTGTATAAAATTTGACTGAAACAATTGATAAGTGGTTCATATTTGTCAGATATCCACCATACAATGTAACTCATATATACTAAAGCTGACAACATCTGGAAAATGAGACCTTAGTATAGTCTAAATATAATACTCTGTCTGCGAATTGATTAGATTAGATTAAGACATCATATCGAATCATTCTTATCATCAAGATCGTTTCTATAGAATGTCACTAGATTTTATAAAAAAGATCTTCTTTGTTGAGTTACTGAAGGCATTTCATATTTGACATTTATTTGTTTGATGGGGTCGGCATTAATATATCAGCAACGATTAAGGTACACACCTTGTCATTAGAAGGCTTAAATTTTCTCTATATTAGACATTCTTCTTTATGGTTCTCTACAGAGTCGTATACTTGAATTGGCTAATCAAATTTGGACGTATATATTTAAACCTTGGCTTAAAAAAGTACCATGTGTGTCAGGACCAAATGTCGGCTGGGGGAAATTAAAGGTTGGTTTTTATCTTATGGTTGTTTAACTTTCTCAGTTGATGCAGCCTATTTCATTGAGATAACTGTTATTCGTTCTTCCCATGAAGTGTTTTTACTAATAGTGAATTTATATGTTTTATGGTCAATGATAGAAATCATCGTATCATAGTTCATGATTGTTAACACTTACACCAGTAGAGCGATGTTTGGAAACATGTGAATGTTGATCAATTAGTAGTATAGTTAGAAACATAGTCATTATACTTACGATTTAAGCTGTGACGGACCTCTACTCTATTTTGATTGTATCGTTTTTCAGATGTTCCTGGAATTATTAACATATTAAAACATAACAGTCAGATTAATGACACTGGCATTGAATGTCAACTTCCATCTTAATTAGTGGTCCTTTAATTGTTGTAGTTTATTATTATTCATTTATTTGGACACATAAATATTGGTACAAGAGATCACCAAATATATATGCGCCACATAAAATTTTATTTGTGTGTGGGCTGTGATACTGCCCGGGTGGTTTCCTTAGGGGACCACACCCCGAGCCTTTGACCTAAAGGTCTTACCCACAAGGCAGTGAAGCATCGTAAGGAGATGCAGTCTCATGGTAGCCGGTGACCAACGATTAGTTCATACGCCATTTGTTCTCGCAGGATACTGGAGCCCACGTGCACCATTGGTTTGGGATCCGGTTATAGCGCCGGACATTCGCTTTTCGTTTTCTCGTTTTCGTAAACTACACCCGTGGTGCGAGAAGGCAGTGAGTAGGACTTCCCTGGAAGATGCTGTATACGCGTGGCCATGTGAGAGCATTTCGAGAGGGGGTGGGCCCACCCCATTCTTGGCCATACCAGGGCATTTGGGGGCAAGGAACAATAGTGGGGCGGATTCGTCTGCATATAGCATACAATTCTCTTTGAACCTAGCACACAACAATAGCATTATGCACTATCCCATCGCCCTTGGCAGATCAGGCAACACGAAAGTTACGTGAACGCTATCAGGGCATACGACAGGTTAGGTACTCCATTTCTGCTCATAATGTTTAAAGTGAAATTTAATGCTGTCATTATCAATTTTATTATCTTTTTTTCTTCTATTTGTTGTTATTGTCTTATTTTTTATAGTGTCAAATAATTGAAAAATCTGTAAACATAGAATCAGATCATGAATTATTTATCAAAGAAATAGGTCCAGAAACAACCGATAATGATGATGTTCATTTGACTCGATATTTACGTTTAACATTAGTTGCTCCAAATACTCCTCCTCCTCCTCCTCCTACTACTACTACTACAAATCCTAATGAAAATAATAATAATCATGATGACGACGAGGAGGAAGATAATGATGATGATTTAATCTCTAGTTCATGTAATCAATTAACTAAAGTATTTCAAGAGTTATATACTTATTTATTTGGTTTACAAGCAATTCAATCAGATAGTAAACGTTTTATTGATATAATTATAAATAATAATATTGATGGTGATTCAGGAATGTTTAATAATGAATTAGTTAAAGATTTAATTGATGGACGTTTTAGTGCTGGTTTACCATCAGTTGAAAAATTACATAAATCCGAGATAATTGCAATATTAACACAAGTTGTTCTAAGATTAATTAGTGTTGGTCGAAATACTGGATTTTTAACAGATGATATTAAACATAATTCGTCTAATCACCTTCATAATGATAATGATAATGATGATGATGATGACAACAATAATGATAAGACTGATTCATCTAATGTATCAGTTGTTGGCGGTGCAACAAAATTAAATCTTTGGATTGATAGTCTTTCTATATTAAAGCATAAACGATCAGCTAATGCAATATTAGAAGAACTACGTGAATTATTGGCTGATCGTAAATTATTTTATTCAATGTGTTCAGCTAATAGTTTAGAAAAAGTATGTGAAAAAGGCCCTGCAACCACAACGACTAATTTTGCTACAAAACATAATAATACTGATGAAGGTATTTATGACGAGGATGACTTAATACTGGATGATTGTATCGAGAATGATACCATTGAATTGGAATATTCAGATAAAACTAATAAGAATGATCAAATTCTATTGAAACTATTAAAATCCAAAGGTAATTTGGACAATATTTCACGGCATTTAGATCTAGGACAATTTGATTTCCCTGATTGTATGGTAAGTAATGACTATTTGTTGTCCTCTAATTATTGGCATGTGTTGTTTATTGATTATTGACGTACTTGAAGAATGTATTTTCCTTTTTACCTGCAACTTTGATGGGATTATCAGCACCTGAACACTTCACAGTTGGAGATTTGCAAACTTCTTTGTTTATATTGTCATAGAATTCTTTCGAAGATTCTAATCCAATTATTGAGTTACGCTTGAAATCCTGAAATTGCGGTATCATCAGAGAAAGCAACGTAAATAATGAAGTTTGCAAAACTACAATCATAAGGCAGGTATTCAGGTGGCAATAGTGTAATCAAAGACCCAGTCAAAACAAATAAGCATCCTTCAAATAATCAGGTAAGAATTTAATTACAACACTCACTATTCACAATTGATTACTGCCAAGTTGTTCTTAGCGCTACTCATTTATTTCTATCGATGAAGTTGAAATATGGCCACTAGTCTAAATGACTTAACATCTGATGTTTCAAACAGATAGTAGCACTTAATCAAATGAGAATCAGGCTGTATTCAAAGTACGCAAACTATTCCAAATAAGCGAAATTCCATCAAATATGCCAAAATATTGGATATAGTTGTTAGTATCAGAACTGGCAGTTTATAACTAGTGGTGAAATATCACACATACCAAGTTCGAAAAATGTATGATAATAAGATAAACTAGCGAATACTAATAAGTAGTATATTGTAATGCACAAAAAGAATCGAGCAATAAAGAAATGAAGTTAATATTTCTGTAAACCGTATTCAACAAACCACTGTTGTCGTTGAGGTGTAAATGTATCTAGCTGTATGTCTGTTTTCCACTTTGTCTAATTATACTTCTATGAGTTGTAAGGTGTCACGAATTCACTAGGTACTTCCTTAAATTTTATCTCGATCATATAGGATAATGGATGTTTCATGAATAATGTAGATAGGTTTATCTGCTAATGCTAGACACCACTTGACATGAGTTAACAGTGAAAACAACAGTTTCAATACATATGATCCTTATTTTATAATACTGTTCACCTTACCATAATTTGCTTTTATAAATTCCAAGTAATTGATTTATTCTACTTTCAACCTTTATCCTTCTCGAACAATTTTTATCAGTCCGTCATTCATGCTATGCACCACATATAACCTAGCATATATGCACATCAGTTCCAGTTGCCACACAAAATCAACACAGTGAATCCCAGAGTTGTAGAGGTAGCAACAGTATTAGCGGTAGTAGAAAAGACTAGGTATAGACAATATAATTCGACAAGAGAATATGAATTTATTGAATAAAAGAGTATACGATAATCTTGAAACCGTAGATTTGAGCAGAGACAGAAAATGGATAAATTAGCAACACTGTCACTATTTTTGAGCCATATCATCCAACATCAACAATTGGTTACGATAATCTCACGGATCACAACAACGTAGTTTCGACCTACCAACAAGGTTCACTCTAACAGTCAGTAATTTCATGAACTAATGCCCCGTCTTAGTTTGACCATCGAGTACCTAAACAGAAACTTACTTACTGAGTTGCCTTGAATTATTATTTACCTATTACTGACGATCGACTGGTCAGTGTGCAATGATCGAATTCTACCGACCAAATGACTGAAAATCTCATGCGCTATGTTAAAATGCTAGGTAGTTGGCACTAGTCAACACGAAATCCTTAACCTAGATGCCATTTGACACATATCATCAAGGTATAGTTGTGGTATTGATGGATCTGGTGCCCCTGGTGGATTCCGAGCAATATCAACCTAGTTTCACAGTTTGAGATTTTTCCACTTAGCTTATGAATCCCAAACAGCCCAAAACTTAGATCCAGAGTTCCATACAGGCAGCCTCCAACTAACCAACACTTTTTACTTACAGTTCGCGCCCTTTTAATTTCTCATTTGATTCATCTTTCTTACTTTTCAAAACATAAATTAGGTAGTGAAAATACTACTATCATTATAACACTACTTTAAAAATTTTTAGTAGTACTAGTGAATCCTGAAGAGATATGATTTACTCGTTATTCTGAATTGTGGGCAAGAAGTAATGTTATCATGATATTATTGTAATTGAAACAAGTCAATAGTGGTTTTCATAGAAAACTGTGCTTGAGTCTTCGTTGGGCTTCAAACTCTAAATTATGAAATAGTGAAATAATATTAACATTTGTGTTCAAATGATACCCAATAGAGTCTTCGACCAACACATTACAAATTATCATATTACTTCTCTACATATTCTGGTTGTAGCGTGGATTATTTGATTCCAATAAATGAACTAAACCAGTTCACATCCTCTCATCTTGATAGTACTGAGTAGTACTCCTAGTGTATGGAGTGTTAATTCTGTTAGCTTTTTGTTTATACCTGAAGTTCAAAATTGTGATCATATAGATAGGCAAAATTCCTAATCGCAGCTGTTATCTTAACGTTACACTTAAGTTTGCACATTGTAATGAACCTATCAACTTATATTAGCAGGAATATTCATTTTTACCAGGTTTTACTATACCAGAAAAGTTGATTAGAGAGCAGTAAGACTAAAATAAACAAATCCAAGGTTTGAATAGTATAGTTATACTACCAACTGTTTAGGTGTGACATCAGAAAGGTATTTGCATCGGGAAACCAGCGCCTACAGTGACACTTCCCATAACGGAAGAAGGGCATTACAAAAAGTCGATCCTAAAAATACCAAATTTCACCTTACCCCATGGATTTCTGTCTTCGTCAGTAAGGCTTTACAAATATGGATCAGATTCATTTAAAACCACTCATAAAGGACCATGTATGACTGATCTCAAGCAGTTATCTCTTGAGCTCTGCAATCACTTTTTTAGATGTTACTAAAATATCTACTCATCCAGTTTCTCTACCAGTTGATGAGAAGTATCCTTCAAAGATCTAGGCAACCAGGAAGTGACAACCTTCCTCACACATCTTGCAGCACACATATTGGACGACACTTACCGTAGCTCAGTAAACTATTCGATTACTTGAGGATCCTAACATAAATTTTTCTTCGATAAATGTTTTTAACACGTTTTACTAAATCATCATCACTGATAATTTTCAGTAGACAATGTAAATCGTTCATTCAGTTCATACTTGTATTTCCGTTAATTACATTTAAATATATCCTCTGGATAAAGTAAAACTGTATATTACTACTAGGTTTAATGGTTATTGTTGGTTTACCGCTAAAAAAGTACTATTTAATAAAATCAGTTCTAATCTATGTCAACATGATTAATTATTCATAGATTGCTAGTATTCGGCCATAGGTATCTTCAAAGCGTTGCCGTGTATTTTGGGACCATCGAGTGAACAATGCCTGGGCTAGGAATAGGCTGCTAGATAAAGGTGGTAAATCAATTGATGAAGTAGTAAATCTTCATCAGCTGAGGTGGTCGGGACATTTGTTACGTATGCCCAAGTACCACCTACATTGTGGGGCGATGTTGTCTGGTGTAGGAGTAGATTGGATGAAATCTAGGGAGGCCAAAACCAGAATATGACATCATTCGATGAAAAGATCAACAATTGAACTGAACCATATCGATAGACGTAGACTATCTGGTTTCGGTCCGTATGATTATTGTAATCAATGATTGGAGACTTTGAGTGATATTGCTTCAGATAGTTTACAATGACACAGTTACATCTATTCCTTGTCTATGACTGTGAATCACACCGCTTCAAATCATTTGGAATGGCTCAGTTATATTCGTTCTTTGTCTTCCTTTATATTCCGAGTTCTTAAATTCCCCATAATCGTTCTTGTTTTTCTTTCACTAATTTCTACTTTCCTTTCGAGTTGTATTTTTGATATCTAAACTTTCCCGTTACCACTGACATTGTTACTAACTCTACTATTCTGGTATTTGAAGTGACATTTTTATCTCTGTATGCTAATTGTGTAGGACAACTTTGACCTGATGTACATACTTACCGGGTTCGACTTTATGATTGACTGTTTTTAATCATTACATTGTTGAGAATACCACGTAAAGATTTAATCATAATATTTATAACATCATGGAATAATATTTTATTTTTCATTCATTCTGATTTTTTATTGTTGAAGGTTTCTGAAACTGTAGGTCTTGTTATGAAACAAATTTATAAAATAATTCATGATTGTGAAGCTTATCTTGAACCAATTATAAATGAAGTTAGTCAATCATTAAATGATACTCCAAGTACATTGGATTCAAAAAAACTTAACACTATTGCATTTGTTGAATTTATCATAACATTAATTCCTCGACTTATAATGCTATTCACATCACTTGTACCGACTTTACATGCGGATGTATTTCAAGGGGATTTACGTTTTGCTGGTAAGTTGTATATATACTTTTTGGAGAATAATATCATAATAACAGGTTATAGAATGTTCTTACTTCTATGATATACTTTACAATAAATCTGAAAGGCTACATGCCCCCAAATGCCCTGGTACGGCCGAGGGTGGGGAGAGTTCGCTCTCCCTCTCCGAATGCTCTCACATGGCCATGCGTATATAGCCTCTGCCAGGGAAATACTACTCACTGCCTTCTCGCATCACGGGTGTTGTTTACGAAAATGAGAAAACGAAAAGCGAATGTCCGGTACTTTAACCGGATCCCAAATCAATGGTGCACATGGGATCCAGTATCCTGAAGGAACAAATGACCTATGAACTAATCGTTGGTCACCGGCTACCATGAGACTGCATCTCCTTACGATGCTCCACTGCCTTGTGGATCAGACCATTAGGTCGAAGGCTCGGGGTGTGGTCCCCTAAGAAAACCACCTGCTTCGGTTTGGGCACCCGGGCAGTATCACAGCCCTCACACATATCAAATGAGTTATGTGTGGCGCATATATATTTGGTGCCTCCTTGTATCAATATCAATGTGTTCAAATAAAATAAAATAAAATAAGAAAGGCTACATTAGACATAGTTGATTAAAAGATCTTACGATAATCTCTTCCTATTACATATTGCACTACTCCCCAAAAGTTAACCTGAATCAACACAAGAAATCACTATTTTGGATTTTTTTTTAAACCGTGCACTTAAAGTTTAATTCGATACTTTGAAACTCGTATTCTCAAAGATACACAAAAATATTCTATAAATATCTACTCGTTTTTGTTTTACTAGAGTGGCTATAAAACTTGTACTTTCTTTTATATCCAGAATGGTTGGTAACTCAGTCATCATGAGTGTAGTCACTGGGGTATAGTGCAAGTACGACTGTTATTATTTTATAATTAGGCTTATCTTAATACGAGCTACATGAGGAAAATACATCGACCCATTAAAATCATTTGTATCAAGTTTTATCAGCTGAGTTAGAGGTGATGGCAAACTATCGTCCGAATTGTGCACATTAAATTGTGTTCATTAGTATTGCTCATGTGGCCGACAATTTATGAATGCTTAGGATGTCGTATTCACTACATAACCGCATGTTGCTACTTCACGAATATTTTATATCGATCTTCAGGAATTGCATCTTGAAGCTAGTCACTAGTGAACAAATGATTATTATCTGAATGGGGAATTGTGAAGATTGTAGTGATTTCAACGGTTGATTTCCTGGAGTTTTAGTGAGAAGTCTTGACCAATGGAGTCCAATTCGTTTCAGGTGTGAGACATCCACCTCAGATAATAGATGAGGTGTTGCTCAAGATCATGGATCGATTGAAGTTAGACATTAACACCGTTGGATGCTGACTCAGTGGTCTAGAGGTTAAGAGTTTGCACGTGTAACCCAAAGGTCATGGTTTCAAATCCCGCGTGCGGGATCGTCGGTGCGCACTTCTGAGGAGCCCCATACTAGTACAAAACGACGTTTTAGTGCTTTTAATTTTTCAATGGTGGTCTACCTTAGATAGACTCCTTTATTATTTATTTGTTCATTTATTATGACAGTTCCCACAGCCTTAGTAAGTAGGTCACTGACAATAATTCAGCAGAGATACAGAAAACATTTCTGACGTCTACTGATGTAGACCATCTGTGCTTTAGACCCGATGTGTCTGTCTCTCTCTAAAGAAGTTAAGTTTACTACACAAAAGTTTGATTTTTATCTCCTTCAAAACTGGAATCCTGACCAATCTAAGAAGTAAATATACAAAAATTACAAGTGATCGGTTACAGAGGTCTTTGACGTGTTAGTGGCATACAGTGGAAATATCATGTGAGTAATGTTATAATTGAATGTAAAGTCCAAATTGATAATGATAAATTCATTGATTAAGCTGTAAACTTTCATTTATAACACGGATTAATATAATATTTTAAACATGTTTAAGTACTGCCCATGTTGTTTAAATATTCAGATGACACGTTAACAATACTTTATAAGTTTTACTTACTTTACTACTCGTATATTAAATATGTAATGTTTATAAAAAGAAAACTTTATATTTAACAGTATTATAATGCAACTTGCGTTCTATATACTCATTAGTTTTATATGATAAGATTTTAGTGTTTTGTCTAATTTAATAATAAATTTAATGTTAAGTAAAAGTTAGCTTTCTAATAGCTCCCAAATGCCCTGGTACGGCCGTGAGTGGGGAGAGTTAGCTCTATCTCTCGAAATGCTCTCACATGACCACGTACATACAACCACTGCCAGGAAAGTCTTACTCACTGCCTTCTCGCGACTTACTGTTGTTCACGAAATTGAAAGGACGAAAAGCGAGTTTCTGGCAGAGGATTTAACCAGGTTGGTGGACATGGGGAGTACACCTAGAGGAGTTGCATAACCCTGATTACAAACCAACGCTACCATGAGACCTCATCTCCTTACATTGCTCCACTGCCTTGGGGATTAGACATTCGGGTCGAAGGCTCCGGGTGTGGCCCCCTAAGAAAACCACTTACTTCAGTCTGCGCACTCGGACAGTATTCCAAGCCACACAGAAATCATGTGACTTATGTAACGCCTATTAATTCGGTACTCCTTTGTACCAATATTTATGTATACAAATAATAAATATTTTTCGAATGAATTATGTTCAATTGTTTACTTTGAAACTATAAATAAATGAATATATTTGTAGATATGCAAATGAGTCGAGAAATGAGATTTTCTGACGTTTCGTGACTCAGTGTAAGCCACTTCTTCAGACTCGACTTTGTTTTGATTAATCGCACATAATATTTTTGTGTTGTTCCTTTCAACTATTTAAACTTGGATTAATTTTGATTTGGTTATTTATTTATTCTCTGAAGAAGTGGCTTACACTAAGTCACGAAATGTTAGAAAATCTAAATTTTCTACACATTAGGATATCTACAAATCTATTTTTTTACTTATAACAATCCACTGAATACTCAATTTATTCGAAATTATCAAATCTAACCTTTGTAATGATACCTACTACTTATTATGAATTGTAAGTATTTATTTTCTGTATTTTATAATTCAGGCTACATAGTATGTTTAGATAAGTCTCTAACTTAGTTACATCATACATGAGGAAAGATTTAGGATAAGGTTGATTACTCTTATTTATAGTCTTATTGTATCAATATTGTTTATCGTTATTACACTTTCATGATCATTCTACAATGTTTCAGAAATTAATGCATAGAAAGAGAGATAAATGATTTTTTGTGTATAAGTTAAGCTTCGATTACAATTATTCTCTTATAATGTTCAGTGATTTCGAGTTCACACTATAAATGAATTATCTACTTCAAAGAAAACTACATTATTGATGGTTTTGACAATCTGGGAGTATGACCTCTGTGTCTGTTTGATGTCGGTTAATCATGCCTTTTTTTCTAAGTAGTTTTAAATAAGTTAGCTTCATACTATTAAGATCTTATCTTCTATGACGAAAATCCATGGGGCCCAAGGTAAAGTTTGTTATTTTTAGGGTCAACATTTTCCAACTCTCGCCTTCGATTGTACTATCCCTTGAAATCCAACTTATCTAAGCTTTTATTCAGTCAGAAGCATAGTTTCGTCCTCGGATCTTGAATTTGTTGCTTTTAGACTTACTGCTCTCTAATAGACATAGATACTATATTCAGACTTAGAGCAACAAATATCTCAGCCAACATATAGGTTGATTAAATGATCACACTATGTAAACCTGAACACCACATGAGTTTAGGATCTGCGACCGGTGCTGATGTATTCACTGTTAGTCTGAAACTAGATTTTGTATTTCATCATTTCTTCATATTTGCCTTATCGTTGCGTCTTTCGGAATCAATATTCTTGATGTTCAATCTTTCACATTATCACTTTGATTCATTTTCAATTCATCTTGTCGTACTAGTATGGTCCAGCTAATTGAGTCAATGCATCGACACGTCAGGCTGTATGTTGATAATGACTTATACTGACACTATCGCCTATTTGTCTCAGTTGTGGTTAGAAAGGTCACAAGTAGGTAAGAATAATCTGATGACGATAACAGTAGATAGTGATTAGGCTTCAACCACAAAATGATGTAAAAACGCCTTATATTGTAAGTGTTCATCAATATTTTTGAAGTACCATTCAATCTATTATAGTTGTTACTAAGACATTTTCCCCAATTCTTAGTGTCCTTACTATTGTGTCAAACATTTGATTTCAGAAGAAAACATTTTTCCTATACTGTCTCTCATTTTCATTTGTTTTCTTAATAAGATATATCTGTATTGCTAACTTTTATTTATTTATTTATGCAAAAACACATAAACATCGGTACAAGAAGGCACCAAACAGATATGCGTCACATCAATCATTCGATTTGTGTGAGGGCTCAGATACTGCCCGAGTGCCCAAACCGAAGTAGGTTGTTTCCTTAGTGGGCCACGCCAGGACCTTTGACCTAAAGGTGTAATGCACAAGGCGGTGAAGCAATGTAAGTAGATGCGGTCCCATGGTAGCCGGTGATAAACAATTGGTTCATATGCCATTTATTCCCTCAGAATCCTGGAGCTCATGTGCAGCATTGGTTTGTAATCAGGGTTATCCAACTCCCCTAGGTGACATTTCCGTGTCCACCAACCCGGTTAAAACGCCGAACATTCACTTTTCATCCTCTCAATTTGACTCTCCTCACTCTCGGCAATACCAAGGCATTTGAGGGCAAATTTACTTTTATAGATTAATATATTTCTTGATGTGATTTCGTTGTCTCAGTTTCACATTTCTAACAATAGTAGTGTTAATTCTATCGAAGCGTCTACTTGACCTGATTGAGATACGCGCGAAACCGAAGTTCCAAAACAACGATTTGTTTACAATAGCGGTTCTTTATTGAATAATACACAAATTTTAGTTACATACCTCAACTTGTGAGGTGTCTGTGGCGTTTAAACGCGTCCTTCAAGTATAAAGATAAAAGGCTTCCTGTAACAGCAACATAAAGAATAATTATAACATACGATAGTACAAAGGACAGCTGATAGCTGTGTCTAAATTTGATAGCAGTTTATGGACAACCGAAACTCGAACCGAAAGCAAAACAATATCGAAACTGTTGCGTTTAAACAAATGCACGAAACTGTGGATAAACGTTACAGTGGTTAAGGTACAGTAATTATAATGATAAGTACAATAAATGTCATAAATATATGTGAATAATTCAGAATAATACACTACAACTTGCGTTACAACATAAGTGTAAAATTGTTGGGAACACAATTGCTTACTGAATGTAAATAAGTAGTACAAAACAATATACAAAAGAGTGGAAAAGAAACGAGTAGGAACAATGTAAGCAAACATAACAAGTAGTAATATTAATACTTATTACCATTAAAATATTATGTATAACTCTCTGTTTATTTTTTATCCTTTATTTTTCTCTTCTATTTTCAGTTCTCTACTACAATGATTGTATGTATTTAGCTCATGAATGTTTAACATTAAGTGAACGTAGTCTTTATAAATTTGTTCAACAGTTTTTAGATTTAGGTTATGATATAATGACTAATACATTGAACAATACCAATAATACATCAAATGAATCAAATAAAATTAATCATTTAAGTGTATTAGAGAGATCAGCTTCTTTAAGCACATGTATTTTGGTACCACATTTACGTCAATCTGGTGTTAATAATTTATTAGATCATTTAAGACGTGAAAGACAATTTTTATTACAATGTGTTGAAAGAATTCAAGGATTTCATGTAAGTTTCTTTTTATGTAAGAAAGTTTATCTTTGTGTACAATTTTAATGTTTACACTTTCTGTTAATAGTTTTTTTTTTCTGTTTTCTCAAATTGTATACAAAATTCATCTGTGTTTATAAACATACATATTTCTGATAAATAAAATGTACCTTCTTTGGGAAAATATTTGATGACAGAAGTAAACTATGTGCATGATCATAAGCCAATCAGATTTGAAACAGTAATTTGTCTTGGATTTTCACGTGGAATTTTAAAACTTACATACTTTCTTCTGTTACTCCTCACGGAGGAGCATAGGGCCGCCCAATAACACTCTCCATCCAACTGTGTTCTGGGCAGTCCTTTCCAGTTCTTTTTAGTTGTTATTCATCCTTTTCATATCTGCTTCTATTTCCCGACGTAATGTGTTGTTTGGCCTTCCTCTATTCCACTTCCCTTCAGGATTCCAAATTAGGGCTTGCCTCGTGATGCAGTTTGATGATTTGCGTAATGTATGTCCTATCCATTTGCATCGTCTTTTCCTAATTTCCTCTTCAACTGGAACGTGGTTTGTTATCTCCCACAGAAGATTGTTGCTGATGATATAAGTATAATTCAAAGCTAAGTACAAATATATCTATTTGATAATCAGACAATGGTGGACGGTGTCTCAATTTAGTCGATTGGTTGAAGTTAGACATTAACACCGTTGAATGCCGGCCGGCTCAATGGTCTAGAAGTTAAGCGTTCACGCGTGAGACTGATTTGTCTTGGGTTCGAATCCCACGAAGTGGTGTCGTGGATGCGCACTGCTGAGATGTACCATACTAAGATGAAATGACCGTCCAGTGCTTCCAGATTTACCATGGTAGTCTAACTTCATCTCCACAAAACTTTTTCTTATAATAATAATAATCAATTATTAATTAGTTTCATAGTATTACAATGATAGTTTAAACATATTTCAAATGATTTTCTGTTAATTAACATTATCTATATGAAAAGATGCCATTCTCAGTTGTTCTAATCATCAAATTCCATTATTAAAATTTGACATAATATTAATAATAATAATAATAATAGTTTGATCTTTCATTAGTGTTATTTCCATCATCTGAATGATAAACACTATTCTATATTGTATGATATAAACAAACTGATCAATTCTATATTGGATAACATTAAGCATATGATAAACATATTTACACGTAGAATAAATATCTCTTTCTTAATTTATCATTAACAAACTAGTGTATATGGTTGTGTAAATTATGCAAATGAACTTTTGACCGGATGATTGTATATCATAGAAAGGTATGACTGGCCTCCGACCATTCATATATATATATATATATATATATATATATATATATATATATATATAGAGAGAGAGAGAGAGAGAAGGATTGCATAAACAATGCCAATTATTTTGTTGTTTATTTCAAGTTATTAATTGAATGTTCGTTACATAGTGCAAGTTTATTATTATTATTACTATTATTGGTGTGTGTGTGTGTATGTTTGTTCTATTAGAAACTTAGAAGTACAATATCGTGACCATGGGACTAATTAAACTAACTATAATATGGGCGTTACTACTGTCATAAATGTGATATGATACACGAGATACTAGGATTTCTATTTATTTCTATTTATCGTCAGGATAGATGAAGAAACAAGGAGAGGAGACTTGATGAAATACTTTGTGCTGAAAATTCTATATTGTACCAAAAATCTGATATTGAATAAGGTCACTAATAATCACTAATAATAATAATAATAATAATAATAATAATAATAATAATAATAATAATAATAATAATAATAATGGGATCAAAGGTGGAAAGGGATGTTGAATAAAAAAAATTACACACTACTAAGGCTCTGGCAATTCATCGATCCAAGCCTTAACACTGCGTGTAACTCCTCAATCTTCCATGACCCTAATATTCTTTTCCAATGTGTTTTGATTATGTTTTTGAGTTCTACTTGAAGCTCTTCTAGGTTTACTCTCGATCTCAAGCCCAGATAAATGAAACTGGTTGGACATGTGGTTAACAACTCTGTTTCTTAACGAAGATCCTTGCCAAATATCCTTTTATTTTATTTGCGCCTGTTACCTTTCGTGAAGCTTGAACCACTGACCGTGATCATCATCTGTAAACTTTTTTGTATGATTATCATTCAATGGTTATTATAACTTATACATTTTTTCATTTCCTCTTCATATCTGTAAACAGTTACCTCTCATATTCCTGACCAACAAATTATTCTTATCCTTACCCCATTTCTCTATAACCTCTCTATATTTAAAATCTTGAATCACTTTATGATGCAATTCTTTTTCTATTCTCTTATAGACTCACATATATATTTATCAAACAAGTGTAACAAATATACAACTTAAGTAAATGGGAACAAAAATTTCTGTGTTGAATTCTCTTTGCTTTTTTTTTGTTGATTCATTGACACAACCAATTATTTTTGATTAACAATGATTATTGAACTCATATATTTGTTATAGAATGTCAGTTCTTCAATTGGTAATCGTCATTGTACTACTGCTATAGAAGATTGTTGTCATCAATTGCATAAAATTTCAGAAGCACTCAGTCCACTTCCTCGTACAGTTTATTTTCGTGCTATGGGTAAGTTTATACTAAATCGATCTGGATATATATTTTTTGTTTTATACACATAAACATTCGTATAAGGAGGTACCAAAAACATATATTCCACACCCTGTCATTCGATTTGTGTGAGGGCTGCGATACTTCCTGGGTGCTCAAAGCAAAGCAAGTGGTTTTCTTTTGAAGCTACATTCAAAACCTTTGATCTAAAGGTCTAATCCATAAGGCAGTGGAGCAACATTAGAATATGCAGTCTCATGGTAGCCGGTGATCAAGAATAAGTCCATACACCATTTATTCCCTCAGGATCCTGGAGTTCTATGCACCATTATATATGTACCTCATTGTTTTTTTGATGCTTGGTTAGTTTAAATAATGCTAGAATGAATCACGTTCTCTGAAGCAAGGATAGAGAAAATATTTTGAATCTTGTAATAATAATGATAATAAATTTTTTAAAGGGTCATCGTATTTTGGTTTGAACGGATGTGAATTTCACCAAACTACCTTAAATTTAGCAATGTCTTAAGGTTAAAATAACGAGTTTCATTTTTGGATATGTAATGATACCGTTATTAAACTTAAAAAAGAAATGAGAACAAATTCTATGTAAAAAACAATGAAAAATGAGTTATTTATTTTGGTACGGATCTATAAAGCTCGTTTAGTTTTCTGCCAACTTACATCCCTTATGAGGTAGGTACACGAGGTACTCGTTTACCAACCCAAAAACAAGTTAACTGGACACCTGTATGTCCTGTTCTACTTTGTCGCTGTGAATCTTGACCTTTATAAATAAAGGATATTCGTATATTACTATTATTTGATCATATTTACCTGGCGTAAGTTGAGACTATCGAGTGAGCAACGGTCAGGCTATATCTAGGGTATTAGATAAAAGATTACAAATCGGTCTATGAATTAATCAATATTCATAGACTGAGATTACTGAGACATGTATTACATAGCCTAACCACTACCTACCTACCTAGACAGATGATGTTGACTGATGGAGTCGGTTGAAATTACAGTAGGGATGGCCAAACTATAATGTGATTGTTAAACTGGGTTGTAGTGGCAGTTAGGTACAGAATATCTGGTTGGAATCCGTGCAATTATTGCAACCAATTGTTGGAGACGCTCGATGATATGGCTGCGTATCAGTCACAGTGGTGTAAATACATTCACTCTTTGTCTTCCCTCAGATATAGAATTTCAAATTGATCATATATATATAATACGTGGGTCACAGATAGTTTTTGAATAAACAGGCCTGCCACCTTGATGCGGTGAACGGTCTTACCTTCTATAATGACCTAACTTAGCTATATTGGCCGAAACAACCGTTTTTACCTTTACAGGTGAGTCAACTAAAGAGCGATAATACTTACATCAACAAGTTTAAATTCTGAGAGTGAATTACTGTTGGTTACTATACTGAGATGTAACGGTATCCGAAGTTTTTCTTTCACCTCAGACATCCAGTATCCAGCACCTTTGATCTATGTTAAGTGGTGCCAACTATTTCGTAGTGATTACGGCGATAATTACAGTCGGTAGTTGGAAACGTTGTGTGACATGAATCAGAATTTATAATAACGGGGCAAAAATACATTCACTTGTTATCTTTGTTGGCTGTTTACTTTGCTAATTTCATCTCGTCGTGCTGATGTAGTTTAGAAACTTGTACTGACGTATATATATATATATATATATATATATATATATATATATATACTAATATTTCTGTACCTCATCAGACTACTTCAATTCAGGTTAAGTTGACTGAACAATGTCTATGATCTTTCTGTATCCAAAATGAGTATGGTAAATGTTACTGTTAGTAAGTTTACTTCATGAATATTTGACTGAAGTCTTTCAAATTTGACTAACTTCACTTCTAGTGTGAAATGTTTAACAATTTTATTACATGACCATCTACGTCAGTCAGCTATAACGTAGGACCAGGCACGTATATGCATCGATCCAAGTTGCCATACCGCATTAGCACAACAAGATGAACACCGGATTCATAGGAGTAGTTAAGTCAATGGTGGTAATATATAAAAGAAGGATTGCATATAAGGATAGAGTACAGGAAGAAGGATTTGGTACGTAGAAAGAAAGATATGAAGCAATTTTAATCTCACGGTTTAAGGGAATACAGAAAGTTTATACACCTACGCCATTGTGATCGGTTGTGAGCCATCTCACCCAGAGTCTCCAACGATTGGTTACGATAGTCACACGGACCCCAACCAAGTAGTCTGCATCTACCACCAACATGGCTCAGACTGGGAGTTAGTGACTTCAAGCACTGATGCCACGTTTTGGTTTGGCCGCCCTTAACTTTCTTCCAATTATCCCCTACACTAGTCAGCATTGCGCGTCGTGGTAATCGGTGTTCAGGCATACGCAAAACGTGGCCTAACCATCTCAGTCGATGAAGATTCATAACCTCATCAACTGATTTACCATCATTCCCTAGTACCCTGCGTCTAATCTCACTAATACTTACCTGGTGATCCCAGCAGATGCGAGCAATAATTCTAAGACATCTGTGATCAAATATTAGTAGCTTATGAGTATCTTCAACTCTTAGTGTTCATGTTTCGCAGCCGTATAGTAGAACGGAACGAACTGCCGCGCAGTATACTCGTCCCTTAATTGATAAACGGATATCTCGCCTGCGCCATAGATGACGTAAGTTGGCGAAAGCTGAGATTTCGACAAACACCAACCCATTAAGACTGATCAGCGTCCTCACCAAACAGGACCATGTCATCTGCGTATTGTAAGTCGATAAGTGATTAGTCGAACTATTTTCAAGCACACATTACTTAAGTAGGTAGTTACTTAAGAGTTTATTACCCTATACACTTCTACTTCACTAAAAAATTATAACAATATAGTTTACAATTTATTCTACATTGAATGATCTAAATAATTAAAGTCATTATATTTTGTTCATTATCATATGGTTTCTTTTTCTTTTATTCCTTTTTTTTAATTTTCAGGGATCATGTGTAATTGTGTATGTACGGAATTAGTAAAAACTATCTTGAAGTTAATCGATATCACGAAATCCGATTGTGATAACATTCTGATCTTGTTGGAGTCTATCAAAAACACTGTAAGCCATTATTATTATTATTATTATTATTATTATTATTATTATTATTATTATTATTATTATTATTATTATTATTATTATGGTGAAGCTGAAGTATAAGGACGAGCTTGAGTATATCTGTAAATGATTTTCTGATAAGCCATTAACAGATTCAGCTGATCAGAATGCATTAATTATGTATGGATGAGTGATTTATGTGGCCCATGATTAGAAATTCTATAAGTTGAGTATGTATAGTCAGGATTAGAATATATAGCTTAATTTTGCAATTGTAACTATGATATAATGCTTATAATTTAGGTTTGTAAGATTTAAAGGATTGATATATCTTCACTCCAAAAACCCCCATATTAACACGAAACTCTACATTCTAACAAATTTTTCAAATGGTACATTTTCATATTCTATTGAATAGACTTTTTTAACGTGATCAACTGTTAGCTCTTATTTTATTTCATCTAATTCATCATTTGTAGACGACCCGTTCAATTGATAGATGGTGCTTTATGGCCTTGAAACGATTTCCTGGTTCATAATTGATTCACCTTTATAGCTCAGTTTAGCCATTATTATTATTGACTATTTAAATAGATATATTTAGACCAGGAAAACAGATTAATAGTAATAATAATCCATTGTCTTTGTCGTTATCATTAAGCTTAACAGTTCAATATTTTTTCGATCATGGGAGCCATAGAGATGAAATATAATTAGTAATAATTTAACTCATTCACTACGTAATCCAGATAAAACACATACTCTAAGTGTGTTTTCCATGATAGGATAACTTTAATCTTTGTCGGATCACGGTTAATACAGATTTGTATCCTAGATAAATCAACTTCTATACAACTACTTTAATGGTACATTATCTTTCGACTGTTGGTTTTCACATTCGAACTCCGTTCTGCCTTTTGGGGGGAGGGGGACAAGTTTGGTAGTATTTCTAGCTCTGAAATAATACGGTGATTGATCACCTAATAAAGACAACAACCATATGTAGCCATTAAGTATGATGTTCAAGGTAGTAACCTTTTCTTTACTGTGTAAATTTAAAGACACAGTAAACTGAGAATCTTTTAGTGCAATGTGATTTTTTGTTCCTGATTTTACATTATCTTTAACGTGATCTATTTCAATAATCAGAGAAGGGTTTTTGTCAATATTATAGTAATTTAGTAGTTGAATTCATTAGTCAACTGAAGCTAGACCACCATGGAAAATCTGGAAGCACTGAGCGGCCGTTTTTCCATGAGGACAAGGTTTATTTGACGCTCTTCATTTCTGTTTAAACAATATACGAAGATTAACGAGAATATTTTTGTGATATACAGGGAGATATTTTTACATATGGATTTAATATCTCTTAAAGGGTTGTTGACAAAATCAGATTTTTATAAGATCTGAAGTTTTTGCTTCCATTAATTCTAAGGTACACGGTGCGTTGAGAATTAAAAACAGACATAATGAATAGCAATAATAATAATAATAATAATAATAATAATAATAATAATGAATGGCAACTGGAAAGGAAAGCCTATGAAAGTGTTGGTTGGAGGTTAATGGTCGACAGCTTATGCTCCTCAAGGTTTAACAAGTGTAAGTAAATAGTTACACAGGAAGATGATGAAAGGTTGGCAAAACTTGATTTTACAGCTGAACAACTCATACAATCGCTAAGGTCATACAAATAGACAAATGATAAAGAAACGCTAGCAGTTACTATTACTAGCATGATTATAACATTCTAAACCAAAAAAAGAAACACACTAATCCTGTAATTGCTTTATCATCAGTTTACTGATGATTTATTTTTGCCTTTTATTGTTTCGACCCAATTTTTCCCCTCTCTCCACCCTTCTTTCTCGCCCTGTTTATGTAATCGATCGGTTAGTGTGTCCTCATATTGTTAACTATATTTTTCTCTTATTATTTACATTTTATCCTTTTTTTCTCATCCTAAATAAATAAAAGAAGGATTAAAAAACTATTCATTCCTTCCTTCCTTCCAATTTGTTCTAAATACTTCACTTTATATAAGACCTGAAACTTTATAGATTAAAATAAATTATACAAATAACCTTGAACTGTTTTTCAACGAATATGTGTAAATTCTGTTTAGTTTTGAAATGATTTACCAATAAGAATTTGATAAATAGTTTCCATATAAATAATAAATGTTTTCTATTTTAAATAATGAAACTTTTCATCATAGATGATTCGATCAGCTGTAATTATTTAAATGAATTTCGCTTTGAAATCTGATTGGTTCATTCATGTGTTTTATTTTTACCGCCTAATATTTTCATAATTTAATGAATAAGATTTTGTTTACTTCATCCAATGATGTTTTTCGTTGATTATTATTATTATTATTATTATTATTATTATTATTATTATTATTATTATTATTATTATTATACTGTAACCTTAAGGTATTTACCCTGGTCAATCAATATTTCGCTTGTTTGAACACACACACACACACCTCTCCCATTTAAGGAAGGGAATTTTGTGTTGTGACCTGATAATTCTTTATGTCAGTAGAATAGACAGGAAGTTAATTTGAAATCAACTATGTATCTTCGTTGTTATTCAGAAAACTGTGGGGGTGGTTGGTTGGTTGGAAAACCCAGTTGAATATCAAGATTTTATGAATGTATTTTGGTGTTTGATTCCAAGTTATTATTTAACAAGAAAGAAAGTGTTTTAGTAAATATGTTGATGATAATATGGAAGGATGAGGCGGAGTCGGCGAATTTGTTACTATATTACTTGAAATTGTTCATCATCATGGTTTTAGTGCGTGGGCTGAGATACTGCCCGGGTGCCCAAACCGAAGCAGGTGGTTTTCTTAGGGGGCCACACCCCGAGCCTTTGACCCAAGGGTCTAATCCACAAGGCAGTGGAGCATCGTGAGGAGATGCGGTCCCATGGAAGCCGGTGACCAAAAGTTGGTTCATACGCCATTTGTTCCTGCAGGATACTGGAGCCCATGTGCACCATATAATTGGGATCCGGTTATAGCGCCGGACGTTCGCTTTTCGTCCTCTCATTTTCGTAAACAACACCCGTGATGTGAGAAGGCAGTGTGTAGGACTTCCCTGGCAGAGGCTGTATACGCGTGGCCGTGTGAGAGTATTTCGAGAGGGAGGGCGAACCCTCCCCGCTCTCGGCCATACCAGGGCATTTGGGGGCAATGTTAGTCTGGCTGTAAAAGGTCGGATCTACAACGCGTCGGTGAGAGCAGTTTTGCTCTATGCTTGTGAAACCTGGCCTCTCCGAGTTGAGGATGTTAGACGACTCTCTGTGTTCGATCATCGTTGTCTCCGAAGGATTGCTGGCATCCAATGTCAACACCATGTCAGTAATGCAGAGGTTCGACATCGAGTGTTCGGTCACAGATACGATAATGAAATTGGTGTCACCATCTTGAAACACCGACTTCGGTGGCTTGGACATGTTCTACGAATGTCGTCCCAAAGAATTCCACGTTGTGCATTATTTGCCGACTCTGGGACTGGTTGGAAAAAGCGGAGAGGTGGTCAGTATATGACATGGTGTCGTGGTATGAAAGAAAGCTGCAAAGGGCTGGCTTCTGTTGGTTCTTCACGACTCCCTGGTTGGGGTCCGAAAGACGGTGTAACGCAGTGGCTAGAGACGTTATCAGAATAGAAGCCAGTGGCGATCCTGCTGTAACCTTTTACTTTCTTCATAAAAAGTGTTTGTATCTTCCTTAACTGAAAGATCTCTTCTGATTGTACCTTTCCGTTTTCCCCATCATTGTTCTCTCTCTCTCTCTCTTTTTTTTTATTTATCTATAATTCCCCACGTTCATTACTTTTTTTTTCTCTTTTCTCCTTCTCTTCAAATTATCATTGTTTTGTGTGGCGCATATATATTTGGTGCCCCCCCTGTACCAATATTTATGTGTTTAAATAAATAAATAAATAATAAATAAATATTATTTGAAAATTGTTCGTTCTGGATACCTGTTGTTTTCTGAATTAGCCTTCTATCAATCGAGAATTTGTTGTAGACTGATAGATCCCTGTCTCACAAAAGTATTCGTCACTCCATAGATCTATGTAATAAACTAGTCATCTTTCCACTTTTTCAACCCAGTCTTATTGTCGGGAAACAATACACAATGTAGCAGCCGTTAGGATAACATTCGTAAAACATGTCCAAGCTACTGATGTCAATGTTTCCTGTTGATGGCACCAATAGAGTTATGGTCACTGTGGTGTTCCCCTTGGATATCAGCAATCCTTTGAAGAACCTTTTCTAACTTCCTTCCTTCATGAGTGAGCAGCATCACTTAAGATTCTGATCGTTTAACAGAAACACTGTCATACCCCAACATAGTCACCAGTATGACTTTGATCTAGAATCTTTTACTTTTTATTTTGTCAATTCTCAATCTACCTACGTTGGATGGTAGGACCTAAATTAAGAAATTTTTCAGTCGTTATAGCTCAATTCAGTTATTACAAGCCTTGATCACGACGTCAAGTTAACAGCTACGATTGAACTTGACTATTCTAAAGAATTATTTTTCCTTTTTTGAGATTTTCTCAATGTCCACAAACAAGACATTGTATTGATCTTATTATTGTTTGTTTATTATTGGTTGATGTTGGTTAATGATGAATTTATTATTTGCTACTTTTTAAGTATCCATCACTTCGTAGAAGTTTTATGTTGATCGACTCCATAAAGTTTGATGTAAATTTATTCATGTATGATTACTCGTTAGTTGCTACTAATATTGAACTGATTCATGTAAGTAGCTACAGACTATCTTGTTGAGATCTAGGTGATTATCAAAATCAGTGGTTGGAAACCCTGGGTAGTATGACTTAAAATCGTTCGCAATAGCGTACGAATATTCACTTTTTTGTCTTTGTCATATTTTCTTTTCAAGTCCTATCTTCGATGCCTGATGTTTTTCATTTCTACTAATACTATTACTATCTTGTTCTATCCTGGGCATTTTCCTGACAATCTCATTTCACTGTGCTAATAAGCTCTGGTAGTTTGAACTGATGTACACATGTTCCGTGTTCTGTATTGTGTATGACCGACTAATACCATTACATAGTTATTTAAATGAATAAACCCTGATTCAAACTTTGCTGTTTTACAGTTCACATATAGTTAGCTAAATCATTCGATCCTACATTATGTACACTATATGTTTTCTCGTATACAAAAAAATAACTAGCAAGGTATTCGTCCTCGTTGTTATTGTTGGGGCCATTAAGAATTTAATATGTTTACCTAATTTTCTATCCTATTGATTAGATCATGGAATTTTTCAAACCTTCTGAAGTCGTACATCAGCCGCCGACAAAAGAACCAATAATTAAATCACAGCATGTAAGTAAATTTTTTGTTTTATGTTAAATGAATATGAGGAAAAATGAAGTTATTACTGTATGAAAGATTTGTGGGAATTGTTGAGTTTCATAAGTGACATCATGGACTAAAAAAATTTGTTTTGTCCGAGTTAAGCTCTTACCGCTAAACTTAAAGGTCCTTTGTTCGATACCCTGTGGTGGGGTCGTGGATCTACACTGTCACTGAAGAATTCCATGCTATACGTATTAGTTGTCCGGTGCTTCTTGATTTTCACTGGCTGACTTCCTAAAATCAGTGCGCGATGTAAACTACTTAACATTTCATTTACCTGTTGGATTGATGTCGGTGTTTGACAAAACGTTTTTTGTACTTAATAATAAATGTCGCCTTTTAAGTTATTCGTTGCGAGTTTCGAAATGTTAAATGTTTTGTTGGAAGTGAAACAATCAGAATCCTTGCCTACACTGAATTAAATCCTTTTCGGGTTAGTTCTGTGTTGTGGGTTACTTATATCCACACAAGTAGTATATAACGGTTGTCAGGCATAGGATGTATTTCAGCAGAATATCGATAAGGAAAGAATGGGATCGGAACGCACTTAGTATGAAAACGTATGAATAATGAAATCTAAGACCATGAATTGATGTTTGCAACAGGATGAATTGATGTTTCGCAAATTGACGATTTACCATATGGTTCTCAGATTTTATTGAGATTCTCTGTAATTTCGTGTCAAATACATTCTATTGTCCCCACTGGTGTTCTGGTCCACTACAGTACTCGTGAAATATGGGCTTACATTACCGTTCTACTTAACGTGTGTTGAATACCTTAATCGATAAATAGTTTGTAAATTAGGACCCCAAATGCCCTTGTACGGTCGAGGGTGGGGAGAGTTAGCTCTCCCTCTCGAAAGGCTCTCACGTGACCACACATATACAGCCACTACCAGGGAAGTCCTATTCACTATCTTCTCGTGGCATTACTGTCGCTTACGAAACTGAGAGGACGAAAAGCGAATGTCAGGCGAGGGCTTTAATCGAGTTAGTGGACACGGAGGATCCACCTAGGGGAGTTGAAAAACCTTCATTCAAAACCAATGGTACACATGGGCTTCAGAATCCTGAGGGAATAAATAGCATATGAACCAATTATTGGTCACCGGTTACCATGACACTGCATCTCCTGACGTTGCTCCAATGCCTTATGGATTAGACCTTTAGGTCAAAGGCTCCGGGTGTGGCCCCCTAAGGAAACCACTTACTTCATTCTGGGTACCCGGGTAGTATCACAGCCCATACAGAAATCAAGTGACTTGTGTGGCGCATATGTATTCGGTGTCCCTTTGTACCAATAGTGCGTGACATGTAAATTTTGTTGTTTTACACTATCTTATCATAACTGTGAATTAGTTATTTGAATCATCCCATTGGTGTTGAGAATTACAATTGATCAGTATCTATTTTTTTGAGAGGGAGAGAGAGAGGTGTGTACGCTATGTGGATTACTTTGATATTGCCATTAATTCACAAACAGTTTGATAAGCTGAAATGAATCAACTTTTCAACTGAATTTACCTGGTATATTCAAGAGTTAATGTTTATTCTGGGACATATAGAACGAAACATGCGTCTTGGATTCATCTGCTGGCCAATATCAGTAATTTAGTGGTTCATTTGTAAAAACAAAACACAACTAGAATGTATTTCCTATAATGAAGGATAAATATCTTTATTGGATACGAACTAAGATGCTAAATGTTCCAAGTTATTTGTGTCTTTTTTATTCGCATAAAATCTGGTACGACTTTGCACCAAAAATAATATGTTGCAGAAGGATGTCTGTGTGTAGACTGTTGTACCACTATCTGTGAACCTAAATTGAGACAAATAGTTTCCTTACGTGAACATTGCTCGAGTCTATGGTTAAAGGTCTTATCGAAATCGCATTTAAACAATGTCAGGGTTTATCATCCTATGGTAGCCAGTGACTGAAAGTAGGTTTATGTATTATTAGTTCCTTCAGGATTCTGAATCTTATTTTATTCATTGGTTTTGGAACCATAGTTTTCCTATTCCATTATGTGGACCATCCGGGTGCATCAACCATGTTTAAGCACTGGAATTTCAATTTTCGTTCTTTTATTGTAAACAACACCTACATGTTGTAAAGAAAGTGATCATGTCTTCTCTGGAAAGACATATAACCTCATGACTGTAACAGCATTCCGAAAAGGTGATCGAATTTTCTTCATCTTCAACTATACCAAGATATTTAGAAACTGATCATTTATGTTCTGCTTGTCGTTATTTGATTGATTTTATTCACTAATAACATCAATTCCATGTTAAATTAATTCTTTTTATGATGCTATTGAATTGAGTAATGAAAATAAGGTTTAAAAAGGTTAAATGCATTTCTACAACAACACAATTATATATACCGTTTTAAAATGTACTATGTAAGTTTGTATTATCAGTGCTCTGTGTCGAAGTGCTGAAAAATGTAGAATGAGAGTTATTTTACTTATCGGAACATACACAATTCACTGACATGTATGTGTACATTATTTATTGAAATGATTCTTATTAAGACGTGTCAATTTACGAGCTTCGTACCGATATTGTATTTCAACATGTGTTAGTCATACTTATCTAATGATTGATATAAAATTGATTGACTAAATTGTTGTTAAACAATTACAACAACAACTACTACTACTACTACTACGTAAATATTGCATTTCAGCCTTGTTAAACTAATATTAATCTAAAATTTGACTTGTTAATTCACATTATTCATATGTATTGGGTTAATTAAATTATGGCATGTCCAACTTTTTAACAGGTTTCAAATATATACAAGAAATGATTTGTCTCTTAAACGTCACTATAATCTATAACTGACTATAATCTCTATACAACTTCATATGTTGTTTTTATTCATTGTCGATAACAATAAAATTTTTATAAGTAACCATGGATAATGGCTAGCAGTGAAATCAAGGACTCACATTTCGTCCTATTTGGAACTTGTCAGCTGAATATATGTGCATCTCAGAGTTTGATGTTCACTCAACCCAGTACCGTTCACTTCAAAACGCCATCGCGTTATCCACTTAGTTACTGAGTCTTGTTAGCCACTTGCTTGTGAAATGTATCTTTGCTTTATAATGCTTGTGAATTAAGGCAATATCGAGGCAATACGCATAGTATGCACATATGCCAATAAGAGACTGATCAATATCAGTCCTAAAGATCATTGTGAAGATTCAAGTAAACAATACTAAGTGAATACAATTATTGGTTTAATTTTATTAAATGAGTAATATCTTCTTGCAAGTAAATTTCAGGTACTTGTGTACGACCTTTACTCTAAATAGTAGGTCTGATGTTACTACCCGGCTGCCCAAACCAAAATAGGTAGGGTTGGGTTTCGAATCTCGAACTCCGAAGCCGTATGTCGAATGCTTCAACCGCTAAACTACCGCCTTCGTATTTGGTGTATATGTGAATGTCATTTAAGCATCTGGTTTACGTTTTTTTTATAGCTACACCGTTGTCAATGGGATAGAGTTGCTAACCCAATCTTTAAGAAAAAGAGAGAGGTAGAGTAGAACGATATTACTCACCTGGCCAATTCGAAGTAGAGGAAGAGGGACTCGAACTTGAAACCTAATGGTATGATAAAGCCCCTAAATGCCCCGGTACGGCCGAGAATGGGGAGAGTCCGCTCACTCTCTCAAAATGCTCTCACGTGGCCATGCGTATATAGCCTCTGCCAGGGAAGTCCTACTCACTGCCTTCTCACATCATGGTTGTTGTTTACGAAAATGAGAGGACGAAAAGCGAATGTCCGGCATTCTAACCGTATTGGTGGAGATGGAGAGTCTACCTAGTGGAGTTGGAAAACCCTGATTCCAAATCAATGGTGCACATGGGATGCAGTACCCTGAAGGAACAAATGGCGTGTGAACCAATTATTGGTCACCGGTTACCATGAAACTGCATCTCCTTACGATGCTCCACTGTCTTGTGAGTCAGACCTTTAGGTCAAAGACTCCGGGTGTGGCTCCCTAAGAAAACCACTTGCTTCGTGGGTTTGGGCACCCGGGCAGTATCACAGCACTCGCACATATCAAATGAGATTTGTGTGGGGCATATGTATTTGATGCCCTCTTGTACCAATATCAATGTGTTCAAAAAAACTAATCATAGCGAATAGTATATTGTCACATGAATTTTGACAAATCAATCTAAATTGACAGTTGATACCAGTTTCTATACGAATCAAATTTCTGAAAGTAATTCTCATAAAAATAATTCTAAAACTAAGTTACTATTTATATTCATTTTTATATTATCGTTTATTTGGTTTTGATTATTAACTCCTTATACAACTGATAGTATATAATCAATAGAATTCAATCAACAGTACTAACACAATAGGGGAAACTATAATTTATGGGTGAAACAATCAGATCTTGTATTTTGGCAAGAAGTTCATTCGCTCATTTAGTCATATATCATTTTAGTATTATAGCTGATGTCAGTTCGTGATGAAAACATTAAATTGTATTCCTCACATTAATATATAACCCTCATACAAACTTGGTAAGTGAATAGAAATTCCAATGTCATTTTGGCGTTACTCAAATATCGTCTCTAAATTATAGCCTCATTATAGATTGGATAATATAACATTGATGACTGCTTAGTAATCAATCAGTTGTATATAGTCGTAATATCTCTGACTATGAAACTGGATAAGAAGTTTGAATCACTTACAATCAATGTCAGTTCTATCAAAATGACAACTATATCTTACTGTCTCTCCTAGTACTAACTAACATGAGACTTAAATCAAATAACGTTTCTTACTGATCACCTCTAATTATCTAACATGATGTGTATATGCGTGTAATAAATTGTGAAATTCCATTTGATTAATACATATAAACCTTTAAGTCAAAGACTCCGGTTATGGGTTCCCCCTAAGAAAAACATCTACTTCAGTTTGGGAGCCTGGGCAGTTACCCAGAACTCACACAAATCGAATGATGAAGTGTGACACACACGTATTTATATTTGATGCCTCCTTGTATCAATGTTTATGTGTTTAAATAAATCATTCAAATTCTTTTTTATTAATCTTATACTTCATAGAATTACAATACTGATGAATTATTAACACGTCGTTGTCCAGATTTTCATCGTTTACAAGGTATTATATCAGTATTATCTGCATCATCATTAGCTGAAATTCGTGATATATTATGGAATGATGGTAATGGACCATTAACTGTTGAAGCTCATTTAACAACATCTGAATTACGTTGTTTAATCAAAGCTTTATATAGTAGTTCATCATTTCGTGATGAATTATTACAAATATTACGTTAATATTATTAATGAAATTTAATGTGTTCTTCCCTATTCCACCCTCACCTTATTCCCCCCCCCACTCGACCTCTGATTGTATTTTTGTTTTCATTTGATGTTCTGTTTCTTTGTAATAAGATTTTCTTATTTTTCCTTTGTTTTTTTTTTTTTTTTTTGGTTTTTGATAAATCAATAATAACAAGTGTATGTAAGTGGGTTTATATTTTAAATAAGAACTTTCGTCTAAATTTGATTGAATAGTTTCACAATATTTGGGCGACAAGTTTAATATGAAACATGAAAGAGAAAAAAAAATGTATTTGTGAAAATCTCAACGAATGAAATTTAAATGAAATCTAACGTTTTGCCTATCAATCTGGTCCAAGCATTTTCATGGAAATATAATCAAACATTTGGTTATCGTCCTTTCATTGTTGTAAACAACACCCCCATCACGAGAAGGCAATAAATCAGACTTCCCTGACAGTGGCTATATCCACATGGTCATGTAAGATCATTTCAAGAGAGAGAGAGAGAAAAAAAAGCTAACTCTCTCCACGCAGGCATGTTCGGCATGCGATTCTCTCCTTCGAAATGCAAAATGTTGCTTCAGGATTGGGTTGCATCGACACCCGAACTAGTGATAGGGAGTGAAGTAGTTGAGCGTGTCGATCGCTTCACTTATCTTGGAAGTCTCATCAGCCCTTGTGGTCTGGTATGTGACAAAATCTCAGTACGGATACAGAAGGCTCGATTAGCTTTTGCCAACTTGCGTCATTTGTAGCGTAGACGAGATATCCGTCTATCAACCAAAGGGCGTGTTTACTGCGCAGCAGTTCGTTCTGTCCTACTCTATGGCAGTGAAACATGGCCAGTAAAAGTAGAGGATATTCGTAGGTTACTAGTATTTGATCACAGGTGTCTTCGAAACATTGCTGGTATATCTTGGGACCACCAAATAAGTAATGCAGTTATTAGGTAACGGGTACTAGTTAAGGATGGCAAATCAATTGATGAAGTAATGAAACTTCATCAGTTGAGATGGCTGAGAGATGTGTTGCGCATGCCCGACCACCGACGTGCGATGTTTTATGGTGTAGGATTGGGTTGGAAGAAAGCTAGGGGCTGCCAGACCAAAACATGGCACAAATCCATGAAGTCACTGACAAGTGGACTGAGCCATGTTGGTAGATGTAGACTACTTGGTTGGAGACCGCGAGATGAGAGCAACCGATGGTCAGAGACTTTGAATGACATGGCTCAAAATCGTTTGCAATGGCGCAGGTGCATCCACACTCTGTGTTCTCTCAAGCTCTAATCTTCTGAATTCTCCGTGTCCTTTATTTTCTTTCCAAATCTATTCCACTGGACTATACTCCTTTAATAACATCATCAAACCCTAATGTTCCCTATCACTACCTCTTCCTTTACGGGATTTGAATCGATAACTGAATCTCTGTGCTAATATGGTATGGCAACTCGAACTGATGTACGTACGCATGAAGTTCCATGTTGTTACTGACTGACTGACTGCACTCTCTCCACCCTCGACTATAATAGATCATTTGGTGATACAAGTCATCTTTCAAGTTTTAAATAATGATAAAACCGATTATTAAGAAAGTCATTTACATAGTGATATTTCTATATTGAATTATATGATACTTGATTAGTTTCATGTGATGTAACCTAAAGTACATGGATGTAATTCATTCACAATTATCCATATAACTAACTGAAATCATACCATTTTTAATGATTATTATTAACTTTAGGTCATATTATATTATCACCAATATCCATGTGTCCTTAACTATTTAAGGACACATTTATAATTATAATTACAAGAATTGTATGTATGAATTAATGTGAATTTTACACTGTTTAACATAATTAATCACTATGTCATACGTTTTTGTAGTTGATTGTCATTTTCAGGTGATTGAAGCTTATTTTGAAGTCTTATGATTCTAATTTAACTTCTAAAATAACAATATCTCGTAATGAAGTACTTGATCTAACTGTTTAACTTTCATTATACTTACTTACTTGCAGCAATTTGAAAGACTCTCCCACTGTCCCACATTATACAAGCATTCCATGTACCTAAATAAATGGTTGCTCTGGTTGTCAGAAGGGGTATCGGCCTTGTGACTTTCGAAGGAATTCGGCTTTCATCATGAAGCGTCATAACTCTTCTAAATGAACACCTTCTGACTTCCAGGGCAGAGTTTAAAAGGTTTGAATAATTTTTTTCTGGTTAGCGTTTTTTTTTTACTTACGCTTGTTACCCCTTATGGAAGAGTATAGGCTACCTATCAGTATTTTCCATTTAATTCTGTTCTGGACAATCCTTTCTAATTGCTTTCAATTGCTATTCATCCTTTGGATGTTTGTTTCCAATCTGGATACTTTCATCATATGTCAATACAATTCTGAATGAAATAATTTGGAAGGTAAAAAGATTTAATAAGTCACATAAAACCTTACTTATGTGAGTGACACATTCATGAGATTGCTTTCATTTGGTGGCCAGTTTTAAGGTTCTACATCAACTATTGTTCATATTTGTTTGATACTTTAATGTGATTTATTTAGTTCATGAATTATCTTGTAAATAAAGGTTAATTTATATAAATTAGATGATACATTTAACTCCGCCTGAAACCCCTTTGAGGTTACTACTGGTCCCAAGCTCGAATAAAGGAGGAGGATTGGGCATGGAGTTAACGACTCCATCTCGTCGAAAACTAACTTGCTGATACATTTTATTGACTAACTGATAGCAAAAATGTGAAGTCGAATTAAGTAGCATATACATGTATGTAATAAATATTTATCCACAGTTTAGTAAATGATTATAAATTTTAAACCAAATTACCGGAATGGATTAGAAAATTAATGTATGAGATAACATATTGATCATTTTATAATGACCTACACTAGAGAATTCATGAAAATTCATGGACTAACTCCGCGTTATTAACTTGAAGAGGTCATAAAGTTTGTGCTGATGATGTCGTTCAGAAGAATGATGAAAATTCCATGACCAAACCATCCAGTTCAGAGAAAAAACCCCATCAAAAGACATCCATCTGAGCCAAAAATCTCCACTATTTCAAAAAAATTAAACAGAATATTATGAATTCATTTGTATACAGACTGTAATATTGTTCAAAGTTAAAATTATTGTAAAGTTTGCATAATTATAACAGTAAAATTGGATATGTATCATCATGATGGAGTAATGAGATTGAAGATATAAAAACTGTTGTCAGTAAATATAATATGCGAAAGAAGATCTTGGATCATCAGACAATAACAACAGATCATTTA
Source organism: Schistosoma spindalis (assembly GCA_946903255.1). Classification (NCBI taxonomy): domain Eukaryota; kingdom Metazoa; phylum Platyhelminthes; class Trematoda; order Strigeidida; family Schistosomatidae; genus Schistosoma; species Schistosoma spindalis. The sequence goes on from OX336423.1 coordinate 13,892,950, forward strand.
CTTACTTACGCCTGTTACTCCCAATGGAGTATAGGCCACAGACCAGCATTCTACAACCCACTCTGTCCTGGGCATTCCTTTCTAGTTCTATCCAATTGTTGTTCATTTTTCCCATGTCTCTCTCCATTTCTCGACGTAACGTGTTCTTTGGTCTTGGGGATTCCGGGTGACGGATTGCCTTGTGACACAGTTAGGTGCTTTCCTCAATGTGTGTTCTATCCACTTCCAGCACTTCTCCCTGATTTCTTCCTCCGTTTGATTCTGGTTTATTCTCTCCCACAGTAGGTTGTTGCTGATAGTGTCTGGCCAACAGATCCGAAGTATTGTGCGTAGACAACAACAACAACAGATCATAGAGATAAAATAATTAATTAACTATGTAATGAAGTAGCTGAACGCAAGTTGATAGTAAATCAGTTGAGATTGATCTGTTAGACATTTAATAGAAGTGACCCAAGCAAAATAAGAGAGAGAGAGAGACAATTACAAGAATGATGTAATAAAGAAAAACGATAAAGTCACCATAGTAAGAAAAGATTTGCAATTGTTTCCTTCTGTGTATATGAGTCCAGCTTAAGGCGTGTGATATTTATGGATTTAGCGAACTGATGAAGAATGGAATTTAACTGTTGATTGGTGATACTCAAATATTTCAGTCTATTAACTTAATGCCCTGTATTACTGAGATGCTTCACAATAATTCTATTGACCAAAGGCTTTTTCGAATATGTTCTTAGAACGGAAAGTAGGCCCTTCAGGATATAATAAACAGATATCCATATATGCATCAAATTTCATATACTTATGTATTTATAATCACGTTTATATGACCAAATAATTGAAACAGTTAAAATGACTATCGATTAGCTAATAAAATGCAGAATTGTATATATACTTAATGGGAAACGAATTGAAGTATATACCTGCAATAAAATGATGTTTTACCAGTGTCTATCTGGACTAATTAGCTAAGTGTATAACCTTTTAAATCGAAAAGTACCATGTTCGAATTTCATTGAGAATATCAACTTTAGGATAGAGGTACACGAAGCACCTAAGTCTTAAATAGGGCAAAACGTCATTCTTGGATTCTGAAGTATTGAATTCCTGTTACAATAGTTTATCAAATACAATCTAACACATCTTTCTTCAGCAAATGATCTCAGGTTACTGTTTATTCTTTCTAATCAAAAGCGACCCTTAATTCAAGAAATACAATGATTGTTTGCCTGTAATAAATGTGGCTGTGTTCCAGTGTTTGATGGTACATGAAAACAAGATTGACGCACCCATCAACTGGAATTAAGTCAACCTTCAAATCATGAGTTAGTTTTTCAAAAGTTTTTTATGATCTGAGGAATATAACGAGAGCTACTAGTTTGGAAACAATATGAACCAAACTGATGTATCAGTATTACTATTAAAGTGTTTATCGACTACGAAAACTATTATTCTTCAGGGCTTATTTCTACAATCTCCACAAAACCCCTTCTGATGTTAATCAACATATGCTCACTAGTGAATGGCTTCAAGAGGTATATCCTGGAGTTCTAGTGAGAAGTAGTGGCCAGTGGAGTTGAACCAGGTATGTTGTGAGATAGTAACTCACTGAAGAAAATAGTGGATGTGTCGCTCAATTTCGTGGATTAGTTGAAGTAAGACATTAACACCGTTAGATGACGGCCGGCTCAGTGGTTAAGTGCTCGCGCGCGAAACCAGTAGGTCCTGGGTTTGAATCTCGCATGGGGCGAGGTCGTGGATGCGCACTTCTGAGGAGTCCCACAATAGGACGGAACGGTTTTCCAGTGCTTCCAGGTTTTCCATGGTGGTCTAGCTTCAACTGACTCATGATCTTCACCATTGAAATAATTACAATCATTGTATACGGATAGACCATCTGATATTCATTTGGTAATGGGATATTTAGACGTGGTTTGATCAACTGCGTCTTTCTGAAGATCTAAACAAATTAACTCGCTATTTTCATGGGATTTCATGGATAAATCTACTCAAATTACAGGGATTTCTATTATAATAATCAACACAATTTTTCTTTATATTGCATTGAGTAGAAAAATTGTATTTCTGATGTTTTGTGACTTAATGTGACCTGTTTCTTCAGAGTATATAAGTAACTGAAATAAATTAACACAAGTTATTTATTTACTCTGAAAAAGTGGCTTATATTAAGTCACAAAACGTTAGTGTTGGGACGGATTCCGAGAACTATGACGGAGCCTCGAGAGGGAGAGGCGAGGGTACAACTGGACAGGTAATCACAAAATTTTTAAAGTCCTACAAAATTACTCCGAACTCAATTGTCCCAGATGTAGTCTTCTGCAGAAGCCATGTTTGGAAGATGTGTCCGCACTGTTTTTAACACCATGTTGCCATCCAAAATAGTAGATGGGCATAAACCAAATCATAACATCCGAAATTTTAACGTTGGCGATAAAGTGTTTACTAAGTTCTACTTCTGAAAGAATCGACGGAAACCGGGAAAATAATACAAAGATTTGGAAGTGTTTTGTACAGAATTCGGGGAACTTTTAGCGCTTGTATCAGACACATAAACCAAATCCTTAGAGATAAAAGAATAATGCGCACTTGAGATAGTCAGTTGGTTCTTCTACATCAACGACACAGACTCCCAAGAATACTGAAAAAAGATTTGGACCAGGAAGACTGAACAAAATGGAACGCCATCGCAAACCGATCGTCAGACTAAAAGTGGACCTAAGGAAAGAATCTTGTTCGGCGGAAGTGTTGGGACGGCTTTCGAGAACTACGGCAGAGCCTTCAGAGTCCCTAGAAAAGCCGAAAATTTCCGTCCAATTAGAACGTAATGGAACTTTCCAGAATATGAACGTGGCATGTCACTATTGGCCAGTAACATAACATGCCTCTTTTCGGTTTGGTTGAATTATGGTGTTGATTTAAAAAACGCTAATATCTATAGAAATCCATGATTTTCTGTATATTTTGATTCTTGCCTAATAAGCACTTTCTCCAGTCTTTTTACTTGTGACTTGGAGGGTTCTAGCGTTCGAGTGCTCATTTTATACGCTGTGTATTAGGAATCTAAGCTCTAGATATAACAGATAGAAATACAACATTTCTGTTAATTGGGATATAACAAAAAAAATTTTTTTATTATTAACTTTCTACCGAATGTTCAATTTATTTGGAACTAATAAGTTCAACCTTGGTATTGATACCTAAAAGATTGTTAATATGGTTAACTAGCTCTGGAGGATGTAGAGTCCTTCACATACCTGGGAAGCATCATCGATGAACAAGGAGGATCAAATGCAGATGTAAGGGCGAGGATTGGAAAAGCAAGGACCACATTCCTACAATTGAAGAACATATGGAACTCAAAACAACTTTTAACCAATATCAAAGTCACAATCTTCAATACGAACCTCAAAGCAGTTCTACTGTACGAAGCTGAAACTTGGAACATTACTACAACCATCATCAAGAAGGTACAAGCATTTATAAATAGTTGTCTACACAAGATACTCAACATCCACTGACTGGATACAATAAGCAACAGTTTACTGTGAGGGAGAACAAACCAACTTCCAGTTGGATAGGAAATTAGGAAAAGACATTGGAAGTGGATAGGACATACATTACGTTAATCATCAAACTGCATCACGAGTCAAGTACTAACTTGAAATCCTGATGGGAAGCGGAAAAGAGGAAGGCCAAAGAACACATTATGTCGGGAAACGGAAGCAGATTTGAAAAAAATGAATAACACCTGTAATAAGCTGGAAAAGATTGCCCAGGACAATGTTTGATTGAGGATGCTGGTGGGCGGCCTATGCTCCTTCACGAGGAATAACAGGTGTAAGTAAGTAAGTAAGTAATTATCCACTTCTTTTCTATTCATTATTCATGTGTAGCAGTTTGTAGTTTGTAAACGAAATAGCTTTTCAGATCACATTTAATAGTTGGATCATGTTTCTTATTGTTTACCATAATACTGATGTGGAAAGAGATATATATATATCATCTGTTATTGTTAAGAAAACAATATCACGTTGTGATGCCTTAAAATCAAAGTGCCATAAACATTTTATGGAGGGGGGAGTTGAAAGTTTCTCATATTATTGTGTCAACTATATTAAAAAATGGTTTGCAGAAATGACTAGTTCAACTGTAGTTAAGTTTGTTACAGTAAAATATTCTGTGGTTTGTTAAATAAAACACGTTTTATTATACTGTTATAAGAAATGGCTGTTGTAGGTAAGCAAAATATAGAGCATTCAAGCATACAGTCATCAGTACTTTCTATACTATTCATAAATTCAGCGTAACCATTAAGTGTGTGTTTCTGAATTTGTTAGTTCTTAATCGCGTTTACAGGGAGTTATCAACCCTAAGGCGATCATCTTCTTGAATATCTGGGTTACCTATTTCCTACTATCTGAATATTTCAATAAGTTATCTGTTTTCTTGTTTGTTTTAACACACTATTATGCTTATTGAAACAAAAATATATTCAGCTTATAGTTAAGATAAATACTGTCTTACCTAGACTACTTAGTAATCCATGAATATTTCTCCAACTACTATATACCAAACAGACTTCTTTAATAGAACTAAACTATACTGACTTATATGAAATAAATAGAATTGATTAATTAGAAGGAAATGAGAGATTGTTGAATACATGAACAGCTTTTAAAGTGAAATAATGGATAGCGTGCTACAGGATATAATATTTCTGATGAGATTTCACGTTTTCATTCATTTGGATGGTCCTTTGATCGTAGATCAACTACAGAATGTTAGTTTAATAAGGAAAGCATCTGATTTAGCTCTAGTTTAAGAAATGAAATTCAGAGAGCATGTGAAGTTTAGAGATAAAAATACTACATTTAGGAGTGTTACTGTCAGAAATACTAGGTTTAGGATGTTTAGTGTTAGTTTGATGTGTGCTACTGATGTTGATAGATATAAGTAGTATGTATCATCAATCAAAATTGAAATGCCTGACCACAGAAGGTTAAGAAGATCAGAGAAAAGAGAATGTAAGCAAAGAATGATTGGTGTAAAAGTGGAAGAAAAACGAAGTCTGAAACGATTGATTGACATATTGCAAATGAACTATTTACTGTATGATTCTCGGATTTTATTAAAAGATTCTGTTATTTTGTGTTCAAATACATTCCATACTCCCCACTTGTATTCTCATTCACTATATTAGGAGTATCGTGTTTAGGATATTAACCTTCAAAAACTCTATATTCATTGTATATTTACCTTTTATTTTTTTCGTGATATCCATTCCTATTACGAACGCTGCATTCTGATTGGCTAATGCTTAATTGTTTAATCTCAAGGTTGCCCTTGCAATTCCTCAAGGTCATCAGTATTGTTATTATTCAAGATTTACAAACTAACAGGTATTTTGCATTTTTCTATAGGTTGAAATATGCATATTTTATTTCAATGGCCAAAGACGAAATGAATAGTTAGATTACAATATGTAATTTAATAGTTGAATTCATAAATCGATTGAAGCTAGATCACTATGGAAAACCTAGGAGCACTGTACGGCCGTTTCATCCTAGTATGGGACACTTCAGCAGTGCACCTCCACAAACCCGCCCGCGGGAATCGAACCCAAGACTTTCGGTTTTGAGCGCGAACTCCTAGTGTCTAGACCACTGAGCCGGTCGGCCGTCAACCGTGTTAATGTCTAACTTCGACCAATCCATGAAATCGCGCTACCATCCACCATTGTCTTCAGTGAGTTACGATCTCACAACATGATCAGTGGAGTTCAACCGGGTCTACAATATTCACAAAACCCCTTTCTGATTACAATACGTACCCGTAAATCCTAATATCAGTGTTTTTCTATGATTTAAATAAGTATGTTTCTTAAATATAAGATGATCGTATATCTACAACTAATGGATTACTAAATAGTGACGAAAGTCATGTTTATTTAGTCCTTTCTGTGTTAATCGAATACTATCAAAGAAATTTCAATGTGGCCATTATTCTTAGTGATTTGGCATCGCGTTCACCGTTTGGTTGGAGAGGTAGTCGACAAAGAACCATGGGCCTATGTTTTATAGTATTTTTTATATTGGTTAGTAACGTGAATAAGTAATATTGAATGAACCTGTATTTTCTGTATCATCTAACTTCACAGTCCGGCAATAAATTATAACATATATGCAAATACTAGTTCCTCTATTGTACCGCTATTCAATGTACACTAGACAATTTGATTTCATCTCTTTCTTTCAACAAGTTACTGTCTAGTATTTGAAGTGTTAGGTGCTAGAATCTAGAAGATATTGACGGTTGCTTACTAAGTTACTAGCTTACTTACACCTGTGACCCGAAATGGAACATAGGCCTCCGACCAGCACCTCAAACCCACTCTGTCCTGAGCTTTCCTTTCCAGTCCTGTCCAATTTTTGTTCATTTCTCATATGTCTGTTTCAATTTCTCGACTCAATGTGTTATTTGGTATTTCTCTTCTCCTTTGACCTTGAGGAGTTCAAGTGAGATCTTGCCTTGTGACGCAGTTCAGTGCTTTCCTCAATGTGTGTCCTATCCACGTCCACCGCTTCTTCCTGAATTCTTCCTCCGCTGGAAGTTGGCTTTCGTGGTTTTCCAGGTTACGGCCCCATACAGTAGAACTGTCTTGACATTTGCATTGAAAATTTTCATTTTGGTGTTGGTTGACAGAAAGTTGTTTCGAGTTGCAGATGTTGTTCAGTTGTAAATATGCTGCTCTTGCTTTTCCGATCCGTGCTTTCACATCTGCATCAGATCCATCGTGTTCATCAATGATGCTGCCCAGATATGTGAAGGGTTTTACATTTTCCAAATCTTCTCCGTCAAGTGTGATGATATTGACGGTTAGTTAAAATGAAATGGACGAATCTATTTATAACTCCACATAGTAGAGCTAAATTACACTGATGGTCTTAAGGAACTTTTAAAGACCTTGCTATATTCTGATCGACTGTTGTTTAATCGGTGGAACTCTAGGTTTCCTTCAGAATTCCTCAAGTTCATCTGAACAGTTTATTTCCACCATTCACATAATACAGACAGTATTTGTTTACTAAATACTTACTGTTAGTTGATGTATCTTTTAGCAAACTCTCAAATAGTGAGTGACACTTTAGTCTAGAGTGATAGCGTCTATTTGAAACTCGTATAATATGAACACATATATCTGTTCGACAGGTAATCAGTTGTTAGTCTACAGTGTCATCATCCAGTGTAGTTGTCTTAATTATTGATTGTAATTCTTTGAATAATGTATCATTCAGGTACATTTTGTTAATTTGATACTTAATATTTGTTTTGACCATACCATTACAATTCGCTTTTGTACACCTTTATACTTTATTGAATGTAACTATAGACAGTTAACCAACATGTTTAACTGCACAGAACTACTAAAATCCTGAAAGGTCTAGATCTTACAAAATCTACATATTGTGCCTATTATAATTTGAACCCAATTATTTCAAATTTGGAGTATTACCATACAGTGGGTTAGTGATAGATATTATACATCTTCCATAAATATGATCTTTCATAAGAACCTTCATTTTGAGAAATTTTTACCAGATAACAGCAATCATCATAGAAGAATAAATTTAATTCACCGATTATTTTCAGTTGCTTACGACTCTTATATAATAGTAACGATTATTAAAATAAACTGATAGTACATTTTATCACAACTCCTCCTGGAGCCCCTCTGGGGCTACTGCCAATCTCGAGCCCGGATAAAGGTGAAGGGTTGGGCACGGACCCCATCCCGTAGAAAACTAACTCGCTGAAAAACGCTAACCAGAAAAAATTATTCAAACCACACTTTATCACGGATTTACAGATAATCTTATTGTGTAATAACATTGTTGTAGGTTAGTGAAAGGTAACTAATTTTAATAGATTTTAGGAACAGTTAGTTTAATGTTGTTTATTTTCAGGTTGGGCTCAGGAATTTTCAAGACGAGGGAACTGAGAGGTGCATGAAAACAGATTTCTGGAAATGATTAATAGTATCATATGTTTTTGATGAAGTTTTGTACTATGAACTGGATGGTTTGGTTGTGGAGTTTTCATCGTTCTTTTGAACGTTATCGTCAGCACAAACCTTACTTCTACTTGAAGTTTGTGCTGATGATATTATATATTTTCTTTTTGACATTCAAGATATAATATCATTCCAGTCATTTAGATAAATTGGAATCTAGAGTTCCACATTAATATTTGTGTGTGGGCTGTGATACTGCCCGGGTGCCCAGACAGAAGCAGGTGGTTTTCTTAGAGGGCCACACCCCGAGCCTTCGAACTAAAGGTCTAACCCACAAGACAGTGGAGCATCGCAAGGAGATGCAGTCCCATGGTAGCCGGTGACCAACGATTGGGTTCATACTCTGTTTGTTCCCTCAGGATACTGGATCCCATGTGCACCACTGGTTTTGGATCCGGCTAAAGTGCCGGACATTCGCTTTTCGTCCTCTCATTTTCGTAAACAACACCCGTGATGCGAGAAGGCAGTGAGTAGGACTTCCCTGGCAGGGGCTGTATACGCGTGGCCATGTGAGAGCATTTGGAGGGAGAGCGGACTCTCTCCACTCTCGGCCATACCAGCGCATTAGGGGGCCGTGGATCGTGGATGTGCATTTCTGAGGAGTCTGATACTAACGAAATGGCTATCCAGTACTTCCAAGTTTACAATGATTGATTGACTTTAATCACTTCATAATTTCAATGAAACTATCCAAGTCATCAAATTTACTGAATAAAATAAAATCATTGTTAATTACTATTGAAATTATTCTTGTTTTATTCGGTTTTTGTATGACGTAATTTATGACCTTGCCTTGTAATTACATATCATACCTAAGTGTATTTTATCGACTTTTTGTATAATACATCTTGTAACCTTGGCCTGCATCAATTAACCAAGATATGATTGGTTGATTAAGAATGTCTATCCATTTTCCATGTGGTAACAAAAACAGCTTTTTTTAAAACAAAAAAAAAAGGGAAATTGTTATTATGATGAATTATCCGATTTATTGCCACCTAATACTAATGATGCTTAAAATAACCAACTACGTTCAAATATTTTACCTAATGAGAAATTCACTAGAGGGTATAAACTTAGATCTGACGTTCACATCCCTTAAATAAAGTATAAATAAATTACAAACCATACGTATAGTGAACGTGAACACAGAAGAGGACAATCGAATGTATTTGAATACAAAATTACAGAACATCATAGCCCCCAAATACCCTGAAACGTCTGAGAGTGGGGAGAGTCCGCTACCACCTCTCGAAATGCTCTTCACATGGCCACGGTGCATACAATCACTGTCAGAAAAGTCCCACTCACTATCTTCTCGCGGCATTATTATCGTTTACGAAATTGAGAGGATAAAAATTAAGTGTGCGGCAGAGGCTTTAACCGGGTTGGTAGACATGGAGAGTCCACTGGTGAACATGGGCTCCAGTATCCTGAAGGAACAAACGGCGTACGAACCAATCCTTGATGACTGGCTACCATGAGACTGAACCTCCCGACGTTGCTCCACTGCCTTGTTGATCAGACCATTGGGTCGAAGGCTCTGTGTGTGACCCCCTAAGAAAACCACCTACTTCGTTTTGGGCACTCGGGTAGTATCCCAGCCCTCACACAAATCGAATGATTTATATGACGCATGTCTGTTTGATGCTTCCTTGTACCAACGTTTATGTGTTTAAATAAAAATAGTGTTTCCATGTTTTTAATGATTGTCTAAATTAGATCAGTTCGTGATTTCAATTATCATCATAACCATAAAATAACAATTATCATACACTCATCGAAGAGTAGACTTCTTGAGTTCTAGTGAAAAACCGTGACAAGTGGAATTTGAAAATCTTGTATATGTGTTAGTTACCCACTGAATACAATGAAAGACGGTTGCGCAATATTTCGGATTAACTAAAGTTAGCCTTGTACACTTTTTAGTTTTGGCCTAATGATCTAAAGGTTTAACGTTCACGTGCATGACAGAAGGTTCAATGCTTAGTCATTCGCTATGTGGTTAAGGAATACAAAGAATGGTTCATTCAAATGATTGAAACGAAAAATATTAGGTTTGAATCTCGATGGGAATATTAACACTAGGATATGGTTATATCGAGCTGATGAGTCCTAAATAGAATAAAATACACGTTCTGGACTCCACTGATAGCTACTGCCCAACTTCATTTATCTGAACTTTACTTATAAATGAATAACATCGGCATGATAGTAAAAAAAGTTCTTTTCTATTAGTAGTTTACATTGGGAATATTCCGGATTTTATGCTTTCTGAATATTTGTAATTTTTCATTATAGGTGATTAGTCGCATGATATGAGAAATGTGTGTGTTCAAGTATCAGGCAATCGGTTAATTAATATTCAATACAATTCATTTCAATCTATAGAAATGTGATTGTGAATAAACCATATAAAAAGTTGTTCATTGATACACTATTTTGATTTATCTCCAGGGGTCAAGGAAATCGATGTCAACAATCTTTGTGTTTTCACTATGTGTTGTTAGATTTAAGGTTTTTCGCATCAAGCATCAATCAGTTAAACAGTTCCACAAACATAACAATGATAGTTAAAACATAGACAAAAATAGCTTTGTCTATCATAAGTTTCATATGTTCAAGATAACCAACTATCTGAATTTCATAACTCTATAGAATTTGTCGGAAATTTTGGATATATATTCCACTGTAAATTAAATAGTTTTAACTACTGTAAAGTGTATGTGGTTTCTTCAAAGTAAACAATACTTTGAATACATTTGAGGTTATGCTTTATTTTTAGCAAGGTTGTTTTTTATGGGATGAAGTTGCTAACCCTATGACCAACCCTCCTCCTATTAACTGGCTTGGGAGAAACAGTAATTCTAGAAGAATTACAGGTAGAGTTATTTGAGATTGAACACCTGTAAATTTACGATACTATTTAACTTCACAAGCAAGTGGTTATTAGGATTCAGTAGCTAGGTGGATGGCGCGATGGAGTTTGAAGTGAACTGTACTGGATTCGAGTCCCGGAATGAACATCAACTCTGAGATGGAAGTACATCCAGCTGACGAATCCCAAAAAGGACGGATTTCCTTGCCAGTCACTATCCATCTGAGAATGTCTGTTGTGTAATTCATTCAGCATGTGATATTCATTTAAGTCCAAATTATTTGAATTTAATTAATAATCACTATAAAGTGTACCTTAATATTAAAAAATATGCGACAATTTATCATCACATATAGATTGTTTACGAAGTTAGATCAAGGTTTGTCTTCCCAATGACTAGGTGTTGAGCTAATAATACTAAGAAGCATAGTGTTGAAGAATGATCCTACTGTATTCACTAATTGAGGTCAATATTACATTAACAACTTGTAACTACTGTTTAATGAAAAATATGATTCAAATATTTTTTTCTTGATATTTACTCATTAACTGTACCCATGTGGTGTGTACTACGTATGTCGACAAATATAAGTAGTATGTAGCATCAATCGAAAGTGGAATACCTAGCAGCCGAAGGTTAAGAAAATCGAATAGAAGTGAACAGAAACAATAAGTGATTATTATGAAAATGAAAGAACAATAAAGTATGAGACAATTGATGAATATTTTACAAATAACGTATTGAACATATGGTATTCACATTTTGTTGCCCCAAACTGTGTTTTCGTTCACTACACCACCATCACCACCACCACAACCTCAAGGGTTGTTTACCTAATTAACCTAAAACTTAAGTAGAACAACGTATACTTTCATCTAATGATTATTGTTCTTAACCTAACTATCAATAAAACTAATCCAAATAATACCATTTTAAAAACTTTCCAGATGTAATAATAATAATACACACTCAATCACGCACATTAAGTCTAACGTCTCGTTCAAGACATTTCGATATTGATCTGATGGAAAGAAAGTCAAGATTCGATTGATTTGCTCATTACTTCTGTTTTGATTCAATGTAATTATTATTCAATGTAGTATTTGTTTTCTGTTTTCCCAGTATGATATTTTATTTTGTATAATATACGTTATTCTTGTATTCCATTGACATGTACTATTCTCAGTATGTGATTTGTTATAACTGAATATGTGATTTCATCCTGATTTATTAATCAAAATAGATGTACAATCATAGTGTTTGGGGCTAATAAAACTTCGCTTATACCAGTCTTGCGTTCTTACTTTCGCGTCGTGGGAATTCTACAGATCCCCTTCGTTTGTAGCATAAGTGTTCAGCGATTACAACATAACAATCAGCGACGACCAGATACAAAAAGTAGCATTCTATTCGAACACAAGACATAACAGATATGAATTCAATCCTTACTTAGATCTCAATAAACACAATATTATCATTTCACAAATAGGATTGAATCAATCATTCGGAAACAAGAATGAATCAAGAAAATAGAGTAATAATAATAATAATAAATTGTTTGTATTATATTTTAATTAAAAAAGATTCTATGGATCACAATCATATTGAGAGTACTACTATAAAAACAAACAGTAATGACAATATAGTTGAATATTATTATGAATAATAATAATAGTAACATAAGAAGTAATACAAAAACAAAACAAAACAAAAAAAAAAGAAATTATAATTAATGTCTACGAACAACAATAAAAGAGAATTAATTGTATAGAAATTAGCTAACAACAACAAGAAACAAAAAATAGAAAGCACATCAAGTTAAAGAAAACAATTGGACATTGAATTCCCCATCTTCTTCTTCTTCTTCTTCGTCGTCGTCTTCTTCTTCTTCTAATTTATCCTTTAGGAAGTTATGAGAGAAAAAGAATAAGAGAACATATGGAATGAATACAATTTCTAGTGTACACAACTAATTACTGTAATATATTTACAAAAACCCCTTTTGATATTAAGCAGTATATATTCACTAGTGACTGGGTTCAAGTGATATTCTCTGGAGTTTTAATGAGAAGCGGTGACCAGTAGAGTTTAACCGAGTTTGTTATGAGATAGTAACTCACTGAATACAATAGTGGATGTGTCTCTCAATTTCATGAATTGATTGAAGTTAGACATTAATACAATTGGCTGCAGGATCAGTGATCTAGAGGTGATGCATTCGTGCGCCAGACCGATAGGTTCTGAATTCGAATCTCGTGAAGCGAGATCATGGATGCGCACTGCTGAGGAGTCCCATACTAGGACGAAACGGCCGTCCAGTGCTTCTTGGTTTAGCTTCAATTAACTCATGATCTCAACTATTGAAATAATAATATTTGTTAATATAAACAACCGGATCAGAATGATAGGGTTTGAGCTGAACTATTTATATATATACTTCCAATCCTCGAAAAATCTTTCCGATGTCAACCCATTTTAACCAAACCAGAAACATTAAAGGAGAAATAAATGATTGATTATACTAAAGGAATAGACGATCTGTGTCAATATATATCTGTGTTCATCTCAATATTAATGATGTTTGTGTAGAAGTAGGAATAATGATTATATATAAATAGTTGAAGATTTTGGATGTAATATTTAGGAACATTTTTAGTTACTTAGAAAATATAGTGGTTTCCTAGAGGTACAATTGATTCAAGCTTTAATATTAGGATATCGACTTTTATTTAAATAGGTCAATATATTTCTTTGATTAATGGGGTTGTGGAGATTATTAAGTTTTTAATTGAGATCATGAATCGACTGAGTTAATTTACTTATTATATAGTCTTTGGACAACAATATCTCAATAAGATCATTGATTTTATTATTGGCAGACAATATGTTATATTGATATACCCATCATGACTTTGTAGCAGTTTATGCATTCATTACTGGCTAGGTGATCTAGTTCAAATTTACTATAATTTAAACTATGAACCTGGAAATTAGTATTATTCATTGAAATTTATGAACTCCGCCTAGAGTCCCTCTAGAGGTTACTGACGATCCGAAGCCCGGATAAAGGAGAAATGTTGGACATGGGGTTAGTGAACCCATCCCGTAGAAAACTAACTCGCTAAAAAAAAAAAAACGCTAACCAAAAAAAATTGAAATTTATAAGTTTCACTTACGATACGTTTATAACCATGGATTAGCGTATAATGTACATTAGGAATTCATAATTCAATAATTTATAGGACTTAATAAAATTATCATAAATTCTTAGTGATATATTCTTAAAATAGATTTCTATATGTTTTCATTTTTAACACAGAAAAAGTGGTACATACAACTATGCATATAGGACAAAGAATGGATCAATATCGATAATAATGAACTATAGTTGAATTATCTCATATTAAACAATGTCAATTATGGTATGAAATTGTCAGATATTTATAGTTTTTTATTAAAAATGAAATCATCATTATAATCGTTCAATCTGCATACAGAAGGTTATTAGCCTTTGTTCAATAGGGAAGCTACATGTAGGGATTCTGAAATATTCTTCCAAAAGATGATTGAATGGGATATCTTCAGCTCTTTCTGAGCTTCTTCGAATTCACCCATGAGATGTCCTAACACATACTAAAAGACATACTAAATATAGGAAACTATCTTAATGAACATTAGTTCTAGGTGAGATTGAATATGTGTTTGTGAATTTGTAGCATATTTGTTTTTATATATTTGACATGTATGCGGTATTAGTTATGGTTGAGCATTATTCTGTACATGTAGTGAGTGTATGCTATATATTAGAATATAATTTTTACTAAGGATTTCATTTCAACCGTCGACCTTTACTTCATTTGCTTTTTCATATAGTAAGTCAGGATGTACTACAGTTGGATTTTCATAGAAAATATACGGAGGTTATTTAAGAAATGAAATTCCCAGTGAAAATCATGCTGTTATATGTATCATTTACCCACGAAATGAACCAAACAAAACATGTTAGATATGCTGCTTTTATTGAACAATGAAAAAGGTTTGTTAACCTTACACTTATGGCCTATATCTGACTCATCATCGTTGGTCAAATGATTCAATCGAGTATATTATGTGATGAAATCCTGAGATCTACTGATTTAATGCCCAGTTTAATGTTTAATCCTACTTGTTCAACTGTCTACTATCTGGAAGAAGACTCAACATGCAACAAAATGTTTGTTTGAATATGCTTTTGCCTAGTGAAATAAGCTTGTCTGATTTCTTAAAACACCATCCGTTTGTAGTGGTTGTTTAAAACTTCTCACTGGTGTTTAAAATTTTAAATGATCGATCTTTTTTTGGCATATATACTTCCTGTGCGGAATGCCTAAGTATTGATGTTGTCAGAAAACCTATTAGAAGAGTTGAATGGTGAATAGCTGAGAAATCCAAAATAAGCGTTTCGTCTCAAACACCAATAGGAAAATTTAAATAACCGATACAAATGTATAAAAATTCATCCCATCGCACAAACCAGTAGTTATCTAGACTTAATTGTTAAGTGGATAATGCAGTGTCATTTGAAGCGAATATCAACTCTGTGACCCAGGTGGATTCAGCTAACTAGTCCTAGATTCCACCACTAGCCATTAACCAACTCTACTTATCAACTGTCTTCAGTTGAAAATATCGGCTAGAGATGATAGAAGAGTTTTTTTTTTCAATTAAATCGTCCTTTTTTTAAAGTCTATATTAACACTGATTACTTATTTAGTTGAGGAGTAATGAAAATTTGAATTCATTCACTAAGGAGTTAATTAATTTCAATATGATCTCAATCGATATGTTTCAACTTACCAAGTAATATCTACACAGTTTACAAACAATAATGAAAATCACAAAGGATATTTTCCGTAATATTGATTTTTTTTTGAGCCAGATACTTCTATTATGAAACTGTCATCGTCGTTCTAGACAACATTATCAGCATCTACATCAGTAAGTCAGTCAGTCAGTAAAAACGTAGAAATTCTTACGTGCGTACATCAGTTCGAGTTGCCATACCACATTAGCACAGAGATGCAGTTTTCGATTCAAATCCCATAGTGGTATTGGTTGTAAGAGTATAAGCAGTAATCGGAAACATTAGGGTTTGAAGATGTTATTCAAGGAGCATAATCCAGTGAAATAAATTTAGAAAGATAAAAAAAGAAACAAGGGGAATCCAGGAGATAAGAATTTGGGAGAACAAAAAGAGTGGATGCACCTGAACCAGTGCAAACGAATTTGAGCCATGTCATTCAGGGTCTCTAACCATCGGTTGCTATCAGCTGGAGGATCCCAACCAGGTAGTCTACATCTACCAACATAACACAGTCCACTTGTCAGTGACTTCATAGATTTGTGTCACGTTTTGGTCTGACTGCTCTAACCAACTCCTACGTCATAAAACATCGCACGTTGGGGCAGTCGGTGGTTGGGCATACGGAACACATGTCTCAGCCATCTCAACCGATTAAGTTATACTACATCATCTATTGATTCGCCATCCTTATCTAGTATCCGTTTCCTAACAACTGCATTACTTACTCGGTGGTCCCAGGATATACGAACAATGTTTCGATAACACCTATGATCAAATACTAGTAAATCATGAATATCCTCTACTCTTACTGGCCATGTTTCACTGCTATAAAGTAGGACGGAACGAACTACTGCGCAGTTAACACATGTAAGTAGGTTGATAATGAGATTGCTTCAAATGATTATAATCGGCTCATAACTAAATGATATAACACAGAGAACTCTTCAACATTAAAACCACTCAGATGGTCACCTCAACTGTATAGTAAGATATATTTGTAGTTTTGAGAAAGGTGTTACTCCCTGTAGGATTCAAGCTCACATCAACCAGATTCAGTCTAAAACATCACCGCCGAATTATTTGGGCCGTGAATGACCTCCTGTAAGACAGAGTTATCTACAACTGACTAATTAGTAAATTTCTTCCAATTTTTAACGACTAAACAAACACAACATGAATCAGGATTCAGTGATCAAGTCACAGTAATGTCATTAACTGTTAAATGAAATTTACCATTTAAAGTTGTGATTGAATACGTTCACGTTGATTGTTTAATTCATTTTGAATAACAGCTGGTAAATCTTTACCAACTTGTTCGTGTAAGTATTTCATCGTTTCATCAACATCCTCTAAAAGATAATCTTTTGGCAGTGAAAAATTCTCATCCCAATCAACGTCTAAACCATCGAAATTGATTGAACCTGTGATAAAAATAATAATAATAATAATAATAATAATAAACCACTTGTAATTACACATTGATATATTGGAACAATTAGTCTCTATTAGTAGACAGTCACCTTAGATGTTTACTTATGTATATTCATGTCTATTGTGATTTGTGCATTCGATTCCATAAGTAAAGAGTATACATCCCAATGAGAAGACAATGTACATATACGGTTGGAAAGTCTTGAAAGGAACGTAATATTAGTTTTTAATTACATTTTAAAGTCAATATCAAATGTATTCTAATAATTAACCAAGGAATTTTTACTGTTTATATTCTATTATAGATAACAATTATAATGGTACAACTAATAGAGAAGTGAAGCGATATAAAATTTGAAATATTTACATCATTTTCAATTACCACGGTTCAACCTATTTATTGAGATCATGAACCGATTGCTGTTAGACCACCATTGAAAACCTGGGAGTACTAGATGGCCGTTTCGTCCTATTGTCAAACTCCTCAGCAGTGCGCATCCACGATCCCGCTCGAGGGATTCGAACCCAAGGCCTTCGATTTCACGCTCGAGCACTTAACCGCTAAATCAAAGAGCCGGCATCCAACGGTGTTAATTACTAAATTCAACCAATAAAAGCTTCCTAATCAACTCTGAATTTCCCCAATCAAGTATCTAGTTTAGTTTGCATATGAGAAGAAGCATATTTATCGATAACACAGTAGAATGACAATCCAACACTTACTGACCGCAATACAGCTTCTTTTGAATGATTTTACATTTAATCCCTTTAAGTGTCAAAATTCTAACTTTAGCATGAGCTATGGGAAGGTACGTAGATACAGCATGAGATGAGTCTCACAACTTTTGAACTATTGATGTAAATTTTTCTTTTGATCGCTATTTTTTTTCTGTTAGGCTTCCAATTTTTCTTTAATAACGTAGAACGTTTTTCGTCTAAATCAATATGAACTTTTTTTCTATCATCTAACTTTTAACATTGGGATTCTTGTATGTCACTTATTCCTCTACAATGTTTCCTATTCGAATTGTAACACACAATTAAATGTTTATCTATATAACTATGTCCTTAATGAACGGTAAAACAATAAACAACCAAATAAATCAGAAAAAGAGGGTCTTATGGATATTATAGTAAGTTAATAGTTGAATTTATAAGTCCATTGAAGCTAGACTATCATGGAAAACTTGGAAGTATTGAACACCGAGATCGTGGATACGCACTGCTGAGGAGTCCCACCATAGAATGACACGACCGTCAAGTGCTTTCAAGTTTTCTATGATGGTCTAACTTCAGTTGACTTATCAATTCAACTATTAAATTAAAATAAATATAAGAAAAACCTATTCACAAGTTAGTAAATAATTAAACAAACCTTTTTTAGGTAAAATACCAATTGGTGAATTTACACCAATATCTTCACCATTAACACGTCGAAGTATCCAATCAATAACACGTATATTATGTCCAAAACCAGGCCATACAAATTTACCTTGTTTATTTAAACGGAACCAATTAACATGATATATTAAAGGCATTTTACGTGATGATTTTTCCATACTAAGCCAATGATCTAAGTAATGTCCAAAATTATAACCAACAAATGGACGCATAGCCATAGGATCATGCATAACTTGTTTACCTAATTATTTATCAAAAATAAATCAATCAATAAATAAATATACAAAAGAAAATGAGGAAAAAATCAATATCGTTGTATAGGATAAATTTGAACGATCAATAAATGACCTTGAAAAAATTCTCAACATTTGTAGCCAATCAAAAAACAGATAATATGAATAAGTAAATTATTACGTAATAAGAAAAAGAAGAGATTGAATATTGATTTCTTTTTTATCAATTATGAATTTTCTCTAATTATCTTTTAATTATTTTTATCATGAATTGAGATTATTGTTGGCGACCTGTTTGAATATATGAGCTAACTGTTCCTGTTATCTAGATATTTCATAAAGGTTATCTGTTTTCTTGTTTGTTTTTGAACAGATCACTATGTCTACTAATTGCATAACCTATTTAGATGCATTTCTGTAAACTATACAACCTTTCGTTGTATGAGTTGCAAAAGGTTCAATCAGACATATCATGATTGCTGACAATATCCATCGAGAAGAATGTACATTATTCAGATATCGATTGACTAGATTATGAACTACTAACTGGCAATCATTCAATACTTATCGTCAGGATTAATCAAGAAGTAAGAAACAGAAACTTGTTGAAATACATTGTAATGAGAATTCTATATTGTATCAAAATCTATAATATTGAATATAATAATAATAATAATAGTAATAAATTCATTCAAATAATTTTAAAGCAATTTTTAAGGGATCATTTGCATAGTTTTAAAGATGGTTGGTTCGAAAATGACTCCAATTAACTCTTGTAGTGATTAACGAAATTTCAGATGTAATCCATCATCAGCACTGTCGATCATAGTTATTTGTCATTCAGGATAAATCTAGTGATTATTTTGATTTCTGTTACCTATACTTACGTACTTACGCTTGTTACTCTCAATGAAAAATAGACCGCCGACCAGCACTCTCCAACCCACTGTGTCCTGGGCCTTCTTTTCTAGTTCCATCCAATTCTTGTTCATTTTTCTCATGTCTATCTCCATTTCCGGGTGTAATGTGTTCTTTGGTCATCCTCTCCTCCTTCGACCTTGAGAATTCCATGTGAGGACTTGTCTTGTGACTCAACTGGGTGCTTTCCTCAATGTGTGTCCTATCCACTTCCAGCGCTTCTTCCTGATTTCGTCCTCCACTGGGATCTGATTTATTCTCTCCCACAGTAGGTTGTTGCTTATAGTGTCCGGCCAACGGATCCGAAGTATTTTGCGTAGACAACTGTTAATAAACACCTGTATCTTCTGGATGATGGCTTTCATAGTTCTCCAAGTTTCTGCCCCATACAGTTAAAACTGTCTTGATATTTGTGTATTGTTTATTTTATGCCTCAATATTGAAAGAGATATCAAATCAAATTTTCTTTGATTACTTATTTCCACTAATAAGCAATACTATAAAATATAGTGTTTATTAACAGCTGTCTACACAAAATACTTCGGATTCGTTGACAAGACACTATCAGCAACTGTGGGAGAGGACAAACCAGAATCCAGAAGACAAAAAAATCAGGAAGAAGTGCTGGAAGTCGATAGAACACATATTGAGGAAAGCACCCGATCGCGTCACATGGCAAGTCTTCACTTGAAATCCTCAAGACCAAAGGAGAAGAGGAAGACTAAAGAACAAATTACACCGAAAAATGAAAACATATAAGGAAAGAAAGAACAACAACTGGATACAACTGGAAAGGAATGCTCAGGACAGAGTGGGTTGTAGAATGATGGTCTTTGGCCTATTCTCCACTGGGAGTAACAGGCGTAAGTAAGTAAAGTATGAAATATCACTTCATCTCATATAACTTTACATTCTTTTACAACCATTTTCTCATCACTATTACAAACAAGTGAATTTTTTTTATCAATCCAGTTTGTTTGTTTATTTTTTTGTAACTAAGTTAATTATGTTTTAAAATCAATTATCATATGATAAAATAATTGACATTTTAGTTTAATAATCATGTGTTTCGACCTTGAAGGTGCTTCCTCAATCGATGGTAACTGATCTGTTGGTTAAATTAAATTTTATCCAATTTTATCAATAAATTAGTCATTAATATGAATGTACAATTGATTATAAAAGGCTAAAGTTTTAACGAATTATCATTAATATCATTAGAATGTTTATGAATAATTTTTAATAACTGTCTACTAATCAGTTCTAAATAAATCCTATTCAAATACAGAATGTTAAGCGTAGTTGTAACACAATAACTATGAATATGTATCTGGTGTGTACTACTGATGTCGACAGATATAAGTAGTAGGTTTTATTAATCGGTAGTGAATTGTCTGATGACAGAAGGTTAAAAAGATCAAAGAGAATAAGGACAGAGAATGATTGTTGTGGAAATAAAAAACAATGAAGTCTGAAACGACTGATTGACATTTTGCAAATGAAGTATTTACTGTACAGTTCCCAGATTTTACTAAAATGTTCTGTAATTTTGTATTCAAATACATTCAATTGTCTTCACTTGTGTTCTCGTTCGCTATACGTATGCTGACAGTTATTAAATAACCAATTAGCTAGAAGAACTGGGATGAATTAATCAGTAAATCTTTCATTTGGGGTACAAAATTTTATACATGGTTCAATCATGTAATCACTATACTGAAGAAGTTCATTAAATGTTAAATATCTTTTAGAAAGTGTAACATAGTAAACAAGAACACAGTTGGGGACAACCAAATGTACGTTAATGCAACATTACAGAATGTTTTGGTAAACTATGAGTACCATATAGTAAATACTTCATTTGCAAAATATCCATCAGTTGTCTCAAACTTTGTTGTTCCTTCGTTTCCATACCAATGATTCTCTGTTCTTATTCTCTTTTCTTCGATTTTCTTAACCTTTTTCCGCCAGACATTTCACTTTCGATCAATGATACATACTACTTATATCTGTCGACATCAGTAACACACACACCACAGTAGTAACACAAATACATAATTTGTCATATATATTAAAAGTAAAATAATCAAACATTCAAATATTTTTAATTCAGAAATTTGGTTTTCAAAAATTGACGAATATTTGTATGAATGAAATAGTTTTTATATTAAAATTACCTTTGAATTCGGCAGCCGCAGTTGCTTCTGATTTTAATGCTGCGCCTAACATAACACCATGCTTCCAATCAAATGATTGAAGAACCAATGGTATACCTTCAGGTCGACGACCACCAAAAATTATAGCTGAAATTGGTACACCTTGTGGATCTTCCCATTTAGGATGAATAATTGGACATTGCTTAGCAGGACAACAAAATCGTGAATTTGGATGTGCTTTAGGATCTTTACTTTTATCAGATAATTTAACATGATCACCAAGCCATGTGATAATTTCTGTATCAGGACTATATTGATCTTCAAGTCCTTCCCAAAAGATATGACCATCTTTAGTTTGAGCAATATTAGTAAAAACAGTGTTTTTCATACATGTAGCCATTGCATTTGGATTAGTTTTAGCGTTTGTGCCTGGAGCAACGCCAAAGAAACCGGCTTCTGGATTGATTGCCCGAAGAACACCCTAACATATATGTAAGGAAACATCGTAATAAGTGATGCAGATACAAATAATAATTATTATCATCATTCATACTGTTAACTCGTTGCCAGTTACAGGCTCATGTATTTGGCTTTGAGTCATACTTTAAGTATGAAAGGTAGCGGTACTATCCAGTGACCCTAAACGAAATAAATGGAGTGTGTTTCGAACCTAAAGCTCACAGGCTGAAAGTCAAATGCCTTAATCACTAAACCACCGCTTCAACCATAAATTAATACCAAAAAAAAGAGTGAAAATCTTGTCTACCGCTGGAATTCAATATAGGATTTAAGAAATTTGGGTAACATTTAAAAATGAAAACTGTTGAATATTTACAAATTTCATTAAGGCCAGGAACATGAAGGATATCAGTATTTGACTGATTATTTAAACTTTTTAAAAATTACATCTGAAATGACCCTTCGTTGATGGAATAGACTCAATTTATCTCCAAAAACTATGTTATGTTGTGATAGAGAGATACTGTCTTTAATAGTATTTCTTAAACAATAAACACTTATAATAGATTGTTACCTCAACTCAGTAGACAACTTAACGAATTTCTGGTATTTAAAACTGAATTTGAGCTTCAATGATGTTATAGATAGAATCATTAAGATCTTCAATATTAGAAAGAAAAAAATTAAGTACTCACATGTTCATCAAAACGCATCCATGCTATATCATCTCCAACACATTGTACTTTCCAACCAGGCAATGATGGTTCAAGCATAGCCATATTTGTTTTGCCACAAGCGCTAGGAAATGCAGCAGCTATAAATTTCTCTTCACCTTTTGGATTTGTTACAGACATAATTAACATATGTTCAGCTAACCAGCCTTCATCACGAGCAATACAACCAGCAATACGTAATGCAAAACATTTTTTCCCTAATAATGAATTACCACCATAACCACTGCCAAAACTCATAATTAAACGTTCTTTAGGTACATGAGAAATTAAAGTTTTCTCTGGATTACATGGCCAATGATTGATGATTTTATCTAAGAAGTTCATAAATAAAATGAAATTTTCATTCAATGTAAGTAGTTTATGAGTATAGATTAGTGAGAAAGTTTATTACTGAAAAGATTAAAAGTATTTCATTAGTGATTAGTAATTTATTCCTTAAAGCGAATTTTTGATCAGTTTTTGATGTATTATCTTCTGAACATTATCGATTACTTACGTAATTACGCCTGTTACTCCTAATGGAGAATAGGCCAAAGACCAGCATTCTACAACCCACTCTGTCCTGAGCATTCCTTTCCAGTTCTATCCAATTGTTGTTCTTTCTTTCCTTATATGTCTTCATTTTTCGGTGTAATTTGTTCTTTAGTCTTCATCTTCTGCTTTGGTCTTGAGGATTTCAAGTGAAGACTTGCCATGTGACGCAGTCGGGTGCTTTCCTCAATATGTGTTCTATCGACTTCCAGCACTTCTTCCTGATTTCTTCCTCCGACCTAAAGGTCTGATCCACAACACAGTGGAGCAATGTCAAGAGATGCAATCTCATGGCAGACAGTGACCAAAAATCGGTTCATACGCCATTTGATCCCTTAGGATACTGGAGCCCATGTGCACCATTGGTTTTGCATGAGGGTTTTCTAGCTCCTCTAGGTGAACTCTTCGTGTCCACCAACCGTGTATAAGTTTTCAAACGTTTATTGACTTACAACTTTTATTTTTAGAAAATGATTTCACTTGGACATTATAAAAGATAATTGTAACTTAATTATTGATTTAACTGTGTAATAATATCTACTTCATTCTCACTAGAAAATTAAGAAAATACGCTGGAGATGAGTAGGACATGCATTGCAGAAATCATTATACTGAATCGCCGAGAAAGCTCTTAATTTGTATCCTCAATGCAAAGAGAAAAGTGGAAAACACATTTCCCTAGGAATTTAAGGTAGTGACCAAAACAATGAATAGCCAATTCAAATTAAACAATCAGTATGGAGAGTAAATTTTTATCATTTTGGAGACAACTGAAGTGACAGTGATTCATTAACGTCTTAAAAAGGGTAAAAAAAAAGTACTTTTATCGTTTATCAAATTGAAAATAACCAAGTAATCTATTTATATCGATAGAATCATTTTTATTATATTCTCGTACAAAATTATTACTGATATGTCCGTCAATAATTGGATGATTGTTTGTTCGGAAACGGCTTTGCACTTTAACTAAAATTAATTATCAGGGCTGCCTTCGATTCGTTGAACAGAACTGTTCTCTGGGATTGTCTATTGAAGAAGGGTGTACCTGAGAAGTTTATTAACATCCTAAAAGCCCTATACACAAACACCTCAGGCAGAGTGAGGGCATACAACCACCTTTCTCCATTATTCCATTCGAGCAGTGGAGTTAGACAGGGTTGCCCAATCTCACCATTCCTCTTCAACTTTGCCATCGATGACATTCTGGAAACAGCTCTGATGGATGTAAGTAATGGTGGTGTGGATCTGTTGCCTGGAGAAAGACTTCTCGGCCTTCAGTATGCGGATGATATTGTCTTACTGTGCCCAAGCCATGCAATCCGCACTTAATCAGTTGGCAATCAGTGTCCGTAGGTATGGTATGTGCCTTGCACCTTCGAAGTGAAAAGTTCTTCTACAAGACTGGCAGGATTCTAATCCTGTACTCACTGTGGATGGTGAGCAGATAGAAGTAGTCGAGAAGTTCGTGTATCTGGGTAGCTGCATAAGTGCTGGTGGCGGCGTGAGTGATAAGATCAATGCACGTATAATGAAAGCCAGAGCGGCTTATGCCAATCTGGGCCATCTTTGGCGCCTTCGTGATGTTAGTCTGGCTGTAAAAGGTCGGATCTACAACGCGTCGGTGAGAGCAGTTTTGCTCTATGCTTGTGAAACCTGGCCTCTGCGAGCTGAGGATGTTAGACGACTCTCTGTGTTCGATCATCGTTGTCTCCGAAGGATTACTGACATTCAGTGGCAACACCATGTTAGTAATGCAGAGGTTCGACATCGTGTGTTCGGTCACAGAGACGATAATACAATTGGTGTCACCATCTTGAAACACCGACTTCGGCGGCTTGGGCATGTTCTACGAATGTCGTCCCAGAGAATTCCACGTCGTGCATTATTTGCCGACTCTGGGACTGGTTGGAAAAAGCGGAGAGGTGGTCAGTATATGACATGGTGTCGTGGTATGAAAGAAAGCTGCAAAGGGCTAGCTTCTGTTGGTCCTTCACGACTCCCTGGTTGGGGTCCTAGAGATGGTGTAACACAGTGGCTAGAGACGTTATCAGATATGGCTCAGAATAGAAGCCAGTGGCGATCCTGCTGTAACCTTCTTTTACTTTCTTCATAAAAAGTGGTTGCTTCTCCCTTAACTGAAAGATTTCTTCGAATTGTACCTTTCCGTTTTCCTCGTTATTGCTCTCTCTCTTCCTTTTTTTATAATTCCCCAAGTTCATTACTTTTTTTCTCTCCTTCTCTTCAAATTATCATTGTTTTGTGTGGCCCCTTGTACCAATATTTATGTTTTTAAATAAATAAAATAAAATAAAACTAATTATAAGTAAACAACTAAAAATAATGAAGTAGGGAATAAATAAGTTATGAGTATTGGGATCGTGTAGATCGTTAGATTTAATTGAGATCACGAATCAATCTAAGTTAAACAACCATTAAAAAAACTAGAAGCACAAAACAGTTGGTTCATCCTAGTATAGTACTCTTCAACATTTCATCCCCCATAATCCGGTCACCAAAGATCAAAGCCAGGATTTTCCATCGCATGCTTTCATGTTTTTAATAACCGTTTAACTTAGGTGGGTTATCAATCTCTTTGAAAAAAAGTAATTGAGTTTGTAATTTAGCTAGGTTACGCAAGATTATTAAGTTACAAACTAAGAAAATAGAATCATTCACAAGTTTTTGATTTCCAGTACCTTTCTTGAATATTTGTTTCAGTACAAATTCAGAAACATATAAATGATTCATAAATCATGATATAAAGTTTTACACTAATAATAGTCATGATAATCTTTATACACTTACGATGAGATGAAGTAGGGCATCCAACACTATGAACGCATCTAACAAATTCCTTACTGGATTCAATAACTTTCCATACATCTGGATGCATACGTGTCATAATTATCATGCATAGTACAACATAAATACTATCAGTTATTTCAATCCCAACTTTACTCAATGGTGATCCAATTGGACCCATACTGAATGGAATCACATAAAATACACGACCTTCCATACAACCAGGATAACGGTCTTTAATTTCATTATTTAAATCATCAGGTGAAATCCATTGACCAAGAACACCTTTAACTCCTGGAGCTACATCTGGTACAGTGTCATGTTTATGCTCTGAACAGATCCAAGTTTTCGATTCAACACGAGCAACATCACTTGGATCAGTACATGTGATATAGTTGTTTTCATACGGTGGTAATTTATGTAATGAACCCAGTTCAACTAATTTTTGTGTAAGTTCTTCACGTTCTTCATTGCTGCCATCACATATGTACACTCCTGTTGGTTTACATATTTCTACCTGATTTTGTTTAATAAAGTTTTTAGAAAGATGAATAAAATATTTCAGAATTAACAAAAATCATTTTGAAAATAGGTAACAGTGTACTTTAAAACCTAAACGATACATTTAAGTAACATACGGTACATTTATTACTAAACAATATCCAAGATAATTAAAAATTGGAAAGCCAATTTATTCATCGCCTATAGCAAAAATAATCAGATTTATAGCCCAATAAATTCAGTCTGAAAATGTAAATTCCCCTGGCAGACTGATATAAATCAAAAGGAAGGTTGTTCCATAAGAATCTTATAATCTATGTAATCTTTTTCGTAACTCCTCCTGTAGCTCCTTCAAAGTTACTGCCAGTCCCAAGTCCGGGTAAAGGAGGAGGGTTGGGCATAGGGTTAACGACCACATACAGTAGAAAAACAACTCGCTAAACAAACGCTAACCAGAAAATAAATAATAATGGTGGGCGGCCTATGCTCCTGAATGAGGAATAACAGGAGTAAGTATGTAAGTAGTTTTTTCGCACTGTTGAGTAGTTTTTAAACAATCTTCATTTTTATGAATAGTATCGGTATGATAAACTAGTTATTTATGACGATAATCAGTTTGTAAGGATACTGTTACTTGTGCGTACGCTGTGCAATTTAATGAAGAGTGAATACTTAGTTGGTGTATCCATGATAATATCGGAAACCTATACGATAACAATGTAACTCGCTTATTCTTCAGCCCTATTCAAACATTAGAGATTTATGGGAACTAAGATCTTATAAATTAAGTCGGTCAACTAGATTCATTTATAATGAGTTTGTTATTGTAGTTCCTCATATTTACAAGGGAGGAAGTAGTAGATAATGCTAATTGACAACATTGTAAAATTTTATTTTACGGACATTTTTAAAAAATGGCCATACAGACCTTAAACATTTCAGCGTGAATAAACACATTCATATTTAATGTAGGTTAAAAAATTCAACACATAGTATCTTTTTGATAAGTTTTGAAATGAACTATGCACATCAAAGTTTGCTCTTATGATTCAAATTATGGTTCCAAGAGAGCACTTTGAAAATTATAGTAATCTCTGAAATCCGTCGTGTTCTGTAAATCTAGTCATTTATACATCATTTCTCTAAATGTCGTTTGCTTATTTAATGTATTTTTTTACATTATACTGACAGTAAATCATTTCATTTTGAAGTACGAGGTACATTCAATAAGAAGATTATGTATTTCAGTATTAAACTCTCATGTATTTGCATTTACTCAGGTTTATAACTTATAATAGGGTTAACAATAACAAGAGTTCTACGACATTTTGTCGTTGATATTTTATTCACACTATAAGTGTTTCTCACTTTAATTTGTGATCATGTAGTCGAAGATGGAGTCGCTGACTGTGAAGCTGACAATTTAATGATAATATACATAACTCTGGTGAATAACCCACAATTCCCGTTTAAAAATTCACTCTTGTCATTTTATCTGTAAGCTGAACAAGCAGACTAGACGCTATTAAAACTATTTAACAAATATAAGTAAAGTAATTATAACTGAGAGAAATACTTTTATAAAATGTTATTTTAACAGCGACTATGAAAACTTTGCACTTTTTACAACTGAATGTGATCTTTTTACCTATGGTAATCATTTTGCAATCCAAGCAAACTATGTATTGCTAAAAACTCAATAATTGGAATAGCTTCTGCTGAAAACTTAATATGCTGCTTTATCATCAAAAACAATTTGCATCAAGCTTCATTCTACTGTAAATGGTAAGGAAAATGATTCTCTAACACTACGTAACAATAACGATCCATACTGTATCTTTGTCTTTACTGCAATGGATAAAATATGGTGAAAAGAAACCAATCTACCTCGGACATACCTGAACTAATTTGAATTCGAAAGTCGCATTATATTGCATGACTGATACAATAGTTGTGAAATTGATTCATTTGTTAATTTGTGTGACTACAGGTCAGAGCTCCTAGTTTTACGTTCTTTCTAAATAAATCTTTAAAAGATCTATGAATATGGTTGAACGCATCAACAAAATTTATAGACACAAAAAATGTTATGTAAATAAAAGTTAAAAATAATTTGGTGCAATACAATGGCATCTATATGTAACATTACCCACCCATTTAGCAACAAAGCGTTGGGCAGATTTGGGCATAGCTTCAAACTTCCCCTTAATGACTGGCACTGATCCCAAACTTGGCGATTCATTACTCTCAGCCCACATATTGAAAAGTTTCTTTCTGAAAGATAAGCAACTGTTTACCATATACTATGATCAAACAAATATTATTTAATTTATGTATACGCAAGAAATAACTGGGCAAAAATATGTTCTATCTTGAAAACAGAAAGTATGAAACATGGTGTACTGATGAAAGTATAGAGTTCAAACGTTTCATAGTATTTTGAACCATTTTATTTAGACCCAAATGGTTTCATCTGCATACGATATATATATATATATATATATATATATATATATATATAATGTCCGTCAAAATTGATCAGTGAGTAGATTTGTCGTATTTGAAAATATGCATACGTAATACGGTTTGAGTATAAACTAAACAAGCTGAGTTCATTCTCCAACCGAAAATGTAAAAGCTTTATTTCGAATACATATTTATTCCAGACGTAATGCCTTGGGTATTTTTAATGGTTTAAGAAGACAACTGTAAAGTAGCGGGATGACTCAACAAAATCATGTCATGGAGTTCTTTCAAAACTATCTTTATTCTGCGTTATTTGCTGTGTTACCTTAATTCTGACCATCACTCGACATGCAACAGGTGATTACCTCTTTCTAACATCACTATAGACATCATTTACTTCAAATAAGTTCCAGATGAATTTATTTACTTTGGAGCGCTACTATTCCATTGCTAATAGTTTGGTTAAGAAATCCATGAAAACTATGAACTGTGTCTTGCAATACAAGACTGATAAAACATGGAACCGTATGAGTAATGATCTCTGGTGTTATTGAAGAAAAAGCAATTAAACGATTAGAGAAAGAAAGCTACCAAACACTCCAGATGTGATAATGTCGGTCAAAAGCCTTAAAGTTTGCTGAACTGTTAACAAATTAGAATCAACTCGTATTGATCAGAGACAACTGGTCTGTCCTGTACTCAGTTTATAGAGGACCCAAATAAAAATTCTAGTGACGAGTACCCGCATAAGTCCTGATATGCGAGTAAACAACAATGTCTCATTTGCTTTATTTTTCTGTATTTGCCGAAGTATGGAAAACGTTTTGTCTTACCACTTTCAGTGATATATTTAACGAAAAAACTAGAAAGTACGCAAAAGGAATAGAGAATAATAGTTATACAAACATAAGATACCGAGAGCCATTATGTTAACAATGACAGGTCATATCGAACCACGATAAAGCTAATTTGCTAAAAAAAATTGAAAAAAGGCTGTACATTAAGTGTACAGATGTTTCTTGTTATATCTTATTGATGGGGCTCAGGAAAAAATTGTTACACAAAGTCAGACGAAATATATTACGGTTAAAATGTGACAAACGTTTCATATAAAGACCTAAAATAACGTTTATAAGTAATAGGAGGGGCATGAAACCATTTAGTTTGAGAAATTAAGTCATCAATACGTTGAAATTTCAACGTAAAGAAAACTGACTTTTGTGACTACATTACACTGGGCGTATTATCTGACTATAGGTATAGTACGCATAGTATGGATCTACAACGCGCTCATTTGCATCAAGCAATGTACTACATTTCTGAATGGAACGAAGTGTAAGTTATGTTTCTATATTACTACAACTAATACTCCATGTTTTTCAATGACTAATTTACTGAAAGTGTTAAATAAAGCAGAAAAGTATTACATTTTAATTACCAGTAGAGTTTAACGTAGCTTCAAAACTAATATTCTGAAGGAACTCACTTGATACAAAAAAAACCAACGAATACCGATTGTCGAGGGCTTAAATATGTGCCAAAATAGAAACAGATTCATTGATTCGAAAAAAGGATGATAATAATAAAAGACGTTTTCATCATTTTGTCCGTCAGAATTCTTGATATTATTGTTTTTTTGCCAACATAACCCTTGTTTATCCCACTTCTTTCCCTTATTTGTCACGTGGACAATTATCTACCATGTTTTGAATCAGCAAATTATTTACATCTTCGGATGTAGTACTCTAGATAAGATACATCCATTACCTCTAAAAATGAAACTTCACCAGGTTCCTAGACTCGTGTTTACTTGTTCTCAGGCATTTAAATCTCTTATTAGGAGAGAGGGTTCAACAATTTTGTCAGCAATAATAATAAAAGAGAGAGAAATAGCATATCACTTATGGGAAGTGAAATTTATGGATGTGATATCGTCTCGCACTATTTACCAGATCACAGTTCAAGCTTCGTGGGGGCAATTCGCGAGGATTTACGTTATGTTCCAGACTTCTCCCAAGTAATTTTTATCGGCTGCGAGGGTGATGCACAAAATCCAATTTCATGCAACTGCAAGTGATTTTTGATTCATGTCATTCGAAGTATCTTGTCATTAATTGTGATAATTGTGTGTATTCTTCTTCCAAACTGATCCTAAACCAGACAAAATCGCTTATCGAGGTAGGCAACAGATTGGAAAAAGAAACACATGTCCCAGTCAATTCAGTATATTTACTAACTTATCAATAGACTCCTTAAATTTACCCAGTACTCTTTCCCTAACGAAGCCATTGTTAACTCCCAAAATGCACGGCCGATGTTTCCAAGGCATGAAGAATTATGGTCTAGTTCGATACTAGTGCATTTATTTTTGCTACCATAATAATAAACCTGATCCCAAAATTATAGATTTGTCATTATATGACTATTTTATATAAGTCATACCAATGTCTATACTGACTCGTCCTGTAGTGACAATCAGCAATATGATGTTTAGTACTTCTGAAGAACACATTCTGTGTTGTTGGTAGAATAATATATTTAATGTGGATAGGGATAAATTGCACAGAGCGACCATGCCATATTGTATTCTTGTGTTAAATGTTGAATGTAAATGTTCTCAGCAATTATGTGTTCAGCTTCATAGATCGTGTGGTTAAGAACCAGCAACACTACATACACGTCTGATAGAATACTAATAATGAACCCAACCCTAAGGCGAGCACTTAAATCCGGTTAACGATGCTTTTTTATTCCCCCAAGTTTGTATTCCGTCCATGAAATACTTTTAGTCTGGAATGAACTATTGTTAGGAGCTATTGCATTGTGTGATCGTCAGAAATCCAAAGTCAACCAACTGCAGCCTTTCGTTGACCTTTCAGTGAGTTCAGGCTAGTTGACTAACAATATTAACAATAACGTTTCACTGATTTGAGTTCCAGTTCTACGACATCACTTGAAACTTTCAGTTAGAAGCCCATAAACGGCTACTATAATATCAACTGTAAGTCACATTTTATACAGGTTTATCGCATGTTTCAATAAAATAGCAATATTCTTCCTCAGTTTATATAATTGCACGATCATTCAGTTGATGTAACCGTTAAATGTTGGATGAAAGCATAAGACTAAGGAATCATAACGCATGCAGCATACATCAAAACGATGGAGATATCATAAAATAATATCATGTCAGTACTTATTAGCCTAAACTCTAGTAAACTAGTGTGACGTATAATTTCAAATATTTCTTACTCTCTTCCAAGTATATTACGATGATCAGACTAGTCACCTCGAATCTTATACAAAATAGGTTATACTAGATAGTAGTTTACTCAACACAGTTACATGCAATCATTCTCAGTAAGCGCTGGATAGAAAGCAATGAGAAGAAAGTAAATCACACATTTAATAGTCGGTTGGCTAAGTGCCTTTTTATCCACGCTCAGTGACCAACCACATTTTACTGTCACTACGACTCATCGTAAAATGAAGGTGATAATTCAACTTTTATAACCCACTGGCTTTGTAGTCACTGTAAAAAACATGAAAACCAATATTTATAAAAGTAGTCACTATGGTGCAGTGATGTTTAT
Source organism: Schistosoma spindalis (assembly GCA_946903255.1). Lineage (NCBI taxonomy): Eukaryota > Metazoa > Platyhelminthes > Trematoda > Strigeidida > Schistosomatidae > Schistosoma > Schistosoma spindalis. Next base: position 13,925,989 of record OX336423.1, read on the forward strand.
CATGGTCACGGATGAGACACTTTAGAAGGATAAGTACACTCCGTGACTTAGCCATAATAGAGCACGCTGCACGAACACGAGGGATCATCTCTAACAGGCCCCATGCCACGAGTTTTGGAGACTGGCAGTCGGTGACCACTGGGAGATAGTGATGTATATCGTTCAGGCAAAGCATACACCTGGGGAGAAGAACCAGCGTTGGGCGAGGCACAGAGCGCCTGGTACTGTCTAAGGATAGGGCCTAACAAACGTTGAAAGGCTCTTACTTAGCATTGAGAAACAGATGCAACACCGAATTTCGAAGTGATAGGTGACATTCCGTGATGAAGCAAACAACCGAAATACAAACTGACCTAAAATGCAGTGGATTTGTGCACTTTAAGTGCCAAATGGCGAAGACCTTACCAGAATTAGATATTATGGAGATTTCTTATGACCAAATAACCAATAACCCGCAAGCACGACACATTCTTCAGTCATTGTCCCGGTTAATGACATGGGACATATTTAGCTAACTCCCGAATTGGAATTAAGAAAACTGAGGTCCCTGTACACGGGAAAGTGACTTCAGAGAAGCGTGTTAAAACACTGTGATTTACGAACCAATTTTTCATCATCATGAGTCAACTTCACTTTACCTTCGAAGAACCCTCCCCCTACGAGTGTTGAGAGTCTGTTTAAACTTTTGTAAATGTAGAGCCAAGACGTAAATATTGCTGATCCGGCTTTGTCAGTCAAACAATAAGTTAAAGGCTATCCTGTAAATAAGTTAGATTCACTCATTATCATTGTGGTGTAGTGGCCCGTGATCTGACTCCAAATTGATCCTAATGATTGATTGCTATCGCCTATCCTCGTATATTATCATCGACTTAAATAGTGTTAGTTAATAACGGAGTTAAATAAGTCAAATAATGAGAATGGATTTCTGAATGCATGTATTTTGTATAATTGTTGATTAGACAAACGAACGGGGTAACGACGCGAAGAGAAGAAAGCGAAGCAAAATTGACGAGCGGTGGAGATGGCTGGTAAGCCAACTCCCCTTTAACAAAGACTTAATCAATATTTATAAGCACAAAAAATAAATTACAGACATGTGATGAGTAATGGGTTAAGAAGTGTGCACACGCCTACGCGCTCATATAAAGACAGTCAAGATTGATGAGCGAATAATTAACAAGGTCAAAATGTGACTCAAGTAGAATGAATAGAATGGGCTGTCCGGAAGTTAGAATAAGGTATCTGGGCTTAACAAAATGACAGACACTACAGTGGTTCTTATTACTATTACTTATTTTACTAATCTCTTAACTTCCATCATACATTTGCGAACTTTAAAGACAGTCATTATGATCGTTTCGTTAAGCACAATAATGACTTATGGTGTACGCAAGCCACAGAAGTTCTTGCGTTTGAACATCAGTCAGTGATTCCGACTAGATGTATTGATATTTTTTGAAATATCTGAATAACTTAATATCATAGAACGTCGCATATGAGCGCAAGTTTCATGAAAAAACTGATGTCCCTGTAATTACTTGGATCTTTGTTCTTCTAGTTGCTGTCACATATATTTAAAAAATAGAACATATACGCCCATTGACAGCCTAACAGTAATGTTCGCTTAATTTTATAGGTGATTAATGATAATTTTATCCAATATAAACACTTGTAAGGTGGACAACAACTTGACTCTAAGTGACTTTGGGAAATACAAACTTCATAACATAATGTGCATGTTATCATCAGGTTAAACGAATGTTTGGTCCACAAGACCATATCACCGACCGTAAAAAACATTTAGATTATGAAGATGCTTGTAAAAAATGCTGCCTAGTAAACATGTACGAATATCTTTGCGCTGTAAGTTTACAGGCAAGACCTTTGGGGTCACTGCATGAAAATTCTATGTCTCTATATTCGGTGTATGGGTCGCACTGCTCAGAAAAATCAAAAACCATAGGCTATCTTTTGTGTGGATGGAAAGAGTTCACATTAATAATGTACTATGTGTATGTTACTCAATATAAAGATATGAACTATGTGTGATGTAAAATACTAAGAGGATGGAGTTAAATACTGACTTACTTATGATTGTCAACTTTCGTGGAGAAGCATGTGCCAAACCATCAGGATTCACCATCTGCCTGAGCAATCCCTTCCTGTTGTAACCAGTTGCTATTCATCAGTTTTATGTCTGCTTCCAATTCATGACGCAGCGTGTTCTTTCGTTTTCATATATTCCGTGTCTTTTTAGGATTCTAAGCTTATGCTTGCCTTGTGTATCCTATTTGCTTCCAACGTCGTTTCCTAATTTCCTCTTCAGCTGGAAGCTGGTTTGTCCTCTCCCACAGTAAGTTGTCGCTGGTTGTATCCGGTCAACGGATATTGAGTATCTTGCGTAGACAACTATTTGCAAATACTTATGCCATTTTGTAGTAGTTCTTCATGTTTTAGATCCGTACAGTAGAACTGTCTTGACGGTTCTTGAAGTGTCTTGAAAATTCTGACCTTGATGTTATCTAACGGTTGTTTTGAATTCCATACGATCTTCAACTGTAGAAACGTGGCCCTTGCTTTGCTAATTCTTGCCGTTACATCTGCACTAGATTCTCTTTGTCCATCGACGATTCTCCCTGGATATGTGAAAGTCTCCACCAATTCCAGTTCTTCTCCACCAACATTGATTGGTTTGGTTTTTTCCGTGTTGCATTTCAGGGTCTCGCTTTTTCTCTTGTGTATGTTGTGGCCAACTAATGTATTTTTGCAGTTATGTCATTCAATTCACAACACCGACCAGTCACAGTCCCTTTCTTAGTCCCAATCACGGACAACATCGTCTCGATGTATCGAACTGTTGTCATGTATGGTGATGAGTGGCGAGTGAGAACGTGAGAGAGTGGGGAGATGGTTTCCGTCAGGTGTTCCGACCGGCTGATCTGGTTTGACGTTGATAGTGCATGTTAATGTGCGTGTGTGCCTGTGTGTATTGTGTTGTCCTGAACAGTAAAGTGTATTTGGATGAGGGTGAAATGGAATGTTGATATTGATGAATTAGTGTTGTGTGTTTTTGATCATGTTCCGTGTGGTCAAGCGGTCTAAGGCGTTGAATTTGAGCACCGGTCTGAAAGAGGCATCGGACCGAATCCCACGCACAACATACCTGTTCGTAATCACCCCCATCACACAATCACACCACACGCAATCCCGACGATCACGGACATACTCCCACGATCACACAATCACAGTCAATTATCATAAGCAACGACACCACAACCACCAAATCACATTCTCACTCCGTCCCATGTCACCTCAACAATTCGTCCATTTCACAACACCGACCAGCCACAGTCCCTATCTAAGTCTTGTTTCCGAAGAATCTCGTATTTCACCATGAAGCATCAGAGTTCTCCTGAATGAAGATCCCTCAACTCTCAGAACAGATTTTAAATGGTTTAAATTATTTATTCTGGCTAGCGTCTCTTTAGCAATATTGTTTTCTACTGTATGGGGTTGCTGATCACATGCACAACCCTCCTTCTTTCCTTAAATTTGAAACAGACAGTGACACTAGAAAAGCTCTAGGCAAACTTATGAAAGATTCAAAGTTATTGGAATCGGTAACTAAATATAGTATTTTACGTTAACATATACCGAAAAACACGGTGAAAAGTCCATAGATATATAAGAAGGAAAACCGTGTGAAGGAAATGTTGCATCCTTCAAAATGGGTAACTTTATAAACCTCCGAATGACTCTTCAGTGAATGTTGAGTGACAGAGAGACGAGGCTTTATTAAACGTGGTCTGGAATAAGAACTTGCCTGAGAAAATCAGGAGATGGGGTTCGTTTAGATCAATCACGTTGGCACTCCAGGTGAAAATTTAGACAACTCAACTCATTTTTCACATGTGAAATCTCTGATTGATTTTCTTTTTTATTGACTCATGGTGAGAATTAGTCTTAAAGCCTCACGTGATCGATGCCAGTGATAGTTAGGAAGCATGTTCTAGTGATCCGAAGAAAACTCAAGATACATCGGTCTGTTTGATAATTTAGAAGGGGAAATACGAAGTATGTGACCAAGAAAACACTAACCAAGCCCTTTTGATAGATGAATGAAAATTGAAGAATTGTATATTCCGTATATGAGTGATATCGAGTAGGAAACTAAGTACAGTTGGCCAGCTTTTCTAATGGTATTACTGATTATCCGTGTCCTCCTCTTTGTTTTGAGTGATTCAGGGAATGCTTCAACATGAGAAGAACCACGTGAAGAATTCCAGCTAAAAGACTGATTCCTGACATTGCCACTTTATAATTTAGCCGTGTAAAGTAATGAGAACGATTTGGATATTTGTTTAAAATATGTATCCGTTTTACCAGAGATAATTCTTAGTCTAAAAATCTACTCAACTACACACTACTGACGGACACATTAACAACAGTACACAATCTACTAAGAGGATTGTAGTTGACGGAATATCAAACCGCAAACATACTATACAGTACACGTCCTATGTACAATTTTATTCATAACGTTACATTTTGTAAGTATCACACGGGGTGTTCAATGAGAATTATCAGGTTTACAACAGGCTTCTCATTGTATTGACCTGACTTCTATACTTCATAGATACTCCCTCCTCAAGTCGAATCTCTTGTTTGGACTAATGGACTATTATATTTGAAATAATCTCAGAGATTAAAATTTAAATAATTCAAAAATTTCGTCCGGCAAACTCCACTGGACTTCTTCAGGGTAATAATCAATATCATCAATGAAATATATAGTGTTCAACAATCAAATCAAATCAAATCCATAATGTGTTCATCTAATCATATATATATGTTGACCTTAGTAAATAGGATAACATGAGTCACTTATATGCGAACCATGTGGAAAGTTCACAATATGAAGATAAATGTATGAATGATTGTGTGTGCGTGCATGTGTGTGCAAGATTGAATCAATAATAGTTGATATTAGGTGTCAAATTTGTTTGTATATGGAGGGAAAGGAAAAGTGAAAGTCGAATGTTGAAAAATGCTTTCTGAATCATCGATGTGCAGGTCAAATGAGAATCATCAAATACATAATTGTGTATTGCCAGAATAACCTACATTAATTTCAGTCAGTATAACGATGCATACGAAATAAACAGATTGGATATAGATAGATGTTACGGGAAAACTAAAGACATTCGGCTGATTACAACCTTTATATTGTATATTCATAATTTTACTGTTTTTTTGGATGTATTTGTTTTACTCAACTTCTGAACTTGTTTGTTTATATCATTATTTTCGAACATTTTGAATTCTTTTGTCTTTGGTTTGGTACTTAGCCGTTTTGCCTCGGGAACATAAAAAATTGATGAACAACATTTGGTCGGCTATTTGTGAATTGCGAATAAACTTGGTATCTAAATTGGAGTTTGGTTCTATTGTTTATTTGCGTTCGTAATTTGCAGGTAGATCGATACACCGTACTTCAATAACTGGAACGAGCAAAACTTGGACATAACAATAGAGTCAAATTACTTGCTAACGAATATTTGCCAAGTAGTCGGTAGTTAAATAGCATCCTTTCTGTTCAGGCAGTTCTTATACGCCCATACATGGAGCGCTTCTCTGACTATAATTTCAAATGCTCCAGTCATGATCATCATAAAAGCATTTAACAACCCTAACGTGACAGATCGCACACATCGTCAATACTAACAACCATTGCTTCTAACGCATTCTTCTCACATTTAGATCGTTCTCAATACACACATTCATCCTTCCGAATTCACATGGATTTCTTAACATAATCACACTTATAACACTTCTCTTATTACTTATTATATTCATACGACATTATTAATATTATCCCCATTGATCAGACAAAATTCCCCAGATACGCATTATATTACTATTGCTTTGACCTTAATTCGATACCTCAGAACGAAAAATTGTGGAATTTCGTGAACAACATTTACAAATTACGAATGACAATTTTGAAGCATTTATGCCATAACAGATGCAAAGTTCGCCATTGTTTACATAAAACACGATCTGATTCATTGTTCGATACCTTAGTTTGGCCCTGGTTAAATAACACCATAATTGTAGAATGGTGGATGTAGTGTTCGATGACCTAGTTGTTAAAGACAATTGTTCACTCAACTACTCCTTGTTCCTGTATATTGAGTTCCGAAAAGGAATAAACTTCAGTATCATGTTTTTATTGAATATAATTTAACGAAAGTCTTATACAGTTTGACAGAATTACACACACACACACACAGGCACACAGGCACACGCAGAGAGAGGTCACACAGAAAAATACACGTCACAATTGTTGTTATAACTTCTTCATTACAAAGAACAAAACTATGCTGACCACGAAAATGATCAAAATCAATGTGGATATGAGGAGATCTGAGAAAGAAAATATCAATAACAAAGAATTCAAATTTATTTATCGATTTGAGAATGAATTAACGATTAGTTAGAAGTTTGCATGAGAACGTGAGATGATTCGTGATCTACATTTACACAAATAGAACTACATCTGAATTGACATAAATGATCAAATGTCAGTCAAATGAACGTCGTCTATATGATTGTGTTGAACAAGTGTACACATTCTGAATAGGATTTGAACTATGCGACTTGACTTTATTAAACGAGATATCTGTGAAAATACTGATATGTAGAGAGTAGCATTCAATGTGTACGAATACGTTCGGATAGTTTGGATGTATGAGAAAATATACAACTGATTGTGATGCACATGAATACAGAATTAACAGTGAAGACTTTACTTACATGAAGTACTGACATTTTCTAGAAATGATGATGCTGTTATATTGGATGCTGTAAATAAGAGATCAACACAAGTGTAATGTGATGGATTCAGTTCAATAATCTCACAAGAGGAGATAATACAATTCATGACACTCAACAGAAAACATCATCTTGTGTTAGTCATTGGAGAGCGAATAGTTTCAATTGAGACATGTTTTGAATTGAAACATCGAATTGTGGTGTATGCTAGTGATGTCGATAGATATAAGTAGTATGTCTCATCGATGGGCAGTGAAATGGCTGGCATCAGGAGATTAGGAAGTTCGTAGAATAGAGAGTGAGAGCAAATAATGATTGATGTAGAAGTGGAGGAACAATGAAGTCTGAGACCATTGACTGATATTTTCGAACCGAACAGTCAATTTTGAGACAATTGATTGACATTTTGCAAATGAAGTATTTACTGTATGGTTCTCAGATTTTGCAGATGTAAAGATGAAGATTGGCAAGGTAAGAGCAGCACATCTTCAACTGAAGTACATCTGGAGCTCAAAACAACTGTCAACCAACACTAAAGTGAGCAATTTCAGTACAGATGTCAAGACAGTTTTACTGTAGGAGGCCGAAACTTGAAGAATATCGAATGCCATCATCCAGAAAATACACGTATCTATTAACATTTGCCTACACATAATATTTCAGATCTGTTGGCCAGACACTATTAGCAACAGTCAACTGTGGGAGAGTACAAACCAGAATCCAACACTACGATACATACACGAGTCATAAATGACACGTTTATGTGTTCAATACGATCAGATGACTGATGTGTCCACGGAAACCGTGGAATACAATTATGCGCATTCTTCTCATTTTCACTGTACACAGTACAGCTTTCCAATGAAGTGAGTTGAATTTTATGGTTTAGTATTTAATCACTATATACTGAGATGAGAGTGACTCTCTAGTGTTTATCCCTTCAACAGTTAGTCACGTGTATTTTGTCTCAATATTTCATATCTGTTCAACCAGCATGGTAATTATTAACCTCCGAGCATCTCCACTTTCATAAACACTTCGAAACTTCTCATAATCCAGTGAGATTTACATGGGGAATAATAGATTAATCGTATATGTAATTATCTCACGTTTTGTTTTGTTTGTTGATTGTTCTTTGTTCACTTTCCACACCGGATTTTTATCTGGTAAATGCAAACAATGAATACACATGACTGTGTTGGTGATTCGTTCAAGTGACTAAATCAATAATGAGAATGTCATGAAAAGATTAGAGTGACAGCAACTGTGATCTATTACATACTGAAAATGTTAAGATTAGTGAAGAAGCGAAGTAAACATTGATCTGCTATACATACAGAAACGTTACATGAACTTACATTTGGCTTTTATTTTCTACAAAACAATGAAAACAATATGGTGACTAGGTGTGTGTGATGTTGAGAATTCACTTGAACATAATCAGATTACTTGGGAAGGGATGTTCGTCAATCTCAAATCTTTTCCAATGTTTACCAATATTCAGACAGTTCGATTGGAGACAGTTTCATGTGGTCTCTCTACAAACACCAAACAACATATGGTTTCATGATGAACCTACATTACAAACACGATTCATTGATGGATAGAACACAGTTCGGATGCAGCATCACCCTGTATGTAGGTCAGAAGGAACTAGTTATCTCATACTCATCGAACATCCAGTGAGGAATTAACTGAACAAAATATTTTCTTGTGTTTGAAAATGTAATCAGTAAACTCACATTTATGGCATATTCATTTGGATTGCGGTAGGAAAGAGAGAAGTTTGAAAAGAAAGAGTTTGTTTATTAGTTGGAAATGGAATGTCGAATAGACAAAATTGTGCTGAACAGAGCTGAATGAAACAGATTACTGGTGGGATGGATTTCAATCTACAATTTCTTCAGCTTCGTTCCTATGATCCCACTATGTGTAAATGATCACTGTGGTGTCTTGGTTAACTCTACATAAATCGTGTGTTGTGATGACCAGAGTTAGTGTGACATTCACATGTGGACCAGTGGTTATTATTTGTCTGTGAACGTCTGCAATGATTCACGTCAATCATCATTGTGAAAATGAAGTTATCGGTGTAGATGACCATAAAAAGTGACTCTACTCGTGATGTCGCAAAACTCAGAGTGTTGAGATGAGACAAATCTACGTGGAGAAATGTTCAAAACTCAGTTAAATTACTGAGCAACTTCAGAAACCTGAATTCGATTGTAATGAAGGGATTTCCTATGGATTTCATCAAACTGTCATGATCACATTGCTTGATCACATACGGAAACTGGAAAACTAAAGCAACATTGTGGTCATTCAAACCAACTCTTCTATTCTAGAAATATATATATTATAATGATGTCAATCGTCATGATTAGATTGCACCGATCAGTGAACTGTGACAATGAGCGATTATGCAGATAACTGTCAGTGAATAAATTCGATATCTCTGTAATGGCAGGCACTGTTAATTCACGTAGAAACAACATACTTTGTACCGTACATCTGAATTACATTTGTGTGAATCAGATGTGAACAGAGACAACCACTGTGATAGATATTCCTGTTAAATTTGTCGACTGACAAACATGTGCGATTTCACTACATGTGCACACATCTTTCTACTTCCACAATATTGCTTGTCACAAAAATCTTGCAATGCATAAAAAACACAAAGAAATTGTTACCCATCGTCGGTAGAGAGAAACGGTTTCCATGTTTGTTGAACACAATGAACACTTCTTCCATTCCTTCTTCTGCTTTGAAGTCGTTCGCATAATACTCAATTTGGTTGCTCGTGATGACATACATCTGTAGTGGTTGTGTGGAATATCCTCTGAATATAATGGTGGAATCAGTTGGTCCACAGTTTGTTCCTTCTCTTTCCCACTTCACATGTGAATACAGATTTGACCTCAACTGAATTTGAGCATTATTGATTCTCGGAACTAGGAAGGAATGAAACGAACAAAGTGAGAACAAAATGAATGCACTGTGACATTGTCACTGTGCAGATGAACACAGTGATTTGATGGAGAACGTATCAAACGGAGCAGTACTGTGGCTTCGTTACAAAGTATTCAGAGATTGACAATCATCACAAGAAATGCAATCAAACATTCCACAAAACTTGTGATCTCTGAAAATTTCAACACGGAATTCGAATGTTGTATAACTGTGGTGAAAATGGAACAGAGATTGGAAAGTTGATCACTGGGTAAGAGTTTAGAAACAACTCACTTCTTTTGTATGTCATGTGGAAGGTCTCGAAATTAGAAGGAAAGAAGAAGTCATTGGTGTATCCCTCAGCACGATATTTTGAATGTTCGCACGGTTTGCCAATAGCTTCTAATAAACCTACATTGCCTTCGTAAACTTTCACCGATTGATCAAACCAATTGGGTATGTCTTGAAGCAAGAAGACATAACCGAAACTTTTGTGCGTCATTGTTTTCCATTCGAAGGCCATGGCTGCTGTCTGTTCTTGAATTACGCGGAAAGTGTTTGTATTTGCATAGTCTGTTTGAAAATGGAGACAAAACACTTGGAATTGAGAGTTTGATTAGGGTGTAATTAATGTAATAGGTATGACTACTTATCTAATGTGATGACATTGATGGCACTGACACTCGAATTCATGTACTCTATAAACTGATAGTTGACTAAAATGATTGGAGATTTTCTCTTATGTGTGCAAATGAGCAGTTTGATACGAGATCTGGTTTACAGAATGAACAATTTTGATTGTACAAGTTTAAGATGAACGTATGGTGGGTCAGTTACCGCAACTCACCATGCACAACCAAAATTAAGATTTCGATCATATACAAATATGTATATTTAGGAGTGTTGGGGTATTCAGAAAATTCCCCAGAAATTATCTAATGCTATTCCTGAATGAGAAATGATGTCATTTCCCCATTGGTCAATATTCTTCTAACGTGTCATTTTCCCGTAGTTCAATATTTATTTGTGTCATTTTCTGGAGGTCAAATCTTGTACAAATGTTACTTTCTATTTTATGGTACGATGTAGTCTGTTTGTTTGGTATATAAACAGTGTATGTTTGAAATAGAACGATTCAGATCACAGAGGCTGTGACTTGCGTTCTGGACTCAACTGGCTGGGCTAGACAGGGAAGCGGGGTCAACCAGAACTCTAGGCTGTTCTTATGTGTTTTACGCGTCTTTGGTCCGATCAATAATTCTCTCTCTCCTCAAATTGCACGTCCCTCTAAAGTTATAACAAGGAGAACACAAATAAGTACAAAATAAGCTATCCGGAGATCATTCTATTTTGTGTGATGTTCTTAGTCCAATGCACAGATGGATGAGTGTACATACAAATCAATTATGTTGGAAAAGTGAATAATGATGCATGAAATACAACGTCTCACGTCTTGTCTTCATTGTGGATTATTAATTGGGTTAAACATAGTCCTCCTCAATTACCTACGCTGCAGATTCATATCAGACGTGATATATTTCGAAGATATTCAGTGACCATCGAATATTGGTTCGAGTAGTCGACGAGTAACATATTTATATGCACTGAGAAATGCATGCTGATCAGCATACATACACACACGTTTCTGAACGATTGGCATTGAGTGACACAATTAACTGTGACAACAAACACGATGTCTGTAACTCTGTCAAGAACTTCACTTGTTCAAATGTGTACTAGATAGATTGGTGCATCAAGACAGTTCATCGTTCACCTGATTTATCCGATTTCAAATGTGTCTTCGGAATGGTTTATCTTATTAACCTGAATATTTGAGTGAGGTTGAAAAATACGAATGTTAAGATACAGCATAATTAGCGTATTTCATTAATGATGTTTGATGAATTTCCATTACACTCACTTGCAACCATATTTGTTTCCAAATATACAGGTTCATATTGTCCATTTACCGTGTGTAATGGCGTGAATACTAGTAAAATTGATAAAACATGAAGAGAAATATGATTCGATATGATATGTGAATATGAATTTCCACTGTGAGATACATTTAACATCTTGAACCTAATTGGAATGCCTGTTGTATTTTGATGCAATATACATATATATTTTAGTTTTGCACAACAAACAGCCCTATTGTACATCCATGACATGTGATCGAATAATGAGCGTTGGTTGACTTTGCTTGACACGCTGATCTATGAACTAACCGACGACCAGCCATCTGATCACTGGATGGATTGCTTATGACTCAGTGACATTCTACTGGCCATAAAGATTTCACATGATTTCGTTCTCAGATTGTATACGTCAGTGGCTGTTGAATCTCAAGACCTGAATGGATAATGCGTTGGTGTTTGTACCGAAATGTGTATTCGGTTCGTGTCTTCGTGTACACTTCAGTTTACTAGTCCTGAGAGGGAAGACAACAAAGCTGGATCTCAATGCCTACCAATATGCGAATTTGTCAAGGTATAAATTGCTCCGGAGATTCTTATGCATTACTGCCATTATTCATCTCTTGTGCATATGCTGATTAGTTTGAGTTCTGAGCAACAAATGTGTTGAGCGGTAGAAACTCGAGAACGGTTAGAAAGCTTCTCTGACTATAATTTCAAATGCTCCAGTCATGATCATCATAGAAGCATTTAACAACCCTAACGTGACAGATCGCACACATCGTCAATACTAACAACCATTGCTTCTAACGCATTCTTCTCACATTTAGATCGTTCTCAATACACACATTCATCCTTCCGAATTCACATGGATTTCTTAACATAATCACACTTATAACACTTCTCTTATTACTTATTATATTCATACGACATTATTAATATTATCCCCATTGATCAGACAAAATTCCCCAGATACGCATTATATTACTATTGCTTTGACCTTAATTCGATACCTCAGAACGAAAAATTGTGGAATTTCGTGAACAACATTTACAAATTACGAATGACAATTTTGAAGCATTTATGCCATAACAGATGCAAAGTTCGCCATTGTTTACATAAAACACGATCTGATTCATTGTTCGATACCTTAGTTTGGCCCTGGTTAAATAACACCATAATTGTAGAATGGTGGATGTAGTGTTCGATGACCTAGTTGTTAAAGACAATTGTTCACTCAATTACTCCTTGTTCCTGTATATTTATTAGTGCGTTATTATTGAGTTCCGAAAAGGAATAAACTACAGTACCATGTTTTTATTGAATATAATTTAACGAAAGTCTTATACAGTTTGACAGAATTACACACACACACACACAGGCACACAGGCACACGCAGAGAGAGGTCACACAGAAAAATACACGTCACAATTGTTGTTATAACTTCTTCATTACAAAGAACAAAACTATGCTGACCACGAAAATGATCAAAATCAATGTGGATATGAGGAGATCTGAGAAAGAAAATATCAATAACAAAGAATTCAAATTTATTTATCAATTTGAGAATGAATTAACGATTAGTTAGAAGTTTGCATGAGAACGTGAGATGATTCGTGATCTACATTTACACAAATAGAACTACATCTGAATTGACATAAATGATCAAATGTCAGTCAAATGAACGTCGTCTATATGATTGTGTTGAACAAGTGTACACATTCTGAATAGGATTTGAACTATGCGACTTGACTTTATTAAACGAGATATCTGTGAAAATACTGATATGTAGAGAGTAGCATTCAATGTGTACGAATACGTTCGGATAGTTTGGATGTATGAGAAAATATACAACTGATTGTGATGCACATGAATACAGAATTAACAGTGAAGACTTTACTTACATGAAGTACTGACATTTTCTAGAAATGATGATGCTGTTATATTGGATGCTGTAAATAAGAGATCAACACAAGTGTAATGTGATGGATTCAGTTCAATAATCTCACAAGAGGAGATAATACAATTCATGACACTCAACAGAAAACATCATCTTGTGTTAGTCATTGGAGAGCGAATAGTTTCAATTGAGACATGTTTTGAATTGAAACATCGAATTGTGGTGTATGCTAGTGATGTCGATAGATATAAGTAGTATGTCTCATCGATGGGCAGTGAAATGGCTGGCATCAGGAGATTAGGAAGTTCGTAGAATAGAGAGTGAGAGCAAATAATGATTGATGTAGAAGTGGAGGAACAATGAAGTCTGAGACCATTGACTGATATTTTCGAACCGAACAGTCAATTTTGAGACAATTGATTGACATTTTGCAAATGAAGTATTTACTGTATGGTTCTCAGATTTTGCAGATGTAAAGATGAAGATTGGCAAGGTAAGAGCAGCACATCTTCAACTGAAGTACATCTGGAGCTCAAAACAACTGTCAACCAACACTAAAGTGAGCAATTTCAGTACAGATGTCAAGACAGTTTTACTGTAGGAGGCCGAAACTTGAAGAATATCGAATGCCATCATCCAGAAAATACACGTATCTATTAACATTTGCCTACACATAATATTTCAGATCTGTTGGCCAGACACTATTAGCAACAGTCAACTGTGGGAGAGTACAAACCAGAATCCAACACTACGATACATACACGAGTCATAAATGACACGTTTATGTGTTCAATACGATCAGATGACTGATGTGTCCACGGAAACCGTGGAATACAATTATGCGCATTCTTCTCATTTTCACTGTACACAGTACAGCTTTCCAATGAAGTGAGTTGAATTTTATGGTTTAGTATTTAATCACTATATACTGAGATGAGAGTGACTCTCTAGTGTTTATCCCTTCAACAGTTAGTCACGTGTATTTTGTCTCAATATTTCATATCTGTTCAACCAGCATGGTAATTATTAACCTCCGAGCATCTCCACTTTCATAAACACTTCGAAACTTCTCATAATCCAGTGAGATTTACATGGGGAATAATAGATTAATCGTATATGTAATTATCTCACGTTTTGTTTTGTTTGTTGATTGTTCTTTGTTCACTTTCCACACCGGATTTTTATCTGGTAAATGCAAACAATGAATACACATGACTATGTTGGTGATTCGTTCAAGTGACTAAATCAATAATGAGAATGTCATGAAAAGATTAGAGTGACAGCAACTGTGATCTATTACATACTGAAAATGTTAAGATTAGTGAAGAAGCGAAGTAAACATTGATCTGCTATACATACAGAAACGTTACATGAACTTACATTTGGCTTTTATTTTCTACAAAACAATGAAAACAATATGGTGACTAGGTGTGTGTGATGTTGAGAATTCACTTGAACATAATCAGATTACTCGGGAAGGGATGTTCGTCAATCTCAAATCTTTTCCAATGTTTACCAATATTCAGACAGTTCGATTGGAGACAGTTTCATGTGGTCTCTCTACAAACACCAAACAACATATGGTTTCATGATGAACCTACATTACAAACACGATTCATTGATGGATAGAACACAGTTCGGATGCAGCATCACCCTGTATGTAGGTCAGAAGGAACTAGTTATCTCATACTCATCGAACATCCAGTGAGGAATTAACTGAACAAAATATTTTCTTGTGTTTGAAAATGTAATCAGTAAACTCACATTTATGGCATATTCATTTGGATTGCGGTAGGAAAGAGAGAAGTTTGAAAAGAAAGAGTTTGTTTATTAGTTGGAAATGGAATGTCGAATAGACAAAATTGTGCTGAACAGAGCTGAATGAAACAGATTACTGGTGGGATGGATTTCAATCTACAATTTCTTCAGCTTCGTTCCTATGATCCCACTATGTGTAAATGATCACTGTGGTGTCTTGGTTAACTCTACATAAATCGTGTGTTGTGATGACCAGAGTTAGTGTGACATTCACATGTGGACCAGTGGTTATTATTTGTCTGTGAACGTCTGCAATGATTCACGTCAATCATCATTGTGAAAATGAAGTTATCGGTGTAGATGACCATAAAAAGTGACTCTACTCGTGATGTCGCAAAACTCAAAGTGTTGAGATGAGACAAATCTACGTGGAGAAATGTTCAAAACTCAGTTAAATTACTGAGCAACTTCAGAAACCTGAATTCGATTGTAATGAAGGGATTTCCTATGGATTTCATCAAACTGTCATGATCACATTGCTTGATCACATACGGAAACTGGAAAACTAAAGCAACATTGTGGTCATTCAAACCAACTCTTCTATTCTAGAAATATATATATTATAATGATGTCAATCGTCATGATTAGATTGCACCGATCAGTGAACTGTGACAATGAGCGATTATGCAGATAACTGTCAGTGAATAAATTCGATATCTCTGTAATGGCAGGCACTGTTAATTCACGTAGAAACAACATACTTTGTACCGTACATCTGAATTACATTTGTGTGAATCAGATGTGAACAGAGACAACCACTGTGATAGATATTCCTGTTAAATTTGTCGACTGACAAACATGTGCGATTTCACTACATGTGCACACATCTTTCTACTTCCACAATATTGCTTGTCACAAAAATCTTGCAATGCATAAAAAACACAAAGAAATTGTTACCCATCGTCGGTAGAGAGAAACGGTTTCCATGTTTGTTGAACACAATGAACACTTCTTCCATTCCTTCTTCTGCTTTGAAGTCGTTCGCATAATACTCAATTTGGTTGCTCGTGATGACATACATCTGTAGTGGTTGTGTGGAATATCCTCTGAATATAATGGTGGAATCAGTTGGTCCACAGTTTGTTCCTTCTCTTTCCCACTTCACATGTGAATACAGATTTGACCTCAACTGAATTTGAGCATTATTGATTCTCGGAACTAGGAAGGAATGAAACGAACAAAGTGAGCACAAAATGAATGCACTGTGACATTGTCACTGTGCAGGTGAACACAGTGATTTGATGGAGAACGTATCAAACGGAGCAGTACTGTGGCTTCGTTACAAAGTATTCAGAGATTGACAATCATCACAAGAAATGCAATCAAACATTCCACAAAACTTGTGATCTCTGAAAATTTCAACACGGAATTCGAATGTTGTATAACTGTGGTGAAAATGGAACAGAGATTGGAAAGTTGATCACTGGGTAAGAGTTTAGAAACAACTCACTTCTTTTGTATGTCATGTGGAAGGTCTCGAAATTAGAAGGAAAGAAGAAGTCATTGGTGTATCCCTCAGCACGATATTTTGAATGTTCGCACGGTTTGCCAATAGCTTCTAATAAACCTACATTGCCTTCGTAAACTTTAACCGATTGATCAAACCAATTGGGTATGTCTTGAAGCAAGAAGACATAACCGAAACTTTTGTGCGTCATTGTTTTCCATTCGAAGGCCATGGCTGCTGTCTGTTCTTGAATTACGCGGAAAGTGTTTGTATTTGCATAGTCTGTTTGAAAATGGAGACAAAACACTTGGAATTGAGAGTTTGATTAGGGTGTAATTAATGTAATAGGTATGACTACTTATCTAATGTGATGACATTGATGGCACTGACACTCGAATTCATGTACTCTATAAACTGATAGTTGACTAAAATGATTGGAGATTTTCTCTTATGTGTGCAAATGAGCAGTTTGATACGAGATCTGGTTTACAGAATGAACAATTTTGATTGTACAAGTTTAAGATGAACGTATGGTGGGTCAGTTACCGCAACTCACCATGCACAACCAAAATTAAGATTTCGATCATATACAAATATGTATATTTAGGAGTGTTGGGGTATTCAGAAAATTCCCCAGAAATTATCTAATGCTATTCCTGAATGAGAAATGATGTCATTTCCCCATTGGTCAATATTCTTCTAACGTGTCATTTTCCCGTAGTTCAATATTTATTTGTGTCATTTTCTGGAGGTCAAATCTTGTACAAATGTTACTTTCTATTTTATGGTACGATGTAGTCTGTTTGTTTGGTATATAAACAGTGTATGTTTGAAATAGAACGATTCAGATCACAGAGGCTGTGACTTGCGTTCTGGACTCAACTGGCTGGGCTAGACAGGGAAGCGGGGTCAACCAGAACTCTAGGCTGTTCTTATGTGTTTTACGCGTCTTTGGTCCGATCAATAATTCTCTCTCTCCTCAAATTGCACGTCCCTCTAAAGTTATAACAAGGAGAACACAAATAAGTACAAAATAAGCTATCCGGAGATCATTCTATTTTGTGTGATGTTCTTAGTCCAATGCACAGATGGATGAGTGTACATACAAATCAATTATGTTGGAAAAGTGAATAATGATGCATGAAATACAACGTCTCACGTCTTGTCTTCATTGTGGATTATTAATTGGGTTAAACATAGTCCTCCTCAATTACCTACGCTGCAGATTCATATCAGACGTGATATATTTCGAAGATATTCAGTGACCATCGAATATTGGTTCGAGTAGTCGACGAGTAACATATTTATATGCACTGAGAAATGCATGCTAATCAGCATACATACACACACGTTTCTGAACGATTGGCATTGAGTGACACAATTAACTGTGACAACAAACACGATGTCTGTAACTCTGTCAAGAACTTCACTTGTTCAAATGTGTACTAGATAGATTGGTGCATCAAGACAGTTCATCGTTCACCTGATTTATCCGATTTCAAATGTGTCTTCGGAATGGTTTATCTTATTAACCTGAATATTTGAGTGAGGTTGAAAAATACGAATGTTAAGATACAGCATAATTAGCGTATTTCATTAATGATGTTTGATGAATTTCCATTACACTCACTTGCAACCATATTTGTTTCCAAATATACAGGTTCATATTGTCCATTTACCGTGTGTAATGGCGTGAATACTAGTAAAATTGATAAAACATGAAGAGAAATATGATTCGATATGATATGTGAATATGAATTTCCACTGTGAGATACATTTAACATCTTGAACCTAATTGGAATGCCTGTTGTATTTTGATGCAATATACATATATATTTTAGTTTTGCACAACAAACAGCCCTATTGTACATCCATGACATGTGATCGAATAATGAGCGTTGGTTGACTTTGCTTGACACGCTGATCTATGAACTAACCGACGACCAGCCATCTGATCACTGGATGGATTGCTTATGACTCAGTGACATTCTACTGGCCATAAAGATTTCACATGATTTCGTTCTCAGATTGTATACGTCAGTGGCTGTTGAATCTCAAGACCTGAATGGATAATGCGTTGGTGTTTGTACCGAAATGTGTATTCGGTTCGTGTCTTCGTGTACACTTCAGTTTACTAGTCCTGAGAGGGAAGACAACAAAGCTGGATCTCAATGCCTACCAATATGCGAATTTGTCAAGGTATAAATTGCTCCGGAGATTCTTATGCATTACTGCCATTATTCATCTCTTGTGCATATGCTGATTAGTTTGAGTTCTGAGCAACAAATGTGTTGAGCGGTAGAAACTCGAGAACGGTTAGAAAGCTTCTCTGACTATAATTTCAAATGCTCCAGTCATGATCATCATAGAAGCATTTAACAACCCTAACGTGACAGATCGCACACATCGTCAATACTAACAACCATTGCTTCTAACGCATTCTTCTCACATTTAGATCGTTCTCAATACACACATTCATCCTTCCGAATTCACATGGATTTCTTAACATAATCACACTTATAACACTTCTCTTATTACTTATTATATTCATACGACATTATTAATATTATCCCCATTGATCAGACAAAATTCCCCAGATACGCATTATATTACTATTGCTTTGACCTTAATTCGATACCTCAGAACGAAAAATTGTGGAATTTCGTGAACAACATTTACAAATTACGAATGACAATTTTGAAGCATTTATGCCATAACAGATGCAAAGTTCGCCATTGTTTACATAAAACACGATCTGATTCATTGTTCGATACCTTAGTTTGGCCCTGGTTAAATAACACCATAATTGTAGAATGGTGGATGTAGTGTTCGATGACCTAGTTGTTAAAGACAATTGTTCACTCAATTACTCCTTGTTCCTGTATATTTATTAGTGCGTTATTATTGAGTTCCGAAAAGGAATAAACTACAGTACCATGTTTTTATTGAATATAATTTAACGAAAGTCTTATACAGTTTGACAGAATTACACACACACACACACAGGCACACAGGCACACGCAGAGAGAGGTCACACAGAAAAATACACGTCACAATTGTTGTTATAACTTCTTCATTACAAAGAACAAAACTATGCTGACCACGAAAATGATCAAAATCAATGTGGATATGAGGAGATCTGAGAAAGAAAATATCAATAACAAAGAATTCAAATTTATTTATCGATTTGAGAATGAATTAACGATTAGTTAGAAGTTTGCATGAGAACGTGAGATGATTCGTGATCTACATTTACACAAATAGAACTACATCTGAATTGACATAAATGATCAAATGTCAGTCAAATGAACGTCGTCTATATGATTGTGTTGAACAAGTGTACACATTCTGAATAGGATTTGAACTATGCGACTTGACTTTATTAAACGAGATATCTGTGAAAATACTGATATGTAGAGAGTAGCATTCAATGTGTACGAATACGTTCGGATAGTTTGGATGTATGAGAAAATATACAACTGATTGTGATGCACATGAATACAGAATTAACAGTGAAGACTTTACTTACATGAAGTACTGACATTTTCTAGAAATGATGATGCTGTTATATTGGATGCTGTAAATAAGAGATCAACACAAGTGTAATGTGATGGATTCAGTTCAATAATCTCACAAGAGGAGATAATACAATTCATGACACTCAACAGAAAACATCATCTTGTGTTAGTCATTGGAGAGCGAATAGTTTCAATTGAGACATGTTTTGAATTGAAACATCGAATTGTGGTGTATGCTAGTGATGTCGATAGATATAAGTAGTATGTCTCATCGATGGGCAGTGAAATGGCTGGCATCAGGAGATTAGGAAGTTCGTAGAATAGAGAGTGAGAGCAAATAATGATTGATGTAGAAGTGGAGGAACAATGAAGTCTGAGACCATTGACTGATATTTTCGAACCGAACAGTCAATTTTGAGACAATTGATTGACATTTTGCAAATGAAGTATTTACTGTATGGTTCTCAGATTTTGCAGATGTAAAGATGAAGATTGGCAAGGTAAGAGCAGCACATCTTCAACTGAAGTACATCTGGAGCTCAAAACAACTGTCAACCAACACTAAAGTGAGCAATTTCAGTACAGATGTCAAGACAGTTTTACTGTAGGAGGCCGAAACTTGAAGAATATCGAATGCCATCATCCAGAAAATACACGTATCTATTAACATTTGCCTACACATAATATTTCAGATCTGTTGGCCAGACACTATTAGCAACAGTCAACTGTGGGAGAGTACAAACCAGAATCCAACACTACGATACATACACGAGTCATAAATGACACGTTTATGTGTTCAATACGATCAGATGACTGATGTGTCCACGGAAACCGTGGAATACAATTATGCGCATTCTTCTCATTTTCACTGTACACAGTACAGCTTTCCAATGAAGTGAGTTGAATTTAATGGTTTAGTATTTAATCACTATATACTGAGATGAGAGTGACTCTCTAGTGTTTATCCCTTCAACAGTTAGTCACGTGTATTTTGTCTCAATATTTCATATCTGTTCAACCAGCATGGTAATTATTAACCTCCGAGCATCTCCACTTTCATAAACACTTCGAAACTTCTCATAATCCAGTGAGATTTACATGGGGAATAATAGATTAATCGTATATGTAATTATCTCACGTGTTGTTTTGTTTGTTGATTGTTCTTTGTTCACTTTCCACACCGGATTTTTATCTGGTAAATGCAAACAATGAATACACATGACTGTGTTGGTGATTCGTTCAAGTAACTAAATCAATAATGAGAATGTCATGAAAAGATTAGAATGACAGCAACTGTGATCTATTACATACTGAAAATGTTAAGATTAGTGAAGAAGCGAAGTAAACATTGATCTGCTATACATACAGAAACGTTACATGAACTTACATTTGGCTTTTATTTTCTACAAAACAATGAAAACAATATGGTGACTAGGTGTGTGTGATGTTGAGAATTCACTTGAACATAATCAGATTACTCGGGAAGGGATGTTCGTCAATCTCAAATCTTTTCCAATGTTTACCAATATTCAGACAGTTCGATTGGAGACAGTTTCATGTGGTCTCTCTACAAACATCAAACAACATGTGAGTTCATGATGAACCTACATTACAAACACGATTCATTGATGGATAGAACACAGTTCGGATGCAGCATCACCCTGTATGTAGGTCAGAAGGAACTAGTTATCTCATACTCATCGAACATCCAGTGAGGAATTAACTGAACAAAATATTTTCTTGTGTTTGAAAATGTAATCAGTAAACTCACATTTATGGCATATTCATTTGGATTGCGGTAGGAAAGAGAGAAGTTTGAAAAGAAAGAGTTTGTTTATTAGTTGGAAATGGAATGTCGAATAGACAAAATTGTGCTGAACAGAGCTGAATGAAACAGATTACTGGTGGGATGGATTTCAATCTACAATTTCTTCAGCTTCGTTCCTATGATCCCACTATGTGTAAATGATCACTGTGGTGTCTTGGTTAACTCTACATAAATCGTGTGTTGTGATGACCAGAGTTAGTGTGACATTCACATGTGGACCAGTGGTTATTATTTGTCTGTGAACGTCTGCAATGATTCACGTCAATCATCATTGTGAAAATGAAGTTATCGGTGTAGATGACCATAAAAAGTGACTCTAGTCGTGATGTCGCAAAACTCAGAGTGTTGAGATGAGACAAATCTACGTGGAGAAATGTTCAAAACTCAGTTAAATTACTGAGCAACTTCAGAAACCTGAATTCGATTGTAATGAAGGGATTTCCTATGGATTTCATCAAACTGTCATGATCACATTGCTTGATCACATACGGAAACTGGAAAACTAAAGCAACATTGTGGTCATTCAAACCAACTCTTCTATTCTAGAAATATATATATTATAATGATGTCAATCGTCATGATTAGATTGCACCGATCAGTGAACTGTGACAATGAGCGATTATGCAGATAACTGTCAGTGAATAAATTCGATATCTCTGTAATGGCAGGCACTGTTAATTCACGTAGAAACAACATACTTTGTACCGTACATCTGAATTACATTTGTGTGAATCAGATGTGAACAGAGACAACCACTGTGATAGATATTCCTGTTAAATTTGTCGACTGACAAACATGTGCGATTTCACTACATGTGCACACATCTTTCTACTTCCACAATATTGCTTGTCACAAAAATCTTGCAATGCATAAAAAACACAAAGAAATTGTTACCCATCGTCGGTAGAGAGAAACGGTTTTCATGTTTGTTGAACACAATGAACACTTCTTCCATTCCTTCTTCTGCTTTGAAGTCGTTCGCATAATACTCAATTTCATTGCTCGTGATGACATACATCTGTAGTGGTTGTGTGGAATATCCTCTGAATATAATGGTGGAATCAGTTGGTCCACAGTTTGTTCCTTCTCTTTCCCACTTCACATGTGAATACAGATTTGACCTCAACTGAATTTGAGCATTATTGATTCTCGGAACTAGGAAGGAATGAAACGAACAAAGTGAGCACAAAATGAATGCACTGTGACATTGTCACTGTGCAGGTGAACACAGTGATTTGATGGTGAACGTATCAAACGGAGCAGTACTGTGGCTTCGTTACAAAGTATTCAGAGATTGACAATCATCACAAGAAATGCAATCAAACATTCCACAAAACTTGTGATCTCTGAAAATTTCAACACGGAATTCGAATGTTGTATAACTGTGGTGAAAATGGAACAGAGATTGGAAAGTTGATCACTGGGTAAGAGTTTAGAAACAACTCACTTCTTTTGTATGTCATGTGGAAGGTCTCGAAATTAGAAGGAAAGAAGAAGTCATTGGTGTATCCCTCCGCACGATATTTTGAATGTTCGCACGGTTTGCCAATAGCTTCTAATAAACCTACATTGCCTTCGTAAACTTTCACCGATTGATCAAACCAATTGGGTATGTCTTGAAGCAAGAAGACATAACCGAAACTTTTGTGCGTCATTGTTTTCCATTCGAAGGCCATGGCTGCTGTCTGTTCTTGAATTACGCGGAAAGTGTTTGTATTTGCATAGTCTGTTTGAAAATGGAGACAAAACACTTGGAATTGAGAGTTTGATTAGGGTGTAATTAATGTAATAGGTATGACTACTTATCTAATGTGATGACATTGATGGCACTGACACTCGAATTCATGTACTCTATAAACTGATAGTTGACTAAAATGATTGGAGATTTTCTCTTATGTGTGCAAATGAGCAGTTTGATACGAGATCTGGTTTACAGAATGAACAATTTTGATTGTACAAGTTTAAGATGAACGTATGGTGGGTCAGTTACCGCAACTCACCATGCACAACCAAAATTAAGATTTCGATCATATACATATTTGTATATTTAGGAGTGTTGGGGTATTCAGAAAATTCCCCAGAAATTATCTAATGCTATTCCTGAATGAGAAATGATGTCATTTCCCCATTGGTCAATATTCTTCTAACGTGTCATTTTCCCGTAGTTCAATATTTATTTGTGTCATTTTCTGGAGGTCAAATCTTGTACAAATGTTACTTTCTATTTTATGGTACGATGTAGTCTGTTTGTTTGGTATATAAACAGTGTATGTTTGAAATAGAACGATTCAGATCACAGAGGCTGTGACTTGCGTTCTGGACTCAACTGGCTGGGCTAGACAGGGAAGCGGGGTCAACCAGAACTCTAGGCTGTTCTTATGTGTTTTACGCGTCTTTGGTCCGATCAATAATTCTCTCTCTCCTCAAATTGCACGTCCCTCTAAAGTTATAACAAGGAGAACACAAATAAGTACAAAATAAGCTATCCGGAGATCATTCTATTTTGTGTGATGTTCTTAGTCCAATGCACAGATGGATGAGTGTACATACAAATCAATTATGTTGGAAAAGTGAATAATGATGCATGAAATACAACGTCTCACGTCTTGTCTTCATTGTGGATTATTAATTGGGTTAAACATAGTCCTCCTCAATTACCTACGCTGCAGATTCATATCAGACGTGATATATTTCGAAGATATTCAGTGACCATCGAATATTGGTTCGAGTAGTCGACGAGTAACATATTTATATGCACTGAGAAATGCATGCTAATCAGCATACATACACACACGTTTCTGAACGATTGGCATTGAGTGACACAATTAACTGTGACAACAAACACGATGTCTGTAACTCTGTCAAGAACTTCACTTGTTCAAATGTGTACTAGATAGATTGGTGCATCAAGACAGTTCATCGTTCACCTGATTTATCCGATTTCAAATGTGTCTTCGGAATGGTTTATCTTATTAACCTGAATATTTGAGTGAGGTTGAAAAATACGAATGTTAAGATACAGCATAATTAGCGTATTTCATTAATGATGTTTGATGAATTTCCATTACACTCACTTGCAACCATATTTGTTTCCAAATATACAGGTTCATATTGTCCATTTACCGTGTGTAATGGCGTGAATACTAGTAAAAATGATAAAACATGAAGAGAAATATGATTCGATATGATATGTGAATATGAATTTCCACTGTGAGATACATTTAACATCTTGAACCTAATTGGAATGCCTGTTGTATTTTGATGCAATATACATATATATTTTAGTTTTGCACAACAAACAGCCCTATTGTACATCCATGACATGTGATCGAATAATGAGCGTTGGTTGACTTTGCTTGACACGCTGATCTATGAACTAACCGACGACCAGCCATCTGATCACTGGATGGATTGCTTATGACTCAGTGACATTCTACTGGCCATAAAGATTTCACATGATTTCGTTCTCAGATTGTATACGTCAGTGGCTGTTGAATCTCAAGACCTGAATGGATAATGCGTTGGTGTTTGTACCGAAATGTGTATTCGGTTCGTGTCTTCGTGTACACTTCAGTTTACTAGTCCTGAGAGGGAAGACAACAAAGCTGGATCTCAATGCCTACCAATATGCGAATTTGTCAAGGTATAAATTGCTCCGGAGATTCTTATGCATTACTGCCATTATTCATCTCTTGTGCATATGCTGATTAGTTTGAGTTCTGAGCAACAAATGTGTTGAGCGGTAGAAACTCGAGAACGGTTAGAAAGCTTCTCTGACTATAATTTCAAATGCTCCAGTCATGATCATCATAGAAGCATTTAACAACCCTAACGTGACAGATCGCACACATCGTCAATACTAACAACCATTGCTTCTAACGCATTCTTCTCACATTTAGATCGTTCTCAATACACACATTCATCCTTCCGAATTCACATGGATTTCTTAACATAATCACACTTATAACACTTCTCTTATTACTTATTATATTCATACGACATTATTAATATTATCCCCATTGATCAGACAAAATTCCCCAGATACGCATTATATTACTATTGCTTTGACCTTAATTCGATACCTCAGAACGAAGAATTGTGGAATTTCGTGAACAACATTTACAAATTACGAATGACAATTTTGAAGCATTTATGCCATAACAGATGCAAAGTTCGCCATTGTTTACATAAAACACGATCTGATTCATTGTTCGATACCTTAGTTTGGCCCTGGTTAAATAACACCATAATTGTAGAATGGTGGATGTAGTGTTCGATGACCTAGTTGTTAAAGACAATTGTTCACTCAACTACTCCTTGTTCCTGTATATTGAGTTCCGAAAAGGAATAAACTTCAGTATCATGTTTTTATTGAATATAATTTAACGAAAGTCTTATACAGTTTGACAGAATTACACACACACACACACACACAGGCACACAGGCACACGCAGAGAGAGGTCACACAGAAAAATACACGTCACAATTGTTGTTATAACTTCTTCATTAGAAAGAACAAAACTATGCTGACCACGAAAATGATCAAAATCAATGTGGATATGAGGAGATCTGAGAAAGAAAATATCAATAACAAAGAATTCAAATTTATTTATCGATTTGAGAATGAATTAACGATTAGTTAGAAGTTTGCATGAGAACGTGAGATGATTCGTGATCTACATTTACACAAATAGAACTACATCTGAATTGACATAAATGATCAAATGTCAGTCAAATGAACGTCGTCTATATGATTGTGTTGAACAAGTGTACACATTCTGAATAGGATTTGAACTATGCGACTTGACTTTATTAAACGAGATATCTGTGAAAATACTGATATGTAGAGAGTAGCATTCAATGTGTACGAATACGTTCGGATAGTTTGGATGTATGAGAAAATATACAACTGATTGTGATGCACATGAATACAGAACTAACAGTGAAGACTTTACTTACATGAAGTACTGACATTTTCTAGAAATGATGATGCTGTTATATTGGATGCTGTAAATAAGAGATCAACACAAGTGTAATGTGATGGATTCAGTTCAATAATCTCACAAGAGGAGATAATACAATTCATGACACTCAACAGAAAACATCATCTTGTGTTAGTCATTGGAGAGCGAATAGTTTCAATTGAGACATGTTTTGAATTGAAACATCGAATTGTGGTGTATGCTAGTGATGTCGATAGATATAAGTAGTATGTCTCATCGATGGGCAGTGAAATGGCTGGCATCAGGAGATTAGGAAGTTCGTAGAATAGAGAGTGAGAGCAAATAATGATTGATGTAGAAGTGGAGGAACAATGAAGTCTGAGACCATTGACTGATATTTTCTAACCGAACAGTCAATTTTGAGACAATTGATTGACATTTCGCAAATGAAGTATTTACTGTATGGTTCTCAGATTTTGCAGATGTAAAGATGAAGATTGGCAAGGTAAGAGCAGCACATCTTCAACTGAAGTACATCTGGAGCTCAAAACAACTGTCAACCAACACTAAAGTGAGCAATTTCAGTACAGATGTCAAGACAGTTTTACTGTAGGAGGCCGAAACTTGAAGAATATCGAATGCCATCATCCAGAAAATACACGTATCTATTAACATTTGCCTACACATAATATTTCAGATCTGTTGGCCAGACACTATTAGCAACAGTCAACTGTGGGAGAGAACAAACCAGAATCCGGCGAAGGAAGAAATCAAGGCGAAATACTGGCAATCGATAAGACACACATTGAGGAACGCACAAAACTGAGTCACAAGCCAAGTCCTCACAGATTGAGTTGGAAGTAAGAGGACACAAAATCGATAAAGGAATTTGAATTACGTTGTATCAACCATATAGAAAAAATATAAGTAACTATATTTAGTTATTATGAAGTCATTTTGATAATGGACTCAATTTGTAGATTTTATCTTACATTAGTACATTTTTAACAAACCAGAAAATTTTACATTTTGACTAAATGTATTACAAAGAACTATTGAAACTATAACGGATATTAAACTAAATTGATGTATTCTTGTTTTTGACAAATGATGAATTAAGAAATTGTAGTGTTTGAATGAACTAATGATTGCTTTGTACTTGTTGAATGATTGATTTCGAATTCTAAATACAATACATTCCTTAGTGCTTGTGTAGTACTTCTTGATTCAATTGCGTTATTTCTGGGATTATTAGTTCATACTATAATTCAAATACTTTCAATTATCATAGAAATGTTGACCATATAGGTGAAGTGGAAACACTAAATTGACACAATTTATTTCTGAAATTGAAAATTAACTTAATGATAACTACTATAAAAGCATAATCAAATGCAAAAGATGTATTGATCAAGGCAGGAAAATTCATGCATTATTAGAAAGAGAAGGTTTGAAGAAATGTGAATTAGGTGAAATACCTACCCGTTGTGAACTTAGTCATGTCCTCATTCTTCACCGTGACATTCACAGATGCTAGATAAATTGAATAAACACAGAAAGCCAAATCACGTATTGACGAACGACTCAACCAACAGAATATACACAAATCACCAATTCATGCTAGAATGTTGATGTGAAGCGAGACCACGTTTACTTCTACCATCATTCAGCTTGCACAGATATCACTGACACATTCATTCAACCAACATTACACACACACCCACATACACGTGTCATGAATGACACGTTTTTGTGTTCAATACGATCAGATGAGTGGTGAGTCCACGGAAACCGTGGAATACAATTATGCGCATTCTTCTCATTTTCACTGTACACAGTACAGGTTTCCAATGAAGTGAGTTGAATTCTATGGTTTAGTATTTAATCACTATATACTGAGATGAGAGTGACTCTCTAGTGTTTATCCCTTCAACAGTTAGTCACGTGTATTTTGTCTCAATATTTCATATCTGTTCAACCAGCATGGTAATTATTAACCTCCGAGCATCTCCACTTTCATAAACACTTCGAAACTTCTCATAATCCAGTGAGATTTACATGGGGAATAATAGATTAATCGTATATGTAATTATCTCACGTGTTGTTTTGTTTGTTGATTGTTCTTTGTTCACTTTCCACACCGGATTTTTATCTGGTAAATGCAAACAATGAATACACATGACTATGTTGGTGATTCGTTCAAGTGACTAAATCAATAATGAGAATGTCATGAAAAGATTAGAGTGACAGCAACTGTGATCTATTACATACTGAAAATGTTAAGATTAGTGAAGAAGCGAAGTAAACATTGATCTGCTATACATACAGAAACGTTACATGAACTTACATTTGGCTTTTATTTTCTACAAAACAATGAAAACAATATGGTGACTAGGTGTGTGTGATGTTGAGAATTCACTTGAACATAATCAGATTACTCGGGAAGGGATGTTCGTCAATCTCAAATCTTTTCCAATGTTTACCAATATTCAGACAGTTCGATTGGAGACAGTTTCATGTGGTCTCTCTACAAACACCAAACAACATATGGTTTCATGATGAACCTACATTACAAACACGATTCATTGATGGATAGAACACAGTTCGGATGCAGCATCACCCTGTATGTAGGTCAGAAGGAACTAGTTATCTCATACTCATCGAACATCCAGTGAGGAATTAACTGAACAAAATATTTTCTTGTGTTTGAAAATGTAATCAGTAAACTCACATTTATGGCATATTCATTTGGATTGCGGTAGGAAAGAGAGAAGTTTGAAAAGAAAGAGTTTGTTTATTAGTTGGAAATGGAATGTCGAATAGACAAAATTGTGCTGAACAGAGCTGAATGAAACAGATTACTGGTGGGATGGATTTCAATCTACAATTTCTTCAGCTTCGTTCCTATGATCCCACTATGTGTAAATGATCACTGTGGTGTCTTGGTTAACTCTACATAAATCGTGTGTTGTGATGACCAGAGTTAGTGTGACATTCACATGTGGACCAGTGGTTATTATTTGTCTGTGAACGTCTGCAATGATTCACGTCAATCATCATTGTGAAAATGAAGTTATCGGTGTAGATGACCATAAAAAGTGACTCTACTCGTGATGTCGCAAAACTCAGAGTGTTGAGATGAGACAAATCTACGTGGAGAAATGTTCAAAACTCAGTTAAATTACTGAGCAACTTCAGAAACCTGAATTCGATTGTAATGAAGGGATTTCCTATGGATTTCATCAAACTGTCATGATCACATTGCTTGATCACATACGGAAACTGGAAAACTAAAGCAACATTGTGGTCATTCAAACCAACTCTTCTATTCTAGAAATATATATATTATAATGATGTCAATCGTCATGATTAGATTGCACCGATCAGTGAACTGTGACAATGAGCGATTATGCAGATAACTGTCAGTGAATAAATTCGATATCTCTGTAATGGCAGGCACTGTTAATTCACGTAGAAACAACATACTTTGTACCGTACATCTGAATTACATTTGTGTGAATCAGATGTGAACAGAGACAACCACTGTGATAGATATTCCTGTTAAATTTGTCGACTGACAAACATGTGCGATTTCACTACATGTGCACACATCTTTCTACTTCCACAATATTGCTTGTCACAAAAATCTTGCAATGCATAAAAAACACAAAGAAATTGTTACCCATCGTCGGTAGAGAGAAACGGTTTCCATGTTTGTTGAACACAATGAACACTTCTTCCATTCCTTCTTCTGCTTTGAAGTCGTTCGCATAATACTCAATTTGGTTGCTCGTGATGACATACATCTGTAGTGGTTGTGTGGAATATCCTCTGAATATAATGGTGGAATCAGTTGGTCCACAGTTTGTTCCTTCTCTTTCCCACTTCACATGTGAATACAGATTTGACCTCAACTGAATTTGAGCATTATTGATTCTCGGAACTAGGAAGGAATGAAACGAACAAAGTGAGAACAAAATGAATGCACTGTGACATTGTCACTGTGCAGATGAACACAGTGATTTGATGGTGAACGTATCAAACGGAGCAGTACTGTGGCTTCGTTACAAAGTATTCAGAGATTGACAATCATCACAAGAAATGCAATCAAACATTCCACAAAACTTGTGATCTCTGAAAATTTCAACACGGAATTCGAATGTTGTATAACTGTGGTGAAAATGGAACAGAGATTGGAAAGTTGATCACTGGGTAAGAGTTTAGAAACAACTCACTTCTTTTGTATGTCATGTGGAAGGTCTCGAAATTAGAAGGAAAGAAGAAGTCATTGGTGTATCCCTCCGCACGATATTTTGAATGTTCGCACGGTTTGCCAATAGCTTCTAATAAACCTACATTGCCTTCGTAAACTTTCACCGATTGATCAAACCAATTGGGTATGTCTTGAAGCAAGAAGACATAACCGAAACTTTTGTGCGTCATTGTTTTCCATTCGAAGGCCATGGCTGCTGTCTGTTCTTGAATTACGCGGAAAGTGTTTGTATTTGCATAGTCTGTTTGAAAATGGAGACAAAACACTTGGAATTGAGAGTTTGATTAGGGTGTAATTAATGTAATAGGTATGACTACTTATCTAATGTGATGACATTGATGGCACTGACACTCGAATTCATGTACTCTATAAACTGATAGTTGACTAAAATGATTGGAGATTTTCTCTTATGTGTGCAAATGAGCAGTTTGATACGAGATCTGGTTTACAGAATGAACAATTTTGATTGTACAAGTTTAAGATGAACGTATGGTGGGTCAGTTACCGCAACTCACCATGCACAACCAAAATTAAGATTTCGATCATATACAAATATGTATATTTAGGAGTGTTGGGGTATTCAGAAAATTCCCCAGAAATTATCTAATGCTATTCCTGAATGAGAAATGATGTCATTTCCCCATTGGTCAATATTCTTCTAACGTGTCATTTTCCCGTAGTTCAATATTTATTTGTGTCATTTTCTGGAGGTCAAATCTTGTACAAATGTTACTTTCTATTTTATGGTACGATGTAGTCTGTTTGTTTGGTATATAAACAGTGTATGTTTGAAATAGAACGATTCAGATCACAGAGGCTGTGACTTGCGTTCTGGACTCAACTGGCTGGGCTAGACAGGGAAGCGGGGTCAACCAGAACTCTAGGCTGTTCTTATGTGTTTTACGCGTCTTTGGTCCGATCAATAATTCTCTCTCTCCTCAAATTGCACGTCCCTCTAAAGTTATAACAAGGAGAACACAAATAAGTACAAAATAAGCTATCCGGAGATCATTCTATTTTGTGTGATGTTCTTAGTCCAATGCACAGATGGATGAGTGTACATACAAATCAATTATGTTGGAAAAGTGAATAATGATGCATGAAATACAACGTCTCACGTCTTGTCTTCATTGTGGATTATTAATTGGGTTAAACATAGTCCTCCTCAATTACCTACGCTGCAGATTCATATCAGACGTGATATATTTCGAAGATATTCAGTGACCATCGAATATTGGTTCGAGTAGTCGACGAGTAACATATTTATATGCACTGAGAAATGCATGCTAATCAGCATACATACACACACGTTTCTGAACGATTGGCATTGAGTGACACAATTAACTGTGACAACAAACACGATGTCTGTAACTCTGTCAAGAACTTCACTTGTTCAAATGTGTACTAGATAGATTGGTGCATCAAGACAGTTCATCGTTCACCTGATTTATCCGATTTCAAATGTGTCTTCGGAATGGTTTATCTTATTAACCTGAATATTTGAGTGAGGTTGAAAAATACGAATGTTAAGATACAGCATAATTAGCGTATTTCATTAATGATGTTTGATGAATTTCCATTACACTCACTTGCAACCATATTTGTTTCCAAATATACAGGTTCATATTGTCCATTTACCGTGTGTAATGGCGTGAATACTAGTAAAATTGATAAAACATGAAGAGAAATATGATTCGATATGATATGTGAATATGAATTTCCACTGTGAGATACATTTAACATCTTGAACCTAATTGGAATGCCTGTTGTATTTTGATGCAATATACATATATATTTTAGTTTTGCACAACAAACAGCCCTATTGTACATCCATGACATGTGATCGAATAATGAGCGTTGGTTGACTTTGCTTGACACGCTGATCTATGAACTAACCGACGACCAGCCATCTGATCACTGGATGGATTGCTTATGACTCAGTGACATTCTACTGGCCATAAAGATTTCACATGATTTCGTTCTCAGATTGTATACGTCAGTGGCTGTTGAATCTCAAGACCTGAATGGATAATGCGTTGGTGTTTGTACCGAAATGTGTATTCGGTTCGTGTCTTCGTGTACACTTCAGTTTACTAGTCCTGAGAGGGAAGACAACAAAGCTGGATCTCAATGCCTACCAATATGCGAATTTGTCAAGGTATAAATTGCTCCGGAGATTCTTATGCATTACTGCCATTATTCATCTCTTGTGCATATGCTGATTAGTTTGAGTTCTGAGCAACAAATGTGTTGAGCGGTAGAAACTCGAGAACGGTTAGAAAGCTTCTCTGACTATAATTTCAAATGCTCCAGTCATGATCATCATAGAAGCATTTAACAACCCTAACGTGACAGATCGCACACATCGTCAATACTAACAACCATTGCTTCTAACGCATTCTTCTCACATTTAGATCGTTCTCAATACACACATTCATCCTTCCGAATTCACATGGATTTCTTAACATAATCACACTTATAACACTTCTCTTATTACTTATTATATTCATACGACATTATTAATATTATCCCCATTGATCAGACAAAATTCCCCAGATACGCATTATATTACTATTGCTTTGACCTTAATTCGATACCTCAGAACGAAAAATTGTGGAATTTCGTGAACAACATTTACAAATTACGAATGACAATTTTGAAGCATTTATGCCATAACAGATGCAAAGTTCGCCATTGTTTACATAAAACACGATCTGATTCATTGTTCGATACCTTAGTTTGGCCCTGGTTAAATAACACCATAATTGTAGAATGGTGGATGTAGTGTTCGATGACCTAGTTGTTAAAGACAATTGTTCACTCAACTACTCCTTGTTCCTGTATATTGAGTTCCGAAAAGGAATAAACTTCAGTATCATGTTTTTATTGAATATAATTTAACGAAAGTCTTATACAGTTTGACAGAATTACACACACACACACACACACAGGCACACAGGCACACGCAGAGAGAGGTCACACAGAAAAATACACGTCACAATTGTTGTTATAACTTCTTCATTACAAAGAACAAAACTATGCTGACCACGAAAATGATCAAAATCAATGTGGATATGAGGAGATCTGAGAAAGAAAATATCAATAACAAAGAATTCAAATTTATTTATCGATTTGAGAATGAATTAACGATTAGTTAGAAGTTTGCATGAGAACGTGAGATGATTCGTGATCTACATTTACACAAATAGAACTACATCTGAATTGACATAAATGATCAAATGTCAGTCAAATGAACGTCGTCTATATGATTGTGTTGAACAAGTGTACACATTCTGAATAGGATTTGAACTATGCGACTTGACTTTATTAAACGAGATATCTGTGAAAATACTGATATGTAGAGAGTAGCATTCAATGTGTACGAATACGTTCGGATAGTTTGGATGTATGAGAAAATATACAACTGATTGTGATGCACATGAATACAGAACTAACAGTGAAGACTTTACTTACATGAAGTACTGACATTTTCTAGAAATGATGATGCTGTTATATTGGATGCTGTAAATAAGAGATCAACACAAGTGTAATGTGATGGATTCAGTTCAATAATCTCACAAGAGGAGATAATACAATTCATGACACTCAACAGAAAACATCATCTTGTGTTAGTCATTGGAGAGCGAATAGTTTCAATTGAGACATGTTTTGAATTGAAACATCGAATTGTGGTGTATGCTAGTGATGTCGATAGATATAAGTAGTATGTCTCATCGATGGGCAGTGAAATGGCTGGCATCAGGAGATTAGGAAGTTCGTAGAATAGAGAGTGAGAGCAAATAATGATTGATGTAGAAGTGGAGGAACAATGAAGTCTGAGACCATTAACTGATATTTTCGAACCGAACAGTCAATTTTGAGACAATTGATTGACATTTTGCAAATGAAGTATTTACTGTATGGTTCTCAGATTTTGCAGATGTAAAGATGAAGATTGGCAAGGTAAGAGCAGCACATCTTCAACTGAAGTACATCTAGAGCTCAAAACAACTGTCAACCAACACTAAAGTGAGCAATTTCAGTACAGATGTCAAGACAGTTTTACTGTAGGAGGCCGAAACTTGAAGAATATCGAATGCCATCATCCAGAAAATACACGTATCTATTAACATTTGCCTACACATAATATTTCAGATCTGTTGGCCAGACACTATTAGCAACAGTCAACTGTGGGAGAGAACAAACCAGAATCCGGCGAAGGAAGAAATCAAGGCGAAATACTGGCAATCGATAAGACACACATTGAGGAACGCACAAAACTGAGTCACAAGCCAAGTCCTCACAGATTGAGTTGGAAGTAAGAGGACACAAAATCGATAAAGGAATTTGAATTGCGTTGTATCAACCATATAGAAAAAATATAAGTAACTATATTTAGTTATTATGAAGTCATTTTGATAATGGACTCAATTTGTAGATTTTATCTTACATTAGTACATTTTTAACAAACCAGAAAATTTTACATTTTGACTAAATGTATTACAAAGAACTATTGAAACTTTAACGGATATTAAACTAAATTGATGTATTCTTGTTTTTGACAAATGATGAATTAAGAAATTGTAGTGTTTGAATGAACTAATGATTGCTTTGTACTTGTTGAATGCTTGATTTCGAATTCTAAATACAATACATTCCTTAGTGCTTGTGTAGTACTTCTTGATTCAATTGCGTTATTTCTGGGATTATTAGTTCATACTATAATTCAAATACTTTCAATTATCATAGAAATGTTGATCATATAGGTGAAGTGGAAACACTAAATTGACACAATTTATTACTGAAATTGAAAATTAACTTAATGATAACTACTATAAAAGCATAATCAAATGCAAAAGATGTATTGATCAAGGCAGGAAAATTCATGCATTATTAGAAAGAGAAGGTTTGAAGAAATGTGAATTAGGTGAAATACCTACCCGTTGTGAACTTAGTCATGTCCTCATTCTTCACCGTGACATTCACAGATGCTAGATAAATTGAATAAACACAGAAAGCCAAATCACGTATTGACGAACGACTCAACCAACAGAATATACACAAATCACCAATTCATGCTAGAATGTTGATGTGAAGCGAGACCACGTTTACTTCTACCATCATTCAGCTTGCACAGATATCACTGACACATTCATTCAACCAACATTACACACACACCCACATACACGTGTCATGAATGACACGTTTTTGTGTTCAATACGATCAGATGAGTGGTGAGTCCACGGAAACCGTGGAATACAATTATGCGCATTCTTCTCATTTTCACTGTACACAGTACAGGTTTCCAAAGTAGTGAGTTGAATTCTATGGTTTAGTATTTAATCACTATATACTGAGATGAGAGTGACTCTCTAGTGTTTATCCCTTCAACAGTTAGTCACGTGTATTTTGTCTCAATATTTCATAACTGTTCAACCAGCATGGTAATTATTAACCTCCGAGCATCTCCACTTTCATAAATACTTCGAAACTTCTCATAATCTAGTGAGATTTACATGGGGAATAATAGATTAATCGTATATGTAATTATCTCACGTTTTGTTTTGTTTGTTGATTGTTCTTTGTTCACTTTCCACACCGGATTTTTATCTGGTAAATGCAAACAATGAATACACATGACTGTGTTGGTAATTCGTTCAAGTGACTAAATCAATAATGAGAATGTCATGAAAAGATTAGAGTGACAGCAACTGTGATCTATTACATACTGAAAATGTTAAGATTAGTGAAGAAGCGAAGTAAACATTGATCTGCTATACATACAGAAACGTTACATGAACTTACATTTGGCTTTTATTTTCTACAAAACAATGAAAACAATATGGTGACTAGGTGTGTGTGATGTTGAGAATTCACTTGAACATAATCAGATTACTTGGGAAGGGATGTTGGTCAATCTCAAATCTTTTCCAATGTTTACCAATATTCAGACAGTTCGATTGGAGACAGTTTCATGTGGTCTCTCTACAAACATCAAACAACATGTGAGTTCATGATGAACCTACATTACAAACACGATTCATTGATGGATAGAACACAGTTCGGATGCAGCATCACCCTGTATGTAGGTCAGAAGGAACTAGTTATCTCATACTCATCGAACATCCAGTGAGGAATTAACTGAACAAAATATTTTCTTGTGTTTGAAAATGTAATCAGTAAACTCACATTTATGGCATATTCATTTGGATTGCGGTAGGAAAGAGAGAAGTTTGAAAAGAAAGAGTTTGTTTATTAGTTGGAAATGGAATGTCGAATAGACAAAATTGTGCTGAACAGAGCTGAATGAAACAGATTACTGGTGGGATGGATTTCAATCTACAATTTCTTCAGCTTCGTTCCTATGATCCCACTATGTGTAAATGATCACTGTGGTGTCTTGGTTAACTCTACATAAATCGTGTGTTGTGATGACCAGAGTTAGTGTGACATTCACATGTGGACCAGTGGTTATTATTTGTCTGTGAACGTCTGCAATGATTCACGTCAATCATCATTGTGAAAATGAAGTTATCGGTGTAGATGACCATAAAAAGTGACTCTACTCGTGATGTCGCAAAACTCAGAGTGTTGAGATGAGACACATTTACGTGGAGAAATGTTTAAAACCTGAATTCCATTGTAAGTAAGTGTGTCCCCAAGAATTTCATCAAACTGTCATGATCACATTGCTTGATCACATACGGAAACTGGAAAACTAAAGCAACATTGTGGTCATTCAAACCAACTCTTCTATTCTAGAAATATATATATTATAATGATGTCAATCGTCATGATTAGATTACACCGATCAGTGAACTGTGACAATGAGCGATTATGCAGATAACTGTCAGTGAATAAATTCGATATCTCTGTAATGGCAGGCACTGTTAATTCACGTAGAAACAACATTCTTTGTACCGTACATCTGAATTACATTTGTGTGAATCAGATGTGAACAGAGACAACCACTGTGATAGATATTCCTGTTAAATTTGTCGACTGACAAACATGTGCGATTTCACTACATGTGCACACATCTTTCTACTTCCACAATATTGCTTGTCACAAAAATCTTGCAATGCATAAGAAACATAAAGAAATTGTTACCCATCGTCGGTAGAGAGAAACGGTTTTCATGTTTGTTGAACACAATGAACACTTCTTCCATTCCTTCTTCTGCTTTGAAGTCGTTCGCATAATACTCAATTTCATTGCTCGTGATGACATACATCTGTAGTGGTTGTGTGGAATATCCTCTGAATATAATGGTGGAATCAGTTGGTCCACAGTTTGTTCCTTCTCTTTCCCACTTCACATGTGAATACAGATTTGACCTCAACTGAATTTGAGCATTATTGATTCTCGGAACTAGGAAGGAATGAAACGAACAAAGTGAGAACAAAATGAATGCACTGTGACATTGTCACTGTGCAGATGAACACAGTGATTTGATGGAGAACGTATCAAACGGAGCAGTACTGTGGCTTCGTTACAAAGTATTCAGAGATTGACAATCATCACAAGAAATGCAATCAAACATTCCACAAAACTTGTGATCTCTGAAAATTTCAACACGGAATTCGAATGTTGTATAACTGTGGTGAAAATGGAACAGAGATTGGAAAGTTGATCACTACGTAAGAGTTTAGAAACAACTCACTTCTTTTGTATGTCATGTGGAAGGTCTCGAAATTAGAAGGAAAGAAGAAGTCATTGGTGTATCCCTCCGCACGATATTTTGAATGTTCGCATGGTTTGCCAATAGCTTCTAATAAACCTACATTGCCTTCGTAAACTTTCACCGATTGATCAAACCAATTGGGTATGTCTTGAAGCAAGAAGACATAACCGAAACTTTTGTGCGTCATTGTTTTCCATTCGAAGGCCATGGCTGCTGTGTGTTCTTGAATTACGCGGAAAGTGTTTGTATTTGCATAGTCTGTTTGAAAATGGAGACAAAACACTTGGAATTGAGAGTTTGATTAGGGTGTAATTAATGTAATAGGTATGACTACTTATCTAATGTGATGACATTCATGGCACTGATACTCAAATTTCTGTACTCTATGAACTGATGTCGTCTAAAATGATTGGAGATATCTCTTATGTGTGCAGTTGAGCAGTTTGATACGAGATCTGGTTTACAGAATGAACAATTTTGATTGTACAAGTTTAAGATGAACGTATGGTGGGTAAGTTATCGCAATTCATCGTGCACAACCGAAATTAGGATTTCGATCACATACAAATATGTATATTTAGGAGAACACAAATAAATACAAAATAAGCTATCCGGAGATCATTCTATTTTTATTGTGATGTTCTTAGTCCAATGCACAGATGGATGAGTGTACATACAAATCAATTATGTTGGAAAAGTGAATAATGATGCATGAAATACAACGTCTCACGTCTTGTCTTCATTGTGGATTATTAATTGGGTTAAACATAGTCCTCCTCAATTACCTACGCTGCAGATTCATATCAGACGTGATATATTTCGAAGATATTCAGTGACCATCGAATATTGGTTCGAGTAGTCGACGAGTAACATATTTATATGCACTGAGAAATGCATGCTGATCAGCATACATACACACACGTTTCTGAACGATTGGCATTGAGTGACACAATTAACTGTGACAACAAACACGATGTCTGTAACTCTGTCAAGAACTTCACTTGTTCAAATGTGTACTAGATAGATTGGTGCATCAAGACAGTTCATCGTTCACCTGATTTATCCGATTTCAAATGTGTCTTCGGAATGGTTTATCTTATTAACCTGAATATTTGAGTGAGGTTGAAAAATACGAATGTTAAGATACAGCATAATTAGCGTATTTCATTAACGATGTTTGATTTATTTCCATTCCGGTTATGCAAGTGTATGCTGCTGATGATGATTGTAGAATATCAATTATCTTTAGGACTATCCACTGCATATGCATACATGTATTGTTCTGTGGATTGAATTGTTCTATGCCTAGTTATATTTATCACCACTTTTCATAAAGCCCTTTCATACGACTTCTTCATTGGCCTTCACTGAGTAAGTTCATCTTGAAATACTGTTGATTTTCAGATGTAACTGTCAATGGGATTCTATATTAGTTTTTAGTTGATTCACACACTCTCGATGTCATTTGAACAGTGTTGTTAATCCCTTGATGATTTAGTTCAGTGATATCACGAGTAATATAGCGTTTGGTGATCACTTCGTTTAACTACTGAAATAAACTGTCGTTTGTGCAGTCACAATCAACCTACAATAATTTCAATCATTGTCGTTATCATAAGATTAGCAAAAATGAATCATGATGGGAATAGGGAATGACCACTTCAGAAATGTGATAATTTAAAGGCAATTGAAGTGAATGCTTGTAGTGAGGACATTATACTTGGATGTTTATTCATAATTATTATAATCATACTCACTTGCAACCATATTTGTTTCCAAATATGCAGGTTTATATTGTCCATTTACCGTGTGTAGTGACGTGAATACTAGTAAAATTGGTAAAACATGAAGAGAAATATGATGCGATATGATATGTGAATATGAATTTCCATTGTGAGATACGTGTTACAAATTGAACCTAATTGAAATGCCTGTTTTATCTTGCACAACAAACAGCCATAGTGTACATCACCAACGTACGCGATCTATACTGTTCGTTGGTGAGGACACACTCGAGTTCGACAAAAATCTCATGCTCTGTTTGTTCACATCGAAGTCACACAACGCTTCTGTCATTTAACCTAGATTACTCCATCGTGATAAGTGAGTGAGTGCAATCTCAAGTGATTGACTAGAATGAATGCTGTCAATGGCACTAGCAACCTTGATGCAATAGGCATATATAAATTTCATTTTCCTGGATCGAACAGTCGTTCTACGAATTCAATATCGCTTATTTTATTGTTTAAATCTTATTTAGTTTTCAATATACAATTAATATCCCAGTGGATGTCTCTCCATTATGGTCATTGATAAACTAATTGAGTTTTGGAGATTGTTATATAATCTGCTCTCCACTATTTGCACTTTTATAGTTCACTTACTACTGATTATGTGTCGTAAAATACCATCATTATTTATAATTGTCAACGAAACACATTGTTACAAAAAATGACTGATGCTTCCTTACTACTCATAACCTACTGACCACAGAGTTGTAAACAATGGCACATCACTAACCAATCAGTTTGAATTATATCTCAGTTATACAGGAGTAAGATTAATGTAATGCATGTTACCACTACGCCTTTATCAAACTATTCAGTTATCATTTGATGCGATTGCAAAATGATAAATAAGAACATTCGTCTAAATTTGATCGAATAGTTTCACAATATTTGGGCACCGATTTGATGTGAGACATTAAACAGGAGGAATGTATTTGTATTTGAAAAACGTTTGGACCAGGTTGTCAGGTGAAACGTTGGATTTACACTAGAACAAACAGTCTTGTCTCGAGATTAATAGTTTCTCAATTGTTATAAATACATTTTACTTACTTGCTTACTTACGCCTATTACTCTCAATGGAGCATAGGCCATAAATACATCTTAGTTATACAAAAAGAAACAAATATCAATTTAAAAGTATTAAACTCACCGATCATTACTGCAAAGCAAATGGTGATGTGTTCGTTTGATTGCATCATGTTTACAGTTATTTACAAATGGTTGTCGACAGTTGCATTGAATATATATATATATATATATATATACATCAACAGAGAGACAGAGAGAGTGAATATATCGACTAAATATATTTCATAGTGGTATCATACAATGAGTAGGATGTGACTGACGATTAGTGGTCTGTTTTTCAATAAGGTCATTTAAATAAACAATCTGAACATTTTCTTTCATTTAAAGCTTCATTCATAGCCTGATGTGTCGTAAGATTTAGGCAAAATGATCATTCGATATTATGAAATGAATAGATTCTTACCTACAATACGAGTCACAAGGTTTCGTTAAACAGAACATTTGTGTTTAACGAAACAGGATTTAGTGTCTTAAATGACTAGTTTCAATAACATTGATAAACTGGTTATGCTAGATGTTGTGGTGGTCGGTGTTCGATATATTCCTTGAACTCCGTATACAGTTTGTCTCGGTAACCGTCACCAAATAATGCTCCAACGGTATATTAATCAGAAGGCGAATTCGAAGCGTTAATTACGTTTATTAAGGGACCACACACAGATATCCGAAATTACAGATGCGTTAAGCAAGCATGAAATAGTTGTGCCGAAAGGCAAACAGGCAAGCGAGCGAGAGAGCGAGAGAGAGCAAGGGCAAGAGCGAGCGATCGAGCGAGTGAATGAACGAGCGAGCGAGTAATGAATATGAATAACATGGACATATATATACATAATGAAATTAATGAATCATCGAGTCAATTAAGCGGTTAATAGTAAAGCTAGTAGCGTGAATAAATGAGTAGGCAGTAAGCCTTGCCGAGCATACATATTCATACAAGGATAACAATAATAAAGGTACATACATTCGCAACAGTAATAAGGATACAATAAGTTATTATAGTGCAGGTGACTTTGTCCGTTTAATAAGTTAATAAAACGGCTTAACCGAGTTAGGTGAGAGCAAACTCAATTGAACGTGAGTTGCTATAATGTATCGCACATTTAGGATGAGTGTCTTCGATGTCCGTCAACCATAATATGCTGAGAAAAACTGTGGCGCTGTAAGTTGCGGTACAGAGCTAAGCTCTTGAGATACGTTCTATCGTGTCTATGATACAAGCCGATCGGTAGGTGGACAAGTGTAAGTCTGACGTGTCCTACTGATGTGTGATGCTGATTGTGTCTTCCGTACTTTTATGACTATATTTCTACCATTTTTTTTGTTTCGTAGACTACGCACTTACAGTCCAAGGCGTAACATGCGTCGAATCTCTATGCGCCAGTGAACAGAAATTTCTCCCATAATCCATTTAGGTTGTTTTCCGTTGGAGCAAATAAAGAAGTAGAGTGTTAACCTACCCTTTACTTCATTCAAATAATGATCATCGCTAGTTCTTGAAAAGCATATTGGTCATTTCTTGAGCACAAATGTCCGAAAGCAATAATGAAGTCCAGTGAAATTAACTGTCATCAATTGAGAAAGAGAAATCGTGAACAAATAACTTGTTTATTCAACAAATACAGAAAGTCTAATCACGGATACAAAAAACATAAATGTCACTCTCAATTTGGTTAGACATTCGAGCTGACTCGGAAATCTAACCACGTACTATGAGTTTAAAGAACAATAAAAACGAAAAACAAGGCCAGAACATGAGAATTGTAGGGCCACCTAATGAGATATTATTACGATCAAACAGGATAACTGGTGTCAGTATCTCGGCTTTCTTGATACTCCTTCAACCACAAAAGGAGGCACAGCGTTCTCCATCTCCAATCGACTCTTTCGCTTTGTTTAAGTTCCTCATAATGGAGTTGCACACCAAACGATGGGCAGAGAGGACAAACGGATGCACTGTTATGTACTTTATTCACTCTTATCTATCATGAGGCAAAAATAAATGTTTGATAACGATTTGATTTAAACAAACATGGTATTGCTAGGTACAGATAAATACACTTAAAATTAAAACCTGTATGTCAAGCCCGTAAATACACATAACCTGATTTTATTGACCATGTGACTGGGTATGTGTTAAGTTGTCTATGAGTTAACTAAAGTTTAGCGTATTTATCAAAATCATGCAAGTATGATCGTACCTTCGTAAGCTCAAGAAAAGAGACAACACTTCCCTTAACCGATACACGACATGAAAACTAGTAAATAAACGTATTATGTTCCACAATTCCACTGGTTGATTACTTACTCAGTGACTGAATATTTTGTTTCCAAAAGTTTCGAGAAATTTATGTCTGGTAAGTACTGTTTTGTCGTCAACATCATCAAATTCTGCAGTTAATCTTCTCATACTGATCTACCAGTATAACGGCTTAATATAATGTACCATTACTTTGCCTTATACATTATCAAATGAGACGTGAAATAAATATTTTCAGCAAACGTACTTCATTCAAAGTAGCGTCCCAAAAGTTATGTTATTACTTTCTTTTTTTTGAATCATTCATCGTGTCAGACAATGAGCATAAAACGAATGAATCTAGTAAATTTGCTTTATCTCAACAACCATATTGTGGGAGAGAACAAACCAGATCCCAGAGGAGGAAGAAATCAGAAAGAATCGCTAAAAGTGGATAGGACACACATTGAGGAAAGCACCCAATTACGCCACAAAGTAAACCCTCATTTATGATCCTCAAGGTAAAAGGAGAAGCGGAAGACCAAATAAAACATTACATCCATAAATGGAGACAGACATGAGAGGAATGAACAATAATCGGATAGAAATAG
Organism: Schistosoma spindalis; assembly: GCA_946903255.1. Lineage (NCBI taxonomy): Eukaryota > Metazoa > Platyhelminthes > Trematoda > Strigeidida > Schistosomatidae > Schistosoma > Schistosoma spindalis. Next base: position 13,970,831 of record OX336423.1, read on the forward strand.
AAAGGAAAACCCAGGACAGAATGAATTTTAGAATGCTGGTCCGTGGCCTTTGCTCCATTGGGAGAAACTGGCGTAAATAAGAAAGTCAACAACCGTATTCTGCGATCAGGTTTTTATTCGATGAAATTTTAACGGAAAATGTTATTTACAAACCGTTAGATGAATGGGAAACAATAAATTTAAACAATGTTTATATATTAAAAAGATGAAGTTCCATTTCACCCTTTACTGTACCGCAACTTACAGCGCCACAGTTTTTCTCAGCATATTATGGTTGACGGACATCGAAGACACTCATCCTAAATGTACAATACATCTAGCATAACCAGTTTATCAATGTTATTGAAACTAGTCATTTAAGACACTAAATCCTGTTTCGTTAAACACAAATGTTCTGTTTAACGAAACCTTGTGACTCGTATTGTAGGTAAGAATCTATTCATTTCATAATATCGAATGATCATTTTGCCTAAATCTTACGACACATCAGGCTATGAATGAAGCTTTAAATGAAAGAAAATGTTCAGATTGTTTATTTAAATGACCTTATTGAAAAACAGACCACTAATCGTCAGTCACATCCTACTCATTGTATGATACCACTATGAAATATATTTAGTCGATATATTCACTCTCTCTGTCTCTCTGTTGATGTATATATATATATATATTCAATGCAACTGTCGACAACCATTTGTAAATAACTGTAAACATGATGCAATCAAACGAACACATCACCATTTGCTTTGCAGTAATGATCGGTGAGTTTAATACTTTTAAATTGATATTTGTTTCTTTTTGTATAACTAAGATGTATTTATGGCCTATGCTCGATTGAGAGTAATAGGCGTAAGTAAGCAAGTAAGTAAGATGTATTTATAACAATTGAGAAACTATTAATCTCGAGACAAGACTGTTTGTTCTAGTGTAAATCCAACGTTTCACCTGACAACCTGGTCCAAACGTTTTTCAAATACAAATACATTCCTCCTGTTTAATGTCTCACATCAAATCGGTGCCCGAATATTGTGAAACTATTCGATCAAATTTAGACGAATGTTCTTATTTATCATTTTGCAATCGCATCAAATGATAACTGAATAGTTTGATAAAGGCGTAGTGGTAACATGCATTACATTAATCTTACTCCTGTATAACTGAGATATAATTCAAACTGATTGGTTAGTGATGTGCCATTGTTTACAACTCTGTGGTCAGTAGGTTATGAGTAGTAAGGAAGCATCAGTCATTTTTTGTAACAATGTGTTTCGTTGACAATTATAAATAATGATGGTATTTTACGACACATAATCAGTAGTAAGTGAACTATAAAAGTGCAAATAGTGGAGAGCAGATTATATAACAATCTCCAAAACTCAATTAGTTTATCAATGACCATAATGGAGAGACATCCACTGGGATATTAATTGTATATTGAAAACTAAATAAGATTTAAACAATAAAATAAGCGATATTGAATTCGTAGAACGACTGTTCGATCCAGGAAAATGAAATTTATATATGCCTATTGCATCAAGGTTGCTAGTGCCATTGACAGCATTCATTCTAGTCAATCACTTGAGATTGCACTCACTCACTTATCACGATGGAGTAATCTAGGTTAAATGACAGAAGCGTTGTGTGACTTCGATGTGAACAAACAGAGCATGAGATTTTTGTCGAACTCGAGTGTGTCCTCACCAACGAACAGTATAGATCGCGTACGTTGGTGATGTACACTATGGCTGTTTGTTGTGCAAGATAAAACAGGCATTTCAATTAGGTTCAATTTGTAACACGTATCTCACAATGGAAATTCATATTCACATATCATATCGCATCATATTTCTCTTCATGTTTTACCAATTTTACTAGTATTCACGTCACTACACACGGTAAATGGACAATATAAACCTGCATATTTGGAAACAAATATGGAAGAAAGTGAGTATGATTATAATAATTATGAATAAACATCCAAGTATAATGTCCTCACTACAAGCATTCACTTCAATTGCCTTTAAATTATCACATTTCTGAAGTGGTCATTCCCTATTCCCATCATGATTCATTTTTGCTAATCTTATGATAACGACAATGATTGAAATTATTGTAGGTTGATTGTGACTGCACAAACGACAGTTTATTTCAGTAGTTAAACGAAGTGATCACCAAACGCTATATTACTCGTGATATCACTGAACTAAATCATCAAGGGATTAACAACACTGTTCAAATGACATCGAGAGTGTGTGAATCAACTAAAAACTAATATAGAATCCCATTGACAGTTACATCTGAAAATCAACAGTATTTCAAGATGAACTTACTCAGTGAAGGCCAATGAAGAAGTCGTATGAAAGGGCTTTATGAAAAGTAGTGATAAATATAACTAGGCATAGAACAATTCAATCCACAGAACAATACATGTATGCATATGCAGTGGATAGTCCTAAAGATAATTGATATTCTACAATCATCATCAGCAGCATACACTTGCATAACCGGAATGGAAATAAATCAAACATCGTTAATGAAATACGCTAATTATGCTGTATCTTAACATTCGTATTTTTCAACCTCACTCAAATATTCAGGTTAATAAGATAAACCATTCCGAAGACACATTTGAAATCGGATAAATCAGGTGAACGATGAACTGTCTTGATGCACCAATCTATCTAGTACACATTTGAACAAGTGAAGTTCTTGACAGAGTTACAGACATCGTGTTTGTTGTCACAGTTAATTGTGTCACTCAATGCCAATCGTTCAGAAACGTGTGTGTATGTATGCTGATCAGCATGCATTTCTCAGTGCATATAAATATGTTACTTGTCGACTACTCGAACCAATATTCGATGGTCACTGAATATCTTCGAAATATATCACGTCTGATATGAATCTGCAGCGTAGGTAATTAAGGAGGACTATGTTTAACCCAATTAATAATCTACAATGAAGACAAGACGTGAGACGTTGTATTTCATGCATCATTATTCACTTTTCCAACATAATTGATTTGTATGTACACTCATCCATCTGTGCATTGGACTACAAACATCACACAAAATAGAATGATCTCCGGATAGCTTATTTTGTATTTATTTGTGTTCTCCTAAATATACATATTTGTATGTGATCGAAATCCTAATTTCGGTTGTGCACGATGAATTGCGATAACTGACCCACCATACGTTCATCTTAAACTTGTACAATCAAAATTGTTCATTCTGTAAACCAGATCTCGTATCAAACTGCTCAACTGCACACATAAGAGAAGATCTCCAATCATTTTAGACGACCATCAGTTTATAGAGTACAGGAAATCGAGTATCATTGCCATCAATGTCATCACATTAGATAAGTAGTCATACCTATTACATTAATTACACCCTAATCAAACTCTCAATTCCAAGTGTTTTGTCTCCATTTTCAAACAGACTATGCAAATACAAACACTTTCCGCGTAATTCAAGAACACACAGCAGCCATGGCCTTCGAATGGAAAACAATGACGCACAAAAGTTTCGGTTATGTCTTCTTGCTTCAAGACATACCCAATTGGTTTGATCAATCGGTGAAAGTTTACGAAGGCAATGTAGGTTTATTAGAAGCTATTGGCAAACCATGCGAACATTCAAAATATCGTGCTGAGGGATACACCAATGACTTCTTCTTTCCTTCTAATTTCGAGACCTTCCACATGACATACAAAAGAAGTGAGTTGTTTCTAAACTCTTATCGAATGATCAACTTTCCAATCTCTGTTCCATTTTCACCACAGTTATACAACATTCGAATTCCGTGTTGAAATTTTCAGAGATCACAAGTTTTGTGGAATGTTTGATTGCATTTCTTGTGATGATTGTCAATCTCTGAATACTTTGTAACGAAGCCACAGTACTGCTCCGTTTGATACGTTCACCATCAAATCACTGTGTTCACCTGCACAGTGACAATGTCACAGTGCATTCATTTTGTTCTCACTTTGTTCGTTTCATTCCTTCCTAGTTCCGAGAATCAATAATGCTCAAATTCAGTTGAGGTCAAATCTGTATTCACATGTGAAGTGGGAAAGAGAAGGAACAAACTGTGGACCAACTGATTCCACCATTATATTCAGAGGATATTCCACACAACCACTACAGATGTATGTCATCACGAGCAACCAAATTGAGTATTATGCGAACGACTTCAAAGCAGAAGAAGGAATGGAAGAAGTGTTCATTGTGTTCAACAAACATGGAAACCGTTTCTCTCTACCGACGATGGGTAACAATTTCTTTATGTTTCTTATACATTGCAAGATTTTTGTGACAAGCAATATTGTGGAAGTAGAAAGATGTGTGCACATGTAGTGAAATCGCACATGTTTGTCAGTCGACAAATTTAACAGGAATATCTATCACAGTGGTTGTCTCTGTTCACATCTGATTCACACAAATGTAATTCAGATGTACGGTACAAAGAATGTTGTTTCTACGTGAATTAACAGTGCCTGCCATTACAGAGATATCGAATTTATTCACTGACAGTTATCTGCATAATCGCTCATTGTCACAGTTCACTGATCGGTGTAATCTAATCATGACGATTGACATCATTATAATATATATATTTCTAGAATAGAAGAGTTGGTTTGAATGACCACAATGTTGCTTTAGTTTTCCAGTTTCCGTATGTGATCAAGCAATGTGATCATGACAGTTTGATGAAATCCATAGGAAATCCCTTCATTACAATCGAATTCAGGTTTCTGAAGTTGCTCAGTAATTTAACTGAGTTTTGAACATTTCTCCACGTAGATTTGTCTCATCTCAACACTCTGAGTTTTGCGACATCACGAGTAGAGTCACTTTTTATGGTCATCTACACCGATCACTTCATTTTCACAATGATGATTGACGTGAATCGTTGCAGACGTTCACAGACAAATAATAACCACTGGTCCACATGTGAATGTCACACTAACTCTGGTCATCACAACACACGATTTATGTAGAGTTGACCAACACACCACAGTGATCATTTACACATAGTGGGATCATAGGAACGAAGCTGAAGAAATTGTAGATTGAAATCCATCCCACCAGTAATCTGTTTCATTCAGCTCTGTTCAGCACAATTTTGTCTATTCGACATTCCATTTCCAACTAATAAACAAACTCTTTCTTTTCAAACTTCTCTCTTTCCTACCGCAATCCAAATGAATATGCCATAAATGTGAGTTTACTGATTACATTTTCAAACACAAGAAAATATTTTGTTCAGTTAATTCCTCACTGGATGTTCGATGAGTATGAGATAACTAGTTCCTTCTGACCTACATACAGAGTGATACTGCATCCGAACTGTGTTCTATCCATCAATGAATCGTGTTTGTAATGTAGGTTCATCATGAAACCACATGTTGTTTGATGCTTGTAGAGAGACCACATGAAACTGTCTCCAATTGAACTGTCTGAATATCGGTAAACATTGGAAAAGATTTGAGATTGACCAACATCCCTTCCCGAGTAATCTGATTATGTTCAAGTGAATTCTCAACATCACACACACCTAGTCACCATATTGTTTTCATTGTTTTGTAGAAAATAAAAGCCAAATGTAAGTTCATGTAACGTTTCTGTATGTATAGCAGATCAATGTTTACTTCGCTTCTTCACTAATCTTAACATTTTCAGTATGTAATAGATCACAGTTGCTGTCATTCTAATCTTTTCATGACATTCTCATTATTGATTTAGTTACTTGAACGAATCACCAACACAGTCATGTGTATTCATTGTTTGCATTTACCAGATAAAAATCCGGTGTGGAAAGTGAACAAAGAACAATCAACAAACAAAACAACACGTGAGATAATTACATATACGATTAATCTATTATTCCCCATGTAAATCTCACTAGATTATGAGAAGTTTCGAAGTATTTCTGAAAGTGGAGATGCTCGGAGGTTAATAATTACCATGCTGGTTGAACAGTTATGAAATATTGAGACATAATACACGTGACTAACTGTTGAAGGGATAAACACTAGAGAGTCACTCTCATCTCAGTATATAATGATTAAATGCTAAACCATAAAATTCAACTCACTTCATTGGAAACCTGTACTGTGTACAGTGGAAATGAGAAGATTGCGCATAATTGTATTCCACGGTTTCCGTGGACACACCAGTCATCTGATCGTATTGAACACAAAAACGTTTCATTTATGACTCGTGTATGTTTCGTAGTGTTGGATTCTGGTTTGTACTCTCCCACAGTTGACTGTTGCTAATGGTGTCTGGCCAACAGATCTGAAATATTATGTGTAGGCGAATGTTAATAGATACGTGTATTTTCTGGATGATGGCATTCGATATTCTTCAAGTTTCGGCCTCACACTGTAAAACTGTCTTGACATCTGTACTGAAATTGCTCACTTTAGTGTTGGTTGACAGTTGTTCTGAGCTCCAGATGTACTTCAGTTGAAGATGTGCTGCTCTTACCTTGCCAATCCTCATCTTTACATCTGCAAAATCTGAGAACCATACAGTAAATACTTCATTTGCGAAATGTCAATCAATTGTCTCAAAATTGACTGTTCGGTTCGAAAATATCAGTCAATGGTCTCAGACTTCATTGTTCCTCCACTTCTACATCAATCATTATTTGCTCTCACTCTCTATTCTACGATCTTCCTAATCTCCTGATGCCAGCCATTTCACTTCCCATCAATGAGACATACTACTTATATCTATCGACATCACTAGCATACACCATAATTCGATGTTTCAATTCAAAACATGTCTCAATAGAAACTATTCACTCTCCAATGACTAACACAAGATGATGTTTTCTGTTGAGTGTCATGAATTGTATTATCTCCTCTTATGAGATTATTGAAATGAATCCATCACATTACACTTGTGTTGATCTCTTATTTACAGCATCCAATATAATAGCATCATCATTTCTAGAAAATGTCAGTACTTCATGTAAGTAAAGTCTTCACTGTTAGTTCTGTATTCATGTGCATCACAATCAGTTGTATATTTTCTCATACATCCAAACTATCCGAACGTATTCGTACACATTGAATGCTACTCTCTACATATCAGTATTTTCACAGATATCTCGTTTAATAAAGTCAAGTCGCATAGTTCAAATCCTATTCAGAATGTGTACACTTGTTCAACACAATCATATAGACGACGTTCATTTGACTGACATTTGATCATTTATGTCAATTCAGATGTAGTTCTATTTGTGTAAATGTAGATCACGAATCATCTCACGTTCTCATGCAAACTTCTAACTAATCGTTAATTCATTCTCAAATCGATAAATAAATTTGAATTCTTTGTTATTGATATTTTCTTTCTCAGATCTCCTCATATCCACATTGATTTTGATCATTTTCGTGGTCAGCATAGTTTTGTTCTTTGTAATGAAGAAGTTATAACAACAATTGTGACGTGTATTTGTCTGTGTGACCTCTCTCTGCGTGTGCCTGTGTGCCTGTGTGTGTGTGTGTGTGTAATTCTGTCAAACTGTATAAGACTTTCGTTAAATTATATTCAATAAAAACATGATACTGTAGTTTATTCCTTTTCGGAACTCAATAATAACGCACTAATAAATATACAGGAACAAGGAGTAATTGAGTGAACAATTGTCTTTAACAACTAGGTCATCGAACACTACATCCACCATTCTACAATTATGGTGTTATTTAACCAGGGCCAAACTAAGGTATCGAACAGTGAATCAGACTGTGTTTTATGTTTAAGGACGCTTATGTAATCAAATTCCGTCATTATGGTTCTTTAACACTCATGAATATCAGTGAAATGCATCTGCATAACACATCTTGAAAGTATCAACTCCTCGTAAATATAATCATAAGTCAGTCAGAACGCTAACCAGTAAATAGAGCAAGAATTTAATTTAGGATTAGTCTAAATACTGATTCGGAATTCATCTTCCTACTTCTCTGTCTAAATTTTCACGCTACTGTCCATTGTAAACGATTACTTTACCACTGTGTACCTATTATTCGACTGTTATTTTGAATGGAAAGACCTAAACAACTATCAAAAGGTAGTGCATCGATCAAATAACTTGTATCATTGTTTAACATTGAAAGTAGTATTTCTTTTAGGCTGTCATATTTGAAGCATCCACGTGCTTATCGATGGTAAAATATAGTGACAAGAACTACCAACAAATGATAATTTGAACTAGTGAAACAATATTCCGTTAATTTAAAGATTACAGCAAGTTTTTTTCAGTTGTGCAACAATAATGGCATAAGTCCAAACACTAGCTGCAAGTGTCAGACACAATAGAAACTGAAAACAAGGTCACAATAATGAGATGCTCGTGATAGAAAACAAAATGTTACTACAACTAAACGAACTTGTTGGTTTCAATACTTTAGCATCCTTAAAAGTGTCTGCTATTTAAAATGGATGTTTTCTGCATATATGACAGTTGATCAAATAATCAACGTCTTAAGATCTATCTAGTTAAGTTGGTAATTTATCGACTGAAACATTAGAGACAATCATCAGTTTTCTCAAATGAGTGAACCTCTTGAAAACTTAAGTCGACTCGGTTGCATCTATTACAACACTGATGGAACTTTGTAACAATTAAACAGTGAATGGATGTTCAGTCTACTGTCCAATTGATGTGAAGCGAAAATATTAAAATAAGTTATTACACGTACAAATAGGTTGAAAAGTGAAATGTTCTTTAGACAACCTGCAAGTTCAGAGTTTAGTTCTTACTGGTTTAGTTGATGTAGGGTGACACTTAGATGTACCATTTTGTCACGAAATAACTATCCAATGGTATCGTGGTTGCTACTCGTTACCTAACGTTATATTGATGACAATTTGTGAAGTATATATGATGAAATATAATAGTATTTTTCATGTTCTTGTTTATTGATTCTCGTAATAAGTCAACTGTAATCATAAGTTCTACGATAACTTGACAACAAACATAGAAATTCAACTACACCAACGAGTTATCATATCTCAGTCAAAGTTAAGTTACTGATAACATGTATTCATGGGAATACATACTCATCTACAACAATACATTCGAAAAAAATGGTTTGTAGACAAATTGATTAACGATATGAGATAATTTACCCCAATGTTTAATATAACCAGTGATAAGAAAAAATATGGCGTTTGAAAACTTCACAAAAGTCAGTATATATGACTCGTACTCACCAGCTGATTACTTGAGGGATTCAGTCTATACTGAGTTGAATGACATTTGATGCAGTATTAAACCGATACTTGAATAGGTCAGTTAAATTACTTTCATAGTATTGACTTTATGAACTCTTAATTGTTACCAAATGACTTGAGGTCCTGAAATGAAACAAGAAGATATAAGATGTCATGTTGATTTATCACTACCACGTCTTAACGATCAGAAATGAATTGAGTAGGCACAATTCGCCAACACTAATCAGTCAAGTGTTTCATCAAATAAATGAAATTTGTGTATTTTTTAAGTAGTTGTCGTCACATCCGTGAAACATAATTCACTTTTCTGAATTCTTTCAGTGATTTGAACATAGTTTTATACAAACTCATAATAATGTTTCATACACTCAAAACTGATCTTATCACCATTAATCTCTCAAAACTGACTATCTCAAATGACTGTTCAAATAACTGACTGTTTTTTTTATTTGAAAAAAAAAACGTAGTAAACAGGATAAGACGAGGGGGAGTTTGGGTTCGAAAACTCCACTAAAATTTATTTGAAAATGGGTATTTCAGATCACGAATTATCAACCATCCATTACCAAAAATGAAAAACAACAGATATACGACACATACTACTGAATTAATTAAAGTACAAATGTTGAATGAACTTGTTTACGCTTTCTATAATTGCATAAAACGCATACTTGCAACCGCGCCGATCTATGTCAATATGTATATTCACTGGAATGTATCTCTGATACCTGCATTTGAATATATATATATATGAAACATACTTTGCGAAAGTTCCATGTATCTTCACTGGTGAAATCAATAATAGCTCATCAACGCTTTTGGTTTAAATAAAAGCTTTCAAAAGTGATAGGAAAGTGTAGTGTATAGCAATAACAATACATCTGCACTACATAGTGCACGTCAAGTCGACCCTCCATACTACTGATATCATAATCGCAATAGATATATTCTCCTTAGTGTCCAGTAGCACTGACTCGACCTAAATAATCATGGGATACCCTCATTCTGTTTGGGGGGATAGCTGTAACTGTAAATGAAACACTTTTTGATATCTAATATTATATATATAATTACAGAACTCATGCCAGTTTACAGACATGATCAATTTGATATAAAAAGTAACATTAGATGTAGAGAACAAACATGTGATATAAAATAGTTTTAAAGTATACTAGTTCAGTAATTGTTTAGGTAGTACATATATTACAGCGATCCAATGCATCAACCGGGAACTTTTAATTTTTCTCAAATGGACAGCCTGTTGGTTTATGAACGGTGTATTTAAGGTCATTTCCTGTACTATAACGAATTAATGATAATTATCTACAACTAAAGAAAATAAAATGAAAACAGAGAGTACGGAACAACAAAGTAATAATTATCAAAATATGTCAATCAGATCTACCATAATGCATGTGTCATGTGACACAGTGATATACTGTTCATGTTAGATATTATTCAAATTAGTTAAGGTTGCTAGGGACAGTGTTAACGTACAGTGACAACAGGTAGGTGGTATTACTTAGGGAATTCACTAATAATAATGGCTAAACATTTAAAGTTCCTATAATCCCACTTATGGAATAAGATACACTTACAGGTAACACTTAGTAACACAAATTCATCTTTGTTAAACATGTTTCATTTGAATCAAAAATTTTACTTCTCAGTATAGGGTTGTGGAGATTATTTCGTTTTTTTATTGAGATCATGAACTGATTGATGTTAGATCACCATTGAAAACCTGGAATCACTGGATGACCATTTCATCCTATTGTGAGAATTCTCAGCAGTGCGCATCCACGACACCGCCTCACAGGATTCGAACCCAAGGTTGTCAGTCTTGCGTACGAACTCTTAACCTACTAGACCACTGAGCCATCCGGCATCCAACAGTGTTAATGTCTAACCTCAACCAATCCATGAAATTGTGCGACCAACCTCCATTGTACTAAGGTAGATACCTGTCTCTACCCAACACGGATTAGCTCCACTGATCACAGTCTTTTTCATTTTATTTCTAACTGACTTTCATTCACTTCATTCACATATATCATTAGTGTTTATTCATGTATTATATAATCACTTATTTCTAGCTACTTTGGTATTTTGTTACTATGACTATTCATATAATCTTTGTAAAAAAATTTTTTGTATTTTTATTTACTCACCTAAATCTATTTACATTTATCCTAAACTATGTAGTTGACATGTGATTACAACAATTTCTTATGTATATAAATATGTTCTATTCTATTTTTTTTTTATTCTTCTTTTAATGATATTATTTATATGTAACTAAGGCAATTAAGATTTAATTGGTTGCTAAGTTACTCATAGACTGATAAATATTCAACTATTTAATCAATATATGATTTCTTTATTAGCATTGGTTACTTCTTTGAACTCTTTAAATTAGACTATATTTCATTGTATTGATTAAGATATTGGTTAACCTAAATAATAATTCTTTATTATTTTTTTTTTGTTATGTATTGTATACCTGTCATAAAGTGATTCAATTTTTGCATAGAATATTGATTGTATATTTAATCTAATGGTAATAGAATCTTGGTAACAGGTTATATTATAGTAATATATTGTGAAAAAAAAATAGAAAATATTTCAATTGTATAAGGTTGTGGAGATTATTACATTTTTGATTGAGATCATGAACTGATTGACCACCATTGAAAACCTAGAAATAGTAGATGGCCGTTATTTCATGTTGTGGGACTCCTCAGCAGTGCGTATCTACAATCCCGCTCTCTGGATTCGAACCCAAGACCTTCAATCTGATTGTCCTCAGTACAATGGAAGATGGTCGAGCGATTTTGTGGATTGGTTGAGGTTAGAAATTAACACCGTTGAATGCCGACTCAGTGATCTAGAGGTTAAGCGTTCATGCGCGAAACTGAAGGCCGTGGGTTTAAATCCCGCATGCGGGTTCGTGGATGTGCACTACTGGAGGGTCCCACAATAGGACGAAACGGTCGTCCAGTGCTTCCAGGTTGTTATTATCATCTGTGGAAATTACCTATTTCTAACCACAAATGGTCAGATTAAGAATAAGTGTGGAAAAAGTATGTGGATGTAAGTTGATGTATCTTGAAACATGCATCATATCCTTACAAGTAGCTTTCAATATGAACACTAACGCTTACATAATGACTTTTTTGTTTCATAAGAAGGAGAGGGACTCCAAAAAAACTCTACAGTGATAATAGATTTGACTTTTGTTAAGACAGGTTGAAGACAGGTAACGTTTATTCTTGCTTTCTTGAAGATGATAAAAAAGAAGGGTGTAACACTATAGTTTATCTATTACTCGGATAAGTCACTTCATTGACTGTCTGTTGCAATGGTTCAGAGATTAAATTTAGAACTTTAAATTTGTAATTCAGTTATCATTAAATCTCTTACAGGCTATTTATTATTTATTTATTTTAACACATAGATATTGGTACAAGGAGGCACCAAATATATATCCGCCACACAGATCTCATTTGATATGTGTCATGGCTGTGATACTGTCCGGGTGCCCGATCCGAAGCAGGTGGTTTTCTTAAGGGGCCACACCCCGAGCCTTCGACCTGAACGTCTGATCCACAAGGCAGTGGAGCATCGTAAGGAGATGCAGCCCCATGGTAGCCGGTGACCAACGATTGTATCATACGCCATTTGTTCCTTCAGGATACTGAAGCCCATGTGCACCGTTGGCTATTTATTATGTTATTTGTATTTTGAAAAAGTCGACTTAATTTAACTAATTGATTTTTGGTGTAATTACTGCTTTCTAACAAAACATAGTTTGTGCAAGATACTCGAAAATGACTCGGACGCATTTGAAGTGGGATTAAAAATAGGATGGGATGTTCGGTAGAAGAAAATTGAATAACTATCGTTATTTAATTATAACAGAAATTTTTCCATGCATCAGGGCTGATGACATCCTAACAGAAGTGTTATATCTGGCATCGCCTGTATTTTGTACTTTTCAACTCTGTTCCATACGCGGTCCCACTGTTCATACTTAGAAAGAGGAACCACTGTACATCTTACAATACGAAGTAAAGATACAAGGACTGGGATAAACGAAGATTTATTACTTACTTATGTCTGTTACCCTCGTGGAGCATTGGCCGCCAACTAAGATACCCCATAGAACTTCGTCCTGGACAAACCTTTTCAGTTGTTTCCAGTTGCTATTCATCTTTTTTATGTCTGCTTCCAATTCCCGACGCAATGTGTTCCTTGATCTTCACCATTTATTTTTCTACTCACGATTCCAAGTTATCGCTTGCTTCATGCCGCTTTTTGATGATTTTCACAAATGTCTTACCTACCTCCAGCGTCTTTTCCCAATTTGTTATTCGACTGGAAGCTGGTTTGTTCTCTCCCATAGTAGGCTGCTCTGATGATATCCGGCAGACAGATCTGGAGTATCTTGTGTAGACAACTGACTATAAATACTTGTGTACTTTCGATTATTGTTGTATTAGTTCTGCAAGTTGTAGATCCGTGCAGTAGAACTGTCTCAACATTCGTATTGAAGATTGTGACTTGGATGTTGTCTGACAGTTGTTCTGAGTTCCCTATGTTCTTCAACTGTAGGAATGCTGCTCTTGTTTTGCCACTCCTTGCCTTTACATATGCATCAGACCCTCCTTGTTCGTCGATGATGTTGTTCAGGTAAGTGAAAGTTTCCACCTCTTCCAGAGCTTCCCGGGCAAGTGATTTTGGGTTGATGCTCTTTGTGTTTTATTTCAGAATCTTGCTTCTTCCCTTGTGTATGTTGAGGCCCACTGATTCAGAAGCCGTTGCTGCACTGGCTGCCTCTGCCTGCATTTGTTGGTGTGTATGGGATAGAAAAGCCAGGTCATCAACAAATTCAAAGTCGTCTAGTTGCATTCAAGCCGTCCATTGTATTCCGCGCTTCCCCTGAGGTGTGAAGTTCTTCATAATCCAGTTAACCACCAGAATAAATAGAGACGGCGAAAACAAGAAACCTTGTCTGACACCGGTCCTCTCTTGGAACGCATCTGTGGGCTGCCTTCATGTACAAATCTGCAGTATAGTATGTCGTATGAATTCTGGATGATGTTGACGATCCTCTCAGATACACCATAAGGTTCTCCTGTCTACGCTGTTAAATTCTTACTCATAACCAAGAAAGTTGGTGTATAGTGACGAATTACATTCAGTTGGTTGTTCAACGATGATCTATAGTGTCATAATTTGGTCTGTGGACGATCTATCCTCATGGAATGCAGTCCGTTTATCATTAATTTGGTCGTCCACTGAATCTTAACCTATAGAAGATCTGTTAATAAAGGTACTTGTTGAATACTAGTTGATTTTAAACATTTTTCTAATATCTTCACTGTTATTGATCTGATGTTTAATACAAAAAACAACGTAATTTATTATTTGTTCACTAATCTATATTTGTGAACCCATTCTTTCAGTTAAATGTACTGACCTAATACAATCAATCCAATTTATATTTACAATAATTGTATCTATCTGTTATTTACACAATGACCAGATAGCATTCAGGTATGTAGGTAAAAAAAAAAAAAATTAAACCCTATTTAGCCATTGGATTTCATAGCTTGTTCAGACAAAACAATCAACAATTCTTCTGTGGATATAGGCCGATTAGTCAATAATGATTATTAATATCACTACCATAACTTGTAAATAAAGTTGAGTATTTTATAAATAAAATTAAATACACATACCTTTGTGATCAGCACGTTTTAATGTTCAATGATCTAATGGATAAGAATTGGGTCAGTCAGAATTTAATCGATTAAAAAGTAAAGGGCTAACAAAACTAATTTCCTTTATTCGCTTATGATACCAAATTGTGTCTATTTTTCTGCTAATAATTTATATGTAAGTAGGTAATTTAAAGAGAAAGGGAAACTATTTTTACACCTAGAGTTCTTGTTGTTTTTTTTTTATCTCAGTTCATTTGTGGTCAAGTCAATATTTCTGTCATGTGAGTAGTTAGCACATGATTACATAAGCAGATCAGCATTTTAAAGTAAGAACTTCATCAACTGATAAGACTTTCCACCATAACATTTGACGGATTCAGATGATTTTGGAACTGTATTAATTAGTCATTAGACTGGCTCAACAAGCCCCTTTTAGATACAATAGCCTAAATTTATTGATAAGAGAGACAAATATACATGCCACATGACACTTATAGCCTCTTTAGACCAGTCTAAGCTTATAAATAAAGGATGATAACATCGCTATTCAAAAAGAACAGTGGTATTTTTCCTCGCTGAGTAAATTCTATTGTTTTGATCGTTTATACGTATCAAAACTACTGTTTTTCACTTTAGTTGAGTTTCTTTCAGTTAAAGTATTTGATTAGATTATCGTTTTTGTTTCTAAAGTAGTTTTATTGTCAGTACTTTTGAGTACTCTGTTTTTTTTATAGTATCTGTTAGTACTTTTGGTTCTAACAATCCACAGTTTTCCACTTTTTTTGGTCATAGATTATTTTTGTCCCTGAGTATTTTTACATCTAGTTCTTTCTAAAAAAAACCCGTGTTTAAATGACTGGACAGTGCAAAAAAAGTAATTGCCAACGCCTGGGCTGCCGTTATCCTGTTGAAAGCGGCATGCAGCGCGATGAGTGCAAAGGATGGTACCACGAAGTTTGCACAAATTTAACGCCTGCAGCTTTCAAACGGTTCAGTAGGAATGGTTGCGTATGACTCTGTCAACAGTGCTGTTCGGATGCTAACAGCTTGCTAACCGAGGCCATCTCATTGGTTAGTGCTGCTAAAAAATGTTTTGGCAAGAGTGGTCGCGACACATCATCAAGTACTCGCTCCGTTGACACGCAAATTGGCTTGAGGCAAACTAAAGTGAGTTCGAAAACAGATGACTCGCACCGACCAAAGGAGGGAGAACAGTCCCCAAAGAGTTCTGTCCGCACAAAAAACTCAAGGAAAAAAGTTCCTTCTGTCCCACGTCCTCAGAATGGTATCCAGAAAGAAACTCATAGAAGCCGCAACCGCAAGGCTAGATCAGTTTCTAAAGGGACACCAAACCTGACCTCCCAAGTCATCGAAAACCCTCCGGAATACCACAGTATATTTGACGCGACTGTGGTTGCTTCTCCAAGCAACGTTGACGAATGGGTACAGGTTGTGAGGAAGAAACAGAAGAACGATATAAAAGGGAACCCTGCCCCCACAAAAAAAGTCGAAAAATCGAAGGCTGATCACAGTAACACAGTCATTTTTCATAGGATCAAGGAGAGCGAAAGCTCCGAACCAAAAACTCGTTTTGAGCATGAAATTGTCCTGATAAAACAGCTACTTAATCAACTCATGCCTCAAAATATCTCCGGAGTCACCTTGCTAAAGGTGTATAGACTAGGTAGTTTAGCGAACTTGAAGCCTAATCAATCTAGACTGCTTAAAGTAGTTTTCAAATCTTCGAATGAAAGGGACATAATTTTGCAGAATGGACATACATTAAAGGGTTCGGGAGTTTTTATCCGAAAGGACTTGCCGTTGGCAGACCGTATAAAAAGACGGGAAGCCGAAAAAGAACTACAAATGAGGTTAGACGCTGGCGAAAAGGACCTGAAAATTGTAAATTTTCGGGTTGTGAGGCTTCGTCAGAGAATGATGGCGAAGCCACTCTGGGTGAAACACGAAGCCGCTTAAATAGGCTACGGATCTGTTACACTAATGCCCGAAGCTTGCTCAATAAGCTATCGGAACTAGGTGAACAGATTGACTCGACAAACCCAGACATAATCGCAGTCACAGAAACCTGGTTGACACAGTCTATAGATAATATGGAACTCGATTTTGAGGGTTTTACTTTAGTAAGGACCGACAGAATACATAAGCGTACAGGAGGGGGAGTAGCTCTATTCATTAGGAATGCTATCCCGTTTGTCATTATTGATAGTGTATCCCAAGATAGTGGGACGTGTGAATTGGTTAGTTGCCGCTTGAAATTCAAGGGGCAAGAGCTGCTAATTGGTTTGGTCTATCGCAGTCCAAGCTGTGAGGTAAATGATGTCCTGTTAAACGGGCTCAAAAATTGGTCGCGAAGTGGTCGATGTCTAATCCTAGGGGACTTTAATGCACCTATGGTAGACTGGGGAAATCTGCGAACCGAATCATCAGATAATTCCTTCGAGCAGGAACTAGTTGATGCGGTTATAACATGTGCCCTAGTGCAACATGTGAAAGAAGCGACTAGGTACGACCCAGACACTGAATCATCCTTACTAGATCTTATATTAACTCACTATGAGGATGACGTTGCGAACCTCCTTTACATGCCACCCCTAGGCAAAAGTGATCATGCAGTTTTAACTTTTGACTTCCATATAACTGTCAATCACGAGCAAGCGTCAACTCAATCCAGACCTAACGTCTGGAAAGCAAGCATACCAGATATCATGCACTCGGCATCATTAGTAGATTGGACAATAGACCCAGAGTCCTCAATTGAAACGGCTTGGGATGCATTCCAAAATTTATACTTAAAAGTTACCGCACCCCACATTCCTTGGACTATACCAAGGGGGCCGAGAAACTCCCCATCATGGTTCAATAGGGAGGTCCGCATCCTTCTCCGTAAGAGAAGAAAAATGTGAGATAGATTTAGGTTACTGGGGACTGATGAGACAAAATCTCAGTACCGAAAAGCTAGGAATACCTGTGCCTCGACCCTCCGTAAGTCTAGAAAGCTGTACGAAGAAAAAATTGTTAAGGAATCCATAGAATGTCCTAAACGCCTGTATTCCTATATAAACCAAAGGACAAAAAGAAGAGGAATTATTCCTGCACTATGGGGAGACAGTACTGCCGCATCATTAGTGGAAGATGACTTTGGTAAGGCTGAAGTGTTCTCAAACTACTTTAGCAATGTATATACCATAGAAGCACCCTTCCCGTCAGCGCATACAAACCCCCCCACACATATACACTGGATAGCGTGACCATAAATGAACTCGATGTCTTTGATCTGCTAAATAAGCTTGACATAGGTAGATCCATGGGGCCCGATGAATTGCATCCTAGGCTACTAAAGGAATTATCTAACTTCGTTGCGAACCCTTTAAGTATATGATTTAAGCTATCCGTTACACAGGGTAGTTTACCAAAAGACTGGAAGAACGCCATAGTAAGTCCTGTCTTCAAAACAGGTACGAAACATAAACCTGAGAATTACCGACCCGTTAGCCTAACTAGTGTGGTTGTTAAAATCTTAGAAAAGATTATTCGGAAAGAGCTATTTAAATACCTCGATGTAAACCGAATCCTCTCGGAGAAACAGCACGGTTTCAGAATAGGTTATTCTTGTCTCACTAACTTATTAGTCACTCGAGAAAGCTGGTGCGCTTTTAAGGACCAAAAGTTACCTGTAGACGTGGCTTACATTGATTTCAGCAAAGCTTTTGACAAGGTTCCGCACAACCGGCTGTTATATAAGCTAAAAAATGTCGGAATTGGGGGCAATCTATTGACGTGGATAGAAGACTTCCTTGTTGGGCGCCAACAAAGAGTACGGGTAAACTCAAAATTATCTAGCTGGGAAACTGTGCTTAGTGGAGTGCCCCAGGGTACAGTTTTGGGGCCAGTGCTATTCCTCTTGTATGTAAATGACCTTCCTCGCTTACTATCATCATCGGTCTTGCTATATGCTGACGATGTCAAGATATGGAGAACGATACGATGTAAGGGTGATAGCTTAGAACTCCAAAATGACCTGAAGAAATTATCCGAATGGTCTCATACATGGCAGCTGCCGATAAATACTTCCAAGTGTGTTGTGATGCATATCGGTCATCAAGGTTCAGATACATACACGATGAATAACACTGAGCTACCTGTTGTCCAGACACATAATGACTTAGGAGTCATCGTTAGCCGAGATCTGAAGACTACTGCACACTGCCGTGCAATAGCCGCCAAAGCTTTTAGAACTTTATGGTCAATACGTAGGGCTTTTACTCATGTCGACGCTCAAACGTATTTGACTTTGTATAGTGTTCGTACGTCCTAAACTTGAGTACTGCATACAAGCGGCTAGTCCCTGATTAAAAAAAGACAGTGAGCTTTTGGAAAAGGTCTAGAGAACAGCAACTAAGCTGATTCCCGGAATAGCGAAGCTTCCGTATGATGCTCGACTGGCTAAGCTAAACCTATTCCCTTCGTCATATCGTAGAACTAGAGGCGACTTGATTACAGTTTTCAAATTGCTTAGTGATAAATTTGCACCTGATATGCCCTCATTTTTCCTGTCTTCCAAAACAGAGAATTTACGAGGACACTCCAAAAAAGTTCACAAGCCCAGGACAAATTACTTGTCAGCTGATTATCGACTTTCCCACCGAATCATCAACGAGTGGAATTCATTACCTCAACACGTGGTTGAAGCTCCATCCGTAGATTCTTTCAAAAGAAAGTTGGATCAACTGAGAGAACACAATTGCCAGGACTAACACAGGCCATCAAGCCTCCTGTCATTTCCAAACTGAAACTGATAGGAAAATAAATCCTGTTAATTTTAATTTTTAAGCTCTAAGACACTATCATACAGAGGATTAGGTATGTTTCACTACTGCTCAAGGATATACTGATCACATGCTCACCCTCTTATCGATTCTAGAATAAATATAGACTTACTGGTGCCATGCTATACTCCATCCACATTTTATATGGAAACATGATATATCCTTTTTCCTTCCTTTTATACCTAATCATTTCTACGACTACTGATTCTTTTGCTACTCTGTGATTGTCTTGGTAATTTCATCTCCCTATTGTACTGTAGTGTGTTAACTTGAACCAATGCATATATAATTACCAAGTTCTATGTGCATACGACTGGCTGACTTACTTTTAATTAACTGGAAAATATGGTGACATATTTCACCGAATGAGATCACAAAACGAAAATACATTTGATAATGGGAGGTTGTCAAACAACTGATTCGGGCTGTAATCATAGTTAATAATAATGAGTGATGACTAACGAAGATATGGAGTTTGTCCATAACTTTCTAAACATCACCCATATAGCTACCAACTCATCATACTAGGAAATCCTAGATCACACTGAGATCAGCTAAACGATATTATTATGCCAAGTATATAGGTTAAGACAATCCAGAATCACAATAATAATATTCATACAAATAGACGATATACTCTTTTTCAACAGGAGACTAGTAATCAACGTTAGTGCTCACTTTTCAATTTCACGATTATGTTTATCATAAAGGTAGGTATGAGACTAAAGAATTCAACAAGTGATATGTTCGAAGTACTAATCGTATGCAGTGTAGTTGTCGAACTGCGAAGAGAAACGATTAAGCTGTTGCTAATTTCCAATAACCATTTAGAAAACTGACCAACATCTGACAATATTCAAGATTTAAACATATCAGTTATCCATGATTATTGCCTAAATTTTATTTAATTCACAATCACGTTTAGTGCTTCTTAAATATTTTGAGTTTTATTTGCCTGGAGTGAAGAAAAATGCAGTAGAAAGAGAACCATTTGAAGTGTATCACGAATTTAACACACCCACTGAATAAATCTTATGAAAGTGGACAACTATTACAGTTTCACTGTCAACTAATCAACATTCTACCTAAACAAGTGACGCTCATTACGAAATAATAAAAAATTCCTACATATTTGACGAGGCAAATAAAAGTGATCTAACACTGGTCTTAAAACTGTAGGTTTGCCAATTAAGCACTCACAACACCGACACATTCTTCATTATCAGCACCCAAGTTACCGATACAGCCCTCATCAACCTTTTTGTTAGCCAACGCCAGAAAGTTAGTTGCCTCTTGGATGAATGATTTATTGAGCACTTTTCATACGCAGAGGGGTTTAAGTCAGCACACATCCAATGGAGTCACTTCTTACACTCATCACATTTCATTCCTTCCTCCACACGGAATAAACAGTATGGCTTTCCACATTTGGGAGCAGAGCCGACTATGTTAAAGATCGACCAAAAATGGATTCGAGAAACATTTCAAAACTTGGCCTCAAAAAATCAAGTGAAAGTCGACCAAGCGTGCTTTGATAGGACAAATACACGAAAGCAAACCCAACACACATAAGGTTAGAATAAGCACGATTTTTAACATAAACTGCTTCTATTCGTCTCAGTGACTTAAAGATTCGGAGATCTTGTAGTGGCATTGGGCCCTACCACGAGACAATATGAGAAATAGACATTAAACATTTAACGCGGAGAAATACAGAAGAATGGAGAAGGCGGGGACAATAATTTGAATTGGTCCGAGTTGATCGGATGGCATGGCTCGGCCTTGCAGGCGTGTTCCCAGCTGAATGTTATCTTGTATCTTCTATTCATATTAAATATATTCTATCTCTAGCCTAAGCTTGTTCTCTATCACGTATTGGTAATTGTTACAATGCAATGAATCGGTGTAGACGATGATGTAATTTCCACGTAAGATCTTATAGATTAGGCAGTTATATCATGATAAATCTACAATTTTAGGATTAGGTCTATTATTAGAGCAGTGCTAATATCATAGTAGACCATAATTCTACAATCTCTTCATTTATACACTTCATGGCCCTATAATTCTTTCAACTTGTATGAATGCACTTTTAATACTAGTGGAATTAAATCCATTTCACTATAAAACCGGTCCAGATAGGAAAAATGAAATACATATTCCGAGCAGTCTCACTAAGTAAACGAACTCTTTCCTTTTTGTGTTAGCTATCAGAACATATCGGTCAAGTAGCACACTGACAGCAGTAATACTCATATACATCGAACTTTATAAGACCACTATACGTGCTTGTTGAAGACAATACAATTAGGAAACCCTAAATCCTTTTATAAAAACATGGTATTCCCAGCACTGTACAGATTAAGGTATAAAACACACAGTTTTCAGGTGATTCATACATGTTGTTTCAATTTTGACGATGGAATTCTGAACTCAACAACGAACAGCAGCACATTAGGGGCTTGTATTCAAGCGGCATCTCAACCTCAAGTTCACAGTCACGAAGTGCAACAATCGAATGAGCCAACCGATCCTAAAATACACTGGTTACTCCATATCCTGCCGGGGGCTTGACCCCTCCATTATTCGCACAAATAGCACACTCAAACCACGACTCGAACTCCATTCTCCCCTGGTTTATACAAGATGCGACAGACTAAGACCCTCGCGACATCAACAGGGAGCCATCCTCCGCTCTGACACTACTTACAAGAGGCGCGCCGGACCACCTACTTGCCCATAATAGAACACTGGACAGGGCGAGGTCGAGACTGGACCGCCGACCCCCTTCCTTCTTAGAAACAACGACCGGCACCGGAACCCTATTCAAGTGGTCCCCGTTACGACTCATCTAGACCATCTCTTCCCAACGAGTACCTGTTCTGTGTACCATGTCCTATCGCACCATAAACCCCACCCGCCGGTTGCAACGGAATTTAGCCGAAACAACCGGACCACTCCGCTTCTATGTAGAAGGAATTGACCGTACGAAGCCCTTCGACCACTCTACTTTCGTGCTGGTGACCCATCACCGTATATTCATGAGCACATTGCACAAGCTAGCACCAAATGGGATATCATCTTCTCGATGACTAATCAGATTAACATCCACATGGACTTCAAGTCAAACACACCTGCAAAATGACACTCTCATTTAACTGCAAACCATGCTTAGCTGACGCAATGAACACACAAACCAAGGACTCAAGCTTGTCTACACGTTATCAAGAACCAACAGGTGATTGTTATTTATTAACAGGTATATTTTACTGAAATTAAATGCAAGTAAGTGTTTAAGACCATCCGCCATACCACTGGTTGGCTTTGCCTCCAACATGCTCGCCAGATCCCATACTTCCATACCCACCATAGGTGCCGCCGCGGGAAGCGCTACAAGGAAAACAAACATGATATGTTAGGAAGAGATCAAGTGATCTCGGGACGAGGGAGTAAACATTAATCCAACTGTGCAGTAGCCAGGTTACGGCAAGCACCGCTTTCTCTGCTTCAGTCCGACACACACTAGTAATACAAGACCATGTGGCGGGCTTTGAGCCACACCATTTTTGTTAGGACTATTGGCACCATTCGGTTGCCCGAACCGACGTGGGTGAGTCGAAGATTGAACTTCAGACTTACTACGAGTAGCCTCTCCGCTCACGACGAATCCCTACATCTCTTGGAAGGCCATTCACAGCTAGCATCTCCAGTGGGTGCACTTCGATATAGGCAACCCCGTTCTGTAGAAATTAATGTGAAGCACACTCTCTACAAACTAGGGTGGCTACTCTTAGCAACTAAGTGGATTGTTACAGCTCGGCTGATTCAACACTGGAGCATCTGACCGAGGCCCCAAAAACAACGATGGTCTCCCAGCTTTTAACACGTGTATAATTTCTGAACTAAGTTGAACAATAGCTCGGGGTGAGTTTTTATTACGTAGTCAACCCTGAAGTACACAGCTGGATCCTAGTTCTTATAAACTGCTTAAACTTTCACAAGTTCTGATCGTTTTGTGTCGCGTTACGTAGTATAACATGAAATGACTTACCTTTGACCACCTGCCATGTCACCCGATCCACGCTGGCTCCCACCATACCCAGATCCACCGTAACCTCCGGAAGCCATGTTGCCCGACCCACCGTATCCAGGGCCACTGAATCCTCCCTGTCCAGTCTGGTCAATGCCTCCGTATACTCCGTTGTCGAATCCTCCTGACCCGTCATATCCGCCTTGACCACCGTAGCCTCCGTCTGTGGAACTACTATAACCACCTGGAGGACCCATCGAGCTGTTACGACCGGCAGGAGGGGGAACGGGTGCAGGGCCTGAAGAGCCCATCATTCCTCGTTGGCCTTGAGCGAGGGGCGCGCTTCCACTCATCATTCCGCCGCCGGAGCGAGGTCCTCTACCGCGACCTCCAGGGATCGGTCCGCCACCCATAGGACCCATCCCTCCACCTGGTCCCATTCCTCCTCCCATAGGGCCCATACCGCCACCCATCGGCCCCATTTCACTAGCACCCATCATGTACGGACCTCCCATGTTATAACCCATCGGCGGCATGCACCCAGGTCCGCGGAGAGGCATTCCTTGAGCGAGTGCTGCTGCAGCTTCTCGAGACAACCAACCGCCATAGTTGAGAGCATCACCTTCACTGAAGTTGGCAGCGTCATAATCTTCACGGCGGCCACGAGGAGGAGCAGACTGAAAAGCACAAAACACAACATTGTGTCAGGAACACAGACAACACAATAAATACAAAGTAACTGGTATTACTAGATGCAGTAACCACACCCATACCACAAAACGTCAGCCAATGCACTCGAAGGCGCGACACAACACTCCCAGATGTTAGTGCAACACACCGTCCGTCAATACTCTTGGTTTTCGAGGTTTGACTGCAGGTGTGCAGTGCGATTGATTGTCGATAGGGTCGTGACAGTACGACTCGTGTACGACCATAGGACAGCCGACCTGAATATCGCGATGGATTCAGGTTTGTGGTTATCAATGAGTTGGTTGTGGAAACCGATTGGGGAGTAAAAATGACCGAGCTAAACGTCTGTGCTTACCTCTACTGCTTCTATCACAGCTCTCAAACATTGGACGACATTGTCTGGGTCAGCAACCATCTGTACAACTCGGTCAGTAGATAACGGAGCCAACATCTGGTACACCTTGATAACACGCATTTTGTATTTCTAAATTTCATGTTTTAGCAAACGCCAACAAACTTACATCACGAAGGTCCTTAATACGTTCACCGCCTCGACCGATTACAGACCCAGCTTGGCTTTCGTGCACTAATATTCTGAAGTCAATCATGTTTTCGTCTTCCTCATCATCTCGCTCTGGATCTTCACTTCGTCTCGGGCGGCGTCGAGATCCTTGGGCACCCATTATGCGTTTAGGGTCGGAAAGTTTGGCATTCATTATATCCTTCGAAGTCAATTTTATTAAGTTCACCTTACCTTCAGTTTCGGACAAACATCGCGCATGATGCTGCAGATAGCCTGCAGGTCACCTTCGATAGTCATTATCCTATCGGAGAAAAATCAAGTTAGTATGGGAAAGAAGGAAGGAAACAAAAACTTTAATCGTATAACGAAGCTCATGACACCCTTCCATATAGTGACAGTCGTGGAGGGCTTGGAGAACTAGACAACCGTCTGAGGGTTATCATCAAAACTTGTCTAGGTTTTTACACAATAGAATTGAATGAATGACTAAGTCACTGGGATTTCCAGTTACAACAGTAACTCGTGGGTTAGCTGGTAGTTAAGCAGTCAGGAATGACTTTGCAAATCATATCCAAAAAGGGCTTTACAAATACATTAATGAACCAAAAACATGAAAATAACAATTTAGGCAAACTAATTAATCGACCGAATAGACATCAAGGTGACATTAAGTTTCTGGGTTACCCTACCGTTCAGGGCCTCTGCTGTCGGGAATATTCAGCTTGACGTTATACTGAGACAATAAATGGGATAAAGCAGGGCCGGTTTCAGTGAGCCAGAGTCATCAGTTTGAGAATAAGGCAGGCATGTGGTACCAACCCAAACCATTGGGTTATCAGAGGAGATTGACCAGATTCAGCGAGTAAGTGTCCGGAAGGTGGAGGAACCGTAAAGAATATAAAACAAAGAATCGAGTCAGTTGGTGCCAAAACAGCGATTGAGCAAGTCACTAAATGAATTATGAAAGAACAAACCTGTGACCGTATTTTTTTGATATTTTCCCCACCCTTCCCAATCATTATCCCTGCAGCCCTCCCAGGAATAAGAAATCTGATGGAAACATTTGTTAAATCAACGGAAGAACGCTGGAATTTTGACGGAGGACCATCTTGGTTGTTTCCTGAGTTATCCCGTTTCATGGCGGCTATGGTGAATGGCTACCGGCTAAGTGGTAAGCAGACAAACAAACGGGTATATTTAAACACCATTCAACATAGAGTGGTTCAACAGCTCAATTAAAATGCAGTGGAGAATTCTTTATGAGTTGAAAGATAAAATTATTATTTTTACACAGCAGCACTTAATGTCATTGGTTCAGGCCCTGATTCAAATTCAGATTTGTGTAGTAAGGACAGAAGACCTATGGCCTATGTTATTCCTTTTCTAGTATGCTTATGTGAGTGTCCAGTTTTCTCTTGAAATAGTCATTTGAAGGTGAGGACACAACTGCTTTAGACAGAAGATTCTAAGTATTGATGACTCGGTGTGAAAACCTGTATGCTACGGGTATTTTGTTCGTTCTTGAAATTTCTACTCGCCTACAATGTCCTCTGAGATGTCCCGATCTAGTGGGAACAAAAAGAGAGAATAAGTTAGGTCCAAAATCATTTCTCGGTATTCTGTACATACAAATCAGATCTCCCTTTAATCTACTATAGGACAGAGTAAAGAGGTCCTGTTTGTCCGCCCCTCTTTGTATGGTAAACCCCGGAGTTCTGGGATCACACGGAAAGCTGTCCTCTGTACTTTTTCCAGGATATCCGAGTCTTTTTTTAAACAAGGGCTTGCAGTTTGAACTCAGTTCTCAAGCTTAGTTCTCACCAAGGTCATGTATACTGTAGTGAACATGGTAGTGTCCAACTTAGTGAATGTCCGTCTTAAAGCACAGGAGGTTCTAAAACCCTTAGTTGCGACCTCCCGGCAATGACCCGTCGTCTTAAGATTATGACTCACTGTCACCCTAAGATCCTTATGAGACCGGACCACTGGTACAGGCACTTCCCCTATGCTGTACGTATCAACCTTTGTATCCGCAGTGTGCATGTAGACACACTTTGCTGGTTTGATAGACATCAGCCACTCTTTAGACCAGTTAATCACATTATTTAAGTCTGCCTGAAGTGCACATGTGTCTGCGCCAGATTTTTACATGTCAGCATATAATAACATTAGGACTGTACTATACTTGGGAGATTATTTACATACAATAAAAAAAGTAAAGGACCTAGGACGGAGCCTTGTGGTACTCCACTAAGTACTGGTCTTCGGGTAGAGCACTTGGAATTTATTCTTACTTCCTGTCTACGACCTGCTAGGAAATCCTTAAGTCATTTTAAAAGAGGTTCAGCAATATCAAGATTTATTAACTTCAATAGCAGTTTATTTGTTGACACCTTGTCAAAAGCCTTACTGAAGTCTATTTAGACAACATCCACTGAGTTTCCGTTGTCTAGAGCCTTTATCCAATATTCCCTTACTGTAAGGCGGCTCGTTGTACAAGGTAAACCCTTTCTAAAACTATGTTGTTCACTATTTAACAGGTTTTTGGTTTCCACAAATGTCATCATGGCCTTTCTCACTATTCTTTCCAATATTTTAACTACAACGCTGGTGAGGCTTACAGGTCTTTAGGTAGATGGAAGTTGTTTTGGTCCCGTTTTATGTATGGTAGTGACGATTGCGTTCTTCCAGTCCATAGGTAACACACCTTAATCAAGTGACATGTTGAATATTACAGTCAGCGGGGCCGCGATATAATGTGCAATATGTCTCAAGAGTTTGAGGTATAGTTCCTGTTGACTTTTCCATGTCTTAGGTGCTTAGAGCCTTAAGTACATCGTCTTGATCGAAGTCCTTGGTAGGCAGGTGTTTTGTTGACTCGGGATTTAGATTTGGTTCTTTGTCTAGAGCAGGTTACTGAGTGAAAACTGCCTCAAAATAGTTAGTCATAGCCTTTGCTTTTTCCTAATCTTCCTTAATCATTTCAGATTTACTCCATTCTTTAATTAAGTTGCGAATCCAATGACGCATCCTGGCTCTGTAGTCTATGTACGTAAATATTACTTGTGCCAACTGCATTTCATGCTTTCTTTGTGCTTCCCAAATTTTAGTTATACACGTGTTTCTTACCGATCTGTTGCATTCCATCGTACCTGCTGTGCCAAGGCTGATAGCAACATTTCAACATTTCTTCTTTTGTCTCAGTAAACGCCGAATATCCCGGGCTATCCAGGGATGGCTGTGTTTCTCCTTCCTTGGGACTGTCCATGGTATGTATGGTTGAGTTGCCCGATTGTATAACTGCCTGAAATAAGTACTGAAGCCCTTGAGTGAATTTCCCAGTCTTCAGCTGATCCTGAGGAGTTTAATGCCGCCATATCTGTCTTTCATACATTTAAACGGGCCGGTGCAACTGTTTGACAGGCAATCTCAGCTATGAATTTGAATAAAATGACTGCACGGCCACTTTCCCCTAATGGTGGGCGAAAAGTCATTTGACCGACGTCATCACCGTGTAAGAAGACTAAATCCAAAAGAGAAGAGGAGGAGGTTCTTATATCATATGTCGCCGGATTTCTAATGTGTTGGAATAAAGCTAATGCGATTGAGGTTTTTAACAATTTGCAATCGAATGACGTTATCGATGACCCTACTTCTAAATTGACCCAGTTTAAAGTCGTCTACTATAAAGCTTTCACCCTTATTACACCAGGACTTAAGAAAATCATCTACCACACATTCTGGACTGCGATATGTTACAACTAATTCAGTATCTTGCCGCCTACATTCCAGCTTGGATCGCACCAGTTCACATGTCCCTAAATCATGTGCCACTATCTCAACTGCTCGTATGGTTAGGGTACTTTTTGTTTACAGTATAACCTCGCCTCCCCAACGGGTTAATCTATCAGCCATACCGAATAAAAAACCAGTCAACTGAATTTCTTTATCTAATACTTCTGAAGTTACTCGTGTTTCTGAGACACCAATAGCGTCCGGTTTTTCTATATCCACCACTGTCTTGAGCTAAGCCATTTTATTTATTAGGCTGCGAGCACACCTTTAAATCTGTGGAGCACTTTCCCTTGCCACCCAGAGTGGTTTGGGGATCGTTTTCTCAAAACTTTTACAATTCGAAAACGCTTAAAAACGAAGTTTACTGCACATTTATTTCCACTTCTGCAGCTCATCTCTTAATACGATCAGCTAGGCTGAGGTCCTCACGGATATATATTCCGGGTCTAATCAGTTTACGAGAGTTACCTAGTATCATGTTTTTTTCTTCAACTTTAGCAAAGGTAACCTTCAAGAGGCGGCTTATCTGAGTACTTTCAGAATCCATCTTTTGTCCTAATCTATAAACCTTACAGATGCTAACTCCCGAAACTGTTTCTGGGAGTGGTTTGTCTATTAAGGAATTAATATGACTGAGGTCGTGGTCAAATCTAGCCTTTGGTTCCTTATCGGAAGATTCTCTTAACTTGTGAAAGATAACTGACCTATCAGCGAGGTCTGTCTTGACACGCTGTAGAATTTTATTTCTTGAAACCGTCTCTTACTTGCAATCCAATTTCAATTCAGCGTCAAGCGCAGAGATAACATCCTGTTTTCTTACTTTTCTTTTCCTAACGTGACTGTGAGCCACTCATTTGCCTTATTTCGTCTCTTGATCACTTCCTCTACACAGCTCAGGTTTGACTCCCCTATGCTTTGTGTTACGTTGATATGTGAATCCGGAACTGAACCCGCAGATTCACATGGTTCAGTAATGTCTATAGGTAGTTTTTTCTTCTTTGCGCGTTTCTTCTTCTCCTTGTAACAATGCCTACATCCATATGCTTATGTGCTTCTCTGATGAGGTCTACTTTTATGGTTTCATTTAAGTCTAGAGCTGGGCTCATAATAACGCTCTCGATTTCCTTGAAAGAAGAGTTCTGTTCATCTGCTGCTGCCTGTTTATCAGAGCGCAATTTCCTAGCTATGCTTAGCAGCTCGATCACCTCTAGAATCAACAGAGACTTAGTAGAACAACATTCTTTATACAACCAACGTAATAATGGCTTGCAGCACCGTTTATATGCAGCCGGTGGGAGTTCGGTGCAAACACTGTGATACCACTTATTGCAGTTAAGACATTGCATCCATACATCGACCGGGAGGCAGTATGCTGGCCTACTACAACGACGTTTCAATTACGCCATAGATTTGATTTATGTTTATATATAAATAAAAATAAAAAATTAATAGAAAAACCGGACTTCAGTAGTTACAGAAAGATCTTAACACGTATGGATACAAACAATGCTCAACGCTATATTCAGCGACGAAGAATAAGTACCAGGGGCTTTAGTTTTTATGTATCTGCACTCGTAAACTACAGATGATAAGCTTCACTAGACAAAAAGCGGTACTCTTTGGGATTTCTTTAACTGAAAAATTTCAATTAGAGTAAAACAGTAGTGTTGATGCGTAATTTAACGAACAATACTATAAAAATTACTCACAGAAAAAATACCACTGTCCTTTTTGACTTTTAATCCGAATTTTTTTTCGATAGATACCATCAGCTTAATGGTCTCTGTCTTCAGTAATAAGAATAGTAGGTTGGTGGACTTGTGTTAATCCTGACACTTTGTATTCGAGCGACGGTCCAGCTTCTCCTGGAAAATGTTTACTGGTGCTGGTGATACCACTTGTTCGGGTAAGTCGTTCCAGTTATTGACCATTAGATGGAAAAAACCGAACCTTACTTTATGTTTATCAGATCACAGTTTGTGAAACGTCTTGCTATGACCTCGTATATTATTAGTGCTGGAGGGAGCAAAGAGGTAGGACATATCGATACCTGAATCGTAATTAAAGATACGAAATACCAACGTAAGGTCACCTTGCGTCCTACGATACGACAAGGGGAGAAGGTTTAGGCGTTGTAAGAGCTCAACGTGGGGAGTTTGGAAAGACTGTTCACTAAATTTGTTTCCACAGTCTTACATAGGTAAGATAAATAATTTGAAATACCTCGTCAAAATATTTGAACGCTCAGCAGAGTGACCCTAACGCATGAAACCCTTTGGCAGCTACTGCGTTGTAATGCATAATTATTTTCAAGTTGTGACTTACTATTACCTCTAAGTCTTAATGTTCATGCACTCATTGAAGTGATGTACCGTCAATAGTATACTAGCAACTTATCATGTACAGTGAACGGAAGGACACTCTCTAGAATTAGCCTTTAAGCTCCAAAATCAAGCCCATCTAACCAATCCATTTAAGTCAGCTTGGAGATCAAAATGATCAGCCTCACTCCTTATTGTTCTCCAAAGTTTAACATCATCCGCAAACAATAATGTCAGGGTTTTAAGCAATGGCGGTGATTCATCAATATAGAGAAGGAGAAGCACAGGATCTAAGATGGTGTGTTGGGGTAAATCACATTTGACCGACTTTCATTCCGATAGCGTTCGATCAACTTTCACTATCTGTATGTGGTCACATAAAAAGTTTCCTACCCATTTCTATGCAGTAGCTGTTATTCTGAAGCTCTACATAAGACCTAAGTGTGAAACCCTGTCAAACGCCTTGCTAAATTCTATGAATATCGCATCGATAGACTGAATGTTGTCTGGGTTGCTGTCCAATGTTCTCACACAATGAGTAAGTTGGTCAAACATGGACGCTTGTGTTCGAAACCTGTGTTGCTCAAGAGTTAACAGATTGTACAGTCCCATACGTTCTAGTACTTACTTACTTACGGCTGTTACTCCCGATGGAGCATGGGCCTCCGACCAGCATTCTCCAACCCACTCTATTCTGGGCCTTCTTATCTAGTTCCATCCAATTCTTGTTCATTTTTCTCATGTCTAGCTCCATTTCTCGGCGTAATGTGTTATTTGGTCTTCCTCTCCTCCTTCGACCTTGAGGATTCCATGTGAGGGCTTGTCTTGTGACGCAATTGGGTGCTTTCCTCAATGTGTGTCCTATCCACTTCCAGCGCTTCTTCTTGATTTCTTCCTCCACTGGGATCTGGTTTGTTCTCTCCCACAGTAGGTTGTTACTAATAGTGTCCGGCCAACGGATCTGAAGTATTTTGCGTAGACAACTGTTAATAAACATCTGTATCTTCTGGATAATGGCTTTCGCAGTTCTCCAGGTTTTGGCTCCATACAGTAGAACTGTCTTGACATTTGTATTGAAAATTCTGACTTTGGTGTTGGTTGACAGACAGTTGTTTTAAGTTGCAGATGTTGTTCAGTTGTAAATATGCTGCTCTTGCTTTGCCAATCCGTGCCTTCACATCTGCATCAGATCCACCGTGTTCATCGATGATACTGCCCAAATATGTAAAGGTTTTTACATCTTCCAAAGCTTCTCCGTCAATTGTGATTGGATTGGTACATGCTGTGTTGTATCGAAGAATCTTGCTTTTCCCTTTGTGTATATTGAGACCTACTGCTGCTGTGACTTCTGCTACACTGGTTGTATTCTCCTGCATTTGTTGTTGCGTTTGAGATAGAAGAGCCAGATCGTCTGCGAAGTCTAGATTGTCCAGCTGCATCCTAGATGTCCACTGTATCCCGTGCTTCCCTTCAGATGTTGACGTCTTCATGATCCAGTCGATCACCAGGAGAAAGAGAAAGGGTGAGAGTAAGCAACCTTGCCTGACACCGGTCTTTACTTCGAACGACTTTGTCAACTGTCCTCCATGCACGATTTTGCAGTTTAATCCATCATAGGAATTCCCTATGATATTGACTATCTTCTGAGGCACGCCGTAGTGTCAAAGGAGCTTCCATAGTGTTGTTCTGTCCACGCTATCAAATGCCTTTTCGTAGTCAATGAAGTTGATATAGAGTGATGAATTTCATTCAATTGATTGTTCCACAATGATCCGTAGAGTTGCGATTTGGTCTGTGCACGATCTATCCTTACGGAATCCTGCCTGTTGATCGCGAAGTCATGCGTCTACGGAGTCCTTCATCCTGTTTAACAATACTCTGTTGAAGACTTTTCCTGGTATTGAGAGAAGAGTGATTCCCCTGTAGTTGTCACAGTTGCTGAGATCGCCTTTCTTTGGTATTTTGACTAGAAGTCCTTCTTTCCAGTCTTTTGGTACCTGTTCCTCATCCCAGATCTTTCTGAAGAGAATGTGGAGTATCCTTGCAGTTGCCGCTACGTCTGCTTTCAGTGCCTCTGCTGGAATGCTGTCTAGTCCTGCTGCTTTGCCACTCTTGATTTGTCTGATAGCCATGCTGATTTCTTCAATTGTTGGTGCGCCAACATCAATTGGGAGGTCCGTGAGTGCTGCTTCGATGATGGGTGGGTTCAGTGGGGCTGGTCGATTCAAGAGTTCTTTGAAGTGTTCTACCCATCTGTTTCGTTGTTCTTCAATGTTGGTGATTATCTTGCCTTCCTTGCTTTTCATTGGTCGTTCTGGTTTACGGTGATTTCCAGAGAGTTTCTTTGTTGTGTCATACAGTTGTCTCATATTTCCTTCTCTTGCTGCCTTTTTCGCCGTCATTGCCAAATCTTCCACATATTTACGTTTGTCAGTTCTGATGCTCCTCTTCACTTGCTTGTTTACTTCTGTGTATTCAGCTTGTGCCTTGACTTTTTCTGCTCTTGTTCGACTGGTATTGATTGCTGCTTTCTTGTTCCTCCTTTCTTGAATCTTATCCAGTGTATCGACCGTGATCCAATCCTTGTGATGGTGCTTCTTTTGGCCCAGAACCTCATGACATTTTGAAGTGATTGACTCTTTTACCTCTTTCCAGTTGCTCTCCATAGTAGTTCCTTCTCCATTGAATACGGCCTAGTATGTCAACCCGAATTATCTTTTCAAGCAACGTAACGACTACGCTGGTTGGACTGACAGGCCAGTAGTTAGATACGATCTGTCTCTGACCATCTTTAAGAACAGGAATGATTGTAGAATCTTTCCAATCTCCAGGGAGTCAGGTGAGGGAAGGGGATATGTTGAAGAACATCACGAGTGGTCTTGATA
Source organism: Schistosoma spindalis (assembly GCA_946903255.1). Lineage (NCBI taxonomy): Eukaryota > Metazoa > Platyhelminthes > Trematoda > Strigeidida > Schistosomatidae > Schistosoma > Schistosoma spindalis. The sequence goes on from OX336423.1 coordinate 14,004,905, forward strand.
TAATGTCTGCGAGAGATGATAGCAATCATGAATGGAACTTACCAAGGTCCGGTATCTCGCAAGGTTTGAGGTTAGTGATCAATGGAGGAACAGTTTCCCCACTCACACGTACAAGTCTTACGGCTGGTATCTCAGTGGCGTGATTAGGATAAGTATTTTTAACAGTACATGTGGAGCAGACTTCGACGAAATAGTTCGATAATCTCAGCCTTTCTCAGATCCGATTCACCTAGTAAATCTGAATTTTCGTGCAACAGTAATTAGGGGAATCCCATCACTACGTTTTGTCCTCCGTTTAACGCACGAAAACGAGCGTTTCGGACAAGTAGGGTCATTATATGCCTACTGTTTTCCGTAAATATTACGACATTTAATAATGGTCTTTTTGCATATATTTCTGATTTTTCGGTATTTACACTTAAGTGATTTGTGTCCTGTTGACAAGAATAATTCCCAGAAGTGTTTCCTAGGCTTCAACAGCTTTCGGGTTTCCTTACTACCCCATGAAGGACAATGTGATAGCTTACGTGTTGACCATGGGATAACCAGTGATGTTATGGGATCGAATGTATTCTAAAACTTATTTCATTCTTTTTAGATCCCTATCGACCGGTCAGTTTGTCGAGGTAACACAGTCTCCGATCGCCGGAATATTAGCTAGCCAGATATTGGGACGAGATGGAGCAGATAAATATTATGTACCATGTGTTCAAAACCTATAGCAAAGCAAAATGTGATCACTATCAGCTGGTGGTGAAAGGTACTGAATGTTGATGACATCGTCACAGTGGTGTGTGAAGCCAAAGTCCAGTAAAGATGGACCATGTTCCAAGTCAATTTGTGTCGGATTTGCGACACATTGTAAAAGACCAGCTGATACGCGGTGAGTTGAAATCTCCAATGATGAGACAATATTTTACCTTACTCAAAAAACAGATGTATCATAAGATAAAATAGCCAGCAAGACAACGCGGATTACGGTATATTCCTCATACAGTCACTAGCTCGTGTCTACACTTAGTTATACAAGATGCTACCTAACATGCTCCTCAGATATGATCGATTGTACATAAAAGTGATTCATAGAGTATAGAATTATGCCTCCTTCCTTGCAAGTTACAACTCTATCACTTGTAATACAGATGTAGCCTGCAATAGTGAAAGAATAGTCCGCATCTACGGTGAGCCAAGTTTCTGTGCCAACAATTATATCGCGACCTGATTTACCAAACTTAGCTTGGACATTTTATTTTGAAAACTAGGGGCATTCGTCTAGCACATATTTAAGATGTTTTAAGAATCATTTGTTCGACTCATACAGGTTTCGGAAGCATTGGCTTATAAGACCTGACTACCCGAAACCCTTGATCGTAAGTTTCGTTTCGCCATTTAGCTTACCAGTTTTTAATTTCGTAAGGGCATTCTTTTGCTTGACTCAACCCTCAAGAGGTCAATCTGGTCGAATATAAATAGTTGAATCACGAGTGTTACGACCGAACTACCAGTATTCGGGCTGAACGTAGGGCTGACGAACCAAATTGTATTCGAATAGGTCAGACTACGATTTTCCGTATAGCACGCCAAGCGTTTTTGAGACGCTCGTATTAAATTATATCAAAACACAAATTCTGTGCTCAATTTATACGGTTCTAATTTAAGAAATAGAACAAATTATATCAAAAATACAAAATACCTCAAACGGTACAGCCTGTGCTATACAGTCAGAAGTTTCTCAAACGCAAAGTAGTGCGCTAAAAATAAAAGAAACAGTCAACACCAAAAATTTGATACCTGAGAATCAACAAATATATTCCCAACAAACGGGATCAAAATATCTATCTGCAGGGATACCAGAAATCCTCCCAAGCAGACAGTCAAAGGGTTAGCAGTCACACTTAATCACGCCGCGACCTTGAGCTTAGTCAAACACGACCTCACTGTCAATAGTCCGGCAACATGCAATAAAATTATGTAACAAAGGGATAAGTTTTCAATCAAAATTACATAATAAAAGCTGAAACGAGATATGAACAAAGGTTGAAATATATAACAGGGAGAAGAAACAAATGAATGAAAAACACTGTCCAACAAAAAACTGTGTAGGGATTTTCATCGTTCTTTTTCCGTTACACCGGCTCCCAAAATCCCTCCATCTACGCAAAGACACCTTAGAATACATCCTTGTCATGGCTCTCCTTACTAACCTCTCTATATCAATTGGAAGCACAGGACTTACAACAGTACGCCTGTACGTCCACAAACACAACATACAATTACTCGGCTCCTTCTAGAAGGCAGAGCTTTCGCACGTCTCTTCTTACTACCCCTTCTTTCATACGTACCATCACTGTCCTTACCAACCCATCCCTATCCGTCTCACACTTATCAACCCGTCCCATTGGCCAAGAGCCACGAGTAGTTGTATCGTTAGCCACCAGCACTACATTACCTTCTTTTAAGTTTCCGTGTTTGCAAAACCACTTCTGCCTCACTTGCAGTAAAGGAATGTACTCTTTTGTCCATCGACGCCAGAAGGTATTGGCTAAATAATTAACCTGTTTCCATCGCCTTGAATATCTATCCGCAATACTACCCTCCATCCCCAAACCATCACAGTCTCTTAGTAGTAACAAAGTGTTTGGCGTGAGTGCCAAATCATCCCTTTCGTCTGATGTCACAGGAACGATTGGACGGTTGTTTAAAACTCTTTCTATTTCCACAAAATAGGTTTCTAAGCTGTCATCATGTAAGATTTGCTCGTTAGAAATAGATAGCAAGATCCTCCGAACAGAGCGTATTAATCTCTCCCAAACTCCGCCTCGATGGCTAGCTAGTGGGGGGTTGAAATGCCAGTGTATACCCTTCGACGTTGTTAGGTCATTTATTCTATACTTGTCCCATACACTCATATTAGCTCGCAATTCGGAAGTAGCCTCGACAAAGTTCGTTCCATTGTCGCTGTAGATTTCCTTAGGAGTTCCTCTCCTTCCTATGAAACGTATTAAAGCCATTACAAAAGCATCAGTACTCAAATTGAAAGCTACTTCCAAGTGAACGGCACGTGTTTGGAGACACGTAAATAGGCATCCATATCTTTTTTCCTTACTTCTCCCCCGACGGACTATCAATGGCCCAAAATAGTCTATTCCGACGGAGGAGAAACAAAACCAACCTGGTTGAACTCGACACTCAGGGAGAGGTGCCATCATTTGTTGACCCAATGTAGCTTTTGCACGTATACACCTCACACATCTACCTATCACTCGTTTAACTGCACTGGTTCCTTTAACAATCCAATAATTTCGTCGTATGGTAGCCAACACTTGCGATGTCCCAGTGTGACCTTCTAGGTGGTGGTAGTGTCTAATAATAAGTTCCGTTACAAAGTGACGACTGGGTAAAATTACGGGATGTTTGACTGAGAGTGGATAATCCGAGTAATTTAATCGTCCGCCGACACAAAGCAATCCATCGATTAACGTAGGGGAAAGATTTCTTAGCTCTTTTATATCAGTTGCGCTCACACAATTGTACCGAGACACTTCTACTGCTTCCCCATACACTTCCTTTTGCATCAAAACTAATACATTGTGTTTAGCTGCGTCCAATTCATCAACTGTCAGATAGCCTACACTAAGGGACCTGTCTTCGTGACGAGAGTACATGATGGTTAAATAGGTCACATATCTTCTGAGCCATGCTACTGCTTTAATCAGCTTTATCCAATTTGAATGATATAACAGAATTGGACTTAAGTTATGTTTCAGAACAACTGCGTTGATCGTGTGACATTTTTTAAATTCAACATTTTCCGGGGGATTTTCGCAGATGAACGTCGGTGTTCCTACAAATGCCCTCTGCCTTAGGATGGAAGGACCCTCAATCCAGTTTTTTAAATCTACTTCTTTCCGTATACCTCGTGATGTCCAGTCAGCAGGATTTTCATTGGATTCGACGTGACCCCACTGGCCCACAGATGTTAAATGATGAATAACGGCCAGACGATTAGCCACAAAGGTGGAGTACCTGCTCTCAGTATTTTTTACATAGTACAGAACTATCATAGAATCCGTCCAGAAGTGAGTCTTGTCAAACATATGAGGAAGGTTTCTACTTAAAACTTCACTCATTCTAGCACTCAATACTGCTGCTGCTAGTTCCAGTCTAGGCACAGTTACCTGCTTTATTGGTGCCACTCTAGATTTACTATAGAGTAAAACGCTGTATGGTGCACCGTGCCTAGGGATGTCCCACGAGTAGGCTACCGCGCCGTAACCAGATTCGGACGCGTCACAAAACAAATACAGCTCAACCGCCGTAAAGTTATCCCTGTTTTCATTTATGATGCTTCGAGGGACGTTGATCGTTCCGAGCCCCCGCACAAACGTGACCCAATCGTTCCACGAGGACACATTATCACTCGGAGGCTGGTCCCAACCAATATGCGACTTACAAAGATTCTGCAGAAGTTGCTTAGCAGGAAGGTATATTGGAGCTATTAGGCCCAGTGGATCGGAGATAGATGAAACGGTGGATAGTATTCCTCTCCTAGTCGGCGGTTTTTCCTCTGGATCAAAACGAAACTTAAAAACATCGAGTGTGGTGTCCCACTCAATCCCTAGGGCTCGATGTGTCGGCCCTTGATTCAGAGGCATATCATCTATCGCTTCCATACTATCGGGTTGAGGGAAAACGTTCCTTGCCATTTCGGAGTTAGTTACCCATTTTTTCAACTTGAAACCTCCTCGAGCCATCAATTCATTCAGTTGTACCACAAACCTTTTCACATCTTCACTATTGGGGAAGGATACTAGGCAATCATCCACATAAAAGTTATTCAGTACCGATTCTCCTACGCTGCTATCATAGTCACCAGAGAATTTTTGAGCCGTCTTCATCAATGCGAAGTTTGCACAGAAGGGTGAGGATATAGCCCCGAAAGGGTGTGATGTCATCAGATACTCTATCGGTTCCTTCTCGATATCACCCTTCGGCCACCAAAGGAAACGTAGCGCTCCACAATCGGGCTTCGGGACCTTTACTTGCTTGAACATTTCTTCCACATCCGCAGAAACGGCTACCGGTTCCCTGCGGAAACGTAACAGAATACCTACTAAATATGCTGTAGTATCTGGACCTTGGTAGATAAGGTCATTCAAGGATTTACCAGCCACCTTAGCAGCACAATCCAATACCACTCTGACTCTGCTTGGTTTCTTGGGGTTAATCACAGCATGATGAGGCAAGTACCATTTTGGATGATAACCCGGACCGAGCAGCATACCTGGAACCACAACCGCATACCCTTTGTCAATCGTCTGCTGCATGGCATGGGTGTAGCTCTCCCTAAAGTCCTTATTGAATGTGAGTCTGCGTCTTAGACTTTCTAATCTCCGTCTAGCTAGAGCATAACTACCGGATACTACATTTCTTTCCACCTTCCAAGGTAAAGGGACAACCCAATGACCTTTGTCAAAATGAGTGTCGCCCTCTACTATGCTAACTGCCTTCAAGTCGTTTAAAGATAATGCTTTATCGGAGGAATGGACGTCAGCAAATTCATAGTTATATATTTTCTTCAGCTGTTCTACAGAGTCATCGGTTTGAGAAATATAGTTTACCATCCTTTTACTGTTTTTGTTATAACCTGCCGGTCCAAACAGAACCCATCCTAGCAGTGTCTTAATAGCATAAGGGCTTTTTCTTCCACCCAACCTTTGATCCAAGACTCAATGCGCTTCAGGTACATCACATCCAATAAGCAAAATAACTTCTCCACCCACTGATTCTGTCCAAGGTAAGTCCATAAGATGGGACCATTTCTTAGCACTGTCCTTCACAGGTACTCTTGGTCTATGCACAGGCAAGTCATCTACTATAACAGCCTGTTCAATACATATACATTCGTTTCCGCTTAATGAGTAGGCTTCAAATGCTTTGGTTTTCGATCTGACCAATTTATTTCCGTTTACTGTTTTGATGGTAATTGATGCACTCTCTAACGATAAACCTAAGAGTCGTACCGCGCTTGACTTTATTAGGGTTGTATCTGAGCCGTTGTCTAGAAAGGCATAACCACAAACTTCCTTATCCTTAGCTTTAATACGTACAGGGATTAGACCAAGAAACACATCCTCTTTTAGTGACTGTGTGTACCCACAATGACTTTCATTTAACGGCTCACTCAAGCCACCCTGAACTTGAAAGGGTTTATGCAACAATGGGTGATGCCAATTCTGGCAACCCTCGATAGTACACGCGACACGATCATTACAATCTACTGATCTGTGGCCCCTTCTAAGACAACAAAAACACAAACCCTTTTCTCTCGCTTTCGCCCACTTATCGTTGACTGCTAATGTGGCGAACTGGGAACATTTATCAATCCTATGATTTTCTTCGCATATAACACAAGGTGACCTGCCAACAATTTTACCGAACGACAATCCTTGTGTGGAGCAGGCCACCCTACTTACAACCCGTTTACTAGCTGTTGCAATCTGCCCGAATCTGCTGAGTAAAACTTCTGCTCTAGATGATACAAATTCTATTAACTCTGCAAAAGTAGGCTCTCTACCATTTGCTGTCATCTTTCCGACGGTTTCAACCCATTTCATCTGTAAAGCCGTGGGCAATTTCTTTACTATACTTTCTATAGTTACTACCGAGTTGAGATCCGCTGAATAATCCATTTGTTCTAAGGCTATAGAGCAATTTTCCATCTTTATCGCTAACCTAGATAGACTTTCTCCGTCGTTGTGTTCTATATTGGGACCTCCAGTCAAGTCGTTTAGCAAAGCCCGGCTTACTTCATGTGCTCTTCCAAACAACCGTTTCAGTATATTGCATGCTCTGCTATAGCCCGATGATGGCGGAAACATTAAGCATTCTTCTATGGCCTCTCGAGCTTTTCCTTTGCAATAATGTAACAAGTATAAAAGCCGTTGACCATCGTCTTCGACCTTCGATACCACATATAAATCAAATTGTCTGACAAATTTCCAATATTTGGCTGGTTGACCATCAAAAGTATTTAGTTCAACCTTTGGGAGCTCAAGACCCACACTTAGAGATGTCAAGGTCACTTCCCTCTTCTTCGCTCCAGGATGGTCTAACCGTTTTGACCTCTCTGGGGACTTGATTCTAATGTCATGAGGACTGCTTGAGAAACTGTGGACATACTCCTGTCCTCTGTCATCACAGTTGGAGACAGAAGATGCTTCACTACACGCGTTCTCTTTTAGTCTTAACGTCCCTAACTCTCTCTGAAGGCATAACAGCTGCTTTCTCTGCCTATCTTTCAAATCTCTAATCTCTACTAGTTGTCTTTCCCTCAACTGCTTTTCTTTTAACTCTGCTAGGGGGATGCTAGAGCTAATCTTGCTGTGCCTACTAACTAAACTAGTATTAGAGCCATGACATGAAAATGTATCAAAAGGGACTTGCCGTATATCAGGAGGCGCCTCTGTCTGCATTTCTTCATGACCCAACACCATGTTTCCGCTGATCTTGTTGCGCTTGCCAGGCATTGAAGTGTTTGTTACCAGTAATTACTGTTCGTTTGAGAACTGTTACGACCGAACTACCAGTATTCGGGCTGAACGTAGGGCTGACGAACCAAATTGTATTCGAATAGGTCAGACTACGATTTTCCGTATAGCACGCCAAGCGTTTTTGAGACGCTCGTATTAAATTATATCAAAACACAAATTCTGTGCTCAATTTATACGGTTCTAATTTAAGAAATAGAACAAATTATATCAAAAATACAAAATACCTCAAACGGTACAGCCTGTGCTATACAGTCAGAAGTTTCTCAAACGCAAAGTAGTGCGCTAAAAATAAAAGAAACAGTCAACACCAAAAATTTGATACCTGAGAATCAACAAATATATTCCCAACAAACGGGATCAAAATATCTATCTGCAGGGATACCAGAAATCCTCCCAAGCAGACAGTCAAAGGGTTATCAGTCACACAACGAGTTTTGTATGCGTTATCCAATATAACCTCTCTTTCTTCGAAATTCACGAGCAACAACTTCAAGGCTATCCTTGCTTGGGTTTCACCTCCAACCCAGTCACCTAGTCTTATTACTTTCGTCATATAAACCCCTGAAACCTCTTCAGGCAATACATTTCTGATGGCGGATATAATTAACTCCAAATCATTTGTATGTCGTTTGACAGGGCAATTGTCTTTCGACTCCTCTAGATTCCAAATAATTAAACTAGCAACAGATTTAGCTTCTTTGAAAGTCGTGCTCATGGCTTTTGATAATGTTATCAGCTCCTGCTTGTTAACTACTGGGAACTTGCCATCGGCTTTATTGTGGTAGGGTTGTGGGAGCCGAGCGAACGATTCACGACAATGTTTGACGTGGTCAAACTTTTCCCACCTACTGTAAGGTTAAATATTATCCTATGCTGGAGATTTGGCGAAGTGAACTACGACACAGAATATGAGTTCATGAAGGACTTTGCAGTAAAATGGGCACTGTTTTTGTCTATCTTTCCCATCGGTCGCAACATCCACATTAGAAGTACTCGCGAGGACAGCAATTTTATCTGGGTTATCAATCGTTGCTATGGCAACTTTGCCACCAGTATCTAATGGCATTTCACCCATTAAGTGCTTCGAGATAGAAATACTTACTGTATATTGCACAGCCGGGTTTTGTTGACTCGAAATCTGTCTCTAATTAGGTCGTATAGATGATTGTTGTTGATAATATACATATCGTCGGATATAATTAACGACGTAAGCCACGTTAGTGAATAACGTAATTATGATTGCTAAATACGGGAACAGATTTTTGAACACATATCTTATACAATTATTGATCCAGACAAACGATTGAAGAAATGAAGCGAAGAAGGCAAAGAGAAGAGAACTAAGCGAAATAACACGCAATAGGGAAAGTGAGTGAGTCAACCCCATTTAATCAAGCGTTAACCAATATTTATAACCTGACAAAAATAGGTTACGGACATGTGACGAATGAGGTAAGAAGTGTACACACGCATACGCTCCTATAAAAAAATGTTTAAAATTGATAATTAAATAGTAAACAAGGTCAAAATGTGACTCAACAAGAATAGATAAATTGGTCTATCCACAGGCTAAAATAAAAAATATGAGCTAAACGTAGTAACCGGACCAAAATATGTCTGAGATGTACCGTAATAGCACTCACAACACCGACACATTCTTCATTATCAGCACCCAAGTTACCGATACAGCCCTCATCAACCTTTTTGTTAGCCAACGCCAGAAAGTTAGTTGCCTCTTGGATGAATGATTTATTGAGCACTTTTCATACGCAGAGGGGTTTAAGTCAGCACACATCCAATGGAGTCACTTCTTACACTCATCACATTTCATTCCTTCCTCCACACGGAATAAACAGTATGGCTTTCCACATTTGGGAGCAGAGCCGACTATGTTAAAGATCGACCAAAAATGGATTCGAGAAACATTTCAAAACTTGGCCTCAAAAAATCAAGTGAAAGTCGACCAAGCGTGCTTTGATAGGACAAATACACGAAAGCAAACCCAACACACATAAGGTTAGAATAAGCACGATTTTTAACATAAACTGCTTCTATTCGTCTCAGTGACTTAAAGATTCGGAGATCTTGTAGTGGCATTGGGCCCTACCACGAGACAATATGAGAAATAGACATTAAACATTTAACGCGGAGAAATACAGAAGAATGGAGAAGGCGGGGACAATAATTTGAATTGGTCCGAGTTGATCGGATGGCATGGCTCGGCCTTGCAGGCGTGTTCCCAGCTGAATGTTATCTTGTATCTTCTATTCATATTAAATATATTCTATCTCTAGCCTAAGCTTGTTCTCTATCACGTATTGGTAATTGTTACAATGCAATGAATCGGTGTAGACGATGATGTAATTTCCACGTAAGATCTTATAGATTAGGCAGTTATATCATGATAAATCTACAATTTTAGGATTAGGTCTATTATTAGAGCAGTGCTAATATCATAGTAGACCATAATTCTACAATCTCTTCATTTATACACTTCATGGCCCTATAATTCTTTCAACTTGTATGAATGCACTTTTAATACTAGTGGAATTAAATCCATTTCACTATAAAACCGGTCCAGATAGGAAAAATGAAATACATATTCCGAGCAGTCTCACTAAGTAAACGAACTCTTTCCTTTTTGTGTTAGCTATCAGAACATATCGGTCAAGTAGCACACTGACAGCAGTAATACTCATATACATCGAACTTTATAAGACCACTATACGTGCTTGTTGAAGACAATACAATTAGGAAACCCTAAATCCTTTTATAAAAACATGGTATTCCCAGCACTGTACAGATTAAGGTATAAAACACACAGTTTTCAGGCGATTCATACATGTTGTTTCAATTTTGACGATGGAATTCTGAACTCAACAACGAACAGCAGCACATTAGGGGCTTGTATTCAAGCGGCATCTCAACCTCAAGTTCACAGTCACGAAGTGCAACAATCGAATGAGCCAACCGATCCTAAAATACACTGGTTACTCCATATCCTGCCGGGGGCTTGACCCCTCCATTATTCGCACAAATAGCACACTCAAACCACGACTCGAACTCCATTCTCCCCTGGTTTATACAAGATGCGACAGACTAAGACCCTCGCGACATCAACAGGGAGCCATCCTCCGCTCTGACACTACTTACAAGAGGCGCGCCGGACCACCTACTTGCCCATAATAGAACACTGGACAGGGCGAGGTCGAGACTGGACCGCCGACCCCCTTCCTTCTTAGAAACAACGACCGGCACCGGAACCCTATTCAAGTGGTCCCCGTTACGACTCATCTAGACCATCTCTTCCCAACGAGTACCTGTTCTGTGTACCATGTCCTATCGCACCATAAACCCCACCCGCCGGTTGCAACGGAATTTAGCCGAAACAACCGGACCACTCCGCTTCTATGTAGAAGGAATTGACCGTACGAAGCCCTTCGACCACTCTACTTTCGTGCTGGTGACCCATCACCGTATATTCATGAGCACATTGCACAAGCTAGCACCAAATGGGATATCATCTTCTCGATGACTAATCAGATTAACATCCACATGGACTTCAAGTCAAACACACCTGCAAAATGACACTCTCATTTAACTGCAAACCATGCTTAGCTGACGCAATGAACACACAAACCAAGGACTCAAGCTTGTCTACACGTTATCAAGAACCAACAGGTGATTGTTATTTATTAACAGGTATATTTTACTGAAATTAAATGCAAGTAAGTGTTTAAGACCATCCGCCATACCACTGGTTGGCTTTGCCTCCAACATGCTCGCCAGATCCCATACTTCCATACCCACCATAGGTGCCGCCGCGGGAAGCGCTACAAGGAAAACAAACATGATATGTTAGGAAGAGATCAAGTGATCTCGGGACGAGGGAGTAAACATTAATCCAACTGTGCAGTAGCCAGGTTACGGCAAGCACCGCTTTCTCTGCTTCAGTCCGACACACACTAGTAATACAAGACCATGTGGCGGGCTTTGAGCCACACCATTTTTGTTAGGACTATTGGCACCATTCGGTTGCCCGAACCGACGTGGGTGAGTCGAAGATTGAACTTCAGACTTACTACGAGTAGCCTCTCCGCTCACGACGAATCCCTACATCTCTTGGAAGGCCATTCACAGCTAGCATCTCCAGTGGGTGCACTTCGATATAGGCAACCCCGTTCTGTAGAAATTAATGTGAAGCATACTCTCTACAAACTAGGGTGGCTACTCTTAGCAACTAAGTGGATTGTTACAGCTCGGCTGATTCAACACTGGAGCATCTGACCGAGGCCCCAAAAACAACGATGGTCTCCCAGCTTTTAACACGTGTATAATTTCTGAACTAAGTTGAACAATAGCTCGGGGTGAGTTTTTATTACGTAGTCAACCCTGAAGTACACAGCTGGATCCTAGTTCTTATAAACTGCTTAAACTTTCACAAGTTCTGATCGTTTTGTGTCGCGTTACGTAGTATAACATGAAATGACTTACCTTTGACCACCTGCCATGTCACCCGATCCACGCTGGCTCCCACCATACCCAGATCCACCGTAACCTCCGGAAGCCATGTTGCCCGACCCACCGTATCCAGGGCCACTGAATCCTCCCTGTCCAGTCTGGTCAATGCCTCCGTATACTCCGTTGTCGAATCCTCCTGACCCGTCATATCCGCCTTGACCACCGTAGCCTCCGTCTGTGGAACTACTATAACCACCTGGAGGACCCATCGAGCTGTTACGACCGGCAGGAGGGGGAACGGGTGCAGGGCCTGAAGAGCCCATCATTCCTCGTTGGCCTTGAGCGAGGGGCGCGCTTCCACTCATCATTCCGCCGCCGGAGCGAGGTCCTCTACCGCGACCTCCAGGGATCGGTCCGCCACCCATAGGACCCATCCCTCCACCTGGTCCCATTCCTCCTCCCATAGGGCCCATACCGCCACCCATCGGCCCCATTTCACTAGCACCCATCATGTACGGACCTCCCATGTTATAACCCATCGGCGGCATGCACCCAGGTCCGCGGAGAGGCATTCCTTGAGCGAGTGCTGCTGCAGCTTCTCGAGACAACCAACCGCCATAGTTGAGAGCATCACCTTCACTGAAGTTGGCAGCGTCATAATCTTCACGGCGGCCACGAGGAGGAGCAGACTGAAAAGCACAAAACACAACATTGTGTCAGGAACACAGACAACACAATAAATACAAAGTAACTGGTATTACTAGATGCAGTAACCACACCCATACCACAAAACGTCAGCCAATGCACTCGAAGGCGCGACACAACACTCCCAGATGTTAGTGCAACACACCGTCCGTCAATACTCTTGGTTTTCGAGGTTTGACTGCAGGTGTGCAGTGCGATTGATTGTCGATAGGGTCGTGACAGTACGACTCGTGTACGACCATAGGACAGCCGACCTGAATATCGCGATGGATTCAGGTTTGTGGTTATCAATGAGTTGGTTGTGGAAACCGATTGGGGAGTAAAAATGACCGAGCTAAACGTCTGTGCTTACCTCTACTGCTTCTATCACAGCTCTCAAACATTGGACGACATTGTCTGGGTCAGCAACCATCTGTACAACTCGGTCAGTAGATAACGGAGCCAACATCTGGTACACCTTGATAACACGCATTTTGTATTTCTAAATTTCATGTTTTAGCAAACGCCAACAAACTTACATCACGAAGGTCCTTAATACGTTCACCGCCTCGACCGATTACAGACCCAGCTTGGCTTTCGTGCACTAATATTCTGAAGTCAATCATGTTTTCGTCTTCCTCATCATCTCGCTCTGGATCTTCACTTCGTCTCGGGCGGCGTCGAGATCCTTGGGCACCCATTATGCGTTTAGGGTCGGAAAGTTTGGCATTCATTATATCCTTCGAAGTCAATTTTATTAAGTTCACCTTACCTTCAGTTTCGGACAAACATCGCGCATGATGCTGCAGATAGCCTGCAGGTCACCTTCGATAGTCATTATCCTATCGGAGAAAAATCAAGTTAGTATGGGAAAGAAGGAAGGAAACAAAAACTTTAATCGTATAACGAAGCTCATGACACCCTTCCATATAGTGACAGTCGTGGAGGGCTTGGAGAACTAGACAACCGTCTGAGGGTTATCATCAAAACTTGTCTAGGTTTTTACACAATAGAATTGAATGAATGACTAAGTCACTGGGATTTCCAGTTACAACAGTAACTCGTGGGTTAGCTGGTAGTTAAGCAGTCAGGAATGACTTTGCAAATCATATCCAAAAAGGGCTTTACAAATACATTAATGAACCAAAAACATGAAAATAACAATTTAGGCAAACTAATTAATCGACCGAATAGACATCAAGGTGACATTAAGTTTCTGGGTTACCCTACCGTTCAGGGCCTCTGCTGTCGGGAATATTCAGCTTGACGTTATACTGAGACAATAAATGGGATAAAGCAGGGCCGGTTTCAGTGAGCCAGAGTCATCAGTTTGAGAATAAGGCAGGCATGTGGTACCAACCCAAACCATTGGGTTATCAGAGGAGATTGACCAGATTCAGCGAGTAAGTGTCCGGAAGGTGGAGGAACCGTAAAGAATATAAAACAAAGAATCGAGTCAGTTGGTGCCAAAACAGCGATTGAGCAAGTCACTAAATGAATTATGAAAGAACAAACCTGTGACCGTATTTTTTTGATATTTTCCCCACCCTTCCCAATCATTATCCCTGCAGCCCTCCCAGGAATAAGAAATCTGATGGAAACATTTGTTAAATCAACGGAAGAACGCTGGAATTTTGACGGAGGACCATCTTGGTTGTTTCCTGAGTTATCCCGTTTCATGGCGGCTATGGTGAATGGCTACCGGCTAAGTGGTAAGCAGACAAACAAACGGGTATATTTAAACACCATTCAACATAGAGTGGTTCAACAGCTCAAATAAAATGCAATGGAGAAATCCATTCAATTCATACTTTGTGTATCAGATAATTAGTTATATTATGTAATGCTCTATTACTGAATTTAATTGAATCTCTATGTGTTTGTCTCATTTACCTTCAACAGCTTTTCATTTAGCATGATCTTACAATATCTTTATTTGTAAATAACTTTCATATGCAACAGAGTAATACTTGTTATCGTTATTTTTACAGATATGTATAACTCTCTAGGTTGTTTTTTTTTCACACTTCCCTGGATTAACGTTAAAATATCAGATTTTTAGTGGGTCTTACGAAATCTTGACAAAAAATCTGCTCTAATTCTTATTCTTTGATTTTGGAGATTGTCATTAGTTACATAATTGTGCTTATATATTTTTTCTTAAATGAAGAAACTTAATAAACGTTTCTCAAACCTTAAAATAATACAAAAGATGTGACAGGTATTCTTAGTTTGACAACGCTTTTACACGTAACACCTCTATGATTGAAATATACCAACCCAGTTTAATCAGAAATCAGAAATGAAAGGGTTTGAAGATATATTTAGAAAGTTACTGATATGCTGAAAAGCGTTTGGTTTAAGCTGACTAGCAGTTGCAAGGGATGGGCAGCACGAAATACTCACTCGTGATCTGGTACGGATACGTGACCAAGTGCCTTCAAACAGCGTGTGTCCAGTAAAGTAATGAGGTCAGCTTTAATGTCGAAAACTTATACAATTTATTTAATGCTACAATACTAATACTGAGCCGTGAAATAATAGATCATGGACATTTCAATTCCTTGATTAAATCCTTAGACACATTCAGGTAGGTTAAGATATTCAGGCATTACAAAGCTAATATGAACACAAATTTACAAATGTTATAATAGCAAAACTTTCTAACCAAATATATAAGTGTGAATAATTGAATGATATGTTTGTTTGCACCTTACCTAACAAGTTTTATAACTGAAATCCATTGAATTTATAGAGCAAAATGGATGGTCTTTCATGACTGACTTCTCCTAACATTCAGTGATCATAACTTAAACGGAAGAATTCTTCAACCAAGTAGGATTAGAACAGTAACAATTAATTAATTTCTTATTATTTATAGTTGTCCTTGTGACTATCAGTTCATCTGATAATTCACAACATGTTAAATGTAGTTATGTTATTTAAATTGTTTTACGTAACTGTGTTTCTATCACAACATTTATGAATATTCTGTTCAGTTTGAGTAAAAACAAAGATTCAGTACTGTCAGCTGATGTGTATGTTGCGTGGAATCGATTCTCGATTGACTATGAACATCACTAAAAGAAAACTACGTGCCAGTTAACCAATAAGATTCCCGTAGGTCCATATCAAAAAACAGATGATGGCTGTAGACGAGATGTATTTGCTGGCGATCTCGTGGTATCGAAAGAATACCGAGATCGTGCCAGATTACAAGTGGGGTTATTGAGCGTAACCGAATTCGTACAAGTTCAAAGTCAACGAGAGAGTGAGAGTAATAGCTGTCATTAGCACAGTTAAACAAACGAGCACAGTAAAACAATCACTGGTACAATTGGTTATAATAATAATCGTTTTCATTAAACCAATCGCGTTCTCTTGATAGAAGTTAATCACTACATGTATACGAACCTTTAGATAGCCAATACATCCCTTGCCCAAAGAATACATCTCTTTTAAAATTGATAATCATAAATCAACTTCTCGGAATATAATACAACATGAGTGTTACGGAATCTCTCGAAAGAGTTCTTTGCAACTATTGTTCATTGTAATAAAAGTCATAGAGTAACACAAATGTTTTCACAACAGAACAAACACTCCATAGATTCTATCTGTGTTCTTTTTTTTAATGGTACTTAGAAAAAAACATGTCATGTAGCAAAGAGTCAGGCAAATAAACAACCAGATGAACATTCAGGTAAGGATGTAATTAACAAGAATAAAGTACTGAAACCGCAGAAAGAGGAGAAATTCTTCCAAATATTGACTACAAATGAAACAAAGAAATGTTGATCTCTGCAATAGTAAGTAAACATAGATGTATGTTTTTGTCATTAAAATGAACTTGGAAGCCTTATTGAAGTAAACTATAAACAATTGAATATACTTTTTTGGACTATTCATTCAAATGATTCTAGATACCATCTGTTAAAAAAAAAAACTATGCTAACCAATATATCCAATCGCATACATATGTGATAATTGTTAAATGTAAATGAGTAATTGTATAGATAAATGAATAAGAATCAATGTGTAAGTTGAATAGATAACTGTATTTGATTATTGATGTAGTAAAATTTAGACAGAAATCTACGCCAAAATGCCCTGGTACGGCCCAGAGTATGGAGAGTCCACTCCCCCTCTTGAAATGCCCTCACATGGCCACGTGCATACAACCACTGCCAGGAAAGTCCTACTTATTGTCTTCTCGTGGTAGGGGTGTTTTTCACGAAATTGAGAGGACGAAAAGCGGATCTCTCGAGCTTTAACCAGTTTGGTGGACACAGTAGATTCACTTAAGTTAGTTGAAAAATCCTCATTGCAAACCATTGGTGTAAATGGACTCGAGGATCCTGAAAGAATAAATGGCGTATGAACCAATTATTGGTCACTGGTTATCATGAGACTGCATCTTCTGACGTTGCTCCACTACCTTGCGGATCAAACATTTAGGTCAAAGGCTCGGGGTGTGACCCCCTAAGAAAACTAACTTCTTCGGTTTGGACACCCGGGCAGTATTCCAGCCGAATGATTTATGTGGCGTATATCTGTTTGGTGCCTTCTTGTACCTTCAATTAAAACTTTGTTAAATTCATTAACTAATCTAAGATAATGATTACTAGAATGATAAACTTAAAGTCACTATATTTTATAATCAGTGATATTACTAAACAGAAATCTAATAAGTAGTCAGGTCATTATGATTTAAAATTTTTAAATTACTGAGAAAAATAAAAAAATAAAACATTTTTGTCAAATACGAAGATTAATACATATAGAGTGATGTTACTTACATCTATACACGTCATCACATTGAAATGAATAATTACATAATAGTTTCGATTATTTACTTAAAACACATGTGTCTTATGTATTATTAAGCTATGTGTTTACAAGTAAAAATGGATGTTGGCTAGCAGTGGAATCTAAGATGTGCGTTTCACTCTATTTAGGAAGATTCAAATAGACAATACAGAATGAATTCAAAAAACTTCACCCCATTGTACAAGTAGGTGGCTATCAGGACTCAGTAGCTAAGTGAATAACGTAATGGAGTTTGAAGCGAACAGTATTGGGCTCGAGTCCTGGAGTGAACATCAATTCTAGGACGTGGTAGAAACATCCAGCTGAAGAGTCCATAATGGGACGAAACGTGTGTCGTGGGTTGTGATGTTGGCCACCATCCATCTTTGCTTATAACGCTTGTAACTTAAAGCAATATCGAGGCAATCTGTACAGGGTAAACTTACGAATAGCTAAGGCTTCTATGAACCTGAGAATTCGTCCTTCACATTTGCTATACAGCGTTTTAAAAGCTGTATTGATGTCAGTTCTGTGCCCCGTTTCAATTATGTGGTTCTCTATCGATGGACATGGTTTTCTACGTCCGTCGTTGATCGTAACATTTGACAATAACTGGGTTTGAAGCCGTCTAGGCACATGTTCAATAACCCTTGATTGCATTGTCCGATTATTCCTCACAATGTATGTATGTCCGCACATACACGTTAATTGATAAATACAATGTTATGTGACTTAATCACTCGTGCATTGTCTAGGTCCATTTGGAATAATGGGCTTAGTCTTTTCAATCACAATCAGTTTAGCAGCATAGTGGGTTTTCTCTATGGCTGCTTTCAATCTCTGTTTTGGAACCATATTGTTAGATTCGCCTCTATATGGTAGATATATATAAACAGTTTCCTTCGAAACTGAATAAACAAGATGTTTTAGGGTTGACTGACTTTTGCACCTATTTATAAACTTTAGCGGATAACCATTTCATATTAATGTGCAGTCAGCAACTTTTCATCTTCTTCAAGCGTATCTGTGGTGCATATTTTGTGAATCCTATTAGAGAGGTACTTAACTAAATTGAAATGGACAGAAACTGTGAACATTTAAATACTGACCAGTCGAAGTTAGCTTCCTATAAACTAACCGTTTTATACTTCCATCCTCTTTTCGACTCAAAAGTATGTCTAAAAAGGGCAGTTGGTTATTCTTTTCTGCTTTGTAGGTCATTACGTTATTGTTCCGTACGCCATTGAGTTTATCTAATAACTGATAAACTTCAAAATCTTTATCACATATAACTAATATATCATCCATGTATCTCCGATACAAAGTTACCTCTCTGACGAGCTCACTTGTCATATTTTGAACAATTATCTTTGATTATTCTCTTTTGACAGATGAGTGTACTCAACTAAGCATGATAACTAACTGAAGCCTGAAATGTCTCATAATTAATTATATAACGTAACAATTAATCACGTTAGCTCCTATAAGTCTTAAATACTTCCAGATGATGAACATTAACAATCATTAGATCTTATTTTAGAATTGCCTGGAAACAACTTACAACCATTGAACACCGTTAATCATGTTAGATTGATAAAATTGTTTCTCACCATTGAGACATAATATGCCTAAATAAATAATACTTTGGATGAAATTGTAGTGATCTACTTTTATGAAGAGAACGCGATTGGTGTAATGGAAACATTTATTATTATAAGTAATTGTACCAGTGATTGTTTTACTGTACTATATTGTTTAATTGTACCGAAAACAGACTTTTTTCGTTGTTTTTTTTTTTATTGTGACCATGAACTTAGACGCGTATACACGGTAGTCTCGCCTGTAAACTTTGGCACGATCTCGGTATTATTTCGATACGACGAGATCACTAACAAATATATCCTAATTACAATCTACAACTGTCCTTCTCATATTTATCCTACAGAGAAGTTTAACCTGGTAATTGGCACGTCATCGATCTGTAGTGATAATCATAGTCAACTGCGACACGACACTACCACAAAATCAATTATTATTAATTCGTTCCCTTATTGATTAAGTTATAGCTATTGACTGTAATACAGTTGGATATTTAAAAGAAGGGTCAAATATCGTTTGAAATACATCACTACTACATACTTATTACACTAAGTAGTTATTATATCTAATGAGTATTTTGAAACTGTTCGAAAGGTTCCATCAAGTCTTGTAACTAAACTGAAGCAGTCATGCGTCATTTATGTATGAATATTATTATTACTATTATTAGTGTAGGATATATTCATTTTTACATAAGTAATGGAAATTTGATACATTTCATTGATAAATAAACAACCCCCTCTTTTTTTTTCTTTTAGATCAAAATAAAATCGTATGATAAATATTTTTGCCTTAGAAAATTTAATAGTTTAATTCATGAGTCGATCTAAGCTAGACCATCATGCAAAACTTGGAAGCATTAGACGGCCATTTCGTCCTAGTATGAGACACCTCAGCAGTATGCACCGACGATCTCATACGAAAGGGAGTTGAACACAGAACATTCGGTTTCACAAGTGAACACTTAATCTTTAGGCCCGTAAGCCGTTATCCAACGGTGTTAATGTCTAACTTCAACCAATTCACGAAATTGTACCACTGTACACCATTGTCTTCAGTGAGTTACTATCTCACAACAGACATGGTTGAACTCCACTGGTCATGGCTTCTCACTAGAACTCCAGGAAATCCATGTTGAAGCCAGTTACTAATGAGCACATGATAAATATTATAAAAAAGCTTTTTTTTAATTCTTTAAAGCAATCTCTTTAATTCAATGTTTCTAATCAATGTTAATCGTAAAAAATTACATTGATGTATTATTATTATTATTCTGATTCTCCGATACAACACAACACACACCAATCAAATCACACTTGACGGAGAAGCTTTGGGGTATGTAAAAACATTTACATATCTGGGCACCATCATTGATGTGCACAGTGGATCTGATGCAGATATAAAGGCGCTGATCGGCAAAGCAAGAGCAGCATATTTACAACTGAAGAACATCTGGAATTCAAAACAACTTTCTGTCAACCAACACCAAAGTGAAAATTTTCAATACAAATGTCAAGAAAGTGCTACTGTATGGAGCAGAAACTTGGAGAACTACGAAATCCATCATCCAGAAACTACAAGTTTTTATTAACATTTGCCCAAACAAAATACTTCAGATCCGTTGACCAGACCCTATCACCAACAACCTACTGTGGGAGAGGATAAACCAGATTGCGGCGAAGGAAGAAATTAGGAAGAATTGATGCAAGTGAATAAGACACATATTGAAGAAAGCAACCAACTTCGTCACAAGCCAATCCCTCACCCAGAGTCCTCAGAGGCCAAATCAGAAGAGGAAGACCAAAGAACACATTACGCCAAGAAATGACAACAGACATGAGAAAAATGAACAACAATTGGATAGAACTAGAAAGAATGGCTCAGGACAGAGGTGGTTGGAGAATACTGATCTCTGTCTTATGCTCCACTAGGAGGTAACAGGTATAAATAACTAAGTATTATTACTATTAATATTAATGTAGGATACATTAATTTTTACATAATGATTGAAAATTTGTTACATTTCATTAACAAATAAACAACCCCCTAATTTTTTTTTGTTTTTAAAATCAAAATAACATCGTACGATAAATATTTTTTTTTCTTTTTCAAAGAAAAAAAGAAGAAAACGTAAAAGTAAATAAGAAATCTAATTGAAATTTGAGTAACTTGAACAAGAGGGGGGGGGCGAGAGGGGGAAAGAGAGAGCGAGAGCGAGAAAAAAAGAGAAAAGAAAGAAAGAAAAGAAGAAAAAAGAAAGAAATGTTTGTTCGGTCAACAATGATTTCTATTTACTTATAATGAATATGTATATATATATATAAATATTACTGAATACTTGATATTTTAATACTTAACTATTTTAACAAGAAAAAAAAAGAGAAGAAATTAAAGAGAAAACTTTATTAGAAAATCAAAATGTTATCAATTTCTATTGTTGGTACAACTTTATTACTTATAATCAGTTCACAATTTATTACAGGTTAGTGAATTTTAATTAGAGTTTCCAATGAAAATTAATTATAAACTATATGTTTTAAAGTTAAAGATGAATAGAATGTCAATCGTTGAGATCATGAGTCAATTGAAGTTAGACCATCTCATGAAGTTGGATCATAGATATTTACTGTTGAAGAGTCCCACAATAAGATAAAACGGCTGTCCAGTACTTTCCACACTTTCCATGGTGATCTAGCTTCCATTGATTCATGATCTAACCTATTGAAATTACTATAAACTTCACAAAACTACTTCTGATATGAATAAAATGATCTGGATGTAGATGAATCTTAAAATTGATGGTCATTTCAGAAATTAAATACAGTATTTTATATTTTAAGTTAGTCTATATTGAATGATGGGTAAGACTATAATTTATGGATGACCTTTGTGCGATGTTAAAGTGATCTTGACAGTGTTCACCTAATAACTAGAACTAAACGAGGGTTATAAACATGTGTCAGGAATTCGAATTATGATTTACAGTTGATGGTTAATGTTAGGAATTCCATTTGGGGTTTCTACCATAAACTGTCATCAGCTATAATGCCAACATTCTATTTAACCAAATAGATGGGTGAATTTTGCGTCAAAATCCGAGACCTGTTAACTTATATGTGATTGGTTCGTCCGTAAATTATAGCCTCGCCGAATGAGGATATGCCAAGTGAAATTGACTAAAATTCAGTTAAAATATCAACAATCGAATAATTTAAACCAATTGTATAAGTGAGTGATTTTGTGTATTCAGTAGCTAACTAAACAACATGTTGACATTTAAAGTAAAAGATACTGGGTATGAATGTCGGGTATAAATGTCAACTCTGGAATGTCCTGGATTCCATTACTACCTAGTTATCATTCATTCTATAAACCAGTAAGTGTTTCTTTAAGAATAGAGTTTTTCATTAAACCATTCTATTCAAATTTGATGGAATAACGAAATTCAAAATCAATGAAAAGTTTCTTTTTTTTTTACTGACATGAAAATGATTATAAGATCTGTTGATCAATATTTAGAAGAAGCAATCCGAAATCTTATCAATCTACAAGATTCTTATAAACATTCTTTTTGATGGAGTTTTTGTTCTCTCAGCTGAATGGTTTAGTCGTGAAGCTGATGATATCATTCAGAAGAAAGACGAAACCTCTATCAAAATCATCCATCTGAATTACAAATCTTCTCCACCATTCTTATAAACTTGATCAACTTATCATATTTACTTCATTTCTATACAATATGTTAACATCTTTATCAGGTTACTTTTAATTCAAAAGTATACAATAGCTGACCAACTAAAATCCTTTAGTTTAAGCTTAGATTTGATTCATTTGAATGAAAACATTACGAAATCATCATCCTTCATAGAATTAATATGGGACTATATTTTACATTAGCTCAGACAAACATTATCATAAATCGGGTATGATTATCGGTCAAATATTCAACATTCACCTACGGTATTATTAACATGAATTTAGAAACAGAAGGTAGTGATGATATTCAGAATAAATGTGACTTAGCAATATAAATCCTTCTACTTGAAGTTTGTACTGATGATGTCGTTCAGAAGAATGATGAAAGCTTCACGACTAAACCATTCAGCTCAGAGAACAAAACTATCAAAATATAAATGATCACTCGTGATAGATGAGAAATAAATATAGCTTTCCAATTACAAAGGGGGAGCACCAACATAATAAAATCGATTCAATAAAGTTTACTCTATGAATCCAAGATTCAAGAATAGTTTCTATACTATATAAAAGGAAGATTACAACTGATTACCATAGTTGATGTATCATGAACTATTAAAGTTCATTTACTAATCATCTTTTTATGACTAAGACATAAAAGTAAGTTGGATATACATACGTTTATTCCATTGAATGTTCATATTCAAAACCAGAGTCCTGTGTATATCCTAGATTTAAAGTTCGCTTTCTTCACTGGCTAACATCATTTCAAAAAAAGAACACTGAACAGTAGTTCTGATACTCTTGAATGAGAAATAAAACTTAAATCTTCAAATCATTTAATAAAGAGGATAATATCCATTCATTAAGTTAAAAATCAATAATCTACTTACGCCTGTTACTCCTCGTGAAGGAGCATAGGCCGCTCACCAGCATACTCCATCCAACCCTGTCCTGGGCAATCCTTTCCTGCTCTTTCCAATTGTAATTCATCCTTTTGATATTTGATTCTATTTCTCGACGTAATGTGTACTTTGGTCTTCCTCTTTTCCGCTTCCCTTCAGAATTCCATGTTAGCATTTGTCTCGAGATACAGTTTGATGATTTGCGTAATGTATATCCTATCCATTTCCATCTATAATTCCTAACTTTAATTGATTATTGATAGATATGTTCATTTTATTTGTTATTGTCAATATGAACCTACTATCTAGTTTACCAATATCTAATGTTTATTAATATATATTTTGTACAGGTTTCGGTAAGTTAATATCACAATTCTTTTCTAAAGCATTTTATCACTGTATAATACATAAGACTATTTATCAAAAATATAAGTGTATATTGTATAGAAGAATAAACATGTATTCAATGGCATTTCTATTACAATTACTTTGAATGGAAATGAATGTGTGGTTTCTATTTAAGAAAGTTTTCGTCTCTAATTCATCAGTAAGTGTATACTGTCTGTTTATATCATTTGTGGATGTGGGTGTGTGTGGGGGTGTGTGTATGTGGGTATGTTCCATTTTATATCACATTTATCAAATGACTAGTGAACTTAAAGAAATGAAAAAATCAATTTGTTTAACTGTTACAGTTTCTATGTAGTAGATGATATACTAATCATTGTTTGAATCATTACACTTAATAATTAACTATTACAGTAGATCTATTCACTGGTAAATAGCTCAAAACTATACTATTTATACAATAAAGGTGACCAACTCTACTCATAAATTCACTTGAGTATTTCATAAAGACTTTATAAATTCATCTTTCTTTATAAATTAATTCATTATAACATATGTGAATCTCTATTCTTAATCATTCACATTCATATTCTAAAATCTTTGTCAGTTGTAAATGAAAACAGTACTACAAAGTAAGTCAATATCTGAATGTTAATGATCTAGAATTAAGTGAATTCATTTGTAGAACTTAAAGTTTACAGGTTTCATATTACGTGTCTCGCGTTCACGGGCGAGACTGATATGTCCTAGGTTCGAATCTCGCGAGGCGGAATCGTGGGTGCCTACTTCTGAGGAATCCTACAATAGCGATAAACATTAAGTGCACGATCGACCAGTGTTTCCAGGTTTTCAATGGTTGTTTAATTTAGATTGACTCATGAATTCATCTATCAAAATTACCATAATCTCCACAATCCCCCCCTTTCTAACCATAATATTTTATTTCACATAGTTACAGCCAATCACTAACACTGATCCAGGAGTCGAAATCAATAAGCGAAATTGAGTGCCTGTCTGTCCACACTCAATGACCAATCACATTTACCTTCATTGTCACACACCAATCCCCCCTTTAATACCACTACATTAGATAATCTCCAAGATAATTCTTACTAGTCCCAATTTCACTTCATGCCAGGAAATCTCGATACAACCTAGTATTCACAGAAGTTCTTATGACGATAAGAAACAATCGTCAAGTCAATATAATTGATAATAACAATGATTTACAAAATAATAATGCTAGGAAGTAATTTAGATTTTGTGGATATTATAGTAATTTCAATAATTGAATTCATGAGTCAATGAAAGCTAAACCACCATGGAAATCTTAGAAGCATTGGATGGCTATTTCGTCCTAGTATAGTACTCCTCAACAGTGTGCATCCATGATCCCACCTTGAGGGATTCGAACCCAATCAATATATTAATCAGTTATTAGTATTTTATTCAATTTATACATTTTATAAATAACTCTATTATTGTTTATATTATTTTTAGTGATAAGCTTGAAGAGTGAGTTGTTTGTTCATTTCCTAAATCTGTAAAATAACTGTTTCTGGAATTTCTAAAATCCAAAGATTAAATGATTAGGCTATACACATTGATATTGGTTACTATCTAACAGTCATTTGTAAAGATGTAGTTTAGTGTTAAGGGAGAAGACTAGACACTTTGATGTGACGTAATGTGTACATATGACTTAAACTTCCTTCTAATAGTTTCATTGATTATTTTTTGGATTGATTACAGTTAGACACTCACTGAAGTCAGGAAGCATTAGACAACTTTCTATGTCTTACTATAGGACTCTTTAACAGGATGAATCCAAATCCTAATTGAAGGTTGAACTGAAGATCTTCAAGTATCATAGCAACAGTTTAACCTTTAAATCATTGTACTGGCATCCACTGATTTACAGATCTACCATTTAATCCATCTGTGATCCTATACAGGTAAAAAGATCGAGTATAGAATTACATTTACTGAATTGTTTAACAGGTTCAATTTGTCATAATCAATTAAACTACAACGAACGAAACAAGATGTTATTATCACCAGTTGGTATTAGCTATTAGCTAATACAAACAACATTTAATAGGGTAGACTTAATTACAAATAACTATCAAAACATTTTATGATCTTTATAAACGATCGGGTTACACAAAACCGATTTTTGATTAATGTAAAGTAGGTTTATAAAAACTATTATAAATAACTTTTTAAAAAGTTGAATTCATAAGTCGACCTAAGCTAAATCCCCATGAAAAACCCGGAAACACTGGATGATCGTCTTATCCTAGTATGGGACTCCTCAGCAGTGCATATCCACGATCTTACACACAGGACTCGAACCTCTAGACCACTGAGCCGTTATTCAACGATGTTCATGTTTAACTCCAATCGATTCATAGTCTCGAGCAACCACCACATACGGGATTGTGGATATTAATTTCCTATACAGAAAAGTTAAATTAGTAAATAACTGAACTATATTTTTATCCTTAAGTAAACTGAATTGTTGTCATATTTCATTCTAGTTAGCACAAATCAACTTGATATACCTATACTCGGTGACACTGGATTTAATACTTATATCATTATTAATAAAGGTTTAGACGATTCTATAATCGATATCTTTTATTGATAATCTTTGTCTTACCTTAATAATAAGTACTGCTTCAATGTCAGCGTACATTTCTACCAAGACGAACTGAAAGATTTAATTGATAAAGAGAATTACACTGAAGGTCTATGATGTAAATTCAATCATGTGGATTAGATTATAATTGATCTTAATGCATTACCTTTCATTTATACAATATAAAATCAGGCTTCAGATAGGTTTGCTTTGACATTATATACATACATATATTTTAGATCACAATTTTTCTTTGCCCCGTAAGACATTTTGTATGGAACTTGTAATTTTACTTTGAAAATAGGGTCCTTTGATGAAATGTATGTTATTAATATTGTGAATACCTACTTTAGATTTCAGTACTTCTTTAAAAAGTCAGTTTCATGAATCTGGTTAGATACTAAAAACGCTGATTATTTTAATTATCAGTTTAGGGGTTGTGCAGATTGTCAAGTTTTTGATTGAGATCATGAACCGATTGATTTTAGACCATCATTGAAAACCTAGAAGCACTGGACAGCCGTTTCTTTCTATTTTGGGACTCCTCAGCAATGCGCATCCACAATTCCGCTCGCGGTATTCGAACCCAGGGCCTTCGATCTCGCGCGCGAACGCTTAACATAATGGACCACTTAGCCGGCATCCAACGGTGTTAATGTCTAATTTGTACATCTACTATCGATTGTCTCTTGCAAACTTTAACTTTCATTCTATTCCTATTTTTATTATAAATACCCTCTGTTAACATTTATGTTCTCTTCGACTCGATCTTCTCAAACTTCTGCTATCAGACATTGCACTTTTAATTGATGTTATGTACTACTTATGTCTGTTGTCATGAGTAACATACACTACAATTACAGTAAACGAAGAAAATATCATACAAAGAAATTTAATTCTAATCAATATGGAAGTGATTTGTGATAGTCATTTGAAAAGACAATGATTATGTAACATTGAATATGAGTTACTTTAAGGAATGATGATAACAAGTAAAACTCTCTTTTGGAGGTTAGTAAAACATTTACAAACCATATTCTCCAAACATTTTGTTTAACATATATACACACTTGAATAAAGTGTATAATATATGGTCAGATAATTCGGATAGTTCAGGCGAATCAGGCAGCTATCGTTAGAGTGCTACGTCAAGGGTTTTCTAAATTGTGATGATCATTTTAAGACTCCCATCTGAATCGCTCATGAATCAATTGAACTCAATAACTGTGAGAAAAACAATGAATTAGACTATGGAAGATTCTGTTCTGGTGAGAATTATCAATGTCAGTTGAATGTTCGAACAGTATTAAGTAGTGAAATGTCTTCTATGAATACTTTCGAGTACTTATGATCAGTCTATGGTTATAGTTGTAACGGAAGTAATTTGTCAAAATATATATTCTTTTAGAATCTTTAACCTTAGGGGTTAACCAAATAAGTCTTACATGTTGACATTAGTCAACTTTGTATGTTTGTACATTCAACATGACTATACTTTTCTTCCGATCTAAACTGGTAGAATGGTTACCAATAGTCCATTCATAGAACAATCAAAACATATCTATAGTATCATAGCAAGATTTGGTGAGACTATAATTTATGGACGAACCAATCACACATAAGTTAACAGGTCTCGGATTTTGGCGTGAAATTCACCCATCTATTTGGTTAAATAGAATGTTGGCATTATAGATGATGACAGTTCATGATGAAAACCTCAAATGGAATTCCTAACCTTAACCATCAACTGTAAATCATAATTCGAATTCCTGACATATGTTTATAACACTCGTTTAGTTCTAGTTATTAGGTGAACACTGTCAAGATCACTTTAACATCGCACAAACGTTGTCCATAAATTATAGTCTCACCCAAAATTCGATAAATTATTCTCACTGTTCATATTTTCCCTACACTAGAGTGGTAACGACTCTTGGGTAAGTTGACTGAACATCCTTATAATCATTGATTTATTTTCTATTTGACCTTAAATATTAAAATTTATTCATCTTCACCATATGATTCACTTAAAATCTGTCGAAGATTTAACTTTTAATCGTGGACTTTCATAAAATATATCTGTAGTTCTGTAGTGAATGAAAATACCAAGTGGGGACAATCAAAGGTATTTTAGCATCACATTACAGAGTATTTTGGTGAAATATGTGAATCATACAGTAAATACTTCATTTGTGAAATATCCATCAATTGTCTCAGAGTTTGTTGTTCCTTCGTTTCCATACCAATCAGTCTTTGTTCTCGTTTTCTTCTCTTCGATCTTCTTAACTTTGTGCCACCTTGCATTCCACTTTCGATTGATGATACATGCTATTTATATCTGTGGACATCAGTAGCACACATTACTGTTCTATATACACATACACACACTATAAATGCTATAATTAAATAACAAATTGTAGAACAAAGTAAATGAGTTGTATCGATGTTTATGATGAAACTTCTGTGGAAGTTGGATATACCACTGACACATAGATGTTGAGTTACATTTCCAGGAAATAAACTTTGGTTTGGGTTAATATGAGAAAAAAACCTTCGACGATTTGTATCCTTTTGTACCTATTTTAGGCATACTTACCACAACAAAAAATGATATTTTATACCATAAATGATCTCCGAACTGAATTAGAATGATTTATTTGATTCATTAAATTGTAGTTCATTTATTAATTCAGACGCATTTTGAGGTTTCGTTGACAACTGTAAAACTTTAGACAAGGAGATATTAGATGCGAATATGGATAGTGGCTAGCAGTGGAATCTAGGATGAGCGTTTCGTCCCATTTGGGACTCATCAGCTGGATGTACATGCATCTCAGAGCTAATGTTTACTCTGGAACTCATTAATCTTTGCATATAATGCTTGTGAATTAAGGCAATATCGAGGCAATACGCACAGTACGCAGATATACCAATAAGAGACTGTTCAATTGCAATCCTAAACATCAATGGGAAGATTCAAGCAAACAATAATAAGTGAATTTAAGGAGATATTAGCTTCCAACTTTGGAGTATAAGAATAATCCTATTCAGTTTAAGTAAGCTTGATCTTTTTTCAAAACCTCACCAACATCATCAGTAACTACACAGTGTAATTTAAAGGAACAATTTCGATGAAATACATTATTAAGTAGAAACAGTAGTAAACTATGTTGGATATAGTGTAGAGTTATTTCCAAAGGTCAACTACTTAAGGTATTCAACAATTGGATACATAGAATGAACACATCCGAGTAAACTTAAGAGGCTAGGGATTTTTTCAATAAATTTCTGAGTATTTCTAAATTCAATTCAACTTAAGCTAAACAATGCTTAGTACTCAGAGATTAATAGGTATGTAGTAAATGAAAAAGACCACAGTGACAAATTTGAACAAATGTAACCACTGTCGATTTCACTGATTGATAGACTGATAGATAGATGAGACTTTCCTCAAATCCCATTAAACTAAATAAATATCTTTTTGCTTGAGATCATGAATCGATTGATGTTTGACCATCATTGAAAACCTGGAATCACTGGAAGGCCTTTTCGTTTTATTGTAGACTCCTCAGCAGTGTGTATACACGATCCCGCTCGCGGGATTCGAACTCAAGGCCTTCAATGTCACACACAAACGCTTAACCTCTAGATCACAGAGCCGGCATCCAACGATGTTAATGACTAACCTCAGCCAATCCATGAAATCACTTGACCATCTTCTATTGTACTGATGTAGATACCTGTCTCTACACGACGCGGACTAGCTTCACTGGTCACAGCTTCTCACTAGAACTCCTAGAATTCCCTCACAAAGTTAGTCACTAGTGAGCACATGGTAATTATCAGTATGGTGGTCTAATATCAATCGATTCATGATCTCACTCAAAAATTGAATCGTTTTCACAATCCCATACAATTAAATAAATATCATCTAAATTACACATATTTCAATCATATTATTCTCATTTTCAGAGCTCATTTGTTAACATTTTTAAGTGGATGCTTCTTGGATATTGGAAATTTGAAGAAATTAGTTTTTCCTGAATAAAATACAGGAATATGTCGTATACAAATAAAAGAAACTTCTGATAAAATCATTTTCAATTAAAGTGAAACATCTATTCTTATAAATAATAAATGTGTAAATTTTACAAATCTCTTATTTATTGAATCGTATTTTGAAGGCAGTAAAATACAATAAACATAAACGTAGATTTAGATTGTATTGAAAATGAGTACAATAGAAATGAATATACAATTGATTGATCACTGGATGATGATTAATGTCATGTGTGTCAAGTCCTTATTATTAGTGCAAATCAAATGCTATCGATCATGTTGTAATGTGGCCACGAGTTTAGGTGACTCGATACTGCGTACACTATTGTAAGATTAGATGGTGGTTGGAGGTAGTCAACAGGAAACTCTGGAACCGGGTTTCGTGATACTTGACACTCGTCAGCAAGGTGTACCTGTAATCTTTGAGGGAACTGGTGCTCCCTGGCGGATTCAATTCCGTGTTACCAAGCTTCGCAGTCAGAGACGTTACCGCTGAGCTATCCGGGCCGCAACCGAGCTCCTGTATACAAAGCATTTATCGAATAATACAAATGAGGCAATGAACAATATTAAAGGATTAAGTAAATTACATCAAACTACATCTCATCATCATCATCATAGCATTCAAATTATTATTTTAATAAATGAAATCATGATGACAAATAAAAGTTATTGTTGCTATGTTGTGATATGTTATCTGAGAGACTGTGAAGAAATTCCAGAGAGGAAACTTTTGTTGGGACAATCAGCAAGCTTTAAACAATCAAGTGTGGTTATGAATTATACAAACACATGTAAATATATTTCAAGTAATGAATGGGTTGGAAAGTGAACGCAATAACAATACAAGAAATACGAAAATAGAAATTTAACCGTGGTAGAATGTTTATTACTTTAGAATAAAATACACAATTACACAAGGATTATTTGAATAAATAAACAAATAAGTAAATGTACACACTAGTGACTGGCTTCAAGATGAATTCCTGGAGTTCCAGTGAGAAGCCGTGATTAGTGGAGTCCAATTCAGCTATCTACCTTAGACAACGGGTGGATGGTTGTGCAAGACCATTGGTTGGTTGAAGTTATACGTTAACACCGATAAATACAGGCTTAGGAGTCTAGAGATTCAGCGTTCGGGTACGAGACCGAATCTCAATCAAAAACTTAACAATCTCCACAACCTTATACTGATAAAAACTATTAAGAATTCGTATAAAGTGTTTTTATGGTAATCTGTTATGAAGCAATTTAGACCGCATATGTATGTGAGTAAACAAACAGTTTATTGGCATATAGAATTGGACTAATTCAATATGACATAAATGCTTGAAGATGCCATAGGTATTTGGGGTTTGACAACGCTTTAACCAGTAACACATTATAATATGAATCGTACTCACCAAGTGAAATCAAAAGACAGAAGCGAGGAGGTTCGAAGATATATTTGATAGGTTATCAATATATCGAGGATCGTCTGATCTAATCTGGCTAGCGATTGAAGGAGATGTTGATCACGGCGTTCTCACTCGTGATCTGGTGAGGATGCATAACCGAGCGCCTTCAGCTAGGTGAGTCCATTAAAACTAATATGGTCAGCATCCAATGTCGAAGACTTACAGAGCTATTTATATTGGGGATTTATTTACCGCTACATGTTAATATCCTCATGAAAATTGACGATAAAAATAACACAGAATAATGTATGATGAATAGCTAAATGTCTAAAGGATTGTTATGTGTTTAAATTGTGAAATAATGATAATTTGTGTAGTATCTAAAGTGTACGTCCATGTATGTATGTAAAATGTATCTGAGTATAATTAAATAATGAGTAAAATAATGGCGTGTACTACAGTGACAAGAAATAAACATACATACACATGGTTAATGAAGGAATGGACGTGATTATAGAGATATGACTGGCTGTAGATACTGTTTCAGTCAATGAACAAATGTACTCGACTTTGTTACTGTGTTGAGTGTTGTGGTAGATATTTTAGACAATACATATAGTGATACAAACTGTTCAATAAATCTTGAAGTAGGGAATCTGTTTTGTGTGTCGATGTCAACTGGCTTTCAGTTTGTTTACTCAGGAAGTGTCTTTGTTGTCATCACTGGGTAGTGTTTTTCTGACGGAATTGTTTGTGCAGTAATTTAGTTAGCAAGGAAAGTGTACTGTTCGTTGTTATCATTTAAAATAAGACATCTTCATTATGCTTAAATGTTGTTTGATAACTAGCACATGGTCAATTAAATCATACAGAGCACCGAAGACTGAAGTCAAAGACTCTTCAAGTAATCGTAATTTGATTTTGTTAACCGATTCTGTTATGCAACACCAATAATTTTCTTTATTTTCCATCTAATTTGTAACATGACCATATGAAGTTTTACAACCCAATGATTGTTAGTTATTAGATTAGTGAAAGCATCTTTAATTTGACGACGTAAGCATTACACCTTTCCATTGGACATGATGTGAATGAATAGTTTATTCACATATGATGTGAGATTAATCTATTATGACGTAAATTTCGATGACCATATGAGAGTTAACAGTTAGAATAGCACCGTGTAATATTCGGTGAACAGAGTAAATAAGTTGAAGACAACAAACTGCCCCTGATAAATGTTGTACAAGGTCTTTTTGCATGGTTTTGTTTGCATATGGGTGCCTGTCTATAAAAATCCCTCTACATATAAATTTTGATGTAACAATAACACTTTACCTTACTCTTAAATGAAAAGTTGTCATTTTAGATGCTTTTCGTTGCATTTTACGTTCACTTCTTGACTCGGGATGAGATTGCTACCATTTATTTTAATGTATTCTTAGTTCAGCATGCTATTTGTGCGGATATTTACGGATTATGCGAATGGTGTTTACATTTACCTAAAGCATGGTGGCTGTCATTATAGTTTTCTATATTTGGATTGTTGCTACTTGAGTCAAGTGTATTACATCATTTATATCCAATGATTTTTTGTAACGAAAATTGAAGATCAAAATTCTTTTCTTGACTTGCGGCGTTCATAAGTGCTCACAGTAATATTTGGCATCAATTGTGTCTCTGCATCAATAGTAAAAAAATGATATGAGAATTTGGTTGTTATAACACACACACTTACTCCTGTTGCCTCTCGTAGAGGAGCATAGGCCACTCACTAGCATTCTCCATCCAACTCTGTCCTCAACAATCCTTTCCACTTCTTTCCAGTTGCTATTCAACCTTTTGATGTCTGCTTCCGATTTCCGACGCAATGTGTTCATTGGTCTTCCTCTTTTCCTTTTTCCCTTCAGAATTCAAAGTTAGTGTTTGCCTCTTGATGCAGTTTGGTGATTTCCGTAATGTATGTCCTATACACTCTCAACATCCTTTCTTAATTTCCTCTTCAGGTGGGAGTCGGTTTGTGCTCTCCCACAGTTGGTTATTGCTGACGATATCCGGTCAACGGACATTAAGTATCTTACGTAGACAATTGTCTACAAATATTTGCACCTTTTCGATGGTGGTTGTAGTAGTTCTCCAAGTTTCAGCTCCGTACAGTAGAACTGTCTTGACGATTCTTGAAGAGTCTTGAAGATTCTGACTTTGATGTTGTCTGACGGTTGTTTTGAGTTCCATATGTTCTTCAACTGTAGAAACGTGGCCCTTGCTTTACAAATTCTCGCCCTTTCATCTGCATCAGATCCTCCTTGTTCGTTGATGATGTTGTCCAGGTATGTGGAAGTTTCCACCTCTTTTAGAGCTTCCCCATCAACTGTGATTGTGTTGGTGTTCTCGATGTTATATTTTAGGATTTTGGTTTTTCTTATATGTATACTGAGGCACATTGATGTAGCTGAGTCTGCTGCAACACTGGTTGTCTTCAACTGAATTTGTAGGTGTGTGTGGGATAGAAGGACCAGGTCATCTTTGGTATCCGAATCTTCTAAATTATTCCGGTTATTAAAAATAAACGCTATCTCCGTTGTTTGTTCTTCTGTTTTATTAGCCACGACCTCTTGACCGAATAGTATGATTATGTTGCAAGATATTTTTAGACTATTTTACACTACGTTAGAACTTTGGCCGGGATTCTTATCAAATAATACTGTCGGACATATCTTTCTCACCACGCCGTTTGTGCCACCGCTTGCAGAGGAATCTTTGTTAACTAAGTGAACTCATTTGTGGTTTGTTATCTCAGAGGCAGTTTACATGTGTCATACGTTTCGTAACAATTGTTATCATTTTGTTTATTTAGTATTCCATTTAGTTGTAAGTGTTATTTATTGCCGTTTCACCCTAGTCATAAACAGAGGCTTTGGTTTACAGTGTTAATTCATTTTGATATTTCATTAGTGACTGTCTGCATTGCTATATCTTGTGTAATCTCTTTTACTAGGATCCACCACAAGTGAATTTGACTACTGTTAAGATGGAAATACGCTCCTAGACTGGCTTGTTACAGAAGAACTGAAGACATTTGGCTGATTAAAAGCTTTATATTAAATATTATTAATTTCACTGTGTTTGTTGGATGTATTTGTTTTATTCAACTTCTGAACTTGTTTATTTATATCATTATTTCGGACATTTTGGTTTCTTTAGTCTTTGGTTTGGTATTTGGGAGTTTTTGCTACAAAATTGAAGTTTTGCTTCTATAATTGTTATAATTATTGTTCAGTCAGTCAGTCAGCTGCAACGTAGGACCAGGCACATATATGCATCGGTTCAAGTTGCCATACCGCATTAGCGCAACAAGATGAATACCGGATTCATAGAAGTAGTTAATTCAGTGGTGGTAATATATAGAAGAAAGATTGTGTATAAGGAGATAGTACAGGAAGAAAGAATTAGTTCCTAGAAAGAAAGATTTGAAGTGATTTTAATCTCTTAGTTTAAAGGAAGACAGAGAGTGTATACACCGACGCCATTGTGATCGATTCTCAGCCATGTCACCAAGAGTCTCTAACCATTGGTTACAATAGTCACGCGGACCCCAACCAGGCAGTCTGAATCTACCAACATGGCTCAGTCTAGACGTTAGTGTCTTCAAGCACTGATGCCACGTTTTGGTTTGGCCGCCCCTAACTTTCTTCCAGCCATCCCCAACACCGGTTAGCATTACACGTCGTGGTAATCGGTGTTCAGACATACGCGACACGTGGCCCAACCATCTCAGTCGATGGAGATCCACAACTTCACCAACTGATTTACCATCATTCCCTAATACCCTGCGTCTAACCTCACTATTACTTACCCGGTGATCCCAGCAGATACCCGCAATATTTCTAAGGCACCTGTGGTCAAATACTAGTAACTTACGAGTATCTTCTACTCTTAAAGGCCATGTTTCGCAACCGTATAGTAGAACGGAACGAACTTCCACGCAGTATACTCGTCCCTTAATTCATAGACGGATATCTCGCCTTCGCCATAGATGATGTAAGTTGGCAAAGGCCAAACGAGCTTTTCGAATCCATGCTGAGATTTCGTCAAACACCAACCTATTAGGGCTGATCAGACTTCCAAGATAAGTGAAGTTGTCAACGCGTTCAACTACTTCACTCCCTATCCTTAGTTCAGGTGTTGACACAGACCAGTCCTGAAGCAACAACTTGCATTTAGAGGGAGAGAAGCGCATCCCAAACATCCTGGTATTGTTGCTCAGTGCTACCAAAAGACTCTGTATTTCATCAGCGTCTTCACCAAACAGAACTATATCATCTGCTTATTCTAAGTCAATAAGTGGACCTCCTGGTAGGAGATCAATACCCGACAATTCAGTCGATAAGAGCGTTATTTCCATCAGTAGATCTATGATGAAGTTAAACGAAAATGGAGAAAGTGGACAGCCTTGGCGGACGCCACTTGAGGTTTCAAAAGCAGATGACAGTTCGCCATAAGCTCTCACTCGACTAGTAGTGTTCGAGTAAACAGCCTTCACATGGTTTATGTACTTCTGAGGTACGCCTTTCAATGAAAGACACTGCCACAGAACCTCTCGATCTACAGAGTCAAATGCTGCTTTTAAGTCAAGGAAGACCACCATTGTCGGACGCCGATAAGTATGCCTGTGTTCTAGAACCTGACGAATGGTGAATATGTGGTCGATGCAGCCACGACCAGGTCTGAAGCCAGACAGATTTTCACGTTTTTGCAGCTGACGAGTCTTAGTTAGACGTCCGAAAATTATCGAGGCTAGTATTTTAAATACTATATTAGTCAAACTAATCCCTCTATGGTTGTCACAGGATGATTTTGACCCTTTCTTAAATATTGAGACGATAAGTGATTGTGACCAGTTAGATGGAATAACGTCTAACTCCCAGATTTTAGCTAAAATATTAGTCAACCTAATCGCTAAAATTGGACCACCATCCTTAAAGACCTCTGGAGCCAATCGATCTGGACCAGCTGCCCTTCCTCGTTTCAGATTAGCTATAGCCTTTTGAACTTCAGCTAGAGTTGGGGGACCTACTTCAATGTTCCATTCATACTCTCTGGGAATAGAGGGTAGTTGTAGAGTAGCTGAAGGCCAGCTAAACTGCTCCTTAAAGTGTTCCGCACATCGTTCTAAACGTCTGGACTGGCAGCAGATGAGAGTGTCGTCTTTTTTCCGAAATAGTCTGACTTACACTTGACTTATTAATTCCTGTTTCTTTTATTAGTCTGTAGAGTTGTCTTGCGTTCCCTATAGCCGCCGCCTTTTCCATCTCTTTTGCTTTCGTTGCCCACCACTGCTCACGATCATTCCTTAGACTTTTGCTTGACCTAGATCTGATTTCTTTACGCTCTTCATCGTGTTCAGAACCTGATGGGATGAGTTTATGTGAATCTATCAATGCAATAGACCTCGAAGAAATCCATTGGTTCTTTGTAACCCTGTGGTTTAAATCACTAATAGATGTCACTGCTGCTTGTATAACTTTCCAAGCAACATCTGGGTCAGCCTCGTTTTCATAACTACCTAAGTGTGACCTCAGTTGTTCCTGGAACCTACTTTTGGTTTTCTCATTACTCAATTCGGTTCTAATGAGTCTTTTTTGTGTGGCTTTTTTGCGTCCAGTGAGGCGCAAACAGATGCGTGCTCGTATTAGGGCATGGTCGGAGTCCAAGCAGGTACTCCAGAATGAGCGACAATCTTCTATTGACCCTCTCCAACGATGACTGATGGCAATATGGTCTAATTGAGTCCATCGTTGGTTTGTTGCAGGGGGTCGCCATGTTAGACGATGTCTCTCCTTATGCTTAAAATTTGTGTTTGCTAAAAATAAACGATTGTCTGAGCAAAGTTGTAGCAGACGATCACCATTATCTGTTCTCTGTGCCGGAATACTAAAATACCCACCTAAATGTCTTTCTGTTTCGTTTAAGCTACATACCTGGGTATTAAAGTCGCCTGCTACGAGTACTATGTCTGAACGTTTAGCTTTCTGAAGAAGTTCAGACAGCTTTCTGTAAAATTCATCTTTCACTTCATCCGAACTGCAGTCAGTGGGAGCGTAGGCAGAAACGACGAAAAGGCAACGACGTGTGTCCCTATCCTTCCGAGTTCTTACAGAGCCATTTAGCCGAACAGCGCATAGACGACTGTTAACGGGGATCCACTCTAATAGTGCTTGTTCCGCCCTCATGCTTACTGCTATGCCTACACCTGCCAGTCCACGAGAACTAGCCGTCGGGTCTCCAGATACACGCAGGGTGTGTCTCGTCGGCTCTCCGTTTTGCCGAGGTCAGGTCAAGTGAATGACCACGCTAGGATCCTGTATGCATGTTTCGGAGACACAGCATACATCAATGGTACGAGATTCTAGGGTTTTAGCCAATGATGGCTGATGACCGATTTGACATAGTGTGCGTACGTTGAATGGTCCAATGTGTAGTTCGGAGCGAGGTTTCAGTAGACCTGGGACAGCGTTTTGAGCACTAGAATCGTTGGCTATGGTGATACTTGAGGAGGAAACCAAAAGAGGAAGTTTAGGTTTGAAAGTCAATGTAGGAGAAATAATAGGAATTGAAGAGGGAGGTTGATTATGAATACAGAGGTCTTGAGTGCTGTTAGAGGTATAAGGGCGGTTATCACTTCCCGGTTTCTCACACACAGTGGAAGGATTCTTCTGGAGGTACCTGGAAAGCAAATTGGGTTAGAGGTGGTCATAGTGACCTGAGAACGTGACCTCAGTGCTCAAGGGATAGCTGCTTGAGGTCGGTCACACACGACCTTTTATGAGTAGTTTTTGTGTTAGCTCCGTACTTGTTGAGACCTTACCGCCGGAGACGGATATCCGTGGGATAAGGTGAGATGTGCATTTTTAGGGTCGACCTTTTCTAACCCTACCCCTCCTTTTGGGAAGGCAGCATCGCTGTTATGCTGGTTGTCTGAAGGAAACACCTTACTGCTGCCACACCTCTGTACAGTCAGCAGTACGACTTCGGACCTTGGTTTTGTTGCTTTTAGTCATACCGCTCTTCAACCGACCTGTCTGGCATGATAGGACCTTGAGGAACGGTTGTTCCAGCCAGTATAGCTCAGTTGCTTCATCACGATAGGCAAGCCCGACCACCACGTCAAGGTAGCAACAACGGTCAGGATATAGTTATTGTTAGAACGACATTTGGGTCGACTATTTGTAAATCGCGAATAAACTTTGGTACCTAAATTGGAGTTTACTTGTCTTGTTAATTTGGGTTCATAAATTGCAAATAGATCGATATACCGTACTTCAATAACAGGAACGAGCAAAAACTTGGACGTAACATGGCTGAATTGTTTTCCTTTCATGGAAAGTAATTAGTTTAGTTTCTAACTATTTAATTACTAAATGTATGATGGACTTAATTGTGCAAACTTTTTTAAGCAATCCCCTGAATTTTTAGATTCAAAAATCTTCTCACGACAGGTTATTACTGATAGCTTTTGAACAATAGATCCGAAGGGTTCGAAATCAGGACTCTGACTAAGGAAAACGTTGGAGACGTTGATATTGTGGCTCGATTTTTCACTTTGGAGGTGCCACAAGTATTTGGATTTTGACAACACTTTGACCAGTAACATCTTCGATAATGGAAACGTGCCCATCCAGTGAAATCAGAAGCGAAGAGGTTCGAAGATATATTTGATAGGCTATCAATATATCGAGAAGTGACTGATTTAAGCTAGCTGGCGGTCGCGGGAGAAATTGAGCACGGCGTTCACACTCGTGATTAGGTGCGGGAGCGTGAACGATCACCTTCAGCTAGGCGAATCTATTAAGAATAATGTGGTCAACATCAAATATTGAAGACTTACAGATATACTGATTACGGGGATTTGCGTACCACTATACATTCATCGGAAAAGAGGCCTGAAGCTTATTAAAATCTTCGGCACTTTCAGAAAAGCATCTTTTACTCCCCTAGGCAACTCTCAAGGAACTACTATTAGACAATATAAAGTGTACAAATCTGGGATGCTGTAAAGAAAGAAAATCTCATGAAAAGATTCGTCAGGACATCAAGAATTCCACTACATTACTACGTCATCCCACTCTAATGTCTACTCAAGGTTATACAAATAACGATTCATTGAGGATTTGCGAAGCAGGTCGCGAAAATGAGCTCAAGTTTGGTAAATGTTTATCTGCAGTAAATTTCATTCGTGTAATTCATGTGCATTTCGTGATTCTAAATGCTTTAAATGTGTTAAAGTCGGATAGATACAGGCAGTTTGTAATACTACTGTTCATTTCGCCACAAGTAATGCTAAACTTTGTAATCCTAATACAATTAAGTTAACTGTTTCAAATGAAACATGCTCCGATCAGATTCATGATATTGTTTTACAAAATATACGTTGTTCTCATAATTCCTTTATTTCTATTGAAATTACTTATAAATATGTGGCAGATATATCGAGTGCACCAAATTCTGATCAGAACTTTGATGTTATTTTATCACATGTGGTTCGCCCTAATGATTTATTTATTTCTAGTTAAATCTATATAAATGTCATGAACAAGTTCTAAATGTGTTAAAATCTGATTAAAGTACTTATGATGTTGCATCAGATGTTATTTGTCCTCATAATGGATTTATCTCTAGTGATATCCTTGATTGATGTGACAAATATGTTCCGAATGAATGGAGTTCTAGTCACATTTCTGATGTAATTGTACTAGGTGTTAAATATTCTCTCAACCAACATATGACGAGGAGAATCCCTAGTAAGTGATATGACGAATGAGAGGGAATAGCAAGTTTTCCCGTAGCAGTCAGAGTACCAGTGTGCTGAGATAAGAAGTTTGCACAGACACAAAATTCAAATCGAGTCCAAGATTATCCTAATAAGCGTGAGGCAGACGCATATTTTTCATTTGGTCGTCTTGCAGGTTAATCGAGCTTAGATGAATCCCATGTGTAATTACGCACATCAATGGATATTTATCTGATAACTGGAACAATTCCCTTGTATATTCTGATGTGAAAAACGGAATGTGCCGTATTTTTTATGCAAGTCAGTCACGTGATGGAATGCCTCAAATTATATGCCAATGTGTATCCCCAAATACTCACATATAATCAGTGTGAGATATGAGAGGAAAATGCAAATTAGGAACATCAAACTGTGACATTAGTACCCTACATTATTTGTGAGGGAGGATAGTGTTGGAAAATCTATGATTATAACTCCAGATATCAGTGGTTTCAGTACACAATCTGTGGTTGTAGTGTTTGTATGAAATGATACTGTTGTACTTGGGGTTTGCCCGACTTCGAATTCCAAATACAATACGTTTGTTTGTGCTCACCTAATTCTGTTAGGTTTAAATTGCGCTATTTTTAAGATTCCTAGTATTTATAATAATTCAAATAATTGTAATCATTACACAAGGCAAATGAAAGCTTAATGCAATCCGTATGTATAAAAAACAGAATAACGCATGTGGTCTTAGTAAAGGACTAGACAATCGCTGTTTCAAGTAAATACAAAATCACCTAAAATTGGCAAATAGAAAGAAGACAGCAGCACAACAACAGGACAAGCTAACTACTACAACGCGTCTCTGCCCTGATAACTAGGAAGAAAAAACCAGATTTTAACCGAGGAAAAAGTATATTTCAAAAGCATCCAGAAACACAAAAATTCAAGCACAAATACATGCGTGTATATACGGTACAAAAATGTTCATGTGAAGTGTCACAAAGCGGTATATTAAGACAGGGAACGAACACTTGATAATCAATGTTCTTTTATTGACAAATACCATCTGAAAGTCCATACAGGCGCTTTTAAAGCTAAAATTAGAAATTTGGACTAATTCAGATTTGTTTTGGTAACCCGTTCATTAGAACGACGGCACACGATGGAAACGCGAAGCCAAAAACAAAAAAATGATGAAATGGATGGAATAATCTCTAAAGCTGTTTGTGGTATGTCTGATGTTGATGATGATAAACGTGATGATGTTAGTATTGATAGTATGTCCTCTGCGCAGCTTAGTACTTCTAGATTAAGGTTAGGTAAGGCATTACTAAAGAAGAAGAATTCGGAAAAGAGACTTGAGTTAGAAAGGCAGCTTAAAATGTTAGATCTTCAAGAGGAGGTTGATATAGCTGAATTAGAATGTAAGGTTATAGAAGATAACCGGCTGCCCGTAGACAAGTGTGAGATAAACGCTAATGTAGAAAGGTACTTGGATTTTGATATTGGGTGTAATAAGCGTTCAAGGGAAGCATCTAACACCTCAAAATGCGATTGGATTGATGAATTAAAGGATACATTACATACTACGGCTAATAATACGGTTTTGCCTAGGATTGATATGCTGTCTTTTGATGGACAACCTAGTCAGTACCACCGTTTATTAGTCAGTTTACTGGCATTATCGAGAGTAAGCTGTCCGACAAGTGCCAGTTGTTGCCATGTTTATCATACTACTGTAAAGGAAAGGCCAGAACGGCTATTGAAGCTTGTGTTTCCTTGCCCAGTCAATTGGGTTACGATAGAGCTAAACAAATTTTGTATGATCTATTTGGTAAGGAACACCTTGTCGCT
Source organism: Schistosoma spindalis (assembly GCA_946903255.1). Classification (NCBI taxonomy): domain Eukaryota; kingdom Metazoa; phylum Platyhelminthes; class Trematoda; order Strigeidida; family Schistosomatidae; genus Schistosoma; species Schistosoma spindalis. Next base: position 14,047,690 of record OX336423.1, read on the forward strand.
CGTAATCTGATTACTGAATTACTCAACCACAGATCTGTTGAAGGATCCGCCGATGGCCTAACTGACTTCGCAATTAAGCTACGTAATATATGCATAACATTGAAGGAAATGGGGTATATTTCTGATGTGAATTCTACGGCTAATTTGGAAATAATTGTGTCACGTTTACCCCTAGAATTACAGAATAAATGGGTGGAAGTTGCCGATAGGATCATGATGGCCGGTAGGGAGCCGATCTTTGAAGAATTAGTGATGTTTGTAGAAGAAAGAGCCAGGATTGTTCGATAACGTTTTGGTAGATTGGTACATTGTAACTCAAAGTTCCGTAATGGTAATTGTGAAGGCCAAGTTGATAGAAAATCACGCTTTCATGCAATTAGGCAAGACCCAAACAATTCAGTCAAGGTTTCACGTTGTTTGGAAAGTATATTCATTAGATGAATGGGATTCTATAAAGATCAACAAGGCCTCATGATCACCTAAGCAGATTTCACGACGTGAAACCTTGACTGAATTGTTTGGGTCTTGCCTAATTGCATGAAAGCGTGATTTTCTATCAACTTGGCCTTCACAATTACCATTACGGAACTTTGAGTTACAATGTACCAATCTACCAAAACGTTATCGAACAATCCTGGCTCTTTCTTCTACAAACATCACTAATTCTTCAAAGATCGGCTCCCTACCGGCCGTCATGATCCTATCGGCAACTTCCACCCATTTATTCTGTAATTCTAGGGGTAAACATGACACAATTATTTCCAAATTAGCCGTAGAATTCACAGCAGACATATACCCCATTTCCTTCAATGTTATGCATACATTACGTAGCTTAATTGCGAAGTCAGTTAGGCCATCGGCTGATCCTTCAACAGATTTGTGGTTGAGTAATTCAGTAATCGGATTACGAGCGACAAGGTGTTCCTTACCAAATAGATCATACAAATTTTTTTAGCTCTATCGTAACCCAAATGACTGGGCAAGGAAATGCAAGCTTCAATAGCCTTCCTGGCCTTTCCTTTACAATAGTATGACGAATGTGACAACAACTGGCACTTATCGGACAGTTTACTCTCGATAATGCTAGTAAACTGACTAATAAAACGGTGGTACTGACTTGGTTGTCCATCAAAAAACATATCAATCTTAGGTAAAACCGTATTATTAACCGTAGTATGTAATGTATCCTTTAATTCATCAACCCAATCGCATTTTGAGATGTTAAATACCTCCCTTGAATGCTTATTACACCCAGTATCACAATCCAGATACCTTTCCACATTAGCATTTATCTCACACTTGTCTACGGGCAGCCGGTTATCGCCTTCTATGACCTCACATTCTAATTCGGCCATATCAACCTCCTCTTGGAGATCTAACATCTTAAGCTGTCTTTTCAACTCGTCTCTTTTCCAGATTATTCTTCTTTAATAATGCCTTACCTAACCTTAATCTAGAAGTACTAAGCTGCGCAGAGGACATACTATCAATACTAACATCATCACGTTTATCATCATCAACATCAGACATACCACAAACAGCTTTAGAGATTATTCCATCCATTTCATCATTTTTTTGTTTTTGGCTTCGCGTTTCCATCGTGTGCCGTCGTTCTAATGAACGGGTTACCAAAACAAATCTGAACTTGTCAAAACGAGATCGACCAATAGGACCAGATATTGGACGCAATGTGTTAAGACAAATCCAAGAAATGAACACAGAACCAATAATTGAAGAACTTTATTTTACGTCCAAGTCTTCGCTCCTTCCCGTTATTGAAGTACGGTATATCGATGTATTTGCAATTTACGAACCCAAATTAACAAGAGAACCAAACTCCAATTTAGCTACCAGAATTTATTCGCAATTTACAAATAGTCGACCCAAGTGTCGTTCTAGCAACAATTATTACAATAATTACAAAACAAACCTTCAATTTTGTAGGTTTCCGGAACAAAAACTCCCAAATACCAAACCAGAAACAAAGGAAAACCAAAATGTTCGAAAATAATGATATAAATAGGTAAGTTCGGAAGTTGAGTAAAACAAATACATACAAAAAACATTGAAATTAATAATATTTAATATAGGGGTTTTATTCAGCCAAATGTCTTAAGCTCTCTCGTAGCTCTTTCATGGTGTCTACATCACGTTCAGTTGTGTCACTGTTGTACTAATGATGTTTTGCTAGATATAGAAGTATCATATAATCATGAGTTCGATGATGTAGATATGTTTCGTAATGGATATTCTGTCGAAGGGAAAAGATCTCTATAAATTGTTGGTAATTCCTTTGGACTTGAAGAGTGGCCAATTCCATGTTGATCTACCGTAGATGCATGATAAGCCAAGGCTACCGGATATTTTGGAACTAGCTGAACGCAGACTAGAGTGTTTAAGGAAGAGGTTTATAAAGGATAATAGTCTTCTGGAGAAATATCAAGCTGTAATGAATAAACATTTAAGTAAGGGCTATATCACTGAAGCTTGTAAGGAGGGATTTGACCGTGATGCTGTTTGTTGGTATATTCCTCATCATCCTGTTATCAACTCTGAAAAGACTAGAAAATTGAGAATTGTTTTTGATCGTGCAGCTGTCTATCAAGGTTGTTCTCTTAATAATCAGCTTTTGAGAGGACCAAACACTATAAATAGTTTAACTGGTATACTTCTACTATTCAGATTAGGTAACATTGCATTAACCGCTGACATCGAAGAGATGTTTCTTCAAGTAAAGATCCTGAGACGAGATAGGGGAGCGTTTCGTATATTGTGGTGGGAAGACGGTGATATAAGACGGAAGGCTAAGGAATATTGTTTAACAGTCCATACGTTTGGAGCCATGTCTTCTCCTTTTTGCGCTAATTTCGCTCTTAGGAAGACGGTAGATATATTCTGTAAGGAATTGAATAATGATGTCCAGGAAGTCGTAGATAAGAGTTTATATGTCGGCGACTATTTAGCCTCCATTGATAATGTGCAGGATGCAATCAAGCTTGCAAAAAACCTTGGTTTACTCCTCAGAAAAGGTCGGTTCAGACTTACCAAATGGATAAGTAACTGTTTAAAAGTTATCGAATCAATTCATCCAGAAGAGAGAACAGAAGCCGTAAACGAGATTGGCATTGAGAGACTTCCTACGAAAAGCACATTGGGATTATTTTGGAATACTATGTTTGATTTGTTTGAATTTAAAGTTCGCATACCGAAACGCCCCTTCAATAGGCGAGGTATATTGTCGCGTGTAGCCTCACTTTACGATCCCTTGGGATTGTTAGCTCCGTTTATACTTCCTATGAAGCAGTTACTTTAACGTTTAGGTAAATTGGGACTAGGATGGAACAAAGAAATTCCAAGTAAGGAAAGCGAACGCTGGTTAGAGATTTTAAGTGAATTTCAGACGGTTGAGAACTTTAGTTTTCCACGTTGTGTATTGTTTCCGCAATCAGACCGCTCGCTCCTGGAACTTCATATTTTCCGTGATGGCTCGGAAACTGGATGTGGTGCAGCGATATACGTCCGCTCTTACATCCATGACACTCAAATATGTTCTCGTCTTATTACGGCTGAGGCAAGAGTAACCTCCTTGAAGGTTCAAGCTATACCGCGCTTGGAACTTACGGCAGCAGTGTTAGCAGCTCGCATGGGGTCTCAGCTGCAGTCCGAGTTAGATATTGAGTTTGCAGAGGTTTGGGACGGATTCCTTGATCGTCTTACATTATATTAGAAATGAGAAAAGCCAGTTTAAAGCATTCATAGCAAACTGGATTTCGACTATTCATAGTCTTACTAAGGTGGACCAATGGAGATTCGTACCTTCTAAGGAAAACATAGCAGACTTTGCATTCGGAGGGGTCAAGTTCAACATCGATGATGTCAAGGTATGGGAGGAGGGTACACATTTTTTGAAGAAGCCAAAGAACTGTTGGTCTGATGCAGATGTGAAAGGTCCTGAACTCCATCTCTTGGAATTAAAGAAGGCAATGTCAACGCATGTAATGGTTGAAGAATCCACTGTCAATCTAATTATTAATTATTATTCAGATTGAACTGGATTACTTAAGGCTACTGCATGATTAACCCGATTTAAGCGATATTTATTGATAACGCGTTCTGATAGAACTGATCTGTCTCTACATGTGGGTATGCTCAGAGTTGATGAGTTAAATTTAGCTTGTTTGGATTTAATTCGATATGTCCAACGCATAGCGTTTCGGAAAGAGATTGAAATGTTGTCGTCTGATACCAATAGCGAGGTGAAAATAACAAATTCACCCTTACGAATCTTAAATCCAATGGTGATAAACGGATTATTGTGTGTCGGTGGCCGACTTCAAATTAGTTCCTGGCCCGAGTCGAGGAAGCATCCTATAATATTATCATCGAAACATACAATTACAAATTTGATTCTACGTATTACCATATTTGGAGGGACATATTGGAGCTACACAAGTAATGGCAACTGTCCGAGAAAAATTTTGTGTACTGAGGGGTGGTGTAGCCATGAGGAGAGTGATTAAGGATTGTGTTTATTGTAAAAGGAGAAACGCCCGTCCCATTCATCAACTAATGGCACCATTACCCCCGATCAGGATAGAAGGTGGTGACTATGCATTTTTATCAGTTGGGGTAGATTATTTTGGACCCCTTATGGTTAAACATTGTAGAAATACCGAGAAGCGATATGGTTGTGTATTCACTTGTTTAAGGTTGAGAGCTGTGCATCTGGAGATGGCATATCGTTTTACCACAGACTCATTTATCATGGCACTAATGATATTTGTCAATAGGAGAGGCTATCCGAAAGAGATATACAGTGATAATGGATCAAATCTGGTGGGGGCTGAGCGTGAACTAAGAAAATGTCTTGAGGGTTGGGTAAAGGAGCGTATACACTCCGATTTACTAAGAAAAGGGATTGACTGGTACTTCAATCCTCCGGCTGCTAGTCATGGGGGAGGAGTATGGCAGCGCATGATTCGCTCTGTAAGTAGGGTATTGAGTGCTCTTGTAAAGGAACAATCCTTGACAGATCAATGCCTTGATACTTTCATGATAGAGGCTGAGCGTATAATTAACAATCGACCTTTGGTTCTCGTTACAGACGGCTCGAATGATCTCGATGCAATAACACCAGCAAAACTATTACTATTGAGAGAGAACGTTGCAGAATTCACTAACACTCTATCTAATGACAGGTATTCTAAGAGATGGAAGCAAGCGAATTACTTGGCACAAGTATTTTGGAGACGTTGGTCTAAGGAATATGTTTCGCTGTTGCAGCGTAGATACAAGTGGACCCAACTAGAGAGGAACATACGGGAGAGTGACTTAGTAATGATATGTTCTGACTTCTCCGAGAAAAACAAATGGCCCTTAGGTCTAGTACAGAGAGTGATTCCAAGTAAGGATAAACTAGTGAGACAGGTAGAACTGAGGACAAGAAAGGGGATCCTAGTGAGAGATATTCGAAAACTGTGTCTTCTTGAAGCTGTAGATGATAGGTAGCTACTCGGGTCCCTAGGCGTACTGGTGTAAGTCCTAGAGATCACGAGATTGTTGGTACTGAATGCTTGTTGTCGATTGCTTGTGATGCATATACTAAGATTATTGTTACCTATTTATTTGTCTGTGAAAGGAACCAAGGTTCTTTTGGTTGGGAGTGTTACGGGAGAGCTGAATACATTTGGCTGAATAAAACCCCTATATTAAATATTATTAATTTCAATGTTTTTTGTATGTATTTGTTTTACTCAACTTCCGAACTTACCTATTTATATCATTATTTTCGAACATTTTGGTTTTCCTTTGTTTCTGGTTTGGTATTTGGGAGTTTTTGTTCCGGAAACCTACAAAATTGAAGGTTTGTTTTGTAATTATTGTAATAATTGTTGCTAGAACGACACTTGGGTCGACTATTTGTAAATTGCGAATAAATTCTGGTAGCTAAATTGGAGTTTGGTTCTCTTGTTAATTTGGGTTCGTAAATTGCAAATACATCGATATACCGTACTTCAATAACGGGAAGGGGAAAAAACTTGGACGTAACGACCGCTACTCATATCAGTATTGTTCTTAAGTGTTTTATTTGATGGGTTGTCAATCTTTTTCGTTCTGTGTTTTGTTGTAGATATCAGACACCTATGTATGTGTTGTTTATTTATAGCTAAAATCAATGCTGTTGCCCCCTGGGATCTTCTAGATGTCCGGACGTTGGTGATATATACACAGATACAAGTCTGTATATTCTTCATGAAAAGAACAAACATGTGTACAGCATCGCTGTCAAATGTCAGTTAAAAAATTAGAACCAAATGCTAAGAGGTTCACATTTCATAGATTTCTCACGACAGTTAACCTGATAAATCATACTAGCATCAGATTTGAAAATTTGTTCAGGGATTACTTTATTACAGAATATTAAACAAACGTCTCCACCAGATTTCTATTTACAACTTTCACACTAATAATGTCAAACTGTAGTCCTTGTTATATCTTTTCGGGGCAAAAAAAAGTAACTTATAAGTAGTGGAAGTGGTGGAAATGAACGTCTAGCCCGCTTTTTAGATACTTTGGAGAAGTTACTGTTGATACTGCTTCGTGTAAATAGTTCCATAGTCACACAATTCTGACGAAGAAACAACTTACAAAGAGTTTTGAGAAGGCTCATTTAACTTCTACTCTAATCAAACACATTTTATTGGCTTTAGCCGAAACACGGAATAAATATACTAGCAGGTTACATGTTTTTAAGCAAAGAAGAATTGATACAACTGTGATTTACTAACGTCTTCATGGATACTAATTAAAGGCTAAGTCATCTATCAGAACCTGTTCAAAGCGTAGTGTTGTAGTGAAGAAGAACACTAATGAGGACAACCGAATTATATTTATCTCGAAATTACAGAGTTAATTGGTAAATTAGAAAAACCATATATTAAATCGCTAATTTGCAAAATATCAACCCATCAAATCAAACTGAACTGTTCTTGATGCAAACATCAATCCATTGTCTGACATTTCATTGTTCATACGTTTTCGTGCAAATTCCATTGTGTTCCCACTCTTCCTTTCTTGATCTTCCCCCATCTTCTGCTGCCGGACATTAGGTTTTTAACCCGCGTTATATAATACGTATTGTATCAATAAGAGTAGCGCGCACCACAGTATGTTTCTGATAACTTTTTGTAAGACTCATTCGTTTGCTCCGATATGTGTACTCTAATGTTTTTGCGTCTTGTTTCACGGCAAATTATGCGAGAAGATTCGCTATAGAATAAAATAACATTGCCAGTAGTCAAATAAAATTTTAATGTTGATTCGCAGCCACTCGTGAATAATTAGGACGTGCAACACTTCTCTTTTAAGATTACAGAATCCCACGCCTATCGTTACCTGATTTTTACGCTTAAATACATTAAAGGGAACGAGAAATTAAACAACTCTTGTTACTTAACTTATGTTTGACATGGAAAGCCAATCAAATGTAGCCTAATAAGGAGTTTAATCTATGTTAATCGGATGCGAGCTAAAAGAAAATTGCATTTCATTGGCTGAGATACGGGTTAAGTTCTTAAGGATAGAGTGGCATATGTGTTAGTGGGTATTTGTGCATTTCATTCGATATCCCAATGCAATTTCCAACTCACGTTTATATCTTCACTGAGTTTGTTATTTAGGAGGTTAGTGCGTGGCATACCGTATCTCAGTATCAGATTTGAATACCGCCCATCGCTTCTTTCAAGTACTATTATTATTCCGACCTAACTGTATTATACAACAACTAAGCGTGCTAAACTAAGGAGTATCGTGATCATTGTTTCATGTGAACAGACAGGTTATTACGAGTAGCTAAATATAGATATCTAAGTCTGTAAAACCAAAAAGCAAACTATGGGTCACTAAAACTTACCCAACAGAGGACAAACGATGTTGTTAAGAGGCCAAAAACCACAGTCAGTTAGGAATCAATACATGGTTTACAAAACAACTACCATAACTAAACTTAGCCCCGCACCTTTCCCCGTCATCCACTAACGGTCTGTCTTACGACAACTGCGACAGCGTAATTCAATTTTTGATGAAAAAATATTTTAATTTTACAAGTTTATTGATTACATGAACGCAAACCTGGCCGTTATTCCGGCCCACAATATACCTAGTCGACTTTACAATGTTAATTATACATCCGCTCGATTGGTAATATAACTCATGTTTGAGTCTTTAAGCTCATGCTAAAGTGCATCATCTTTAGAAAAATGCTAAACTAAGTTAGTGTGAGAACAAAATGCAAATTTAAAGCATAGTGTACAAAAAGATGCACGAGGAAGGGTTACGAGACTTCGGTTTTGTCTTTACTTCTATCTTGTCCACCGCGCGCTGGCGGAATCGGCAATGTTGGCGCGTTTCCAAAATTACGCAGTGTTATGACTTCTGTAGAATTGAAGGCAAAAGCGAACAGCGAATCTATTGATAGTTGTCTTTCAAAAATTCCTAGTAAGCCAAAATCATTATTTCTACTGATTGCACATATAATGGGTCGCTAATGTTCATTTTTCTCTTTTTATTACATGATTACTTAGGGATCCCATCCGTTGTTTCCCAGATGGAAAACAAGGTTAGTTTAGAACATCGAATTATTTTCGCAATAGCCTTTAATTTATTTCTTCAAAATTACCAACCTGTAACTTATTTTACGATTGGCAATATGACCAAAGGGCTATATAGCCCTTTATTCAGTAGTAGGTCCTTAGTACATGCTCGTATCTTCGAGATACATCTAGACGGCAATTTTCCAACAATTTTCCATTTCCGGCCTGATTAAACCTCACAGTAGTATACATGATCGAGGGAAATGGGTCACTTTATCATATTAATAGATATTGACTCTGTATCAACACCAATTCCCCTTATTTTGTTTGCCCAGAGTTAGTATCCAGTGAAAATTAACTCAGCTACTATTTGTCCTTGAGATCTTGTCTGGTAAAAGTCAAGTCAATTAGAAGAGATTCTTGGATCGTATACTTTTATTTGCCTGGACCTGGAGTACATCACCAAGCTTGCTAGATCTGTGATATCATCCCAAGGAGGATTTAATAGGAAATTATCGAAATTAGAATTACTAAGCTATATAGCACAATCACTCGGTCCAACATATGGCTATATTTTGACAACTTCATTTCTTAATTATCAGACTTCATATTGGAATAATTGGTAACCAAAACCACCAAAACAAAATCTGTTTGTCTAGGTGATTCAAGAGTCTGAAGACATTGAATAGGTAGACCATTTCACTGACTGCTAACACGCTTACATTAAGTCTCGCGTAGCAAGCTATGACAATTTATCATTAATGTAACTTTTGTGCTCATAATCGGTCACAAAGATGCAAATGCATTCATTTTATTTTCTGAATCTTGTGTTCTAGTATCTCTTCACACATTTTGTAACTTCTCTCCTGATTATATTTCTCAATATCTAGTCTTTCTCATTAATATTCACACCAGTACTACTGATTCTGCTCTATTATGTTTATCAATTTTATGTTGATTTGTTAGTATGGTATAGCAACTTTTTCTAGTCCACATTTGTAACAGAGTCTATTTTTATTGGGACTGATTGATCTGTGCATTAAAAGACACAAATTACCTGTGGATAAGGTTCATCCTTGGTTCTTGAACTCGTCTATCATATCTTTAGAGTTGTGCTGGCCTGGTCGTCAAAAAAATATCATTTCTTATCATCGTATGCGTAAATAAACCACCACATGTTTATAGATTTAACTCCCGTTCATTATATGATCGAGCATCGTCGTAAATGTAGAAGTACTAACCCTACGAACTTGTGTAATTGTTCTAATTATATTCTGAACTCTAGGAGTGAGTTGTAACGTGATTATCTATTACAAAATGTCCTGCCAGTATGGATTATTTTAAACTAGACTAAATTAGCTTAACTCCATACATATACTTGTTCGTATTCATCAATATGTTGCTTTTATTGCTTAAAAATTAGATATACGTAAATGTACATTTAAGATTGTAATAGTGGTTGTTAAAATCCATAGATGAATGCAATGATATAATGTGACCGTGATGACTATACACGACACCATATATGAATTAGGCCCCCGAATAATTAGAAGTCAAAAAGAAAACCACTAACCAGATGAATAGTTTTCTCATATGATAAACTAACATGCTTACCTACAAAATAAACAGGGTAAAATCTTATAAGCGATTGAAAGAAACTAGCTGGTATATATATATATATATATATATATATATATCCCTGTTGTGCTTGATGCGACTGTTATAATGCTAATATTTCCTAGTGATGACATACTATACTTGATCGTTTAGCTTTATACGTAAAGATTGTGTACTTCTCATAAATATTTTGACTTTTACGTTTGGTTGTCAGATGATAAACCCAAGTCTATATGGGTTGAAGCAGTTAACTGTGATACTTCTTGTCCCGTACAAATCACGTATTCAGATGAAAAAGCTATTGGAAGCGGTTCTTTTGGTGTTGTTTACGTTGCTACTTTGTCTGACGATCGCAAAGTAGCAATTAAAAAGGTTCTGCAAGATAAGCGTTATAAAGTTGGTGATTTTCATTTCTTAACTAAAATTTTGTTGTAGAACCGTGAATTACAGATACTTCGAAAACTTAAGCACTGCAATATTGTTTCTCTGTATTATTACTTTTATTCAACATCATCAGTAAGTTTCAGTAGTTTATTTGTTAACTGCCCGATAGAAACCAAATGAGACTTACTTAAATTTAATACAAGAATACATTCCTCAAACATTGAGTCGCCTTATCAAACACTACTGGCGTATTCGACAGATAATTCCACTTGTATATGTTAAGGTAAGAAGATATTAGTTGGTAAACATCGACTTCTTGAATTTTTATGTAGATTTTTTCTTTTGAGTTACTGAATTTCTGACCTCAAATCACTCAGTTATATAATTCAAAGATCCATAGAGCACCAAGGTATGCTATTTGAACACAGCTGCCTTTCTCCTGGATCATGTCACCTCTTTACTTATACATTTGCAGTGCAAAGCCACACAGAAACCATAATTAAGTCATGGTCAAACTATCAAGCTAATGTTGTAGGCTGACCATTTAAGTAGTGTTCGTTATTGCTTTTAGATGGGTTGTTCTATCTCAATACTAAAACTACTGGATACGACATAATCAATTCTTAAAGGTAGCAACATACGAAACGAAGTAACCTTAATCACAAAGAGTCAGCAAAAATCATTGTCTCAGAAAGATCACATTTTACAGGTTAATAGTGTGACATTTTACGGAGACAATGTGTTCACTCACCCTAATATGGCAAACTTTTCGCAACGGCACAAGAAATGTTTCGAATTAGTACAAGCAGTTATCTTTCACTAAACATAGGTTGGCCTCATCGTCTACATCAACTCTAGTAGCTCTCACAGCTACTCACTCAAACTTCTCCATTACGTCTGGTGACTTTCCATAAAGTGTAGATATAATTCCTCCCAGCCTTCAATTTTACTTTGGATTTCTATGATACAAAGTACATATCTTACTAACGCCAATTACAAACTAAATAAGTGAGATCTAGCTATCATTTATTTTGCTGCGTAGTAACTTTTTGCCCAGTATCACAGGTGTACACCATCATCACGTACTTCAAAGCTATTTGTAGTACATCGTCGATGACAAAATCACCATCAAATAATCCTGTTTAACTTCACTACTGGTTTGGAATCGTAAAAATGTTAAAAATGACTTAGTGGTTGAAGTACCTGACTTTCAACGTGTTCGAATAATACATAATTCACTTTAGTTGTATGAATTATTACTAACCGCACAAACACTGTGGCTCAGATTCGATTTCATGTGCTGAGTAAATAAGTTAAATAAGTGTTTGCATTTTGTATAAAGTATTGTGTATAACCAAGATTATTATTATTATTATTATTATTATTATTATTATTATTATTATTATTATTATTATTATTATTTGAACACAGATATTGGCACCAAATATATATGCGCCACACAAGTTACTTAATTTGTGTGTGGATTGTGATACTGCTCCTGTGCTCAAACCAAAGCAGGTGGTTTTCTTAGGACGCCACACCCGAAGCCTTGGACCTGAAGATCTGATCCACAAGGCAGTGGAGCATCGTAAGGAGATGCAGTCCCATGGTAACCGTTGACTAACGATTGGTTCATACGCCATTTGTTCCTTCAGGATACTGGAATCCATGTGCACCATTGATTTGCAATGAGGGTTTTCCAAATCCCCTAGGTGGACTTTCCATGTCCACTAACCCGGTTACAGCGCCGGACATTCGCTTTTCGACCTCTCAATTTCGTGAACAACACCCCGGCCACGCGAAGGCAGTGAGTAGGACTTCCCTGGCAGAGGCTGTATACGCGTGGCCATGTGAGAGCATTTAAAGAGGGAGAGCCCCCAAATGCCCTGGTATGGCCGAGAGCGGGGAGGGTTCGCCCTCCCTCTCGAAATACTCTCACACGGCCACGCCTATACAGCCTCTGCCAGGGAAGTCCTACTCACTGCCTTCTCGTGGCGGGGGTGTTGTTTACGAAAATGAGAGGACGAAAAGCGAACGTCCGGCGCTATAACCGGATCCCAATTATATGGTGCACATAGGCTCCAGTATCCTGAAGGAACAAATGGCGTATGAACCAACTTTTGGTCACCGGCTTCCATGGGACCGCATCTCCTCACGATGCTCCACTGCCTTGTGGACTAGACCCTTGGGTCAAAGGCTCGGGGTGTGGCCCCCTAAGAAAACCACCTGCTTCGGTTTGGGCACCCGGGCAGTATCCCAGCCCACTCACTAAAACTATGATGAACAATTTGCTTATGGAAAATATTCCTTTCTATCTGATTAACATTGAAATAACTCGTACTATTATTATTATTATTATTATTACTCTACCACGTCATTTATTCACCCTCTCTTATTCCTACTTTATGTATCCATTTCGACCTAGACAGCAGCTCACCTATGGTGAAAATTCAGCTTTATCTAAACGACTCGAGTCACTGCCTGGTTGAAAATTGTATGTTACCACCGAATATGAGTACTGAAGCAGTTTTTCTGAAACCACGTACACCATTCAAACTGGCTGCCTTCAACGTTCGCACACTTATGCAGGTCGGACAACAGATAGGGCTGGCTATGTCTTTGGAAAGTCTTAATATTGACGTGTGTTGTCTATCGGAGACCCGTATTCAAAACTCTGGTGAAGTACTACAAGTTTGCTCTCCATCTGTTGCTTCAAAAAGCTTGTTTTATGTGCGTTTATCCGGGGACCCTGTGGCATCTTCGTCTGGTCTTGCTGGCGTTGGTGTCGCACTAAGCGCAAGAGCTGAGGCAGCACTAGTCGACTGAATCCCCATTAACAGTCGGTTATGTGCTGTTAGATTAGAAAGTTCCATCAAAGGGAGAAGAAATCGGCGTGAGAAACGATGTCTTTTCGTCATCTCCGCCTATGCCCCGACAGATTGTAGCCCGGATGCAATCAAGGACGAGTTCTACCACCAGCTAACTGTTCTTCTCCAGAAAGTGCGTTCGACAGATATTGTAGTACTAGCCGGAGACTTGAATGCTCAGGTCGGGCGTCTAGGCACAGAAGAGAGTCGTTTAGGTGGCCGATGGGGACTCGTTGGTCGCAGGACAGATAACGGGGAACGTCTACTGCAACTATGCACAGACCACAACCTGTTTCTGGCTAGCACTAACTTTCGGCACAGTCATCGCCGATGTGTCACCTGGCGTCCCCCTTCTGCATCTCAAGCCTGGACTCAGATTGATCACATCGCGATCAACTACCGCTGGCGCGGTTGTGTACAAGACTGCCGCTCCTTTTGGAGTACCTATCTGGAATCTGATCATGCTCTGGTCTGCGCCAATCTTACCTTACTTTTCAGTGGACAACGAAGTGACCGCCACCACAGGATTGATGTTAGCAAGCTGGCTGCAACTTCTGTTGCTAGTATGTACCGAACCGAGCTAGCTTCTAGGCTAGCTACCACTCCACCGAAAAGTATAGATGAGCATTGGTCGCAATCGCATGACGCCATGAAAATGGCGGGTACAGTCTGTTGTGGGTTCGCGAAACGTCCCGCTTACAAGCACTGGGTTTCTTCTGGTTCCTTACAACTGATTGAAGCCCGTCGGTCTACTCCGGGTGACCGTGAGTTTGACCACAGACGAAGGATGTTACGTAATGAAATCGGGCAAAGCTTGCGTAAGGACTGAGAAGCCTGGTGGTCGGAGAGTGCCAGTGAGTTGGAAGCAGCAGCTGCATCTGGTAATTACCGGAAGCTCTTCCAACTCATCCGAGCCACTGGCAGCAAGAAGTCTGGTGTGAGCGAAACAATCTGCGAGGATGACGGAACGCCAATCACTAACATCCATCGACGTCTTGGACGATGGGCAGAATTCTTTGAAGGGCAGTTCAACTGGCCTGCTGCTCCGGCAACATCGGTCAGACTGTCCTGCCCTCCATGGCCGGTGACGACTGATCCACCAAATGAGGCGGAAGTCCGCAAGGAACTCCAACTCTTGAAACGCTACAAATCACCGGGCCCAAACGACTTACCTCCGGCTCTTTTTAAAGATGGTGGTGACTTTCTGACTAAGGGACTGACGACGTTGTTTACAAAGATCTGGGAACTCGAGAGTGTACCAACGTCATGGAATGAGTCGATAGTTGTCCCTATCTTTAAAAAGGGTTCACGTTGTTCCTGTAACAACTATCGGGGGATAAGTCTACTTCCGATTGCGTCCAAGCTATTGGCTTCCGTCATACTTCATAGGTTGTTCAGAACCCGAGAAGGATTGACTCGCGAGGAGCAGGCTGGGTTTCGTTCTGGTCGAGGATGTATTGATCATATCTTCACCCTCCGCCAAGTGTTAGAACACCGCCATACTTATCAAAGGCCAAAAATCGTAGTGTTTCTTGATATCAGGGCTGCCTTCGATTCGTTGGACAGAACTGTTTTCTGGGATTGTCTATTGAAGAAGGGTGTGCCTGAGAAGTTTATTAACATCCTAAAAGCCCTATACACAAACACCTCAGGCAGAGTGAGGGCATACAACCACCTTTCTCCACTATTCCATTCGAGCAGTGGGGTTAGGCAGGGTTGCCCAATCTCACCATTCCTCTTCAACTTTGCCATCGATGACATTCTGGAAACAGCTCTGACGGATGTAAGTAATGGTGGTGTGGATCTGTTGCCTGGAGAAAGACTTGTCGACCTTGAGTATGCGGATGATATTGTCTTACTGTGCGAGAATGCCCAAGCAGATTGAAGTAGTCGAGAAGTTCGTGTATCTGGGTAGCTGCATAAGTGCTGGTGGTGGTGTGAGTGATGAGATCAATGCACGTATAGTGAAAGCCAGAGCGGCTTAAACCAATCTGGGCCATCTTCGGCGCCTTCGTGATGTTAGTCTGGCTGTAAAAGTTCGGATCTACAACGCGACGGTGAGAGCAGTTTTGCTCTATGCTTGTGAAACCTGGCCTCTCCGAGTTGAGGATGTTAGACGACTCTCTGTGTTCGATCATCGTTGTCTCCGAAGGATTGCTGGCATCCAGTGGCAACACCATGTCAGTAATGCAGAGGTTCGACATCGAGTGTTCGGTCACAGAGACGATAATGAAATTGGTGTCACCATCTTTAAACACCGACTTCGGTGGCTTGAACATGTTCTACGAATGTCGTCCCAGAGAATTCCTCATCGTGCATTATTTGCCGACTCTGGGACTGGTTGGAAAAAGCGGAGAGGTGGTCAGTATATGACATGGTGTCGTGGTATGAAAGAAAGCTGCAAAGGGCTAGCTTCTGTTGGTCCTTCACGACTCCCTGGTTGGGGTCCGAGAGACGGTGTAACACAGTGGCTAGAGACGTTATCAGATATGGCTCAGAATAGAAGCCAGTGGCGATCCTGCTGTAACCTTCTTTTACTTTCTTCATAAAAAGTGTTTGTATCTTCCTTAACTGAAAGATCTCTTATGATTGTACCTTTCCGTTTTCCCCATCATTGTTCTCTCTCTCTTTTTTTATCTATAATTCCCCACGTTCATTACTTTTTTTTTCTCTTTTCTCCTTCTCTTCAAATTATCATTGTTTTGTGTGGCGCATATATATTTGGTGCCCCCCTGTACCAATATTTATGTGTTCAAATAAAATAAAATAAATAATAAAAGAGGGAGAGTGGACTCTCCTCACTCTCGGCCGTATCAGGGCATTTAGTGGTTAAGATATTAACAAATTTCTCAAATAAATAGTTAGAGGACTTTTGTTGCATCAGTGGATTGCGGTTTTGTTTGTTAAACCCGGTGTTTGTTAGCTGATGATGTGATAGTTTTGAAGCCTTGAGCAGTTAGTCAGTCGCAACACAGAACCTGTACGTATACACATCGGTTTAAGTTGTCTTGAGCAAAAGATAGAAACGTAGTAAATGCATCCACTATTTGAATCAAAACCAATCTGCTCCTTACAATCCATTCACAAATTTCTTCTAACTTGACCTATATTTACTTATTTATTTGAACACATAGATATTGGTACAAGAGTGCACCAGATACATATGCGCCATACAAGTCTCATTTGATTTGTGTGAGGGCTGTGATACTGCCCGGGTGCCCAAACCGAGGCAGGTAACTTGAATTGAAAAAAGCAAATAATTCAGATGTGATTAGTGGTAAAATAAAACCTTAGATTTACCATATGCGTTATGTATATCGTTCTTATAAAAGCTCACGATAATTACTTCACTCCAGGAAAATATAAACAGCTGATTTTTCATATCTTATCGAACAACTCGTTCGTTTGTTTAAGTGAGTATCCACCTTCATTTCTGAAAGCATCAAAAGTAAATTGTTTGAGCTGGATAATGTTAGACACCTCCAAGTCTAAAATTATTTGAATATATTCTGTTTCAAGTGTGTAGGTATTCACCATTTGTGCAGCATAGTACAGTTTAGTTAAAGTAAACCAGTTTAACTGCTCTTTAACTTGTTCTCAGCATTCAGGGCGTCTTTGAAAACTATCCTTGCAGTGTTTTCACTCTCTTCATGCTTATCGCTGTTATTGGCTTGAATGAATTGAAGTAGAGTCCGGCAGTTACTAGATCCAGCAACTGCTCTTGTACTTTCTAATAAAACAGAAACAAACAAATTCAGTGGAACGCCTAATGACTTCACAAGCCGCTTTAATTTTCGTTTTGATAGCATCTTGTGAATTTCACAAATACTCATCTACATTGTCCACTGTTCGTCATTTTCCTTTCAACCTATCACGACAGTGGATGGAGCAGAAGAAAAGTTTTATAGAAACTTCAGGAACTTGGATGTAATCGTAGTGGATGCTTTAAATATTTAAGTAGGTAGGATAAACCAAACAGAAAAAACTGAGAATTGAGTCGTATGGTGTCGTAACTTCCTCCCATCCTTTGTTCGTATTGACTTCTGGGTCTGATAGTCGGGTATGCTAACTTGAGGTAACTCAGCTTTGTTACAGGGTCTGTTTTAATTATGATTGAATAACTGACATGATAGTTACCAAATGTAAGTGATCTGATTTGAATCATCCTTGACTTCATAAAGCGAAAGTGTAAAATGAAAATTCATATCAGTGTTGAATGTGTGCTATTTTATAACCAGACTAAACCCCTATGGATGACTCAGTTTGCCGAATACTGCTATATATTCTGCTACACATACACCGGTCTGTGTTGTCAGATCATTGGTATGCACACAGCTCTTCAAGTGCCCAAACTTCCTGACTACTTCTAGTAACTCATCATCAAGGTTGAAGCCAACTACTAACTGGCAGTTTTGTTAACGTGATTCAGGTTTGTTATTGCATAGCACATACCGTACTCTCTTGTTTCTATCGACCTAGGAGCTTAACTATAAAAGCTTTATCCTGACAAGGACTATTCGCATTTAATCTTTTTGGAAGCGTCCCATTTTAGTTCCTCGTGGTCGTGTCCACGCTCTCAACTTGCCCAATACTAGATCAACATTAGGAATGGTTGATCTACTTCCCATACGGTCAGCCTTTATAACCTCTTCCTCTATAGTGGTTGTTGTTGTAACCAGTAAACCTTGTTGTTTTGGAGGCGGCTAGTTTTGTTGCATTCCAAAAACAGTCAGTAAAGCACCATCGTTTTCGGATTTTATAGATCTTCAACTGATCTACTTGGGGCCTCAAACTCAGCGATTCAGACTTATATGGCCGGATAAGCAATCACAAATAAAAAAACCTCGACTGGCGCAACAAAATAAGCAATGATTCGAAGATATCTGTGGTCGGATACTAGTGACCTACGAATATCGTTTATTTTTTATGACCATTGTTCACACCGACAAAGTAGAACGGAGCGAACTTCTGAACAGTAAAGTTGTCTTTTTATTAGCGGATAGATTTCTATTATTTTAGCAGTGTACTCAAAAAACCCATATTATTTTCGTATCCTGAATTAGCAGGTGAATCTCCTGGTAGAACATCAACCCTTAAAAAGTCAGACGATAAGCATTATCTATGAAAGCATGTTTGTAAAAATTATATAAAGTAAATAATCCTGACAAACATCGCTTGAAGTAATCAGTTGCGATGACGGCTCACCATAAGCTCTGACTCCACCAGTAGTGTTTGAGTAGAGTGCTTGAACAAGACTGACGTACTTCTTTGGTAAAGCCTTCAATGACGGACACTGCCACATAAGTGGTATGATAACTTGCAACAACTCTTATCTGTGCCAAACTCTACGTTGATGATAACTGACTTTTCCAGATGGTTCAATTCTATATTATTTGATAAATTTTTAATAAATACTATACTGTTATCACCAGTCTTAATGTTATCATCATTATTATTATGCAGTTGTACAGTTTTCAACTTCTGCGTGGATTGGCTTACATTCACAATCAAGGTGTATGTCATCGAGATATAAAGCCTCAAAATCTATTAATTCATCCAGATCAAGGTTTATTAAAAATTTGCGATTTTGGGAGGTAAGTCGTACAAGCAAATTACATCTATCTTGTTTATCTAATTGTTCTCAACATTATCCCTACTAACGAGTAGGAATTTTTGAGCCTTTGGCAATAAGTTAGTTTAATATTTCATATCTAAAAATGGACTTATTAAATAACGATACCCTTAAATATCATCACTCATTTGTGCAGACCTTCGAACTAGTTAATGCTTATCGTGAACATTCTGCTGTGTTGGAATTAAAGCATCTAGTCAACCAGCTATTGTTTCAAAGATATTCTAGCAAAAATTACCCAGACAATAATTAAAGCAACGTCCTTTTTCGTCCACCTGACGAGTCTCGAGCGAGACGAAACTATCTTTTCTAAAATACTATTGCTAACCACTTTCTCACCTCACTAACAAGTATTATAAAATAGCCGGGTCATGATTATTTCCAGGGTCCATTACCATATCACAGTAACAGCTACGATCGTTATTTCCAATGAATGTTAACGAATCATCTATGCAACAAAGGTATTTAACAATTTGGTATGTAACATCGTTTACCAGGACTCACAATAGCATACCAGAAAATATCTTAATAAAGTGCTGTTTAACAAGTAATCGAATGTGCTGTCTTCTCCACAAGCATGTAAGTTGAATACTGACCCCATATCTGTATTTCCACTATCCGTCATCACATCAAGCCTAATCGAAGCACCCAAAGTTTTAGGTTGATCAATTCATAATAAATTGACTGACTGGATTATTGACTATGGAACTTAAGTATAAATTTGTATAAAACAGATTTTATTCTATGTATTGGGCATCATACCATATCACATACTCCTGTTGCCCCTCGTGGAGGAGCATAGGCCACCCATTAGCATTCTCCATCCAACTCTGTCCTCAACAATCCTTTCCACTTCTTTCCAGTTGCTATTCAACCTTTTGATGTCTGCTTCCGATTTCCGACGCAATGTGTTCATTGGTCTTCCTCTTTTCCTTTTTCCCTTCAGAATTCAAAGTTAGTGTTTGCCTCTTGATGCAGTTTGGTGATTTCCGTAATGTATGTCCTATACACTCTCAACATCCTTTCTTAATTTCCTCTTCAGGTGGGAGTCGGTTTGTGCTCTCCCACAGTTGGTTATTGCTGACGATATCCGGTCAACGGACATTAAGTATCTTACGTAGACAATTGTCTACAAATATTTGCACCTTTTCGATGGTGGTTGTAGTAGTTCTCCAAGTTTCAGCTCCGTACAGTAGAACTGTCTTGACGATTCTTGAAGAGTCTTGAAGATTCTGACTTTGATGTTGTCTGACGGTTGTTTTGAGTTCCATATGTTCTTCAACTGTAGAAACGTGGCCCTTGCTTTACAAATTCTCGCCCTTTCATCTGCATCAGATCCTCCTTGTTCGTTGATGATGTTGTCCAGGTATGTGGAAGTTTCCACCTCTTTTAGAGCTTCCCCATCAACTGTGATTGTGTTGGTGTTCTCGATGTTATATTTTAGGATTTTGGTTTTTCTTATATGTATACTGAGGCACATTGATGTAGCTGAGTCTGCTGCAACACTGGTTGTCTTCAACTGAATTTGTAGGTGTGTGTGGGATAGAAGGACCAGTTCATCTGCAAATTCCAAAGCATCTAGTTGCATCCAAGCTGTTCATTGTATTCTTTGTTTTCCGTCAGATGAGGTCTTCATAATCCAGTCAACCAGAAGAAAAAGAAGGGGAGAGTGTAAGCAACCTTGTATCATACCGTTGCTTAATTGGAATGCATCTATCAGCTGTCTTCAATACACGGCTTCGCAGTGTAGTCCATCGTATTAATTCCGTATGATGTTGACGATCTTTTCAGTTACACCATAGTGTATAAAAAGGTCCCACAAGGTTCTCCTATCAACACTGTTAAACGCTTTCTCATATTCAAGGAAGTTAATGTATAGTGACGAATTCCATATATCACATCAAATATTAATTCATTGTGAAATGTAAGCTTATTTCCTATTTGCATGAATTTAAATAAATTCTCTTCTCAGTATGGGGTTGTGGAGATTGTTTAGTTCTTATTGAAATCGTACTAGAATGAAGCATTCTTCCAGTCCTTCCAGGTTTTTAATTTTGGTTTAACGTCGAACGGTTCATGATCTCAATAAATTCCCTTCTGATTAACTGATTGATGGGCAACTATCACAGAGGTGATATTAATCTATGCAGTTTTTTCGTGATGATTAGATCATCCGTTCCAGTTAATACTTTAAATAACCTGTATTAATATGTATTATATATACCCTCCTATCAAATTTTTCAGTGTTACATATTCAAAAACACTAGTTTAGGTTATGTTTATCTATCCGGGTTTTAAGTTTGCAAGTTTTTTTAAATACAAGTTTTCGTTTCTCGTGAATGTTGATATGGCAGTGACTCTATAATGAAAGGAATACCTATAACGGGTCTAATTCAAAGCAAGTATTTAGTTGTTTGGTTTATGATTTGTTTAGTTATGTCGTAGGACGAAAACAAATGATTTTTTTAGAATAATTAATACACTTTCCTTGATCTCACATGTTCTTTAATCAATTTTGTATTGTAGTGCTAAGATGTTAAATCCTGATGAACCAAATGTTTCGTATATCTGTTCAAGGTATTATCGTGCACCAGAGCTAATATTTGGGGCTACTCACTATACTGTACAAATAGGTAAGCATATTTATGTGTTTCACATGAGCTTAGGACTTCTGTCAATAAATTTTAGTATCCTACTATCCCCTATCTAAAGTATAAAAAAATGTAAAAATTATACTTCAGAGAGCTCTGTTGCTTCTTGCTAAATGCAAATCTCAGTATAAATACTACAAACCACTCATATGTACTAAGGTTTTCATCAGAGATGAAATCAAGTGATTGACACTGGTTCACTTGATTTGTTTAACTTCAGAAATTATTTCCCCAAAGTTACCAAACTACGATTTTTAACAACTACCTTAAAAATGTGTTTTGTCACATATCAAACTGTTTCCATTTGGCAGAGATTCTACTCTGAGCTTGTGAAAAGCGTCCTTTCTAAGTTAAGGATGTTTGACTATTCTTCATGCTAGATCATTATTGTTTCTGGCGAATTTTTCGCATCTAGTAGCAACACCGTGTAAATAATGTTTAGTCCCGGACTTGTTCGGGCATAATAACGATAATTCGGTTGATTCCGCGATTTCTGAATATCATTTCCAATAGGATGATCATGAACATCGTCCCGTATCGCACAATACTTACCAAAGTCCAAACCAAGGGGTACAAAGTGGATTACTATGTTTTTACAACATGTTGTCGTGGGATAAAATATAGCTGTATTGGATTGACAATTGATGGTCTGTCAGAAATCCCTTGGTTGTATCAACCATTGTGCCACTCAGTGTCTCGAGACTACCAGACATATCTGCTACTAGAGGTCGATTACAATCATTCTGCAGCTCCTACTGAATCTATGAAACCCAAAATGTAGCTTTTAATTAAACAAAGTCAATCGTTTACTATTCCTATATATTTATATATAGCCTTTCTTCTTTTATATCTTCACAAGTAATTAGTTTGTTATTTGTTTGTTATCTTTTGATTCTTTATCACACCAATTTAAATGACAAATTAAATCATTCTACCATTATAATTTCGGGTAACAAATATCTTTCTATAGAATAGATAGATTGTGGCTAATAGTAGAATCCAGGACCCACGTTTCGTTCCATTTGGGATTCTCAACTGGATGAACGTGATATATACATGATGTAAATATCATACTCGTCACACAAGTAAATCACTACCTGGACTTAGTAGCTCAGTGGATAACGCATCGAATATTTGAAGCAAAGAGTATTGAATTTGAATTTCACTGTGGACATTAATACTGCAATGCAAGCGTATTTAGCTGACGAGTAATAATAAAACAAAAGATGAGTCCTCGATTCCACTGCTAGCTGAAATCCACCTGTTCTATAATAAATTGTGGCAAAATGACTATAGTAAGACAATCCCCACATAATCCACATGTGCTAACCACGAATATCAGGAACGGTATCATTAAAATCCTTTCTAATAATGATTTATGTCTTTTTGTTCTGTTTATTTAGATATGTGGTCAGCTGGTTGTGTTATTGGTGAGCTTTTATTAGGTCGACCACTTTTTCCAGGCGAATCAGGAGTTGATCAATTAGTTGAAATTATTAAAGTTCTTGGTACTCCAACGCGTGAACAAATCCATGAAATGAATCCTCATTATAGTGAATTCAAATTTCCAAATATTCAAGGATGTTCATGGGAAAAAGTGAGAGTCTAATATAACCATTATAGTTGTTTGTTATTCTGCATTCATAAGAGCCCTCGACAAACAATTTTATCTATTTTGTACATTTTCATAAGTGTTATGTGGTTGTAGGTAGTTAACAGAATACTCTGTACCTACGTTCTATTCTATTTGGCACTCATCAGCTAGGTGTACCTGTAATATTGAGGGAACTGATACTGTCTGTCGAATTGGATCCCGTGTCGCCCAGCTTCACAGTCAGAGACATTATCACTGGTTTGTTCGGGAAGCGACTGGCCTGTAGGACTGCAGTATTTACATTTGACCGATCTTCGAGTAATGACCACTGTCATTTTTGTCCAGTCTTTTTCAGTGCTACCAGTCGAATTTTATCAATCAAGTTCCAATACTGTCACTGGTTTGTATTACTCTGCATCGTTTACACTATATTGAGATGATAGGTGGTAGATTTAGATAGTCGGCATAGTACTAGTACGTAACCTGCTTTCAGAGATATCTGCCGACCACCTCCAACTAAGTAAGTAGCATCACAATATAATGTAGGTGATGTCGAATCAATTAGACTAGTGGCCATATTGCAAATAGGTCAATATAAATTGATTGACAGCTCTTAAGTTGCAACCGTGATATTAGTCACTTCTCAGTGACCAATCAATTTTATTTTCTTTTTATCTTTTCTTTTTCAGCCTCACTACCTATATAATTTATGTTGTTTATTCCATCCTTTCTGTTTATTGGGCTATTTTCATCTTTCACAAGTTAAATCACGAACTGATCTTTTCTACACTACCATTGAAAGCCAGGAAGCACTGTATATAGCTGCTTGTATATAACCAGTAAAAAATGGGCAGTTACAATCCTATCATGGGCCCTGAAACTTGAATCGTGTGCGCAAACGGTTAACCTCTAGACCACCGAACCGACATCCGCTGATATATGATGTGATGGCAAGCCCATGGAATTGTCCAGTTATAATTTAGAACATTACGATGGGAACCTGTGATAGTTTTAAATTATTTAATACGATCTTTAGTATAGGATTGTGGTGATCGTTGAATTGGTTTGGAATCATGAACCGATCGGTATTAAACCACCACTGGAAGTACTGAACGGCCATCCTGAGTACAAATCACACGCGTGAGATCGTAGATGTGCACTGCTGAGAAGTCTCATACTAGTCCGAGACAGCAGTCCAGTGCTTCTAGGTCTTCAATGGTCGTCTAACATTGATCGGTTCATGATCTCAATTGAATGTAATATGATTTGTAGCCCTTGTCAGACTGCGAATTTGAAAATTGTGTGGAAGCATAGTGTTAATATTCTGGCGAGGATACCAACTATGTTCATGTATCTTTAAAAAATTCATTTTGTTGTGTCAATCATGCCTCTTTCTTTTTTCTCTTTCTAAATTTATTTCACTGGATTATACTCCTTGAATAACATCTTCAAACCTTAATCTTTCCGATTACTGCTTATGCTCTTACTACCTCTACAACTACAGAATTCGATTCGACAACTGCATCTCTGTACTAATGTGGTATGGCGACTCAAACGGATATACGTACGTACGAAGTTCTACGTTGTTACTGACTGACTGACCCTAGTTAAAAACCTGAAGTTTCACATTGTTGCCCTGGTACGGCCGAGAGGGGAGAGTCCGCTCTCCCTCCAAATGCTCTCATATGGCCACGCGTGTATGGCTTCTGCCAGGGAAATCCTACTCACTACCTTCTCGCACCACGGGTGTTGTTTACGAAAATGTGAGGACGAAAAGCGAATGTCCGGCGCTTTAACCGGATCCCAAACCAATGGTGCACATGGGCTCCAGTATCCTGAGGGAATAAATGGTGTATGAACCAATCGTTGGTCACCGGCTACCATGAGACTGCATCTCCCTATGATGCTCCACTGCCCTGCGGATCAGACCTTCAGGTCAAAGGTTTCGGGTGTGGCGTTCTAAGAAAACCACCTGCTTCGGTCTGGGCGCCCGAACAATATCACAGCTCTCACACAAATCAAATGAGATCTGTGTGGCGCATATATATTTGGTGCCTCCCTCTCTTTAAATAAGAACTTTCGTCTGAATTTGATCAAATAGTTTCACTGTATTTGGGCGCCAAGTTGATATGAGACATTAAAGAGGAAAAGCTTTAACCAGATTGCCAGGCGAAACGTTAGATTTCAAATTCATTCGCTAAGATTTTACAAATACATTCTTCCTCTTTAATTTAAGCTTTTGTTTTACAAGTTTTCATATTGATTAGCTTTTCTGTTTATAAGTATTTTTACTAGATGAAACATAACTGATTGTAGATGGTTAAATTAATACATTCCATCGAATTATATCAACAAATGTTTTTTGTATTCATGCCAAAACTTTCCTTTTCAATAATCAATCATTTTATTGAACCTGAAAAGTAAAGTGAATTATGTTTTTAGTTCAGTAATATATAAGGTACATAATGATAACTGTACATGTGTATAATCCACATCCTTCTTTGTATTTCAGCTTATTCGTAATCGAAGTACAAACACAGCAGCATTCTATGTACTTGGAAAATTGTTAGTTTATAGTCCCAAAACTCGTATGACTGCTTGTAATATTTTGAGTTGCTGTTTTTTTAATGATCTTATCTTGCCACCTCCTGGTCATTCAATCGATGCAACAGGTTATTTACCTAGTGGTAAACCGGCGCCGAATTTTTTGAATCAATTTACTGAACAAGGTAACGTTTTCAATGAAAATACTATTACTACTATATGGAGTTTGTAAAGGATGTTGATTTTCATAGTCCACACAACGAACTGATCTTAGATAGACGACCATTTAAAACAAGGAAGTATTGAACAGTTGTTTTGGCATAGTATAAGCAATCTTCAGAAATAGGTGTCTTCAACTGCTAGGTTTGAAGCTATCACGAGTTCACTCAATCTGCGAACGAGAACATAGACTCGGTGACCAAAGACCCATAAGCCAGATGTTCTGATGCGTCCCAGCCCCGCTAACTAGAGGAAGAAGTCCAAGCTTGGAATGGGGTAGTATATTATGCAAGCAACCAGAAACGAGCGATAACAACAACACAAAGCAAAACGTATATATACAGTACAAAACCGTCCTTGTGGAGAGTTGCCAAATAGCATACTAAAAGACGCAACGGACCAATAGCATTTAAGATATTTCTCAAGTGGGAAATACCTCATGGTGACAAGAGCGCTTTTAGCGCGAAAACAAAGAAATCAAAATTTCCTAAATAAAATTACAAAACTAAGTCCTTTTCCCAGTGAGTTCTGGGGATCTA
Source organism: Schistosoma spindalis (assembly GCA_946903255.1). Classification (NCBI taxonomy): domain Eukaryota; kingdom Metazoa; phylum Platyhelminthes; class Trematoda; order Strigeidida; family Schistosomatidae; genus Schistosoma; species Schistosoma spindalis. The sequence goes on from OX336423.1 coordinate 14,074,328, forward strand.
ACGTCCCCAGCATCAACCCAATCACACAGGTTCGAACCCAGGAATTTCGTATTCAACTGCAGTCATCTAGGATTTAGACCATTGGATACCTGCTCAGTCGTGTAAAGACTAAGCGTGCTCCGCAAGACCTGTAGGTTCTTGGCTCAACATATAACGGGGTCGTAGATGTCCACTTCTAGAATCTTATACACTGGAATGAAACAAGTGTCAAACACATCTTCGTTATCAATGGTAGTCTACCTACTACAATCAGTTCGTAATGTAAAGCATGACGTTGTCGTTGTTCTTTCATCTACACATTGGTGTAAAGCATGCGTTAAACCTTTTGATTTGTTCGTAAAGTCTCACGATTTTTTGTTATATAAATATATTCTGACAAAAATTACAGAATTCATTACAATTTACAATCATCATATTGATAAGAAAAGAGACAAAATTAAGAAGACATTTATGTTAATTAGATAAGACGTGATTCGTGATTTTTATTGACTGAATAATATTGTTATATTTGACAGAGTTATTATTAATGTACAATATAAGATGCTTGTAATACGTGTAAGTAGTTTTGACACTATTTCAGAATTATAGCGTCATTATTGACGGATTTCACACTGTTTTTGTCATCAATGAAAGAACGTTCAATTTCTTCTGATACACTAATGGAATTCTTGTTTACTTAGAATGAACAATAAATGATTATATTGGATACTCGATTAACCCTCTTTATACCAGTTATTCAGCCAACAAATAATGTACTACCACAAATCAACAACACCTGATTCCCTTGACTAGCACATGTATAAATAAACATTCAAGTAAGTATAAAAGTCTAAAAACATATATATCTGAATCATCAGATATTTGTCTGACCATCTATCGTCGGGACATGTTGAACCACCACCTACCTCGGCGGGCGATGTTTTATAGTGTAGAGGTTTTATCTGAAAACCTCTCTTTGCGCTAATCGGCTATGGCAACTTGAACCAATGTACATACATACAGGTTCTACATTGTGACTGCCTGTGTCTATCAGTTTATCTGGATACAACAACCATTCACTGTTTACTTTCATTCACGCAACAGCGAATAGATAATTCATAAGTTCAACTTGATATTTTACTTCATTTTTATGTTCAGCATTAACTCGTAGTAATCACTGTTAATATTTATATTTGTAATACAATAACTTTCTTTGTGATGTTTATATTAGTAATAGTATTTTATTTTACTTTAACACATAGATATTGGCACCAGATACATATACGCCACACAGATCTCATTAGATATGTGTGAGGGCTATGACACTTCCCGGGTGCCCAAACCGAAACAAGTGGTTTTCTTAGGGGGCCACACCCCGAGCATTCGACCTGAAGATGTGACCCATAAGGCAATGGAGCATCGTGAGGAGATGCAGTTGCATGGTAGCCGGTGACCAACGATTGGTTCATACACCATTTGTCCCCTCAGGATACTGGAGCCCATGTGCACCATTGGTTTGAGATCCGGTTAAAGCGCCAGACATTCGCTTTTCATCCTCTCATTTTCGTAAACAACACCCGTGATGCCAGAAGGCAGTGAGTAGGACTTCCCTGGCAGAGGCTATATACGCATGTCCATGTGAAAGCATTTCGAGAAGGAGAGTGGACGCTCCCCACTCTAGACCGTACCAGGGTATTTGGGGGCATTAGTAATAGTCTATCTATCTGATCCCAGTTATAGAAAAAAGGATTTGTTTTTTTGTAGATTTTTGAATAACCTGAAAAACGCATTATAATTTTATTCAAATTACTTCACATCAATTCAACTGAGTTTTTCCTTTTCTCTATTTAAATAACAGAATTATCATATTTTCCAAAAGAAATGACTACACGATTACGTGCATTAAAAGCTTCAAAAAGTCAATCAGTTGTAAATCTTTCAACATTAGTAAAATGTGAATCAAATATTTGTAAGAAAATTAATTCATCTACCCCAGTAACATCATCATCATCATCATCTATTCCAAAATCGGAACGTATAAAACATCGTAACTCTAAAACATCACATGATACTTTAATAACTCCACGTTCATCATTACAATTACCTAAAGGAATTAGAAAAACTCAAAGATCATCTGTTAGTAATATATTTTCTTGTCGAACTAATGTTATACATCAAACAAATTCTAATAATCATAATCTTTTCCCTAATATGATTTCATCAGTTAATGAAAGTCAATCTTATCATAATTATATTAGACGTCCATCACAAGATTCTATGTTAGAAAATTTAAAAATTAATTCATCAAAAATAATTCAACAATCATTATTATCTTTATCAACAAATCAAATTACAAGTATTAATTCTAAAATTAATAATGAAAAATGTTCAAATAATAATACTAATACTATTAATACTATACATGAAGATTCCTTTCAATCAAACTATACGTCTTAGCAACAACAACAAAAAAACAACCCATGTAAGTTATTGTAAGGTAGGACATTTTCAACAAAGTGATTTATAAACATTTTTAAAAAATTGATTTTTATGTGTCTTGGTTAAATAGTGTATGCTAATAAATGTTTACACAGCAGTGTCTCATCAGTAGTAGGTCTTAACATATACAAAGAGATAAGTAAGTTTCTTTGATATTATAACACAACATCTAACAATCAAATTGTTATAACTGAAAGTCGCCAAGTAGAGGACGGTGAAGGCAGCGAATTATCGATCGGACCAAAGACGCGTAAAACACATAAGAACAGCCTAGAGTTCTGATTGGCCCCGCTTCCCTGTCTAGCCCAGCCAGTTGAGTCTAGAACGCAAGTCTCAGCCTCTGTGATATGAATCATTATATTTCAAACATACTTACTTACGCCTGTTACTCCCAATGGAGCATAGGCCGCCGACCAGCATTCTCCAACCCACTCTGTCCTGGGCCTTCTTTTCTAGTTCCATCCAATTCTTGTTCATTTTTCTCATATCTATCTCCATTTCCCAGCGTAATGTATTCTTTGGTCTTCCTCTCCTCCTTCGACCTTGAGGATTCCATATGAGGGCTTGTCTTGTGACGCAATTGGGTGTTTTCCTCAATGTGTGTCCTATCCACTTCCAGCGCTTCTTATTGATTTCTTCCTCCACTGGTATCTGATTTGTTCTCTCCCACAGTAGGTTGTTGCTTATAGTGTCCGGCCAGCGGATCTGAAGTATTTTGCGTAGACAACTGTTAATAAACACCTGTATCTTTTGGACGATGGATTTCGTAGTTTTCCAGGTTTCCGCGCCATACAGTAGAACTGTCTTGACATTTGTATTGAAAATTCTGACTTTGGTGTTGGTTGACAGACAGTTGTTTTAAGTTGCAGATGTTGTTCAGTTGTAAATATGCTGCTCTTGCTTTGCCAATCCGTGCCTTCACATCTGCATCAGATCCACCGTGTTCATCGATGATACTGCCCAAATATGTAAAGGTTTTTACATCTTCCAAAGCTTCTCCGTCAATTGTGATTGGATTGGTACATGTTGTGTTGTATCGAAGAATCTTGCTTTTCCCTTTGTGTATATTGAGACCTATTGCTGCTGAGGCTGCAGCTAAACTGGTTGTCTTCTCCTGCATTTGTTGTTGTGTATGCGATAGAAGAGCCAGATCATCTGAGAAGTCTAGATCATCCAATTGCATCCTAGCTATCCACTGTATCCCGTGCTTCCCTTCAGATGTTGATGTCTTCATGATCTAGTCGATCACCAGGAGAAAGAGAAAGGGTGACAGTAAGCAACCTTGCCTAACACCGCTCTTTACTTCGAACGACTTTGTCAACTATCCCCCATGCACGATTTTGCAGTTTAATCCATCATAGGAATTCCCTATGATATTGACTATCTTCTGAGGCACGCCGTAGTGTCGAAGAAGCTTCCATAGGGTTGTTCTGTCCACGCGATCAAATGTTTTCTCGTAGTCAGTGAAGTTGATATAGAGTGATGAATTCCATTCAATTGATTGTTCCACAATGATCCGTAGAGTTGCGACTTTGTCTGTGCACGATCTATCCTTACGGAATCCTGCCTGTTGGTCTCGAAGTTGGGCGTCTACGGAGTCCTTCATCCTGTTTAACAATACCCTGTTGATGACTTTTCCTGGTATTGAGAGAAGAGTGATTCCCCTGTAGTTGTCACAGTTGCTGAGATCGCCTTTCTTTGGTATTTTGACTAGAAGTCCTTCTTTCCAGTCTTTTGGTACCTGTTCCTCAACCCAGATCTTTCTGAAGAGAATGTGGAGTATCCTTGCAGTTGCCGCTACGTCTGCTTTCAGTGCCTCTGCTGGAATGCTGTCTAGTCCTGCTGCTTTGCCACTCTTGATTTGTCTGATAGCCATGCTGATTTCTTCAATTGTTGGTGCGCCAACATCAATTGGGAGGTCCGTGAGTGCTGCTTCGATGTTGGGTGGGTTCAGTGGGGCTGGTCGATTCAAGAGTTCTTTGAAGTGTTCTACCCATCTGTTTCGTTGTTCTTCAATGTTGGTGATTATCTTGCCTTCCTTGCTTTTCACTGGTCGTTCTGGTTTACGTTGATTTCCAGAGAGTTTCTTTGTTGTTTCATACAGTTGTCTCATGTTTCCTTCTCTTGCAGCCTTTTCCGCCGTCATTGCTAAATCTTCCACATATTTACGTTTGTCAGTTCTGATGCTCCTCTTCACTTGCTTGTTTACTTCTGTGTATTCAGCTTGTGCCTTGACTTTTTCTGCTCTTGTTCGGCTGGTATTGATTGCTGTCTTCTTGTTTCTCCTTTGTTGAATCTTATCCAGTGTATCAACCGTGATCCAATCCTTGTGATGGTGCTTCTTTTGGCCCAGAACCTCATGACATGTTGAAGTGATTGCTTCTTTTATCTCTTTCCAGTTGCTCTCCATAGTAGTTCCTTCTCCATTGAGTAGATCATGAAAGGCTTGGAACTTATTGCTGAGGGTTATCTTGAATTTATTGAGTTTGTCATTATCCCGAAGAAGAGCCGTATTAAATTTTTGTGATATTGTCCTCCCCATTGTCCAGTGCCTCTTGAGTTTCAATTTCATCTTGGCGACCAGCAAGTAATGATCTGATGCTATATCAGAAGAAGAGCCGTATTAAATTTTTGTGATATTGTCCTCCCCATTGTCCAGTGCCTCTTGAGTTTCAATTTCATCTTGGCGATCAGCAAGTGATGATCTGATGCTATATCAGCTTCTCTCTTTGTTCTCACGTCCTCCATCGTCCTCCTGAACTTTTTGTTGATGCAGATATGGTCGATTTGGTTCTGTGTGGTGTGATCCGGTGAAGTCCATGTGGTTTTGTGTATGCGTTTATGTGGGAATATAGTGCCGCCTATGACCAGTTTATTGAAGGCACATAGATTTGCAAATCTCTCACCATTTTCGTTCCTTTCTCCCAGTCCGTGTCGTCCCATGATCTCTTCATATCCGGTGTTGTCAGTTCCAACCTTGGCATTTAGGTCTCCCATTAGAATAGTCAGGTCTTTTGTTGGGCACTTCTCGACGATTGACTGCAGCCTATCGTAGAATTGATCTTTAGCATCTTCGTTGTATTCGTTGGTAGGCGCATAGCATTGGATGACGTTCATTGTAATCCCCGTTTTCTTGGTTTTGAAGGAGGCTTTGATGATCCTTGGTCCATGAGATTCCCATCCTATAAGTGCATTTTGTGCTTGTTTGGACAGCATCAATGCAACTCCTTGTGTATGTGGAGCATTTTCTTGTTCATGTCCGGAGTATAACAGCAGCTCCCCTGAAGCTAGTCGTTGTTGTCCAACTTGCGTCCAATGTGTTTCACTGATCCCAAGCACCTCTAAATTGTATCTCCTCATTTCTGCAGCAATTTGGAAGACTCTCCCAGTCTCCCACATTGTGCGAGCATTCCATGTACCTAAATAAATGGTTGCTCTGGTTGTCAGAAGGGGCATCGGCCTCGTGACTTCCGAAGAAACTCGGCTTCCATCATGAGGCGTCATAATTCTTCTAAACGAAGACCTTCTGACTCCCAGGGCAGAGTTTAAATGGTTTGAATAATTTTTTCTGGTTAGCGTTTTTTTAGCGAGTTAGTTTTCTACGGGATGGGGTCGCTAACCCCATGCCCAACCCTCTTCCTTTATCCGGGCTTGGGACCGGCAGTAGCCCCCGGAAAGGGACTCCAGGCGGAGTTATATTTCAAACATACTGTGTTTATATACCAAATAAACAGACTACATCGTACCATAAAATAGAAAGTAACATTTGTACAAGATTTGACCTCCAGGAAATGACAAAAATAAATATTGACCAACGGGAAAATGACACGTTGGAAGAATATTGACCAATGGGGAAATGACACCATTTCTCATTCAGGAATAGCATTAGATAATTTCTTGGGTATTTTATGAATACCCTAACACAAATCATATTTGACGGGGAAACTTTGGAAAATGTAAAAACGTTTACATTTATGGACAGCATCATTGATGAACACGGTGGGTCTGATGCAGATGTGAAGGCACGGATTGGCAAAGCAAGAGCAGCATATTTACAACTGAAGAACACTTGAAACTCAAAACAACTGTCAACCGAACATCAAAATCAGAATTTTCAATACAAATGTCAAGACAGTTTTACTGTATGGGGACGAAAACTTGGAGAACAATGAGAGCCATCATGCAAAAGATACAAGTGTTTATTAACAGTTGTCTACACAAAATACTTTGGATTAATTGGCCAAACATAATCAGCAAGAACCTGCTTTGGCAGAGAACAAACCAGATTCCAGCGGAGGAAGAAATGCTGGAAGTGGATAGAACGCACATTGAAGAAACTACCCAAGTGTGTCACAAGGCAAGCCCCTACTTGGAATCCTCAAGACCAAAGGAGAAGAGGAAGAACAAAGAAAACATAACGTTGACAAATGGGGACAAATATGAGAAGAATGAAGAACAATTGGATAGAACTAGAAAGGAAGACCGAGGACAAATTGGGCTGGAGAATGCTAGTCGGCGGCCTATGCTCCACTGAGGGTAACAGGCGTATATAAGTAAGTAAATGTTCACAAGCAAAAAGTTGTAGACAAAGGGGAAATTATATACAAATAAGCTCTTGTTCTCAATACCTTCACTCCATAATGTAGATCCATTGTGAGATGCATTGGGTTGCCCTCAATTTTGTCAGCTCCTCTTGGTGGGGATGTATATTTGCAACGACAGCACTGCATTATCTGTAAATTCACTTTACCCATGCTCAGTGACACCAGGAAATGAAAATATGTCAAAATAGGCATTAGAAGTATCAAAGAATGAAACAAATAGACGTGGGAGTAATGTTTATAAGAAGATTACAAATACGTGTTCCCATTATCCTTAATTATTATTATTCGCAACATGGCTCAGGGCTATATTAGTAGTAGTAGTCTGTAGTGCTCATCCATTCAAATTTCATTTTTTGAATCCTGATGATATTGCATAGTGTCATATCGTATGCTTTCAACGTCTAACTTATGTTTTCTTATTACTAACATTTGCTTAATGTCAACATAATTCAATGGGTATCAGAATTCGACCCAAATTTCAAGTACCCTGGTACGACGGAGAGTAGGGAAAGCGTGCTCTTGCTCTACAAATGTTCTCATATGGCCATACGTATATAGCCACTGGCAGGAAGTCCTAGTCACTCCCTTCTCTCAGCGAGGGTGTTGTTTGTAAAACTGCCAAGACGAAAAGCGAATATCCTAAGCTTTAACGGGGTTGGTGGGTACAGATGGTCCGCCAAGAGAAGAGTTAAAAAAACCCTAATTCCAAACCAATAGTTCACATGGGCTCTAGGATCCTGAAGGAACAATGGGGTATGAACCTATTGTTGTTCACTGACTACTATGGAACTGTCTCTCCTGACATTTCTCTACTGCTTTGTAGATTGAACTCCTAGATCAAAGGCCTGGAGTTTCCTCCCTTGCAAAAACTGCTTTGGTTTGGGTACTTGGAGAGTAAACCATCCCACACACAAATTCAAATTTTTAATCTTTTTAATATAATTACCATTGATTGTGCATATAACTATATATACATTTGCTGGTTTGTCCTAAAGCTTTTCATTTTATTCCATTTTCTCCAGGATACTACTGAATTACTGTCATCTTATTTATATATTGTGCATGTATGAATGAATGAAAGAATGTATATCTGGCGATATATACTGGATTATGTTATCCATTTCAAACAACAGTCACATTATAATGTAATTTTCTCAAATAGAATATCATTTACTAATATTTATTCTCTTATGTATGTAGATCCACCTCAGTTTTACATTGTAATAAATAATTGATGTATTTTGTTACATAATCTACCCTCCCTTTCATCATTTCAACTGTATACAACATACTGCTATTATCTATTCCTCTCATTACATAATCTTTTTTTTTTGTACCTTATCAACAATTTGTCTGTCTGTTTTTTTCTTTCTCCTTGACTTATCTCGTTTCAATTTCCGTCATCACAAAAACAACAATAAACCAGATCTGTTTGTTTGAATAATTACAATAATGATAGTGATAATTTTTCTTATCTTTTTTTTGGTTGTTGTTGTTGTCCATTTGTTCACTATGTAATAATTGGTCAATTAACGAGAAGTTGTCTATTTTCATTTCTTCTGTTGTGTGTACGTGTGTGTGTATGTATGTATGTATCTTAATTCGTATAGATGTGTATATTTCCATCGGACAATAATTTGTATTATTTTCAACATGACAACCAAACAATGTACTACTATTTTTTCATATTTAGTAATAACGCACAATTAGTTAGTAGTATTACTAGTAGTAGTAGTAGTAGTACTTATTAATGTTGAGACATTATTCTCATTATTGAATTCATCATAAAATAAAACGTTTTAATCATGTACAAAAATTCCATTGTAAAATTCATCTTGACTTTTATTTTGTTGTGTCTCTTTCTCTTTGCAAATGGTCTATTTTGTTTCTTTCCATTATTGTCTCATACATCATCATCATCTCATGGACAATGGATTATTTCATTCTTTATCATAATATCAATATTTCTTTACTCATTATTATTATTATTATTATTATCTAATTTTCCATAGTGCAATTTTCATTTTTCTTTCATTCATTGTGTGTGTGTATGCGTTTGAGAGAGAGGGAGGGAGGGGAGGTAGATCATCTATTGATTAACTTCAGTCTTGACAACAGCAAAATGTAACAACCGTTTTTTTTTGTTTTTTCTTCTTATTTTTTTTTCTATGTTAATTTATTCTTATGCATTTAGATATTTCATTATTGTGAAATGCAACAAACAAATAAACAATAAAACAGAATAACAATACTGTAAATGGTAATTCTCTTTTAATGAAACTGAATGTTTTATTACTTATTAGCAATAATAATAACAGTGAAGAAGAAGAAGACGAATTCAGGGTTGAAACAGTTGACATTTCTGATTAATAATTGAATACTGTTTAGTTTATCAGGTTGTCCAGTTGTGAGCCACAAACTGATAAACCATATTCCATGGTAACATTATCTTTTGAATAACTGACATGCATAAACAATAGTTGAGATCATATCATCGGGTTATTGCAAGCAATCGTTAAAAAAATATTCATCATATTTCGATCTAGTCAATTTGTACTTTCAATATTTACTTATCATTTAATTGAACCTGAGTAACGCTAACAAGAACCTTAGAGTGTTTATGCTTTAATGATCATACTGAGCGCTAAAATAATATGGAGAAATAGGTGTATATGTTGGCTCTGTGTAACCAATGAGTTTTTCTAGTACTTTTAAACTGAAACATGATATCAGACTATAAAGTCATTGACTGTTGATCTGGGTTTTTTAGGTAGATACAGACTAAATAGTTGGGACTGTTATGGCTTCTTCTTTGCTAATTATCACATGACTAAATCGCTAATTAGAACATTGTGTCAAACCAATAACGTTGATCTGAAGGAGCAGTGTAGAGTCCTTATTTGATTATTCTTGTCTAGCCCTGCCCGTCAAGTCCAGAAAGCAAATATCAGCTTCCACTGCATCAATCGTATATTTCAGACATTTATTTATTTTAACACATAAGTATAGGTACAGGGAGGCACCAAATACATATGCGCCACACAGATCACATTTGATATGTGTGAGGGCTGTGATACTGCACGGGTGCCCAAACCGAAGCAGGTGGTTTTCTTTGGAGGCCACACTCCGAGCCTTCGACCTGAAGATCTGATCCACAAGGCAGTGGAGCATCGTGAGGAGATGCAGTCCCATGGTAGCCGGTGACCAACGATTGGTTCATACGTCATTTGTTCCTTCAGGATACTGGAGCCCATGTGCACCATTGGTTTGGGGTCCGGTTAAAGCGCCGGACATTCGCTTTTCGTCCTCTCATTTTTGTAAACAACACCCGTAGTGCGAGAAGGCAGTGAGTAGGACTTCCCTGGCAGAGGCTATATACGCATGGCCATGTGAGAGCATTTCGAGAGAGAGAGCGGACTCTCCCCACTCTCGGCCGTACCAGGGCATTTGGGGGCATATTTCAGACATACGTGGTTTATATACAAGGAAACCAGACCACATACCATAAGATAAAATAATAACACTTATACACAGTCAAACCAAAAGTGGCTGTGATTGTGAGAGATTGTAACATAATAAATCATATAACAGTAGTCGTTAGGTCAAATGAAAGCTTGTAATCATATGAATATACAATAAATCTAGTTACTTAATAATTATCCAATAGGAATATAGGTAATAATAGTCCATAAATAATTCCTGGCAGTTACCTTTCATTTATTCTTCGTTAGGATATATCAGGGGTCCAAGCGATAACTCCAATCAGTAGTTAGAGGCTTTGAGTAAAAAATGGCTCAGAATCATTCGCAGTAGCGTGAATGTATTCACCCTTTACCTTCTCAATCTTGAATCCAATTATTCCTTTACCCATTGTCACTTCGTTCGCTATTCCGAATGCTCAGTCGTTTACATTGTCCTTGATACTATATTATTTCGATGTTTATGCTTTATACACTGCTAATTTCGTCTCGTCGTGTTAATTGTGGTTTGACAACATTGGTCAACGGACATCTGTGTCAGATTCTTCGTTAATGATGATTGACTGACTGCGGGTTTTTCTATGGTTTATAATCGGTTGAAATTTAAAGCAGACAATTTTCATTAAAAATGCATTGATGCTAATAACAATCAACATGTTTGACCTCTTTTCTACTTTTAATTAGAGATTTTTTCGTCTTTGTTCAAAGTAGTTAAAGGGTCCATATAATGAAACAATGATCTGGGAACTATATAAAACAAATTCCGGAAATATGACTAGACAGGGAAGATGATTGAGTTGAAGGATTACTCTAAACAATGTAACAACTTGTTACTTTTTGGATTTCGCTTGTTTGCCATGCCGATGTCACCATAAAATCTGGTGTTCCATCGTAAAAAGTGTTATAGAACTTCCGGAAATCTCACGTGTTCTTCTTGCTAGAAATCTGTAGTGATTTCTTAAATGCATTCTGTTATATCCTAGTGAAGATAAAATTACGGGTAACTTTTGAGAACTATTTATGGACTAATATTATACATATATATTCCTATTGTATAACTATTCAGTAACTAGAATATGTATATCTATATTCTTATTGTAAGCTTTATTTTCACCTAAAGACTATTATGATACAATTTCCTATTCCTAAGTTATGTTCAGTTTATTAATTACCGTCTCTCACGTTCGCAGCCACTTTTTGGCTTGATCTTGTATCAATGTTATTTCCTATTTTATGGTATGATGTGATCTATTTGGCTAGTATATAAACCAAGTATGTTTGAAATATATGATTGATATGGCGGAGGTTGAGATTAGTGTTCTGGACTTAGCAGGCAGGGTTAGGCGGTAAGCAGGACAGATAAGTACTCCAGACTGTTCATACTTGTTCCATGAGTCGTTGGTCCGGTCGACAATTCACTGTCTGAAATAAATGATTCACACAGTGGAAGTTATTATTGGTGTTCTGGACTCAACTGGAAGGGCTAGGAACACAAAGGACAAATAGGGACGTTAGGCTGCTCATACCAGTCGAACGTCATTGGTTTAGCACAGTACTAAGATTGAATAAGTCGTATTTCGATTGGCGAATAAATCACATGATAATTAGTCGAGCTTAAAGATACAACACATTCAATAAATGTCTGGCGACACTTCGTTTCACAATTTAGAATTCTGTCGATAGTACTTGCGTCCTAGAATTGTATATATGTATCGTACAGTGTGTACGATAACCTAAACTGACAAACAATGTATATCCTATCCAGTCAAGCGAGGAAACCGAGAGCTACCTTAATAATAAGCAATACATCATTCTAATGATCAACAAATTGCTGCTCAACTACGTGAACACAAATGAAAAATCGGCGATATTATAATTTATGGACGAACCAATCAGATTTAAGTTAACAGGTTTCGGATTTTGTCGTGAAATTCACCTATCCATTTTGGCTAAATAGAGCTTTGGCACTATAGATGATGTCAGTTTGTGATGAAAACTCTAAATCGAATTCATAACCTTAACCATCAACTGTAAATCATAATTCTAAATCCTCGCATTGGTTTATAATCCTCATTTAATCCTAGTTATTAAGTGAACACTCTCAATATCACTTTAGCGTCGCTGAAAGGTTGTCCATAATTTATAGTCTTACCGAAAAATCTATCTCTAATCTATAAGTTGTTAACAATGTTAGGTAAACATGAAAGACTGACCTTCATCATTTCGATCGTTGTGAATCCCATGTATATTTATATTATATACATACTGACGTCGTCGTTCTATGAATAAAAATATTCTCTTATCAAGAATCACCATCGATGAGACTGTAATTTATGTGCAACCTTTGAGTGACATTACACAATGACCTTTTGAATGTTCACCTACTATCTAGGACTAAGTGATACATTAGTATGTACATCTTTCCCATGAAAATCTAACATTAACAAGCATTCAACTAAATACAGTCTCAACAATAAATCACTATAGTTATATTGTAATCATTCTGATTACTTCGTCATTGCTTCAACAACAACAACAACAACAAGAAAAAAAATCGATTAGAATTTATGTTTATAGGGGAGTAAATAAAACATACGATACACACATTTTGTTTTGTTTTGTTTCTAAAACTAACCTCATAGACAAAATAATACTGAATGTTTTTTTTTTTTTTGTGCGTGGAATATCTCTCTAAGCAACAAAAAAAAACATTAACTAGTAACAAGAGAATATACACATAACAATATAAATGAAATCAATCATATACAATACAATAACAAAACTGAAGAAAAGAAACATGTTGTGTGTGTATAAAAGTAGAAAATCAGTCAATATGAATGATTCAGAATAAAAATGTAAACAAAAATACAGAAAAACAAAAACAGCAACAACAACAACAACAATAGAAACTTAAAAATGCATTGAGAATTGTGTAGATTATAAGAATATAACTAAATGCAATTCCATATTTGTTTGATCATAGATCTAATATAAAGCAAACTTCAAAAATGTTTGAAATAAACATTGGAGAGAGAGAGAGGGGGGTGTTCTTGGAAGAAAAAACAAAAATAAAATTCGTTAAATAATCAGTTCTATAAAGTATAAATAAAGAGTATCATCGAAAAAAAAATGGTAAAACAATGAGATAACTATTCCCATCTGTAGTTGTTAACGAGAAAACATCGTTGTTTTTTTCTTTTTTTTTTAGAAAAAAAAAATTGTGATTCTCAAAGCAACAGGGAAATAAGTATAAATGCAGATAAGTTAGGTTTCGAAGAAGTTGAATATTATCCATAGGAAATCAATCATCTGTGAATAAAAGTGTAAATAAACTGGATTAATAATAATGATAATAATAACTAGAATAGTATCTGTTTATTGAAATCACAAATCGATTTAAGTTAGATAATTATTAAAAACCTGAGAGCGTTGAGACTCTTCAGTAGTGTGCATTCATGATCTCATAGCTGGGAAGTGCACTAAGGATCGTTAGTCTTGCACACGAACATTTAACCCAAAGAACATTGAACCGGTATCCAAGAGCTACAATATAGTAATTCATATGACAAAATATGGAGTTGGCTGTCTATTTTTGCCTTGTAATTAATCACGACTTGTTTTCACCTGACATCTAAGTCACATACGAATATTACTTTTTTCCGATAATGTTAGCATTCAGATTAAACATTCCTACTGTCGTAACAACAGAATCGCCTTAGGTTATCATTTTTCAGATATACCTATTTCTCCAAAAATTTACAATATATGATGAAATACCATCATGCCCAACCACCGCATACCTTGAAGTTGACGCTGTCAGGTGTAAAAGTAGGTTAGAAGAAAGGTAGAACTGACCAAAAGAAATAGCACTATTCCATGAAAGCTATTGACAATTGGATTGAAACATGTTAATAGGTGTAGACTAAATGGTTGCGGTCTGCGTTATCATCATAAAAAGTGGTTAAGGGATATCAGGTGAGATGACTCAGAATCGTTATCAGTGGTGCATGTTCACTTGCAGCTTATCCTTACAATCTTAATCCCCCAAATGCCGAGAGTGGGGAGAGTCAGCTACCCCTCTCAAAATGTTCTCACATGGGCACGCGTATACAAACACTATTACGGAAGTGCTACTCACTGCCTTCTAGAACCACAGGTGTTGTTCAGGAAATTGAGAGGACAAAAAGCGAATAACTGACGCTTTAACCAAGTTGGTGGATATAAAGGATCCAACTAGGGGAGGGGTAAACCCTAGTTCTAAATCAATGGTGCACATGGGCTCCATGACCCGAAGAAAACAAATGGTGTATGAACCTATTGTTAGTCACCGGTTAACATGGGACTGCATCTCCTAACGTTGCTTCGGTGTCTTGTGGATCAGACCTTTAGGTTAAAGGCTCCAGGTGTGGCCCCCCAAGAAAACCGTTTGCTTCAGTTTGGGCACCCAGACAGTATCCCAACCCTTACACAGATCAAATGATTTATGTGGTGCATATCCATTTGGTGCCTCCTTGTACCAATGTTTATGAGTTAGAATAATAAATTCTCCCCTAAAATGTTCGTAACACTGTTAACAACTTTTTTTTATGATCGATCAGTACATTTGTTATATAGCTCGTCATAAGTCAGACAAACGCAGGGTGGAACCTGAAACATGTGGACATCAGTTCAAGTTGCCAAAGCATAGAGAGACGAAATTGTCAAAACCAATCACACAGTAGTAAAGGTAATAACAGTATTAATAATGACAGGAAACACTAGTTATCAAAGACAATTCGACAAAATATAAATCAGTGAAAGTAAAACAAAATTATGAGGAATATTTACAAATTTAGGATCTAAAGGAAGACAAATATTATATACACATGAATCACTGTGAAAAACTTTGCGTCATGTTATTCAGTCTCTAACTATTGGTTACGATAGTCCCGTGAACTTCAACCACGTAATCTGCACTTACTTATATGGCTTAATCTAACGGTCAGTGTCTTTGTGGACTGATGCCGTGTCTTGTATTTATCCGCTCTCGGATTTCTTCCAACCTGCTCTTATACTAGCCAACATCGCACGCCGAGATAGTAGGTGGACAAGCATATTTAATAATGTTGGAGCCATAACAGTCGATAGAAATTCATCCCTATCTCAGGTGTTCTCTATAAATCATAGATGTTTACCGGATTCCATTAAGATGGGCTTTACATATAACACAAAAAAGTTTAAACTCGTTCAACTGCGTCCCATTGTTTATGAAAAAAATTGCAGTAGCATGACAAAATGCACGTATACATTTACTGTGAATCTGGGTGATACATGACCGAATCTACCAGGAAATATCAGTTCCTACACCATTAATGGAAGAACTTGTTGACAAGTACTAAATAGCACGAAATTTCTAACGATTCAATGTTCGTTATCGATTACTTTGAACCAACTAAATCTCAACTAGCAACCACAACACAACTTAAACGATAGAATTTGATTAGTAGCACTAAGAAAACTAGACAAGCATGATTTACTTACTTAAGCCTGTTACTCTTAGAGGAGGAGCATAGACCACCCACCAGCATTCTCCATCCAACCCTGTCCTGGGCAATTCTTTCCAGCTCTTTCCAGTTGCTATTCATCCTTTTCATATCTGTTTCTATTTCCCGACGTAATGTGTTCTTTGGCCTTTCTCTTTTCCGCTTCCCTTCAATATTCCAGGTTAGGGCTTGCCTCGTGATACAGTTTGATGATTTGCGTAATATATATCCTATCCATTTCCATCGTCTTTTCCTAATTTCCTCTTCAGCTGGAAGCTGGTTTATTCTTTCCAAGAAAGGGGCTGTTGCTGATGGTATCCGGCCAATTGTTGTTGAGTATCTTGCGTATACAGCTAATTATAGATACCTGTACCATCTTGATGATGGTTGTAGTGGTTCTTCACGTTTCAGCTCCGTACAGTAGAACTAATTGTCTTGACGTTCATATTGAAGATTATAACTTTGATATTGGTTGAAAGTTTTTTTGAGTTCCAAATATTTTTACTGTAGGAATGCATCCGATCCTCCTTGTTCATCGATGATAGTTCCCAGGTACATGAATGATTCTACATCTTACAGAGTTTCGCCATCATGTGTGATTGGCTTGGTGTTCTCCGTGTTATACTTGAGAATCTTTATTTTTTCTCTGTGTATATTGAGGCCTAGTGATGCAGAGACTGCTGCTACACTAGTTGTCTTTATCTGCATTTTTCCATGCGTATAGGATAGAAGAACTAGGTCATCTGCAAAGTCCAAATCATTTAATTAGTTCTGAGCTGTCCAGTGTATTGTAGTGTCGGTTGACATGTTAAACCCATATATCTTATTCTGGCTTTCGGACATGCCAATCTGTTCATTCTACTTGAGTCATATTTTGACCTTGTTAATTATTCGTTTATCAATCTTGACTGTTTTTATATGAGCGCATATATGTGTGTACATTACTTATTCTATTCATCACATTTCTGTAGCCTTTTTATTTATTTGAACACATAAATATTGGTACAAGAGGGCACCAAATATATATGAGACACACAAAATTTTATTTATGTGTGGGCTGTGATACTATTCGAGTGCCCAGACCGAAGCAGGTGGTTTTCCTAGGGGGCCATACCTGGAGTCTTCGACCTAAAGGTCTGATGCACGAGGCAATGGAGCATCGTGAGGAGATGCAGTCCCATGGTAGCCGGTGACCAACGATTGGTTCATACGCCATTTATTCCTTCCGGATACTGGAGCCCATGTGCACGATTGTGTGACTATAAATATTGATTAACGCTTGACTAAATGGAGTTGGCTCACACGCCATCTCCACTGCGTGTCATTTCACTTCTTTCTATTCCATTCGCTTTATATTACAAAATATATCTATTTCAAAAGTTCATTCTCGTTATTTAACTTATTTCATTCCATTATTGAGTAACACAATTTAAGTCGATAGTTATATTACCAGAATAGGCGATAACAAACATTTATACAATCAAATTGGAGTCAGAACTCGAACCATTAAAATGGAAATCCTTTTCGACAAACATCATCCAATCTTAAATGACAACAAAATAAATTGCCCCACTCAAGTATTTCATACTTTCCCTTAAATCTCCAATAATCAATTCATTTTAATAATATTTACAATATCATTTAAATTAGTAACTCACTTCTATTATGATATATATATACTACTTATATTACTTATATTCCATCATTCATAATTTTTGTTTTACTATTATATACATAATGATTTTTTATATAATTACCATTAAATTTAAATGTAGAATTCATTAATTGATGATGAATATAGTTTATACATTTTGATAATATAGAAATATTTCTAGGTATTTCCAATGTATTCATAGATGAACAATAACATATCTCATTATCATCATTACAACAACAACAAGAAGAAGAAGAAGAAGCATTTAATGGTATATAATTAAATTTCTCTTGATAATTACATAATATCGATGAAGATCTTCTTGTCGTTGTTGTTGTTGTTGTTGTTGTCGTCGTAGAAGATAATGAAATATTTCTTGATGGATGATAATAATAATATTTTATTATATCCTTATGATATTGATTATTATCATTCATATTATATTGAGCGCTATTATTAAATTTTATATTGGATAATAAATAATCATTAGAATATTGATTGAATATTATTGATTTAGGAGAATTTTGTATGAATTGATTATTGTCACTGGGGGAATCAGATAAAATCTTCTTGTTAGAAAAAAAAATAGGATATAGAAAGAAAAAAGAACATAACAATAATAATTATTATTATGATATTGTTCAACTATCCTAACTATATCCAATCAAGATTAAAAGAAGCCAGTGGTGATCTTGCTATCACTTTCTACATCAAAGTGAGAGTAACTTCTTTCATAGAAAGAATCCTTTCTGATTGTATTTCCCCAACTCAACTGTTACTCTGACGATTATTATTATTATTATTATTATTATTATTATTTCACTCTCATATAATAATTTCTGTTCATTGTTGCTCTTCTTGTATTGTACTCACTTTACACTCTCTATATCCTCACAAACTCATTGCTACTCTGTGGTGTATATGTATTTGGTGCAACCATGAACCAATGTTTATGTGGGGTAATTTCGTGGATTAGTTGAAGTCAGACATTAACATCGTTGGATGCCGACCAGCTCAGTGGTCTAATGGTTAAGTGCTCACGCATGAGACTGATAGGTCCTGGGTTCGAGTCTTACGGGGGGTAGGACCGTGGATGCGCACTGCTGAGGAGTCTCATACGAGGACAAAACGGCCATCTAATGCTCCCAGGTTTTCTATTGTGGTTTAGCTTCAATTAACTCATGATTTCAACTATTGAAATTACTACAATCTCCACAAAACCCCTTCTGACAATACTCATGTGTTTAAACAAATAGATACTAGGTATCTAATTAAGTTAATATTAGTTAAACAAGATCAAAGGATAATAACTAACATAGCAGAGAAATCTGAGCAATAATACAGAACCATTCTATCATATACTGTTTCTGTTGTAAAGAAAAAAACGAATATAATATTTTCAGTGTAAAGGTACTGAAGATAAAGGTACTTTCCACTGATTAGTTTCAAACAGGATAAAACCTGTGATCTAGATTTTACAGTTAGTCACCATTCAACTATTTTCAATGTATTAATTTTGTAAAACTCCCTTAAAATATAAAATACAATAAATAGAAAGTATATAAAAAAGAAACCTACTACATGATTCCTTTTATTATCATCATTATTATTATAATCTATTGATGATGAAGTGGAAGAACAAGGAGAAATTGATAAATAATTCATTCTTTCATTTTGTGTTTTTGTTTCATGTAAACTATTACAACTTTTACTTTTATTAAATGCTTCTATCGATTGATAATGTGTGATAAGATTTTGATTGATATTAAGCCTGTCATCATCATCATCATCCCCATTATCATCGAAACTTGCTTCACGACTTGAACAAGTACTGATTGCATGAAAATTTCGATTGGAAATAATCACATTGTTAACACTATAACACATTAAATCACTGTTGAATCTAACATTATCATCATCATTATCATCGTTATCATGATGCTTTATAGTAAACTCAGGTAAGGAATAACAATGTTGTAATAAATTATCACAACGATTTGAATTATTTGCCGATTTTGTTTTAAACTTATGATCATTATTATTATTATTATTATTTAATGGTTTCATTTTCAATATATTCACTTGTTGATCTATATTGGAATCAATTTCATCATCAACTTCAGTAACACTAGATAATTTATTGATTCGATTCAATATTCCCGGTATACTTCCTTGATAATTGCGTAATTTACGTTTAATTATAAAATAATTAGTAGGTAATTTTTTGTATTGCATATGTAAACATTTATCACAATGATTTGTATTAGTAGTAGTTGTTGTTGTTGTTGTTACTGTGGAACTGGAGATTACTGTTGACCATTCATTATGATTATTTATATTAATATTATTATCTTCAATCATGTCTAATTGACGTTTCTGTGAACATATACGTATTAGAGCACAGATTAATATAACAGGGACCGGTGCAAGAACTAGTTTAATTAGAAGAGTAAAAAGAAAAACATATTCTTGAATGAAATAAAAGATAAAAAAAAATAACCAGAATTAAGTTCATTCGATTAAAAAAAGCAATATAAAGAATTCTTATTTATAACTGTGATTCATACCAACACACTAATCAGGTACATATTCAAGTACTTAGTTTTTATATACACTCCAAGTGTTTATTTATATCTATTTATTTAAACACATAAACATTGGTACAAGGAGGAACCAAATAGATATGCACCACATCAATCATTCGATTTGTGTGAGGGCTAGTATACTTCCCGGATGTCCAAACCGAAACAAGTGGTTTTCCTAGGGGACCACACACACGGGACCTTTAACCTAAAGGTCTGATCCGCAAGACAGTGGAGCAACATCAGGAGATGCAGTCCCATGGTAGTCGGTGACCAACGATTGGTTCATATACATTGGTTCACTCAGGATCCTGGAGCCTATATGCACCATTGGTTTAGAATCAGTGTTTTCTACCTTCATTAGGTGGACTCTCTATGTCCAATTCAAGTGTTAGACCTGATGATACCCCACTTGGTTATTAAAATAGATGAAGTTCAGATAAATGACTTAGTGGTTAAAAATTGAACATCTTTAATCAATGATCCATAGCTTTATACTTTCAATTGTAACTATATACATTTTCATTTGTTAATTTCATATTAATTATGACAAAATCAGACACTATCCATAATATTTGCAACCTGAACATCTAACTTAATGCTTCAGTAGAACAACAAACTTGCCACGACCCCCTTGGTAGATCATCAGTGAATTATAATTGGACATTAAATTCACTGCTCATCATGTAAACATTACTTGTGTGTATGTGTGTATGAAGTCATACTGTGAAGATAAAATTAGTGTCTAGTGTCATATAGGATTTAAGTTTATCCTAATATGAGAAGAATAATCACTTCTTATAAATAACATTGGAGATTCTAGTTCCAAAGAAACATTTTAATCTAAATTATCTAACATATTATGAATGGTCTCCTTAGAAAAATTATATAATAAATCAAGAGACAAAATAGTAAGAGACTTGATTGTAATAGCAGTAAACTAATAAATACTTTTTAAGATGATTATAAAAACTTTAAACCATACAATATCCTGTCAATAACTGTTACTATCCTACATAGAAACAATACAGAATATTTCAAATCATTATACTTTCATAGTGTACAAATACAAAAGTTCGCCTTATATCATTTTATGTCTATTTAAAGCAACAAAATCCAACCGAAAGCCTCCTCATGTCGCTGCTAGGTACTAGGGACAACCTTGCTAACTAATTTGGGCAGTCGACGGAGATTGGACTGATTTAATATTCTGCTGTAATCTAGATTACTTGAGTTCCAACTTCGAGGCTCACTAAATCTTGTGGGCTGCCCGATGTGTATGTCAATCCCATGAGTCTCAGTTTTTGTAGCTTTGTCTGTAAGTATATGCAATAGGGATGTAAGCTGAAATGTTTGCCCTATGTCTAATAACATAAGCGTGTAATGGTGTACAAGTCTAACCTCAATCAATTTACGAAGTTGCGCAACCCTCATCCACTGGCTGAGATCGATAACTGTCTCACACTCGACACCGATTGCATTGTACTAGAACTCCAGAGGTTGCATCATGAACCTAGTCACTTATGAGCACATAACTATTGTTAGTGTAATAGGGGGGGGAGAAAGTAGGAATTTCGTAGTTTTAAATCATGAACTGAGGAGTCCCATGATATAACAAAACGATGGTTCAGTGTTTTCAGGTTTCCCATGGTGATCTAGCTAAAATCAGTTTGTGATTTAAACCATGAAAACTCTACAGTCTCCACAAATCCTCCTAGACTATTATTATTATCACTAATACTTCGGTTTGTTTTTCTGTTATTTTCACTTGTTTTTTTCATATATTCTGTTACCAAATCCTGGATTCCAGTCCCAATCAAATAAATAAACACCATAACGGCTGCCATTTATTGATATATCCATCTAGCAAGTTTTACAAGCAGAACTATTGACACATTTCAACTAGACACGATTTTAGTTAATATTTATTATCATGGTAATGCAACAAGCTGTCATAATCGATTTACAAAAAGATGTAACAATCAATGAGTTTTTTTTTCTACATCTGAAAATGTTTAATTTCATTTTTCTTAAAAAAAAGAACTAATTTTGA
Source organism: Schistosoma spindalis (assembly GCA_946903255.1). Lineage (NCBI taxonomy): Eukaryota > Metazoa > Platyhelminthes > Trematoda > Strigeidida > Schistosomatidae > Schistosoma > Schistosoma spindalis. The sequence continues at coordinate 14,096,700 of OX336423.1, forward strand.
TGGCATTTCGTTTGCTGATCTGAATAGTTTAATGATGAAGCTTACATTGTTTTACTGAATTACAACATCATAGGCCAAATAAACTTATGGTATAAGTGAGGTATTCGTATTTCTCCACATGTGACTAACATTTTATCTTGTCGACCTCGATCTTGATTAGTTAGTGCTGACATTTAATCGGTAATTGTTTGTCCTACATTTGTTCATGATCTTTCTGATTGGTTGATAGATTGTATCGACTTTGATGTGTTTGTTGATTGACTTGATTTCCAAGATTCTAAAAATTCTCCGATTTTGGTATTCCTACTATTCAAGATTTCGACATTTTTTTCAATGGAATGTGTGTCCACAATTGTGCACATGTATTAATATAAAGAAAGATATGTCACGGCGTTTGACCGCTAATTGATGCTCATGCAAGCGAAGATGAAAAAGGGGTCTATTTTGTAGTTGATGTTTGGTTTTTCTCTTTTTTTTTCATTTCATCCTTAGAATTTCATAATATTGATTGATATGTTTTTCCCGGTGTAATGCTACTCATATTGACAGATACAAGTAATATACAACACCAATCTGAACTGGCAGTAGAATATTGATAAGATTGAATTGAGGAGAACAGGAAGATAAACAGAGTTTAATTGTAATAACAACATGAATGAAGGAACGATGAAGTTTGTAAGAGACAACTGATGAAATATGTAGAAAATAAGTATTTACTGTATAGTTTTCATATTTTACTAAGACACTAATTTAGCATTAAATAGTGAACTAGTCTTCCCCATTTAAATGTACGTTCACTGCACACCTACTCCAAACAACTTCAACAATGTCGTTTTAATTTTTGATATGCTTTCTATATATAGTAAGTGGGATGATGCGTTTGTTGGTTTCTGTATTTCATTTTATTTCTGATGATGAGTTGGATTGATATTTTCTGATGAAGATGTGTGGATACCCCTTATTTTAAAAGATAGTTATCAGATATCTTTCCTCATTATTCCGCGCTGTAAATGTGCTGTAGTGTGTTCTCGTCCTTTTGAATAAAATTTGTAAACAGTTGATCTTGCAAGTTCTTGAGGGTTGTTGCTGCTGAAATCACTCACCTGATCTACAAATCATCTTCACTATCTCAAGAGGAAATTGAATATAGATTAAATTGTTATCCAAAGTAAAAATTATGCGACCGAAACTAGGCTTAATTACAGAGTAGCCTAGTTTCAATATAACTAGAACAGAAAAAAAGCCCAACGTAGTGATGAAACATCTTGAGTTTCATTTTTTTTTTAATAAAACAAAGAAGGAACACAACAACAGAAGTTTCATACTTACTTATCCATGGTAATTTAGATATCCAATGATCATCTTTATCTGACGGGTTCACAAACATATGCGCAGAGCATGGAAAAGAAACAATATTTTATAAACATCCATTTTACAAATATTTAAAATACCATACATTTACACGCATAGAAATAATAATAATAATAATAATAATAATAATAATAATAATAATAGTGGTAGGAATAAAGTATATGGACGAACCAATCAGACTTAAGATGACAGTTATAAAAAGTTTAGCGCAACGCCATAACGGTGATCTGTTAACTTGTTGAGAGTTATATACAAACTGAGGAATGTTTATCAATATTTTGTTATTTAGAAGCTGGAATTTCATAACATGATAAGACTGAAGATCTATAAAGCATTTGTGCGATTCTTGGAATGATGATGATGATGATGATGACAAATTTTAAGGGAAGAAACAGTGGAAACTAAATAAACTTGAAACTCACAACGGATTAACAAGATTTTTGGTGCTATACTTTATGGACGTAAAAAAACCGAGGTAAAATAGTCCCCTGTGGATATGTGCACGAAATTCATTCATCCATGTACATAAAGCCGGTGTCACATGGCAATGAAAATCTTACGACATGTCTCATATGGAATAGTAAGATGTGATTGGCCAGCGAAAGGAGACAGACTGACATTCGGCTTACTAAATATTTAACATATGAATTCTCTTCTATCACCGTTTGCTACTCTGGATTCACTGTGTATGAAGCACTAGTGTTTGTGTCGAATAAATCTATTGTTTGATCTATTACTCTAGTTCACTAGATTCCGTCGCAAATTAATTATCTGATATAATGTGATTTCAGTCTGTGTATAGCTTATCGACCGAGTATTCAGTATAGAGGTAGCATAATCTCGTGTCAGGTTGTATTATTGTATAACAGTAGTATATTGTGGTAAACGGAAATATTTTTATTCACCCTTAATTTCAACACATTTTCATTTACTATATGTAATAATTCACACATAAATGTTTATTAACGATGTCCAAGTTTCTAATCGTTTGTAGTTTTATAACCATCTTACGAGGAATTATTTCATAGCCCAACACTTTTCTGATTGGCTAAAATGTTTAAATTCGTCTATATACCTTCCCCTGTCAAAAAATGAATACTACACATGATCTTAGCTCTTCTAGAGTTACTGCCGGTTCCAAGCCCGGGTAAAGGAGGAGGGTTGATCATGGGGTTAGCGACCCCATCCCATAGAAAACGAGCTCGCCAAAAAACGCTAACCAGAAAAAATGATTCACAAAAAATGAGTACTAACATATATTTCCCTGTGTGTAACCTGGTTTCATCACAATAAGAAGAATTATGAAGATATGTGACTTCGTCATTGTTACCGTAGTTGAAAAAGATGCCAAATAACAGATATTAGGTGTGTCAGGTGAAAGCAAGCCGTGATTAGTCAACGAATAAAGACAGATGAGTCGTTATCCCTAGAGTACTGCAATCACAATCCCAACTCATCATAACTAACCCTAATCCAGTCTCGTCTTAAGGTACCTACAAAAGTACTTTACCATGGTGTAGGGAAACGCCGGAACACTTGTGACATGACTCAAGACCACCTACTTTCTTCACAAATAAACACCCTTTCATCACGTGTAACAAATATGACACTGATCAAACTATGAATTAACCAAATAACTCATGAGTATTAGATTATATTTTCGGACCTATTTAGCTGATTTAGTCAACAGAATTATACTGTATCACTGGTTATCAAAATAACACCAATGACTTCACCTATGAGGTGAACATGTATGCCCATAATGCTTCATTAATAACTCTACACTGGCAAAACAAAACAAAATGGTAACTTACATGATTTAGATGTTTTCAGGGAATAATTTGATGGGATCATATTACAATTTGCTTCATCTAGTGATAAATTAACCTCATTCATAGGTACTCTCAAATCACAATCTGGAAGGCTATCACACAGCATTGTAGCTTGAACACAAATAGGATGTTTACTTGATAAGATATTATATTGATTGGGCAATGATGTTAGTGGTGAGGACGACATTGACGTAGACGATGATAATAGACTACTTTGGTTGTCCTGGTGATGATGGTTAGTTGACGTAGTATTAGAAGTAGATAAAGATTGAAGACACCAAAATCCAGAGAAAAATTCACATAATGCTTTCTCTAAAATTTACGATTGAAATACATGATTGTGAATGATTGTAACTGTTATGATTTGGGATAGATAGTCTAAAAAGTAATTCCAAATTCAAAAACGTGGGGAAGATCCCCTAAATAAAATACGGGATCTACAAGAACTAGAAAGAGTGGATGGCTTATACACTACTACACTTCAATCCAAATAATTCACACGTGAATCAAGGGGAGAGGATTGTAGTTGTTAAACTATACTACCGAATAACCTTGAGACAATTACTCATCCCAGCCAATCAGAAACGAGTTGCAATAAGAAGTCAAAGAATTTACAGAAAGTATATTCTTTGAACACGAATGACTAACTTCGCTTGATATTGCTTCTGAACTGTTAGAGTATACGATTAAAATTTAGGACCTAGACTTAATTTTATAAAACTAACCTCAGTCAACCCCTATTCCGAAATATAAACATAATTTTAACCCTAGTCTTAATTCAATCATAATCCTGACCTTTGACACAAAGTTGTACTGTGATCCCAACTCTAAGTAGTAATTTTAATCTCAACGAACATTGCAGTGAAAGATCACACCATCTTATGTTTTCTACATTCATGAAGCTTCATTTCATTACCGCATTTATATTTAAGTGCTTGCGTTAGTAATCCATTTAGTAAATAACTGTTTCTTTTCGCCGAAATTCACAGCTCATGGTCAATACCCTGAGTCTCATATTACTAGATAAAGGTCTCTCTACATCAATAAATCTCCCATTTCCTTGAAGTCACCTTTATTCTGCTTGGTTAGGTGGTATGATTCAGCACTATTATAAACGGAACTTTCAGAAGTTTTATATACAAAACTGTAGTAGGACAAATCTGTTTATATTAAATTAGTCAAATCAACCTATTCTCCAGGTACTTGGATATGAGCCACATATTAAGCGTGATACTGAAATGTGGCTGCCCAAACCGAAGTAGATGGAATGATGTTCGAATCTAGGACTTGGTGTTTGAAAGTCAAACATCTTAACCACTAAGCTACTGCTCCATGATTTATATATTGTTTCAAGCATGACCTTAGAGCATGCAAAGTAAAATAACAGGATTCTATGTCCCTACATTGTTCCTAGTTAAAATAAAGGATTTAAAGTAAGGATTAGGGGTTTAAGGTTAAAGTTTTCATCACAAATTAACATCACTTATAATGTAAAAATGCTTTGTAACCATATGGATGAACAAATTTCGCAGCAAAAAAATGTCAGAGATGCTAACTGATTAGTTCATCCATAAAATGTAGTGTATCACTAAGCTAGAATTAGTTTCAGGATTAAAAATTTATGAATGTAATTAAGGAATAATATCGATTTGTCCGATATATACAACCTACTGAGGAAGAGTTGAGTATTTAATACATTTAAGATAACAATTTTTACTGTATGATGACAAAAGATAATTTTTCGATATCATTTGAAACATTTCAGACAATACAGAACAGTACAGAACAAGATCTATGCTTCATCGAAAACCTAAATGACATGAAAACGGTCTCATCACATCTCCCTGTGTTTACCAATTTAAATGTGTGTGTGTGTGGCCACATATAAATAAAGAGGAGTAAACGCGATCTCAAAATTAGGGTATGTGAACATGTACCTAAATGGTTGCACGGACAAATAGAATCAAATGACCCAATCAGAGTAGAGGATAAATATTGATCATCCTCTGTTGCCAAACACATACTTGAAACAGGTCATAAGATTGATCTTAACTCGACTTTTATGGTGTTGTACAGAAGTGTAAAAGGGTGTATACTAGGAAATTCACTTGGTATTGTTTACTTTAATCTTCTCATTGATGTTTAGGACTCTAATTGATATATGTGCATACTGTGTGTATTGCCTCGATATAGCCTTAATTCACAAGCATTATAAGTAAAGATAATAATAATAATAAACAATACCAAGTGAATTGAAACTTTACCCCAATGCACAAACAAGTGGCTATCAGTATTCAGTAGCGTTGAAGCGAGTCTTAGAGTAAACATCAATTCTGAGATGTATGTACATTCAGCTAATGAGTCCCGAATAGGACGAAACGCGCATCAAACTGGATTCCACTGCTAGCCACTATCAATATTTGCTTATTTCAGACAATATATACAAAGGTATTTCTACTCTATGCTATAAGTAGTATTTGAATATTGAGGGAAAAAATTAAATATCTCATTCTTAATACTGATTGACTCGTCCACATACCATAACTTTTGTATTTATTTATTATTTTAACACATAGGTATAGGTACAAGGAGGCACCAAGTACATATGCGCCACACGAATCTCAATTGATTTGTGTGAGGGCTGTGATACTGCCCGAGTGCCCAAACCGAAGCAGGTGGTTTTATTGGGGGGCCACACCCCGAGCCTTCGATCTGAACGCCTGACCCACAAGGCAGTGGAGCAGCGTAAGGAGATGCAGTCCCATGGTAGCCGGTGATCAACAATTGGTTCATATGCCATTTGTTCCTTCAGGATACTGGAGCCCATGTGCACCGTTGATTTGTATTTATTTACATTATATAGAAAAAGAATCCTTTCTTTTTTACATCAAAAAACAAAAGAATGACAGTGTGTAACATGTTATATGATTATTTCTTTCTATCTAGACTGTATATAACATGTAAATCAATGAGTTTTACTTTATTGTACTCTACTTTGTTTATGGTAAGTAAACTTCCTAAACAAGTCACTTGATTAGTGACTTATTACCTGGTAAACAAATTGGTGGAAATTGGACTGTGTAAAATATGCATGACTTATGTATATACATCGCCTTTTTATAAATTCATCAGTAAATTTATTGATAGAAATATTTTGAACGATGATAAATTCCTATAAAACTATTTATTAGTTGAAGTTAGACAACAATACTGTCGAATAAAGGCTCAATGATCTAGAGGTTAAGCATTTGCACATGAGACCGAGGGTGTTGGGTTTGATTACCACAGTGGGGTCGTGGATGTGCACTGCTGAGGAGTTCCATATCAAGAAGAAACGGTCGTTCAGTGTTTCCAAGTTTTAAATGGTAGTCTAACTTAGATCGGTTTGTGATTTTAATGAAATTCAAAAATCTCCACAACTTTTTACTGACAACCAATCATTGGTAGGATTTGGAAAAAAACCATTTAGCATGGCATGGATATACTCGCATTCATACAAATGATGTTACTTAGCGATATCTCAATGAAAACTATTTTGAGATATTGATCTAATCGTTGGAAAATTAATATCCTTCTTGAAACCATTACGATGTAACAGAATTCATAACGTCTGTAGCGAAATACTTTTTTACTAAATAGGAACTTTTCCTCATTCGATGAAAGAAAGGTGGTTTCAGAATGGCAAGGTCATCACAGCTACCTTTGCTGACTTGTACCTATATCGTAGATACATCATGAAGATGGGGAGAGAGAGAGACTATGTCTAAGATTTTGATTTAGTCAACATTTTAATCTACCTTCTAAGACATTTACTAATCATTAATAAGGGATTTGGTATAAATCTAATTGTTAACAAGAAAATGACTGTATTAACATTATATCAGATTGTATATATTCACTTATATGAATTATGCAGAAACAAAATCAATCTACCTGATGGGTTTTGATGTGACGTCTACCAAATATAACTTAAAATGAAAAAAATAGTTGATGAAAACATATTTCAAAACCGAAAAATATCAAATAACATACGGCGTTCCATAGAGAAATTTCCTACAAATAGCATATGTGAAGAGATACGCACAAGAAATTTAATGCCTGATCTAGAAAGATGTTGATTATTCAAATTGTTGAATTGGGATGGTGATGGCAATGAAGAGTCACTGAAACTTGTATTCAAAAAGATAACAGAAGAGGAAGAAGAAGTACTCGACAGTGATGTGTTTGTAATTGTTGTAAGATCTGTAACTTCTGTTTCATTTCTCAGCTTCCAAGTAATGCGAATTCTTCGTAAATATCCAGATAAACTCCAATGGTTAGACTGACCAACGTAAGAACTCGAGCAGTTGATCAGTAAGATTTCATCAGGCTATTTTTAAGAGACAGCAAAGAAACAACACAAACACTCTATAAATTAAAGGGGTTAAGTCCTTTATTTGTTCATATTATCCTGTAGTGTGACTCCTGGATAAACGACAGAAACTATAATATACGGCTGAAAGCAATCGATGAGTAGGACATAAGTAAAAAGATTTCTGACTGCTAAGCAGATCACTTTGACGAACATCACCATTAGATGACCGTACCGTCATTCTCGTGCATTGAATATTCAAATACAACAGTTTGTGGCAAGCATATTTGGATGGAAAGGTATTCTTGTTAAGTTCTCAACATATTGAGATACATATAAAGGTGCTTATTGTGTAGACTTAATAGTTCCATCCTGAACTAGCCCTTTTGTGAAGCGGTGGCCTAGCAGTTAAGCTGTCGGCTTTCAAGTCAAAGGTTCGAACACCACACTACTAATTTCAATTTCGGCAACCGCGTACTATTGTGATTTATGCTAATTATGCTGACAGATATAAGTAGTATGTAACAGCAATCTGTAGTGGAAAGCCTGCCAAAAGAAAGTTAGACTGAGAAGAATAAGAAGGAGAACAGAGAGCAACTGGAGTAAAAACAGAATTGGAAGAATCATGAAGTATATAAAGGACAACTGATGGACGATGTACAAATGATGTATTTAATGTATGGTTTTCATATTTTACGAAGGCACTATGTGATATATGTCCAACCAGGTTTATAAGCTTCTCACCAAATATTAATACAACGTAATGACTATATACTTACTTATTTTTATACAATAAAATAAATAGCATTGTGTAAACATGAGTTAAGGAGTGAAAATCAATTTAACTGACATTAATAAGACATAATCTGACTTTTTTGAAGTAAGAAACAGTTTAAGGGAAATCACTTAATTTTGGAGTGGTTTTTACATATTGAACTTCACTGGCATGATTAAATCTTTCAGTGTTTTAAAGTACCAATGATATATGATAATGTATCTTGATGGGACTTTAAATCAGTGTTATCAACTAAAACACTGCTTATTAGAATTTATACATTAAAAAACGGAAAAATTAACTGAAAAACTGAAAAGATAAATGGTTCTGCCATAACTTCCCTGAAGGCTATTGAACATGTCTGTCTGTAAAATTTCAATAGATTCAAACAACTGAATAAGTAGTTTGTTTTAAATAAACTAATGGAAATAGACTATCGTTTTTAAAACATTATATCGATTTGTGAATGATATCTCTTCAAATTACATACCCTGGTTATCACTAGTTGAGATAATCCAAGCCACTAAAAATTACATGAAAATTCATACTCATTACACAAATGAGTGACTAACTGAACTTAATAGCTAAGTGGATAACGCATTGCCGTTTGAAGTGAAAGGTACTGGGTTCGAGCGCCATAGTGGATATTAACTCTAAAAAGCGAGTAAGCGCAGCTAGCAAGTCACAAACAAGACGAAATGACCCGTGTGGCAGATTCCATAGCAGGTTATATTTCATTTACTCCACTTTGTCTATCCAACTGTAAGCAACACTACAATGGTAATCAACTACATAATAAGGAGATTAGCGTTTCAAAATTAAACCCACTGCTTCTCCGATACTAGTTGAATCTATGGTATCACCATCTTGATCCTTTAAAGCATCTTGTCGCCAGTGTTTTGTGTTCCACTCCAACGATTCAATCCATTGTTCCAATTGAAGATAAAATGATTCAGATAAATGAGCATTTTTAGGACAAGTAAAGTGAATATTAGCTCTTAATAACCAAAAGAGAGCCTATTTATTCACAAAAAAATGTAAAATAAGTATACACATTACTTTGACTAATATTTATGTTACATATCACGATAAAAATTTATTAATATAAAACAACTTAGACCTGGAAAAATTGGACAGAACAAAATCTAATTATTGCTTCTTAACATTTCTTCTAACCTTATTGTCAACACTCCTTCCCTGATCTCATTTTTCCGCTCTTGCAATCAATACTAATGATCCAATCATACAAAATTTTATTGATGGTTTCCTGAAACTACGTTCAAAACCACGACTCCGAGTATTTCTACCTTTATGTGCTCTTATAGTGCCAGTTATTTGGACAGAACAAACGACCGCCAACTGAAACCTTATCTACAAGACCTCCTTAAGCTGACAAATGTATCGCCATATTTACACATGCAAGGGCATAGAAAGTTACTGCCAGGTCTTGGGAAAAAAAAAGAATGAAATATGCCAGTTCACTCACTCGCTCAATGAAAGTTCATATCAAAAAATCTACGAATTTTTCTGAAACTATATAATGCTAGCATTAGGTTCTCAGTAGTATTACTATACATGAACAGTGCTTCGTAGATGCATTTGAATTTTGTATCCCTTTCAGGCATGAATTTACATATCAAAAGTACACAACAGCAACAAGTCGCACAGTTATACTTCCTGAATAAGCAATTTACAGGTATTATAAACAATAAAAAATAGGTATCATTACCAAGGTTTGATTTGATAATTCCGAATAAATTGAGCACTGGGCTGATTGTTATAAATAAATAATATATTTTTAATATCCCAATGAGTCAGAAAATCTAATTTTCTACTCATTGGGATATTACAAATCTATCATTTATTTAATACAAAATAGGTTACAGAGTCAATGTTTTTTGGACCAAGATTTTATCAGCGACCAACGTTCTAGGGGCAATGGAAAATACACTGTCTCATTTCAATCATTGCATTCTAACTAAGCGAAGTGCAAATTGCTTTTATAGCTTTAGCTTTTAGTAACTTAGCAAAGAAAAACCAGTCTGAAAATTTTTGGGTAGTTGGACAAGGTGAAAAAAAAGATTTCTTTCTCCCAAAAAAGATTTGTAGCATCGTAAGTGGATTACAAGACTATCAAGTGAGTGCTTTAATTGTTACGTCAGCTTTTTTGGCAAGTTTGAATTCTGTTTCACAGAAAATATTATTGTAGTTTGATTACAAAAATCAGAACTTACTAGACCTTCTGGAAATGATCTTTTTACAAAACGACCAGAAGGATGAATGACTAATCCAGGACACAATGCAAATTTCGGATTCCTTGGAGGATTATAAAACGAGGACGTATTTAAATCCCCAGGCCACGATAACACTAACTGTTCACGAATTGTAATATCATCCACTACATAATTGGCGACAAATCCTTTGTCATGTCTTTCTTTACACAGCTTGTCGAAACTAGAAAGCAGAATATCTACAACTTTTTTGATGTACTGAGTGTAGACTTACAATTATTCGCGAAAACATCACAAGTTATAGCATGATAAACTAAGATAATGCTGGTGAGTGCTACATTCTTCATGGACGTTACAGCATCAAAAAAGCGAATCAGTCTACCCAATCACCAATAAAATCACTGCTTTTGGGAAAGATGAATAAACAAAAGAAGATATCCGAAGTAATTATCGATAAAAAGAGAGGGGGTTATAATTACAAATACACAAGTAGATCCAGCCAAAAAGACAAGTTGATTACAGCCACTATCAAACAACGTGAATTAACTAGGCTAAAATGGCAGACAAAAACAATACACGGTTTTATATATCTCCATTTGCTAATCCCGCCTCGTATTTATACAACTGTAAGCAATTATTATTGCGTTTAAGAGAAAACGGTTCCGCACATATACCATTGTTTAAAATTACTTGCGAGCCGAAAACAAAATGTTTCATCTAATTGATAAGACAGGTTTTAAGTCGCTTAATGATGATAAACGTGTGTTCATGAGAAATACCTAGCAAAATTATAAACATGAAAAATGACCTCAGGTAGTTCCACTGTTTGATAACTTTGACGTCATCACCATGATATTGTATCAACTATTCTGACGTATTCTGCTTCTCCTATTTCGATGACCCAACCAGGGCATACTGGAGGGAACGAGTCGTGCTAAGTACATGGATTGGTGACAAATTATCGTCAAAAACTCAGGAAGCTTGCTTAAAATTTATCAAAATATTCATGAATTTAGCCCAATGACATTTTCGTTATTTGCACATCGTAAAAAATATACCACGAAAGCTTAGGTAAATCATTAATTAAAATAACAAAAGACATTATTCGGAGCCAGAAAGTAACTTACAATGACCTTGTGTGTTAGATGGAGCGCCCCGTCCGATTTCCAATCCAGTTTATATTCGATGGAATAAAGTAATTAATTTTGTTCACCGTTCCGTCCTGATGTTGGCTCACGACTCCAGGTTTTTGATGGTGTCAAATAAGGGTAACATAATTGCTATCCTAATATTGTAACCTACTTGTATGATGGCTCATCTTTTGTTCCCGAAATATTCAGTCTTCAGTAATAAGGATAGTAGGTTGATGAACCTGTGTTAATCCTAACAGATTGCCTTCCAGTGAAGGTCTAGTTTCTCTTTGAAAGTATTCACTGGTAAGGATGATACCACTTGTTCGGGCAAAGCGTTCCAATCATTGACTACTCTATGAGAAAAACGGAATTCCACTTTAAGTTTATTAGATCGCGGTTTATGAACCTTCTTGCTTTGACCTCGGAGATTATCAGTGCTAAAGGGAGCAAGAAGGTAAGACACATTGACACCCAAATCATAATTAAAGATACGGAATGCCAGTATAACGTCACCTCGAGTCCTACCATACGACAAGGGGAAAAGGTTTATGCGTTTTAAACGCTCATTGTAATGGAGTTTAGAAAGGCCCTTCACCAATTTCGTTCCCACACGCTGGACACGCTCAAGTGAGTTAGTATCTTTTACCAGACATGAGCTAGCTGCTTGGATACAGTACTCTAAATGTGGTCATACATAGGTGGGATATAAAATTCGGAACATTTCCTCGTCAAAAGATTTGAACGCTCGGCGAAGTGACCATAACGCACGAAAACGTTTGACAGCGGCTACGTTGCAATGCTTAGTTGTTTTTAGGTCATGACTTATCATTACTCCTAAGTCTTTATGTTCTTGAACGCATGGAAGAGGTTTACCATCACTAGTGTAATGGTAAGTATTGCCGTGACCGATGTGCATTAGCACACTCTTCCTATAATTAATTTCTAAACCTCAACCTCTAGCCCATCTAACTAAATCGTCTAAGTCAGCTTGAAGATCCAGATGATCAGTCTCATTTCTTATTGTTCACCAGATTTTGACGTCATCCACAAATAATAATGTCGACGAGCTAAGTAACAGCGGTAACTCATTTACGTAAAGAAGGAAGAAGAGAAGGCCTAAGATGGTGCCTTAGGTTACACCACTTTTTACCGGCTTCCAATCGGGTAGCGTCCCATTGACCCTCACTCTCTGTCTGCGGTCACACAAGAAGTTTCCTATCCACTCCTGTACAGTGCCTATTATTCCGAAGTTTGTGACCTTCTGCATAAGACCTAAGTGTGAAACCTTGTCAAATCCTTTGGTAAAATCTATGAATATCAAATCGACAGACAGATTTTTATCTAAGGCTGCTGTTCAATTCTCACATGATTTCTCGAGAAGATATAGTGCAAATGATGGTTGGATTATAATGTGTATGTCTTTCAAGTGTATCCTGGCGTTCGAAATGTCTTGCTATCTCCGGAGAAAATGGAGCATAGTAAAAGATATGTTTGAGCCTCACTGATAGTGGCACCAATAGTCCATGTTTTATGTCGAAAAAAATCGTGAATCAAAATTCACCGAGTTGCTAGTGAGATTCAACAGCGGGTCGCTTCTCTTAAGCTTGAAAGGGAATGATTTGACGACTTTGGAGGCTGAATGCCTAATCTTGTTATATGTCCACCCTTCCAAACGAGCTACATTCTCGTAAATCTCTTGTAAATCTTCATCGATATTGATGGCTCTGTGCAGATTTCTTTATTTATTTAGATCAAGGACAGCAAGCCACAACTTTCTGAATGGACGTTACTTAGACTGATGGAGGGTAGAGAACTTTAGTTATCTATTCGTTAACTTGTATTGACACTACGTTGGTAGCAGCGGTCGTATGGCTTTTGATCTACTGCAACAATCTCATGGCACATGCCTCATGGATGAGGCTATAAAATGATATTGATTGTGGTTCTCAAACTTACGCAACAGAAGTACCATCGCTTATTTTCAAATAATAATCCATCCTAAGCATAATGTTCAGCAGATTATCTTTCTTTTGAGTTTCATTCGACTTATTAGCTAAATGTGAGTTTGACTCAACTTAATACACTGTTTTTCACTCTAATAGGCTTGTTAGACTTCCATTTAAGCGTTTATACTATCTATAGCAGTACTAGTTCCAAACACACGATCCCCGAATCTGAACGTGAGATAACTAAGAAAATTCGGTGTTTTACACCTACAGATCAACAATAGTGCACACAGCAGCAATCAGTCGGTATGACATCTTATTAACAAATCCCCATTCACTTCAAAATGTTAGTCTATTTCCAGACTGTTCTTCAAAAGTGCTAAACATTCGGTTGCTGATTTTCACGATATAGTGAGTCAAAATAGACAGTGATGTGACTTATTGATTAGATAGTCGTCTTATGATATGTTCTCATTTTTGGGAGGAGGTCTTTTATAATAGTTACAAAGACAAAAGTGATATTATGAAAAAAACTTGGTCCTACATGTCCACTTTTTTGCATTTCTTTTATTCGTTCTGAATATACCACCATTTTTAACGGTTGTAGACGTTTGTTCACACTCGGTTGACAACTTATATTTCATCACAAAGAGCTTACGTAAGCAGCCTGACTGACGTATCAACATCATCCTGATATACTAAAAGATGGTAAACATATTCTGAGCAGTATCATCAATCTCTTGATAGGTTTACGAAACACTCTTCAGCAGCGCAAAATAAACTAGTCCCGAAATGAATGAACACTAAGAGATACACAGTGAGGCGAAAAGGGGGTCTCCAAGGACAATTGTATTCGTGGAATAAGCACCGACATCAATGAGGATAGGGTAAAACTCAGCACTATCATAACATCCACAGTGGTATGTCTTCTCTGTAAAGTTGTGTGCTCTAGCACAGCCTCTCCTGTTGCAACCTTGGCACTCAAAAATTCTATTGTAGGTGATTGTACACCCATCAATGTGACTATAAGGAATAGAAATTCATCGTCAGAAATGCTCTGTGCCTCACGTCTCCCAAGAAGATCAGTCAATGTATTAACCATATAATCTAGTCCTGAGAATGTCTCACCAGTCGACGAAAAACACGGGAATCTGGGCCGTAATCCAACTGTCAAATAAAATGAACCATAATTTTCCCAAAAACCTTGAAAAATAACTACGTTTTCTCGACGATTCCTCAACAGCTCCGAGTCTTAGAGACAGCTTTGATCTTCCTCTCAGTTTTCAGGACAAAAACAACATGATGCTTTGGGACGATGTAGATAGGAAACTCGGAATTTGGACTACTATCGGTTATATGGCTGACCTAAGTGAACGAATCAAATAACAAAATCATCTAAGACTTCGTAAATCGTTTATGGAGGATATTCTACTGGGTAGTCACTTGCTGAACTCCGAAAGGGGTGCTGATATGCCACTTATTTTACTGTTTTTGTGCTGCGGCATCATCATAAACATCCCAAGGGAGTCCAACCAACTTTTTTTAGCGAAAGAAGTATTGTTGTGAAAGCTATCTCAGAAAACACAGACCCTGACAACATAATCTATTTTATTCGCGAGCAAAAGTTCATACAGCTGTCCTTTAAGCTTAGGAATATATAAATCCAGTAAGTGGTACAATCAGATAAGAAGGATGGAGATCTCAAACATTGAGCAATGAAAATAATCTTACCTTCTCTCCAAATATCGGTTGCTACTCTTGAGGCTCATGTGCCAAATGACCTAGGTTACGATTTGGAATCCGCTTGTATTTAAAGACAAAAACCACCAACTTTGAAAACCCTACGTATCTAGGTTTCCTATTCATACCCATAAACTTAATTCAGATATACTAGAAAAGGACATTCATACTTCTCAAATCAAAAGGATCATCAGTTTATATTCAAACGTTGCGACTTCACTGAACAGAATGGATGAGTAGTGTGAAGTGAGCATCGTTAATAATACTTATCTGATAGGAATATCTGAAACATGAGCATATCAGCTCATAGACCAGAAGTTGGCCATGATCGGCCTATATTTGTTTTGCGACGGCAGAAAAACAGGAATGGAGGGCGGAACAGCCCCGTACCTATGGTTCTGCTTGGTGGCACATCAAGTGTATACTCAAGTGTTGACCAGTTTTGATTACCTGTATTATACTCGGTGAGATTTTCTAAAACCATAAGGTGTCTAGGTAATGTCATCTACAGGAAGTTAACTTGTGAGGTCGCCTACGCTGGAGGAATTATCAAATCCTATTCGTCTCGGACACACCCATAGCTTATTTTGGGTGGCATCGGTCATTGTAAAGTCAAGTTGTCTGGATACACGTACGATGGAGTGTGCAGCTATATTGTGGCTTGTTCTTTCAACCTCATTCAAGAATCGCAACTGTTTAAAGACACGAATTCAGCAACTCAATGTAAAAAACACCGCAACGCTTAGATTGGATCTCTTAAAACAAAGGATGACTAGTTGATAACATCTAAACCCTAGCTCTACCGGGTACAAAAGTTTCGCGCCGTCAAAGCCTCCAGTTCTTCTGTATCAACTGAGCTCAAACGTCCTGCTAATAGTAGGCATTAGACTTTCAGCTTTAAAAACGAGTTTACAGCAAGTGGAATGATCGACCCTCACCAATATCTTTTACTATGTACTATCTTACATTCTACAAAACAGCCTGTTTTGCAAACGGCCCTCAAAAATTACGAGCGAAATACATCAAACGGTAAATTTGCCTGCCAATAGAAAAGCTTGTTTCGTCATACCCCCTCCCACCGATGAACTAAATCCAAAAATCTCCAGTTGCTAGATACTGATTGCCAAGCCAGCAACGACGATTACGCTTCAGAGCTCCTGACAAGACAGTATTCCTGAACATTTCAATCGTTTCACACAACTTATATTAACGAGAGCTTTACCTGTGACCCAAGAAATGCCCCAGAGTTATACACAAGTTCCAGTTTGAGGTATCAAAAATGTAGCTTTTAGAAAAGGACATTTCTAGCCAGGGAAATATTTCGTTATCCAATGCTGAGCGAGGCAGCTTCAATCTTTGCAACACCGCTTATTGTGATTCCCTCGCATTCCCTAAGCTTAGGCACGGTCCCAGACAAATGTCTGTTAATGCATATCAAGCACACTTAAAGGAAACCAATGCAGTGAAGCTCCTGGTTCTAAATAAGCACAACTGAATGTGCCGTTTGGGATTGATAATAAACACCCATTCAAATGCAAAGGAATCATCATCAAGTACAAAAACCACACTTGTTCCACTTAATAGTAACTTATTTCAACACTTATTACTATCTAAGGTGCTAAAAAATGGGTGGAAAAGACACATTTTCTGTCTGAGGAAGAAAACACATTCGGTCAATATGTTGCGAGATATATCCAAAACCATCCTTAAACCTCCTGTGTGAATCAACCTGATGGATACTATTGCCATTCCCAACAGTGTATAATTTACAGAAGGGAATACGAAGCCGCCTCAAAAGTTTATTTCATTAGAACACGCACCAAATGACAGACTAACATACTACACACGGTACGTGTTAATGAATGATTCCATTGTTAAGAATGTAAGAAATAAAATAATGATATTTAACAAGCATATACATCAAATTATAGGAACGAGTTATCAGGTGCTTTCAAAAATCTACATTTGGTAGGTTAAGGGAAGCATATACATGAGTGGTAATCCGATTGTAGCGGTAAATAAATCCTCAAAGTAGATAGTCCTGTAAGTCCTCGGCATTGATGCTGACCTCATTGGATTTGCTGGACACATCCTAGATTAAGGCTCTCGGTCACGCATCCGTACCAGATCACGAGGGGGCACGTCGTGCTACATATCCCTTGTAATTACTAGCCGGCTAAGACCGAAAGCTTCTCGAAATATCAATGGCCTTCCAAATATACCTTTGAATCCCTTCATTTCTGATTTCTGATTTGACAGAGTTGGCATTACTTCGAACTTGCTACTGGTTAAGGCGTTGTCAAACTCCAAATGCTTGTAGTATCGTTATGATTAGTCAGATGTCCATGTGAGCGCAGTAATAAATATATGAAAACACATAAATAAAATATTATTGATGAAAATCAAACTCTCTGAAGGCCAGGTAATTAAAGAGCTTAATAAATTCAAGCACATACAAACTCAAGTCCAAATGATAAAAATGATTGTGAACGGGAAACAAGAAGTGTTCACACGACAGGCTTCCGTATCTAAAAGCATTGGATTCCCATTCTGTTTAGGTAGGAGCCCGACACACTTAACGAGAGAGGGGAAATTATTAGTAAATTATAGCGAAAAACTGTTCTGAGTCCTTAAGAATGTGTAAAATGTCTTCACAAAGTATTGCTGACCACTCATAAAGAGTACGTGTAACCACAATCCATTATACTATACTATGCCCCTAATTTTTGAGTATTGTCCAGAAGTTGTGTGTTGGGGCTGAGCCCAAGCAAGTAGTTAAGGTGCCAGTGGGTATTTACGATGATATAAGTCATTATTGCTGACAAGGTTTTGCAACTGAATATATAAACATATTATATTTTTGCGAAAACTTGAAAAACAACAACTTGTCGATACATCCAGAACTAATGAATAGTGATTCCTATTATATGTGATATTCACAAGTTCGCTAGTTAGTTTTTTGGTTCTCTAAGGCATTTTTATGTCAGAAAAAACCTTGTGTACATACTAGATTTTCCAGAATTATTTTCACAAAATGAACACAACAATCTCACGTGGACTGTAGACACAACTTCTACTCCTTAAGATTTGTCAAATGCTGGAATTCGCTGCCGATTGAACTTGTCTAAGAGACT
Source organism: Schistosoma spindalis (assembly GCA_946903255.1). NCBI lineage: Eukaryota > Metazoa > Platyhelminthes > Trematoda > Strigeidida > Schistosomatidae > Schistosoma > Schistosoma spindalis. The sequence goes on from OX336423.1 coordinate 14,115,213, forward strand.
TCCCAGGAGTCCTTTAAGAGGAAACTTGACCTGATCTTAAGGACTGGGGATAACATATTACTATGATTTACGGATTTTTCCTCTACTCTCGTTAATGTATCTAGGTTCCTGCCTGGAGGTATTGGTGATCCACTGCTACTAGATACAGAAGACCGATAGGCGAAAGCTACTTCTGTTCCGTCAACAAGCATTTGAACCGCGCCTGGTATCACGTATGTTGTGCAACTATTTTTAACGCAAGGGCTAGTAGAAGTAAACAGGTCTACAATTAGTCGATATTAAGAAATTGGATATTTTTCTTAAATATGTTGAATTCTTTAGCGTTTATAGGCGGGTCATTGAAGGTGATCGGTCTAGTTAACTTGAAGTATTAACTTATTCACACGATATGATGGAGATCCATGACTTGTGAAGATCAATAATAAACCCTATTATCATGAAAACTCAGAGTCTTCCGGAACGTCTTGCAGAATATTTTGTGATTTGTGGCTTGCCCAAGAATCCAAGCACATATGACGTTTCCAAGGTTAGCATAATAATTTTTAATTATTACTTGTTCAAGATCCTTACACATGCTGAGGAGATAATCGCTCCAAATACTTCGATTGACTTTACGAGATTCCCTGAGCCTATTGTTGATATTAAGGTGGGGTATATTGTTTCGTTTGTTCAACAAGTTCTAGATTGTTAGTTTAAGAGAAAAAGAAGAAATACCGGAAGGGTATACATGCATTAAATACAGTGTCTCTGGAAAACACAAAGCCAACATCCTTTTGAATTTTGGAGAGGAGGCCTGTATATGTTATCGTAGAGGACGAGACCAACCGTTTATAAAAGATATCGAGTACGTTTATTGTCTATTATTTATACAACGCTTTACCTACATGTTCTTTCTCTTTCATATTTACTTTCGTTCAGTCAAATCCAACCCCCAACTTGTAGACACAATGCGACTATGTCTACTTGGTTTGCCTTATTCACTGAATCTAGTTATGTCTGGCTAAAAAATGGGCTGTTCGCCGAATTTTTTGCATCAATATTCGCTAGTCAATCCTTATTTTGTGTCACAAGCCGACTAAGTTGACCCACTTCTGGTTGCTTTGTAAAACGAGTTCTTATCACTACCAGGAATTTTGTTACCTTTAGAATTTTCGGAAATTTCAACCAGCTCCTGAAAATGGTTGTAGAAAGCCTTACTACTTGGGAAATAGATCATGAATATTGTGATTCTACATTTAAAGGTTAATTTATACCGTCATTAATCTGAAGAATTTTTTTTCCAGACAGTTAAGTTTTTCGAAAGGTTCATTATATCATAAAGTTCTTTTACATGTGCTTTACCATAATGTTCGTATTTAAGTCGGCGGAATTTTATTATAATTCAGCTATCTAGGACCAGTGCAAATATGTCGCTGAAGTTTCCTGACATATACACTACACAAATGCGTACAATTAACAATGATGCTATTTGTTTAGTAGTGTGCTTTAAATAAAGAACGGATTCTTATGGAGTTATGCTTCGGATAAAATCTGCATCAGAAGCGATCGTTTCATCTTATTTTGCTTTCACGCCACGTTGCTACGTAGGGCTTTTTATCTTCAGTTGTAAGCGTTTTAGACCTTAAATAAAACCATCTACAGAGTTGGGATGTCTTCCGGTTTTGTTTATGGGATTTCTCACAGACACAGTCTCTACCTTGTTTGTTTGGCTTGGGATTAGAACACAGTCTAACCACAAATTTAATTCATGAAGTCCTTGGATTTACTGACGTATTGGCACTCTAATGTTTTCTTCAGATCATTTGACTAAGGATGGTATAGAACTGTAAATTCGTTGCGACACCCTTTATCCTTAAGGTAGTTAGAATCTTCTGCGAAGTTATTCTCATCATCGATTAACAATTTCTCCCCAACTAAATATCTTCTGCATAAACGTTCCACCTGAACTACTCGTAGGTACTACTTCTGGACATTAAGAATAATAATTAAAATAGCAAAGTCGTAACACGAGTTGGAAAATGAATGTGATTAGTCAGCATAAATACTCTGCGAAGATTCAGATGGTGATAGCTACGCATTGAATGCGCGTTTCGTTCGACTAAGTAAAACCAGTTTTTTTGGCTTTGCTTATGTCCACACTAATCACGACTTACTGATATATCTGATGCAAAAGAATCCATTTTGTTCTACTCGAATGTACGAAGACTGGTCGTCTGCTACTATAGGTTTGAGCACTACATCATTTAGGCAACTATTTTCCATAAATTGCATCCAAATTCAGGATGTTATAATATACTATAGAACTGTGCCATGTGCCTATGTATCACATGTTCGAGGAAGACCCACCTTATCAAAAATTTGTATTCTGGTGTACTTTAAGGACAATGAGCACTGACAAATTTATGTACCTTAGACGAAAAAATATCTGGCTGTATTTATGAAGTATAGGAAAGATCATTGTCAATATCTCGATACTTCAATTATAAATGTATTTTTGTGATATCGTAATGAACAGAAAATTATGTCTTTGACGTTTCACGGCTTAATGTGACATGATTTTCATGAATAGTTTTGACAGTTTGAGGAGTACAGAAAGGTATCTGAGGAAACTGCTCATGTTTCTTGATAATTATACTGGAAATTAGATGACCATTAATTTGGATATACAATTGACGATGAAAATTTATTTGGCAGCCTAAATCTGACATTTTTGTACCCCCTATTTTCGCGAACTAAAGTTTTGTATTGTTGTCTTAAGGCAAACTACTTTCAAATATTTCGCATTAGGATCATTTGTAATTTAAGTCTGGTAATTTCCTGTTTTGTCTCGTCATTTTTCCCAATTATTGTGATTTGTCACTTAAAAAATCTTAATGATTTTTCTTTCCGAAATCAACAGCACTTTGGGAGAGAAACAATGCCCTAAAACTAACGCGGTGGTTTTGTCAAGAACTATTGGAGGTCGTGCTGCGGACTTACCCAGTTCTTTAACGAACCGTTTGTTTTTATCATATCTACGAGGTACTGCCGAGAGCAGCATTGACTGCCTAGCAGTAACTGACCTATGTATTATCATCCCTGAAAAACAAGAGACTTGTCCTCCAGCTTACCGACAAGTCACGGAACCTATATGCATAAGTTCAGTGAGTTTTACTTTTGCATAATTTAATTGTAATATTTCTAGGGGTTCATAGATGGGATGCCTTGAAGCCTAGTCGAAAGTTGACTTCATACTGAGGATCTCCGTAACTAAAATTCGAAGACTTTTCGGTTGGAAACTTCTTCAAAAATAGCCTTTTCAAAGACGTCTATCCCATATTCCAGAAAATCTTACTACAGCTAAATGAATAAATTATTCACACAATTCTCAATCATATTCAACAATCTCCACAGCTATCATGTGTTCACCAATGAGTAGCTTCAAAAAATCATTCCTGGAATTCTAGTGATAAGCCGTGACCAGTGGAGCTAATCTGTGTTGAATGTGAAGTAGTTACCCACTGAAGACTATGGAAGATGACCGCACAATGTTGTGAATTAATTGGAATTAGAGATTAACACTGTTGGAGGTTGACTCAGTGGTCCAGAGCCTAAGTGTTCGTTCATGAGACCTAAAGTCCTGGGTTCGATTCCCGCGTACAGGTTCGTGGATGTGCACTGCTGAGATTCCTATACTAGGACAAAACGGCGGTCCAGTGACTCCAGGTTTTCAATGGTAGCCTGACTTCAGTCGGTTCATGATTGCAGCGAGATTCTTAATTAAGCTTATTCGTTTACCACGTGACTATCGTAACCATTTGTTGGAGACTCTATGTGATATGGCTGAGAATCGATCACAATGGCGTAGGTGTATATACTCTCTGTCTTCCATCAAACTATGAGATTAAAATTGCCTTATATCTTTCTACGAACTAATTTTTTCTTGTACTATATCCTTATATGCAATTTTTCTTTTATATATTACCACCATTGAATTAACTACTTCTATCAATTTGGCGTTCATTTTGTGCTAATGCGGTATGACAACTTGGACCGATGAATATATGTGCCTAGTCCTACGTTGTAGCTGACTGGCTTTTTTCAGATTACTCATCTATTTTAACGATCCTTCCTGTGCTACTCACATATAACATAGTTCCGAAGTTTTTTTTTATCTACAGTACTGGGATCACAACACAGTTATACTATTTTTGCACCATTTATATCAATCAATTTTTCGTCACTAGTTACAAGGATACCTATAATCCAGTTTATTGATTTACATTATCCATATGGCCGCCAATAGTTGGCATTTCTTGGGTTCGTACTATTTTCTTGAAATTGCTATGTCGAGTGCGATTTATTCGCCACTGTACTACAAGTGTACCACGTAAATTACAGGATGTCTTGGTTGCGTCCGAATTTGATGTATATGTAGTGGTTTTAGACCTGTAGCCTAATATTGTGTAGATTTATAATTGTTGGGCTATAAATTACTCAACGTAAATCTCATTAGATTGATACTTCTATATGTATTTTAGTACAAAATCTACACATTTCTTTTCATCATAATTTATGTTCATATGATTACTTCCCTTTTATCTGTTTTATTACTATCTCTAGTTCAGATTAAAAGCCTATATTTGTTATCGCAAGTCACTTGTGAAACAATGTATAATTTCATATAAACCTGAGGTATTATATTGGTATAGGGTTCCAAACGTCGATTACAATTTTTCAAATCCCAGTATAAATAATGAAACTTCACAGTATTCCTTTGCTGTTCCCAACAAACCATCGAGCGACTCTCCTGAAATGTCTGACCAATTCAACAATGGGATGGATGATAAAACCTGTTCAGATTTTACATCAGGTATGTTAATTTAGTCAAAAAAGTTTCCTTAAGTTGTAAGTAAAACCGTAAGTTGTTGATTTCAGTCGTAACCCACCACTTTGGTATTTGACTATAGAAACAATATCTTACCTCGTAATTAATGATGAGAAAAACTACATAGAGTGTTATTAAACATTAAAAAAAGCTCATCGAGACGTCAAGTCCCTTACTCCAATAATCGCTTTATGATGTGATAGACAAAGCCTTGATTAACACTGATGATTAAATAACATATTTTTTTCTAGTTAATGAATCTTTTATTGTAAACAGATGGTTTCAGTTTTTGTCCGTTTGTAAAATACAAAAGGTACAAACCATTGAAGTATAAATTGTTTATCATTAGCACTGTTCATTGGGAACTGTAATACTAATAAAATAATGTATTTTCAAACTTCGAACGAATCTGTTCTAATAGTAACTGTTAGTCTCCTTAACAGATTATTATAGTTTTAACCTACTCATTTGAAGACTCCAGTACTTTTTTATTATCCTGTCTATAGTTTTCTGTATGAGAGATTTCCTCTGATTGTCTAGTCCCAGGTAAGAAAAGTTGAGTCAGAGTCCAACTACCAACTGGTTAAAATGGAAGTTTCTAAATAGATGAATCACAGCTTCTTTTCTCGACTGAGGCAACAAATATTAAGAAGTTAGACTACGTATAACTATTTGTGAGGAGAGACATCCGTTAATCTACCTTTCAAGTTTAATAATTTACATGTTCTTGAAAATATTAATCTCCTGGTTACAGTACATCTTACTTCCACACTGATAAAAATTATTTGACAGTACAGTGAAGGTTTTAAGTAGGATCAAAAATACCTATGAATTTCCATCGTTTTTATCACGTTAAAAATGTTTCATACTATAAATCAATGTTAGTCATTGAATCACTATAAAATAGACACAATATGAAGCAGTTATTTTAACTGTTTCCATAACATTCTGCATCGTCAATTATATTTGGTTATCGAAGGTCATCTTAACTCATTCTTCGTTAAAAACGGCCATCAGAGGCGTAAAATTGTTTGTTACTTTCTGCTTTAGAATTTGAACTGAACTGTTTTATTTTGTTTAATTTTATTTGTTTGATGAAAATAAAGAATCTCAAGTTGCTCCATTAGATCCGGATATATTTCAAGTAGCTAATTTCTGTCTTCCGTGGGGTGCATCAATTGAATCATGGTCTGTGAATCAAGATCCACCTGAAGTTAATTCTTTCACGTTTATGCTTACAAATGAAGCTTACCAAAAGGTTGGTATGATTTTCCCCCCTGTAATATATATAGCATTCTAACTACGACTCAAAACTCATATTCTTTTTGATGAGTAGTGATTACACATTTGAGTGATAACTAACTTGTCTAAACGTTTTAAACTTATCGTACTACAAATTAAATCGTTTTCCCTGTTATGACATCTGTGCTTATTGATAGTAAATCCTATAACTCTGTTGTTATTGTTTCATTTTTCACTCGATCGATAAGTATCAGTAATTTCTACTTTACAAAACCTCTAATTAGAATAACAGAACTTGCAGTATGTAGTCACAAGAAGTTTTAATTTATCTAATTTGTAAATAAAAAAACTATTTGAGTAAATTAATCGACCATAGTGCATGAAAGCCTCAGGAAATAAGTGAATGATGCAGTTTGGATGCAAAACTGAGCTACCCATTTCTAGCTAACTAATCGTTACTTTTTCATCGGTAAAAATATAGCATTTTATTGCATGACTGAACTGTTTATTAGATATTCCTTTGATATGTGCAGAATAATTCTGTGGAGCATAATTATATCGGTTTTGTGTTTTCATTATCCTAATTATTGTGACTTACGGTGTCCGGGGTTTGATACTGATGCACATCCTCCTTATATACTAGCCCAGCTACTCGAGAGAAAAGACGAGTGGGGAAATATTATTTAACTAAACTATATATATATATATATATATATATATATATATATATATATATATATATATATATATATATTACAAGATCATGTACCGACCTAAGTCAGACGACCATGCTAAACCTGGAAGGACTGGGCCGCCGTTTCGTTGTAGTATAGGAATCTCATCAGTTCGCATTCACCCCCTATACTGATAGTTGTTATGTGCTCACTAGCAACTATCTATGGGGAATTTCCGGCATTCCAATGAGAAAGCCATGACCAATGAAGTTTAACCTTGTCGAGTGTGAAGAAAGTGCCCATCTAAGATAATGGAAGATAGCAGTGCAAAATTGCGAATCGTGTACAGAAAGCAAGAGGAATAAAAAGCGAGTGTCTAACGCTGAAACTGAGCCAGTTGGTACGGAAGGTTCAACTAAGATATCTAGAAAATTCTAGGCCATTGGTTTACCTGACCTCTGGGGTTCTGAAATAATGATTAACAGGCAAGCCTGTTCATAGTCTTTGGTCACCATGGGACTGCATCTCTTAATGTTTCTTCATTTCCTTTTGATTTAAACCTCTAAGTCAAAGGCCCGTAGATTGGCTTCCTCAGAAAATTATCCACTTTGGTTTGGACTCCTGAGCAGTATCCAAAGCCACACCTATCAATTTTTCGTGTGATGCATACTATTTTCGGTCCTCACTTGTACCAGATTTTGTGTAAACTGAGTAAAAAGCAAGCTCTTCATCACTCACTAGTTTGTCATAGCTATCCATTGTGTATTCGGCAAAAAATATCTCCAAAAAAGAAATAATGAATAATAAATGATGTAAATAATAATCGTTAGTAAATTCAATAAATATCGCTAAAAATGTTCTTGAATTATATTTGTTTAGCTACATAGTTATTTATCTTATATTCAATCTGAACGTGATGAAACCTTGATTTTAATGACCATCAACAACTTTATTTGTTTGTCTGTTCAAATAACTTTTATCACATGTTATTCTATTCTGTATAGGCTTAGATTTGACTAGTTTTTATAAATATTAAAGTTAGATTTAGTTCTTACTACAGAATTGACGCTTAGGACATCGTTTCTAGCGCTTGTCTAAAAAATAACACTAATGTTAAGGGATCGGAGACAGTCGTCAGGAATCTCTACTTGACTCATACTACATGCTAATTAGCATTCATCGACAAGTCGTACCTGTAATCTTGGGGGAACTGATGCTTCCTGTAGGATTTGAACTTACGTTACTCAGCTTCATAATCTGAAACGTTACCACCAAGCTATTGGGACTGCAGCCTGAGGAATGGGATCCGATCGCCAAGCATCGAATGAGTAGACAAATATGGTATTTCAAAAGTTGAAATCATGAGTCAATTAAAGCTAGATCACTATGGGAAACCTGGAAGCACTGGGCTGCCGTTTCGTCCTAGTATGGGACTCCTTAGAAGTGCGCATCCACGATTCCACCTCCGCGAGATTCGTACCCAGGACTTATCAGTCTCGCGCTCAAGCGCTTAACCATTAGACCACTGAGCCGGCCGGCATCCAACGGTGTTAATGTCTAACTTCAACCAATCCAAAAATTTGCGCCATCGTACAAATATGATATTGGTTACTACTCAGTGATTAATTAATTGCGGTGTATCAATCTCAAAATAATGATTATAATTGATTAATTCTGATGTTAAATTCATCATTCTGTTTGATTGGTTTACGTCATTAAAACATCATAGATTCAATATCATGATATAAATGTGATAATAACATTTCTCTGTTTACTTTTTTCTCCTGTGTGTGTATCGCCTAGCTTTATGGTGTTGCGCTTACTTTCTATGAACCTTATATTGAAAAATTAGATCTACATAAATGCTACTGTTTAGGAGTTGATCCAGAGTTAATTAACTCCAGATCTAGTACAGATTCAGTAAATCATGAAAATGATCCTAATGAAGAGGCAATAGCTAAACGACAACGTCATTTTTTAGCATCACGTGTTGGTGATCGTGTTATTGGTGTGACAAAAACTCTTTGTATACTTTCTCGTTGGTCATTCACTTTACCATTTTCTAATTTTTTGGGATTTCTATACAGTCGATGTTTGTTATCAAATAATTTGGATAATATTCCATTTGAACGGTAAGAATTACTTTCCTGTTTTTTTTGTCAAAATCTATTTATCGTACTTATCGCCAGCATTACACGCTGGTGAGCGGTCTATGCTCCTTCACGATGATTAACAGGCGTAAATAAATAAGTAATCGATATACACTTCTATATCAAAGTGTATTCATATATTTAATTTATTTCGATAAATTTAAACAAAACATGAATAACAAGATTTGTAGCATTCAGAAAAAAAGGAATTCATCTTATTTAACCAGTTGCCAACAGACTAAAATAACAAAAAGTATCGTTTTTTGATAAACAAAAGTTTGATATACATTAGTTAGTGAAGTTAATGAAATAGGGTGTTAAAATTATCACAAAATGTCCATAATAAGAGGAGAAAAACTCTGATTATAGTAGTTCAGATTGACACGTATTTATATGTTACTTGAAAAAAAACACAACAATAATTAGGCTAAACCTCTCTACTACTTAATTATAACAATTCAATATTTATGCCCATTAAAGTTAAAAGGAGACAACAAGAAGAAGTGTGTTAATGTTATGGATGCTACTCACAAGATTGTTTGTAGGTGTGTACCGGAACACAACTTCGAGGCTGTCAGTAGTCGGATGGAGAGTAGAGGATCAGTATATTATATATATATATATATTCTCCTTCTCTTCAAATTATCATTGTTTTGTGTGGCGCATATATATTTGGTGCCCCCCTGTACCAATATTTATGTGTTCAAATAAATAAATAAATAACACATAGATAAGTGACAAGGAGGCACCAAATACATATGCGCCACACAGATCTCACTTGATTTGTGTGAGGGCTGTGATACTGCACGGGTGCCCAAACCGATGCAGGCGGTTTTCTAGGGGGCCACACCCCGAGCCTTTGACCTAAAGATCTGATCCACAAGGTAGTGGAGCATCGTAAGAAGATGCAGTCCCATGGAAGCCGGTGACCAAATATTGGTTCATATGTCATTTGTTCCTTCAGGATACTGGATCCCATGTGCACCATTGATTTGGGATCCGGTTAAAGTACCGGACATTCTCTTTTCGTTTTCTCATTTTCGTAAACAACACCCGTGATGCGAGAAGGCAGTGAGTAGGACTTTCCTGGCAGAGGCTGTTTACGTGTGACCGTGTGAGAGCATTTGGAGAGGGAGAGTGGACTCTCCCTACTGTCGGCCGTACCAGGGCATTTGGGGGCTTAGAGGATCAGTACACGAAAAAAAAACGTTGTAGATGGAACACTAGAAGGTCAGACGAGAAGATAGTTCAGATTGCAGAAGACACCACAGGATGCTAATGGATGATCGAATGCTTTATATACGTGTTTCACAAATACTCTGTAATCTTTCACAATAAATATTCATTCTTTCTATCCATTGTCTGGTCCTATACCAAGATCATTTAAACCAGCTCTTTATTTACAAATGAATTAGATAACATATTGACATAACCTTAGCTATACGATATTACAAAATACGATTGCCAAATTTAGATACTTTGATTTATATGACCAAACTAGTGACGCATACACTAGTACAAGCGACCTAGAGTTCCTATTAGTCCTTTTTCCACCTAGCACTGCCTGCTAAGTTCAGAAAACCAATCGCAACCTTCACGATATGGATCATATATTTCAAACATACTTGGTTTATATACAAACCAGATAGACCATATCGTCCCATAAAATGAAAAATAACATTTGCACAAGATCTAGCAAAAACTGGATGTGATTGTGAGAAACTGTTACTGATAAATTGGGAATATCTCAAGAGTATTTATAGTCAATAGGTCAAATAAGACTTTATAATGAAAGGAATATATATATATATATATATATATATATATATATATATATATATATATATATATATATATATATAATATAGTCATTTAGTAGTCATACAATAAAAGTATTCGTATAATATTGGTCCGTAAATAGATCCCGACAGTTACCACTGATTTATTATCGTCCGGATATAACACATCTGGTTTTTTTTATAAATAACTGATCTTAGCTGGGACTGCCTCTGCGAAACCTTAACCAGTGTAGTTCAACAATGTCGAGTGTGGGGTAGTTGTTCACTGTGAGCAATGAAAGATATTCGTGCAATATTGCAAATTAACTAACTTTAGACATTTACTCCATTGAATGCCGACTTGCAGTGGTCTAGAGGTGTCAGATTTTCGTGTACGAAACTAAAAGCATTGGGGTCGACTTTTTATGGTGCGTCTATAAACATGCACTACTGACGATTCCCTACTAGGATGAAGCAGCTGCCGAGTACTTCCTGGTTTTCTGTAGATCTCCACCACAAGTCGGTTTGTGATATAAATAAAATTAAATTTTTATTTCTGAATTAATCAGTTCGCTTGTTTGTAATTTTGGTTAAGTGTGGTACTTTTTTTAGTAGTTATCGATATTTGTTTTCATTTGACTTTTGTATAAAACACTTTTCATATCTAGGTATTTAGGTTATTTCTTATTTGAAATTCCTTTTCCTGATCGAGCAATACCAAGTATATCGATTGATGTAAGTCTTTTTATCCTTAGCTAGGTAATTTTCTATTTCTAATTGTATTAAATATTTAGACAATGTGAAACGGTAGACAGTATACTATAAAACCTGTGGGTTTTTATTCGATACGGTTTGTGTTATTTTCTTCACTAAACGATAGATCCTATAGTCAGGATTTCGCTTTCAGATTATCTATTAAAGGAAATTGTGTATAAGTTTATTTATCAACATCTTGAGCGGTCCGTTTATAAATACCTCTCTTAATGAGGGTATACAATCATCTGTCTCTACCGTTCCAATCCAGCAATAGGATTACGCTCGTATACTCAATCTCTCGAATTTAACCACGGATGACATTCTTCGAACAGCCTTGAGGAAGGTATGTGGTAGTGGTGGTGTGGATCCATCACCCTTCAGTATGTAGGTGATATTGATTTGCTGTGTGATGACACCGAAGACTATCCAAATTACTGTTATACTTTGTGGCGAACTGTTGAGAATATTCAAGGAGTTCATCTTGGAGTGATTGTATTAGTTCTGTTTGTAAGGTAGCAGTCCAGATTAATCGACGTATAAGGAAGGCCAGTGTGAATTACGCCAATGTAGGTCATCTTTTATGTCCTCGCATCGTTAGTCTGTCTATCAAAGATCAAATATTTAAAACCTGGCATCCTGAAGATTAGGTTGCTCGGAGACTGTTCGATCACCATTGTCTCAGAAGAATTGTCCATATTCTGTAGCAACATACTGCGGATAGTCTCAAGCTCTCTCAGTGTTAGTTCGGACATAGTAATGATAATTCAATTAGTATCACCATGTTGAGGCATTAATTTTTGTGACTTCAATTATTTTGAGACTGTAGAACTGGATAAAATTAGAAGTGGTTTGTTGATGGCGTTGAGCCGTAGAAGCTAGCTATGTATTGCTGGCATTCATCGGTCCATTACGTCTCTTTGGTTAGCGTTTCACAGATGATATTGTGATGTGTGCTACTTATGTAGATATAAGTAGTATATGACGTGAGTCATAAACAGAATGTCTGGCAGCAGAGAGACGAGAAGATCGAACAGTAAAGAATGAAGACAGAATGCAATTTATATGAAAATGCAAGAACAAAGGAAGTCTGAGTCATTTGAGACAGTTGATGAACATTTTGCAAATTGAGCATTTAATATATGGTTGTTAGATTTTACTAACTAGTTCTGTAATTTGTTGTTTAATACATTCGATTGTTCCCATTGGTGTTCTTGTTCGCTACAATATAACTAATATGGTTGATACGTTATCAGACTATGGCTCATGTTGTAATTTTCTACCATATTCTTCCTCTGTGTGACATATACCTTCTCACCTAAAAGATATCTTTTTGACTGTATTTTCTACTAAATAATAGTTTTTTTTTCAATTATTAACATACTGTACAACTTTTACATTTCCTAACAACTTCTAGCTATGTGCTGCTCCTATTCTAATTCAACGTCCAGATGACACTAATGCATCTTCTTCAAGGTAGGTATACTCTTCATACTTTTGTCTTAGTAAAGTTTCTTAAGAAAATATGTTCGCTAATTTGAAGAAATATTTAGTGTTTTTTATTTATTTATTTATTTATTTTAACACATAGATATTGGTACAAGGAGGTACCAAATACATATGCGCCACACAAATCTCACTTGATTTGTGTGAGGGCTGTGATACTGCACGGGTGCCCAAACCGATGCAGGCGGTTTTTTAGGGGGCCACACCCCGAGCCTTCGACTTAAAAATCTGATCCACAAGTTAGTGAAGCATCGTAGGGAGATGCATTCCCATGGTAGCCGGTGACCGTCGATTGGTTCATACGTCATTTGTTCCTTCAGGATACTGGAGCTACCCCATGTGCTTCATTGGTTTGGGATCCGGTTAAAGCGCCAGACATTCGCTTTTCGTCCTCTCATTTTCATAAAAAACACCCGTGATGCGAGAAGGCAGTGAGTAGGACTTTCCTGGCAGAGACTATACACGCGTGGCCATGTGAGAGCGTTTGGAGAGGGAGAGTGGACTCTCCCTACTGTCGGCCGTACCAGGGCATTTGGGGGCATATTTAGTGTAGTTTTTAACATTTATTCTTTTCAGTTTAATGCTTCATAAAATCAGTTTGATAAATGCATACTGAATAACGATAGATGAGAAATCAATGAATATGTAGTAGAACTATTAAGCCTTTTAACTTCTACATAACTTCATTTAAATTAGTATAATCTAGATATCGTTTGTTGTTAACACCACAAATCAACTACCTAAACATTGAAATTAAAATTCATTTTCACTTAAATAAGGCTTGATAATATATTTGTTATCTACAACTTTAACACTTTGAACTGAAAGATAAAACTATGTACCAAACAGATCATGTTATGTTTTGAGTTATGCCATTGTAAGGTGATTATTTTTAGTTATTCACTTAACCAAGGTTCACGCCTACATATTCTTTTCTGAATCAGTTCAATTATATACATAATATTGTGTACATTATTATTATTCATTGTGTTGAGAGGTACCCTTATTAACTAAATCTTCATCGTTTTACTATGTGTAGCTAGTTGACGAAGCATTGATTAGCATACACTTAACTAAATTCAATCCGAAGAACATAGTTGATATACATAAACCTTGGATTATTTTATTCAATTGATGTTTGAATAAGTTTACTTTTTAAGTAGTTAGTTCTGTTCTTAGTTTTGAATGAAGTAGAGAATAAGAAACATTTGTTACTCAGCATTACACTTACACCACAAAAGATACAATACTAATTGATTTAGAAATAGACTGGAAGAAAGCTAGGGATGATGAAACATAGACATGTAATAACAGTTCATGAAGTTATTGACTGTTTAGATCACTCTGTGTTGATATGTTTAGATTACGTGATCAGGATCCATGCTATTATCATTACCACTGGTTAGATGATATGACTCAGAATCGGTTGAAATGGTACATTTCCATTTCACATTATATTTTATCTCATGAATCCATCCCGAACCATATCGTCTAGACCTAAGCTGTTCTACTACCATTAATACTGTTACTACTCTGAGATTCACCTTGACAATTTCATCTCATTACACTGATATAGGGTGTGCCAACTTGAATCAATAAATATAATATTCAAAGTTCTACATTCCTTATAATTGACTTTGACTACTAACAAAAGATATTCATACACATACCATGTAAAATTTACCTTTAATAATTGTACATATATTTACATGAGTATATTTAATAGATTGTTAAATTCGTCATATTTTTACTACCCCATAATCTATTTACCTTTTTAATGAAATGAAAAAAATATGCAACATAAGTATAAATAAATAAACCGATTGACTTCAAGCAATACATATTCATCTTATATTCCTTATGCTCATAATACACAATGATTAATATTAAATACAAGTGAAATGTTATTCTATACTACTTGTTTTATGTATGTATGCATCTTCTATTAAGTAATCTATTTCTTTTTTGGCATTGTAATTTCAATATAATTATAGTTTTTTTTTGTAATTAATTATCTACATAAACACATACATACATAATCTGTGTGTGTATGTGTGTGTGTGTGTACGCACCAAATTGCACTTTTATTATTGAAAAAAATGGACTAATATGCAATTGTCTTGGTGATCGATAGAAAATACTGACATGTTTTCCTGATTTTTGTATCGATTGCAGTTATGATTGATGATTAGTAGTAGTGATGATATACGTTGTTCTCCTCTCTAATACTTGATGTAAATTTGAACAATATTAAACTTGTAATTTGTTTGCCATATATTAAGTCTTCTTCTTCTTATCCGACCAAGTATTCTTCGGAAACCTTACCTTACTAGATTAGTCCCTAAAACCAAAACACCGTTTAAGCAGTAAAAGTATTATATGCCAAAATAAAAAAATGCTAGTTAACTCAATTAGATTTCAAGTTAAGATAATGTATATTTATTTATAATCTACATACTGGAAGGTTCTGGACTCATCTTCGCCTATCTTTTGGTGCTGTTTGGTTAATAATAAACCAGTCAGCGTTCTCCAGCATGCCTCAATTCAATCTGTGACCTACCAACATCATAAGTTGTTCCTTTTGCTTAGATGTAAACAGTACTTCTTAGCTGTAAATCATGGTTGTAAAAATTTGTGTTTTCAATAGTTTCATGGCCTTAGTCATCAGTTTTATGTGCTTTACAATTATGATAATCATAGTGTAAATGAAGTAGATTGCCGATAGTTCGGTTGATAAAATATCTAAATATTGAACTAGTATAGTCTTGTGCGTAAACGTCTAACTAATATCTGTTCCGGGTACAATTGGGTCACTCATTTTAAGATTGTTCAACGTCAAGTAAATCTGGTGTTAAACAATATACTGTGGCGGTTATACTGTTGAATTGATCAACAGACCAGTTATTTTAGTCTATTCCTTAGTTGGAAGTTCAATTCGTAATGACTGCAGATCATTCATTATCTTATCAAATGCTCTTACCTAAAAAAATACTATTGATTTGAATATTTATGTAATTAGATATTTACCCGATACGTAACCAATTAGATTCTTCTCATTTGGATAATGTTTACGAATAGCTGTTGGATCATATATCTGACGTATCGTGGTTTACTTATCGTCTACACATTTTCTCAGAAAACAGTAATATGTGGGGTCACTATCATCGTCTTTATCGCCCTCGTTATTTACAGGTTAACTGAGGACTACTGACTTTTTACTTTCCCTATATATATTAATAATTTAAACAATGAAGTGATTTTAGCCAAACCACCATTGAGAATCAGTAAGTACTATGTAGTCGAATTACTTTCATACGAGACTCCTCAGTGTGGGTGTGCTTCTCCGACCCCACTACAGCGCATTGGAACAAGGACTCTCAATCTCGCATGTGAACCCCTAACGCCTTTAGACCACTAGTCCAGTATCTGATAATGTACATATCTAATTTAAACAATTCACAATGCTATTGCTTGTGGTGGATAACTTTCCCACACACGACATGGTCAAGTTCCTCTGGTCACGGCTTCTCATTAGGACCACAGGGATTCCTGAAGTTAGATATGTACATCATTGAATGTCGGATCGGTAGTGCGGAAGTTAAACAATGGCACATGAAACGAAATACCCTGGCTTTAAACCACATTGGATGGGGTCGTAGATATGCATTGCCAGTGAGGCGTCTCATACTAAGATGAAACAGCTCTGCAGTGCTTCCTGGTTTTCAATGGTTGTCTAGCCGCGATCAGTTTATTATTTAAATCATGAAAAGCGTACAAACTCTACAACTACCCCATGCTTATATATATATATATATATATATATATATATATATATATATATATATATATATATATATATACTGTACTGAGGTTTCCTACTTAATGGTAATATCAAATTCGCAATTAAAACTAATACATGATTTGAATAACTTAGCATAAGTGGTGCTTAAAACTTTGTTAATTATGAATTTTCTAGAAAAAACCCAAGATTTTCATTTTGTTTATCCATTATTTTTTTTTACAATAAAGATGCATACAATCACTGGTACTAGATTAGATTTCATGTTCCTTAATCCCTTAGTAAATTTAAATAAAGCGAGAAGTACAAGTTCTGTAGAATAATATAAATTTAACTTATTTCTAAGCATCTTATCAACTGCAAATTACCTACAGTTACAATTAATTTTCTTTTTGTAAAGAATAATTTTCATATCTCAATCAATAGTGTTTATTTCTAATTGATAGAGAAAAGATAGGGAACATGAAGAGGAAACAGTATATTTAATACAATAGTTAAGATTGATTAAGATACCTTGATCGTACAGTTGAATCCGAAGATCTACATTTATTTTCTTTCGCATGGGAAAGGTGGTGATACAGTGGACATCGTTAAAGTGCTAAGTGCACGCGATTGGTCAATATATTTCTTTTTTTCTAAGTAGTATGACACAACTCGTTTGTTGGAAGTAGATAGTTTGGATTTCTAAGGGACACTGAAATAGACGATTGAGCCTATATACGGTAAAGTTTGTGTATCATTGTTAAGATAGGGCACTGTACGACTTAACAAGTATTGTAATCTTACAAATGAAGTCATATGAAAAAAGGAGGTTAATTGTAAGTTTAAGCTGATTAAGAAACCTTGTAATATACATACTAAATATATGTTACTTTACTAATCCTACTTGTTTTGCATAATTTAATGAAGAGTTGTTTTAATGTTATGTACCTTATTTTAACTATGCATTCTACTATAGTTAATCATTATGTCAATCAATTTTTATTAATAACCGGTTAAGGTTTTATTATTATTACTATTATTATTTTCACAGATACACTTTGTTCACTTATTTTTATTCTCCTTCAATAGTTGTGAATCATTCTTTCGTCTTTTGGATAATTTAAGTGTGGATTTAATTATTCAATTATTTGTTCAACTCCTTACTGAACAAAAAATTCTTATGTCATCTGTACGACATTCAGTATTGAGCGATATTGGTGAAGCTTTGATATACGTAAGTTTATTATTATTATTATTATTTATTATTATTATTAATATTACTAGACTGTTTTCAATATCAATAGATGTATAATTTTGCTTGAATGTGTATCAGTAAATACCATGGGAGGGAAATACAGACTAACTGGCTATGGTTTGCAAAATCTCTTCAATAAGTGATTGAAGACTTTGAATGAAATAGGTCAGAAATTGGTAACAATAAATCCTAAACATTTACTATTTATCGTACTCTAAATCCTCAATCCCAATGTTACTTACTTGCGCCTGTTACTCCTCGTGATGGAGCATAGGCCGCTCACCAGTATTCACCATCCAACCCTGTCCTGGGCAATCCTTTGCAGATCGTTCCAGTTGTTATTCATCCTTTTCATATCTGCTTCTATTTCCCGACGTAATGTGTTTTTTGGCCTTTCTCTTTTCTACTTCCCTTCAATATTCCAGGTTAGGGCTTGCCTCGTGATACAGTTTGATGATTTGCGTAATATATATGTCCTATCCATTCCCATCGTCTTTTCCTAATTTCCTCTTCAGCTGGAAGCTGGTTTATTCTCTCCCATAGTAGGTTGCTGCAGATGTTGTCCGGTCAACGGACACGGAGTATTTTGCGCAGACAGCTATTTATTAATACTTGTACCTTCTTGATGATGGTTGTAGTGGTTCTTCACGTTTCAGCTCCGTACAGTAGGACTGTGTTGACGTTCGTATTGAAGATTCTGATTTTGATATTGGTTGATAGTTATTTTGAGTTCCATATGTTCTTCAACTGTAGGGATGCAGCCCTTATTTTGCCAATCCTCGCCTTTACGTCTGCATCTGATCCTCCTTGTTCCAATCGTACTTAAAACAAGTTTATTTTCTTTTGTCTTTTCAAGATATATTCTCAGTCGTCAATCTTACTCATTATTATTGTTACGATATTATTTCAATTACTTTACTATTTATTTTATCATACCAATATGATATCGCATATGACTCTGAGGTAAATTTGTGTTGAACCTCCCCGTTGTTCATGATTGATTGAAATAATTAATGACAAATTAATTAATTCATTCATAGCATCTACTCACTTTAACATTGTCATTAAATTTACAGTTTAATATCGTGAATGACTGATATTATTATGTTCATTGTAGAAAATTTACGATTTAGTATTATCATGTCAATCAGTAATTAATCTGATTTGAGAAGCTGTACTCACAAATGTTAGTTAACGTTCTGTATTAGGAATAATTCCAAAAAAAATCTATTGACAGATTGATAACTTTCGTTATATGTGGAGGAATGGGTTCAGAAGTTAATGTATTTGAATTTTAGCCACCAAGTCACAGGTCAGAACCTCACCTCACTTTCTTTGTTTTAGATAACTGAGTACTGTAATTATAATAGGAAAGCAAGTACACGTATCTTATTTACTTGTTTGAACACATAAATAGTAGTACAAAAGACCACCGAATACATATACGCCACAAAAGTCACTTGATTTGTGTGTGGGCTGTGATACTACCCGGGTGCCCAAACTGACGAAGCAGGTGGTTTTCTTAGAGGGTCACCCTCGAAGCCTTCGATCTGAAGGTCTGATCCACAAAGCAGTGCGGCAACGTAAGGAGATGCAGTCCCATGGTAGTCGGTGACCAATAATTGATTCGTACGCCATTTGTTCCCTCAGGATACTGGAACCCATGTCCACAATTGTTTGAGAATCAGGGTTTTCCAATTCGCCTAATTGGATCCTCCGTGTCTATCAACTCGGTTAGAGCGCCGGATATTAGCCTTTTGTTATCTCAAATTCATGAACAACACCCCCGCCACGAAAAGGTAGTGAGTAGGACTTCCATGGCAGTGGTTGTATATGCGTGGCCATATGAGAGCATTTCGAGAGGGCTAGTGGACTCTCCTCACCTTCAACCATACGAGGGCATTTGGGGGCCGACACATATCTTGACCATTTGATATATAAGTTAATCATTAAGATTTCATTTTCGCTAGAAATACATATATTCCCATTTGTGTATTATTATATCATTGCAAGGCTAAACTATATTCACTCTCAATAATAATCTACTCTTAATCTATCAATATTGTTTTAAAACAACTAAGATAAAGATTAGACAGTGTCATATCTAGAAGGTTGTTTACTTGATATACCGCGTATAACTGAGCACTAGAACGCCAAAACCCTTCCAAGTCGCAAGGAGAAGACAGAAGACTAATGAAAAGAATATTATTCCAAACAGTGTCAATTATAGTACAAAATTGTCAGGTATTTATATTTTTTAAGTAAGAACGAAGTCATCATTACAGTCCTCCAATCCGCATACAGGGGGTCATTATCATTGTCCCATCGGGAAGCTACACGTAAGAATTCTAGAATATTCTTCCAAAAGGTGATTAGATGGAACATCTTCGGCTCTTTCTGAGCCTCTTGCAGCTTCCTCAAGTTCACCCGTTATCCGTCGTCACAGACAGTGGTATGAACTAAGTATTTCACAATGTCATTATGAACAACTAGAAAGCTGTAGATAACTCTCTTTAAAAAAAATAATTATTCAAGATTTACTAGTACATAATTAATTCGATGAAACTTGAAAATAAATGTCACCTTTTTTTTTTTTTTTTTTAAATGTTATACTCTGACCATTTGAAACTTTTAATGTTTTACAATAGTAGTACAGATTATTTAAGTTTATTCTATCCACCATAGTAGATAACATTTTTACAAATTTATTGATAGGTAGATAAATGATATCATACAAAATAATAAGGTTTAATAAACAAGTTTTAATTGATTGGAGAGAGTATATATGTGTGCATGATCTGTAAATTGATTTCCTAAAATTATTTATGACATTTTGGTGTTAATATTTTATAATATAAGAATATCATTTTATTAAATAAAAAAACAAATCTGTTCTTCTTGTTAATAATAATGTCTTTAATTTCAATTCATTCAATCTCGTGAGTAATCAACTGTCAAATGATTTTAGTTACTGTTAAAGAGGTATAAGAGGAATAGTCACTTTTCAATTGATCATATCATGATGAATGAACACTTGGTTCTTTAGAGATCTGAAAATAAAACTGGATTAGTAGAGATTTTGGTGATTAAAAAATTTAACCACAGAATCAAAAGAGATAGCTCTGTGAGGCCATACGATTTTTCTGTAAAAAGATTGTAATATGTTAGCTTCATAATTTAAAATGCTTTATCATGAAAAGTAAAGTAAGGTGTACTTTTTCTATGATTAACATTTCTTAGCTCTATCATTTCATTGTAAAAATGCTAACGTCTCTAATTGTTCTTGTTATCTGAGGGAAACCATCTTACTGCCATCATATCACTGTACAGTCAACCATACGACTTTGTTCAACGAATTAATCAGCCCTACTTCATAAAAGTACTCATATTCTGTTTTGTAGATAATGTCCATCTGAATAACCATATATATTTAATGAATTGTCTATATATTTAAGAGTAATGTTAGTAAAGTTTATATGGATACAAATTAATCTGTATCATATAGTTTGTCCCTCCAAAGATCAAAATATCTCGAATTTTACATATTGTGTAATATATTTAATCATTTTATGTTATAAATATTGCGTTACATATATGCCCGTTGTACTCCATTTATCGATTATATGATATAATGGTTAATTACGTTGTACATGGTTTGTTTATGATGGCGGAGGTGGTAGAATCAATACATCTAATCACACGACAAATCATTCAGTCAAATATGATTGGATTATAATAATAATAATAATAATATTAATAGCATAGATAAAAATCATGATTATTTATGGTATGTATTTTAACGAGTGGTCTGGTTTTAATAAAGGATGTTATAAGGTTATAAATTCCTTGGTTCATATATATATATAATAATAACACAATGAATATTATAAAAGTTAGGCTTGGTTTATTCGAATTATTATTCATTATAGCGACGGCTTAGACAAACTTCAGAAGACTGGAGTTTGGCTGCTTACTAATCACCTTGAATGATTGTAGGGTATCGACCTGATGTCCTGTACCAAGGAGATGTTTAGTGATTGCACTGTTTAGACTCTTTCTATCATGTTACCGCCAATTGTATTTTTAAATTTACGTGTACCTGCCAAAACAGCCACAATGGTCGAACAGAAAGGAGGGCATATCTTGTATTTAAAAAAATATGATTCATTATATTTTTGTTCTATGATTACAGAGTAACTGAATTACTGTCTTTATATTTCATTTATAATAAACCTTCGTTTAACACATTAACTACTGTTACACTACTCACTTTTACTGATTATTTGTCATTCAATTACTTATAGCTTGGGGTATTCAGAGCCACTTTTGACTGATGGTATTTCATTTCATGATTTGATTGTGGTCCAGCATGTTTGTATACAAACCCATGTGTGCTTGAATATCTAACAAGTGGTAGAGGATGACTGCCAGTGTCACTCGAACTCATTACAGGGGATAAAAGTGTGCTTGAATATGTGGTGTACGCATCTCCTTACGTTGCCCCACTTCCCACTTCCCTAGCCCCCAAATGCCCTGGTACGGCCGAGAGTGGGGAGAGTCCGCTCTCCCTCTCGAAATGTTCTCACATGGCCATGCGTATATAGCCTCTACCAGGGAAGTCCTACTCACTGCCTTCTCGTGGCGGGGGTGTTGTTTACAAAAATGAGAGGACGAAAAGCGAATGTCCGGCGCTTTAACCGAATCCCAAACCAATGGTGCACATGGGCTCCAGTATCGTGAATGAACAAATGGCGTATGAACCAACTTTTGGTCACCGGCTACCATGCGAGTGCATCTCCTCACGATGCTCCACTGCCTTGTGGATCAGACGTTCAGGTCGAAGGCTCGGGGTGTGGCCCCCTAAGAAAACCACCTGCTTCGGTTTGGGCACCCGTGCAGTATCACAGCCCTCACACAAATCAAGTGAGATCTGTGTGGCGCATATGTACTTGGTGCCTCCCTGTACCTATACTTATGTGTTAACATGAATGAATGAATGAATGCCCCACTTCCCTTGTGGACTAGATTATTAGGTCGAAGGCTTCGGGAGTGGCCCCTATAAGAAAAACAGCTGCTTTGTCAGTGTGGGCACCCGGTCAGTATCACAGTCCGCATACAAATCAAGTAACTTTTGTGGCATATATGTATTCGGTGGCCGTTTGTACCGATATTTATGTTTAAATAACTAAATCTGTGTTTTTTAACTTTGTGTTAACATATATTCAAGTAGAGTCAATCAGTTTACTTCGATTTCTATCTTTTTATCTGTTGTGAAACTTTTGGCTAGAGTTAAAGTAAATTGGAAGAGAGTTAGAGGTGCCTGAATCAAATTATGAAATCAGTCCAAGAAGTTATTACCTGTTTATCTGAGATATATAGACAGACACAAACTTGAGGTCCGTGCCATTATCCTAACCAATAGTTAGGGACGTTGTTTAGTCACATAATTCTAAATCAGGCATATTTTATGTAGATGCTTTTACTGTTTTTCCTTCCTCTGGTTTTTGCTCCCATATGCTTTCGTACAAATTTTTCTAATTCCATCTTCTTGATCCTTACACTTTCGCATTAACATTGCTATCACGATTATTTGAATTATTTTGTCACCTATCAATTAATCTCACCGATGTGTATTACAGTAACGTGAGCTGAGATGCACAAATCTGAACTGGAAAATTTTTAAAGTACATTAAAATCGCGAAAAATGTCAAATTAAATAATCTATTGTCTTACCTCACTATTGATCAATTTACATTATTTTCAACTTGATCTTTTCCTATATTAAGTTTAAATTCATCCACATTTTAACTTGCCAACTCTCGTTTATGTCTGATTTATTTATTAATAATAATCATAAAGCATTCTGTAAAGTATATCATGACCACTAACTGTGACTCCATTGATTGATAATGAATGATGGTAGTAAAATATGTAAAAACCCTAATAATTTCATGTAGATATTATCAGTCAGTCAGCTACAACGTAGGACCAGGCACATATGTGCATCGGTCGAAGTTGCCATACATCATTAGCACGACAACATCAACACCCGATTCACATGAGTAGTTAATTCAGTGGTGATAATATGTAAGGATATAATACAAAGAGAATCAATTAGTTGGTAGAAAGAAAGATATGAAGCGATTTAAATCTCTTAGTTTAAAGGAAGACAGAGAGTGTATACACCTACGCCATTGTGATTGGTCCTGAGCCATGTCGTCCAGAGTCTCCAACTATTGGTTACGATAGTCATGCGAACCCCAATAATATAGTCTGCACTTACCAATATGGCTCTGAAGAATGCTGGATGGCGGCCTATCCTCCATTAGGAGTAACAGGCTTAAGTAAGTAACATGGCTCAGACTGAAAGTTAGTGACTTTGTGAAATGATGCCACGTTTCGGTTTGGCAGCCCCTAACTTTCTTCCAACCATCCCCAACATCGGTTAGCATTACACGTCGTGGTAATCGGTGTTCAGACATACGTGACACGTGGCCCAACCATCTCAGTCGATGGAGATCCACAACTTCACTAACTGATTTAACATCATCAATCCCTAATACCCTGAGTCTGACCTCACTATTACTTACCGGGTGTCCACAGCAGATACCCGCAATATTTCTAAGGCACATGTGGTCAAATACTAGTAACTTACGAATATCTTCTACTCTTAAAAGCCATGTTTCGCAGCCGTATAGTAGAACGGAACGAACTGCCGCACAGTATACTTGTTTCTTAATTGATATATATATATATATATATATATATATATATATATATATATATATATATATAGTGTTAATGACAATCAGTTAAAATAAGTAAACCACATAAGTAGTTTTCGGTATGTTTATTGTTTTGACTTCTGGCCTTGCCAATTATCCCGTGACAAAATCGCCGATCAGAATACCGACTTATATGATCTTGTTCCTGTGCTAAAGCTATGCCACGTCAACCAGCACTGGCAGCCTTGAGTCAACTCAGAATCATTAATGATCCTTCTCACCTAGTACTGCCTGTTCAGTTCAGAACACTGTATGAATTGTATACCAGTAGAGTTCAACCAGGTCCGTTGTAAAATATCAACTCACTGAAGGCAATGGTGTACGGTGGCGCAACTTCGCCGATTGGTTGGAGTTAGACATTAACACCGTTGGATGCCGGCCGGCTCAGTGGTCTAATGGTTAAGCGCTCACGCGCGAGACTGATAGATCCTGGGTTTGAATCTCGTGGGGGCGGGATCGTAGATGCGCACTACCACGGATGAGTCCCATACTAGGACGAAACGGCCGTCCAGTGCTTCCAGGTTTTCCATTGTAATCTAGCTTCAATTGACTCATGATTTCAACCAGTGGATTTTATATGTCAGATTTACTTGATTTATATACAAGCAGACCAAACTACATCATACAATCACGTGAAACAATAACAGTTATACAAGATCAACAAGCAGCTGTGGAAACAGCAGTGATTTAAACCACAGGGTTACAAAGAACCAATAGATTTCTTCAAGGTCTATTGCACTGATAGATTCACGTAAACTCATCCCATCAGGTTCTGAACACGATGAAGAGCGTAAAGAAATCAGATCTAGGTCAAGCAAAAGTCTAAGGAATGATCAAGAGCAGTGGTGGGCAACGAAAGCAAAAGAGATGGAAAAGGCGGCGGCTATAGGGAACGCAAGACAACTCTACAGACTAATAAAAGAAACTGGAATTAATAAGTCAAGTGTAAGTCAGACTATTTCGGAAAAAAGACGACACTCTCATCTGCTGCCAGTCCAGACGTTTAGAACGATGTGCGGAACACTTTAAGGAGCAGTTTAGCTGGCCTTCAGCTACTCTACAACTACCCTCTATTCCCAGAGAGTATGAATGGAACATTGAAGTAGGTCCCCCAACTCTAGCTGAAGTTCAAAAGGCTATAGCTAATCTGAAACGAGGAAGGGCAGCTGGTCCAGATCGATTGGCTCCAGAGGTCTTTAAGGATGGTGGTCCAATTTTAGCGACTAGGTTGACTAATATTTTAGCTAAAATCTGGGAGTTAGACGTTATTCCATCTAACTGGTCACAATCACTTATCGTCTCAATATTTAAGAAAGGGTCAAAATCATCCTGTGACAACCACAGAGGAATTAGTTTAACTAATATAGTATTTAAAATACTAGCCTCGATAATTTTCGGACGCCTAACTAAGACTCGTGAACTGCAAACACGAGAGAATTAAGCTGGCTTCAGACCTGGTCGTGGATGCATCGACCACATATTCACGTTCGTCAGGTTCTAGAACACAGGCATACTTATCGGCGTCCGACAATGTTGGTCTTCCTTGACTTAAAAGCAGCATTTGACTCTGTAGATCGAGAAGTTCTGTGGCAGTGTCTGTCATTGAA
This sequence comes from Schistosoma spindalis, assembly GCA_946903255.1. Lineage (NCBI taxonomy): Eukaryota > Metazoa > Platyhelminthes > Trematoda > Strigeidida > Schistosomatidae > Schistosoma > Schistosoma spindalis. The sequence continues at coordinate 14,141,611 of OX336423.1, forward strand.
AGGCGTATCTCAGAAGTACATAAACCATATGAAGGCTCTTTACTCGAACACTACTAGTCGAGTGAGAGCTTATGGAGAACTGTCATCTGCTTTTGCAACCTCAAGTGGTGTCCGTCAAGGCTGTCCACTTTCTCCTTTTTTGTTTAACTTCATCATAGATCTACTGATGGAAATAACGCTCTTATCGACTGAATTGTCGGGTATTGATCTCCTACCAGGAGGTGCACATATCGACTTAGAATAAGCAGATGATATAGTCCTGTTTGGTAAAGACGCTGATGAAATGCAGAGTCTTTTGGTAGCACTGAGCAACAATATCAGGATGTTTGGGATGTGCTTCTCTCCCTCTAAATGCAAGTTGTTGCTTCAGGAGTGGTCTATGTCAACACCTGAACTAAGGATAGGGAGTGAAGTAGTTGAACGCGTTGACAACTTCACTTATCTTGGAAGTGTGATCAGCCCTAATAGGTTGGTGTCTGACGAAATCTCAGCATGGATTCGAAAAGCTCGTTTGGCCTTTGCCATCTTACGTCATCTATGGCGAAGGCGAGATATTCGTCTATCAATTAAGGGTCGAGTATACTGCGTGGCAGTTCGTTCCGTTCTACTATACGGCTGCGAAACATGGCTTTTAAGAGTAGAAGATATTCGTAAGTTACTAGTATTTGACCACATGTGCCTTAGAAATATTGCGGGTATCTGCTGTGGACACCCGGTAAGTAATAGTGAGGTCAGACTCAGGGTATTAGGGATTGATGATGGTAAATCAGTTAGTGAAGTTGTGGATCTCCATCGACTGAGATGGTTGGGCCACGTGTCACGTATGTGTGAACACCGATTACCACGACGTGTAATGCTAACCGGTGTTGGGGATGGTTGGAAGAAAGTTAGGGGCTGCCAAACCGAAACGTGGCATCAGTTCACAAAGTCACTAACTTCTGGTCTGAGCCGTGTTGGTAGATTCAGACTGTTGATCTTGTTGTGCTAATGCGGTATGGCAACTTGGACCGGACCAATGCATATACGTGCCTGGTCCTACGTTGCAGCTGACTGACTGACTGATCAACAAGCTGAAAGTGAATGTGAGTGTGAGAGACTGTAGCTAATGAACGAAATAAATTAAGAATAATAAGTCGTATAATAATACCTAATGGGTCAAATTAAAGCTTATGTTAAGAAAAATATAGATTTTTATGATCTAGTTACTAAATATAGTTACACAACAAGACTATTTGTATAATAACAGTTCATAAATAGATCCTAGCAGTTACCCATAATCTAATCTCTTTCGGATACAACATTGAAACATTCATTAATACTCAAATAGAAAAATGTAATTGACTACATCATTACTACTTACTTGAAATATTTAAGTATGAATAATTTTTTATGTATATAAATGAAAATGAACCACGTGTAAAATATACATAAGTAGATAGGCACGTACTATCGTACACAAATGAATGATAAATGTTTAAAATGAATAATTAACAAGGTTAAATATCTCATGTATAGAGTACCTAATTGTCCAGAAGCTAGAATAATTCATATAAAATAATGTATTAAGAATTGCTACAATGTCTCTATAGTGAGACCCTGTGAGTAAAACATATAGTATAGGGAAAAGCTTAGAAAATAACTTCAATGAATTGCCAACTAGTTTCTAGCCGGTCATAAAGTAGCTTCTATAAATGGATAGTTTATAGAAATGATATATTACGAATTGATTAAAATTACGCATGTTGATGATTCTATGCCTTGTCTTAAAGTAAGACATTTCCTTTAAAATCTAATTTCCTTCGTACAATCATCTCCTTTCTATGCCATTCAGGAGTTTCATACTGGGATGAAACATTTGCATAGTGTTTCCTGGTTCTTAATGGTTGCTGTAACTTAGATCAGCAGTCCATCATGTAGACCATTAAAAAACAATTGATAACTGTTTTTAATGATCATAATTTTTCTTGTTGCTGCAATTGTTAATTTTTTACAGATGATATTCCCATTGAAATGGACAGTTGTATATATTCCATACATATATATGGGCTGTATTCATGTGATTCAATCACCTTCACCATATTTAATTGGAATGGACTCAAGATTTTTTGATTTTTTCCGTTTACCACCTAATGGTGGTATTGCCTATCTTGACTTGGATACAAATAATTTCAAGCCACCATTAGCACCGGGTCAACCAATATTTGATTCAAAAGTTCTCCCCAAAGTAAGAATTATTATTGTTAATATTGAAGCGTAAAATTTGTTTTTCTTGTGTTTATGTGTATGCTTTGGCGATGTTTGATACATTACCATTTAAACACCATGTTTTAGAGTTTAATCGATATCGTATAGCAATTCTTGGTGTTTAATCGATGGAGTGGTACTGTTAAGTGATTGTTAGATGTCCCAGATCTAAATTTTACACATGGATTTTGACAGCATTAAATTGTTTATTGTCTTACAGAGTGACTGTTGTTAATTGATTACACTATATTACAGTTATCTGACCACTGTTTTTTTCGAAACAATATTCGAATTTAGTGGAACTATAAAGTCAGTAGTCAGTAAACAACATAAATGCGGGAGCGGATTGAAACCCAATACGTGACATCAGTTGATGAAGACACTGACTATTGAACTGAACCATGAAGGTAGGTGCAAACTACCTAGGGTCCTCACGGTTTTCGTGATTATCGGTTAGAGATGATGGGTGACATGACTTGGAGTCGTTCTCAATTGCGTAGGTGCATTCATTATGTCTTCCTTTCATTATTTTTTTATTTCATAAACATGTATTTTCTTGAGTTGTTTCTTGTATGCCAAATCTTTTCTGCTACCACTAATACTGTGACTATATTAACTGCACTGAAATTCGTTGTGAAAATTCCATCTGTTTGTTGATCGGGTTTGACAACTTTAACCAATGTATACATGTTCCATATTGCATATAACTGACTGAGAACTATAGTAAATTAATTGCAAATTGATCTATGAAATTCCATCAGCACTAAAAATTCCAAATAAACATGACATTTGTCAATCCGTCAACCAAACGCAACATAGAACTTGGTTCATGTGTACATCGGTCCAAGTTGCCTTAACCCATTAGCAAAGCGAAATGAAATCACCAGGCCGATACCAGAGTGGTACAGATAGTTATAGTATTAGTGGTGATAGAAAACATCAGGCGTCGAATGTACGATTCTGGAAAATATAAAACCTTGTAATAAAAGAATTATGAGTAATTTAGAGATTTAGGATCTTGGGGAGGAAATAGACTGGGTTCACCTGCAGCATCCCAATATGATTTTGAGCTATTTCATTCAAAGTCTCTAGGCACTGATTACTATCATGACACGGACCTCAATCAGGTAGCATATATATCCACTAACACGACTCAGTCTAATTGTCAATGACTTCTTAGGCTCATTTCACTTCTTGGCTTGGACGGCCCTAGCTTTATTTCAACCTACTCTTACACTAAACAACATTGCTCGTTGAGGTAGGTGGTTGTTCGTTGGGTATATACACTTAACACATATCCTAACAGCCTTAGTAATCAATCAACCTTTTTAAATTTCTACTAAACTAGTTTGGTATACATTCAGTTCATTAATTATAAACATATTTATATTTATATATATATATATATATATTATTTTTATATTATAGAAACCATTGAAACAATTAAAAACAAGATTATTAGAATTAAAAGAGAAAATATTTCAAATGAAAAATACTCGTAAAATATCATCTAAATTGATACCTAGAAATATGATGTTAGATTGTATGTTTTCAACATCCAATTCAGAATTAGCTCAAGATGAATTAATTAAAGTTCGTAAACGTGTAAGTTGATGAAAAACAAAAACTTTCTTTTCACTTTTTTTCTTTCTTCTCATTTATCAATTACTACCTTGTAACTATTTTAGTTAATAATGTACATTGTCTAACTTCAATGTATTCGAATCTTTATTAATGTTGATGAATGATATATTCCATTTAAAATTATATATATATATATATCTTCTATCTATTTCACACGTTTGGAACAATAATATATATCCAAAAAGTCGACTACAAATTGTATTTAGTGTATACCTATTATCAATATTCAACAGTAGATCCAGTTATTATTATTATTATTATTATTATTATTATTATTATTATTATTATTATTACTTGAACACATAGATATTGGTAAAAGGAGGCACCAAATACATATGCGCTAAACAAATCTCATTTGATTTGTGTGAGGGATGTGATACTGCACGGGTGCCCAAACCGAAGCAGGTAGTTTTCTTAGGGGGTCACACCCCGAGCCTTTGACCTAAAGATCTGATCCACAAGGTAGTGGAGCATCGTAAGGAGATGCATTCTCATAGTAGCCGGTGACCAACAATTGGTTCATACTCCATTTGTTCCCTCAGGATACTGAAGCTCATGTGCACCATTGGTTTGGAAAGAGGGTTTTCCAACTACCCTAGGTGGACTCTCCGTGTCTATCAACTCGGTTAAAGCGCCGGATATTCGCTTTTCTTCCTCTCAATTTCGTGAACAACAGTTCCGCCACGAAAAGCCAGTGAGTAGGACTTCCTTGGCAGAGGCTATATACGTGTGGCCATGTGAGAGCATTTCGAGAGGGTGAGCGAACTCTCCCCACTCTCGGCCGTACCAGGGCATTTGGGGGCCATGAAATCCAGGGGATAATATCAAGAATTAGAATTTGGTAATACACACTGACTCAACAAATTATAATATGACTAAGTTTCTATGAGCATGAAGATGCATACGAGTAAGTATATACGTACATACATACTGTCACAACATGTATAAATGACAGAATAACTCGGAAGATTAGAATAATTCATCTGTTCAGTGGTTAGAATAAACCATGTAAGCATGTAACGACACCAATCGTTACATTGTCACTGCTGTTCCAATCTGTTGTTACATGTTATATTTTTGCTGTATTCTCGTCTTATAAAATTGTCTAATCTTTAGTATAGAAATGTAATTGTAGGGAAGATCGCTAACTAAACTGATGACAACACCAGGACAAACGTAACTAAGATTGTTAGTTTGGTTAGCTTATTGAATATTCCTCATGTTCAGTTGTTTTGTTTTGTGAAATAGAGTTCATGGTACACACACAGCTTGATATTACATGGAGACCATGAACTGATCAATGTTAGGTCACTATTACAAACTTTCAAAGCATTGTAGGACTGCCGTTTCCTCTTAATATGGGTTCATCAGCAGTGCGCACCAACGATCCCGCACGCGCGAACGCCTAACTTCTAGACCACTAAGCCGGAATCCAACGGTGCTAATGTTTGACTTCAACCAATCCATGATATTGTGCGACCATCATCTATTGTCTTTGGTGGGTAACTTCCTCACAATCGACACGGATTAGTTGTACTTGTCACGGCTTCTCACTAGAATTCTGAGAATTGCCTCGCTAAGCTAGACTTAAGTGAGCATATAATCATCATCAATACAAGGTTTTGGACGAAATGACGCCTAATGCTTTTGGATCTTTGATGGTGTTCCAGTATTGATCAGTTCATGATTTCAGTCAAACTCAACGATCCCCACTACCCTATATGTTGATGTTCTTTTAAGGATTTGCCTTCACTCATATGCAAAATGTTTAGTGTTGAGCCTGTAGACTCTATTTAATGACTAAATTGCATTAATTACAATTGATAGAAGTTTTGACGATTCAAATTTTCCAGTAATACTATTGACTAACACTTCTCCGAATGGTTGATGAAACCATGAAAAATGATAAATGATAAATATTTGTATCAAATTCATTCGCATTTTTTTTTACTGAGTTGTGTACATCAGACATTGATGTCCGACGTATGTTTCGAATTTTATCGTTTCCATCATCTATAATTAAAAATAAACAAGCACTGAACATCTATTTTATTCTAATAATATGATCTTTCAATGGCAGTGTAAATCCATAACCTCACGATCACAGAAGAGATCACTTTTACCAAAATCAATCATTCGATTATACACCAATTATCATCAATCTAATTAAATAACCTCATATATTCCATTCTTAATTAATTATCCTTTCACTTATTTCACTATCATCATATTCTATTTGATTAATTATTCATTAAATATACTTATTATTTCAATGGTTGAGATCAGGAGTTAGTTGAAGCTAGACTACCATGGAAAACCTGGAAGCACTAGATGGCCGTTTCGTTCTATTATGGAACTCCTTATCTTAACCATTGAAATTACTATAATATCCTCAATAATCTGTGTGCATTTTTTATTGATCAGTTATAATATCTCTTACGAATGTTGAAAAATTAATCCATATATATTGATTTTTTGACTATCCCTTCCTTTCCTCTTTTTATATTATTGGGCGTCAGTGGTTACAAGAACTCAATGAAATGGTTTGTTTTCCACATAAAATATTATTGATTATTTTATTTTTGATCTACTTTTTTTTCAATGTTGTTATTATTAAATGCAAGCATGCGCTGCAGTGTTTGTTTCTTTTTTTTTATACTGTTGTCAACGTTATTATATTCATTATCATTGTAATTTTTCTTCTCGTGAAATACATGAATTTGTTTGTTTTTGAAGTATATTTATATCAGTAAAATTATACTATACTTATGACGACCTTGGAAAAATTATCATTGTCCAATCAGAAAAACATTGTCAGATTGAATTATTTATCGTAGTAATTGGATAAAGATTAGAATTAACGGTGAGACTATAATTTATGGATGACCTTTGAGCGACCTTGAAGTGACCATGAGTGGGTTACCTACTGTTTAGGACTAAATAAGGGTTATAAAACAGTTAAATTTCTCATTTTCAGTTAATGGTTAGGGTTAAAAAAAAAATTAGATTTCGGGTTTTCATCACGAACTGACATCAACTATAATGTCAAAACTCTATTTAGCCAAATGTATGAATGAATTTCGCGCCAAAAAATCGTGACTTGTTATCTTATATCACATAGTTCTGATAATCTCCGTCTTTTTATTACATTATCGAAATATCTTATATCTGATTGGTTCGTCTATTAATTATAGTCTCACCGAATTAACAACTATCAATCAGTGTAGAATTAGGAGTTGAATAATCTTTATCTATATTTGTGAAAGGAGATTTATGTAAAATATCTTTTTTGGATTCAAATCTGTAAAACTTTGAAGATACTTTGAACAATTCATAGATTAGGCTAAAATGTTATGTACATAGGGACTTTGAAAGACTATACAACCATTCTTTACTATGCCTTGAATCTCGGCAAGTATGTTCAATCTGTTATAATTACCCTTTTTATATATAATGTGTATTAGTAGTAAGCTTTTTTCTGTTATTCAAACTTCCTACCCTATCATTATTCTCAACGTAAGTTGCACAACAGATGCGTTTGTCGATTTCAAGCATCTTAAGAAATAGATATAGGTAAATTGTACTGAGCTCTAAATAAGTCACCAACCATTCGTTATATTGTTTTAAGTTATACACATAGGATATCCAAAAGTTACCAACTTAACTTTGATTGAGTCGTCAGTACAGTATAGTTTTACTCATACAACAACAAGAGTTGTTTAATGATGATAGTAGCATGTATAAATGTGCATATATGTGTTTGTTCATCTGTGTCTTTTTTATTATTTTATGATACTCTGTTGTTGCTAGATGATTGTGTTCACTTCTGGTGTATTATGTACATACTGTGTTGCACTTATGAATCGGCTGTGTGCCTTTTTGTAGTACAATTTATGTGTATATACAATCAAAATGTATGTCATATTGAAATGGTTTTTATCCTTAAATATTTTTTTCGTTTTGCAAGATGTATTCAGTATTATTTTTTGTTACATTTTATCTCGGATATCACTTTTCATGTGGTTTCCATTAATATACATTTGCATGTTCAGTAGTAGTAGTAGTAGTAGTACTGCTTCCCTTCCATTGGATCACCCCATTGAAAAGCTTTCGATTTTTCGTAGTATATGCATTTTCATTACTCTTTATGATGAGAAAAGATGTTCTTTTGTTTCAACTACTAATATAATGTTTGACATAAATCATTACCTTTATTTTAAAACAATGAAATTAACTATATATATTTATGTGATCGTCATTTTACATATAAAGAGTTATATAACAGAACCATTCAACTTACTTAAGTGTTGTCTTAAAGACCACATCAATTTAATAACTAATTATCAACCATGTTGTACTCAAAACTTCCAATTGTTCTAAAATGAACTAATAATCCTCATTCAGTTCACGTACAGCTTGTTTCCAACTGGTGGTCTCATGTTTGAATTTTGATCGTTTAAACTATTTACATGTGACTATCATTCCTATTTGATAATAAATAGTATATATTTAATACTAGGACGTTAATACATTTAGATTACATAATATATAGTGATGAAAAATAAACCCACAATTAAACACATGATCACCTACCAGATTAAATTTCTTTTCATTCTCTCACAGCTTTATTCTGATAATAAGCTTTAGATAAAAATAAATCTATAGGAGAGAGTATAGTATAGGTATAGGCTTAGAAAATGACTGAAATGAATTCTCATCTAGTTTTTAACCAGTCATAAAACAACCTTTATAAATAGATAATTTATAGAAATGTAATGAATAATATTAGTAAATGTAAATAGATATTACACAATTAATATATTTATTAATGTCTTATATAGGTGACGCTGCATGTAAATCGGAGAAACAACATATAAACTATTCCTAATGGTTGTTCATAATTAAACTTTTCAAACTCTTAAAAGAATTCATACATATTTTGAAGAGTTTTCATATTGTTCCTAATTACTGTACAGATTAAGAGTTAATAGTTTTGATTACGAATTAATATCAGTGTTACTCTGGTTTTTTTTATTCTTGGTTGTTAATCGTATATCTGATATAACGTGAACTAGTCTTTTTTTAGTGTACCCTTTGTGTATCCAATCTAGTGGTATCATAAACTCGGTTATTCAAATCAGTCTTATTATCAGATTATTATTGTATTAATTTAGTTGTACCATAGAAAGGGGACAATATTTTAAATCATCAGTTATACAATATATATCCCTTATGTAGGCTTTTATTTAAATTTTCAACTTTTAGATTTATGATGGTGTGATAATCAAAAAACGTTGAAAGGTGATATAAACCGTTATTTATTGTGTCTACTTTGTTCAATAACTATTTATTCTCCATTAAATTAGAATTACATAATGAGAACATTAGGAGAGGTAACGTTATAACGCCATCAAAATGGGAAAGGGATTATTGTCAGGAGAAGCTTAGTATTTTATAGCAGATGATGTTCAGGTTACAATATAACAAAGGAATACTTAACTTTCAGTTAAGGAAGTTCATCACACTTTTATGAAGAATGTACAATTTTATCGTTATTGACTTGTATATCGAATAACATTTCAAGTCACTGTTTTACACCATTTCTGGGATCTTAACAAAGGAGTCTTAATGGACGGACAGCTTCATTTCATACGGCAACACCACGAAATATTAACTTATTCTAAATTTATTGTTAAATTGTTCAGTACCAATAATAATAGGACGATATTACGAAATGCATGTCTTTTTTGCCTATCTGTAATACACTTTATAACTGTAGAGTGTTTTATTTAGGACAAGGTTTCGCTTAAATATTCTTTGGTTTTGAACAACATACATAATCCTTATCATGTTTACTTCTGTACTCAATCATTTTAATTTCTTTAAATCAGAGAAATCAGGTTGCAAAATATAAACTCTTATATAACAATATTAAGTCTGTTCTCACCTTCTGTCACATCCCCAGTTTCCTCATCTCTTCAATTCAAATTGGTTGAATATCAATCACTTCCAGATATATTGTTTTATTCATTCCCTACTATATCTTACTTAATACGTTAGTTACATTTATAATACGTTTACTCCTTCATCTTTGTGGAATGTATAATCTTCACTTATTATTATTTAATATTATTATAAGCTTTATTCAACATTATATTTGTGGTACACTATTGAATTCTCAGCATAAAGTATTTCAACAAGTTTCTTTTTCTTATATCTTGATCGATCCTGACGATAAATATTGAGTGATGGCCAGTTAGATGTTAGGAGTTCGATAATCGACATCTGAATAATGTTTATTCGTTTCAATGCATATTGCAAGCCACCATGATGTCTCTGGTTGTACCTTTTTGTAATCCGTACAGCGAAAGGTTGTAAACTTTTCGTAAACGCGCCTGAATAGGTTGTGAGCTCAATAAACATAATAATGTGTTAAAACAAACAAGAAAACAGATAACTTGACGAAATATCTAGATGGGAGGAAAAGGTAGCCCAGATGTTCAAGCAGGCCGCCGATTGTATTTCTAATTTCGCGTCGTGGCAATTACCAAGGTCCCTCCTTTCGAGTATAAGTGGTAAACATTTCGGACACAATAATCACCGACGACCAGATATAACAAGTAGCATTAAATTGACTAGTTATAACAATCCTCATGTGTTAGATTAGATTGCGGTTGGAGGTAGCATTCGATCTGCACTAATAATAAGGACTAGACACTCACGACATTGGTCACCAAGTGATCAATCAATTGTAATCCTCATGTGTATTTGTACACTACGAATTATCTTTGATGTTATGTAAACATCTAATACATACTATACATGAAATGTGACCAGTCAAGTTTAAATGTATCGGCATTTTTTTTCTAGCGTATTATTATATTTACTCATTACTATGGTGACCTCTGTTTTAAATATTACTATTAATTTTCTATATGTTCTGTTTTTATCGTATAAATAGATTAGGAATAAATTTCTCTATATCATTTCATTTTGAACCAATTATGAGAATTATACACTAGATTCTATAACCTTATTGTGTTTATTGCAGACTTTAAAATATATCTGTTATTAGTTGTAGTTAGTAGTTTACGAATATTGTTATAAAGGATTGTTTAGTAATGTTAGTTACTTAGATGAATTATTACAACTAGAATAAATGTAATTTTCTAGTAATGTTTAATCTATTAATGATGTGAATGTACACTAATAACCTAGTTTTATCACCTTACTTCCTATTGTACAATCATTCATTGAATAGAGAATGATATCTCCAACCTAAAGTGTTCAAATTTTAATAAATCATATGGTTCATTAATATGTCTTGAATTAATTATCATAAAGTCTTCTTATTCAATCTGTTTTGTGCTTGTTTAGAAACTTTGAAAAAATTCTGAATTATTTGAATATATAAACCGGTTTTACTGTGCTCGATGGTTATTTAGATCCAAGATCTATTTCCAATGTTTAACTTTGTTACTTTATTTAACAATCAAATAGTGATAGTAATAATGATCTAATGTAAACGTTTTCTATAACAGAACTATTGATTGAACTTCAAGAATTTCAGGTGGATTAGTAATAGTCTGTTATATTTTAAACAAAGCAGCCATTCAACATCGTTTTTTTGTGTGTAAAACTCGTTAGTTCCACACTGTTTGATTGAATCTAAGCCAAATATAAACTATTATACTTTATCGAGCGAGGAACTATTTGTTAGAGTAATATATGATTAATCTATACGCTTTGGTTTATGTCAGATATTTTATTTGATCCCACGAGATCTTATGATATCTGTTCAGATCTTTATCACTGTACTACATATAACCAATGTATTATACTAATCTAGAACTGTTATTATTATTATTATTATTATTATTATTATTATTATTATTATTATTATTATTATTATTATTATTATTAGCTACTAGGTACCTGTGCGCAACGTTTTGACTGCTAGTGTTATCACATAAATATGCATGCATTTTAAAAAATCTGTTTTTAAGATTATTCAAATTTTTGAAGAGGCTTGTTTTCGTTAATCGAATGATAGTAAATGAAATTGTTATCATCTCTGTTAATAATTGAATACTTCGATGAATTTCACACATTTGAGTTTTAAGGTCTTATTGCAGGGAACGTCAATCATTGTGATGCATTGTGATTTATCAGATTACTTTTACGAATAATGTCATGTACTGTTCTGTTTCGTTTTAGTGTGAGACTTATCGGTAGTGAGAGGTAATTCCTAGGTTTCTAGTAAGAAGCCGTGATAAATAGAGTTTAATTATGTCAAATCGAAGGCATTTACTTACTAATGATACTAGACGATAGCTTCTCGATATTACAAATTGATGGACTTGAAAAATATAAACCAATGGATTCTGACCAATAGTTCTGAAGGTTCAAGGCCTAATACAAAAACATAGTAATAGAGTAGTAAATACCTACTGTTATAAAGTGCCATACTTTTCAGAAAACTCTATTCAATCCTTTTTGGCCTCTTAATGATTATTTAACTAGGATCAGTAATTTGTAATGTTTCAATCTGTCAAACTCAGCAGGTTTTCACAGATCTTTTGTAGTAATACGAATGACTTTTTAATCCGTTCGAATTTTAAAAAAATCACAAGTTGTTTATCAGAATATTTGATTTGATAAATTTCATATCTGTGTGATAATCATCATCAAGAATAATCTATTCAAATATTATGTGAATTGCATTTTATCTCTTGTGACCTCTGGCCAATATCATGTACTAAGTCACCAATCAAAATCTTAATTGTAATTTGATCTATTTCACATCTACTATTTCCTCGATAATCTAATGTCCCCAATCCGACCAATTGCACCGCACTACTGACCCTAAGCCGTTGTAGCTCATTTCTTATTGGTCTGTTATTCGTAAGTTACTCTCTACACTCTACCTTGAGTCTTGAAGTAGCAACCAGCTTCTAATTTATGTTTTCAATGAGCGTGGTTTATAAACAGACATACTGGACCACAACGCACCATAAAAACGAAAAATTACAATTATTCACGAACAAGCCGTAAATTACTGTTAAAGAGTTAGACTGTATGTAATCGACTGATAACAAGGCAGGATTGGTGAATTGTGTAAGAGTAGTTAATGAGCTAAACGAAATATTACGATAAATAAATAGTATAGACATAGTAGTCCAGTTAATCAATACTAATAGAATAAAATAATAATAGTAACTTTGGTAAACTTAGTCTCAACTTTCACAATATTGTTCCTTTATATAATTACTTCTACTAATAATAGTAATAATTCACTTAATCAAAGAAAAAAAATATAACTAGCACCTAAATGTGGTACAACTTAATGATTGAATTGGGTTGAATGAACTACGTAAACAGAAAAAGTGTGGTCTCCACTCATCGATTAGGTCAATAATTTTTCATTTTAATTAGCACTTTAAATAAATCAGGTGATCATTATTCTTGTACTTCATTCTCAAGACTTGATATGATCTGTCTTTATCTAGACTGTATTACTTAATTATAAGGTTCGTTCTTCATATTCCTGAACAAAAGTTGCGGATTCGCTAGATTTCTTGGAAAAAGGTATTTTCTGCATATATATATATATATATATATATATATATATATATATATATATAATCATTCTGAGTGTCGTCTATTACTGTGTTTATGTCCACACCCACTGTAATTATTATTTTCATATTTGTAAGGTTATTATAAAAGTCGTCTGTATGCTCATTCCTTGCTTGGTAACCAATTAGTTGGTTAAAAAGTTGTTACATTCTATTCGTCATTAAAACAATCTTTTCGTCTCTGTATAATAATTTCTTTTTTAAATTCTTTTTTTGTCTGGTTTCTTACGGGCATTCTTCATAAACTGTATATTTCTTGGTGATTATGATTTCCTACTACTTATGCAATAAATAAGTAGTTGATTATCATCTCACTTATTTTGTTGGGCATTGTGTTTCTTAATTTAAAAACTTTTTATTTTCTTTGCTCCATTATATCTAGACACAAATTGGTTCATGTATTAAAGAAGCATTTCTACAATTTATGGTACATTTATTGAAAGATTATCGTTTATGTCTTGGAACTGTTCGTAATTCTGAAACGGATGTTATGTTCAATATTGAACGTAAGTAAAATTTTGCAGTTGTAGCACCTAATAAACATGGATTTATACTTGCAATGTTTTCAACCTACTATGGTATTGGAAATCATGAGTTATCAGGAAACATAGAGAGGTCCTGAAGTTTTAACAGTCGTGAGTATTGATAATTATATGGGACTGATTTTCTACTTACACCTTGAAACTCATGTTATCATAGAAACATTCAAACATTTTCTGTTGGAAAGCAAATTTTTTATACTTGATGCGTATAAAGAATGGTGCATTTTTGGATACAATTGATCGTAAGCATATAACATATTAAACGAATATATTTTTTGATGGTGCTATACACTTGTAATTACAAGTTCAGAAGAATACGGTAAAAAATTTCAATTATTTATTGGTATTCGGTTTTTGTGAAAGTTTCGAACCGTGAAATAATCTTAGCTTGACGACTATCGAAAACCAAGAACCGCTAGACGGTCTTTTTTTCTATGATGAGACTGATTAACAACGCACATCCACAGTTCCACTACAAGGAATTGTGTCCACGATCTTTAGACTCGGACAATAACGTTTCATCTGTAGACTGACGAGCGTATTTCAAGTATTGTGCACGTCTAATTTCTACAGTTCACGATATTGCGCCAACATCTATGGTCTGAGGTGAATAACTGTTTCATACTCTACATGACTGAACTCCACTGACCATGATATTTTGCTTGGATTGATTGGAGGTAGACATGTACTAAATTGAGTCCTGGTCTAATTGTCTACATGTTGTGTTATCACGCAACACTAAAAGTCTTAGGTTCTACTCCTTGTAAATGAGTCGTGGATCCTCTCTGCAAGTGAATAGTTTCATACTAGCAACAGCTGTCCAGTGCTTACTGTTTTTCTGCAGTGGTTTAACCAAGATCAGTTTATGATTTAAAGTGATGAGAACGAGTTAAAAAGCTATCATTATTAAAATTAAATAAACTTACTTAAATTCGTTAATAAGTAGTAGATTGTTTGGTCGTAACATTTTAGACCTGACGACTGTTGGTAAGTTTGCTGGTTAATCAGTGTTCAAGCTCAATTCATTCAAGGTTAAACCATAGTATACGTATGTATCATTGTGGAAAAAAACTGTGCAGACAACGATAGTCGATGGAAATACATGTCATCTTCTGTTCTGTCACCCGGGTTATTGTCCATGTTGATAATTATGAATAATGGATTTTCGGTTCATTGTGAAAATGAAGTTTAAATTGAATTACTCTTCACAATCCATTCAAATAAATGCTTCATTGTGTTTCGTATGATGAACTTAACGTAAACAATTAAAATACTTATTTTTATTTCCTCAAGTTTACAGACCTAGTTGCTGAAAAACTGATGTTTACAGATCTTTATTATTTTTACCATGTCTGTTTACTTCACATTTCTACCTCGGTGCTTGATGATGGCTGTCGTAGAAGTAGTTCAAAGAGAAGCTGTTATGATTTGATGTCCGGCTTACGATCACGTGACTTATACACCAATCAGAATACGGCTTATACGAATATTCGTACTATGACAAGACCAATGACGTTCAACCGGTCTGAGCAGTCTAGCGTCCTATTGGGTCCTACGTCCTTCTAACCCGTCCTCTTGAGTCCAGAACACAATACCAGCTTCTGAATCAACCAAAATCGAACCAAATCATTTATTTCAGACATATTCGGTTTATATATCAATCAGGCAGACCACAACGTACCATAAAATAGAAACTAACATGTGTACACAAATAGGCCAAAAGGTGGCTGTGAATGTGGGAGACAGTAATTAATAAACTGAGCATAATTTAGGGACAGTAAATCGTACAATGATAAATTATAGGTCAAAGTGAAGCTTATGATAAGGGGAATATAAATATACATAACCTAACTAATGAATAGTTATACCGTAAGAATATATAGATAATATTAGTCAATTAATGTCTCAGAAATTACTCGTGATTTAATCTTCGCTCGGATATAACAGAAGCTAATTGCGCCTAAACGAGTAAGTGGGATCGCCCCATGGAGTCATTCACTACCTAGTGAAGTGATCCATGTAGATAGTTGTAGACTATCTGGTTTTGACTTGTACCACTATCGTAACCAGTGGTTCGAGACTTTGGGTTTTGTCTTGACAGTTTAATGTCGTTTTGCTACTATACGTAGAAACGTGAACGGATTTATATGAGTTTCAGCTCCCTTATTTTGTTAGAATGTCTGGCTTTTCAATGTCTTCATAATAGATAGTTTATAGTTTTTAATCTGAAAATTATATGATTATAATCTTCGGGCAATTGAGATGTTGATATCAGTGTTTAACACTCAATTGTTTACAAATCAGCTGAAAATTTGTAGTTACACATTAAAAACTAACGGTAATAATATTTCATAGAATAGATTGTCACTCTCCGCAAAATGCCATGGCACGGCCGAGGATAGGAGGAGTCAGCTCTCCCTCTCCAAATGCTCTCACATGGCCACACATATACAGCCACTGCTAGGAAAGTCCTACTCACTGCCTTCTTGTGGCGGTGTTTACAAATTTGAGAGGACGAATAGCGAATGTCCGGCGCTTTTACCGGGTTGGTGGACGCGGAGGATCCACCTAGGGGAGTTGGAAAACCCTGATTCCAGACCAATGGTGTACATGGGCTCCAGGATCCTGAAGGGACAAACGGTATTGGAACCAATTGTTGGTTACCGGCTACCGTGTGACTACATCTATCGTTGCTCTACTGCCTTGTGGATCAAACCCTAGGGTCAAAGGTTCCGGGTGTAGTTCCTTAAGAAAACCACCTGCTTTGGTTTAAGCACTCGAGCAGTATCGCAGCCCACACACAAATCAAGTGATTTGTGTAGGGCGTATGTATACGGTACCCCTCTTTATCAATATTTATATGTTCCAATAGATAAATAAAACTCGTCATAACATTTGTCAGTTATCAGACAAACTTAATGATATATATATATATATATATCATTTGAAGTGTTTTTCATAGTTATTACTTTTTAATACTATCTCCTTCCATTTATTTTTCAATCAGATTTCTTGCGAGAATGCGCTGATAAACATACAATACCATTTTATCGTGCTTTATTTGAAACACAACAATGGAATAATTTTGTTCGTGATCGAATTTACGCTTCATCACGTGATGAAGAATTAGATTATTTCGATAATCGTATTGCATTATTGCTAGAAAGTGAATCGAAACCTCGACCACATCCACATCAACATCTTCATCGTTCTCGTAATAATGTCAGTTTAACAACTATGAGTAATATATTCACAATTAAACGATCAGCATCATCGTCTCATGAACAACTGAGCACTACAAATAATCATAATAGTAACAGTAGTAGTTATGCAGATCATAATAATCATTCAGAAGATCGATCAGTGTCAAGTAACACATCGATCAAAGATAGATCGGATGAATCGACGGATTCACAGCTTTCAAGTGATTTAGGGCTTTTACCTAACAGTAGCAAGTGAGTGTTTTTCTCATCCTTGAATTCTTTTTTTTTAATCAGTTATTCGATTTGCATAAAATCCAATACAATCAGGAAGTAGTATATGCCGCACAAAAATAATCAACGTTGTGAAGAAATGAAGGAAGGAAATGGAGTGCATGCAACGAAAAAAAAACACAGTGTAAATGAATAAAGATAATATTATGAGAGAAGATACAGTTTAGTTGAAAATACAAACAGAATGGATTCCTGTCAGTCGACGAAATTTCTTGTCAATTTTATCAAGAATGTAAGAAAAATTGGATAGCTAATAGTTTCCATACTGAGTCGTATTCGATGGTATGTCAATCCACGAAGTCACGCCCTCTGTAGGATTTTAACTAGAAGGTTTTGATGGACTGACAGATACTGGTCTTATAAAGGTTCATTTCATACCACGACATTATATTACAAATTGATTACCTCTCCGCCTTCCCTCCTAATCAGATAAATTCAATTCAAATAATGGTTCTCTTCTATCACATATGTTGCACATAGAATGTAATTATATTAGTAATGCAATTAGATTACATATTTAGCTCAGATGAACAGATAATACCTATACGATAATTAAACTGTTGAGTTAATGAGTTGTAGTCAACCCCACCTTATCTACTTCCCTGGTTCATACAATCTGGTGATTATCATTAGCTCTTACACTTTGAGTGTGGTTCATACACTGGTACCTGGTGAATGAGTGGATTTTATATAAATTGCAAGCCAATAAATTTTCGGTTCTATGGTTATTTAAATAATATCTTCAATAAATTGTGTTTCACGTATTTTATAGTATTAGCTAATGACTGAAATATACAAGTTTAAGGTCTAGAAATAGTAGAGTATCGTTTAGATAACCAATAGACGCTTAATGGTTGAAAGCTGAATCAAACATGTTGCATTCTCAATGTTTGCGCATGTCACAACCTGTTTCTCATCATCAACAACTTCCACAACATCTATCCTTGATATGCATTACCTGGTATGCTCTTTTTACAACTGAAGTCGCGAATCGAATTGATCACATTTCTAAATGCATTTAGTTGCTTAGTTGCTCCTACGCATCTCTGGAAGACAACCAATTGTTGTTGTAAGCGAATTGGTACAAGAAAATTATCACTATTTGTTAGATACATAAGAATAACAAATGAGGTCAAATAATCATGAGATTTGTGTAGTTGGGCTAGGATTTTAGTACAAAAATTACCATTAGACGCTTTAGTTCAATTCGTAATTATATTTATCCATTCATTAGTTTGTCAAAATGACAATGAGCTCATGACATAAATTGACCTCTCACCAACGAATTATAATCTAGTCGATTTAGCTTTAGCCAAATTCAATTTTTGTTTTAAAAATGAACTGGTTATTTGTATTGTTAATAGTTTCAATCAGTTTATTTTTATTCTTTTGCTATCCATTTTTTTTAGTTTGTGTATAACAGTGATTAGTCCTCCATGTTGGCCAGTTCCTGAATTTATTGACACACCTCAACTGCAACACTTATTATGGACAAAAGAACATTCACTCGGTTTTTTTCCAACTAACATTAATTCTGCATTATTAGACTTATTAGCTTCAAGAGCATTTCTTTTAAAAGCTACTTTGTCAAATAATTCTATCATCACACCAATATTTAATGTTAATGATAATCCTGATAATTCCAATCTAATTACTACATTGATAACATCAGTACCAGATGACGTTAAAAATAAAGAGAATTGCATATCTTCTATTTCTACCACCTGTAGTGATATACTTTTATCACCAACTCCTGTCAACTGTTTGTCGAAATCCCAAGTAAATACTAATATATTAGACCATAATCCAGATTCTCGAACACCAACTGGAATGTCAATATTGATGATGACAAAACTACAACTTAACACTACTCAAAGATTTGGTTCATTAATGTTAGTAAACAGTCCATCTCCACTAATTATTCGTTCAAATCGTTCTGAGAATACGAGTTTAATTGGTTTGAGTACAAAATATTGTTTACCAGTGAATAATGCAACTATTTTAAAGCGTACATCGCAAGAATTACGACATACTTTAAATTATTGTGAGTTGAATTGAAAATACTTTCTTTCTATGTAATCAGTTCTAATAATTCTTTTTACATCTTTTCTAGAGGAGACGGATAGCTTAAGAAACCACTGGGTTTACACTGATTTTCTATTAGTTACTCGAAGCAGTCTTAGTAAGATACATGATTGAATACAACAAATATAGAAATCTATTTGTTTACCTGATATAGGATCAAAGTATTACTGCGAAATAAACATTTTTCCTGTCACAACTTCTATTGATACTTGTTGAAGGTTAAATTACTTGATTAGTTTAGTGGTTCAGAGTTTCTTGAGTTCTATAGTTTCTATCACGAAATTTCCTGATTTAGAAAATCATTAAACATTCGGAAAAATTCGACAACTATCACATTTTAGTATTGAATCTCATCGGTACACTTCCATTGAGAATAGCATCCAGGACCTCCAGGACTGGCGACAAACTGTCAACCTTCAGACTACTGAGCTGACATCAACGGTTTTTTATATTTTCAGTTGGCACATTACTGATCTGTACCATACTCATATGAATGAACTGTCCAGTACCTGGTTAGCTAAACCTAGTCTGTGATATGAACTACAAATTACTTGAAATAATTACAGATTCGTGTTCATTGGTGTTTGTACACCAATTATTCTGAAGTAAACTAGTGTTTTAATAAATCAAACAATCTGTGGAACCTATGTTGGGCTCAATTAATTAAACCTATTACAGACATACTCAGTCACTTTCTAACTTGATATATGACATTTTCAAATATAAAATTATAGAATCAAGTCATCGTATAAGGTCAATATACCAATAAGCTCGAATTCAGTCTTCGTATAAACATTTTATTAAGTCTCCACCAGCCTTAAGTTATTGAACACTTGATATCACTTAACTGGTTCCTAAATCAAAACGTAAATATATTCCAAAGCATACACCGAGTGAAATCGAGTTCATATAGTAAGAAGATATCAATGTAGTTTTAAACAGGAATATTTTAGAGTCTTCTCATCCCATTTACTAACTCGAATTTATTTTAAAAAATTGACGCAATCGACACATTTCAATTTGTTTTGACCAAATCTCTATCCTGCTACCAGTTATCTTCATTAAATAATGTGTTTATTTTCTACTGTTTACCGTACACTGTTAGTTGGTTATCTTTATAATTTAGGAAGCTTTCATTCATATGAACACACATCTATCCGATAGTCTATATAATCACATTCTAGTGACATCCATTGCATCAATACAAATACAAATACAAAACTAATCTATTTTTGTATTGGTTGTTTGGAACTTCCAATTGATATTTAGGACTGCAATTGATCAGTCTCTTATTGGTATATATTTATCCTGTGCTGATTGTCTTGATATTGCCTTAAGTCACAAACATTATAAGCAGAGATGAATTGGTGCTAGCATCTAACGTGTTCCAAATGGGATGAAACGCACTTCCCAGATTCCACTGCTAGCCACCATTACCTCTTCTCACAAAACTAATTTTTTTATATGCAATAAATGAAGTGTCTCTCTATTATTTTTAACCGATCACAGCTTAGATTGTCTATGAATATCAGTATTCATCATAAACTATGTGTTATGTAAAGAGATTTGAGTCATTCTTTGTCTTTAAAATAAATATACTACTTATTAAATAATTTTCTGCGGTAAGGTTTATCGGCGTCGCATCACACTATTATCTCTGATTATGAATATAAGCTATCTGATAAAGATCATATAATGGATATTACCTGATATTTAAATATCCATACATTTTTGACCAAATAATTATGGATTAAAAATTTAGTCATTTACATTTCATGCTTAAAACCTATTCCATTCAGTTCAGTTTGAGTAACCAAACTGCGCATTCTAAATTATACATCATAAGTATAAATCACTATATAATGGTACCACAACTTGTACTAAAGGATTTGAACATAATTATCTACAGTTAAGTAAGTGTTAGGTAATCGGAGATAGTCAACGGGAAGCTCCAGACCTACATCTTGTGTTGTTTGGCACTTGTTAGCAAAGTGAGCCTGTAATCTTTGAGAAACTGGTGTTCTCTGATAGATTTGATCCCATTTCCTAGCATCACAGTTAGGAGTGTTACCACTGAGTTATTCTTGTCATGATTAATCTCCTGTAAGATTAGAATACTTACAATTGATTGACTACTGAGTAGTGATCATTGTCATGTTCGTCTAATTTTTTTTAGTACTCACCGAATTCCATCGACCAAAGATTTTGCTGATTCCTATCTACTCTGTATATCGTCGTTAAAGTACCTAAACATTACGTCCCCAATCTGTATGCCTACTGATCTGTGTTTGGTAGGCAAAGAGAGAGAGAGGTGTTGATCTAGTTTGAGACCTTGTCGCGATAGTCTACTTAGTACTACCTCGAGACTTATAACGGCCTTGAAACAAGATAAGAGAAAGCTATCCAGCCACCTGTTTTGACTTGATAGGTTGGCAAACGAAAAGATAGAAGACGATTTAGTTTGATTGCTAATCCGATTTCTTTTTGATTTTGTGTGTCATGTGGTTCTTGAGCAATTAAAATGTGGAATATCATCCTGTTTCAGTTTGCTTTCATCTGGGATTTTATGAAAACCCAACAAACTTCACTCTGCTGAGGATTCAGAAACTTATCAGTTACATCTACCTCCAGTCCGGTTATAGACAGGTGTGATATAACACTGGAGCCGTTTTCTAGACTTAGCATGAATGATATATATCAATTAACATTGATTAGTATAGAGGACTAGATTTATTCAGTCGATGTTTTGTGAACTGCTTTTTCAGCAATGCTTTCATCGGTAACATTGACAAAACCATATTTTGTTAATGCGACGTTTTATTGTTACGTGCTCGTTTATTTAAAAATCCACTAAACTTATCAATAGTGTTACTTCAAAAGAACACATCAGTACCATTGTGGATTAGTTCAATTATACTCCCAGTAGGTACCTGTGACCTATTCACTAATTGATACATCAACCAATAAATAACAACCAAGATGTTAACGTTTATTGGTTCTCATGGCCCTTCTAACTCAGTAACCAATGAAAAGGCGAAGACAGATAGCAGATCAACTTTCAGTTGTGATCAATTCAATCAAGACTTTAAACTTACACAGTATTATTCCTGAAATAGCTGACCACACAGCAACACAATTTAGGAATTACAATGTATACATAACTTAGTTATAACTAATACGAAATTGGAGTAATAAATAAGTATTTATAGAATGATAAATCTTGACTAATAAGATATAACAACGATTTATTTATGAAATGAAAGTTTAGATAAAGGACAATTTTATCATAGAACAATCTAAGGGTATACCATTTGTTCAATAAAGATATAGATAGTGGTCTTTCATATAATCGCCTTAAAAGTTATACTTCCATTCAATTCTCCTCATTATGTAACTATGTGTTGTTGTTTTCTTTTTTACATTTTCACTCTTGTAGGTATTAGCATTTCAGAAAGTGATTATTCGAAAGTCAAGTATTTAGCAGGATCCGCCTATTCAATTTGGTTTATGTTATTACCAGGTTACCTATCTTCTGTGTATAAATACTATACAGATGAAATCGACAATACAAATGATTGTATGAATAAAACTGGAATTGGTAATGAATATCATAATATACAACAACAGAGTAGAAATACAGAGTGTAAACTATTCAATCCTATTAATAATAATAGTAAGAATAATAATAATAATGGTAGTTATGTTGAAGTGATGAATGTAATTAAACAAATTATAATACAATCGCTTGGTGTATACAAGAGAATACACGACTATAAACTTGAAGTTCCTGATCAGGTTAGATTTTAAATTATTAATCAACATACAATCTCATTGACCAACCTTTTAACTTATTCTCTCTCTATATATATGTGTGTGACAGATAGTCGAAGTCGAAAATAGCCACTATTTAACTCTACTTCAAAATTCTTGTGACTGATGACTGTATGAAGGCAATCTGCTCAGGATATGGATATGTCAGAAGAAACTGAGCAATTATGGTAAATATTTGTTGGCTGAGATGATTAGGATATGTGTTACGTATGCCAACCCACCAACTAACTCGACACACGATGAATGCTGATCTAAGAATAAATTGGAAGAAAGGTAATGGTAACCAAACCAAGATACGGCATCAGTCTCTGAAGACACTAAATATGGGAATAAGTCATCTGGGTAAATGCAGATATTTAGTTGGGATCCATGTGATTATCGTAACTCCATAGTTTTCGAATTTCGATAACATAAATCAAAATAATCTGCAATGGACTAGATGCACACAATCCTTGCCTTCGATTAGAGCCTGAGTCCCGAAGTCTCCTTGTGCTTTTTCTTCTGGCTTCTACTCTTGATCTTTTCCACTACTTCTGTTACTGTTACTACTCCCACTATTTTATTTCAGTGTGTTTATGTGGTAAGGAAACTTGAACTGATGCACGTGAGGGTCAGGTTCTACTTTGACGAATAGCTGAAGCTTTCCTTATATTACTAGATTCTTCTGCCCTAAATAGAAAAAGATGCTTTACTATCCATCCGACTTGGAACACCTGTTCGAGCTACTATATCTGATTCTATCCACATCTCATACTAATATCATACATACAAATTTAACTCTATCCTTTCACATTACAAACATCACAATTTTTATCTACTAACACACTCACACATTCACAAACTTGTCTTATATAAATCACTTCTACCGGAGTGATATGACATTGACTTGGCCGGACTTGTTTTGTAATTGGTGGTGCCAACTATTTTTGCTTCGTTTCTCTGCAATATTTAACCTAGGGTTAACTTAATCTGCTTACTTATTCTCTGAAGAAATGGCTCACACAGAGTCACGAAACGTCAGAAAATTTATTTTTTCACTCATTCGGATATTAACAAATACATTATTAATATTAATAAAACAGTGATAACTGTTTTTTTTTGTTTGTTTATGGTGTAGTATTTTATCTCCGACATTATTATTTGATTGTTTCAGGTTGCTTTACGTATATTGTTAGTGTTATTGTATCAAAATCGTATTGAAGATTTCGATTTATTGAAGTTCATTAATTCAATGGATTGGTCATCGTCATCTGGAATTGCGAATCATGTAAGCTTTGTTCCTTTTTCGATAAATATGATAGTATTTATCAGTTTATCTGATGACTCTAATAATTTGACAGAGACTACTAATGCCAGTGTTGTAGCAGTCATTTCATCTTTTGTTGTTTTACACTGAACTATGTTTATGTCCGAGCATTCTCTGTCTAATCATTTTAGACACTTTATCATACACTACTCAATTGGAATATCAGTACATGAATTCGTAAGTCATTGGAACCATGAGCCAACCTTGGTTACATCACCATTATTAATAATAGTACTCATAGTACTCGTAGCAGGCGACTTTAATGCCCAGGTAGGTAGCTTAAACGAAACAGAAAGGTGGGTATTTTAATATTCCGGCACAGCGAACAGATAATGGTGATCGTCTACTGCAGCTGTGCTCAGACAACCGTTTAGTTTTAGCAAACACAAATTTTAAGCATAAGGAGAGACACCGTCTGACATGGCGACCCCCTGCACCAAACCAACGATGGACTCAAATAGACCATATTGCCATCAATCATCGTTGGAGAGGATCGATAGAAGATTGTCGCTCATTCTGGAGTACCTGCTTGGACTCTGATCATGCCCTTGTACGAGCACGCATCTACTTGCGCCTCACTGGACGCAAAAGAGCCACACAAAAAAGACTCATTAGAACCGAATTGAGTAATGAGAAAACCAAAAGTAGGTTCCAGGAACAACTGAGGTCACACTTAGGTAGTTCTGAAAACGAGGCTGACCCAGATGTTGCTTGGAAGATATACATTCAGCTGTGGAAACAGCAGTGACTTCAATTAGTAATTTAAACTCATCCCATCAGGTTCTGAACACGATGAAGAGCGTAAAGAAATCAGATCTAGGTTAAGCAAAAGTCTAAGGAACGACCATGAGCGGTGGTGGGCAACGAAAGCAAAAGAGATGGAAAAGGCGGTGGCTATAGGGAACGCAAGACAACTCTACAGACTAATGAAAGAAACTGGAATTAATAAGTCAAGTGTAAGTCAGACTATTTCGGAAAAAGACGACACTCTCATCTATTCCCAGTCCAGACCCCAAACCAATGGTGCACATGAGCTCCAGTATCCTGAAGGAACAAATGGTGTATGAACCAATCGTTGGTCACCGGCTACCATGGGACTGCATCTCCTCACGATGCTCCACTGCCTTGTGGGTCAGACGTTCAGGTCGAAGGCTCGGGGTGTGGCCCCCTAAGAAAACCACCTGCTTCGGTTTGAGCATACGATCAGTATCACAGCCCTCACACAAATCAATTGAGATTCGTGTTGCGCATATGTACTTGGTGCCTCCTTGTACCTATACCTATGTGTTAAAATAAATAAGACGCTTAGAACGATGGGCGGAACACTTTAAGGAGCAGTTCAACTGGCCTTCAGCTAATCTACAACTACCCTCAATTCCCAGACAGTGTGAATGGAACATTGAAGTAGGTCCCCCAACTCTAGCTGAAGTTCAAAAGGCTATAGTTAATCTGGAACTAGGAAGGTCAGCTGGTCCAGATCGATTGGCTTCAGAGGTCTTTAAGGATGATGGTCTAGATTTAGCGACTAGGTTGACTAATATTTTAGCTAAAATCTGGGAGTTGAACATAATCCCATCTGACTGGTCACAATCACTTATCGTCCCAATATTTAAGAAAGGGTCAAAATCATCCTGTGACAACCATAGAGGGATTAGTTTGACTAATATAGTATCTAAAATACTAGCCTCGATAATTTTCGGACGTCTAACTAAGACTCGTCAACTGCGAAAACGTGAAAATCAGGCTGGCTTCAGACCTGGTCGTGGCTGCATCGACCACATATTCACCATTCGTCAGGTTCTAGAACACAGGCATACTTATCGGCGTCCGACAATGGTGGTCTTCCTTGACTTAAAAGCAGCATTTGACTCTGTAGATCGAGAAGTTCTGTGGCAGTGTCTGTCGTTGAAAGGCGTATCTCAGAAGTACATAAACCATATGAAGGCTCTTTACTCGAACACTACTAGTCGAGTCAGAGCTTATGGCGAACTGTCATCTGCTTTTGCAACCTCAAGTGGCGTCCGCCAAGGCTGTCCACTTTCTCCTTTTTTGTTTAACTTCATCATAGATCTACTGATGGAAATAACGCTCTTATCGACTGAATTGTCGGGTATTGATCTCCTACCAGGAGGTCCACTTATTGACTTAGAATACACAGATGATATAGTCCTGTTTGGTAAAGACGCTGATGAAATACAGAGTCTTTTGGTAGCACTGAGCAACAATGTCAGAATGTTTGGGATGCGCTTCTCCCCCTCTAAATGCAAGTTGTTGCTTCAGGACTGGTCTGTGTCAACACCTGAACTAAGGATAGGGAGTGAAGTAGTTGAACGCGTTGACAACTTCACTTATCTTGGAAGTCTGATCAGCCCTAATGGGTTGGTGTTAGTCGAAATCTCAGCACGGATTCGAAAGCTCGTTTGGCCTTTGCCAACTTACATCATCTATGGCGAAGGCGAGATATTCGTCTATCAATTAAGGGACGAGTATACTGCGTGGCAGTTCGTTGCGTTCTACTATACGGTTGCGATACATGGCCTTTAAGAGTAGAAGATATTCGAAAGTTACTAGTATTTGACCACAGGTGCCTTAGAAATATTGCGGGTAGCTGCTGGGATCGCCGGGTAAGTAATAGTGAGGTTAGACGCAAGGTATTAGGGAATGATGGTAAATCAGTTGGTGAAGTTGTGGATTTCCATCGACTGAGATGGTTTGGCCGCGTGTCGCGTATGTCTGAACACCGATTACCACGACGTGTAATGCTAGCCGGTATTAGGGATAATTGGAAAAAAGTTAGGGGCCGCCAAATCAAAACGTGGCATCAGTGCTTGAAGACACTAACTTTTAGACTGAGCCATGTTGGTAGGTGCAGACTACTTGGTTGAGGTCCGCGTGACTATTGTAACCAATAGTTGGAGACTCTTGGTGATATGGCTGAGAATCGATCACAATGGTGTCGGTGTATACACTCTCTATCTTCCTTTAAAACTAAGAGAATAAAATCGCTTCATATCTTTCTTTCTTGGAACTAATTCTTTCTTCCTGTACTATTTCCTTATATGCGTTCTTTCTTCTATATTTTACCACCACTGAATTAACTACTTCTATGAATCTGGTGTTGATCTTGTTGTGCTAATGCGGTATGGCTACTTGGACCGGACCGATGCATATACATGCCTGGTCCTACGTTTCAGCTGACTGACTGTACAATATAAATAATGATAATAATTATTAGAAACAACATTATCGAAATTTTCAGCTTAATTGTATCAGTGACAAATTGATAGCTGTCTCCTTTTTAGTCCACAATTGTTTAGCTACTCTCACGTAGTATATCAATGCAAATTGCTTGATTTTTTTGAGGATCGTTTAATTGCTGTAAACTTGACTTTAAAATATCGACAACGTGACTTCTATCAATCAGTTGTCAAGTTTTTCAAAACAATATACTCTTTAGTTCCTAGGAATTTGATAATTGGTATACGTTATTATTTTACTCATTTTTCCACATATAGAATACTACATTTCACTTTGAACCACACTCGTAGTGTAAGAGGTTATAATACTGTTCGGTTACCCAAACTAAAGCTGATCCAACGAGGTTCGAACTAATGACATCATAATGTGAAATTTGACTCCTTAATAGCTAAGTCATAAGTCTACTTCTATTTTGTAGTTTGTTAAACTACGCTCTTTATCATTCTTATCACAGATAGTAATTTAATATTTCAACATCTTTTTAGATTTACAAAGCATTTGAGAAAGAGTTGAGAGAACACGAAAGATTAGAAAACGAACGTTTGATGTCCACCTCTAAACATCATAGTCATCGTCGTTCAGCTTCCGCCGATACTGAACTGAATCCATCTACACAAATTAATAGTTCTGAAAATACAAGTTCGTTTGTACATATATCAAAACCCATTTTATTATCATGTTGTTTCTGATTGTTGTGGTTTTAATAAACTTAAATAGATGAATTGTAGTTAGCGATAGAATTCATCCTGTTCGTTTCCTTCTATTACGGACTCATCAACTGGATATGCCTAGTATGATACTTATATTGAAACGTAGAACGAGTACTTTTCGCTTCAAATATCTAATGCGTTATCAACTGGGATACTGAGTTCAGATAGCTACTAACGTGTTCAATATGTATAATGTTTATATCTGTATTAAAAATGATCTGAATTATCCCATTGTCGTTATTAAAAGTTACATTTAGACCAGTATTTATTATACATGTGTATCCTGTGCAGATATATGTATATGTATTATTTTATCTTAACTTAGATAAGTGCATATTTATGCCAGTTCCTTGTTGGCTTATAAGTAACAAATATATATCAGTTGGATTTCTTTCCACCTTTCTTTTTCTTGTTGTTGACTGGATTATGTAGACCTCCACATCTGAGGGGATGCACGGAATACAATAGACAGCTTAGAATCACTTGGAAAATTAGGACTTCCCGGATGACTTGATCCTTCTATCGCATACACATCAACAAATGCAGATGACGACAACTAGTGTAGCAGCAGCCTCGCCTACATCAATGTGCCTCAGCATACATATAAGGGAAACCAAGATCCTAAATTACAACACGGAGAACACCAACACAATCACAGCTGATGAAGAAGCTCTGGAAGAGGTGGAAACTTTAACGTACCTTGACAGCATCATCAATGAACAAGGACAATCTGATGCAGATGTAAGGGCGAGAATTGACAAATGAAGGGCTGAATTCCACAGTTGAAGAATATATGGAACTCAAAACAACCGTCGGACAATACCAAAGTCAGAATCTTCAAGACTCTTTAAGAATCGTCAAGACAGTTCTACTGTACGGAGCTGAAAATTGGAGAACTACAACCATAATCAAAAAGCTACAAATATTTGTAGACAATTGTCTACGTAAGGTGCTCAATGTCCGTTGACCGGATACCATCAGCAACAACCAACTGTGGGAAAGAACAAACTAGATTTCAGACGGAGGGGAAATGAGGAAAAGGTCCTGGAAGTAGATGGGAGGACACATTACGAAAATCACCAAACCGCATCACGAGGCAAGTGCTAATTTGGGATGCTGAATGGAAACGAGGAAGCAAAAGGCTGAAGAACACACTGCGACGAGAATTGGAAAACAGACATAAAAAGGATCAATAGCAAGTGGAAAAAACTAAAGAGGATTGTCCTGGTTAGAGTTCCATGGAGAATGCTGGTGGGCGGCCTATGCTCCTTCATGTGGGATAAAATTCGCATGTAAATAAGTAATTACAAGTGTGTAAGGAAACTCGACCACACCTAATGCCATTAAATTTGTATACCGTCCGATCTCCTTTAATGCACCATAACTGTTTTTACACTCACAAGCAAACTAATCTTTCTGTAGCGTGTATGTGGGGATATCTAAATGACAAACAAAATTATTTTAAAATGCCACATCATCATTGATTAAATGTCTCAACAAAACCTCATTATTGACAGTCAGTTGTGTTTAATGTTACAACTTGAGAACACTAATCGATTTCACGTGCTATATTGCTCAGTCAGAATTCATATTATCCATCATTTTATCCATGTTGCGATTATAACCAACCACTACCAATGAATAACACCCGAGACATTCATTAGTCTTCAAGCTCCTCACCCTGTAGTCGGAAGACTCAGACGGAGAACAGACCAGTTACTATTGTACTCAATTCAATTATGACCCAGAACCCATACATTAATGCAGAATGAAATTCTGACCATACATTAAGATAATTAAGAAATTAAATAACGCCACGACTTCGTCATAAGTTGAAGTTATCTGAGTCATAGTTCCATGATAGATTAACAGTAACTTAAGAAAGGCATAACCGATGAAAACAGTTTATACATTACCAAAAAGCTTATAAACTGGGGAATAAAAAGACATAAGTATTGAAGCGTTGAATAATTAAAAGAATAAAAGTTTGAACAATAACTTCAGGTAAACGATAGTTCGAAACGTTTCGGCTTTCCGCATCAGTCGTCCTGTTTATTAACATATAATAATTAATGTTCGACTTACAACCAGTAAAAATAAGCAAAATCAATTGTTAACTAGTTTAAATTTGTCAATACCAACTATCCGCAATTTTAAAAAGCTTTCATTTCTCTGCAGGTAACTGATAATAAAACTCCGTCCTGAGCCTTTCTTAGTGTTATAACTTGTGAACATGTGTGCCTTGTTTATTGCATAACGCAACGATACAGTCAGTTAGAGAATAGCGACTTATCGATCGGACCAATGACGCATAAAATCCGTACGAGCAGTCTAGAGTCCTGATTAGTCCTGCTTTCCTCCCAGCCCAGCCAGTTAAGTCCAGAACACCAATCTCAGCCTTTGCAATATGAATCATTTATTTCAAACATACGGGGTTTATATACCAATCAAACAGACCACAACGTACCATAAAATAGGAAATAACATTTGTACAATATTTGGCCAAAAGTGGCTGTGAATGAGGGAGGTAGTGATTAATAGACAGGGAATAATTCAAGAATGGTAAATCGTATAATAATAGTTCATAGGTCAAAATAAAGCCTATAGTAAGAGAGACATGAATATGAACAGTTTAGTTACATAACAACTATACGATAAAAATATACTCGGTATTGCTCCATAAATGGATCCCAAAAATTACCATTCATTATTCTTATCGGGATATAACACTTAGGTTACCGTCGTCCCCGAATTAGGGCAAAAAGTAATAAAACGTTACTTTGCATGTTGACCACATCTTCAGTCTTAATAATTTATTTAATATCATACTATAAAGTGTGTTTTGTTTGTTTTTATATTGAATATAGCTGATATCATAGTACCTCAACCGTTTAATTCATCTGATGATCTTACTGATCAAGGATATTCAACATTGAATATACATGAGGATAAGACAAGTTCAGATCAAGATTGGTCACCTGTTGTTGACCAATCTACACATATCAACAATGATTCAATGTCATGTGTTGTTTCTACCGATGATAATCATCCACTTCTAATGGAACAACATCAACAAACTCAAGAATTAACAGAAAATCATCAAAATCCATCTGTTATTGGTAACGGTGATGACACCTTATGTCGTCACAGTTCACAATCAAAAGAACACATAACTAGTACGGTGTTTTTCTAGTATACAAACGTATTATTTATGTGGTTAATTCCGTCAAACCGTACAGTTTATCATTTTGTTTGCTTAATTGATATAGGATCTGATACACCTGGAGATCAGAAATAGTGTGTGTCACATATATAGGTATATTGCTCGGGTCTTCAACAAAAGCAGATGATTTTCTTAGGGAGCCACTCCTCGAGCCTTTAACCCTAACGGTTTAATCCACTAGCAACAGAGCAACGAATATTGATGTTGTTCTATGATTACCAATGACCAAGAATATGTTCATTCACTAATCGTTCCATCGGAATCATAGAGACCATGTATACCGACTACTTAGTATCAGGGTTTCCTAACTCTCGTAGATAAATCCACCATATCTAGCCGTCCGGTTTACACGTCAAACATAAGCTTTTTTATCCTCTCACTTTCATAAGTAACGCCTCTGGATGAGTGAATTTAGTTAGTAGCACTTCTCTGTCATAGGCTAGAAATGCACGAGCCTTTAAGAGCATTTCGAAAAAATATTGGATTTTCCCTTGCTCTTTGGCGTATCCAGGCAGTTCAGAACAAAATAACTTACTAAAAATTTTGGCATTGAATAAAATTTCACGCTTAAATTCATTAAGAAGTGTTAGATTACATATTCACTGTCAACTATTTCTTGAGACAGTTATCTTATCGTGTTGATATCTTCTTTTATATCTATACAGTACTCATTATGATTTGAATCCCAACTTAGTTAAACTCATTTTACTAAAATCAAGTTAATGTCATGTAACTTATTAGAAGTTTAAAATCCTAACTATTACATAATTTATTTTTAAACTAAAAATAAATTTATATGAACTAAAGTCGGGATTCCTCTTACTTTCTTACTATCATTCTATCCAAATATATAGATATACATATATATTTTATCTGGTAATTATTCATCTTTTACAGGTTGCAGTTCAAATACTATCAGCCAATTTATACCTTCTTCCAGTATAAATTATCATCAAACATCAAGCTTGAGTAATGTTGAACAATCAGATCCAACTACAGTTATTGTTAATGATGATGAAAATAATGTAACAAACGTAAGGGAAAATACTTCATCAATAGTGGAGAATCATGTCAGTGCTCCTGAGACTGCTAACTCTGTCTCTGCCTCAGCCGACGTTATTAATGATCATAACAATAGTAGTAGCAGTAGTAATGGTACCAATCTCAGTGATGATGATTCTTGCGCAGATGATGATGAAGATTCTGAAAATGAACACATTAATTACGGGTATAATTTATTATCATCAGCGCTGTCAAAAATCAAACGTCCATTTCTTCAACATTATAATACTTCGCCTGCTACTACTACTACTACCATTCATAATCCGTCATCGTATCATCGTACTCCTTATTCACATCATAGTAGTATAGATGTAACTCGAGATAGTAAACATTTATTATTTTCAAAATCATCTAGACAATCATTTGATGATGATTCTTCGTCAATTAATGTTATGAGACAATCAGCGCATCATCAAAATATTATGACTACTATTTCGACTACCACTACCACTGCTGTTACTACTACTAATGATAATTCAAATTTGACAGCTGCACTTGTGGATAATAATAATAATAATAATAATAATAATAATAATAATGTTGATAGTGATGATGATGATGATGATGTTGAAGACAACGACGAAGACAATGAAGATGCTAATGCACAGACCAAAGTTTCAGTAGTTCATAATGCATTGAACTTTTTTAATAGGTAAGTGTCATGAAAACATGACATTATTTAAAATTCCTCCAGAAAATAAAGATATAAAAAAAACCCTTTTTAAAAAAAGAATTGTTAGAATAAACAATCATTTTCAAAGACTTCTCCTTTTATTATATTCTACTGTAGAGAACTTGACGAAGAAGTTATCGGAAATAATTGTTCTATTCTATATTCACTTTTTTTTCGAAAAGATATATCTTTTTATTATTGTCGAGACGTCTTTAATCGAGTAGATTTGTTATAGGAGCAGTTGTATTTTAGTGTCGGTTTGTTGTGCTTGTTCGATTTATGTCTATCAAATCAATGAGTTACTCTAGACTAATGAAAAAGGAACCACCAAAATTTTAATACCTATAGGTCAATATGTTGCATATAACCCAGTTTCTGATTAGATGATTTTGGGAAACAGATTTTAACTCTATTGTTTATTATCAATATAACTCAAAAACTCTTATGATAATATACACTAAATACTTGATCACACAGTATTACACATAGAAAATCACTATGTGTACACAACTGAGTTAAAAATGGTGCAGAGCGAAGCAGTGTGGAGGAGTAATTAATCAATGATATTTCCGGAACAATGGAACACATATGGAAACAGTTTATGAATGAAACTAAATGTTTCAAGTACAAGAATATAAAAATGCAACTGTCCAAGTATTTGATAATCGTACAATGAAAATATAATCGTCCTAGTATGGGACTCTTCAGCAGTGGATATTCGATTTCATGAACGTAAGAATCAAACCCATGACTTTTAGTCACACGCGCAAATGCTTAAATTCTAGACTACTGATTTTCCATCCAATAGTGTTAATGTCTGACATTAATCAATCCACGATATACTGCGCGACGATTTTCAATTGTTTGTAGTGGGTAACTGAGTCACATCCTATAAGGATTTGCCCCACTGATCACGACTTCTTCCTACAAAATTGATAGTATTGTTAGCTTTTCAAAAATCTGTGATTCATAGTTTAATACTTGATTTTCTATGTAGTCACCAATAGAGCACATACTTTTCACTTCGTTCTCATCAATTATACTTCTCTTATCCTTGCATTTTGTTTAATTTACTATTGCACTAGATTTACGCAAACACGATACTACTCCATAATAGTCGCGTCAGTATGTTGTTCTGTGATCGGTGCATCTGACCAATGTATTTCTATCCTTAACAAAATAAACAGATCTTAGAACCTTATACACAAATCCGCACTTGGTTATATCATATGGTTATTCATTTACTAGGCACAATTGAAATGACTGATTGGATAGTTGAAAAAGTCAGTAGCTGCTAAAAAATATTTAACCCTAGCCAGATATTCTCAATTCCATGAACTGATTTTCTCCTTCCTGGTACTTTGAATCCAAGCAATACTTTCACATAATCAGTGGTTACATAACAGTTATCCATCAATATTTTTCGAGTTCAGAAATAGTTGTTCCTAGGACAGGGCAGTCTACTGTAACCTGTTTTTATAAGATTGTTTAATTAATTAATTAATTCAATAATAATCTTGAAATCAAATTATACCATTTTATTATGAAATAGATCTACATCGGATTTTATCAATCGTATCAATATGAATCGATCATTGTTAGATTGGCGTTCTCTTATTCCAAGTTTATCCACAAATCCAACTCCACAATCAGGAAGACGTGCAACTACTTCAAATTGTTTTACAGGTTCAAATTTAACTACTCAACATGAAGGTTGTCATGTTCAACCACAAATTCCCTATTATCCTTTTCCACCACAGTATCAACCACAAAGTGAACGTATATCACGTGTTTCATGGTCTAAACCATCATTTATAGGAATGAAAAATACTGATTCAACTTATAATCAATCTTCTGATAATATTCCATTTACTAATACACATAAACTATCAGACTCTGCATATCTTGTAAATCCAATGAATAGTAGATTGTTTGATATGAATTATCATTATTATGACAATTATTATATGAATAGTAATGGTAATTATCAATTAAGTAGACAATTTCCACAGATTAATAATGCTTTAAATAATGTTTCGTCAAATAATTATGAACGTGATTATCATCCTTCAGGTAAGACAATTAATGTTTCAAGATTACACTGTTGAATTTTAACTTAATTTAATCATTAAAAGTTTGTTATTTTCGTTGTTGGTAATAATTCATGAGAAGATACTCTTAAGCCACAAGTATTTGACCACAGATGCATTAGAAATATTGTTGGGATCTGCTGGGATCGCCGGGTAAGTAATAGTGAGATTAAATTCAGGGTATTAAGGAATGATGGTAAATCAGTTGATGAGGTTGTAAATCTTCATCGACTAAGATGATTGGGCCACATGTTGCCTATGCCCGAACACCGATTACCGCGACGTGTGATGCTAACCGGTGTTGGGGATGGTTGGAAGAATGTTAGAAGCGGTGAAACAAAAACGTGGCATCAGTCCACAAAGTCACTAACTTTTCGTATGAGCCATGTTAGTAGATGCAAACTACTTGATTGGAATCCGCGTGACTATCGTAACCAATAGTTGGAGACTCTGGGTGAGATGACTTAGAATTCATCACAATGGCGTAGGTGTATACACTCTCCATCTTCCCTCAAACTATGAGATTAAAATCGCTTCATATCTTTCTTTTTACGTTCTAAATCTTTCTTCCTGTATTATGCCCTTATACGCAATCTTTCTTCTATATATTACCACCACTGAATTAACTACTATGAATCCGATATTCATCTTGCTGTGCTAATGAGGTATGGCAACTTGGACCGGACCGATGCATATATGTTCCTGGTCCTACGTTGTAGCTGACTGACACTATGGAACAAACAATATTCAGTTCAAATGTGTGTAATATTATGGAGAAAGTATGTGACAGTGTGTGTGTATGTATGTACTTGTCGATGTTATTGTCAACTTGTATAACTATTTTATTGTGCATCAAGGCTCGAAGTAAAGTTACTGCCGGTCCCATGCCCGGGTAAAGAAGGAGGGTTGGGCATGGGGTTAGCGTCCCCATCCCGTAAAAAACTAACTCGCTAAAAAAACGCTAACCAGAAAAAATAACTCAAACCATTTAAACTCTGCCCTGGGAGTTAGAGGTAATATGACGCTTCATGGTGAAAGCCGAGTTCCTTCGGAAGCCTTGAGGCCGATGCCCCTTCTAACAACCAGAGCAACAATTTTTATAGGTACATGGAACGTCCGGACAATGTGGGAGACCGGGAAGACCAGTCAAATAGCAACGGAAATGAGGAGATACAACTTGGCAGTGCTGGGAATCAGTGAAACCCATTGAACCCAAGCTGGACAACAAAGGCTAAATACGGGAGAGATGCTGCTATACTCCGGTCACAAAGAGGAAAATGCTCCACACACTCAGGGAGTTGCTCTAATGCTGTCCAAAGTAGCACAAAATGCACTTGTAGGATGGGAATCTCACGGATCAAAGCATCATTCAAAACAAAGAAGGAGGGGATCACAATGAACATTATCCAATGTTATGCACCCACCAATGATAGTAACGAGAGGCTGCAATCAATCGTAGAGAAGTGCCCAAGAAAGGACCTCACCATTCTGATGGGAGATCTAAACGCCAACGTCGGAATGGACAACATCGGATATGAAGACATCATGGGACTACATAGAATGGGAGAGAGAAACGAATACGGGGAAAGATTTGCAAATCTGTGTGCAGTCAATAAATTGGTCATAGGCGGTACAATATTTCCACACAAACGTATACACAAAGCTACATGGACCACACCACAGAGAACCAGATAGATCACATTTGCATCAATAAAAAGTTCCGAAGGACAATGGAAGATGTAAAAACCAGGAGAGGAGCGGACATAGCTTCAGATCACCACCTGGTTGTGGCCAAATTGAAGCTGAAGCTAAAGAAGAACTGGACAACTAGACAAACAGCACCACAAAGATTCAATACAGCCTTCCTTCGAGATACTGACAAACTCAATGAATTCAAGGTAGCTCTCAACAACAGGTTCCAAGCCTTACAGGACCTACTGAAGGAAGAAGAAACTACTATGGAGGATAGCTGGAAAGGTATCAAAGAAACATTAACTTCAACGTGTCAAGAGGTTCTGGGCCCCAAGAAGCATCATCACAAGGAATGGATCTCTACAGAAACACTGGACAGGATCAAAGAAAGAAAGAACAAGAAGACAGAAATTAACAACAGCCGAACAAGAGCAGAGAAAGTCCAAGCACAAGCTGAGTACATAGAAGCAAACAAGAAAGTGAAGAAGAGCATTAGAGCTGATAAGCAGAAATACGTGGAAGAACTAGCAACGACGGCGGAAAAAGCTGCAAGAGAAGGAAATATGAGACAGCTTTACGATACGACGAAGAAGCTTGCAGGGAAATACAGTAAACCAGAGAGACCAGTCAAAGACAAAGAAGGAAGACCAATCACTGAGATCAAACAACAGTGGAACAGATGGGCAGAGTACTTCGAGGAACTCCTGAACAGGCCGGCTCCAATGAATTCACCGGACATCGAAGCAGCACATACAGATCTTCCTATAGATGTCAATCCACCAACGACAGAAGAAATCAGAATGGCCATCAGACAAATCAAGAGCGGGAAAGCAGCAGGACCTGACAATATACCAGCTGAAGCGTTGAAGTCAGACATCGAAGTAACTACAAGCATGCTTCATCTTCTATTCATGAAGATTTGGGAGGAGAAACAAGTGCCGATGGATTGGAAAGAAGGACACCTCATCAAGATTTCAAAGAAAGGAGATCTGAGCAAGTGTGAAAACTACAGAGGCATTACACTACTGTCAATACCGGGTAAAGTCTTCAACAGAGTGTTACTGAACAGGATGAAAGACGCAGTAGACGCTCAACTTCGAGATCAACAAGCTGGATTCCGTAAGGACCGGTCGTGCACAGACCAGATTGCGACACTACGGATCATCGCCGAACAATCAATTGAGTGGAACTCGTCACTCTACATCAACTTCATTAATTATGAGAAGGCATTTGACAGTGTAGATAGGAGAACGTCATGGAAACTTCTTCGACACTACGGAGTTCCTGAGAAGATTGTCAACGTTATCCGGAACTCATACGACGGACTACAGTGCAAAGTAGTGCGTGGAGGACAGCTGACTGAGGCATTCTAAGTAAGGACCGGAGTAAGACAAGGCTGTCTACTCTCTCCCTTCCTCTTTCTTCTGGTGGTCGACTGGATTATGAAGACCTCGACATCTGAGAGAAACTACGGCATACTATGGACAGCTCGGAACCAATTAGACGACTTGAACTTCGCAGATGATCTAGCCCTCCTATCACATACACACGAACAAATGCAGATAAAGACAGCCAGCATAGCAGCAGTCTCTGCATCAGTAGGCCTCAACATACACAAAGGGAAAACCAAGGTCCTCAAACACAACACGGAGAACAGCAATCCAATCACTCTTGATGGCGAAACTCTGGAAGATGTAGAATCCTTCACATACCTGGGAAGCATCATCGATAAACAAGGAGGTTCAGATGCAGACGTCAAGGCGAGGATTGGCAAAGCTAGAGCGGCATTCCTTCAACTGAAGAACATATGGAACTCAAAACAACTTTCAACCAATATCAAAGTCAGAATCTTCAATACGAACGTCAAGGCAGTTCTACTGTACGGAGCTGAAACTTGGAGAACTACAACAACCACCATCAAGAAGGTACAGGTATTTATCAATAGCTGTCTACGCATGATACTTGCTGATAATGTATTCTTCAAAATATTAGCTGATGCAACTTAAGATAGATTGTGTCAGTGTAAATACTCTTCACTGCTCATTACCTTTGAAGTCTAACTAATTTACGATTAGTAGTATGTTAATGGCAATATATTATACACTCGTATTCTGGTTTATTTTTCGAGTTCCTTCAACAGTGTATTCCTGTTCTACAAAATTCCTCAAGATGTCGAACCCAGAATTGTAGTTCAATCCATCTATTTATTTGTTTATTATTGGTTTGAATTCAATCACCTTAGATTGTAAGTTTCATAACTGATAAAGGTTTATATGTAAGGAGAGCCATACAGGATTTTCGTTTTTTTCATGATAGTAACCATCAATAATATGAAAGCTTTAACACTGCCCTGGGTATCCAGGCTAAAGCAGGTAATCATTTGATGTCCAGTTTTGTTCTCTCCTTTTTAATGAAGATATTCGTCATTTCAAGACACACAGGTATATGAGATCCTCTAGAACTAATGTACTAAAAACCCTCTTTCAATTGACAGTACTTCGTAAAATCAGTATCGACGTTTCAAAAGATTACAATCGACGTTGTAGGATGATAGTTTCTTAAATTATTTATTAAGGAGTCACAAATCATCTTTCGGTAAAGTCTCTAGAAACACAAAAAAACTCCAGGACATGTTCTATCCAATCAGCACCAAATAGAAGCTACACAAAAACATCTAGAAAAATGAAGATTCACTTGACTGGACGATTGCCTCTTCCGTCGCTAGATTTGGTATGTTTCTAGGTAAATCTAGAAATCAAGGGTCACATGAGCTCTTAATTTTTTCTCTATGATTCGAGTTTAAGTGTGGAATTAGTCTGGGGTTATAGGAATGGCTAGCAAATCAGTAATAAGCATCGCAGTAGCAAACGTATCAGTACTCAATATAGATGACATAATATTGTTAAGATATTATGAAAAAAGAAGAAAAAATGTTGATATAAATGCTTGTCTTTTTTTCATTTAGCTAATCACGTGGATGATTCAAACTCGCTGAATGATATGTGGATCAATGTCGCTGGTCCATTACTGGTTGGCGATGTTAATCGGCGTATATCACCTGCCAATACACGTACAATACATTTACAACAGTGTTTATACCAACAATATATGTACAATAGTACATTACCATCATCGGTACCAGCTCCATCATTTTATATTCATCAAAATGAATCGTCTCATGTTATCCCAACACTGAATAATACTTATCATGGATTAACAACAAAGCATGGTAAGTGTTCTTCAGGAAATTTGCTGTTATTGTCTAGTTTAATTAAATTGAATGCATCATTAAAGTCTACTACTGTTTATAGTAAATTTCATTTATTGATTTCCTATTGTTCAACTGATCATTCAAGTACTTCCATGTTAAAATATTGCAATTTTGTTTTGGTTTTTATATCGACAATTGACGGAATCTTCCCACAAATAATTTCCATTATGACCTTTCGAAAATATAGGAAGTGATATTAACTGAAGCACGAGTTTTAGATAATTGCTTCATTTATTTAAGGTCTGTTCACGCAGGTAGCAGGATGCGAGTGCTACATCACACAGTTGTTTCGGTCAACAATTTAGTACATAAACCACCAAGAAGTTGCTGAAATAACGCCCAATTCTTAGTTTTTCAACAAATACTGGGACGGCTCAGAATCGATCACAATGGCGCAGATTCATTCATTCTTTAAGATCAATCAGATCTAGCATTCCGGTACCCCCCATACAATATGCCTTTTTTCTGTTTTTTATTCGAACTATATTCTCGGTTCTTAGTCTTTCGTGATGAATACTACTCTTTAATTTCAACTTTTCTATTCATAGTGTTAATTTCATTTGGTCATGTTGATGTTGCATAGTGAATAGAACTTACATCTGTCCCATTGATTTCACATTGATTTCGACTGATTGAATCAGTTGAATAAGGTTGTTGAGTTACATAATATACTTATGTATCCTATTGTTGAGACATTCACAGTATTATCCAATTTTTGTTGGTATTGTTAAAGTCTCGCTAATAACGGTTACCATGACTGCTCTTCTTCAAATTCAATTTTCCTCATGACCTTTGACTTTCTTTTCTGATTAGTTACGAATACTTTTAGTTCGTCAATCTTCTGTGTACTTGAAGGCCATGTTTCCGCTAATATATATATATATATATATATATATATATATATATATATCATAAGCTGTACTGTTCCAAGTTGTTCCGTTTGTTTGAATATCAAGTTCTTCCTACACTTTCTCTATTGGCGGCTAATCAGTGTTGCGTGCTACCTGACGTTATCGAGTCTGCAACAGAACATCACATTAAAATCCGTACCCGTTGCACAAATGAATCGCTATCTGATATCAGTATCTAGGTGGATCGCGCGTTAGTGTTTGAGGCGAACGGTACTGGATTCGAGTCCTGCTGAGAACATCATTTATGGAACCTACGTATACTCGGCTGATGTGTCTTAACTGGGACGAATCGTGCCTCCTGGATTCTGTTACTAGCCACTTTATCTATTCTATATAACCTTTTGTCATAATGACTATATTGAGGCAACTTGCACAGGGTGCACATTGTGCCGGCTAAGACGGATATAAACTCAGTTAAAATAACACTTTATTTATTCTTTTATCAGATAATTCAACCACTTCAATGCCAGCTACAGCAGCAACAATAACAACTCCAAATATTGCTTCAAAACAGCTGAATTCAAATCCAGATGATCATCAACCAACTTCAGTAGTTAGTGATTCTTGTTTATTTTCAACAATCACAACACCAACTGCTCAATCACCATCCCCGCTTCTTAGCCATAGTGATAATAATAGTAATAAAGAATCATCACCATCGTTTTCTTCCACATCGACAACAATATCAGATGGTAGCCAACTTCCATACATTAATGGAAACAATAATAATAATAGTATTACTCATTTGAATGTATTCATTACAACTTGTTCGACATGTCCAAAGTGTAAACATTATGTTTATGATGAAGAGATAATGGCTGGTTGGTCTACAGATGAAAATGATTATAGAACATTTTGTCCATTTTGTAAAACTTACTTTATACCACAATTATCAATACGTATATTTGGTGATACATGTGGAAGTGTTGGAGGTGGTAGTTATAATCAGTCAGTAAAATTACAACGACAACAGTCAAGAGAACAACACTTTCGTACAACTTTTTCTCAGTCGTCGAATAATCTGTCCAATCTCCAGTGTGATAGAAATGATTCAACTGAATCAATTCAATCTAAATCATGCACCTCAGTACCAGTGCAAAGTACTTCGTAAGTTGTTTATATATATAATTGTTAGTCTAAGCTATATTATTAGATGGAGACTACATCATTGAGGTACGCGCTGTGAATGGTTAGACATTGAATGATTTGGTTCAGTTATTTTGAATCATATGAGCCAACCTTTTTATCACCTATCTAACATTAGTTTAAATACAATAATTCATAAACGTCGATCTAAGTACTTACTAAGCAATATTGATTATTAAACTAGATCTGTTAATTCGTTTTCTTATGTATGTGGCTACTTGAATGTGTTTTTATGGTAGATGAATAGGCAGCTCATTGGTCAAAACACTCGACCATCAACCACCAAGTTGTGGTCTCGAACCTCGTCCCACTCCAGTTTGGTTTACTGGGTAATATCATTAGCTATTATATTTAATGTTTATAGGAAAGCCAAGTGCGTGAAAGTGTTTCTCTATTGGGTGTAATTCAACAAAATGATCTTTATTAAAGGCCGATAGGTACTCTTTTTTGTTATCTCCAATTGTCATTATTATTCAATAACAGACAAAGAAATATCTGCATTGAGTGTTACCATTGACGTAACTGCTTCTATGAATTCGGTAACCATCTTGTTGTGCTAATGAGGTATGGTATCTTGGACCGATGTATATATATGCCTGGTTCTTACGTTGTAGCTGATTGACTGCATTGAATGTATGTACTAAGTTGAAATGAAGTTCATTTTCTGCAAGAGAATTCACTGTGAGTTATGAAAGTATTCGTTAGTATAAACTTTTCTTTTTGTTTTATTTCTATTTGATTGTTTGTTTGTTTTTTAATCTCTAAAACAAATTGAATAAATTCATTTATTCCCTATTTTTCTACAATTTAAACATGGTTCTATCAACATATACACACTGTTTACTATCATTTACTATCATTCAGTATGGGTCTAATGGAAATGACAGTAAGTGTTAATTATAACATTAATTATTTTAATCATTACTATTGTTGTTATTTGTATTATATATATTTGTGATTGATTTTATTCTTGTAATTATCCTAAACAATGATTGTTTGTT
This sequence comes from Schistosoma spindalis, assembly GCA_946903255.1. Taxonomy (NCBI): domain Eukaryota; kingdom Metazoa; phylum Platyhelminthes; class Trematoda; order Strigeidida; family Schistosomatidae; genus Schistosoma; species Schistosoma spindalis. Next base: position 14,185,432 of record OX336423.1, read on the forward strand.
ATAAAATATCAATACATTTTTGAAGAAAGTTAAAGGTGACCAAATCAAAACATGACCTTTGTCTATAAAGATATTGATTATTGGACGGAATGATATAGACAGATGCAGATTATAGGATTATGGTTCAAGGGATTGTTATAAACAATGATTAGAGATTATGTGTGCTGGTATGACTACAAATTGTTATGCGTAACACTGATGTATTCATTCTATGTCCTCACTTAGATCATAAGTTTCTTAGTTGCGTTAAAATCTTTTTATTTCATCAGTCTTCATTGTATTATTAAATGCCAAATCTTTTTGATTGTCATTAAGACTATTACTCTGTGATTTATTTTGACAATTTCATTTCTTTGTGCTAATGGGTTATGGTAACTTGAACCTATATACAGATATACCAGATTCTACTTTCCGTCTGAATGACAAATGCACATTTTTCCAAATAAACTTACTAGTTACCATGATTTAACTATCACGTCGACTTAGAAGAATAAGATTTTCAGAACCGAGACCCTGTTCAGTCAATCACAGAACAGTAATTATGCTAAGGCTAGAATTTTGGGTTAAGATGTAAATCTTAGGATTTAGATTAAAGTTAGAATTACGATTTGGAATTTATCGTTATAATTTCACATGTAAAATTGGAATCATATTTTGTTTCTTTATCGTAAATTCTGAACTCTGTGACTTAACCCCCGAATTCAAACCTTATAACGTACATTTTGTTTTCTAGAAAAAAAAACAATCAGATGATAAGTAACATCGGTATGTGTAGTATTTTACAAAACAAGGTAACCAGTAAGATTAGACTAGGATTGTTCAACATTGCATCATTGCAAAGGTCACAATAATCAATATTGTTAGGAGATTACCACGATTTCCTTTTTTTTTTCAAGTTCACTAATTAATAATTAGGTTAACCCATATCATTCTATAATTGCCGATTATGTCATCCTCGATCCAGTCATCATCTTGGTAACAATTCTTAATTGGCTGATGATTTCAATAATTATATATCAAAACTTAGGAGTTTGTTTTGAGTTAGTGATCATATTGAAGATGTTAAGTTATAACATAGATTGACTTTGATTCTCACTTATTGATGAATTTTCTTTTCATTTGATTTTAATCCTAGTCTTTGCTGATAGCTACGATGTTTAAGGACATTTTCATAGGCTAACATTTAATATATGAATAAAAACTGTTGTATACTCCCTGTCGATGTCTGTTGCCGTCACCATCCAAGTGTTTTATCCGTCATCAATACAGTCATTTAGCTGAATGTATGTATTTATCGATAAATTACTATTTCAACTTAGTATATTTCCATATATTTCTGTTTTTTTTCCCTTACTCAGTTTTCTTATTTAAGTCCATTTGTCATTAGAAAATCTTTAGAAACTATTATTCAAAATGAAGGTGATGAATGTTTACATTGTCATTCCATTCAATATTCTTTATTACATCGTCATACTCAATTAACATGGAATTTAGTATGGTTAATGTATCGTTTAGGTTTACCAACATATTTATTAGATTCATTACCACTATGGTTAATGAATTATCAAATTGAACAACGTATTAAATTTAAAACAAATTCATCACATACTCATCATCGTCATCATCATTGTTCACAACAGTGTAATTGTAATAATAAACAAATACACAATAATCATTCAATTACATTTACTGATGCACTTTATGTAAGTTCTTATTTTGTTATTATATAAATTTTGTTTATTTTTGAAATAAATGTTCTATGGTTTTGTCAAATAATTGTTATTACAAAGGCGTAAGCGAGGAAGCGAGTATTGTAAGCTTTAATCCCCCCATTCATGTTTTCAGGACTGTAATTAATAAGTCTCTTATTGGTATATGTACGGATCCCCTCGATATTGCCCTAAACCACAAGTATTATAAGTAAAGATGAATGTTGGCTAGCAGTGAAATCCAGGACGCGTTTTTTTTCCTATTTGGGACTCGTCGGTTGTTATTATCTTTATAATGATCTCTAATAAATAATGTATCGTTTGTTCCCTTCTCTGATACTTGTTGTATGATTGTCTTTTGAAATATAATGTCTTATTTGAAGTTCGTTACATTCTGATGGTCAAATTCCTGTAAACTTGAAGTGTTTGAGATGTATATACTATTGTACCATGGCTTGCAATGTTCTACTATCGGATTGAAGATTGGACCAGAAGAAAGGCATATATTCTAGACCAATAGGGATTAGGATTATTTTTTATCTCAACTTCAAGTTAACGTTGCCTGTCTAAGCTTAGAATACTAGCGATTGCTGAAAAGAGTATGTGTGAGTTGGGTTGAGATATATGGCCTGGGTTGGCTAATCGTTTATCATAATATCGATCACCAAATTTTTACTCACTACACTTTTTCTTAACATCCGCTAAATGTAATATTTCCAAAACTTCAGTTGACCAATGTTTTTTTTCCTTGTTTAAACTCGACACATTTTCATTAATTCAACTTCACAGAAGTGGTTGGACTATGTCTCGATTAGAGAAGTTTATTTTCACAGATAATCATATCGGATTAGTTAAACAGAATAACCTTCAATATTCATCGTGAAGGCCCAGAGTGATAAGATAAAAATTTGAAATTAAGATGAACTGCAATCAGAAGGATCCTAGAAATAGAAACAAATCAGTTGGTGGTAAAAGGTCTATAAACAAGATAAGAAGGTAGCAAATATCTGTGAAAGAAAAAAAGTATGAGGAAGAAAGAGAAATTGCGAGAGATTAAGACCATGGTAGAGGAAGAGGTTGTACCACTTTCTTTTGGACACATTCTGGTTTTTCCAAATGTATAGCTAGTGATTCGGCAATGCCAGGTAGATGTAAAATTTAATTACCTTCCGGAGCTTTCTTCTTAACTTGTAGATAACTTTAAGCGCATAATTCTCTTTGATTGAGTAACCTGTGTTTAAAAGATGTTCGATTATTGGACTTCTTTTTTCAGGAAAGCCGGATCATGTAATGTACTTGTCATGTTCTTAAATTGTCAGTTTTCATAAATGACATTGAAAGTGTAATTAATTGTTTTTTCTCTCTTTCATTATTTTAAAAATAATAGCAAGTTCATTTATCCCCCAATTTACCTGTATACATATCATTACGTTGGAATGCAACACATCCTGTACGAAGCGTTATGAGAAATTCATTGTATAAATATTGGTCCAATTTTAGAAATTCAGGTAAGCATTCTTTTTTTATACAGCGCTTTCTGATTTGCATTGGTTGTGTAATTAAGGTCAACCCCTGATATAGACTATAAAAACTTGACAATCTCCACAAACTTTTTCTAGTAATAATAGTCATGCGCTCACTAGTGATTAAATTTGATAGGTAATTCCAGAGTCTCTAGTTATAAGCCGTAACTAATGCATCAGCCATGCTCCTTGCGAAACAGTTATTTATTGCTCTATATCTTTAAGTGATTGATGTTATACATGAAGACCATCGCATTCTGACTGAGTAGTGTGAAGCTTGAGCGTTCTCAGTAAAACCTAGAGGTTATGGATTCTTTTCGCGGTGGTATAGTTATCAATGTTGCACTCTTGAGGTATTCAATGTCGGGTCGAAACCGCTGTCTATTACATCCTCATTTTCAATGGTTCCCTAACTAAAATCAATCCCTGATGTAAAGTGTGAAAACTTGGCCATCTCTACAAAACTCCTGGTGATATAAGCATTTTTATGGTTTGAAACAGATAGTTAACTACAATTCATGATATAGAATTAAAAGAAATATGACAAGACAGTATATTAAACTTGGATCTATTATACGTTTTCCCAACTGTGCCCCCGACCTTAGTTTGGCAATTATCTCTCATACCTGTTATAATGATGGAATTTGACTTGTTTTGGCCTAAATGCTTCATTAATGTTCTACCGTCTAAAGCAAATCATACGGTCTGGTCCGAAGGGGAATTCGTACTGCAAACTTACTTGGAATATCATTATTTTGATGTTTCTGTTGGTTAACCCACATTTTTAAAGATACTTTCTTTCCACTGACAGAAGGTCGATCTTGAAATGTCACACCCTACAACGTCCCCATGGGTTCGTGGTGCCAACTGAAAGGTTTAAAAAGTAGACAGTCCACTAAAAACCATTCTCGAATAGGTCTTATTGAACTCGGTTCTTGGGCTTTGCATTCACGCTATTTTGTTGACACAGTTGACAGTTATCCACCTCAGACAATAGATGAAGGGTTGCGCAAGATCATGGGTCGATTGAAATTGGACATTAACACCGTTAGATGCTGGTTCAATGGTCTAGAGTTTAAGAGTTTGCACGTGTAGACCGAAGGTCCTAGTTTCGAGTCCCACGTGAGGGATCGTGGGCGCACACTACTGAGGAGTCCCGTACTAGGACGAAACGTCCGTGCAGTGCTTCCAGGTTTAAAATGGTGGTCTAGCCTAGATCAACTCATGATTCAATTGTTGAAATGAGTACAATTGTCACTATTAGTCCGGATCTCTCATAGAGTGGGCTTTAAAAATTACCCCTCCTCCTCCTAGTCTTATCTACAAGTATAGAGAACTTCTTTCATTGATTTTCTAGCCTTATTAGTTTTAGGTCGATGTAAGAATAGTCAATAGATTCATTTGCATAGGTAGACCATGTATGCTAGTAGAATCAATGAGTTTGACAATCAACCATAGTTTTATTAACAAAATAAATCTTCAAGCATTCTAGCTTATATATGAGTATCTGATCGAAGGTAATTAGAATATTTAATGTCAAGTGCCTGAGTATGAAGATGCATAAACATCTGTTAAAGACATAAACAAGTTTTAGAATCCACTTGAATGATACGTTTTTACCAGAACACATATGAAAATCACCAAGTAATCATTAAGGATTAAGTGCCTTATATATATTTCATATTATTTTTGTTTTACAGTAGTAATATTCACTGATTAATATCAGTTGAAAGTTCTAGGTAACATTTAAACTGACTACTTGTTACCAGATTAATTCAGCATTAGTATGTTTCTACTAAAATTGATTACTTTTAAACTTCTTCATTCTCTATTTGAAATAAAATGGAACTCAACTCAACATAACCTTGTGGGGGGAATGGTAGTCAAACTAGGACAAAACATGAGTTTATGAAGTCATTGAGTGTTCATCTGAGATGTTTTGGGGTAGAAGTAGACTATTTAAATTTGTGTTAATATAATGTCAGTTATTTATTTACTCTGAAGAAGTACCTTACATTGAATTACGAAACATCAGAAATACAATTTTTCTACTCATTGGGATATAACAAAAATATATTATTATGATTCTTTGTTCAAATGTATACCATTGATTTAGTTGTATCTCTGAAAGTTATATTCAATATTTTATTTATTATTTCATCTCTTTCATATATATATGTATAATATAGATCAAAATTCACCTTGGTCTTTGGTTAGAGTGACTAGTTCACAAGATACTTTGAATCAACAAATTATAAATAGTAATGGGAATAGTTGTTGTTCAATTCATGCAACTATAGATCAATTGATTAGTGCTATTAAAAATGATAATATGCGATTTGCTGTAGAATATCTCATACAAATACGTGCACATCTACAATTTAAGTCTTCATTACCATTAACTATTACACAATCAAGTGCAACATTTTCACCGCCACCACCATCATCATCATCAACATCATCATCGTCGTCATCACCACTAACAGCAATTGGAGCAACAACTTTACCATCATCAATACAAACACAAACATCAGAATTATTATCTGAAATAAATAAAACCCAATTGGATTCAAACAATACAAATCATGTTCAATTACAATCTACAGTAGAGATAGGAGATTTTAAAATGAGACGAAATAAAATAAATCAACAAATTCGATGTGGTAATATTGAATGTTATGCAGCATGTTTGGAAAACTCACTATATCGTGAATTATTATTTCTAATTGTACAAGCATTGTCTCGAACATCGTTGAATCTAAGTAGGTGTTTTTTTTTCTTCACTCTCTTCATTTGTGTGTTAGTCGTGTTTATTCACTTATTTATATATGTGTGTAAGTGTTTTGCTTCTCTATTATTACTTGTCATTTTATAAAAAGTTGTATGTACATATCGTCTTCTCACTTACTTACACCTGTTACCCCTTGTAGATGAGCATAAGCCGCTTACCAGCATTCTCCATGGAACTTTATCCAAGGCAATCCCTTCCGATTGTTTCCAGTCGCTATTGATCCTTTTCATGTTATCTCCCAATCCTCGTCGTAGTGTTTTCTTCAGTCTTTCTCTTTTTCGTTTCCATTCAAAATTCCATGTTAGCACTTGCCTTGTGATGCAGTTTTATGATTTCCTTAATGTATGTCCTATCTACTTCCAGCACATTTTCCTAATTTCCTCTTTATCTGAAATCTGGTTTGTTCTTTCCCACAGTTGGTTGTTGCTGATGATATCCGGTCAACAGACATCGGGTATCTTACGTAGACAATTGTTTATAAATACTTGTACTTTTTAGTATTGTCTTTTCAGTTGATAACTAATTAACGTTGTACATTTGACCATTCTGTTGTCATTCCAATCTGAAATAGTGGAGGTCTGACTAAGCTGTAAATGTATTCGACTTTTAACCACTAGGTTTCAGGTTCGCGTCCTACTCCCCCTAATTTAATTTGAGCAACCAGATAATATCATTAGTCCTTACATTTAGAGTATGATTCAAAGCTAAGTACACGAATCTCGACTTGGTGAGTTGTATTGCTCTGAATAAATTTTGTTATTACAGTAATATTCCACAGTTTTGTTGTTCATGAATGATGCATGGTGTATGTTTGCCTACTTTTTCACCTTATTTATTCTACCACTTTTTAATTAATTAGACTATACACTAAGTCTCCCCTTCAACTGAATAAATATGTCGATATTAAAGTTAAAACTGTTGTTTTTACAGAAAATATTTGAAATCAAATAAGAAATAATTAATGAAGGGCAGAAATGAAAATCACATACCCAACTGTTGTGTCGGAAGCAAATAAATTTTGATTGGCTAATTAGACACTCTTCTATGTGTAAAGTTGATCTCAATTTTCTCATATCTATGGTTGACTATTTTGATCCGTATGATGATCTTTCCTGTGGAGTCTAGTGTGTAGCCCATGGTCAAGTATTGTGATTTATTGGCCTAGTGCCTCTAACCTAGTATCAAGTGATCTGATGTAGAATCCATAACATCCTTTGCTTCTCATTATAACGTTTACCAATGACCTTTTTATGACAGCTCTCTCTCTCTGCTTTTTACTATTTTCAAAGTTTCATTGCATTATAATTGATCGCTTTTAGTCATCCATTACAATTAAGTCACTAGACAGAGGTGTTGTAGTGCAAGCTACTTATGCTTGCAGATATAATTAGTATGTAGCCGCAATCGGAAGTGGAATGTCTGGCAACAGAAGATTGAATTGAAGAGAACAGAAAGGTAATTGGAGAGCAAACAAAATAATAACAGAATTAGAGGAATAATGTAGTAGGTAGAGGACAACTGATGGAATGTGTACAAGTGATGTATTTAATGTATGACTTTCATATTTCTCTAAGCAACTGTGTAATTTCGCATTCAACAATAAATTGGTTTTCCCCATCAAGTTTTCTTTCACTACAATATTACTTCATTGCTTGGAATTAATCTCATACCATTGGCCGGTCGAACACAATCTTTTTGTAAGTGGTTCTATATGAGTTAACTTCATACTTTTGAGGCCCTGTCACTGTCAATGGAAATCCATGGGAAAAGCTTGACTTTCCCTAGGAGCGTTCTTTTGTAGATCGTTCCGTTTCGGCAAGGTAGCACCATCGGCAACTCCGATTGGCTAGGGGGGAATATTTTATCGCCGTCATACATATGTACAATGAGCAGTAAGACTTCGCCCTCGAACTTCTAGTCTCTGCTTTAAGTCATACGGTTCTTCAGTTGAACTTTATGACATTGTAGCACCAAAAATAACAGGTATCCCAGTCAGTCTAGCTTGAAAAGATCATCATGATATGCGAACCCGACGGTCGAATCAAGATAGCAGCTGTAATCGGGCTGTTTGAGATCCTTATTATATTAGTTTATATTGTGCAATTCTCTTTGCTTCATTACATTATTATTTACACTGTGTATTTATTTAAATATTTTCCTGATTACATACTTTTTGTGTCACCTTCTAATCTCTTTTAATCTAGTGTCATTCGACGAAAAATATGATATAGTTTATCGATCATTCAGAAATTCTGGTTGTACATTTCTAACTGATTTTGACCAATCACCTACTCTGATAGCTTCAATTTGTCGTCAAATGCTACGTCCGTTAACATTGAGACCATAAACGATCATTAATCAGCTGTGTATTATTTTAGGCCAAAATTACTATATTGATATCTTTCCAGTTTATTTTTTTTTTTGCTTTTCTCTTCCTTCTCTTTGTCCACATGATCAATATTAATGACTGGAAGATTCCATGATATAATGATGAACCATTTCTATCCCATTATGCATCAGTCAATCAATGAATTATTCATATGTTTTCTACTTACATCGTCTTATTTATCTATAATCTATTTATATACGTACTTTGTTCATTTGTCAATCAATTATTGTCGGTGTGTGTGTGTGGATGAATGAATGAATGAATGGATGGATGGATGGATAGGCATGTGTGTGTACACCTTATTTATTGGCTGTGAAAAGGAAATAATCATGTTATTAAATTGATATACATGAATCTAATTTCATTATTCTTACTTGTTGATTCTCTCTTTTTTTTCCTATTTATTTTTGTGTAACTTATTGTTAGTTTGTTGTTGAGATGAGAACTTATTTTGTCGTTATATATATCATTACTATTACTGTTAAATATTACTTGTATTACAAATGAATATAAACACTGTTCATTATTATTACTATTATTATCATTATTATTATTGACCATTTAGCTAAATTTAGCTTATTGTGCAATAATGATAATTATAATACTTTGTAAACAAATTTCTTGATCCTTTCTCTTTCTATTCATTGACATTGTCTTATTCATTCATTACTGTCATTATCATTATTAATTACAATTTTATCTATCTAATTCGTATAGTACTATTCAATACAACGTATAGATAGAGAATATATACACATTGTATTTAATGATGACCAATTTTAAATTGGTAAATTTATACCATTATACATATTATTACTACAGGTTACTTCATTACCTATATAATTAACTGGGAATAATCATAATAATAATAATAATAATAATCTGCCCGTCGTCATCTCTGCCCTCTCCCCTCTTTCTCACTCATTCATGATCAAATAGAAATATCGAATGTATCGTAAGCTAATTAAAATGCATGAAATTATGTCATCATTCATTGTTGACTTTCAAATATCAGTTTGTCCGTTGGTTTGTTTGTTTACAATTCTCTTGTGTTCACTTACTCTTACATAGTTTTCAATGTATACATACAATTTTTTTGTTGTTTAATCTTTTATCAATTTTCCTACTCTCTTTCTTAATGGAACAACATTCCATTCGATATTCTTCTTTATACTTTATACTTTACATTAAATAACGAATATATATGTCCCAATTTTGGTTGGGTTTTTTTTTCGTTCTTGAAGAATTCATTCAATCTTTGTGTATAACACTTTTAAGTTTCATATTTATCATCTTATTACTCATTTGTTTTAAAGTAGTGGTAACCTACTGACGTATCGTCATACTATTCCCTAGTATATATATATATATATATATATATATATATATATATATATATATATATATATATATACGCTGTCTTATTGCATCTTTCAATAATAACGTTTCTTCTTGTTTGTTTGTTTGTTGTTTTTTATTGAGGAAGATCAATGTATTTATTTAATAATAATAATAATGATACTACTACTACTACCACAGGCATTTATCAAGTTGTGTTGATTTAATTAAAAAAAAAAAGAAAAACTTTTTCTAACTGCCCACATCTTCTTTCTTTTCTTTCATTGTTATTGTTTTGTTTTTAGTGATGTGAGTTTATCTTTTACTGTTTGATTGTTTATGATAATCTTAATTAATTATATATAAAATGGTTAGATATGAATATCAGTAGGGAAGGTGTGTAAAACTATCCGTTTTTGTATTAGATATGCAAAAATCATAAATAGGTACAATATTGATAATCTTTCTAATCTAGATCGGAAAATATGTAGAATGTGATGTTGATTAGGTGCATTGTGAAATAATTAGCTTTATATCATTGTGTACCTTATCTTACTTATTAAATTCATTGAAATGGTATTTAGTTATAAGTATGTAATATGTGTAACAAATTCAACTAGCTTATCAATTCTTTACAGAATTTGGTTCTTTACTGAAGATTTACAAAACAGAGTACTATTTGTGATAAATTTAGTAGTAGGACGAAATACCTGTCTAGTGTTTTCAGATTTTTAATGGTTGTCTAACTTGATTTCATGAATATTCAACAATCTCTACGATCTTATACTAAAAATCTAGTAAAGACTAAATTTTTGTTGAATGTTAGTCTAGTCTGTTTCTAAAGTTAAACTCAGATTTATTTCAGATCTTGTTTTCGCTTATATTGTACGTTGATTGTAAACTGTCGTTTGAATCATTCATTAATTTTCTATCTTTTAAGTATCAAAAAAGACTGTTCCTGAATATTCAACATGTTGCTAAGGTATTGAAATACGACTAAAATTGACTTAAACTGGAATTCAGACTTACATTGGTATATTTAATTTTCTTCAAAAATCTCATGTAAAAATTATAGAAGTTTGAAAATAATTACAGAGCTTACATCTACGAAACATACTAGGATGTTATGTACCTCGAAGCCTGTGTCTTAAATCAGTCTTTTATGCTTCGAGAATCTGATGTTTCCTTTTTCTCCAAGGGGTGAGATCGTCGATGCGCACTGCTGAGGAGTCGCACAATAGGACGAAACGGCCGTCCAATGCTTCCAGGTTTTCCATGGTGGTCGAACTTCAACTGACTCATGATCTTAACCATTGAAATTACTATAATATCCACAAAACCCATGAGATAATTATCTATCAATGTTCATTAAAAGTTATGTTTTAAAATGTTCCTTAACTAAACAATGTCTAGAACCTGGTAACATTGCGAACCTTCGTCCTAGGGAATAGCTGATGTTCTATGTTATCCGTGAACGGACCGCCTAAATCGATCATTTATAATGAATTTTATGCTAAAAATGTGCAAGAATATTAGGGTAATCCCGATACTGATGATCGGGTCGAATAATAAAAATGTCAATTTCAGGCTCATACCAATAAGTTCTCATTTTCTTCAACCTATAGAAAATCTCATTACTGACATTTCTACTTAGATTAAAGAACCGATTTAAACTTCCCATCAAATTTTAATGGTCTCCATTAAATTCAACACCTAAATATCCATCAAGAATTAATTTGTCAACAAAGAAAGTAATTCTCCTAACGGACAAAAGTCTTGTATCAGGCCAAATATAGCTCTCCCGACCGTTGTTGCGTCCTTGAAGTGGTGGTCGGGCTTGCCTATTGTGATGAAGCAACTGAGCTATACTGGCTGGAACAACCGTTCCTTAAGGTCCTACCATGCCAGACAGGTCGGTTGAAGAGCGGTATGACTAAAAGCAAAAAAACCAAGGTCCGAAGTCGTACTGCTGACTGTACAGAGGTGTGGCAGCAGTAAGGTGTTTCCTTCAGACAACCAGCATAACAGCGATGCTGCCTTCCCAAAAGGAGGGGTAGGGTTAGAAAAGGTCGACCCTAAAAATGCACATCTCACCTTATCCCACGGATATCCGTCTCCGGCGGTAAGGTCTGAACAAGTACGGAGCTAACACAAAAACTACTCATAAAAGGTCGTGTGTGACCGACCTCAAGCAGCTATCCCTTGAGCACTGAGGTCACGTTCTCAGGTCACTATGACCATCTCTAACCCAATTTGCTTTCCAGGTACCTCCAGAAGAATCCTTCCACTGTGTGTGAGAAACCGGGAAGTGATAACCGCCCTCATACCTCTAATAGCACTCAAGACCACTGTATTCATAATCAACCTCCCTCTTCAATTCCTATTATTTCTCCTACATTGACTTTCAAACCTAAACCTCCTTTGGTTTTCTCCTCAAGTATCACCATAGCCAACGATTCTAGTGCTCAAAACGCTGTCCCAGGTCTACTGAAACCTCGCTCCAATCTACACATTGGAGCCTTCAACGCCCACAAACTATGTTACATTGGTTAGCAGGCATCCTTGGCTAAAACCCTAGAATCTCGTACCATTGATGTATGCTGTGTCTCCGAAACACGCATACAGGATCCTAGCGTGGTCATTCACTTGACCTGACCTGGGCAAGACGGAGAGCCGACGAGATACACCCTGCGTGTATCTGGAGACCCGACGGCTAGTTCTCGTGGACTGTCAGGTGTAGGCATAGCAGTAAGCATGAGGGCGGAACAAGCACTATTAAAGTGGATCCCCGTTAACAGTCGTCTATGCGCTGTTCAGCTAAACTGCTCGGAAAGATAGGGACACACGTCGTTGCATTTTCTTCGTTTCTGCCTATGCTCCCACTGACTGCAGTTCGGATGAAGTGAAAAATGAATTTTACAGAAAGCTGTCTGAACTTCTTCAGAAAGCTAAACGTTCAGACATAGTACTCGTAGCAGGTGACTTTAATGCCCAGGTAGGTAGCTTAAACGAAACAGAAAGACATTTAGGTGGGTATTTTGATATTCCGGCACAGCGAACAGATAATGGTGATCGTCTGCTGCAACTGTGCTCAGACAATCGTTTATTTTTAGCAAACACAAATTTTAAGCATAAGGAGAGACACCGTCTGACATGGCGACCCCCTGCACCAAACCAACGATGAACTTTAATAGACCATATTGCCATCAGTCATCGTTGGAGAGGATCGATAGAAGATTGTCGCTCATTCTGTAGTACCTGCTTGGACTCCGACCATGCCTTAATACGAGCACGCATCTGTTTGCGCCTCACTGGACGCAAAAAAGTCTCATTAGAACCGAATTGAGTAATGAGAAAAGCAAAAGTAGGTTCCAAGAACAACTGAGGTCACACTTAGGTAGTTCTGAAAACGAGGCTGACCCAGATGATGCGTTATTTCCATCAGTAGATCTATGATGAAGTTAAACAAAAAAGGAGAAAGTGGACAGCCTTGACGGACACCACTTGAGGTTGCAAAAGCAGATGACAGTTCGCCATAAGCTCTGACCCGACTAGTAGTGTTCGAGTAAACAGCCTTCACAAGGTTTATGTACTTCTGAGGTACGTCTTTTAAATGAAAGACACTGCCACAGAACCTCTAGGTCTACAGAGTCAAATGCTGCTTTTAAGTCAAGGAAGACCACCATTGTCGGACGCCGATAAATATGCCTGTGTTCTAGAACCTGACGAATGATGAATGTGTGGTCTATGCAGAGTCTCTTGGTAGCACTGAGTAACAATGCCAGAATGTTTGAGATGCGCTTCTCTCCCTCTAAATGCAAGTTATTGCTTCAGGACTGGTCTGTGTCAACACCTGAACTAAGGATAGGGAGTGAAGTAGTTGAACGCGTTGACAACTTCACTTATCTTGGAAGTCTGATCAGCCCCAATGGGTTGGTGTCTGACTAAATGTCAGCACGGATTCGAAAAGCTCGTTTGGCCTTTGCCAACTTACGTCATCTATGGCGAAGGCGAGATATCCGTCTATCAATAAAGCGACGAGTATACTGCGTGGCAGTTTGTTGCGTTCTACTATACGGTTGCGAAACATGGCTTTTAAGAGTAGAAGATACTCGTAAGCTACAAGTATTTAATCACAAATATCTTAGAAATATTGCTGGGATCAACGGGTAAGTAATAGTGAGGTATTAGGGAATGATTGTAAATCAGTTGATGAGGTTCTGAATCTTCATTGATTGAGATGGCTGGACCACGTGTTGCGTATGCTTATACACCGATTACCACGATGCATAATGCTGACTAGTGTTGGGGATGGTTGGAAGAAACTTAGGGGCTACCAGACCAAAACGTGGCATCAGTCCTCAAAGTCACTAACTTCTAGTCTGAGCCATGTTGGTAGATGCAGACTGCCTGGTTGGGGTCCGCGTGACTATCGTAACCAATAGTTGAAGACTCTGGGTGACATGGCTCATAATCGACCACAATGGTGTAGGTGATTACACTCTATTTATTCCATCAAACTAAGAGATTAAAATCGCTTCATATCTTCTTTTTTAAGTACTAAATCTTCCTGTATTATATCCTTATACAAAATCTTTTTATATATTACCACCACTGAATCAACTACTTCTATGAATCTGGTGTTGATGTTGTTGTACTAATGAGGTATGGCAACTTGGACCGATGCATATATGTGCCTGGTCTTGCGTTGCAGCTGATTGACTGAAATATAGCTCTTAATTTTTGATAAGTCTTGCAACTTGAACCTTATATTCTTTTCCTAAGCTATTTTGTAACCCTCAATCTAGAACTACACAGCAACCTGAACACGAGAGAAAAGGCGCAAAATATGCGAGAAGCACTGTACTTCAAAGGCTCATTTCAATACAGAAAACATAGGGTTTCTATATTTTAAATGTCCTTGGGTTGCTCGAAGATTCTGGAATGCTACTAAACATAGCAGCAGTATAGCAGTTAGCCAATCAGAAACTACATGTGACGTTTCACTTCCTTCATGTTTTGGCTAAAACTTCAAGTGAACGCTGATTGGATGAAATGCTTCTTAATGTTTCCCGACCCTTGTGTATCTTTTGCGAGTAATTTTATGGATCATCCCAACAATTTCATAATGCATATGCCAATCATCCCAGAATTATTGCCCAACTTCAACACCAATTATCAGTTTAATCAGGCAAATAGTGAAGAGAAACAAAAGAAAGAAAGAATTAATGAGACTTCCTCTGACTAAAGAACGAATTATAATCTGACACAGGATCAAAGGTATTTCAGATTAGAAGTCTGATTAGCTTGTTAACGGTTAGATAACTTTGTTTAAATTCCATGCGATTTCATACTAACAAGCCTCATGATTGCACATTTTCTTAGCGTTTAACATAAAACCTACAATTATTGGAATTATTTGCATAGAAACTATATGATCTTGCCTTATTTTGTCAATTAAGTGATCACTGAAACGCAATAAGTAGATCTGCTGATCTCAATTAGTTATAGCTCAAATGGAAGATTAACCTTCAAATAATTCAATCTAACCTTGATATTGTAAAACCTACACAATTAACTGGGTTTTTTTTTCAACACTCTGATGAACAAACTTGGTAATTATACTAAAATTCCTTACAGAGAATGAAGAAAAAATTCACTTTCTAATGGATTATTTTATTGCATTTAATCATCTAGCTTTATTTCGTTATGATTAAATATGAAAAATTATCAGAATAATTCACTTGATATTTGTTGAGTGTGACGCAGTTATCTACCTTAGACAATGGATGAAGGGTTGTTCAAGATCATCGATCGATTAAAGTTAGACCTTAACACCGTTGGATACTGGCGCAGTAGTCTAGAGGTTAAGCGTTTGTGCGCAAGACCGAAGGTCCTGAGACATGGGTGCGCACTATTGAGAAGTCCCATGCTAGAATGGGACGGCTACTCAGTACTTCCAGGTTTTCAATAGTACTCTAGCTTAGATCGAATCGTGAATTCGACATTGAAAATACCACAAACCTCCAAACTGAAAAAACTTTATCTTAAAATAAACTTCAGTCGTGAAAACGATCGCATGTTTGTGCAGGCGACTGCATCACAGGCTATTATTACTTTAGCGAAATCTGTGGAGTTTGTTGAAATTTATATTTTAAATCACATTGTTCAAACATGGGGTGGTTACTCACTAATGATATTGTAAGATAGTTACTCGATGTAGCGAATTGATTGAAATTTTACAGCCCAGTGATGCAAATGTGAAGCACTTGCTTCAAGACCTGGTGAAAGTCCTCAAAACTACCCTTTGTGGTGGGCATGTCGATGTGCACAATGTCCATGAGTCCCTCACTAAGATAAAACAGCTGTCCAGTGCATCCTGATTTTCAGCAGTTGTCTAATTAACGTCGGTTCGCAATATAACTTATAAAGTTTGTTAGTGCTTTCTATTCCGTAAAGTAGGCCAGTTATAGCTTCATGGAAAAAGGTGTTACTTACAAATTACTTTTAACTGTGGTTCGAATTAATATCTTTGTATTTCGTCTTTCTAATATTCCTTATGAAGAGGTGATTCAATGCTAAAAGCGTTCGATATTCAGTCACTAAGTAGCAGGTTCAAGTGTCGCCTACTATAGTTGGGTGAACTAGTTTTTATCACTAACCTGAAAGTGAAGCATATGTATCTATATCTGGTAAATGAGTTAATAGTAATAAATACTACAGGCATTGTCTCATGTCGTCTAATTTCCATAATCCAGAAATGTATGATTTTTAGCATAATTATCAATATATTTTGTGTATATTCTCGTTGTTTTGTAATTTTTCTTTACCATGTTCAGAATTAAATTTATTAATACAAAGAAATTTAGTGGTTTAATTCATGAGTCAATTGAAGCTGGACCACCATGCAAAATCTGAAACCACTAGACGGTCGTTTCTCCCTAGTATCAGACTCCTTAGCAGTGCGCATCCATGATCCACCTCGCGGGATCCGAACCCAGGACCTTCAGTCTCGTGCGCGAACGTTTCACCTCTACACCATTGAGCTGACATTCAACAGTGTTAATGTCTAACAAAGAAATTTAACAAGAAATGATATAATTTTTTCTCTAAATTAACTCAATACAAATGGTTTTCAAAAAGAAATTATACCATCACACAATCTTAATCATCAATTACGTTCTTGGATGAAGAAATCTTTCATTGAACATGAGACGTTGAACAAACTTTTTTTTAAAAAAAAGAAGAAATATATTTTTCATTCAGTATGGAAAAGTAAACAACCTTCATTTTACAGTTTACAAAAAAATTTAAGATACTCATTATTGTAGGGTAGTAGTATATTCATGTGTGGAGAATATTATTATTATTATTATTATTATTATTATTATTATTATTATTATTATTATTATTATTAGTAGTAGTAGTAGTAGTAGTAGTAGTAGTAGTAGTAGTAGTAGTAATATTAATATTATTAAGAGTTCAGTTCATCCGAAACCGTCGATTTTCCATAGGTTTGTTTATTCTGTTTTAATTTAAACAAAATTATAGAAAAAGGAATTATTATTATTATTAAACATATATGAGTATACTAAATGATATGAGATATCATTGATATGTGTGAAATTTGAAATAAATATATTAGCTTCAATTGGTATTGTTGTTTTACTTGAATCTTCTCATTGATGTTTAGGACTGCAGTTGATCAGTCTCTTATTGATATATATGCATACTGTGAGTTATGCCTCGATATAGCCTTAATTCATATGCATTATATGCAAAGATATATAGTGAGAAGATCCAAATGAATCTAAAATTCACCCCCCCCCTGCACAAGCATGTGGTTATCAGGGCTCAGCAGCTAAGTCGATAATGTGATGACATTTGAGACGAACGGTACTGAGTTCGAGTGCCAGATTGAACATCAACTCTGAGATGCAGATACATCCAGCTGATGAGTCTCAAATAGAACGAAACGTGTGTCCTGAATTCAACTGATAACCACTACCCATCTGTGCTTTAAATATATTAGCGTTGATTAAGTAATCATAGGTCGGCAATGAAAGATCTTACCAGAAGGATCTTGGCTCAATAATCAACAATACTGGTACATCTGATGATACGATAACAATTAACATTGCTTGAGCTAAATTGAGACTATAATTTATGGCCGACATTTGAGCGATGCTAAAGTGACCTTGAGAGTATCTACCTACTTACTAGGGCTAAACGAAAGTTATAAGGCAGTTTGAAGAATAAGGATTATAATTTATAGTTGAGGTTAGGAATTAGATTTCGAATTTTCATCACGAACTGTCATGAGCTATAATACCAAGACGCTATTCGGTCAAATGGGTGAGTAAATTTTGCGCCAAAATCTGAAACCTGTTATCCTAAATCTAATTAGTTCGTCCATAAATTATATTCTCGCCATATTACCAATATTAAGATGCATTAAAATTAAACTGGTAGATTCTTCGATAATCCTTAACCTAATAAATGAACTTGAGTCTATAGTGCTAAAAATGAAAGACTGATTATGGCTAGAAACAGTCTTTAACATCACATGATATATGATATTTTTCATAAACGATCGCTGAACATTAACCAATGGACAACGACATGCTAAAATTCCTTTTTCAAACAACAAAAGTGATGAAATACATGTAATTTCAGAAGTTACTCTGGAACCGCCTTCTTGAAGACATTTAAACAACTTACAATAGGACTCATTTGTAATTAGTGAAGGATGTAGATATATGTATTTTACCTATGAAAAACTTAAATTAAGGACTATAGGAAATTAGCTTAGGCTTCAATATTGCTAAATAAAATTATGTACCCACACATACCAACTTGGAAGTGTAATAAAACCGGATAGGCTCTAGGATAGATCCGTAGAAGGATATGAATAAGTAGAGAATAAAGAGTACAATCAATTTATATATATTGATTGTTCGAATCTTCCATATATATATAGAACTGCAACTGAACAGTTTCTTTTGGCATATATGCATCCTATACCAATTGCCTCGATATTGCCACTAATTCACAAGCATTTTAATCAATGAACAGAACCGAGCAACCAGTGTATATGAATTAAAATTCACTCTGTTGCACGAAACAGTGGCTATCTGGACTCAGTAGCTAAGTGAATGAACCGATGGCGAATAGTACAGGGTCCGAGTCCCGGAATGAACATCAATTCTAGGATGCAGGTACATCCAGCTGACAAGTCTCAAAAAGGTTAAAACATGCCTCCTAGATTAAACTGTTAGCCATCATTCCTCTGCTAAGGAATATAACCAATGATATATCGATATAAGTCCAACGACAAAGGGTTTCATTGAGACTACTTAAACATAAGGTGTAAAAATATGATACAGTTAACGTGTCATCATACTTTACGAAGGTACTTGAGATAACCTCTTTATTTTGAATATGATGCAACTGAATTAATAGGGGTCAAAAGTTTATTGTAATTTACGGTTTAACTGGGAATAATTATGTAGTATTTTAATGTTCATCGATGGGAATGAAATGCAGATACAAGATTTTAATTGGGCTTTATTCACTGAACTGGAGCATTTAGTCGTGGCGGCTTTCATGATCTTTCTTGATAGCATCATCAGCAGGAAAATTAATAAGAAGTGAGTTATTAGAACTTCTCCACAAACGACTAACTACTTTTTCTGTTGACCTAGAATTCGATTAGTTGTTATCCATAGATGTGTGTAGGTCTGTGGTGAAATAAATCAAAGCACACATACGAACAACCGCTACAGATCTAAGAACAACAATCAACCTAATTCTAGGACAATAGATCAAGTAGTTAGTCGGTTGTGAAGACGTTCTAATAATCCACTTATTGAGTCTTTTGCTGATAATGCCGTCAAGAAAGACTGCAAAATACATCACGACTAAATTACCCAGCTCAGACAAAAAAACACCCTTGAAGCCCTAATCCTATGCTACAACTAGTCTCCATCATATCAAAATCATACAAGCGTAACACGCTTCTCGTTGTTGGGATACAAAGTTTTGAGTCCAAACTTTTTTCACCGTTAAGATTGACAATTTGATTAGCAGATATCAGCCACTGCGATACTTGATTTCTAAATATTCACTAAGATTATGCAGAGTAAACTATTCTACAAAGCTAAGTAATACATAGTTTTGGTGGATTTTGCTTAGATCTCAGATATGTTGAATCAATTGACAAGAAACTTTACATGACTGTGATTTCATACGTTTAATACTCATTGGCAAAGTGTTTCTTTAAATTATCGAATTAAATAACTTAAGAATAAATAGTTTTGATTGGACCTAAGAATGATCCGATTTCCAATTTTCTAGTTGATAACTACGAAAAAGAATGAAACCAATATCAAGCCCCCAAATGCCCTGGTATGGCTGAAAGTGGGGAGAGTCAGCCACCCCTCTTCAAACGCTCTCACATGGTCACGTGTATACAGCTACTGCCAGGGGAGTCCTACTCACTGATTTCTCTCAATGAGGGTGTTGTTTACGAAGTTGAGAGGATGAAAAGCGAATGTTCGTAGCTTCAACCGGGCTGGTGGACATGTAGAGTCCACCTAGGGGAGTTGGAGAATACTGATTTCAAACCAATGGTGCATTTGGGCTCCAATATCCTGAAGGAATAAATGGTGTATGAACCAATTGTTGGCCACCGGCTACCATGGGGCTGCATCCCCTGACGTTGGTTCTTTGCCTTGTGGGTCAGACCTTTAGTTCGAAGGCTTCAGGTGTGGCCCCCTAAGAAAACCACCTGGTTCGGTTTGTGGACCCGGGCAGTATCCAAGCCGTCACACAAATCGAATGATTTATGTGGCAAACATCTATTTGGTGCCTCCTTGTACCAAGGTTTATTTGTTTAAATAAATAAATAACCAGAAATAAAAACATACATCTGAAAAATTAACCATATCGATTTCATGATCCGGTTGTTTATTTGATCCATTCAATTTTGAATTGTTCAAATGTAGTTTATGATTTGGCGGTTCATTATTCTCAATTTTATTGAATTTTGAACTATTTTTAAAGTTAGAAGTAGGATCAAAATATTTTTTAATCATACAATGTTGTAATTGTTGCATTTTTTCTGTATTAAGATAATATGGTCTAGAAGGATATGTAGATGTGGGTTTCCAAGGTAATGTGATTGAATTACGATGACTTGTAAACATTGAAATATTAGGACATGTTGATTTCTGTATTGTTTCATGCTTAAACAGATCATGTACATTACCATTAATACCATTACTGTAAATATCATCAGTTTGTGGTGGTGATGATGATGAATATGATAATGAATACTTCTTTCGTGTTGACCCAGCACTATTACTGAGCCTTTTGTAAACAAAACAAAAAAAAAAAGAAAAACACTTTAGATAAGGAGTTTCCAGTACTGTCAATTTGTATCTCCTCATTTCCGTTGCTATTTGACTGGTCTACCCGGTCTACCACATTGTCTGGACTTTCCGTGTACCTATAAAAATTGTTGCGTTGGTTGTTAGAAGGGTCATCAGCC
The DNA here is from genome assembly GCA_946903255.1 of Schistosoma spindalis. Classification (NCBI taxonomy): domain Eukaryota; kingdom Metazoa; phylum Platyhelminthes; class Trematoda; order Strigeidida; family Schistosomatidae; genus Schistosoma; species Schistosoma spindalis. Next base: position 14,206,733 of record OX336423.1, read on the forward strand.
TCGTGACTTCCGAAGGAACTCGGCTTTCTTCATTAAACGTAATAACTCTTCTAAATGAAGACCATTTAGCTCCCAGATCACAGTTTAAATGATTTGGATTATTTTTTCTGGTTAGCCTTTTTTTAGCGAGTTATTTTTCTACGGGATGGGGTCGTTAACCTTATGCCCAACCTTTCTCCTTTACCTGGGCTTGGGACCGGCAGTAACTCTAAAGGAGCTACATGCGGAGTTTTAGATAAGAAATAGTTTAAGTTAAATTTTGTTTAGAGTATTTATAAAATTAAATTTCATAACAAAAGCAATCTCAGGTGATGTTCCTCATGTTTTTATAATATCGATATGTTAGATTGATTTAATCATTTCCAACCAGGAAATCGACGTGTTCCACTCATTTCTGTATACTCCCTGGAATAAGCAGATCACATATTTCCGTTTGATGAGGACGCTGATGTTATTCAAAGTTTTCAGAGCAACTTGACTAACAATGCAAGTATGTTTCAAGAGTTTCCTTTTACGTTGATTCAAACCACAGAAGGTGAAGTAGTTGTGTACATAGAGGGCACTCCCCGAAAAATCCGAAATATAAATCTTCTTTATAAAATATTTCAAACAGATCAGAAAAGATTAATTTAAGCAATAACCATGGGTGTATAAATACGTTCACAATATTGTACAAATTAGGAAACAAACTGACATTTTTAGAAGCAAATAAATCAACATAATAATGCTGCAGTGTGTGCTACTTATGTCGACAGATATAAGTAGTATGTATCATCAATCGAAAGTGAAATGCGTAGAGGTAGAAGGTTAAGAAGATCAAAGAAAAGAGAACGAGAACAAAGAATGATTGGTATGGAAACGAAAGGACAATCAAGTCTTGCTCAGCTACAAAAGAACGACAGATAATTAGCTACAATTTATAAGAGATTAGTTCATTTAAACAAAGCAATCTTATCTGATGATTACTGTGGAAATTCATGAAGAAACTTTCAGGATCACATATCAAGAAGTGAACATCCATATAAGATCTCAATTTTCTGTGTTAATGACCTATGCAATCTGAAATACTTCATCAACTGAATTAACCATAAACTCTATAGCAGACAGCTTCGAGAAGTTAAACAATTTCATCACTTAAGTGGTCACAACTAATATAGAGCCTGACACTTTATATTATTTCTCATTCACACATTCGCTTACTTAGAATCCTGAAGGTAAACAGAAAAGAGGAAGGCCAAACAACAACCAAGTCGGGAATCGGAAGCAGATATGAAAAGGATGAATAGAAACTAAATGATTGCTCAGAACAGAGTTGGATGGAGAAAGCCTGGTGGGCAGCCTATGCTCCTCTATGAGGGGTAACAGGAGCAATTAAGTAGGTAAATAAATAAATATGACCAAACAATCACTTGGTGACATAACAAAAGTTAATCCCACTAACTAAATATACCTGAGTTATACTAATTCAACTCCCCCTTAAATATAACAGTCTTCAATTATTATTTTGGATGTACTAGTGTGATATTCACTACTTATGCGGACAGAAATAAATAGCATCTAGCAGGAATTGGATGAAGGATGCTTAGCAGTAGTAATCGTAATAATAGTAAATTAATTTACCGTACATGAGTTTTGTTCACTCCCTGTGATATACTACTGTAAAACGGGCCAGAATAACTGTACTGGACACTCCTAAATGTATATAACCATATTTTTTTTATAAAACCATGATGAAAGTTTAAGTCATTTAAATGGTTTCATGTTAACTTGTCATAAAAATATTAGATGGATCAAGATTAAAACATGGTTACAATTTCAAACGAAATAATATACTTAAGAAACTAAATCAACGATTATATGTTGTTTTAATAGTTAAGATCATGAGTCAGTTGAAGCTAGACCATCATGAAAAACCTGGATGCACTGAACGGCTGTTTCGTCCGATTATGGAACTTCTTAGCAGTGCGCATCTACAACTGCCTTCAAGATGTATATCCTGGAGTTCTAGTAAGAAGCAGTGACCAGCGGAATTCAACCGGGTCAGCTGTGAGATAGTAACTCACTGATGACAATGGTGGATGTGTTGCTCAATTTCGTGGATTGGTTGAAGTTAGACATTAACACCGTTGGATACCGGCTAGCTCAGTGGTCTAATGGTTAAGCGTTCGCGTGCCAGACTGATAGGTTCTGGGTTCGAATCTTGCGTGACAGGATCGTGGATGCACACTGCTGAAGAGTCCCACATTATCACGGAACGGCCAGGTTTTCCATGGTGATCTAACTTCAATTAACTCATGATCTCAGCTATTGAAATTCATAAGATACACCATCAACAAGGTCATTACAAGATAATAATAATAATAAGAAGAAAAAAAATTCGATCAGAAATTAATCTTACCGATATTGAAATTCATTTCTAGAAGATTTTAACTTGATTAATTCATTATTATCAAAATAATTAAAACGATGAGTATCAGATGGTTTACGACTTGGTGCACGCCATGGTATGAATTTAGATGTATCAGTTAATGGAATCATTTTATCTATAAATTGATTATGTATAAAATAATGATTATTTCATTCTAAAATATACTTACAGTTTCTATTTATATCCTGTTTTTTATCACAGTCACCATGGTTACTACTACTACTACTACTACTACTATTATTATTATTATTTTTAGTAGTAGTGGTAGTAGTAGTAGTAGTAGTATTAATACTAGTATCAATATTATTGTTCTCATAATGATCCTGATGATTATTATTTACAAAATTCAATGTATGAGATCGTTTACTGAATAGTTCTTCTGAACACCTCTCCCTTGTATCACCACCATTTTCTTTATTGATTGACTAGAATTCAGGAAAATAAGAAGGAATCGATTCAAATTAACAAAAAAAAATAGTTGAATTTTATTGAATACAATAGTGTTTTATCATAGAAAAAGGGATATTAGTTGTGGAGAGATTTAAATTAAATATGTATTGAATATATATTTCTTATTTGAATATAAAACCCTTTTTTAAAATAATGGTTAGTTAGGTTATATGATTGTGTACTAAACTATTTACTTATAACTTCAATTATGATCGGGTTCGTATCTATCTTCTATCTTTTTCTTGTTTGACTGTTAACGAAGGAGAGAAGGAGCAATGCAACTCTATTGTTTGTTTTAATACATTATTAAAGCTATTAATCGCATAACCTCCTATTCAGGTGAGTTTCTGCATAGTGTACAATCTTGTGTTGTACAAATTACAAAATGTTCAATCAAAGATATCGTGGTTACTGACAATATGCAACGAAAAGAATGTATATTATTTAGATGTCGATTGACTAAACTATTAATATCTAACTGGCGATCACTCAATATGTTATCGACACGAACGACCATGAAATAAGAAACGGAAACTTGTTGAAATACTATGTGCTGAGAATTTTAAATGATCAGACTAGAATTTATAGCTCACTTTTGAATGACGCTAAAGTGACCTTGAGAGTGTGTACCTACTTACTAGAGCTAAATGCGTGTTATAAAGCGGTTTGTAGAATAAGGAATATGATTTACAGTTGATGGGTTAGATGTTAGGAATTAGATTTAGAGTTTTTATCACGAACTGATATCAGCTATAATGCCAAAGATCTATTTAGCCAAATAGATCGGTGAATTTCGCGCCAAAATCTAAGACCTGTTATCTTAAATCTGATTGATTCGTTCATAAATTAAAATCTTGCTAATTGTTCCTTTTAACGAATACATAAACAGTTTAAGATATATTTTCTGTCATTTTTCAATTACACAGATCTTTAAGAATCCATAGAATTCCAAAAAAGTAAACTGTCTATGAGTCCCCGAATGCCCTGGTATGGCCGAGAGCGGGGAGGGTTCGCCCTCCCTCTCGAAATGCTCTCACATGACCATGCGTATACAGCCTCTACCAGGAAAGTCCTACTCACTGCCTTTTCGTGGCGGCGTTGCTGTCTACGAAGTTGAGAGGACGAAAAGCGTATGTCCGGTGCTTTAACCAGATCCCAAATCAATGGTGCACATGGGCTCCAGTATCCTGAGGGAACAAATGGAGTATGAACCAATCGTTGGTCACCGGCTACTATGGGACTGCATCTCCTCACGATGCTCCACTGCCTTGTGGGTCAGATCTTTAGGTCAAAGGCTCGGGGTGTGGCCCTCTAATGAAACCACCTGCTTCGGTCTGGGCACCCGAGCAGTATCACAGCCTACACACAAATAAGATTTTGTGTGGCGCATATATATTTGGTGCCCTCTTGTACCAGTATTTATGTGTTCAAATAAAAAACCTTTTTTCTGTATCAGTCATTTTGATGAAATACACACATTTTATTAGCTTTGTCAATTTAACAAAGGTTATCTATCAAGGTTATTTAATTATAACAGCTATTGTTCGTTCATCAAGGCTGATGACATCTTACCGAAAGTGTTATACCTGGCATCGCTTCTGTTTTGTATGTATCAACTCTGTTCTATCCGCAGTCCTACTGTTTATACTTAGAAAGAGAAACAGTTGTACATCCAACGATGAAAAGTAAATTCACAAGAACTGGCACAAATGAAGATTTATTGACCCTCTATAAACACTTACCCAAAACAGGTTGTAAAATATTATACCATTAAACCGAATATACTCATTTATATGCTAATTTCACACACACTTGATGGATGACGATGATGTTAATGAACATCATATAAATGAAAACGATACACAGTTATACTTTAAAATACATATGAAGTTCACATAGAAAAATACAAAGAATAAAATTATAACACTGGACGAAGGTTCACAACGGTCATACTAATCAAAATTCACCATTTAAACAAACCCTATTCACCTAAGATAATGTTACACTGGAAAATATAACCTACACTATTGTACTTACTAAAACCTTGTATTGAGAATACAAAACTGATGTTAAATGCTACGTCTGGAATGAAGCTAATATCATAAAATATTGCACCGAGTTAGAGAAAACATGAACGTACTTTACCATAACTTATCAAGGAAGGGGAAATGTTTCTCCCGTAAATCAATAAAGGGAGTAAATTAACAGTTATGGTAAGAGAATAAAAACTTTTCCTAGGATTTGTAGAATTGTATGACTTATTTAAACAACAATCAAAAGATTAGGAAGCACTGAACAGCTGTTTCATCTTACTATAGAATTCCTAGACAGTACATTATAGCGATCCCTTTCAAAGGGGTACGAACTCAGAATCGCTAAGTTTCCCTGGAAACACTGAACATTTAGATCACTGATTTACACGTTCGATTTCAATTAATTCACGATATTACGCAGCCACATTTCAATAAATTCGTTGGTTAACTGTTTCAGCTGTGATATGGTTAGACTCCACTGGACACAGCTTCTCATCAGAATCTCAGGAATCACCTTTCGAAGTCATTCACTCGGGAGAGTAGATGATGCATTTTTTCGGGAAACTCCTCAGTAGGACGAAACAGATGTTCGCCATCTCAATGGTCGCCCAAGTATGGTTACAAATGTAGTGTAAACTAAAGAACTTTTCTCATTAAATGACATATACATGTTGTGTTTGACTATGATCGATTATATCAAATCATAAAACGTCATTATTATTATTATCATTAGTACTGTGATAAAATATGCTCACCCTCTCTGAAATATGAAACTGAAGATAACGTATGTTTTGAATATAATGCTTCTTCCAAATTCCAGGTTCCCATTGACTATGTGAAGCGATTAAATCCCATCCATATCTTAAACACTTCGATGCCCATAATTCATTTGATTCACTTAAATATCTCCAATACCATGATACCTAGAGAAACATTTTCAGGGTAAGCAGTGATTAGAAATATGAAACATACAACCTAACGACCTAAGTTGAAAAAGATTAAGAATATGACAGGATGAAGAGGCAAAATTACATCTTTAATTTCGATAGTGCAATAAGATGACGAAAGTTATCAGAATTATGTTATATATTTGCGCAATACATTTCGAACAATCTGATCACATATCTATACTTGTTAAGACATTTTCGTGTGAAAATTATAGGGTCAATTAGACAGGTTAAAGGTAAGATATAACAATAATAAAGTACACAAAGACAATGTGATAACCACTTTGGATAATAAATCAGTATTACTAGGGTAGGTTAAGGATAAGGACAAATTGTTTTTGAACGCATAAAAGGGGTTTTAATGGAGTTTTATTCTTTGAGCTGGATGATTTAGTTGTTGAGCTTTCAAATTTTCTCCACCATCTCATAAAGGGGGTTTCAGTTTCCGTTTAGTTAAGGCTTCAGTACGTCCTTGAAAGCTTTTGTACAACACCACATCTTTAATTGTTTATGATTCTTGTCCAAAACTAATTCCATATTCTAATTAAATATAATTATTAATCAGTGTGATGTTTATTAAAGATACAATATTCTTGTGTTAAATTAACATAAATCATTGTCAGCATAATATAACAGCATGTGATTTGTTATTATTTTGGCCATTTTTCATATATGTAACTTTTTCCTAATTTCACTGGTTGAAATCATGAGTCAATTGAAGGTAGACCACCATGGAAAACCTGGATGCACTGGACGGCCGTTTCGTCCTAGTATGGGACTCCTCAGCAGTGCGCATCCATGATCCCGCCCTCCGCGAGATCCCAACCCAGGACCTATCAGTCTTGCGAGCAAGCGCTTAACCATTAAACCACTGAGCTGGCCGGCATCCAACGGTGTTAATGTCTAACTTCCTGATTGATAACCAAAATTGTATACAAATCAATATGTAAATGACTGTATTTTCTACAATAGTCGTCATCGTCGTATTTTCGGGGTGAGTAAATCTCCATTTGTACCAGTCTTCCGTATTCTCAATTCGCGTTGTGGGAATAATAGTGCTTCCTTGTTTCATGAATAAGTAATAAGCGATGAGGGTATAACAGATTTAAAACCTGATCCACTAGTTTGGCACTTTTGCCTGATACTCCATTGTCTAACTTAAAGATTGCCCAATCAGTCGTTCCATAATACTCGAGAAGTTCTTCAAAGATATCCATAATTAAAAGCCTCCAGCTTAAGTAGATTCTCCACTTCCTTAGGTCATGTTTCATAGCTATAGAGTAATACAAAAAGGACCACTGTGCAGTATACTCGTCCCTTAGTTGTCAAACGGACACCTCACTACAAATGACGTAATTCAGTAAAGGTTAACCGAGCGTTTTGAATCCCAGTCGAGATTTCACCAATCCCTATTCACCAGGGATAATGAGACTTTCAAGACAAATAAAGTGATTAACTCAGTGAATAATTTATTCTGTCCAGTCAATTTAAATACTAGCATAAACCAGTTTGAAAGCAACATTCTGCATTTAAAACGAGAGAAAAGCATCCTAAACAAATTCGTTGATAGTTTAATGTAGAAAATGATTTTTAAAAATAACTTACAAGCAGAGAATCACTAGAAAATATAAAGGCACCAAAACGTTTCATTTATGATATTTTATAAACACTGATTAATGTTAACTATCGTTTTCTAATATTATGATAGAGTACCTCTACTTCCTCTTTAAACAACTTGTAATTAGAGAGTTTTGACTGAAACTTAGGTTCGATTTCTGGTAAGCAGTGGATTTCCAGTCAAGCTAGATGTGTATCAGGTATATCTAAATGGCCATTAATAGTATGTAGGATTAAGAAACAGAGGAAATAACATATGATGAGGTTTAAACTCTTGATTTTGAAATCATGATAAATTAAACTTTATCCACATAGAATAATTTGAATGTAGCTAGTAGTGGAATACAAGACGCACGTTTTTTTTTTCCTATTTAGGACTCGTCAGTTAAATGTTCTTGTATCCTGGGGTTGATATTCACTTCAGAATTCAAACTCAATCCATATTGCTTCAAACGCTAATGGGTTATCCACCTGGCTACTGAGTTTAAATAGCTATTCACCTGTACAATGGGATCATTTAAACCGTTACAAAGCAAATTAGTCTATTCATTACTTAATGTAAATGTTTTGAAGGTGAAATACTGAGTCTTTATTGTTTACTGTAATTTCTGGCGGTATGTCGCAGTATTTTCGACAAAGATACCGCTATCTATACTTCATGAAGAGGTTCACTCAAAAATGGTTTATATTTAAGTTGATTACTTTAATAATCAATTAAACTACCGACAAATGTTTGCTACTAAACTGTTTTTTGAACTAATTATAAATAACTGATATAACAAGTCAAAATATTTGCGACAATGAATGATCATATTATTGATGAATAACCATCAAAGAAATGAGTTTGTCTTTAAGTCAGCTTTATGCTATTCACTTAAACCATAGAACTACTCAAATCTATTCTTGTTTAAATAAGTACTTATTTATATGATTATTTATCAAATTTTATCCATGTCTAATGTTATATATGTATAACTATCAGTTTTCCTATTTATTCACGTAGTGTACTAAATATGTGGTTTTACAAGTTGACTCAACAGTTTACTTGATGACTGACTGACTCAGAAATTCATTCAACATATGATTGGTTTTTATATTTAAAAACCTAATACAATGACTGATCACTACAACAATTCATATACAAAACGCACTTTATAAATTTCTTGTACTTTCTATGCATGCGGTCTGGTGAACTAGTTCATTTAAAGAATATTCATTCTCAAGATGTTTTCTATTAACCTTATAATATCGCATAGTTCAGTTCATCGGATTATATTAAGAGGTCACTTTAGAGAATGTATGGATTTAACCAGAATCTTTAAATAACGGAACCAGAATATGTAATGTTTTAAGTAGTTTACCTCTAAATACGAACAAGACTCCTAACAGGAAGTTTAGTAAATACTGAATATTACATTCAGACAGCCAGTTCGTAGTTTGAAAACAGTTTGACACTCCTAAATGAATCCAGATAGTAAGTGGTGAATGAATTATTCGACTTCTTAACCCCTCTCACAAGTAATAATTAGAACACCCAAAGTCTCCTTTGTTTCATTATAAACAAAGATTTCAAGTATTAAGACACTTGAAAATGTCATTTTGAAGACCCTCGCAAGTTGTTTTGAAGCTGAGTTAAGATAAACTTTGGTTTTTAAAAATCTCTTACATATCAAAAGGTTTATGACTGGAATTCATCGACAGAAAAAGTGGTACTAATCCCTTTAATTGTTGAATTTAAAAATAAGCAAAATCACCGCATACAAACTTATTCAAACGATTGGGATTGATTAGAACGATCAGTATTCTTATGCTTGGATACAGAATATGCAATTGCATGTGTTACCTTTCTTTAGTTGTGAGCAGATTTTTTCAAGTTCATAATGACTACATAGAAAGTATTGATAACATTTTATTTTGAACGTGCTTCCTCTGTTCTAATTTATACTTTACACCGGTTATGCAACTAAGAACTCAAGCTATATACATATGTTATTCGTGACAATCAGTTTTTGTATTATAACAATGGATATAACATCAATAGTGTGTATTTACTGAGCTATTAATTTCCTTTTCTACTGTAGTGACCTACTTTTATCAAAAGAACGCAGTTGTTGTAATTGAAACAATTATTAGTATAACCAATTGTACCAGTAATTTTTTTACTGTACTTGTTTGTTTAACCGTACTAAACACATACTTCCTTCCGTTGGTTATGACCTTGCACGAGCTTACGTTTGCTCAGTAGTTCGGCTTGTACTCCTTTGGCACGATCTGGGTATTATTTCGATAGCACGAGATCGCCAACAAATACATCTCGCTACAACCTTCAATCTCCTTCTGATTTCTGATTTACTCGGAGGTCTAGCCTGTTCTGGTACGCAATCTTCTTGTAGTGGTGATCATATTCAAACGCGACTCGACGCCACACTACACTACAAACCTTCAAGAAATGTTTTTTTTAATATTTATACGAAATGTTAAGAAATTAATTGACATTATTATGAGTATATGAACAATATTGTTGTTGTCAACTGGCTTATTGAATGTCTTTGTAATAAAAATAGAGGACATCGAATAAATAGCAAACACTCACCTGTGCACAGCGACAGAGACTTCTAGGATCCAGAAACGAAAACAGGTAAATGCATAGAACTCTTGGTAGTATTCTAGTAAAATCTATTTGGTATAAAGGAATTTTATTTTCTATATTGTGAAAGAGTGATTCAAGTTGTTTCTGAGTGCATAACTCAAAAAGTTTTGTCATTAACTCCTTTCTTTGACTTTCGGACCATTTGGCAAACTAAAGATTATGTAAAACGCGATCTTATTTCATACCCAAGCTAAAATAAGGTTTTTTCGTTCCTCAAAAAGCTAAAACTGACAAGTAATGGAGGGATTAAACAAAACAATACCGTTTTATTTGCGTCTTTATTTACCAATGGAGTCCACGAACTCTTAGTTTGTATCATCTATAATGTCCAATATTTGAATTTTCTGGTCTATTCTAAATGTTTTTTATCGAGGTATCGAAGTAAAAATATACATGTAGAAATCTAAAAGAGAAAAAAAGATGTAGTTACAGTTATAAATGGGTACAATTGATTAACCGTCCAAGCAATTGGGCAATCTACTGAATATTATAAAATGGTATTTCTATTTTCGCCCACAATTCTGTGAATCTAATTGTGATGTGATACTGTTGATAATGGCTTATGTATTTTTTTTTATAAAACCAACTTATCGGTTCTTTACACCACTTACTATGTTACTCCTTCCACTTTGGGCCACAAATTTTTAAAATATCTAACGTTGTCTCAACCCCACTATTATAGTGACTTATTTGATTTATTTGAGTTACATGTAGTGTCCAGTTTTGTCATGTAGTTATACCTATGTGTTTTAAATCATATCTCTACAAATAAATTCTCTTTTGGCTTAGACTCAAGTCACTGACAGTAAATAAGTGTTGGCGAATTTGGATGGCTCACTAAACTACAAACACGTTTTCATAGTAATGGACAGTGCTACATAAAAAAAATGATCGATCAGATAATTTAAGAATCCAACTTTTGTTTCATGGAATGTAAATTCATATTGTTGGATCACATTGTGATTGCACATAATGCTTCATTTTTTTATGACTTTGGCAGGGTTAACAGCTCAAATATACATTTAAAGGTCCCTACAAATATGAGTTAGCCATGAAAAAGTATGAGGTAAGATACTGATCACAAATATTCAAACCGTTTGTTAGGAAGGATAAAATAAAGGTGGTCGACGATGTCAGCAATTTTGCTGAACAGTAGGTCATGTATATATACAGACGGATAATAACGTCATGGAATATTCATATGTTAACACGTTATAAGATGAATCTCTATCGCTTGCAAATAAGGCGCTCATTTTGCATGTCATCATACATAAATACCTTGAAAAAAGAAAACGTTTTGACAGTCATCATATGATGTAATGAGAAATTAGATAGTATTAACTGGTTTTAAATGTCAGTAACAACTTAAATGGCTTAAAAGACTGATTAATTTTGTAAAACTTAGTACACTGTGGAATCTTCATCGACAAAATTTTCACTAGCAACTGATAAAGCGCTGTGTTGAGTAACACTTTAGTGACCCTATAAACCCACCACGAGACCGAAAATGTCGACGCCAGTATAAAAACCACTGACATTTTTAACAAAAACGTGAGATTATAGTTTATGGGTGAACCAATTAGATTAAGGATAACAGGTTTCAGATTTTAGAGCAAATTTCAGTCATCCATTTGCCTGAATAGCGTTTTAGCAATTTAGCTTATATCTGTTCGTGGTGAAAACCCTAATTATAAGTCCTAACCTTAACCGTCAACTGTAAAACATAATCCTTATTCTTCAAACTGCTTTGTACTCTTAATTTGGACCCAGTAAGTAGATCGACATTCTAAGAGTCACTTAAGTGACTCTAAATTTAGAGTCGTTCAAAGCTCTCTTTACACCTACACTATTTATACTGAGTTTTCCGAATCATATGATCTAATTTCCATTTTCCTTTAGTATTTAATACATATATATGCATATGTATATATTTATTTGCATTAAACTGTAATATTAGCCACTAAAAGCAAATTTAAATAACTTGACTCTTTACGCAAAACACGCCAAACTAGGCATGAAAACAAATACGATTTTACCAAATGATTCACAACATATCATACCCAAAGACGTCAGTATGGGACTTATCAGTCATTGCTCATCACCTGTACCAAAGTAACGGAATGGTTAAGCAACCTATTTAGTGAACGCGGTTGAACTACACCGATTCACAATATTAAGACTTGGATGGGGTTGTGAATCAGCTATGATTATTCCCTATTCAAGGTGCCATGTATAACGATCAACAGAGGCGAAAAATATACATATTTTTCTCACGCGAAAAAGTTAGTCAACTCAACAACCACATTAAATGCGCTCATATTTATTCATGAAAGTAGTCTTTACCAATTTACAATGATAAAAATGAGAAATCAGAACTATTTGATAATCTAAACGATGAGTTAAAAGAATAAAGGTTCAAGCGCATTATGAAATAAAAGACTGAATGACGCGCAATTTACATTAGTAACCATTCTGTTGCCCAATAATCCAATATCATTCTTCAGTAAATTGGATAGTAGGTTGGTGAACCTGTGTTAATCTTGACAGACTGCCTTTCATTGGAGGTCCAGATTCTCCTTGAGAACGTTCACTAATTTAGCTGATAACAGTTGTCCGAGTAAAGCGTTGAAGTCATTGACCACTCGATGAGAAAAACAGAACCTTACTTTAAGTTTACTATGTCGCAATTTGTTAGCCTTCTTGCTATGACCTCGGAGATTGTTATTACCGGAGAGAGCAAGAAGATAAGACATATTAACATCCAAATCGTAATTAACGATACGAAATGCCAGTATAAGGTCACCTCGCGTTCTACGATACAATAACGGGGAAATGTTTAGGAGTTTTAAAAAGATCATTCACTAATTTTGTTCTCATACGCTAAACACGTTCAAATGAGTCGGCATATTTTTCTCAGACATGGGCTAGTTGCTTGAATACAGTACTCCAAATGTGATCTTACATTGGTGAGATATAAAATTCGAAACATTTCCCCGTCAAAGCTTTTGAATGCTCAGTGAAGTGACCATAACGCAAAAAACCCTTGAGAGCAGCCGTGTTGCAGTGCGCAGTTGTTTTCAATCACGACTTATTATTACTCCTAAGTCTACATGATCGAGCGCGTGAAAGAGATGCACCATCAATAGAATAATGGTGACTATTACTGTGTCCTATGTGCATGAGCACATTCTTCCCAGTATTAACTTCTCAGCCTCAACCACGAGCCCAGCTAACCAATCCATCCAAGTCAGCTTATAGATCAAAATGATCAGCCTCACTTCTTATTGTCCTCCAGATTTTGACATCATCCGCAAGCAATAATGTCAACGACTGAAGCAAAAGCGGCAATTCATCGATGTAGAAAAGGCGAAACAGTGGATCTAAGATGGTGTCCTATGGTAAGTCACATTTGACCGTCTTTCATTCGGATAGCGTTTGATCAACCCTCACTCTCTTTATGTGGTCACATGAGAAGTTTCCTACACATTTCTGTACAGTAGCTGTTATTCCGAAGCTCATGAGCTTCTGCACAATACCTAAGTGTGAAGCCTTGTCAAACACCTTGCTTAAGTCTATGAATACCACATCGACAGACTGATTGTTGTCTGGGTCGCTGTCCAATGTTTTCACACAATGAGTAAGTTGGTCAAACATGAACGCTTGTGTTCGAAACCCGTGTTGCTCAAGAGTTAACAGATTGTACAATTCTATACGATCTAGTAAGTTAACTCAAATTATCTTTTCAAGTAACCTAACGACTGTTTTGTTTGGACTGACAGGCCGGTAGTTAGATACGATCTGTCTCTAGCCATCTTTAAGTACAGGACTGACTGTGGAATCTTTCCAATCTCTAGGGAGCAGGGTGAGGGAAAGGGATAAGTTGAAGAACATCACCAGTGGTCTCGAAATAATTTATGCGAGAGATGATAGCAATCGTGGATGGAACCCATCAAGGCCCGGTATCTCGCAAGATTTGAGGTTAGTGACCGATGGAAGTACAGGTTTCCCAGTCACATGTACGGGTCTTACGGCTGGTATCTCAGTGGTGTGATTAGGATAAGTATTTTTAACAGTACATGTGGAGTAGACTTCGACAAAATAGTTCGATCATCTCAGCCTTTCGCAGATCCGATTCACCTAGTAAATCTGAATTTTCGTGCAGCAGTAATTAGGGGAATCCCATCACTACGTTTTGTCCTCCGTTTAACGCACGAAAACGATCGTTTCGGACAAGTAGGGTTATTATGTGCCTACTGTTTTCCGTAAATATTACGACATTTAATAATGGTCTTTTTGCATATATTTCTGATTTTTCGGTTTTTACACTTAAGTGATTTGTGTCCTGTTGACAAGAATAATTCCCAGAAGTGTTTCCTAGGCTTCAACAGCTTTCGGGTTTCCTTACTACCCCATGAAGGACAATGTGATGGCCTACGTGTCTTTGATCCCTATCGACCGATCAGTTTTTCGAGATAACATAGTCATTGATTGCCGAAATATTAGCTAGCCAGATATTCGGACGGGATGGAGCAGATAAATATTGTATACCATGTGTCTGAAACCTATAGCAACGCACAGCGTGATCACTATCAGCTGGTGGTGGAAGGTGCTGAATGTTGATGGCATCGTCACAGTGGTGTGTGACGACAAAGTCCAGTAAAGATAGTTCATGTTCGAAGTCAATGTGTGTCGTTTTTGCGACACATTGTAAAAGTGCACACTGAAAAATGGTTGGTAGAATGACGCTATCGAAACCCCTACCTAGAGCTGTAAGCCCTATCCATTTGATACGCAGTGAGTTGAAATCTTTAATGATGAAACAACATTTGGCCTTACTCAATGAACAGATGTATCTTAAGATAAAATAGTCAGCAAGAAAACGCGGATTACGGTATATTCCTCTTATAGTCACAATCCCCTTTCTAGACTTAATTGTACAGCATGCTACCTCACATGTACCACTAACATGCGCCTCCGATGCGATTGATTTTATAGGATTGTATACATAATACGTCCATCATCATAGTAATGAGCTTGTATAAGCCGATTGATTCCTTTGACCTAGCTTCTTGTCGTTTTTGTAGGATACTGGGTATTTGCTAATGTTCAGGAGCTGGTATTCCAACTCCTATTTTGCACTAATTCTAGTTAGTTCCGTAGTTCTTTATAGGTTTGTATATCTTATAATCTGGGTGAGGCAGCATGGTTTCTTGATATCATCAGCTACCACAGTACCAGGCAGGGGATGGTTGGTTGCAATGTGAAAAATAGTATGCAGAAAATTCAAATGCCAAGAGAAGATGACAGTTTGAAGAAATCAATAAGTAAATTACTTAGTTAATCAGTAGTGCAAACTGTGCAAAAAGACCATATATTTGTGACAAGCTTATGTGAATGATCTTATTCCTTTGTCTCATCATTTTGACGTTTGAGATTAACTCTAGAATATCAGTAATGTGGAGTGAGTCATTCTAGTTATTTGACTGATATATTTTGATTATGTGTCAGTCCTTCTGAAGCCAACAGCAATGATATCACAGATAACCTATCTGATTGGGTAAAATGAGAACTATAATGTCAGAATAGTGAGAATCGGAAAGCGAAAAATATATCAACGTTCAGATAAGACTCAAAAGCGAACCATAAGCGGGTTCTACCCATTGCTTTGAAAATTAAAATTGAAATGTTTAAGTCATAAGTCGTGCATATGTGGACATAATTGATGCACCACATTGTCGCATCTGCTTGCACTAACTAATGTATTCATCTAGTGACGCCCGTAAATGGGATGCATGTGTTATCGCATCAGGTATTTATTATTATATACACCTGTTTATTATCACAAAATACGCTAGAAATCTAGCTAACATTGTAAAGGTTAATAAATGCATTTCAGATGTCTCCTGGAGTTAGGTGATTTTAGATTTACCCCCCTGTTTTCATTGCCTCACCAAATGAGATTCTGTCCTCTAAACTTATTTCGTTGCAATTATCATGCCTGTTTCCCGACAAGGCTTTGGTGAGACGTTTACCTTTTCTATGGAATGCTTGATAACCCCAAATTCTTCTTTTTCTTTCTTTAAATATATTTTACACAACTAAACCTACTATCCTCTGGCTATATTACTTGAAAAAGCTTGCTATCAACATAATCTTCCTATGATTTCTTAAGAAGACCTTAACGCGAAAGTTATCCAGGTCCTCTGAAACATAATAGTAAACCTGTGCTTCTATTTTCGATGAGTATACTTTATTCCTTTACACGTCATTGGAACAATGCGTTTTCTAAACATGACCTTTATTTCCATCTAGCAAACTGATATCATGAAACTTATATCCGTATATATTGTGAAGTTCGCGACATTGAAGTCATTTTTCCATAATTAACATATTGATATGTATGCTACGCTGAAGAGTGTGATCACTCATTGTCCAGTGTCCAGTGTCTAAGGATCAGATATTGTTGCATGACAAACATTTTGACTCTCTTGGCTTATGTTAAAATAGTATTAAAAAAAAACAGGTTAATTTTCATCAATAATATTGCTCGTAAAACATCATACCTAACGAAACAGATAATTCAACGTTTAGAGATTTCATTTTATAGTTAAATAAACGCTTAAGAAGTTTAACTTGTGTATATTATCCATAAAATAAGACGTTGTCACGAAGTTGGCATACAAAAACTCAGGGTGGATAAATTTTAAGAGGTAATGGGCCTATATATATATATTTCTTGATCATAACTACCTTCAAAATTACTTCATGAACCGTTGTAAATCAAACTAAGAGGTGATGTTCTTTCATAGATATTAGACGTAACGGCCTTATAGCCAAGTTATCTGTTGGGATTGTGTAAGACAGTGTCTTTTGACAGTGGTCACTAAAGAAGTAATTGAAGTTTAATTGACACATGTCTTTGGAAAATACGAAGGTTTATGCATTTGTTATCGTTCGCGGTAAAGAACAACTTTGTTTTATACCAATAGGTTCCACACAGATTCCTGTGTTGTTCTTGGATATTGGTACACAACTAGTGGTCCAGTTTTTGTAATGAAATGAACATATGACTGGTTGATTCCTTGACAAAGTTATAAGGTTCACTTTTGTGAACTCATGAAATTCAGCTGAACGTATTTACAGGTCAATAAAAGTACGTATTGTTACCTCGTGTGAGATTTTGTCACGGATTATAAGAAACTGGTTTAAAACAATATTCGTTGATGTTATCTGACACATAGGAGCATTGTCAATCGTCCAAAGTTGCTGTTGCTTGTTTACCAAAATAAGTTTGAACATATCGAAATAAATAATAGGCTAGCAGTATGTTATTTCATTCGTTTGTGGTATTATTAACTAACTAGGCTTATAATGTGCCGTGTGCAAAAATGGTTTTACTCAGATAACTGTCATATTTATTATCTTAATTGAACAGAAGTTGTGTATTGACTGAATTTCTCTACTCTACAATGTTTGTCAAGTTATTTTTAATATTGTTACAGACAGTTCAAAAGCAAGAAATGAGACAGGGTCAGTAGTTAAACCATCTGCTGACTGAAAGTATTCATTTAGCCATAACGTTGGTATGACCATTAAGATTTAAATATTCGGTCTGAGCATCAAAAATAGTAGAACGAAACCAAGGGTAGTGCAATTAAACAAAATCTCTGTGTTCTGTTGCAGAAAATATGAAGCTTTCTCTGGTCGCTCGAATTCAGTGTTCATATCAAACACAGACGTCACGTTTCCTCTATTATTGCGATATAAGCGATACCGCTAATTCACCATTAGGCCAAAAATTCTTGCCTAAAAAATAGCATGTTATGTAATGAAAATGTGCATGTGTTTATTTACAACTTACTTTGTTTGTCATACGTCTTCTATTTGTCATTTTAATCCGACTACGAATATTGATGTACCTCTACTTAAATTGGGTTATCATGTTTACCTTCTCTGCTTTGGATCTTTCATCGTCCGTCTTCGTGAGTGTCTGAAAAATTCACTCGACTGAATTTGTATATTGACTTTCACTGCTGCCATCCCACAAACGAGGTTTGAATAGATAAAACCTATAAAATCAAACCGAGAGTTTGTGTCTATAGTTCAATTCTCGTTCTCGTCTTCATTACCTCTGATGAATTTTGAATGTTGCTACAAACCCGTTATAGAGTTAGCTAATGATATCGGAACTTTCTCAGTAAAAGGTGCAACTGACGAGAGCAAAGAGCACTTTTTCTTCATGGAAATTTGTCGAGAGAAATGTTCTTTAAACAAAATCGAGGGCTATTTTCTAATTTAGATATATTATCAGTAAATGTAGGCCAGTGATTTGTGCTATTGTTCTGAGATGGTCCAAACCGGAGGATCAGGTAAAAAAACATACACATTTAAGGTAGAAAATCGGAATGCATAAAGTCAAAAAATCTAATCACAGACGACAAAATAGCGATTGACATAACGTAAATGTCACTTGAGAAATTCTTTGTTGAAAATCAACAGCAATTAATTACACTCGAAAAGTCAAATTACTGGATAACTATGAAGCGTAACAAATCAGACAGTTTTACTTTAATCTACTTCTTCTGTTTTACTATAGGTTGAGAGACAATTTTACTTTTCTTAATCGTACACATGAATTTATTTGTGGAGTAGCTTTCTTATTTATTCCTCCTAATTAGGGCTGGTCATATAGGGGGATATACTCAGAACGTTATTTATATAGTAAGATCAACTTTTTTGGGCTAGAGATTCGTATCCAGCTTCGGAACATGAGTTACTGGAATTAAGTGCCTAAAGAAATAGTATCATCGCCTTTTGTTAATATTTTTAAGATGATTTAATATATTCACAGCATTGAAGATAGACAAGATAAACAAAGATCAGTTAACATCTTACTAATACTACACAAGACTGAATTGATTTTTAGTAACTATGGTAATTAGAAGTATTTGAATTATTGTATTTAACTATGAATTAATGAAACAATACATTTTAAAACAAACAGACATAAATAGACACAAACTAATGTATTGTATACAGAATTTGAAATCAACCAGTAATTAAATACAAAACAATCTTTCGTTCTTACAAGCACAATAGTAACTTACTACACTTGTGCTGAATAATTCAAAGCACTGGTGACAAGAGTTTTTAGAAAGCAAGTATATACCTAACAAGAGATTTTGTAGCTGATCAATGAGTTTGAATGTTTAGTGACCAAATTGTGTTTTAATGTAGTAAATGGGAAAAGCCGGCCAAGGTATTGAAATTGCGTAATGGCAGAGCTAATTTTATTTTACTTTAATTATAATTTGCGATTTCCCTGAACCTTTAAATGTACTGAAAGTAAGTCATAATAAATTTTTGGTGTTTATATGCGTATTTTGTCTATTGCTATAAGTGTGTTTTTGAGGGTACTGGAAACAGCTGATAGCTTCATGTACAAATATAAGGCAGTATGTAACATGCAAATAGTAACTATAAGATACCAACTGTACGTTCTTACGTTTTTCAGTGTTTGTGTTCGTACGAAAGATGCCGGATTTATAAATATTAAAAGCTATTCTGCTGCTTCTGTCAAATTGCACAACCCTTAACTTATAAATCATGAGACGAAACTGATGCATTCCCTACAGCTTAATTAGTCGTATAGTACTAGTTATCAGTCCAAAACGTTCGGTTCAGCCTACTGCAGCAATAATGGGCGTTTTCAGCTCTACCGCGTTGCCGATTTCCTCGTAAAGGATCAATCACCCGTTATAGGCTTTCATTCTAGTTGCTGATGCCATTTGTTTTGGTAAGTTGTAAATGTTGGTTACCATGAAAAACGCGGAATATCGACCAAAGCAGATGGCCAAGGATTTTAAACTTATGGCAATTCAGAGTGGTAAGATATTGGGACTCACGTAATTATTAAACATACTTGGTCATAAAAATCAACCTCATAAAGTGAAGAATTCCAGGGAATTGATCGATTCGTATAAGAAGTTAAAAATTCCATTGAACAACTTTACGTCCTTGGATACCCAGATGTCAGAATGGGCAATTTGACTGAAGCCTTCGCTATTATTCCAACAAATGGTTGAAGACTTTGAGTGGCATGAAACAGAGTTGGTCGCAACAGTGCAAATACATATTTTTATCTTCCCTTGAATTCTAAGCTTCTTGGTTATCCTACAATTATTTCTCCCCACAAATACTTATTTCTTCGACCATGTCATTCATCCTTATTTTTCTCCACTACTACTGATACTGTTACTACTTTTGTCACCCTCATATCTTTCTGTGCTGTTGTGTGGCAGTGTATGTTGATTTACATGTACACCAGGTTCTAGGTTGTTTATAAGTGACTCAATAAACATTTTAAACATGACCACGACTAGAAAACGAAACTTGATAAGAACTACGTCGGAATATACCGTAGTTTCAAAGTTATTGCTTGAAATTATTTCCAGGCTTTCGTTCTTAGACTGGTGACGCTGTTCAGTCAACAAATTACTGTTACGAATTGCTGTGACCTGTCTGTGTTGGTGAACTCTTGGTATTATTTTTTGAAATACCTAATCAGTTCATCCAAAGCATCCTGCAGTTCAAGCCCGTTATTTCTACTGAATACCACCGTCCTGAAATACGAATCCTGATTGTGCATAATTGACACCTCCCTAGCAGTAGGAAGAGTGAGGATCTTTATCTGTTAATTTGTGATACAATATTCCTTAAATCTACATTTATGTGATGTTCTGTCCATTTCTACTGCCTGTCCGACCATAAAAGGTTTCTTATCATCATTGTACTGTCAGTAGCCTTTGATCTAGTTTTTACACAAGCTCCACACGTAAAACCAGGTGTTTTGTTCAGGTTTTCAATGAATAGACTTATCTAGAACTGCTACTAGTGTTTCCTCGCATCGTTTATCAGGTTAAAGAAGGCAGTACGAAAACTGGTTGCTCTTGTGTTAGATAATTGTGTTTGAGTGTGATGGTAATCTATCATAAAGGGCATTTCCCAAAAACCTTAACAGCACCAGTCAAGTCGACGAAACGGGGAATATTGAAGAGCTGTTGATGCGAAAATCTACAGGGCTGAATGTATGATAAGTGGTCTGAGGGCGAAGTCGTACTGCTGACTGTACAGAGGTGTGACAGCAGTAAGGTGTTTCCCTCGGACAACCAGCATCTGCAGCGATGCTGCTTGCTCACAAGGAAGGAAGGGGTTGGAAAAGGTCGACCCTAAAAATGTCACACCTCACCTTACCCCACGGATTTCGTCTCTGGCGGTATGGCCGTTTGAAGAACGGAGTTAACACATTAAAAACCTCCCACAAAAAGGCCTTGCGCGACCGGGCACAAGCAGTTGTCTCTTGAACTCTGCGGTCACGCACCCAGGTCGCTAAGACCAACAATAATCCGATTTTCTTTTCAGGTTCCTCAAGAAATACCCTTCCACGGTGTGGGCAACCGGGAACTGACATCAGCCGTCATACACGTAACAGCACACGAGACCACGTTGGTCACATTCAAATCCTTCCTACACCTCCTAATAACTCTTATTTCCACGACTAACCCTTCTTACGTCGCTTTATCGCCTCGTCCCGCTAGTGCAAACGATTCGAGTACGCGGAATGTTATTCCTGGTCTCCTGAAACCACGCTCTAAACGTCCGAACACTGTGCCAAATAGGACAACAGGCTTCTTTAGCTAAGACTTTAGAATCTCGCTCCATCGATGTGTGCTGCGTCTCAGAAACACGCACACAGGATCCTAGTAGTGTCATTCATTTGACCGCACCATGTCAAAGTAACGAACCAACTCGATTTACGCTTCGTGTGTCTGGAAGCCTTGATGCTGCTTTCCGTGGCCTCGCTGGCGTAGGTATAGCATTGAGTCCTAGGGCAGAACTAGCTCTCTTAGACTGGATCCCAGTAGACAGTCGTTTTTGCGCTGTCCGACTAAAAGGAGCAGTAAGGACTCGGAAAGATAGGGACACTCATCGTTGCCTCTTCACCGTCTCTGCCTACTCTCCCATTGACTGCAGCTCAGATAATGTAAAAGATGAGTTTTAAAGAAAGCTTTCCGACCTCCGAAAAGCTAGGCGTTCAGATGTAGCAATAGTGGCTGGTGACTTTAATGCTCAAGTAGGTAAACTAAGCGAAAGGGAAAGACACTTTCGTGGACTTTATGGTGTCGCGGCTCAAAGAACAGATAACGACGACCGTCTGTTGCAGCTATGCTCAGATAACCGCCTGTTTCTTGCAAACATTAACTTTAAGCATAAGGAAAAACATCTTTTGACATGGCGACCCCCTAATTCGTCTCAACGCAGTACCCAAATAGATCACATCGCTATCAGCCACCGATGGAGGGGCTCGATAGAAGACTGTCGCTCATTCTGGAGCACATGCTTAGACTCAGATCATGCTCTAGTGCGAGCGCGTATTTGTCTACGTCTTGCTGGACGTAGGAAACATGCTGCAAGGAAACCCCTTAGGGTCCTACTTAATGATAGTCAAGCTAAGAG
Source organism: Schistosoma spindalis (assembly GCA_946903255.1). Taxonomy (NCBI): domain Eukaryota; kingdom Metazoa; phylum Platyhelminthes; class Trematoda; order Strigeidida; family Schistosomatidae; genus Schistosoma; species Schistosoma spindalis. The sequence continues at coordinate 14,229,374 of OX336423.1, forward strand.
TATATTTCAGGAACATCTAGAAAAACAGTTAGACAGCCATGTAAGTGATGCCCACCCCGAGGCAGCGTGGAATGACATCCGAAAAGCTGTAGAAACAGCAGTGATGTCTGCAAGTACGGTAAACCATAAGGTTAGGGAGAAACACTGCATCTCAGCAACGTCTACCGCACTGATAGATGCTCGAAAACTCATTCCATCTGGCTCTGAACATAACGAAGAGCGGAGTCAGCTTAAGCGTAAGTTGACTAGAAGCTTACGCAATGATCGTGAACAATGGTGGGTAGCGAAAGCAAGAGAGATGGAAAAGGCAGCGGCAATAGGTAACAGTAGGCAACTGTTCAGACTTGTTAAGGAAACCTGTATTAGGAACCCAACTGTTAGCAAAACAATCTCAGAGAAAGATGGACATATTATTCATTCTCAACCCAGGAGATTGGATCGATGGGCCGAACACTTTAGGAATCAGTTCAACTGGCCTTCAGCCACACTTCGGTTTCCCACGATCCCCAGTCGACCTGAATGGCAAGTTGATGTAAGTACTCCGACTCTTTACGAAGTTGAAAAAGCTATAGGAAATCTGAAGCGTGGGAGAGCAGCAGGCCCTGACAGGTTTACCTCTGAGATTTTTAAGGATGGTGGTCCAGTATTAGTAGCGAGATTGACTGAGGTCTTAGGTAGAATCTGGGAACTGGACGTAATCCCATCTGACTGGTCTCAATCACTGATTGTGCCAGTCTATAAGAAAAGACAAAATTCTTCTTGTGACAATCACAGAGGAATTAGTTTGACTAATATAGTGTCTAAAATATTAGCTTCAATAATAATTCGACGTGTAACCAAAGCTCGTGAAGAGCAGACTAGAGAAAACCAGGCTGGTTTTCGACCTGGACGTGGTTGTATAGATCAAATATTCACATTACGTCAGATCCTAGAACATAGACACACATTCAGACGCCCCACAATGATAGTATTTCTCGACCTTAAGGCGGCATTTGACTCTGTTGATCGTGAGGTTCTATGGCAGTGTTTGTCGCTAAAAGGAGTACCAAAGAAGTACATCAACCTTATAAAGGCTCTTTACTCGAACACAACTGGTCGAGTGATTACCTCAAGTGGTGTTCGTCAGGGCTGTCCACTCTCTCCATTCTTGTTTAACTTTGTTGTTGACGTGCTTTTAAAGATGACACTTTCCTCATCTAAATTTCTAGGAGTTGAACTTCTACCGGGAGATCCACTTGTTGACTTAGAATATGCCGATGACATAGTTCTATTTAGTGAAGACGCTGACAAAATGCAGAGTCTGCCGACCACTCTAAGCAACAATGCAGGCATATTCGGCATGCGATTCTCTCCCTCGAAATGCAAAATGTTGCTTCAGGATTGGGTTGCGTCGACAACCGAACTAAAGATAGGGAGTGAAGTAGTTGAGCGTGTCAACCGCTTCACTTATCTCGGAAGTCTCATCAGCCCTTGTGGTCTGGTGTGTGACGAAATATCAGTACGGATACAGGAGGCTCGACTAGCTTTTGCCAACTTGCGTCATTTGTGGCGTAGGCGAGATATCCGTCTACCAACCAAAGGACGTGTTTACTGCGCAGCAGTTCGTTCCGTCCTACTTTATGGCAGTGAAACATGGCCGTTAAGATTAGAGGATATTCGTAGGGTACTAGTATTTGATCATAGGTGTCTTCGAAACATTACTCGTATATCCACCAAGTAAGTAACTCAGTTGCGAGGAAACGGGTACTAGGTAAGGATGGCTAATCAATGGGTGAAGTAGTGAAACTTAATCAGTTACGAATGCCCGACCACCGACTGCCCCGATGTGCGATGTTCAATGGTGTAGGAGTAGGTTGGAAGAAAGCTAGAGGCGGTTAGACCAAAACATGGCACAAATCCATGAAGTCACTGACAAGTGGACTGAGCCATGTTGGTAGGTGTAGACTACCTGGTTGGGGTCCGCGAGATGATAACAACCGATGGTTGGAAACCTTGAATGACATGGCTCAAAATCGTTTGCAATGGCGCAGGTGCATCCACTCTTTGTGTTCTCTCAAACTCTAATCTTCTGTGTTCTTCATGTCCTTTATTTTCTTTCCAAATCTATTCCACTGGACTGTACTCCTTAAATAACATCAAACCCTAATGTTCCCTATCACTACCTCTACCAACACGAGATTTGAATCGATAACTGAATCTCTGTGCGAATGTGGTATGGCAACTCGAACTTATGTACGTACGTACGAAGTTCCACGTTGTTACTGACTGACTGACTGTATGATAAGTGGGTTGCTACTACTATGAGCGTTACCCACGAAAATCCATATCACCAATCAGCAGGTTAACAGTATCAAACAATCTCATAATAGTGTAATTCGTGGTCGTGACAATGTCTATTGGTCATGTATTTAGATGGGAAAAATAGAGCCATACACCGAATATACGTAATCGTGGCTGCAATAGTGTTTCTGATGAATAACCAGTATCTACAATAATGCTCCAGGTATGGCTTCCTAAGGAAACCATCTGGTTCAGTTTGAGCACTCGGGCGGTACCCGAGCCCTCATACAAATTGAACAATTTATGTGGCACATATAGACTTGGTGCTTCCTTGTACCAATGTTTGTGTTTAAATGAATAAGTGCTCCTCAGTGAATGGAGGTGGTTAGGAAATGTTGACCCTTCACTTTGTATCGCTCTATTGACTTCCGGTCCCGGCTGTCAGTCCTGAATACTGTGGAGCTAACATATCAAAGACTCACAAAAAGACCATATGTAACGGGCTACAAACGTTTGTTCTTTGCACCATGTGGTCACACTATCAGGTCGTCTAAACTACGTCTAACTTGGTTTCCTTTTCGGGTACCTCAAATTGTATCCTTTAACGGGATAGCCGACCAGGAAGTGACAACCGCCCTCATAACTTTAATAACTCTGAAAACCAGCTTGTTTGCAGTCGAATCCGCTTTTCTTTTCCCAACATTTTTATCTCTATCATCGTTCTTCGTTTTCTGTCTCCAACGTCTTCTTACATGTTGCACCAATGCCAACGGTCCGAATTTACGCAATCCTATCCTAGTTTTCGTGAACCCCCTTTCAAACTACTTTTGGAGTCTTCAATACTTTGTCAAATCAGACAAGAGTTACTAGCTAAGACCCTAGAACCTGGTTTTATCTATGTTTACTTTCCTCAAAGCAAAAATACAGAATTTCAACGTGTTCGTTTGATTAATGTGACCTAGCTAGTACAACAAACCAACACGATTCACCTTTTTGTGTGTCGAGATTTGGCTGCAATTTCTCGTGCCGTTATATATATATAGTATGAAGTTCCAAACCAAAAACAGGCTTTCCTATATTGAATCACAGTATACAATCGCTTATGCACCGGTTAAATGGTACCGAAGGACATAAACACTCCATTGTCTCTGTCGTTTTTGCCTACGCTCTCACTGACTACAGTTTAGATTATAAAAATGACACGTTTTACAAAAAGCTTTTCAATCTTCAAAATACCAAGTAGTAATTGTAGCAGGTAATTCCAACACTCAAGTACCGTCAGACTGCATCTGACGTTGCTCCACTGCCTTGTGGATTAGACCTTTAGGTCAAAGGCTCAGGGTGTGGCCCCCTAAGAAAACCACCTGCTTCTGTCCGGGCACATGGGCGGTATCCGAGCCGTCACAAATCGAATAATTTATGTGGCGCCTCTTTGTACCAAGGCACATATATGCATCAGTCCAAGTCGCCATACCTCATTAGCACAGCAAGATGAACACCGGATTCATAGAAGTAGTTAATTCAGTGGTGGTAATATGTAGAAGAAAGATTGCATATATGGATACAGTACAAGAAGAAACAAATAGTTCGTAGAAAGAGATATGAAGCGATTTTAATCTCATAGTTTGATGGAAGACATAGAGTGTATACACTTACGACATTGTGATCGATTCTGAGCCATGTCACCCACAGTCTCTAACCATTGGTTACGATAGTCAAGCGGACCCCAATCAAGTAGTCTGCATCTACCAACATGGCTCAGACTCGAAGTTAGTGTCTTCAAGCACTGATGCCACGTTTTGGTTTGGCCGCCCCTAACCTTTTTCCAATTATCCCTAATACCAGTTAGTATTGCGCGCCGTGGTAATCGGTGTTCAGGCATACGCAACACGTGGCCCAACCAGCTCAGTCGATGAAGATTTAGAACCTCATCAACTGACTTACCATCATTCCCTAATACCTTGCGTCTAACCTCACTATTAACTTACCCGGTGATCCCAGAAGATGCGAGCAATATTTCTAAGATATTTGTGATCAAATACTTGTAGCTTACGAATATTTTCTACTCTTAATGGTCATGTTTCTCAGCCGTAAAGTAAAACAGAACGAACTACTGCTCCGTACACTCGTCCTGTAATTGGTCGACTGATATCTTGCTTTCGACATAGGTGACGTAAGTTATCAGAAGCCAAACGAGCTTTACTGAATCCATGCAGAGGTTTCGTCAGACACCAACTCATGAGGGCTGATCAGACTGATCAGTGTTGTCGACGCATCTCGACATCCTGATATTGTTTCCCAGTTCTACCAAGAGACTGCATTTTATCAGCGCCCTCACCAAGCAGGCCTATATCATCCGCATATTCTAAGTCGATAATTGGATCTCCTGGTAGGCAATGAATACCTGAAAATTTTTGAGAACGTTATCTCCAGCAGTACCTTTATAATGAAGTTGAACAAAAGTGGAGATAGTAAACAGCCTTGTCGGACACCACTTAAGGTTGCGAAATCAGATGACAGCTTCGATTCGACTGGTAGTGTTCGAGTAAATGACCTAATAGGCACAAACAACATTTACCTATTTCCATCCTTTGTTAAATACGTGGTTTAAACAGATCATAAGATTGATCTTAGCATTTTTAATTGTATATAACAGCTGTCTATGGCGACTACTTGGGTTTGTTGAAATCTTAGCCATAAAAAATCTCAACTTCCCTCTGTATGTTAAAAAGCGATTCGTAATTACATCAAACCTGCCTATCTCGGTAGTATTGACTTATTATCTTGGTTTTTACCCCTTGTTTTCGTCACTTGTTTTGAGATGTCGGTCTACCAATGAAGAGCCTGGCATACTGCACACTGATTCGTTGTGCGTCACTTAATGATTGTGTTAGCCTTTAGAAATAGAGGATATTCGTAGGTTATTAGTACTTGACCGTTGAAACCTTCGATGCATTGCTTTCGTATATCAGAACTACCGAATGTACACAGTTGGGGTCAGATGTATGGTAGTAGGTACGTATGTCAAACTGGTTGACGAGATTTTGGATTTCCATCAACTGATGTAGCGGTCGGTACATGTAATACACATACCAGCCACCACCTACCTTGACACACGATGTTATACTGACAAGTGTAGGCTCGAAGCAGTCTAAGGGCTGCTAAACCAAAACACGAGACCAGTTCATGAAGTCATTAACTACTGGTTTAGGCCGTGCTAGTAAGTGTAGACTGCGTAATTGGGGTCCAAGTGGTTGAAGCTTTTAAATGACATGGCTCAGAATCGGTCGTAAGAGCGCAAATTCTCACACTTTTCCGCTGAAACATGAGTTCCAGAAATACTTTATTCCACGAATTCACTCTGCTTGAACCATACTTTCTATACTTAATATTTTTTCACTATCGCTGATACCACCATTATTTCTTCTACCTTGCGAAAGAACCCGAAGCAACTGGTATTTTAATCAATTTTTGTTGTTTGTACGATCTTGGCAGACAAGCTCGACCATTATGTATAGGTAGAAGCTGTGGTCATGTCTAAGTTTAATGACGAGTTACAGTTTATTTATGTATAATTCACATTCTTTCACCTGTATTTAACTCACAAAATCTACCCTGAGTGTTTTATTCTTCATTCCTCACTTATTCTACAGTTAATCGGTCGAAATTTATTCACATGGCCGTAAGTGGCGAAAGACTAGGGAAGTCAAGCACTCGTGTTAGTAGTGATCTATCCTTAAACAATGCAAGCACTCATAATATTGGCAAAAATAGTTTGGTAGTGTCTAACTGGCCTGATGCTGTCATTCCACAAATTTCCACTATCAGATGTCAAGCAAATCAACCACCACTATCTTCATCACCTGTACTGAGTGCGTGTGGTGCTATTTATGGTCAACTGGTAACAGCAGACCAATTATGCCAGTTGGAACAGCATTCAACCACAAATACAAATGATGAAATTACTAAGCCAATTGACGTCGGACAAAAGAAAGCTAGTTTGTGTCTAACTAGCATGAAATCAACACCATATGAAAATAAAATTCAAAAAGCTGTATCAATAATTAGTACTAACGTAACTTCCAGTACAAATGTTTGTCAACCTACTTCTCAGATAATAGTGGCTCAGTCAGCTTATGCCAATTTAGATCCAACAGTCACCAAAATACAACAACATACTAACAGAGATGTTCATCAACCTATGGAATTATCGCATTCACTTGGTTCAGAATCATTTATATTTTCATGCCATTCCGATGTTCAACCAACTGCAATGGATATTGGCGGACAACCAGGTAGTCCATCATTATCAAAAAATCTTACAACTGTAGTATCTAGTTGTTTACTTCAAAGTAGTACTTCGCAGAGCGGATTAAATACTTACTGTTATCCAATTTTTCCATTTCCTGTTTCCACTGCGGATGAAATTACTTGTAATTCAACATTATGCAACCATGTCAAAGATGCTGGATTAGGCAATAATACTCGTGGTACTATAGTTGCTCATTGTGAACCGGTAGTAAATGTTAGTAATCAATATCCCTGTCCACGAGATTTAGAACAACGACCTGTCATTAAAATGTCAGTGAATCTTATTCGAACTTATAAAAATATTAATGAGGTAAGTTTTATTAAATTATGCACCATGAAAAGATATTTCAATAATTCATGTTTATGCTTGTAGTTCACAAACATTGTCATTTTTTCTGTTTTCCAATGCACAAAGATCTACTGTAATATTTATAAGATTAAAAATAATATGTTTATGAAAGTTTTGTGGTAATTAGGCAATTCAATTTTTTTACTAATGTAGAATTTCTTTTACTCGAAAACAGTGTTTGGATTAAAGAATCTAATTTATCTGTAAATGTTATTCGAGAAGAAATCACTGTAGCTCTAGGGAGAAGCCATAATGGACGGGGTCCAGTTATTCTGGGTATGAGGCAGTTACCCACTAATAACAGTAGACGATAGTTGGGCAATATCGCGAGTTAATCGATGTTTCACATTTGGACCTCTGAATACTGACTCAGTGGTCAAGAGGTTAAGTTCTCTTCAAGAAATTCCAAGCTCTCAAGTTCGATTCTCTGTGGAGTCGTGGATGTGCACCGCTGAAGAGTTCGATACTAAAATAAAATAGCTGTTCACTTCCCCCTGATTCCTAGTAATTGTCAGCTTATCATCTCAATAATATTCAACAATGTCTACAAAACCCGTATAACAACAATTACCTACAAATATCCTATTACCTTGACATACCTTTTATTTATTCGAATAAAAGAAAAACTATCCTACCGTTAATGTTTAATTCTATGGACCAGTGTTCTCATTCAGATCTACTTGTGTAAGTTACAAGTTTTCTCAATTTTTGGGAAAACTAACGTTCAAAGTTTGTTCAAGTTTATTTATATTAGTCAAATACTTTTATTATTTGTCTTCACGTATTAATTTATAAAATATTGATAAAATCTGTTAGCTCCTATAACCTTCCCGTACCATCCAGACTGTCTCATGTCGTCTAAGATGGTCAACCACAATAACACTCACATTGCTTATTTTATTATTTATTTTATTTTAACACATAGACATCGGTACAAGGAGGCACCAAATACATATGCGCCACACAGAACTCATTTGATATATGTGAGGGCACTGATACTACCCGGGTTCCCAAACCGAAGCAGGTGGTTTTCTTAGGGGGCCACACCCGGAGCCTTTGACTTTGAAGGTCTGATCCACAAGGCAGTAGAGCATCGTAAGGAGATGCAGTCCCATGGTAGCCGGTGACCAACAATATTTTCATACGCTTTTGAGAGATGATCCTTCTATTAATAAGGGCTTAATCAATTATACAGACTAAATGTAGTACTGAGTTTAATGAATCTATTCTAGAGTTATTTTATGTAGTAAAAAATAAAACTTTAGTTTACTTGTTCGTTCTCATAAAGTTTATGCTTGAAATGAGAGTAATAACTGATAAAACTATGAAAGCAACATTTCTCATGAAAAATTGATTATTTCCATTCACTTTCTTATTTTTCAACTTCAAAGCTAACTTACCTATTGCGATATTTTTCATCTGATGAACTGGCATTAGTTCACTAACTCATTCATTGCGTTAGGGTCCTGCTCACTGCTTTCTTGAGGCGTGGGTTTTGTCTACGAAATTTAGGAGACGAAAAGCGAATGTCTGGCTCTTTAACCGGGTCGGTGGGTACGGAACATCCATGTAAGGGAGTTGGGAAACTCTGATTGCTGAGCAATGGTGCACATAGGCTCCACGATCCTGAGTAAACAAAAGGCATATGAACCTATTGTTATCCACCGGCTACCACGGGACTGCATCTCCTGACGTTGCTTCGTTGTCTTGTGGATTAGACCTCTAGGCCAAAGACTCAGAGAATGGCCCCTCAGGAAACCACCCGGCCGTTATTGCTACCTTGACGTGGTGGTCGGGCTTGCCTATCGTGATGAAGCAACTGAGCTATACTGGCTGGAACAACCGTTCTTTAAGGTCCTACCATGCCAGACAGGTCGGTTGAAGAGCGGTATGACTAAAAGCAACAAAACCAAGGTTCGAAGTCGTACTGCTGACTGTACAGAGGTGTGATAGCAGTAAGGTGTTTCCTTCAGACAACCAGCATGACAGCGATACTGCCCTCCCACAAGGAAGGGTGAAGTTAGAAAAGGTCCACCCAAAAAATGCACACCTCGCCTTATCCCACGGATATCCGTCTGTGGTGGTAAGGTCTGAACAAGTACGGAGCTAACACAAAAACTACTCATAAAAGGTCGTGTGTGACCGACTTCAAGCAGCTATCCCTTGAGCACTGAGGTCACGCTCTCAGGTCACTAAGACCACCTCTAACCCAATTTCCTTTCCAGGTACCTCCAGAAGAACCCTTCCACTGTGTGTGAGAAACCGGGAAGTGATAACCGCCCTCATACCTCTAATAGCACTCAAGACCACTGTATTCATAATCAACCTCCCTCTTCAATTCCTATTATTTCTCGTACATTGACTTTCAAACCTAAACCTCCTCCTTTGGTTTTCTCCTCAAGTATCACCATAGCCAACGATTCTAGTGCTCAAAACACTGTCCCAGGTCTACTGAAACCTCGCTCCAATCTACACATTGGAGCCTTCAACGCCCACAAACTATGTTACATTGGTTAGCAGGCATCCTTGGCTAAAACCCTAGAATCTCGTACCATTGATGTATGCTGTGTCTCCGAAACACGCATACAGGATCCTAGCGTGGTCATTCACTTGACCTGACCTGGGCAAGACGGAGAGCCGACGAGATACACCCTGCGTGTATCTGGAGACCCGACGGCTAGTTCTCGTGGACTGGCAGGTGTAGGCATAGCACTAAGCATGAGGGCGGAACAAGCACTATTAGAGTGGATCCCCGTTAACAGTCGTCTATGCGCTGTTCAGCTAAACTGCTCGGAAAGATAGGGACACACGTCGTTGCATTTTCTTCGTTTCTGCCTACGCTCCCACTGACTGCAGTTCGGATGAAGTGAAAAATGAATTTTACAGAAAACTGTCTGAACTTCTTCAGAAAGCTAAACGTTCAGACATAGTACTCGTAGCAGGTGACTTTAATGCCCAGGTAGGTAGCTTAAACGAAACAGAAAGACACTTAGATGGGTATTTTAGTATTCCGGCACAGCGAACAGATAATGGTGATCGTCTGCTGCAACTGTGCTCAGACAATCGTTTAGTTTTAGCAAACACAAATTTTAAGCATAAGGAGAGACACCGTCTGACATGGTGACCCCCTGCACCAAATTAACGATACACTCAAGTAGACCATATTGCCATCAGTCATCGTTGGAGAGGATCAATAGAAGATTGTCGCTCGTTCTGTAGTACCTGCTTGGACTGTGACCCTGTCCCAATATGAGCACGCATCTGCTTGCACTTCACTGGAGGCAAAAAAGCCACACTAAGAAGACCCATGAGGACTGAACTGAGTAACGAGAAAAGCAAAAGTAGGTTCCAAGAACAACTGAGGTAACACTTAGGTAGTTCTGAAAACGAGGCTGACCCAGATGTTGCTTGGAAAGATATACAAGCAGCTGTGGAAACAGCAGTGACTTCAATTAGTAATTTAAACTCATCCCATCAGGTTCTGAACACGATGAAGAGCGTAAAGAAATCAGATCTAGGTTAAGCAAAAGTCTAAGGAACGACCATGAGCGGTGGTGGGCAACGAAAGCAAAAGAGATGGAAAAGGCTGCGGCTATAGGGAACACAAGACAACTCTACAGACTAATAAAAGAAACTGGAATTAATAAATCAAGTGTAAGTCAGACCATTTCGGAAAAAGACGACACTCTCATCTGCTGCCAGTCCAGACGCTTAGAACGATGGGCGGAACACTTTAAGGAGCAGTTTAGCTGGCCTTCAGCTACTCTACAACTACCCTCTATTCCCAGACAGTGTGAATGGAACATTGAAGTAGGTCCCCCAACTCTAGCTGAAGTTCAAAAGGCTATAGCTAATCTGAAACGAGGAAGGGCATCTGGTCCAGATGGATTGGCCCCAGAGGTCTTTAAGGATGGTGGTCTAGTCTTAGCGATTAGGTTGACTAATATTTTAGCTAAAATCTGGGAGTTAGACGTTATTCCATCTAACTGGTCACAATCACTTATCGTCCCAATATTTAAGAAAGGGTCAAAATCATCCTGTGACAACCACAGAGGGATTAGTTTGACTAATATAGTGTCTAAAATACTAGCTTCGATAATTTTCGGACGCCTAACTAAGACTCGTGAACTGCAAACACGAGAGAATTAAGCTGGCTTCAGACCTGGTCGTGGATGTATCGACCACATATTCACCATTCGTCAGGTTCTAGAACACAGGCATACTTATCGGCGTCTGACAATGGTGGTCTTCCTTGACTTAAAAGCAGCATTTGACTCTGTAGATCGAGAGGTTCCGTGGCAGTGTCTGTCATTGAAAGGCGTACCTCAGAAGTACATAAACCTTGTGAAGGCTGTTTACTCGAACACTACTAGTCGAGTCAGAGCTTATGGCGAACTGTCATCTGCTTTCGCAACCTCAAGTGGTGTCCGTCAAGGCTGTCCACTTTCTCCTTTTTTGTTTAACTTCATCATAGATCTACTGATGGAAATAACGCTCTTATCGACTGAATTGTCGGGTATTGATCTCCTACCAGGAGGTCCACTTATTGACTTAGAATACGCAGATGACATAGTCCTGTTTGGTGAAGACGCTGATGAAATGCAGTCTTTTGGTAGCACTGAGCAACAATGTCAGAATGTTTGGGATGTGCTTCTCTCCCTCTGAATGCAAGTTGTTGCTTCAGGACTGGTCTGCGTCAACACCTGAACTAAGGATAGGGAGTGAAGTAGTTGAACGCGTTGACAACTTCACTTATCTTGGAAGTCTGATCAGCCCTAATGGGTTGGTGTCTGACGAAATCTCAGCACGGATTCGAAAAGCTCGTTTGGCCTTTACCAACTTACGCCATCTATGGCGAAGGCGAGATATCCGTCTATCAATTAAGGGACGAGTATATTGCGTGGCAGTTCGTTCCGTTCTACTATACGGTTGCGAAACATGGCCTTTAAGAGTAGAAAATATTCGTAAGCTACAAGTATTTGATCACAAATATCTTAGAAATATTGCTCGCATCTTCTGGGATCACCGGGTAAGTAATAGTGAGGTTAGACGCAAGGTATTAGGGAATGATGGTAAGTCAGTTGATGAGGTTCTCAATCTTCATCGACTGAGATGGTTGGGCCACGTGTTGCGTATGCCTGAACACCGATTACCACGGCGCGCAATGCTAACTGGTATTAGGGATAATTGGAAAAAGGTTAGGGGCGGCCAAACCAAAACGTGGCATCAGTGCTTGAAGACACTAACTTCGAGTCTGAGCCATGTTGGTAGATGCAGACTACTTGATTGGGGTCCGCTTGACTATCGTAACCAATGGTTAGAGACTGTGGGTGACATGGCTCAGAATCGATCACAATGGCGTAGATGTATACACTCTATGTCTTCCATTAAACTAACGCCCACCCAACCAGGTCATCTGCTCAGCACCACATGCAGTACTTCTTCGCAATTACGACGTGGAGACTGGGTGGGAAATTCGCACTTGGCGGACAACACTCTCTGTCCAGTGCCCGGGGAGTTCTCCCAGAGTCAGTGAATGACTTTATGTGATGCACTGTTCAACAAACTCCGAAATAACCACCGGTACACGTGTACGCGTTGTCGCGTACATTGCACAAGGGACTATCAGTTCAGTTTACCATGATTTCCAGCTCTGAAAATCAGATATATATCCGCGTCCCCGTTACTGATTTGAACTTACATAAATTAACTTTTTTTGGAATCAATTCATTGATCGGTGAAAAGAAAATATGTGTTACACATAAGTTTGATCAGTGGTAATATATGTAAGATAAAATAAATGAGCGATTTTCCTTTAATGTTTGAACCAGAACGGATAAGTTGGATCAATCATATGTTGTAAGTGAGTAGGCTTATATATTTAGCGTTGTTCTTTTTTTGTCAATTACCAACATCTCGATTTCTACTCGTTTTAATGATAATCTAAAAATAGCTATCTAGACTTTTATTGATCGAAATTATATTTAGCTGGGGTGTTATATTATTGTCATTTATATATCTTAATCGTGATTTGTCTGTGTATTTTAGTATATATGAGTTTGTTCAAAATTTCTCTATTGGGACATCAAATAATGCCCTAGAAACTACATAATTGATAAGAATTTTTTAAAATGTATTTTGAGCGATAAATCACAGTGGAAGAAACTTAATAAATAGTTGAATTCAGTCGTTACTTGTAGTTCTGTGACCTTCCTCTGTTGGGGTTATTGTTCTGAACTAATTAACTATTTTTTATAATACAATAAGGGATTAAAAGTACTTCGTATAAATTGATTAGTTCATATCTGTATTGTTGGGTTCTTCATGTAGACGCATAGATTTGTTGATGTAAAATTACATCACTATATTTATTTATTATATAATTGTTAGTGGGATAAAATACACATGGTTCTTTCCATTTGATACACTTTTCTTGGTATGTTGTTGTTATATCTTGTGACCGCCGTGTGCGCTGTTAATCGATAAGCGATGATACCGCCAATTAGGGAGCAGTGACTTATTGATCGGATCAATGACGCGTAAAACCCGTACGAGCAGCCTAGAATCCCGATTGGTCTCGCTTCCTGTCTAGCGCAGCCAATAAAGTTCAGAACATCAATCCGAGCCTCTGCGATATGAATCAAACATATTGAGTTTATGTATCAATCAAACAGGCCACAACGTACCATAAAATAGAAAATAACATCTGTACAAGATTTGGCCAAAAGTGGCTGTAAATGAGGGAGGTAGTGATTAATAGACAGGGAATAATTCAAGAATGGAAAATCGTATAATAAAAGTTCATAGGTTAAAATAAAGCCTATAGTAAGAGAGACATGAATATAAATAGTTTAGTTAATTAACATTTATACGATAAAATATACGTATAGTATTGGTTCATAAATGGATCCCCAAAATTACCACTCATTATTCTTATAGGGGCATAACTGTTGTACATGAATCCCAATAATTCAGTATTTCTAGTGATCTGAAAGTAGCTCTGTTTTATTTAAATCCAAACTACTCAATTACAATTATGTATTTACTGGCTAATTTGTGTGAGAGAGTTAATTATTAAGGAAAATTTGAGGCTACTAAGAAGTTGATTATTCACATCTAAACGACAAACTACTTAAAAGTCAGTCATAATCAACGCGCAATTTTGGACAAATGAACGTTAGACCATATTGCCGTATCACATCAGAATCATGCGATACAATGAACGTAATGAGTAGCAAAGGAATTGAAATAATTATGATACTATTGTTAGCGGGAAGGACGAAACACTAAAAACATGGCCATGTATGAAAGCAATATATATATATATATATATATATATATATATATATATATATATATATATATATATATATAAGAAAACAAAGTGAATGCTTCTACACCATTGCTAACAATTCTTAGCCATATCACCTTACTTACTTACGCCTGTTACTCCCAATGGAGCATAGGCCGCCGACCAGCATTCTCTAACCCACTCTGTCCTGGGCCTTCTTTTCTAGTTCCATCCAATTCTTGTTCATTTTTCGCATATCTATCTCCATTTCCCGGCGTAATGTGTTATTTGGTCTTCCTCTCCTCCTTCGACCTTGAGGATTCCATGTGAGGGCTTGTCTCGTGACGCAGTTCGGTGCGTTCCTCAATGTGTGTCCTATCCACTTCCAGCTCTTCCTGATTTCCTCCACTGGGGTCTGGTTTGTTCTCTCCCACAGTAGGTTGTTGCTAATAGTGTCCGGCCAACGGATCCAAAGTATTTTGTGTAGACAACTGTTAATAAACACCTGTATCTTCTGAACGATGGCTTTCGTGGTTTTCCAGGTTTCGGCCTCATACAGTAGAACTGTCTTCACATTTGTATTGAAAATTCTGACCTTTGTGTTGAGTTCCAGATGTTCTTCAGTTGTAAATATGCTGCTCTTGCTTTGCCGATCCGTGCCTTCACATCTGCATCACATCCATCGTGTTCATCAATGATGCTACACAAATATGTAAAGGCTTTTACATCTTCCAAATCTTCTCCGTCAATTGTGATTGGATTGGTGCATGCTGTGTTGTATCGGAGAATCTTGCTTTTCCCTTTGTGTATATTGAGACTTACTGCTACTGAGGCTGCAGCTACACTGGTCGTCTTCTCCTGAATTTGAAGAGCCAGATCATCTGCGAAGTCTAGATCATCCAATTACATCCTAGATGTCCACTGTATCCCGTGCTTCCCTTCAGATGTTGACGTCTTCATGATCCAGTCGATCACCAGGAGAAAGAGAAAGGGTGAGAGTAAGCAACCTTGCCTGACACCGGTCTTTACTTCGAACGACTTTGTCAACTGTCCTCCATGAACTATTTTGCAGTTTAATCCATCGTAGGAATTCTGTATGATATTGACTATCTTCTGAGGCACGCCGTAGTGTCGAAGGAGCTTCCATAGTGTTGTTCTGTCCACGCTATCAAATGCTTTTTCGTAGTCGATGAAGTTGATATAGAGTGATGAATTTCATTCAATTGATTGTTTCACAATGATCCGTAGAGTTGCGATTTTGTCTGTGCACGATCTATCCTTACGGAATCCTGCCTGTTGGTCTCGAAGTTGGGCGTCTACGGAGTCCTTCATCCTGTTTAACAATACCCTGTTGAAGACTTTTCCCGGTATTGAAAGAAGAGTGATTCCCCTGTAGTTGTCACAGTTGCTGAGATCGCCTTTCTTTGGTATTTTGACCAGAAGTCCTTCTTTCCAGTCTTTTGGTACCTGTTCCTCATCCCAGATCTTTCTGAAGAGAATGTGGAGTATCCTTGCAGTTACCGCTACGTCTGTTTTCAGTGCCTCTGCTGGAATGCTGTCTAGTACTGCTGCTTTGCCACTCTTGATTTGTCTGATAGCCATGCTGATTTCTTCAATTGTTGGTTGGCCAACATCGATTGGGAAGTTCGTGAGTGCTGATTCGATGTTGGGTGGGTTCAGTGGAGCTGGTCGATTCTAGAGTTCCTTGAAGTGTTCTACCCACCTGTTTCGTTGTTCTTCAATATTGGTGATTATCTTGCCTTCCTTGCTTTTCACTGGTCGTTCTAGTTTACGGTGATGTCCAGAGAGTTTCTTTGTTGTGTCATACAATTGTCTCATGTTTCCTTCTCTGGCAGCCTTTTCCGCCGTCATTGCTAAATCTTCCACATATTTACGTTTGTCAGTTCTGATGCTCCTCTTCACTTGCTTGTTTACTTCTGTGTATTCAGCCTGTGCCTTGACTTTTTCTGCTCTTGTTCGACTGGTATTGATTGCTGCTTTCTTGTTCCTCCTTTCTTGAATCTTATCCAGTGTATCGACCGTGATGCAATCCTTGTGATGGTGCTTCTTTTGGCCCAGAACGTCATGACATGTTGAAGTGATTGCCTCTTTTATCTCTTTCCAGTTGCTCTCCATAGTAATTCCTTCTCCATTGAGTAGATCATGAAAGGCTTGGAACTTATTGCTGAGGGTTATCTTGAATTTGTTGAGTTTGTCAGTATCACGAAGAAGAGCCGTATTAAACTTTTGCGATGTTGTCCGTCCCGTTTTCAAGTGCTTCTTGAATTTCAATTTCATCTTGGCGATCAGCAAGTGATGATCTGATGCTATATCAGCTCCTCTCTTGGTTCTCACGTCCTCCATCGTCCTCCTGAACTTTTTTTGATGCAGATATGGTCGATTTGGTTCTGTGTGCTGTGATCCGGTGAAGTCCATGTGGTTTTGTGTATGCGTTTATGTGGGAATATAGTCCCGCCTATGACCAGTTTATTGAAGGCACATAGATTTGCAAATCTCTCACCATTTTCGTTCCTTTCTCCCAGTCCGTGTCGTCCCATGATCTCTTCATATCCGGTGTTGTCCATTCCAACCTTGGCATTTAGGTCTCCCATCAGAATAGTCAGGTCTTTTGTTGGGCACTTCTCGACGATTGACTGCAGCCTATCGTAGAATTGATCTTTAGCGTCTTCATTGTATTCGTTGGTAGGCGCATAGCATTGGATGACGTTCATTGTAATCCTCGTTTTCTTTGTTTTGAAGGAGGCTTTGATGATCCTTGGTCCATGAGATTCACATCCAATAAGTGCATTTTGTACTTGTTTGGACAGCATCAATGCAACTCCTTGTGTATGTGGGGCGTTTTCTTGTTCATGTCCGGAGTATAACAGCAGCTCTCCTGAAGCTAGTCGTTGTTGTCCAACTTGCGTCCAATGTGTTTCACTGGTCCCAAGGACCTCTAGGTTGTATCTCCTCATTTCTGCAGCAATTTGGAAAACTCTCCCAGTCTCCCACATTGTACGAGCATTCCATGTACCTAAATAAATGGTTGCTCTGGTTGTCAGATGGGGCATCGGCCTCGTGACTTCCGAAGAAACTCGGCTTTCATCATGAGGCGTCATAATTCTTCTAAACGAAGACCTCCTGACTCCCAGGGCAGAGTTTAAATGATTTGAATAATTTTTTCTGGTTAGCGTTTTTTTTAGCGATTTAGTTTTCTACGGGATGGGGTCGCTAACCCCATGCTCAACCCCCGTTCTTTATCCGGGCTTGAAACCGGCAGTAGCCCCTGGAGGGACTCCAGACGAAGTTAGCCATGTCACCTAACGTCCAATTACTGTTCATGTTTAGTACTTCGATCCCTATTAGATAGTCTCTATTCATTAACCATGAATTCATTAACTATTTGACTGAGTTGTTTTTGTAAGTTCAGTCTATCTGGTTAGAGTCCGTATAATTATCTTAGCCTCTCTTTATTTCTTATCCAACCTCTAATGTCATAATATTTTACTAATTCAATCAATTATTTTAAAATACTTTCATATTGTAAAGCTATTAAAAATGTATTTATTTGATTAGATTTTTGTTTTTCAGTTCTATTTGAGAAAAATTTCTTTTTTCTTTTCTTTTTTGTAAACCTAGAATTATTTTTGTTATTAACACTACTTCTATTAAGAGAAATTCTGCGCTGATTTTTTTTTATTGTCTAATATGCAGTTTGTTTGTTTGTTTGTTTGTTTTTCGATTGGACATTTGACATTCTCATCATTTACAAAACTCCTTAAATATACGAATTTCTCAAAACTCCATTTTTTTTATTTAAAAAATAAATAAATAAAAACAAACTTATTTAAGTGTAATACGAAGAATAGTTGTTGAGAAAAAGGAATTAAAGTTCTATATATTTAAGAATATGATTACTTAACTGTTAAAAGTTAGTCAAAAAAAATCCACTTTAAGTAATTTTACTTATCTCTTTACTTTCTTTTAGGTTTATTACCGAAAGAAACGTCGTATTAGAGAACAAATTAGTGAGGATAGTATTCAAAAAAGAGATCGTAAAGGTTCTGTTACTTTTGGTAATGGTGGTGGACCGGCTCCTTCATGTCAAAATGGATCTACAGGAAGTTTAACTGGAGTTAATGTTGCAACTGTAGCAAATACAGCTGCATTAACATGTCACTATCATCATTATCATCATCACCATCATCATTGTGTAGCACCACAATCTACATTATCATCACAAATTCCTATGGTACCTCCACATCGATGTGGTATTGGTTGTAATAATAATAATCTTGTCACAGGGTCTATTTGTTGTACATCATCTTCAGATTTACAAACACGATCATCCGGAGTCAATGGCATTATTCAGTCACGACATCAAGGACCCTCTATGTTTCAAATGAAACATCATCACCATTCAACTGTTCTTCATCCTAATCAACATACTATTTCCAAAGATCTAACTACTTCACATCTCTCTCATCATTCTCAACAACATATCTACGATCAAGGTAAATTATCGCTTGAACTATTAGATGATGCTAGAAATTTGAATTTGATTAATGAACTAGATTTCAATTTTCCTTATCTATATATGGTATAAACGTCTGACTTTCAGTTAAATAGATTAAGAATTTTCATATAATCTAAACAATTACAATGAGTTATAGTATTGTAGGTGTATTTATACAGTTTGAATGAGTTGTTTTTTGTTTCTGTATTTCAGTCTGTTCTGCTATCTTTTTTGTCCACCAAGATAGAGTAGTTCCTTTCAAATGAAGTACGCTACATTATCACAAAACATATCGTCTAGTGTTCATTATCAACAGGATTTCCCTTATTGATTTTGTCTAGTAATATCACACCATAGTGTTTAGAATCTAATATTTTATTTATATGAACAAGGACTAACTAGTTCGTTCAATAGCTGATTAGGTCTACGTTTCAGTACTTTTCAGTTGGTTCGTACTCTAATATACATATGCTGTCATTTTCGGGATGCGGTATTTATCGTAAACTAACTCATCCATCAAGCACATGAGTTTGAGCACTAACGATGTTCTCCTGGCTGTCCAGATAGGAGTTGAGCGGGGTTCAAACCCAGGATTTAATGTTTGAAATTTAAACAGCTTAACAGTCTTTTCATCGCTCCACTGATATACAGTGCTTATAAAGTTAACGAATCTATGTACTGATCCAAAAGAGCTGCTTAGCTTCATTTCGCTATTCTTGCAATGTTGCAAGACAATTTATAGCAAAAACATATGCGTCTATATTCGTCCGGTAAATATGAAGTTATCAGTTTGAAACTTCTCTTCATTGTAGGCTAGATATCCCTTATTATTGTTCGACTGCTATTACTGCTAGTAATAGTAGGAGTACATTTGTCACATTACATATAGAAAGGCTAATGCAAAAACGTAAAACTCGTAAAATAGCATTGATTGAAACAGACAGCGTTTCAAATAATTTATAATGTAAGTAGAAAGCTGTCGGAGACAGTGAGCTTTCGTCTTAGCATTGCTGAAGTTTTTGCTACACATCTCAATAAACTAGAACTATGATTTTAATCTCCTTTTTCTTCTAAAGACCACCACCTTCCCTCTTCCTTTGTTTATATTCCACCGACTTATTTTTGTTTCCATACTCTTCCTGATCACAGTTCATCTCAACTTCAACCTTTCTTTCACAACGAATAATCGTTATCTAAATGACTATTTAATGTCATGACGGTTACATCTTCCAATTTCTTAATGAGTGTTGGGAAGATCCAAAGTATCCCTGGAAAAAGTCTAGAGGGGTCGCGAAAACGCTGGGAAACATTTTATTTAAATCAGCGTTCAATATAAGTTTCGCAAAGTCATCTAGAAAGTGAAGAGTCACATGTCACATTTATGATTGGGTGATTACCTATTCTGCTACTATGTTTAGTTTGGTTCCAGAAGCCCAAACCCACATGAAATGTTATAGATACCCTCGATTTTCTGTACATGAACTAACCTTGGAGTAAAGCATACGTTTCAAACTTTGCACATTTTCTCATGTTCAAGTTGTTGTGTAGATTTAGCCCGCTATTATTAGAAGAGTTTAGGAAACTGATTCAAGAGTTCACTTAGAAGATTTATCAATAACCATAACATTTTTGTTTTTGGTTTATCTTACTACTCTGTCACTGTGTTTAACGAATCTGTTATTATTATTATCATTGATCATTTTCGAATAGAAATATATTTTTGCGACTGTAACTTTAAAAAAATGAAAAAATTCTCTGAGAAAAAGCTTTTCAGTAAGGGGTTGTGGATATTGTTGAACTTCATTGAAATCATAAACTGATTTCTGTTAGACCAGCATTGAAAATCACTTCTATGGAATAGAAGTGAAAATAAGATTTGAGATAGTGTGGAATTCTATATAGATATAAGAGGTATTATTAGTATTGACCTTTTTTTTCAAAATGTTTATAGATTATGGATGTAGGATAGTTAATGAGAATTCGCCCTAATATCAACAGTTTCATTCGCTTTTTGTCTTCCCATTTTTTGAGCTAGAGTCTCAAAAATTATTTTATAATGCCTTTTTTCACGAATCTATACTTTCTTCTCGAATCGTATCTTCGATATCCTTCCTTTCCTATTGTCACTGACCAGTCAGTTAGTCAGTAACAACGTGGAACTTCGTACGTACGTACATCAGTTCGAGTTGCCATACTACATTAGCACAGAGATGCAGTTGTCGTTTCAAATCCTATAGTGCTAGAAGTAATAAAAGTATAAGCAGTAATCGGAAAGATTAGGGTTTGAAGATGTTAATCAAGGAGTATAATACAGTGAAATAAATTTGGAAAGAGAAAAAACGGACATGAAGAATTCAGAAGATTAGGATTTTGGAGAACACAGAGAGTGGATGCACCTGCGCGATTGCAAACGATTTTGAGCCATGTCATTCAAGGTCTCTAACCATCGGTTGCTATCGTCTCGCGGACCCCAACCAGGTAGTCCACACCTACCAACATGACTCAGTCCACTTGTCAGTGACTTCATGGATTTGTGCCATGTTTTGGTCTAACCGCCCCTAGCTTTCTTCCAACCTACTCCTACACCATAAAACATCGCACGTCGGGGCAGTCGGTGGTCGGGCATACGCAACATATGTCCCAGCCATCTCAACTGATGAAGTTTCACTACTTCACCCATTGATTTGCCATCCTTACCTAGTACCCGTTTCCTCGCAACTGAGTTACTTACTTGCTGGATATACGAGCAATGTTTCAAAGACACCTATGATCAAATACTAGTAACCTACGAATGCCCTCTACTCTTACTGGCCATGTTTCACTGCCATAAAGTAGGACAGAACGAACTGCTGCGCAGTAAACATGTCCTTTGGTTGATAGACGGATATCTCGCCTACGCCACAAATGACGCAAGTTGGCGAAAGCTAGTCGAGCCTCCTGTATCCGTACTGATATTTCGTCACACACCAGACTACAAGGGCTGATGAGACTTCCGAGATAAGTGAAGCGGTTGACACGCTTAACTACTTCACTCCCTATCATTAGTTCGGTTGTCGATGCAACCCAATCCTGAAGAAGACTCAGCATTTTGTCAGCGTCTTAACAGTAACAGTATTATCACTGATACTGTTACTAACTCCACTATTCTGGGATTTTGTCTGACAATTTCATCACTTGTGCTAATGGTGTATGGCAACTTGAACGAACGTACATACGTACCAGGTTTTACGTTATGACTGAATGACTTTATGATGTGAACCATATTCTCTTTGTTATCTAATATACTTTTCTTCTTATTCTCACCAATACTAAATATTCGTTAGAATTTTCTAGTCCTTTTTCCAACGTAATCATACAAAAATCGGCTGTCTCATTTTCATATTTCTTTTACGTTTCTTTTTGTATGTCAACAATGTGTGTGTATGTGAACAGGTTCATCATTTCCTTCTTGTAATCCGTCTAAATCATATCCATCGACTAATTTGAATATTGTTACCACTACTTCTGGATTTCGTACTGGACTTACATTAACATCAACAAGTGTTGGGACTGGTCCATCTGTATACTCTTGCCACATACAATCAAATTCTGTTTGTCAATCATCATCAGCATCATCATCTGTATATCCATCACATCATCATCATCATCATGGACTTGTGCGTATCGGTGATGTATGGTATAATCGCTATAAAATTCTAGCCTTAATTGGTAAAGGTACATTTGGTCAAGTAAGTCTTTATAATTTACATTTTTCTATTTTTTTTTTCTGTTTTATAATTTTGTTAATTTATGTAGATTGAAAGATATGGTATAAGAAAGAACCAATCAAAAGCAAGAATGTAACTCGAAGTTTTTTGCGCGAAATTCAAATATCACTTATTTATATGAATAATAGAAACACCTTTGTATGTTGTTCAACAAAACGTTTAAAATGTTGACAAAAATTACTTTTAGTTATCATAGATTGGAAATAATAGTGTTAAATGCAAGCAATATTTAACTCTGTCTTCGAATATTATTATACAACGGGTAAATGGACACTAGGTGCTATATTATTAAATCTTAACTCTAAATTTGTAATCTTGGAATAAACCTTAACTTGATATTGATATATTTTATGGGCAAACTAATCAGATACCACATCTTGGATTTTCGCATGAAATTCATTCATCTATACGGCTACATTGAAGAGGGAATTAGGAGAAGACCCTGGAGATGGATAGGACATATTGTAGAAATCACTAAGCAACCCCTAGTTTGGAATCCTAAAGGAAAATACACAAATCAAAGAATTCATTGCTCCGTGAATTCGAGGCAAACATCAAAAGAATGAATAGCATTTGTCAACGACTGGAAAGGGGAGCTCAGGAAGGAGTTGGTTGAAGAATCCTGGTCGGGGGTCTCTACTCCAACAAGAGGTAACAGGCCTAAGTGAGTATATGATGTGGCTACAGTGAGCACTTTTGAATGACACTTTGTGATAAAAAAAAAAGCCACTAGCCTTAATTAAGAACACTGGTGGTGAAGGGGACTTATCGAAATCAATCAAGGTTTCAGTAAAGCGTATTGTTTATAACCATGACGACAAATTCACACGTAGTTTTCTCTCAGTTACTGGCAAAGTAAACAGATCCATTGAATATGTAAAATCTGTTTATACTTTATAATCTGATTGTTTTCTTTTCCATAAATTATCCATTCATAAAAACTTCTGATCGGCTAAGAACTATCTGGTTAAAAACAAGTCGCGGTTATTTTAAGCTTCTTCTTGTCCTATACTCTTCCAGTTATTACTTTGAACCAACGGTACAATTTATAGATACATGCATGCATATCTTTTTTCTATATCGTGCAAAATTACCTAATTTTACTTATTTTTACCTAAATTTACTGTGTGCTTATTTGTTTGTTTTTTTCAAAATTTGATGCTTGTGTGTTGATTTCGAGAACCTTGTGATACTTTCTATGTACGTACATATGCATATATGTACATATATGTGTACTCCATATTATATTGATCGACATAATAGATAGACAGATACAATGGTGAAAATTGTAGCATTATATTAGCAATATCAGTGGTAGTGCGGTTGGTTGTAATGTTAAAAGTAGTATTAATAGTAGTAGTTTCTGTCGGAATTGTAATACAGTAACAATAGCTGTAAAAAAATAATAGTACATATATGGCCGTAAACACGATGAATCATTTTCGTAAATCACTGTGCCGGTTTGTGTGTATAGATTTAAGTCATCTAGTTGAACAGTAGGTTAGTTAATATCGTGTAAGCTAATCATGATGTATGTATGTATGTTCTCTGTGATATCGCCACCCATCACCACACACACACACACACCTGTATGTTATGCCTCATAGTGTAGTTCTAGATGCGATTTACAAGTGCACACGCAGACATACACACCAGGTAGTAAGTGCAAAGACACATACATACATATTTTGGACATATACAATATTTATGTCTAACTGTCTGTATAACCGTCTGGCTGTATGCGACTTGTGTTGCTATGATATTTTTCTCACTATTACTTCGTACATAGACAATATATATTTATATAATCGATGCTCTTTTGGGTTTCACAACTCTACTTACGAACACATACATAGATTGATATATGTACACACTCAAATACCGCTTTTAACCGACTTGATTTTACGTTGGTTAATCTCAGATAAATTGGTGCTTTACTTCATCCTCATTGTGTTGTTCTGATTACGGTGATTTTTTCCTCTCTATCTTGCCCTTTTTTTCCATACTTTTTGTGAGCATTAAATATGTCACGCGTTGCGAATTTCACCATGTTTCTCTAAGTAGTATTGTGTAAATATATACTATTTATAATGGAATATATAATCAATGCCATTTTAGCCAGTGTTAAATGTTCAAGATTTGTCTGTTTGTTCTCTATGTTGATAATAAATGTCAATAAGTATCTGATTTTCAGACTAGTGGGTTTTTTCTTTTAAAAAAAAAATAATAACCATGTGTAATTCGTTCGTAATTTTAATCTGAACAAATATCCACAAATCACTTAACTAAAGAAAATTCTAATCATTATGAGAGGTTTGTCGAGATTGTTGAATTATATAGTTTATGTCACAGACTAATACTAATTAGGTAATCATTAAAGACCAGGAAATTTTGGACAGTTTTTTTGTTCTAATATGGAATTCCTCAGAATTGTGTACATCCATGACTTGGTTGGGGAGTCGAGGCTAAAACTTGTAAGTCTTACCGTAAACAACGCTTAAAGTCCATACTCATGAGTCTACATTTCTAACTTCAATCAATTCACAATACTGCACAACCCTCACATCTGACATAATCGAATTCCACCGATCACGATTTCTCACTAGACCTCCGTGAATTAGTTCTTTAAATTAGTCATTAGTGAGTATATCCTTTTGATTACTGAATATTTATTAACAGACTGTATGGAAAATATTTCGTCATGATGTCAGTTCATTTATTTTGATAATTTACTTTACAATTGTCTTTCAACATTCCTAGATCTGGTAGCTTTCATATTTCATAAATGTTATTTCTTTTTTCGCATAATCCTGTATGGCAAATAAAGTGAATAGCAATGCTTGAAATGAAATCCTCAGTGAAAATTATGTATTTACGTTTAGCACTTACCAACCAAATTCTCTAGAATACTTGATACTGTACATATATTGGACATTGTAAGACTTATGAACTACAAATATATGGACACGAATCCTATCTTTAAATAAAATACAATACAATAAATGCCCTGGTATGGTCGACAATGGGTAGAGTCCACTCTCCCTCTCAAAATGCTCTCACATGGTCACGCGTATATAGCCTCTGCCAGGGAAGTCCTACTCACTGCCTTCTCGCACCACGGGTGTTGTTTGCGAAAATGAGAGGACGAAAACCGAATGTCCGGCGCTTTAACCAGATCCCAAACCAATGGTGCACATGAGCTCCAGTATCCTGAAGGAACAAATGGCGTATGAACCAATCGTTGGTCACCGGCTACCATGGGATTGCATCTCCTCACGATGCTCCACTGCCTTGTGGATCAGACGTTCAGGTCGAAGGCTCCGGGTGTGGCCCCCTAAGAAAACCACCTGCTTCGGTTTGGGCACCCGGGTAGTATCACAGCCCTCACATATGTCAAATGAAATCTGTGTTGCGCATATGTATTTGGTGCTTCCTTGTACCAATATCTATGTGTTAAGATAAATATAAATAAATAAATAAATAAATAATTTCTACTAGGTTCTGTGGAGATTATATAATTTTCATAGATCTTTTATTTATTTATAACACTATTGAAAACTTAGAAATACTAGACGGTTGTTTTATCGTAATTCGCGACATAAGACCTATGAAAATTATTTAGTCTCCACAAAACCATATACTGATAATTATCAGATGACCAACTTCTAGATTTAATTCCTGGAGTTCTAGTGAGAAGCCATAACCGATCAGTGGAGTTCAACCAAATAGGATGTGAGATAGTTATCTGTAGGTAATGGAAGATTTTCGCGCAATATTGTGAATTGATATTAGACACTACCAATGCTGGATATCGACTCAGTGGTCTAGAGATTAGGCATAAGCGTGCTAAATCAAAGGTCCTGAGTTCACTACCTAGATGTGAGATCGTGGATGTGCACCGCAGAGGAGTTTCATGCTATGACGTTACGGGCGTCCATTGCTTCCACTCTTATGGTGGTCTAACTAAGATATGTTCGTGATATAAAATCCACGAACTATTTGTTTTGTCTAAGATGCTAATCGCTATCATTCTCTATGTAAGTTAAAATTCCATTTATAATTTTTTTTACCTCGCATATGCTATTTCGTCTGTAACTTAACATCCTCAGTCTCTTCTAGTGATACGTCCCGACTGACACGAATAAATTTGAGTTCATATAAACTTAACTCTTATTGGTCCGCTGATTCGTAACTTTTTCTTCTATCCGCCGCCTTAAGTCTAAGAAAGAAGAGCAGTCAAACTTTTATTATTATATTTCAACCATACAATGTGTTTATCCCAAACGCATTAACTTACATACATGAACTATCCAACTGCAACTCAAATTAGGAAACCATTCTTTGCATACAATCATTCCATAAATGACAGAACTAAGTGAACATTACATTATTAATTATCAATAATTGAGAATTAATAAAACATATAACAATAGTTAAGATTTTTTTTGGAAGCTTAAAATAAGGATGTTTTGTCTGAAGACCCGTTGATCAATATCATGTGTCAAGTCGCCAATTAGAATCCTAATTCTAATTTGGTCTTTTATTTACTTTATAGCTTAATGTCTCTGGCTTGGTCTATTATACATCTAACCAGCACTATCGACTTTGAGTTGATGAAGCTAGGTTCTTACAGGTTTGTTATTCACCAGCTTCTCTCAGTGCCTTGCCTTGAGTTTAGAAGTCAGCAACCAGCTTTTACTATATTTATATTTCTAACTGACGTTTGTATACAGGGTCTCACCATACCGTAAAATGAAAAATAACAATTAGACACAAACAAGCAGAAAGTGGCTACGGATATGGGAAATCGTAAATAATAGACTGGCAACAAATTATGGTCGTTAGTTTATGGGCTAACGAAAAGCTTATGATATGAGAAATACATAAACGTACTAATCTGGTCACTCTCTAATTATACAACTAAATTATGATTATTAATAATTTGGAAAATTACTTCAGATCTACAACATTCGTTCCGATTTAAAAAAAGGTGGGAATATGGAAATACAATAATACTGTTAACTAATGTACAATAAAAATATAAGTAGTAGTAATCATTTGGGATTTAGTCACTGATATTGTAGTTTGCGTATATTGATCAATATCACCAATCGGAATTTCAGCTGTAATTTGATGTTTCTCGCGTCCATTCTTTCGTTTATAGACTAGTATCCTGGACCTGATTAAATACACTTATGACACACAGTTAGCTTTGAAAGTACACAGTCTGAGCACCTAGTAGTCGGCTATTCATGAACCTGTATCGTGGTGTCGAATCGCGCTTGATTATGAACACCGCTACAAGACTACGTGCCAGTAAACCAATAAAATTCCCGTAGGCCAATATCAGAAGACAGATGATGGCTGTAGTCGAGATATATTTGCTGGAGATCTTGTGGTATCGAAAGAATACCGAGATCGTGCCAAAAGGAGTACAAGCGTGGTTACTGAGCGTAACCGAATTCGTACAAGTTCAAAGTCAACGGGAGAGTGAGTGTAATGGCTGTCATTAGTACAGTTAAACAAACGAGCACAGTAAAACAATCACTGGTACAATTGGTTATAATAATAATTGTTTTCATCGAACCAATCGCGTTCTGTTGACAAAAGTAGGTCACTACAAACCCTTATCGATCTTCTTCCTTGAGTCCAAGAGAGACGTTAGCAGCCAGCTTCTATGATACTCAATTCAATCATGACTCAAAACTCACAATAATATAGAGTGAAATCCTAACGAAACGTCAACATATTTAAGAAATGACAATAACGGCATAACTACGCCATAAATGAAAGAGAAATGAGTAATAGGTCTATAATAAATGAATAGTAACTTAAGTAAAGTATAGCATATAACAACAGTTTATGCATTACGAGAAAGCAGAAGAATACAAAAATGCAGTAATTTAAATGGTTGATAAAAAGCAGAAATAACTTCAAAAACAAGGAAATCCCAAATTTTCTGATAATCGTCCTGTTTTAACATGAAGAGGTACGCTTTTCTTCAATATTTGCTTCACTGCAACTCTTTGTTTTCGTTATATCCATGATTCGTTCAGAATTACAGAAATTCAGCTTTATTGTTAATTCTGGTTATATACTAAGTCATTTATGCAAGTTGAACAGGTTCGCACTGGTTGTTTTCATGTACGTAAAGTTTGTTTTTATACAATTTCAAGATGATGTCATACTTATGTCACACATATAGTCCTTACAAATCCAAAACGTCACTTCAGCATTAACTAGCATCGGCGCCTGAATTATGTTAAGTAGTGACTACCTTGTGGTGGTCGGTGTTCGATATATTCCTTAAACTCCGTATACAGTTCGTCTCGGTAACCGTCACTAAATAACGCTCCAACGGTATATTAATCAGAAGGCGAATACGAAGTATTGAATACGTTTATTATGGGACCACACACAGATATCCAAAATTACAGGTGCGTTAAGCAAGCATGAAATAGTTGTGCCGAAAGGCAAACAGGCAAGCGAGCGAAAGAGAGCAAGAGTGCAATGAATATGAATAACATGGAAATATATATACATAGTGAATTGAATGAATCATCGAATCAATTAAGCGGTTAATAGTAAGGTTAGTAGCGTGAATAAATGCATAGGCGGTAAGGATTGCCGAGCATACATGTTCATACATTCGCAACAGTGGTAAAAATACAATGATATAGACAAGTTGTTGTACGGATGACTCAGCTCGTTAATAAGTTAATAAAATGACTTAACCAAATTAAATGTGAACAGACACAATAGCATCTGAGTTGTCATATTTCCTTTTATATATTACCACCACTGAATTAACTACTTCTATAAATCCGGTGTTCATCTTGTTGTACTAATGAGGTATGGCAATTTGGACTGATGCATATATGTGCCTGGTCCTACGTTGCAGCTGACTGACTGACCTTGGGACCACAGATTAAACAATGCCTGGGTTAGGAATAGAGTAAGCACCTTAGATGCCCTTGCTGTTCTGCATCACAATATAGCGTTCAGCTTAGAAAAGAGTAAGAAGTATGTTTGATGTGCTTTTCGGGGCTATACTTCTCCTTCTGATTCTATTCCAAGACAAATTTTACTTGACAAATTAATCAGCGTCAACACTTACAGCTGGATAACCAGCTGGCTATGTTCCTACCTCTCTGAAAGAGAACAGTATACTGTATCTGGAGGAAAGTGTTCAACGTCTCTACTGTCTAAAAGATGCGCTGTTCTTGCACCTATTTTTTTCTGCATGATCTGCCATCTTCCACAGAAAACGCTTTTGTGAAATATGCGGACGATCTCACTGTATGTATGCCGAATTCTACCTCTTTATAACCTATAAAAATGAACGAGTTTTTGGCTCGTATTAAATGGTGGTCTGTTATTAATGGTCTCACACTGGTTGTGGATAGACATCTAAAGTCTTGCAAACTCCTGACAGCTGTTATCTTATGAGATACTAACCATCTTCTTTATTCATATCTTTCTCCTTGTATATCTTCTGATAGAACGAGATGTCAATACATTAAAATCCATGCACGCAAGCAAAAATATAAAAGTTTTTTAACACCTTACCTAGTAAATATTCTCTGTGACGAACAGGTTGTTAGAGTTGACCATTAATAATAATACGAGTCGGGATGGCAAGTCGACTGAGGAGGTTGGGACATGTGTTACGTATGCCCAACCACCTATTTCCTCGATGGACTATGTTGTCTGATATAGTATTTAGCTAGAGATGGCAAACCAAAACATAGCATAAGTCTATGAAGTCACTAACACCATGTTAATAGGTATAGACTACCTGGTTAGCGTCCGCATGTTTATCGTAAGTAGTGGTTACACTTTAAACGATATGGTTCATAATCGTTTGGAATGGCACAGGTGCATCCATTCCTTGCCACCCCCACATAATGTACGCTTTTAAATTCTTTATGATTTTCTTATTTCACTAATTTATGTTTTTCTGTCGAGTTCTATCTTCGATATTTACTCTTTTCTGTTATCATTGATACTGTTGCTACCTCCACTATTCTGGGATTTGGTCTTATAATTTCATCCCTCTTTGCTAATGGGGTATGACAATTTGAACCAATGTACATACGTACTAGTTTCTAAGTTGTAACTAACTAATTGACTGAAATATAATCTGAATCATTGAAAATTAATCAAAATTGTTTCTAATGTTGTGATTTTTTTTTTCTGTCATACGCATAGGTTGTTCGTGCTTTCGATGAATTAACCGGAGAGGAAGTCGCTATTAAAGTGATTAAAAATAAACGTTCTTTTGTACAACAAGCTGAAGTTGAAATTAAATTACTACGTGAAATGTCTATATTTCAATCGAATGAACAATTAGCTACAGATGTTGGAGCTAATTACATTGGTAAATGATTGTTAAATATACTTTCATTTTTATCAAACAATTTTTTTTATATTAATATACGTTAGACTTTCCAGTTTATCTTTCTTTACATTTAATTTCGTCATAGATATCCTCTAAGGAATTATACTGTTTTTTAAAAATTTAATCTTTAAGAAGGATTGATCATCCTTACTAACGAGGAGATTGTGCAGCATTACTCTTTCTATGATTATGAATCCATGATCTATACATAGACATATGTGTAGACTACAGACTTTTGATGCGTCTTTAATTCATTACTTGTGTAACATGAAACGACTGAGTGGTAAGGAATTTCAGGACTAGGCAAAGATGTCAAATTAGTGTATCAAACTGAATATTCATTGACTATGATGTGGTTAGGACATTTGTCGTATTTATGCCTAACCACTCTTTGTCTTGATGACCGATGCTTGCTTGCGTAAAAAGAGGTTGAGACAAAAGCTCCCCCCGACCAAACTAAGCAGTAAAATCAATTAATCAAGTTATCGAAAATTGTCCTGAGCCATGAAAGTACGTGCAGACTAGATAGTTGAGGTGTTCTCACAACAATCATAATCAGTGGTTAGAAATGTTCAGTTACATGACTTATAATTAGTCACCTTTTATTTTCCTCTAGATCTTCAGTTCTAGTATACCTCACTTTGTCTTTTTAAACCATATTCTTAGTTGAGATCGAGTCAATTGAAGCTAGACCACCACGGAAAACGAATCTCTCGAGGCAGGATCGTGGATGCACACTGTTGAGGAGTCCCACAATAGGACGAAACGTCCATCTAGTGCTTTCAGGTTTACCGTGGTGGTTTAGCTTCAATTGACTCATGATCTCTACTATTAAAATTACTATAATATCCACAAAAAACCTTTCTGATATATTCTCAATGTTTAGTTTTTTTATTTTTGTCATTGATACTGTATTATTATTCCCATGTCATTTTGTTTTGTGGTATTATTATGCACACTGCTGAAAATTCAGGTTAGGACGATACAATTTACTTTGTGTTGAGTCTTGTTTACTCGACCTTATTACTTCTACTGCTTAGTATTCCTTAAACACTTTACTCTGCTAGACTGATCTTTAAATCAGAAAACATCTTAAGCAGGAACATGATTACGCAGAAATACTCAAAAGTCTTCTCGATTTATCCGCTAGCGTTGATTAGCTTGATATTGGTCAGTCAGTATGCTGAAACGTAATTTTATATGAAAAATTCTGTAATTCAATTTATGTATCACTTAAACTTTGAATTTTAATTTAATTTATATATCGATCCATTAGATTTGAACTCAATGATATAAAAGCCAAAGATAAATTCTAGGAGCAACTGAAGTCACACTTAAGCAATCTTGAAAACGATGTTGACCCGTATGTTGCTTGGAAAGATGTACGAACAACCATGGAAACAGCAGCGATAACTATTAGTGATCTTAACCAAAAGGTTACAAACACCCAGTCGATTTCTGCGACATCTATTCCACTGATCTTTCTTTTATGTATTACCACTATTGAATTAACTACTATGAATCCGGTGTTGATCTTATTGTGCTAATAATGTATGGCAACTTGGACCGATACACATATGTGCCTGGTCCTATGTTGTAACTGACTGACGATGAGGAGCAAAAACAAATCAGATTTAGCTCGACTAAAAGGATACAGAACGATAGTGAGCTGTGGTGGGCAACGGAAGCAAAAGAGATGGAAAAGGCAGTGACTGTAGATAACGCCATACAGCTTTTCAGACTAGTAAAATGAACTGGGATTAAGAAGTCAAGTGTAAGTAAGCCATTCCGGGGAAAAGATGACACTTACCTACTCTCAGCCCAGAATGATGAGAGGTACACTTTAAGGAAGAGTTCAACTGGCGCTTAACTGCTCTGCAACTAACCCACCATTTTCGAACAGCGTGAATGGAACATTGAAGTAGTTCCTCCGACTCTAACTGAAGTTCAAAAAGCTATAGCTAATCTGAAACGAGAAAGAGCAGCTGATCCAAATGGAATAACTCCGGAGTCTAAAGATGATGGTGCAGTTTTAACGATCAGGTTGACTAATATTTTAGCTAAAGATAGAGAATGACGTAGTCGAACACGTTGACAACTTCACTTATCCTGGGAGTCTGATCAGCCCTTATGGGTTGGTGTCTGACGAAACCTCTGCATGGATTCAGTAAAGCTCGTTTGGATTTTGGTAACTTTCGGCACCTATATCGAAAGCAAGATATCAGTCCATCAATTACAGGACGAGTGTACGAAGCAGTAGTTCGTTCTGTTTTACTTTACGGCTGACCATTAAGGGTAGAGAATACTCATAAGTTACTAGTATTTGATCACAAATATCTTAGAAATATTGCCCGCATGTGTTAGAATCACCGGATAAGTAATAGTGAGGTTAGACTCAGGGTATTAGGGAATGATGATATAGTTCTGTTTCTGGTGAAAACTCTGACAAAATATACGATTTTCTGACTACCTTGTATGAAAATTCAAGCATTTTTCTCTCTCTCTCTAAATCCAAAATGTTGCTTCAGGACTGCTCTACATCAACGTCCGAACTAATGATAGATATTGATGTAGTTGAGCGTGTCGATCTTTTCTCCATATTAAGTTAGGCCACTCTTCCTTTTACTGTACGCCACTGATCTTTTATGGTGAACGTTTTCTATCTATTCAGGTGTTACAACTATTGTATGTTGAATGCACAAAATCCCAATATTATTTATCACCCATTGTCTCCACCCACTAACTTATCTCGGTTATTAGATGGATCCCAAGCAGATAGTTTGCTTCTTTCAACATGACTTCTTGAACTAATGCCATGTGCTTTAATTTGGCGCCTTCTAACTTTCTTTGAACCCACTTCTACGTCAGACAACTTTGTTTGTCGAGGTAGGCGGTGGTTAAGCATTCATACTTCATGTCGTAACCGCTTCGTTCAGTTCAAATTTGATATCTGACCCACTGATTCGCCATTTTATTTAATACCCAACTCCCAACCTCTGGACCTTACATTTACCATACTCTATCAATGATTCGATAGTGTTTATGATTGAATACTAGTGTAGTAACTTACAAATTATTCTCTAGTTTAAAACCATATCTTACATCTACATTTCATGTTTTATTTAAAGCATATATATATATATACTATTCTTATCATTTCTTATCATCAAACTGAACACATGTAATGACAGTTGAATTATCACCATCTATGATATGTATATCGATTTTGTGTTCTGCCTTATTTGTCAATTAATGACTGTATTGTTGTTAACGTTATCATCTATTTTTCATTCAGTTATCTTTTTCATTATTTTCTTGACAATCTATGCGCAAATAATAAATTTTTTTTTAAATAAAAAAAAGAGAAAAAACCGACATTGATTACACATTGATAGTGTTAATTTAGTTGGTTTATTGTTGAATGTCTTTCAGTGAATATGTTCCATAGTTTTCATCAAATCATCTAACACATTATCAGCTGATATTCATTTGTGTATGTATGTATGTGTGTGTAGATGTAGATGTAGGTGTAGGTGTAGGAGTTTGTACGTCATACTATTTTAATAGAACACTTGATTTAGATGTATAAATATGTATAGAATAATTTTATACAAGTGAAATCGAAATCATTTATCATCTTATAAAAGTGATCCTTATTAGTATTATTATCAGTCGTATGTTAATAGATTGAATAATTGGATCATATTTATGATGAATCTATTTTGTGTGTTAATTTTCACTCAATATATTCAATTTTTATTATTGTATAATCTTTTATTTAAATATCATTGTATTGTAGATTTCCAATATTTTATGCGCCATTGTCATTTTTATAAATATCAGAAGGGGTTTTGTGGAGATTTTAGAAATTTCACTGGTTGAAATCATGAGTCAATTGAAGCTAGACCACCATGGAAAACCTGGAAGCACTAGACGGCTGTTTCATTCTAGTACGGGACTCCTCCTTGGAAGTGCGCATCCACGATATCACCCCCCCGCGAGATACGAACCCAGGACCTATCAGTCTCGCGGGCGCGAGCGCTTAACCATTAGACCGTTGAGCCGGCAACTGACGGTGTTATTGTCTAACTTCAACCAATCCACGAAACTGAGCTACACATCCAACATCGTCTAATGGTTAAGCGCTCGCGCCCGCGAGACTGATAGGTCCTGGGTTCGTATCTCGCGGGGGGTGATATCGTGGATGCGCACTTCCAAGGAGGAGTCCCGTACTAGAACGAAACGGCCGTCCAGTGCTTCCAGGTTTTCCGTGGTTATCTAGCTCAAATTGACTCATGATTTCAACCAGTGAAATTTTTATATATTGAAATATTCCCTATTGAATATTAGATTGATATGTAGAACTATTCATTTAAGCAAAGTTTATATTAGTTGCTTTTTTATCAATTATAATCCATGTCTTGTTATTGTGATATTTAACGGGTCCGGATTATCTGTGGAATGTACTATTTTATGCATAAATTATTGACTGTAATACTGATCAGTGTAAAATTTATCACAATGATATAATTAAAGAAAATTGTAAGGATTGTTAAACTATATACTTTACATAATGAACTGATCTTTGTTGTTAGGTAAACAATTAAAATCAGGAAATATTAGGGAGCTTTTTCGTACGAGCATATGAAACTCCTAAGCAGTTCACATTAAAACCATTCATGCCGTAACTAATGGAATGGCAGTTACCCGCTGTTAATGATAGTATTTGAAGAAAATTGTTTCAATATCAAAACATTGGAGCCTGGCTCATTTTAAAGGTTAATTGCTCACTGCATGACCTGAAAGTTCTGCATTGGATATCTAGTTAAAGGTCATCTATCTGCACCAATGAGAAGTTCTATACTACGACAAAACAGATTCCCAGTGCTTCCTGGTTTTTCAATGTTTGTCTAACAAAGTTCAGTTTATTGTGTAAACTTTAATATTTCAATAATATCTAAAATCCATACAACTTAACAAATACCCTATTCTTGTATTATGGAATACTTCATGTAGAGATTCCATTACAAAAGTTTGTTGTTGACAAAAATAAATTATTTTATGTCAAATGTTATTGTACTAGACTTCTAACAGTGTTAATATCTATTCCTAATATCTTATTGCATAACACTATGATCACCATTATTCAAACTACTTATTGTATATATTTCATCATACATATTATGTTCTAACTACCTTCCACTGACTATAATATTCATTTTATTTTCGTATTCAAAAATGATGATCTAGCTTAGATCGACTCATGAATTAAACTATTAAAATACTACAATCACCAGAAATACACTTGATATTGTTTGGCTTGTATCTTCCCATTGAGGTTAAAGACTGCAATCGATCAGTCTGTTATTGGCATATGGTAGGGTACAAGCCAAACAATACCAAGTGAATCTAGATTCGCCCCGTTGCACAAGCAAGTGGCTATCAGGACTCAGTAGCTGAGTGGATAATGTGATGACGTTTGAAGCGAATGGTACTCAGTTCGAGTCCCAGAGTGAACATCAACAACTCTGAGATGCAAGTACATCCAACTGGGGAATCCCAAATAGGAAGAAACACGCGTCCTGGATTCCACTGCTAGCCACTATCCATCATTGCATATTCAGAAATAGTTTATATTATTGTCTTCATTCTTTTTTTTGTGTATACAATGTTATACTACTTATGTGTTCATTTTTCATACATTTTTTTCTCTTTAAATTTAATAGTGAATTTAAAAGGACATTTCAGTTATCATGGTCATTTATGCTTAGTATTTGAATTACTCTCTTATAATTTATATGATTTACTTGGTAATACAAATTATCGTGGTGTATCATTAAATTTAACAAGAAAATTTGCTCAACAATTATGTGCTGCATTAGTATTTCTATCTAGACCAGATGTACAAGTAATACATTGTGATTTAAAACCGGAAAATATTTTATTAGTAAATCCAAAACGTTCAGCAATTAAAGTGATTGATTTTGGTAGTTCATGTCATGTACATGAAAAAGTATATCAATATATTCAATCAAGATTTTATCGGTAAGTTAATGAATTATATTGTTTTATAAATTATTTCATTGATATTATGTAATATTGTATCATTTTATCTTTAATATTATCAATATAGGATTGTGAAAATTGTTAGCTTTTACTGATCAATGTTTGACCATCATTGAAAGCTTAGAAACACACGAACGGTCGTTTCGTTCTAGTATGTGATGCCTCATCAGTGTGTATCCATAACTCCTCACACGAGGAATCGAACTTGACACGCGTAAACACTTAACCATTTATGCGATCACGGTAATGTTGTGGTGTGTGCTAATTATGTAAACATAAGTAGTATATGATGTTAGTCGTGAACAGAATGTTTGGGAGCAGAGAGACAAGAAGATCGAACAGTAAACAATGAAGGCAGAATGCAAATTGTATGAAAATGCAAGAACAATAAAGTTTGAGTCATTTTAAGATGATTGATGGACATTTTGCAAATTGAGCATTAAATATATGGCTGTAAGATTTTATTAACAAGTTCTGTAATTTGTTGTCAAATACATTCGATTGTTCCCAATGGTGTTCTGTTCACTACAATGTCTAATAAGCAACAAACATATAAAAGGGAATATCCTTCTTTCTCTCTTTCAAATATCTAGTCTATCTACAATCTTTTATGAATAAGTGATGTATTTCTTGTTATAATTATCGATTTATTCGTTGTTGTTTTTTTACGCTCCATGATTATCATTACTACTGATCGATTACACAGTATTTATTTTTGCTGACAAAATAAATTCTACTATACTACCAATTAGTTACTTGTAATTGTGAAAATGTTAACTGTCTATTTTGATGATACTAAATAATATGGGGTATATTTCTGCGTGTTTGGAAAGCTGGTTAAGTCCTATTACAGTAGTAGTATTAGCAGTGTAGTGAACAAGAACACCAATGGGGACAATCGAATGTACTTAGGCACATAATTACAGAGCGTCTCAATAAAATCTGAGAACCATATATTAAATACTTAATTTGCAAAATATCAATCCATCATATCCAGCTTGACTGTTCCTGTTGCAAACATCAATCCATTGTCTCAGATTTCATTGTTGATGCGTTTTCATGCCAATTGCGTTTCGTTCCCGTTCTTTCCTCATCGACCGTCTACTGAAATACATTCTATGCCTGACCACCGTCATATACTATTTTTGTGGATATAAGCGACTCAGACCACAGTAGGAGTGTAGTGAACAAGAACACCAATGGGGACAATCGAATGTATTTAAATACGAAGTTAAATGTCGTCTTAGTGAAATTTGATGACCATACAGAAAATACTTAATTTACAAAATGTCAATCAATTGTCTCAAACTTGACTGTTTCTTTGCAAATGTCAATCGATCGTCTCACAATTCACTGTTCCATCACTTTCATACAAATTGCTTTCTGTTCCTGTTCTTTCCTTCTCGACCTTCTCTACCAGATATTCTATTCCTGACTAGTGTTTTATACTACTTATATCATTATAAGTAGCATACACAGGAATAGCATATTAGTAATAAGAATAAGACTTGGACCGATTTATTGATTCCCATACCAACACTCTTCTTGATGATTGTATTTTTTTCCCTCTTCTCAATTAAATATATGTTTACTTCATTGTTTTTCTTGAAACAATACAAAAATGGCTAATAATATTTGCATAACATTATAATGAACGCATTCATTTATTATTTCATGGGTTTCTTTCTTCAACTAATATACCGTTTAATAACTTTAGTTATTTCCATTTATTAATGGAATGTATGTGAATTTCCATGCAAAAACTGAATTACCAATCAATAATAAACAAGTTGTTTGAAATGTGAAACGATTCAAGAATTAAAGTTTCAACAGGGTTGTTTTGTTTTTTAAATAGTTTTCAAGGGTGTTAGTTCTAGAATACTTAATCTTTTTATTACGTAATATAACACACTTCTTTCTGAAAGTTTACAAAGGAAAAGAGGACGAGTAAGCTCGATTCACTAGATTATGACTATAAGTAATTGAAGACGAGGTGTTTTAGATTTTTTTTAACCATTTTTCCCATTCTTTTGTCTGTTCTTTCTTGTTGTACTTTGTATTAGCGAACATAAATATTTATGAAAAAAACACAGACTATTTCGGGGAAAAAATTTCCCAGTGATATAGTTATTTGTGTTCTATCGCAATTTCAAACCGATCTAAGTTAGGTAGTCATTAAGGATCTGAAAACCCTGGACAATTGTTTTATCCTAGTATAGGACTTGTCAACTTGGCACTAGGGAAAGAACACTAGGACCTTCGGTTTCGCACGCGAATTATTTCATTTTTATTTATTTAAACACATAAATATTGGTAGAATAAGGCACCACATAAATCATTTGATTTGTGTGAGGGCTGGGATATTACCCGAGTTCCCAAAGCAAAACAGGTGGTTTTCCTAGTGGGCCAGTCGCCGAGTCTTTGACCTGAAAGCTTAATTTACAAGGTATCGGAGCAATGTGAGGTGATGCAGTCCCATGGTAGCCGGTGACCAACAATAGGTTCATACACCATTTCTTTACCTAAGATCCTGGAGCCTATGTGCACTATTTTTTTGAATCAGGATTTTCCAACTCCCCTAGATGGGTCTACCGTATCCTTCACTCGCATACTTGACTGTTAAACCACTTAATTGGAATTCAATAATGTACAGATCTAATTTCAAACAATCCAATCTTTACCAGGTTTTACTTTAATGTACAGTAATGTTTATATGCATGTGCAAAAAATCAAATCAAGTTAAATTATTCGTCAATAATCACATTGAAAAACGATAACGTAAATAGTATGAATTGACACTCAGATAACAGGTGTACTGGTAGTGACAAAAATAAAGACAGATTGAATGAATATTTTAATACAGGAAGCAGGCCACACTTACGTTGTAAGTGTGCAAACAATCTGTTAAAGTATATGGATACAAAATAAAGTAAAGAAAAGCAAACAAACAATGGACTTAAAAGAATCAAATAACCTTTTATTTTAATCAGATCAAGAGAAATGCCAATTATTCTTAGGATATAAGACTAGGTTCGTAGGCTCAAATCCTTACTGTTTTAATTGTATGTAGGAAAGCAAATCGAACCCTGTTGGAAAAAAATGCAAAGGTTTATGATTGATCATTTGGAACAATTTAGTGGTATTTAACACCTGACTGTGATAAGACAGGGCTACATATTATCTCTGTTTTACTCTTTTCAAATCACATAGGGATATCTTCACTCATTTGTTGGTTAAGTCGCCGGTTATCCTCAATATAATTTCCTCTACAGGAGCAGCTGAATTCATAGATATAAAGCAGAGGCAGAGTTATCCTTTGTTTGAGTAAACATCTTTAGTCGATTAGACAATGGAAAGTTAAGATCAGCTGTGTGGAAGGAGTTTTCAACCCTTTCTCTCTTCTTCAATGAATACTTCCTTAATTTCTATCTCATTCAAACCAATCTGTTTGACTGTATGGATGATTTAGAAATATTGCTTATAGTGGAATAACTTGACCTAGGACTTATGAATTATAACTACCATACTCCTTTTTTGATATCCAATCGGAGTAATGTTTGGAGGTGTGTTTTGCAAGAGCTCACTTTTGTGCAACCGAATTAATCTACTCCACAAGAGCGAGTAAACTCATCGATACACTCATCAATGTCTTCATGGAAAGTTTTCCTACATATTATTTGGTGTCGCTGTTTTGAATTTAAGCTTGTGAAAGTTATTAATATTGATAAATATTTTTCGGAGATTACATATTTCGCTGCATTTGTACGAATTCGTCTGATTTTCGTTTACAGAAAGTGTGGATCAAAATTCGTTTCCGACCTAATAGGACCAAACTTTATAATTTTATACACGTTCCATGATGACCTTCCATTTATGGAACTTAGTAACTAATAATCTGATTTTTTTCAATAGAATATTCATGAAGTAAAATTCTGATTGTAACATGAACTTTATTTATTGACAACTTAGTCGTTGAGTTCGATATTTTTATCGCAAATAGTCAGGTACCATCCACATATCTGATATATAGATGAAAACTCGATTATGGGTCTAAGTGCCTTGAAATAGTCACCTAGATGACAGGCCCTCAACCATCCAATCTGTAGTCCATTAATTTATTTATAAAACTTATTGTTTAACCTAAATTGCACATTAAAAGTTCTAAGAATATTTGTCTTTAGAATATGTTACATGATAATATATAGTCTCATAATTTGATACAGTGCTTTGCCTTGTTTTTTTAATTGTTAGTTGATACTGTTGTAAGTAGTTTAAACTAACACTTGTCTCTATTACCATCATGTTCTTCACACTAAAAATAACTTCAATTCGCTACGAAATATATGTATGTATTCCCTAACCAACTGACTTCAGCTGAAGATAACTATTGAACTCGAGATAACTGTATACACTTACTTATATGAGAAAATATAAGGATCGCGATGTATTGCTCATCACTAAGTTATTCAAAAATGAGTATTCCAAAGTGTTAACTAAGAATAAAGGATAAATGTTATACACAGAGATCGTTATGCATTTAGTTTAGACAAACGATATACAATCAAATAATTAATTCAAAGATTCGAAACCCACTCTGTGTACTTAATTTCAAATAGCTACGTGATATAGTTGTCTTTTCTTGTTATTTATTAGTGCTGTCTCACGTTTTTCTTCTCTGGAGCATTACCATTATTATCATATATCACTCATTTATACTTTGCCTTTCATTTATAATGTATAATACAAAGAAATTATGAGAACAACTAGTCTTTTTTTACTTACTAGTATTATTGGTTATTATGTCCACCTCTCGTTTTTATTGCTTATTTCTCAAAAAAATTCATGTCTTCTTTTTTCCATATTAAGCTCTCCAGAAGTATTGTTCAATTTAGACTATGGTTTGGGTATTGATATGTGGTCACTTGGCTGTATTTTAGTCGAAATGCACACTGGCGAACCATTATTTTGCGGAGCGAATGAGGTTTGTTTGTTATATATTGTTGTTATAATTCCC
Organism: Schistosoma spindalis; assembly: GCA_946903255.1. Classification (NCBI taxonomy): domain Eukaryota; kingdom Metazoa; phylum Platyhelminthes; class Trematoda; order Strigeidida; family Schistosomatidae; genus Schistosoma; species Schistosoma spindalis. Next base: position 14,271,369 of record OX336423.1, read on the forward strand.
TTTCATTAATTATTATATCTATCTCTATGTTTAAGATTATCGTGTATTGATAACTCAACATCTTATGCAACAGTAATTGTCAGTAGAGATAATCACTCAGTATATTAGACTCAATTGTGTGGGACCTGTTTCATAGTTATTACTCAATTCGTCTGTATGTTTTGGTATAGTCAGGATTGGAGACAATGTACTCCTCGAAATAGTCTCATACGACGATATACTTATAACCTCTGACATATAAGTTCTACTCACTGTCTTCATGCGATTGGAATGTCTTTTCGAAAATGAGGGGACGAAAAACGAGCATCAGGCACTAAAACTGAAGGGTGGATATTCAAGGATCACCTAGATGAGTTGGGAAATAATGATTCCAAACCAGTGGTTCACATGGGCTTCAGGATCCTAAATAACGAAAGGTGAATGAACCTATCTTTATTCACTGATTTCCACGAGACTACATCTTCACTCCTTTGTGGACAAAACTTTCCACTCAAGAGCTCATAGGAATTCGCTCCCTAAGTATCACGGCTCACACATTTTATTTTATGTAGCGCATCCTATTTTTTGTGTCTAGCTACACCAGGTTGTATATAAATTATATAGACAAATAATTATTGGAACAACTTTGACACACCATATCTGTTTGTTTATTGTATAAACAAAGGAATTATCACAATCGGTAAACTGAAATCCCTCGGTTTATTTGTTTTTAACAAAAAATTGTTTTTGAATCATCTTCAAATGTGACCCTTATTAGTCCTGTGCATTTTACTCACTATGAAACTGATTGTTATAAAAACGTCATGCATATATTGCATAGAATATGGTTTTTTTGCATACCACACCAATATATAACCTTTTTGCATATATAATCAGATAGGCGCATACCTGTAAGAACTGTGTCGCAATATCGTTCAATAGTTCATTAGTTTTGTCAACGTTTTTTCAGATCTGTTTTTGGAAATTTTCTCCACATAATCCATAAACATTGACTGTAGCTCTGAAGGCAGGTTTCTAACTGAGTATTGTCTTTGAAGAAGATTCCTTTCCAAGTCGCATATATTCATTGTTAAAGTGTCAATTTGGTTCGAAGCATGTCTTTCAAGTGTTTTAGCATTCGGATAGTTTCTGTTGCGACGTAAAGACTTCCAATATATTTTAGGATATCTATTAGATTGTATACAATTTATAGCAAATCCTAAGCTCGTTTTCGCTTCTGTGAGACGTGCATTAAACTTCAGAAACTCATTGAGTGTCTTAAATGCAGCGGGATCTTCACGCGATTTTAGAATATTAAAGATTCCCATTGTGAAAATTAGAACAACACATATAAGCGAACAATTGTTTTCAATTGGATCATCATCAGGCTTTGCTCTAATATGCAGTAATATTTATACGAAAATGTTAAACCAATCAAGGCAATTTTGGATCAGTAATTACAGTGAAATAGGATAAGTCATCACACATAATAGATAAAAGTACAAGTTGATAGTAGGAAGACAGGTGTACTGATAGTAGGTAGGAATAATAAAATACGATAACAAAAGTCTTATCAATAGTTAAACATTGGGAGTAGTAGGTCAAACATGGGTAAATGGAGTAGTTATCACAAAACATTAAGATCATTACGTAATAAGAAGTGTGTAAATAATTAGATAGTGAAGAATGCAAATGTAAAGAGGCGAATAATTCCAAACAAATAATGGATGTGTAAATAAGGTTAATAATAGATTAATAATATTAATAATAAAAGAAAAATGAAGAAATAAAAATTAATCGGTAGTTAAGTGATAACTGGCCATGGAAGGGATAGGGGAGTTACAAATTTCTTCTGTACACATAGATTGGGGTTATATGTACGGATTCCTATGGCTTCAGCTATATGTAGGAGACGGGAACGAACTCCGTTGGGAAATGATGGAGGTAAACAATAGATCACTCGAAATGATTTCGATTTATCTACCGCATGACCACTATCAATAAGATGTGCCAGGATTGAACTGCGTACTGTTTTTATCTGGCCGTTTATGAACCAAGTTGGTAGATGTTCATTCATTCGTTGGCTAAGTTGTCTAGTTGTACGCCCGATATAGCTATCTCCACAGGAGCAGCTGAATTTGTAGATGCACATTGAGGAGGCCAACTCAGGTAACTTATCCTTCGTTGGAGTAGACATCGCTGGTCGACAAGAGAAAGTCAACGCAAGATTGGCTGCGTAAAATGTTCTGCTGATTACTTTCGTTAACCTATATTTCAAAGTATCACTAGCCACATCCCCGTTGAATTGTAGTTTCATGTATAAAGGTTTCTTACGAACAGTGGAAATCTCCGACTTCTTTATTATATCATACATGTACTTCTTAATGAAAGCACCGGGGTAGCCGATCTCGGTCAGTGAGTTGTTAATAAATTCAAGCTCCTGACTTAAAGTATCACCTGTACAAATCTTATTTGCTCTGCTTGTGAGACATCTAACCAAATTTCTATTGTAGCGGATAGGTGTGAAACTGCAGAAGTGGGTATATTGGCAGGTAGAGGGACTTTTTCTATACACGCTTCTACTTAATGTGCCATCACATCGTTTGCTTAGTGTGACGTCAAGGAAGTTCAGCTTTTTGTCATGCTCGCATTCACCAGTGAAACTGATCGCTGGGTGAACACTGTTAAATTGTTCTAAGAGTTTCTCCTTACTGGTGTTTTGATCTGCGACAATGAAAGTGTCGTCAATGTAGCGGCAATATAAATCAAGCTTATTAATAGTCTCATTAAGAGGTCCATTTTCTAGCTTTGCTAGAAAGAGATCAGCTAAAATCGGGCCTAGAGGTAAAAAAAATTTCGCCAAACATTTCAATTCAACTGTCGGTGTATTTTAAAGGTACAATTTTATCCATGTTATTACCCCTTCCACTTAAATTGTTTTACTAGTTTTCTTTACTGTATTTTACTCTTCAGCTTGAACAACTGCTTCAAATTATCGAAGTGCTTGGTTTCCCACCGGTGTATATGATTGAAGCTAGTCCTAAATTATCAAACTTTTTTGAATGCATACCGGTGAATTCGAATTCTACTTCAACGGCAACAACAACAACAACAACAAACTTAATCAGTACTTCTACCACTGATGGTGGTGCTGACTTTACTGCCAATAATACTAGTATTAATCCTGCCTCTAACCCTACAACGACACCATCGACAACCACATATGGTACATTAACAACTACAATTAAAACAAACACAATAGCCGGAGATAATACAGTGGCAGCAACAACAACAACCACTGTTTTATCTTCATCAAAAAATACTACTAATGCTACTACTACTACCACCATTAGTAGTAGTTCGGCCTGTGGTGCTGATTGTATTAATTATTGCTCCAATAGTAGTACAAATGTAAAAAATCCAATCAACCCTGGTGTTACAAATAGCTGTGATAATAATAATAGCTCGAATACATCAAACAATATAGCTGATAAATTGAATACAGGCGTATTATTATCAACATCTGGGACTGTGTTTTACAAACCGAAACGTGTATGGACTAAACAAGAGTGTACTTATGAGGTGAGTAAATCTTGTTAACAAAGAAAAATACAATATTTTGTCCTCTGAACTATAAATGATAAGATTTGTTTCCCTGAGACTACTTATTTCGAGAAGAGGTTACAGTTACAGTTATCTTTAAAACTTTCACTAAGCCTGAAAAATACCAGAGACCGTTCACTAGTTGGTGTCTTCAGTTGCTTCTAGAACTAGATTCTTAGGAATTTTGACCATTGTTCATTGTTATCATGCTATTCAGTATTATTCCTCTAATGAGAAATAGAAGTAATGAGGCTGTGAACTATAAATGGCGAGTTTGCGCTATACTCCATAACTGACGTTGATAAATTCTTGATTTCGTTCAGCCAATCTGAATATGGCAAAGATGAATGAATAATTTCTTTTTGCTAAGATTAGTATGAAAACTTTAGAATTGGGATCAAGTTTTACATATTGGTTATATGGAGCCTAAGTCTTTGGGTTCCAAATCTTAATCTTTAAATTCAAACACTTACCCCTAAAATCATAGTCCTATCCTTAAACTTAAATATCTGAAATTCCTTTTATGTTCTTATCACATGATAAGATTGCCAGTTAGAACACCAACTTGTTGACCAGTACGAAAAGCCTAGAGTCAACTGCGAGTTTTTATGGGTCCTCTGAGATAGTAGCTCCTCACCTAACTCAACCGGTTCTGTCCAGAACACTAATGTCAGCCTCCGCTATATCATTCATTCATACGCTTCAGAAATACACAGTTTATATACAAACAAATCAGACCGCATCATACCATAAAATAAATAATAACAATTATACAAGATTAGGCTAAAAGTGTCTGTGATTGTGAAAGATTGTGACTAACATATTGGGAATAACTTTAGAATAGTAAATCGTATCGTAATAATCAATGGGTCAAATAAAAGCTTATAATAAAAGGAATATAAATAAATATAGTTACTTAACAGCTATATAACAAGAATATATGTAATAATAGTCCATAAATAGTTCCTACCAGTTACTATCTATTTATTCTTCGTTAGGATATAACACCTTTCATTTGTAATACTAATCATCGCACGTTGAATAGACAATATGCCATTTCTTTATATACCTCAAAATATTAAAATGAATTGTTCATTCCTGGATTTACTCACTTTTGAAGAAAGTAGTTCAGCTTTACTGAGTTATCTTCTTAAATAATTTTTTGTAATTTTTGTATTTTACACTATTATCATTTGACATTTTCTTCAATGATGTAGTTGTTATCGTTCACATCTCATCAGTTGTGTTCACTTTTCTTGTAATTTTTTTCCCAATTCCGTCAATCCAGACTGCAAATTTCCCGGGGGTTTTTTTCGCCTTACTCATTTGTTGTGACTTATACTAGTTAGCAATGTCATTTTAATGTGAAGAAAAGTGTTTACAATTTATTGAGTACTTTGTAAACTTCTTTTTATTGTTTGTTTCTTTCTCTTTGATTCGTGATTTCTCAACACAGTCACTATCTGTGGTAAAGCACACATTCAAAAGTAGTAGTATCTTGATAAAAAAAATATTTTAGATATTTAAAAAGGACAACTTTCATTGAATTTGCTCCTCTCTTCATCTTACTTGATAATATACATTTAGTTTGTTGATCGATTATTTCATCTTCTAAAGTATTTGTTCACAAATTGAATTTGGATGGATATTCAGTTTCTTGAAGTGATAATAATGACCAACTTCGTTGCACTAGAATGCACACATTTGATTATAGGACTCAGTATCTAAGTGAATAACGCGATGGCGTTTGAAGCGAACAATACTCGGTTTGAGTCCCAGCCAGAGTGAACATCAACTCTGAGATGCATTTACATTCAGTTGATGAGTCCTAAATAGGACGAAACGCATGTTCTGGATTCCAATGCTAGCCACTATATTTGATTTTATCATATCAGTTGACTAATAACTATGTTGTACTAGATTCTGTTAGAGGAAATCAATTTTCAACCGATAAGATACAATGTACAAATTATAGATTATCTTATAATCTATAGCAGTCTGATTAACTAATATAATTCATAATGTGAAATATTATATCTATGTAATCATATACATTCATGATCTCTGAGTTGTTGTTGTTTTTCTCTCTCTCCTGAATCATTGAAAAATGTCTAATATTTCCAAGTAATAATTAATGGACAATAGAATATAATTTACAAAAGTATTGAAGTGATCTAATTTTTAACTCTTTCACATTCATTAATTCATTGAAGAAAAAAACTTCTATCAAATATTAATTTCATATTTTTTTTAATGAGGTGAATTGACGATGAGTTCATGTCTGATGGGGATCTCGTCACAGATATAGAAACCTGGATTTATATTTACCTGTTTTCATCACTCGTGATGTAGGCGAGATGTCCATCTACCGAATGAAGGATAAGTCTTCCACACAGCAGTTCGTTACGATCTACTTTCTGTGTATGGAACATAGACATTAAGAGTAGAGGATATTCGTAGGTTACTAGTATCTGAAAATAAGTCTCTTTGGCGAGACTCTAATTTATGAACGAGCCAATCAAAAGCGTTTTAGAGATTTCAAGGCTACGGCGCCAACTTCAGTGCTTAATGCTAATGTACGATCGGTTCATAAGAAATTTTGTACAAAACGTGATAATTCCGAGGCTATAACAAATAAAACGGCGAGACTATGATTTCTGAACGAATCAATCAGGTATAAGTTAACAGATCCCGGATTTTAACGCGAAAGCCTTTCATCCATTCGGCTAAATATTTAGCCAAATCTACATAAATTTCTGGCATCATAGCTGGTGTCAGTTCGTGATGGAAACCCCATATATAATTCTTAACTAAAGCAAATTATGACAATTATCGCGAACCGGATAATAAAAGCACCAGTAACACTAGCTGCAGTCAGATACTACAATATATAGGGATGTTTGGAGAGCTTAAAGACTTTTACATAGGTTTGTTTATGTGCATCGTGTCGTTATCCACAAGTGGCATTTTGTGTACTCAACAACTGGAGTGCACATAAACAATATCGAAGCTATGTGGGCGACGCTCAAAGAGTTTTTGAGACTTTATCATAGCTCCAGAGGCCGACTTTTCTGTAGCCGTACGGATGATTTCATCTACTACATACACTACGATTTTAGAACCTCTGAACCTCTTCCTAACGTTGACAAGTTTTTGAACCACCTTGGTTTTTTATAATATATTTTTACTCTATACTTCCTGTTTTCTGATTGGCTACTATTTCTCAAGGTCACTTAGGATTCATTCAAAGGTCGTTCATAAATTAGAGTCTCTCTGTATCTTTAAAACATCATCCGTGAATTTCGGAACCAAAGAGTAAGCAATGCCTGGGTTAGACATAGGGTACATGAGAAAAAGTGCAAATATATTAAAAAGGTATGAAATACTCATTAGTTGGAGTGGTTGAGACATATGTTGTGTATGCTCAACTACTGCCTACCTAGATGCACCATGTTTATGTAGTAATTAGATGGAAGAAAGCCAGATGCGGCAAATCAAGACGTACCAGTTCACGAAGTCACTGACTACTGGACTAAGCTGTATTAACAGGTGTAAACTGCCCGCTTAAGGTAAGCGTGATTATCGTAACTGATGTTCTGAGATACTGTGTGATAAAATTCAGAATCGATGACAATGGTACAAATGAATTCACTATTTATCTTTTTTTAGTACCTGAATCCCGAAATCTCTTTACTTTTTTTCTGTTGTCTACATCAAATCTTCGCTACCATTGATACCATCGTTGCTTCTACTACGTGGGATTTATCTTAATAATTTCGTCCCATTGTTCTAATGAGGGTATATATCAACTTGAGTTGATACACATTTGTATCTGATTTTTCTTTGCTTATCACTGACTGATTAATTCAGTTATTATTAGCTAAACAGTTTTAGTTACTCAATACTTATTTCTAGTTAGTAACTATCATTGAAAATATCTTTTTTTGTAGTGTAAATTTTCTGGAGTTGGAACAAGAACATTGCGTACAGTTGTTGGAGCTGATATTGGTGGGCCTAAAAGTTGTCGTCGTGGGGAACAAGGTCATACACCTGAAGATTATGATAAATTTGTCGATTTGATCCAACGTATGTTAGTATATGAGCCACGATTTCGTATTCGTCCGGAGGAAGCTCTCACGCATCGCTTTTTCACACGTAAAGATGAAGGTGGTAAGAACTCATTTTTAATATCAAGTTAAAATTGATGTGATTCCAGTTCCCCTTAGTAAATGACGTAACATGAATATTTTCTATAAAGTAATACATATACAACTGTCGTTTCGTTTTGACTCATTTAAAGTGACTGGAAATTTCAAGTCTGATGTAGATAAACATCATCTAATCGACTAATAATTTATGTGTAATGCCAATCGAGAGGGAATAAGATATGTAAGATAGTTTTTTTGGCGAACTGACTGAAACTAAACATGTAAACTACTGGATGCGCTTCAAGGATTTCAATATTAAACGTTTGCCGTGATACCTGGAGCTCCGGTGTTCAGTCTTTTGTGATGATACGGTTCGTAGGTGCCTATTGCTACTAATCAGTCACGTACTAGGACAAAAAATTTGTTTATCGCTTCCTGGTTTTTAATAGTTATTTAACTTAGACCAGTTCATAATCTCAACAATCTATTTAAATTATTGTTTATTTAAAAAACGCTTAAGAGTCTCCTTGATTTTTTCAATGATCTTTGTATTTAAAATTATATTATATATTTTATAGCATTTTTATTATTGAAGTGGTTCTATGTAAAATAAGGGTAAATATCCTTTTGTTTGAATAATTCTATCTTTGCTCTCATATGTACATTTCATATTCCAAGTTTTTATCAAATATTTTGCCTTTCTGGATGCCTTTTCGTCGTTATTCTATAATAAAGCATTCAGTCAGACACTTGTTCATAATCAACATAGAGTATAACAAAACTTTACACCGAAAGAAGTTCCCATACCACATTGAGACAACTAGATAAAGCCAACAAGAATCGAAATAATTAACTATAAATGATAATAAAAAAGTCCTATCTTTAAGAATATAGTTATGAAGAGGTATACACGAAAGAATTCTGGAACTCCAAGATCTACTGAAGAATAAAAGTGAATTCATCCGCACCATTATGACCGATTTTTGTCTCATCTCACCTAACATCTCCATTCATTAATCACAGTCATCACCGGATTCTAGCCAGACCGCTTGCAATACTTCTAAGACACTTGTGATAAAAATTCTGCAGTCAATCCACGTTTTTTACTGTCATCACATACTGTCACATTGTTAAAATAATTACGGACCAGATGAACTGAATGTTCTCCATCAGTTATAAAGAAACATATGGTCTATCATGAGTATGTAAAGTAATTATTATGTCCCACTGTCCTAGATTCAATAAATACTAACCTTAAACCTAGCAATTATGCAGTTGACTTTTTATAACATTGTTAAGAATGCTAATCCCCAGAAATCACTTGGTAAGCGTCTCATTTTTGTGACTTCATTTTGGAAACTTGAATTCCTTATTTTCACTAAAAAAGCGCCCATTTTTACCTTCAGTTTGTATTTCCCACGTAGAAGGACTTTAAATGTCATTAGTTCGTGCTTCCGATTGCTTATGGTGAATACATTTCCATAATCTGAATTCGATCTTCTCCCTCTAGTTAGTAGGGCTTAGGTGCAGTGGAATAGTTTAGCTTTTCATGTTGTTATGTTGCTGAATTTCGTTCCGTTCGCCGGTTTAAGGTGATACCGTAATCTGTTCAAATGTAACAAGCATATTCACTTAAATAAGTATATATATATATATATATATATATATATATATATATATATACTACAAATTACTCAATGTCTATGTTTACATTCATTTACAAAGTTCTAATGTAAATATATCTCCCCTTACTAAATCATACATGACTTAGGATATTACGGGAAAATTGAAACGGATAATAACATAATAATATTTAAATGCATATCATCTTCATTGTAACCGTTTTTTAATTTTTCCATATGAAGGTTAAGTAATCAATCACTGCTAGTCCAGTCATTAATGTGTATTTATCTCTCTTAACATACTCTTTTTGAATATGTCACTTACATTAGAAATAGCTGCCTAATTTCGATAGATATTTTATGGTGCATCAAGAAGAATTATGTTTTCTATATTACATATAATTCTAAACAAAAGTAGTTGCTTGTCAAATAACATACTATTACGTAGTATGTGTATTATTCTGTGTAATTAGATGAGAACAAGTTACTTGAATTTGTCAATATGTATTGTACTGCATGTAGTTCCTCTTGAGTAACTACCGGTCTGGTCCCAAGCCCAGGTAAAGGATGAGGATTAGATATAAGGTCAGCAACCTCATCCCGTAGAAAACAATCTAAAAATAAGCACCGATTGCCAAGTGTTTAATAATCTTATTACAAGTAAATTGTTACATATCTGTTTATATTACTCTTGTATTCTATTTTCTACTCTCTTTTATCTCTTTTATAAAAACATAGGACAACAGAAACAACAAACTGGTAACAATAGCTCTTCTTCAACCACTTCAACTGTCAATCCGCCGCTTACAACTTGTTCAATAATAACCACAACAGCCAATGTCATTAGTAGTAATAGTAGCACTACTACTACTACTTCTAATACTACTACCACAGTCATCACTAATACTTCTGTTACTGGTTCCAATACAAATACAATATCACTTTCTTGTCAGTCTGCTTCCACCAATAATAATAAACAGTCTCCTTCTAGTAACTTAACGCATTGTATTCATGAAAAGCTTCCCTCCAGTAGTAGTAATAGTAGTGGTAGTAGCACTACCACGACGATGACGACTACATCTCATCAGCATTATAATTCAGAACAGGATATAATGAATGCATCCTACTTAACATTTGCTCCAAATCAAGAAATTAAACTAACTGGATCAATTGTTACTTCTACTACTGCTGCCGTTCCACCACCACCATAGCGACTTCGACCGATTAAATATCCCTTCATATTACTCATAAAAAGTCGGTAGATATGAATGCAATCTATCATTTTTTTGGGTTGATTGGTTGGTTGGTTTGAAATCTTCACAATATTATAGAGTGACAGTGATATTATTGTTAGTGATTGTGTAATTTGTTTCTTTATACATTTATCTGCCTAATTCATTCACTTTGTTGGGTTTTCTCTCTCTTATTTATCTTATATTATATTCCTTATTTCTACGGAAACAAATATATATATATATATATATATATATATATATATATATATATATATATATAAGCTATCGATCATTCTATCTTCCTTTTTTATCCCCGTCAATGTCATCTACCTTATTCCTAAGCATAAATAATAACACACATTGGTGAAATTCTCTTGAATCAATCTCAACATAATATGCTGTTATTATTTAATTTTTTTTGTTTTATTTTTGATTCATTAAAACACCATGAAGCTTTTATCATGTTCAAGTATCAATAGTTATCATTAAATTGTTTGTGTAAATAATAATAATAATACCAGTAGTAACTGTTGTTGTTGTTGTAATAATAATAATGGTGATAACGACAATGATCGCCTTTCTTCATCGAAACTAATACACATAGAAAAATACAAAAGCAAGAATGTAATGTTTAATGATTATGTTCACATACTCTCTTAAATTGGTATTATTAAGCTGATAATACTGTTTATGTGTATGTTATTTACAAGATACTTTTCAGCACTCAAATACATCACACATACAAGTTTCCTTGTTTGTTTTAATAAAATACAGTTTCAATTTGAAAAGAACAAGAAAACTGATCAATCTGTGTATGTTACTCTACTTGGTAATGACGATAGTCTCTTAGAGTTATCCTAACTTGATCAAAACAAATCACTTGCTTTTTCTTCTGGATTATATTTATTCTAAAATGATAAAAATGTTAAGCACAAGATATGAATAGAACAATTATTTCCTCCATGAGGATTTTTTTTTCCTTCTTTCTTTTGTCTGATGGTCATTACTTTGGCAGCAGTTCTTTTGTGTATGTGAAGTCTTGTGAAGTAATATTAATGATAATAATAATAACTACTTTCTTTACATAATTCATAATAATAATACTATCAATTACATTCATGAATGTAATCATTTGTTTTATAGCAAAGTGAAAATTGATAGAAGGATCTTCGTATATATATATATATATATATATATATATATATATATATATATATATATATATATAAACGCTAATCTTTGAAGTCCTTAATATTTATTCTCTTGTATTTATTTCAACTGCTGATTATAACTTGCTTCTATTATACATTTACTATTTTCTTCTAGACATTATTTACTCTAATATAAGATGATGTTAATACAACAACAACAAGAATAACAATAATAGTCAGTTCATCCGTTATTGTTATTGTTGTTGTTGTTTCAATGATAGTAATTTGTTTTCTATTAAATAAATAAAAAGCACATTTCATAAAGTAAAATATAAGGCCAATAAAATGATGTATGAGTATATGATTGATTGAATTATCTTATATTCAATACAATTTAATTGTTTTTATTTACATTTATTATTACTTTTAATTGTCATGAATATTAATTTACCAATTTATCATTGTGTAATACCAACTATTTCATTGTTTTATTGTTTGAAAAACATGAACTGGCATTCCTTTATATCATGTGTTGCTTTGTAAAGATAAATTTCCTATTCTATTATTATTATTATTATTATTATTATTATTATAAGTAGTATTATTACTTTATTCTTCTTCCTCTTCTTCTGTTTTTCCTTCTAATATTCTCTTCTATTTATATTTTAGTTATAAAATAAAAGTATACAGGTTTATCATTCAACAATGATCTTACTCGGTGTATTCTTCTTCTTCTCTATAGGCTAAATTCTCTTTTCTTTCTTTCTTTTTTGTTTTATACACATAATTCTGACTATTGTATTTATACATAAACTAATAAATTACAAGTGTATTCCTTCAAATAACAATAGATAGATGTGATGTTGCCCCCCCCCTTTACATAAAACATACATACACGCGTGCACTCACGCACACACACATACAAACAATCATATACATGTTTTGTCAAATACAATTGATTTAATTATTTTGTTGTTATAATTGTGCCTTTCTCTTAAATAAATAAATAAATCAAACTTAATACCCCCACTGAAAAGTGCTTGATTGATGTACATGTAAATGTTCTCTAACTAGACACATTTCTCTTCTTCTGTAAAGTGTTATTTCTTCTTTTTTTTCAAAGAAAAATAAAAGGTTTTGCTTATGTATATCCATTTCAATAAAGAGATAGTCAATCTAATCTATTTTTAATGTTCATAGGTAGCGTTCGAAATGAATGAATGATCAATCCCTTCTTTATATATATATATATATATATATATATATATATATATATATATATATCCCATCATTATTCATTAAAGCAATATAATTGAGTTATAGTATTTCATATTCATTGTTCTTATGTAATATTTTATAATAAAAAAAAGTATTCAATTCAATTGTATTTTAACGTGTATCTTCTTGTGTTTTATTCCAATAACAGCTGTCATTGGATGTCATATATATATATATATATATATATATATATATATATATATATATATATATATATATATATATATATATATATGTATATATATATATTATATATGTACATGCCTAATTTATGTTTTCAGTTGTATTTTATGCTTGTTTATTATTCATTCACTTTATATAACCATTATTAATGAAGCTTTTTAATAACAATTAAAGATTATTCACAATCATAAATCAAATTTCTATTATCTATTTGTTTTCAATTTACAGTTTTGTTTTCTTATCAATTTTTAATCATCATCATCATCAAGTTGTTGTTTGTTTTTGTTTTGTTCTTTTTTTTTGTAACGAAAGTGTTTCTTCTCCGGTGTATGCGTTGTTTTGATGTTGGCTTTTTAAAAATAAAAAGTACCTGAACTTATTTGTTTATTTTCCTAGTGTTTGTTTGTTTGTTTGTTTATATTTTTTCGGAAAAAAAAGAGGTTATTTTTCATTTGCTCACTGGTTCCTCGAATATTCTTTTTTTGCTTTTATTTATATCAATTTCATATATATATATGTTGGATAAACACGCTGTAAGGAGATTTGTACTTTCTCCGATTGTGTGTGCCTCTTTGTACATAGTAAAACTACTTTAATCTTTTGAATTTTCTTTCATTCTGTGTGTCTACAACTAGGGAACTTCTGTTGTGTGTGTGTTTTTTTTAAACATGCAGACTGACATTTTTCTTATGTTGTTAATTAAAATAGGCTCATAAATTAGGTGATTATCTTTTTTTTCTTAATTTTTATCCGTACTTCATTATTATTACTATTATAATCCTTATTCTTGATTCACTGTATTTTTGGGGCGTAGTGGGGGTGGGCGAAATTCGAAAAAAATTACTTATGAGCTATTATGTCATCTTATATTACAGCTTTTTTTCGCACGTGATCGAGTTGCCTATCTTTTGCTGCCTATTTCTTGTTTTATTCCCATTATACTACTTATATAAATATATATATTTATATGCTTACTATTTCTATCTCTGTCTGTGGTAAGCATTGTGGAATTATGTAGGCAATTTATGCTATTATATGATTTCAAAACCATATGCTTTGTTTTTTTTTAGGTTGATTATTCGTATTACTTTTGATCAACATTTTTCTGGCTGTAGATCCCTATACATATATATATTATACAAAAAGAGTAATAGGCATATAATCACTTAATTTATTTTAAGCTTTTCAGTTTTAAAAACCTGATATAATTGAATCTTGAATGGATTATTATTACTCATGTGTACTTTATCCCTATCAACCTACCTATTATTAACATATGTTCCTTAACGTCTTGTGTACATACTTATATATATATATATGCTTTATTTGCAATTATTCCATTTCATCACATTCATTACAAAATTCACATAATAATAATATTGATGGTTACTATTATTATTATTATCATTAATTCATCTGCATTCAGATTGTAGTTGATTGTATGGGCAATATCGTGTAATGATAATAATCATGGTACGCATAAGAACTTTCATAAGAAGACAAAACCAAGCGGAACGAAGATAATAATAGAGAAGTGAATCGTTCTTTTTCTTTTGTTGTTGTTGTTGTTGAATATTTCATCTGGTAATAAAATAGTGGAAATGTAGTTTTTACCTAAGGGGGATAGTGTTTTGTTCTGTTTCTTTTTCTTGTGTTCTTTCTTTGTTTTTGTTTCTTTTTTTAAAAAAATATTCTTTCTATTTCAGTTACTGAAGAAAATACATTGTTATGCGCAAATTTACTTCTTTTTTCCTTTTTAAGCTGATGTCACTATTAGTTAAGATGTTTCTCTACAACTTACAATTAAAACGGGATAGGATATTGGCTAACAATCAAATCCAAGATATACATTCTCTAGTCCTAGCTGGATAGCTGTACCTATGTCATTCCAGTTTGTCAATTTCTCTCCAGTATTTGAACCCGCTATATTTCGCTTAAAACTTTCCACGTGTTATTTATTCTAGCTACTGGATCCAAATGACCACTGGTTTATGTGATCGGAATGATTATATTGCTTTTGTTTTGTTTGAATACCTCTTACTACTATCGAGTTGTTCAAGTAACATCATTGGCCTTCACACTCGTTGTTGCCCAAAACCAAGTGAAAAAAATCACTTGGTGAGCCGATCAGAAGTAGATAAACGAAAAGATCGTTTGATGATAATTCAGAATGACCTGAAGGAGAATTGCATATCATCGCTCAGGGGATGTATTGTTTTTTTTTAAAGAACAGAAGTGTATATATAAGTATTCATGCATCCTATTTAGTAGCCCTATAAATTCTTCCACTCTTGTCTTCTCGCTCAATACGTTAGTTTCTTGGTTATTGCGTAGCACGTTTTATATAACAATCAAATCTCGAACACCGTCCACAATAACAGTGAGTTGATCAGATGTGGTAGAGTATTTATTATTAGTGTAGATTTCACATACACTTGTTAATACCTACTAGCTATTAAACGATATTGAGTGTGTTGCCATTACTCATTAATTATTTCCGACTACTGAACAATAATATCTCGGGTGGAAGAAGTTCTAATTTATAAGACTACTTAATGTGTTTTTGTATTAAAAAACGCCTGCACAGTAAGATGGATGAATAAGGAGTATCTGGGACCAATATAAAGGTATAAACTAGCAAAACAAGGACAGTATTCCTACAACTTAAGAGTATACGAAACTCTAAATTACTATCAGCCAACACTAAAGTCTGGATTTTCAATGTCAAGTCAGTTTTATTGTACATAGCTGAATTTTGTAGAACTATCAAAAAGATACAGGTGTTTGTAAACAGCTGTCTACGCAAGGTTCTCTAGAATATCTGTTTTATTGGTTAACAATTTCCCTTATTTCTTCTCATATATGTGTGCTAATGTGGTTTTGCCGACATGCCATTTCTAATGGGTTGACACATGTTAAAAAGAAACATCAAACTTGTACTAGAACGATTCCTAATAGATCCTGGATAAATTGGTGGGGATATCACACCTAGGTCAAGTTGCTGTGAATTTTGTCTTAATAGGCTGCCCTTCTAGTTGCCTATCTCACGCACGAGTAAGACCTACTCCATGTAATATTGACGTATCCTTAATTTGAGTATCGATCGACACATAGCCTTCTACTTGAGCAATCAGCAGAGGTTCGAAATTCAGCTCGAAGTAACTATCACAGTCACGGGGAAACTAGCATACAAGGACACACACACAAAGAGCTTATGACAGAAAATCCTAGAAACTACACAATCCAATGTCAAATGATTACGGAAAATTTTCATGTGTTAAACGTTCTGAACATCAGCCATTCCGTTATGATTGCTTTCAACATTTCCATCAATGAAACACTTTCATAAAACTGGGTCTGTTACACTTAGAAAGAGTACGTAGTCACACACCTTAACCCTTGTCACAAGTGGATTATTTACAAATTAGGTCCATATGACGATATGTAGAGCATGTTTGATGACACTTATCAGAGTTATAAATTAATTCATGCTCAAATTAGAGGGTTCGGTTTCACTCTAAAACTTCAGAACTAAACGACATTTTAGACAATAATTTCATTTTTAACTACGCGACCATTTAACTGCTAATATAAGTATGTTCAAGCAATTTGTTCAGATTCCTCAGGGTTTGTGCATCACGTATAATAACGTTTCTATCGATATTATGGAGTTACAACTTGAAAATTCACGAACATTATAGAAGTTTCAAATCATTGACCATTTAGACGCCGAATATTTTTCAAGTAGAAATCAATTTACTTTCCCTCATTTATAACGATGGTGTCAATTATAGTGAGTTGCTAACTATGAGAAGCACCGAGCGGAATTCCAAATGCAAATCGCGTTAGCGGATTATGTGACGTGACATTCAGTCTCTTTTTTAATGACAAGTTATGTACATCCACGCCATTTAATGATGAAAAATGTTTTCATCTAAGTGATCACTTGCATGAGCTAAGATGACTCTTTGTTTCTTAGCTTTGAAAGAAAGTTATTTTTAGGGTCCAGCCAACAGTTCAGTGAACAATGTGTGTACTAATGCTGTCAATAGATATAAATAGTATGCATCATCATTCGAAAACTCCGCCTGTAGACCCCTGGGGCTACTGTCTGTCTCAAGACGGATAGAGAAGGAGGGTTGAGCATTTGGTTAGTGACCCAATCCCGTTCAAAACTAACTCGCTAAAAGAACGCCAACCAGGAAGTGAAATACTTGGCTGCAGAAGGTTAATAATATTAAAGAAAAGAGAACGAGAATAGTGAATGGTTGCTGTGGAAATAAAGAAACTGTGAAATATAAAACGATTGATTGATATTTGCAAAGGGAACAGTCAAGTTTGGAACAATTGATTCTCGCTTTGCAAATTAAGTATTTACTATATCGTTCTCAGATTTTACGAAGATAATCTGTAATTTCTTATTCAAATACATTCGATTGCCCTCATTTGTGTTCTCCTTCACTACAAAGATCCCCATAGTAACAGTTAATAAAACTAATTCGAGGTATTAGGGATTTCATTGTTTTTAAAGTAAGTTAGGCAGAGATATTCCTAATAAGATATCATCCAATATTCCTTAGTAAGCCATATGTTGCTGAATCAAGAATACTTTTTCACATTATACATCTCAAGTGCTAGGATTTGATCAAAACCGTGGAGTTTCATTATTGTACCTTGTTTTAATCAATCGACGTTCTACAACCCAATAATAAATTGTAGTCATGAATTTTATACAGTGCATGTATCACTTTCTGACTGAGCTTAACGAAACAAATACATGTGACAGGTAAATTTCTCAATAAAAAGATGTGTTGTATCAACGGACTGGATAGTTGATATAAACTTTTTCAAAAAAAAATTCACTGAATTTAGTCTAACTTTGTTTCCAACTCACCAAAATTTCTTCTTTTAAAATGTGTTACTACTCTTAAAAATACTGTCTGTTAAGAAACCTGTCATCCATTGAATATCATTGTGTTTAACAATGGTTCATACAAATAAGATCCGTCAACCATCCAACTGACTGAAACGCAAAGTAGAACCTTTGTAACTTTTCTCGTTCATATTTATGATTATTATTATTGTTAGTACCATGAATGATCCCTGAACACATCAGAAATTCTCTTCATCTGTTCTTTTCCTTCTAAACATATTTTTATTCCCAAACATACAAAGTCTATAACTTGTAGTGACCTACTTTTGTCAACAGAACGCGATTGGTTCGATGAAAACAATTATTATCATAACCAATTGTACCAGTGACTGTTTTATTGTGCTCGTTTGTTTAACTGTGCTAATGACAGCCATTATACTTACTCTCCCGTTGACTTTGAACTTGTACGAATCCGGTTACACTCAGTAACCACACTTGTACTCCTTTGGCACGATCTCGGTATTCTTTCGATACCACGAGATCGCCAACAAATACATCTCGACTACAGCCATCATCTGTCTTCTGATTTTTGGCCTACGGGGATCTTATTGGTCTATTGGCACGTAGTCTGGTAGCGGTGTTCATAGTCAAGCTCAACTCGACACCACGCTACAATTGGTGAGCCAAATATTGGAACACGCCTCAACCTCGGTCAAATCTTCCAAAGAAGGCAATTCGGTGAGTCTATTGTTTTATCTATCCACGTCTGTCATATATTTTCATACTAATTTTTAATATATAATATATTTGACATGACGGATAACGATAAGAATAGTATTAATATAATAGACTCCAATGTACGCGTACCGAATCCTCGGCACTCTTTATTCGCGTGACGAGAAATTCCACGCTTTATTCGAGAAATTCCCCAGAATAACTAAACCACTCGAGGAGATTTCATCGGTGACCAATCGTGTGGTACACCACATAGTCACCCGCGGACCACCAGTCACGGCAAGACCACGCCGACTGGCACCAAACAAATTAGCCTTCGCTAAACGTGAGTTTGACAATTTACTATCTTCTGGTATTATTCGTCCTTCTCACAGTCCTTGGGCCTCTCCTTTACACATGGTGCGCAAAAAGGATGGGGTTAGTTGGAGACCATGCGGCGACTACCGAGCATTAAACGTAGTTACGCGCTTTTATAGTTACCCCATCCCCCACATACACGACATCACGGCATCGCTCAAGGGCACGACGATCTTTTCTAAAATCGATCTGGTACGAGCATATCACCAGATCCCAGTCGCTCTTGAAGACATCGAAAAAACTGATATCACGACTCCTTTCGGTTTGTTTGAGTTCCTACGAATGCCATTTGGATTACGAGACTTGGATTTTGTTCACGCATCATCAAATGTAGATGAACATTATCAACACCTTACGCTATTATTCCAACGTCTTTCGGATAATGGAATAATAGTCAACCCAGAGAAATGTGAATTGGGTAAATCAGAAATAATATTTCTGGGTCACATCATCAGACAAGAGGGTATTCTGCCTTGCGAGGACAAAATTCGAGCAATCAAGGAGTACAACGTGCCGTCCTCAATCAAAGAACTGAAGGCTTTTCTCGGTTTGGTTAACTTCTACCGACGTTTCATCCCTCACGCGGCAGAACGGTTACGACCATTAACCGATTTACTACGCGGTAATCCACGCAAATTAGAATTGAACGATACCGCACGTACTGCATTCTCAGAGATCAAAACGGCTCTCGCTGAAGTTACACTTCTCTCTCATCCTGACCCATCAGCCACGCTTAGTATAGCGGTTGATGCATCGGATTTTGCCATAGGAGCCGTTATGCAACAGAATATCTCCGGTAGTTGGCAACCCCTTGAATTTTTCTCACGACGCCTTACTCCCACGGAGACGAGATATAGCGCTTTTGGTCGCGAGCTGCTTGCAGCCTACTGCGCCATCAAACATTTCCGGCACGCAGTAGAAGGACGCCAATTCATTTTATTCACCGACCATAAGCCCTTAACGTATGCCCTGCATACCAAGTCTGACCGCTACTCACCACGAGAGTGCAGACATTTGGACTATATCTCCCAGTTCACGACAGACCTTCGTCACATTAAAGGCGAGTCGAACTATGTTGCCGATGCTCTTTCACGTATCCAGACGAATGCAGTTACCTTACCGGTGCTCGATCTTCCTGCTATGGCCGCCGCACAAACAAACGATCCTGTCTGTACAGAAGCACCACAATCTTCGTCCCTTCAGTGTCAGGAAGTACCCCTAGCTACTAGCTCAGGTACTATCCTATGTGATATTTCTACCGGTCTTCCTCGACCCATCGTACCCTCTACCTATCGCCGTCTCGTCTTCGATGCCCTTCATGGATTGTCTCATCCAGGTATCGCAGCCACATTACGTCTCATCGCTGCACGATACGTCTGGCCGTCCATGAATAAAGATGTTCGTATGTGGGTAAAGCAATGCTTACAGTGTCAACGATCAAAAGTGCACAGGCACGTAGCTGCCCCCATTGGCACGTTCGCTACGCCTGATACTCGCTTTGATCACGTTCATATAGACATTGTAGGACGATTGCCACCATCGCATGGGTATGATCACATACTCACGTGCATTGACCGTTTTACAAGATGGCCCGAAGCTATTCCCAACACGTCTATCACGGCGGAGACAGTTGCTCACCGCTTCGTAGAACAATGGATAGCATTGTACGGTTGTCCCTCGACTGTCACGACTGACCGAGGACAACAATTTGAGTCCGCATTATTCTCCTCACTGACCAGACTGCTTGGTACGGAACGCATACGCACTACCGCCTACCATCCAGCATCGAATGGTTTAGTCGAACGGTTTCATCGCCAACTTAAAAGTGCTCTCCGAGCACACGAAAACGACAATTGGTACGAAACCTTACCGCTCGTTCTCTTAGGCATCAGAACGAGTTTGAAGGCAGATATCCAATGTTCCGCCGCTGAACTTGTATACGGCACGACATTGCGTCTGCCTGGGGAATTCTTTACACCACGGAGCAGTAATGATTTCGGTAAATCAGACTACGTCCATCGACTGTCTGCATTTATGCGAACGCTGTCTCCGGTGTCAACTCGAATACAACATCGACAGGTCGCTCTCCCTCGAGAGTTATCTACCTGTTCACATGTTTTCATACGAGTAGATTCGGTACGCAAACCTTTGCAACAGCCTTACGAAGGCCCTTTTCACGTGATCTCTCGTCACGAAAAGACCTGCAAGGTTGATCGACACGGCCGCGTCGAGATCGTCAGCATTGATCGTCTCAAACCAGCACACGTCGATGACAGTGCCCTACCCGATAACTTGAGACTCAGTGCTAGACCTACCAAACCTTCTAGCGGGATTTCAACGTCTACCTCGGATCCCACGCTAGATACATCAGAGACCTCGTTCTCACGTCCCGGCCAACAGCACGCGTCATCTGCACCATCTACGGACGAGACTTCCGTCTCACGTCCAGATCGGCAGACCACGCCGCCCTTGACCTCGGATGAGATCGCAGGTTCACGAAGTACGAACGAGACTACCGTCTCACGTTCCGGTCGCCGAGTACGATTACCCGTACGCTTTCGCGACTAACCGCACAGTCAATAACGGATACGGTGTAGGATTATTCCTATACTACACGCATGCTACACTTTTCTTTTTTTTTATTTTTTTTTGTATCCTGGGCCCACGCCTCCGACCATCGCCCGTTTGATAACGTCAACGTTGGCAAAAGCTGGTTTGGCCACCCATGCTCTAGTCAACGCACTCAGTCGATTATCTGGTCTCGAATTCGCCTGGCATACGCTTGGTCGTTATGGTCGCGTCCGGTTTCTCGGCTCAACGTGGTTTCGTCCTACGTCTGCAGCGTTTTCTGGTCCGCATCCCTACGAACGCAATCATCAGATCCTGGATACAAACCACTCTGGTGTGGTATGCTAATTCGACCAACAAATACAGCACACTTCTCCTGGTACCGTTCTGCGCAAAAGACCTTCGTTGGCAACTCGAGGATCAACGATCACTTCCTGTTCCGCCAATTTCCTTCGTCCTACAACCGCACTTCTGCCGAGCAGTCCCACGAATCAAACCGCTAACTATCGAAAGTGTAAACCCTTTCTAGCGGGGGGCTCCTGTAGTGACCTACTTTTGTCAACAGAACGCGATTGGTTCAATGAAAACAATTATTATCATAACCAATTGTACCAGTGACTGTTTTATTGTGCTCGTTTGTTTAACTGTGCTAATAACAGCCATTTTAGTCTTCCATTGTATTCCATTGCTTTTACGCGGTTTTCAACTACGCACGTATCTTTTCTTGCCGATCGCACCTGTACTCCTTTGGCACGATCTCGGTATTCTTTCGATACCACGAGATTGCCAACAAATATATTATGACTACTATTATCATCTGCCTTCTAATTTTTGACCTACCGGAATCTTATTGGTCTATTGGCACGTATTCTGGTAGCGGTGTTCATAGTCAAGCTCAACTCGAC
Organism: Schistosoma spindalis; assembly: GCA_946903255.1. Taxonomy (NCBI): domain Eukaryota; kingdom Metazoa; phylum Platyhelminthes; class Trematoda; order Strigeidida; family Schistosomatidae; genus Schistosoma; species Schistosoma spindalis. The sequence goes on from OX336423.1 coordinate 14,294,006, forward strand.
ACCACGCTACACATTCATTGAAAAAGAGGCATATGGCTTATTAAAAATTTTGGCTTCTTTGGAAAAGCTCATTTCTCTTCCTTATACAACTCTCAGAGAACTACTTCTAGACTATGCAAAGTATACAAATTTCGAATGCGATAAAGGGAGATTTCGTAAAATAATTTATGAGGATATAAAAAATTCCACTATATTACGTCACCCCATCCCAGTGCATACTCAAGGTTGTGCAGTTCACGAAGATGGGCACAAGTTTAGTCAATGTTTTTCTTGTGGCAAGTTCCACCCTTTTAATTCATGCAAATTTCGTAATTGCAAGTGCTTTAATTTTGGTGATGTTGAACATATTCAGTCAGTTTGTAATACTACTGTTCATCTTGCTGCAAGTAATATTAAATCTTGTGATTCTGATTCTATTAATCTGAATATTTATAATGATCATGTAACTTTATCGACGATTCAAAAGACAGTTTAGAGTCATGTAGCAGTTCAGAGTTAAATGAAACTCAGAATCCTTGCGAGAAAACAATTTCCAATGAATCAACATATCAGATTTCTCATGTAATTGTACTAGATATGATTTTTCCTAATGATTCACATATTTCTGATGAAATTTCTTACAAATCTGATGAGAATATTTCGGATGAACCTAATCATGATCGAAAATCTGATGTCGTTTTGATTGATGCTGATTTTTCTAGTGATCGTTTACTCTGCAATGACATTCTTAATAAATTTGAGCAAACTATTTTAGAAGAATCAAATCTTGATGTCATATCAAATATTATTTGTCCTCATGATGTATTTGTTTCTTGTGAGAAACTTGTTCAGTGCGAAGCACGAGTAATAAGTGAGATCGATTCTGATTACAATTCAGATAATTCCATATCAACTGTTGTTTGTCCTTATCATAAATTCACTTCCAATGTTTACTCTAGTCATATTGAGAAAGATGTTTTAAATGAAGCCACATTATTCATAACTTGAGGATATGATGATCCGACATTATTTCGTGGGGGAGGATAGTCTATGGTTCATATTCTAGGTAGTAATTTCAGTATTCAACCGGCATGGTGATCGTTCACAACCCCAGAAATCAAGTGAGTCTGTTCCAATTTTGGTTGTTAATTCTAATACTAATGAGTGCATCCTAGATAATGCAGAGTCTTTATACAATACACTGTCGGACAGACACAGGATGAACTTAAGAAGAAGACGTGCAATCAATTACAGACACCTGGACTCCAATTTAAGCTGTGGCGGATGTGGTGTTTGAATGAACTAATGACTCGTTTGTACTTGTTGAATGTTTGATTTCGAATTCTAAATACAGTACATTCGTTAGTGCTTGTGTAGTACTTCTTGATTCAATTGCGTTATCCCTGGGATTCTTAGTTCATACTATAATTCAATTAATTCACATTATCATAATAGCTCTGGATCATAAGCTTATACATTAATGTCAACGACCACAAAAAATTTCATCCTTACGACCTACTTGGCGTTAAACGGTGCACAATGTTCTTAGTACAACAAGAGCCGACAATACCGCAAAGTGAACAGGCAACACAACACATGATTTATAGCCAATACTGTGACCAGACTACAGTAGACGATAAAAGCTCAATTTGATTCCACGAAGCAGAAAACACATCGAAACTATGTATCTGACATGATAAAAGATATATTGTAGAGTCATCACATATAAACAAAACGTATGAGACACCAATATGTCAGAAACAGATGAAACAGCATTTCGCTAAGACAAAAAAAATGATAAGTATTTTATCGTTTTGTAACTGTAGCTCTGTGAACCCTGAGGGCACGGTCAATGGATTTTCGCAGACCCTCATTCATTCTTCAATCGTGTGTAATGTAGAAGACAATCATAAGGCTGTCATTTTTATCTGCCACATGTGACAAAACTTTTGAAGTCTATTAATCCATACCTGAAAACAAACATGGTTGGTTTATCGTCGCTGAACACAAGAGGCTTCTACTCTATGTGCATTTATTCGAAACCACAATATACTACGTTTCACAATTCGTCACCTATTATCATCATCGGTCTTGCTATATGCTGACGATGTCAAGATATGGAGAACAATACGATGTAAGGGTGACAGTTTAGAGCTCTAAATGACCCGAAGAAACTTTCTGAATGGTCTCATACCTGGCAGCTGCTGATAAATACCTCCAAGTGTGTTGTGATGCATATCGGTCATCAAGGTACAGATACATACACGATGAATAACACTGAGCTACCTGTTTTCCAGACACATAATGACTTTAGAGTCATCGTTAGACAAGATCTAAAGACTACTCCACACTGCCGTGCAATAGCCGCCAAAGGTTTTAGAACTTTATGGTCAATACGTAAGGCTTTTACTCATGTCGACGCTCTAAAGTTTTTGACTTTGTTTACAGTGTTCGTACATCCTAAACTTCAGTACTGCATACAAGTGGCTAGCCCTGCTTAAAAAAAGATAGTGAGCTTTTGGAAAAAACCCGGGGAACAGCAACTAAACTGATTCCCGGAATAGCGAGGCTTCCGTATGATGCTCGACTGGCCAAGCTAAACGTATTCGAATCTATCTAAAAGGACAGTGGTATTGTTTCTCGTTGAGTTAATTAACTGTTTTGATCGTAAATTACGCATCAAAACTACTGTTTACACTTTAGTTGAATCTACTCCAGTTAAAGTGATATTGTATTGATTGTTTAGATTCTGCTTTTGTGTAATTATTGCACCAAAGCATACTTGGTCGACTTTTACTTGATAATTTAGTCAAGGTTTTAGCATTTTTTTACATATCCTCTTTTTATCACCATTGTATTTGGTTTTCAAGGTGGCCAAATCGGCTCATAAATGTGGACAACCATGTTGCTTATTCCCCGTGCAGGAAGGGATGCAATGTGATGAGTGTAAGAAGTGGTTCCACAAGATGTGCACCCGACTAAGCCCCGCTGCATATAAAAGGTGCTCGAAGCCCAGCCCTCATTGGCTTTGTAGTTTTTGTTGCTCAAACAAAACAACACTCATCCAGGAAGCCATTAGCCTCCTGGTGTTGGCTAATAAGAAGGTTGGCGAGGGCTGCACTGACAATATTGGTGCTGATAGCGAAGATCGCGTTAGTGTCGTAAGTGCTGTCACGGCGCAAGTCAGACATCTAACTGCGCAACCCTAGATCAAAATTTTTACCTCGAAACAATCAATGAGTGACACCTCATTAGATATTGGTGGCCATGTTGCTACAGCAGCAACTGGTGATCCAGATAAAACAATTATTGTCCCGAGCAGTTCCGATGTAGATGCTACGGCTGACGGAATATGGATGACGTGTAAACGCAGAAGAGTAGGAAAGACAGTTAAAAGTAAGGACCGTTTACTTGATAAGTCTTTGGTGGACTCTCAGACCACTCCGCCAAAGTCCCAAAGTAAAGCCTCGTCAAACATTGTTGTGAGTCACTCACTCGACTCCAATGACTCTGTTACAATAAAAACTAATCGTAAGTTACCAGTAGTTAATATACAGGATGTTAGGTCACGATCGATAGCTGTAAACATGATTCCTAAAGAAACTAAACCATTCCCTAGCTTAATTATTTGGAATCTAGAGGAGTCGATAGACAACGATCCTGCTAAGAGACATGCACATGATCTGAAGTTAGTAGAATCCGTGGTAAGAAACTTACTACCTGAAGAGGTTTCAGGAGTACATATCACGAAAGTGATACGACTCGGTAAATGGGTTGGAGGCGAGACCCAACCAAGAAGGATCTTGAAGCTGGTTCTAGGGAGTTTTGAAGAAAGAGACATATTATTGAAAAACGCACAAAAAATTCGTGATTCAAATATTCGTATCCGACCAGATTGGCCGCTTGAGGATCGAATCAAGTGGAAGAATGCTCTTACGGAGCTAAGAACTCGCAAGTTAAATGGCGAAACTAACCTTACCATTAAGGGTTTTCGGGTAGTCAGGTCCTGGAAGCCAATGCTTCCGAGGCCTTAAGTGTGTGCTACACGAACGCCCGTAGTCTTAGGAATAAAACGTCCGAGCTAAGTCTGATGGTGGATGAATTAAGTCCCGATATAATTGTCATTACAGAAACTTGGTTCACCGTAGATATAGAATGTTCTCCCATCATTGCAGGCTATATCTGTATTAGAAGTGATAGAGTTTTAAGCCGCAAGGGGGGAGGCATAATGTTATACATTAGGGACCACTTTCGTATACAATCAATCATATCGGAGGCTCATGTTAGTGAAACATGTGAGGTAGCATGTTGTAAGATTAAATCTAGAAATGGGTTAGTGACTATAGGCGGAATATACCGTAGTCCGTGTTGTCTTGCTGACGACTTTATCTTAAGACACATCTGTTCTTGGAGTATGGCAGAATGTTGCCTCATCATTGGGGACTTCAACGCTCCGGACATCAACTGGATAGAGCTTACAGCCCCAGGTGGAGGTTTTGATAGCGAACTTTTATCAAGACTTATTCAGTGTGCACTTGTCCAATGTATCACTGAACCGACACATATTGATCTGAAACGTGATCCGTCACTGCTGGACCTCGCCCTTACCCACCACTGTGAGGACGTCTTTGGTATTCAGCACCTTCCTCCACTAGTGAACAGTGATCACGTTGTACTTCACTTTAAGTTTAGGACACATGGTATACGATTTGTATCTGCTCCACCCTGTCCCAATATCTGGCGGGCTAATATTCCGGCAATCAGAGACTGTGCGATCTCTACTGATTGGTCGGTTGACGCAGATGGATCGATCGAAGACGAATGGATTAAGTTTAAGGCTACATTCGAGTCCGTAACGTCGCCGTTTATCCCATGGTCAGCACGTAAGCTATCGCATTGCCCTCCATGGATTAATAAGGAAACCCGTAAGCTGTTAAAGCGTAGGAAACACTTCTGGGACTTATTCTTGTTGACAGGTCATGCATCTTTTAAGCGTGAGTACCAAAAACTCCGGAATATTTGTAAGAAAACAATAGCTAAATCCCGTATTACTTACGAACGACAGTTGGTATATGATAGCCGTACTTGTCCAAAACGATTGTTTTCGTATGTTAAGCGGCAAATAAAACGTAGTGATAGTATTCCCCCATTATTGTTACACGATAATTCAGTTTTACAAGCTGAATCAGATCGAGCAAAAGCTGAGACATTTTCAAACGACTTTAGCGAAGTCTACTCTACGTTTATTGTAACAAATACTTGTCCCAATTACGCCGAGATACCAGCCATTGAATCTGTACAGGTGACTGAAGAAACTGTCCTTCCGTTAATAATTAACCTCAAACCTTGTAAGATACCGGGTTCTGACGGGTTACATCCACGATTGCTGTCATCTCTTGCAGACATTATTTCAAAACCGCTCGCGACACTCTTTAACATGTCCCTTTCACTCGCTCAACTAACTAGGGATTGGAAAGATGCTATTGTCAGTCCTATATTTAAGGATGGTCAGAGACACATCGTATCTAACTACCGACCTGTCAGTCTGACTAGCATTGTCGTTAAGTTACTTGAAAAGATAATTCGGGTTAGGTTGCTAAGCCACATAGATTCACACAATCTGTCAGCTCCTGAGAAACATGGATTTCGTGATAAGCGTTCATGCTTGACTAACTTACTTATTGCGAGAGAGGATTGGACAGCAGCCTTAGATGAAGGTCTGTCTGTCGATGTTATATTCATAGATTTTAGCAAAGCATTTGATAAGGTTTCACACTCAGGTCTTATGCAGAAGCTCACAAGCTTCGGAATAATAGGTACTGTACAGGAGTGGATAGGAAACTTCTTACGTGACCGCAGACAGAGAGTGAGGGTCAATTGAACGCTATCCGATTGGAAGCCGGTCAAAAGTGGTGCACCCCAAGGCACCATATTAGGCCCTCTGCTATTCCTTCTCTACGTAAATTAATTACCGCTGTTGCTTAGGTCGTCGACATTATTATTTGCGGATGATGTCAAAATATGGAGAGCAATAAGAGGTGAGGCTGATCATCTGGATCTTCAAGCTGACTTAGACTATTTAGTTAGATGGGCTCGAGATTGGGGTTTAGAAATCAATTCTAGGAAGAGTGTGCTAATGCACATCGGTCACGGCAATAGTTACCATTATACTATTGATGGCAAACCCCTTCCATGCGTTCAAGAACATAAAGACTTAGGAGTAATAATAAGTCATGATTTAAAAACAACTGCGCACTGCAACGCAGCCGCTGTCAAAGGTTTTCGTGCGTTGTGGTCACTTCGCCGAGCGTTCAAATCCTTTGACGAGGAAATGTTTCGAATTTTATATCCCACCTATGTAAGACCACATTTAGAGTACTGTATTCAAGCAGCTAGCCCATGTCTGATAAAGAATACTACCTCACTTGAGCGTGTCCAGCGTGTGGGAACGACATTAGTGAAGGGTCTTTCTAAACTCCCTTACGATGAGCGTTTAAAACGCTTAAACCTTTTCCCCTTGTCGTATCGTAGGACTCGAGGTGACCTTATACTGGCATTTCGTATCTTTAATTATGATTTGGGTGTTAATATGTCTTATCTTTTTGCTCCCTCCAGCACTAATAATCTCCGAGGTCATAGCAAGAAGGTTCATAAACCACGATCTAATAAACTCAAGGTGGGGTTCCGTTTTTCTCATCGAGTAGTCAATGATTGGAACGCTTTGCCCGATCAAGTGGTATCAGCATCATCAGTGAATATTTTCAAAGAGAAACTGGACCTTCACTGGAAGCCAACCTGTTAGGTTTAACACAGGTTCACTAACCTACTATCCTTATTACTGAAGACTGAAGACTGAAAACTGTCATACGATAGAACTAGATGCGACTTGATTACAGTTTTCAAATTGCTTGGTGATAAATTTGCACCTGATATGCCCTCATTTTTCCTGTCTTCCAAAACAGAGAGTTTACGAGGGCACTCCAAAAAATTTCACAAGCCCAGAACAAATTACTAGTCAGCTGATTATCTACTTTCCCATCGAATCATCAACGAGTGGAATTCATTACCTCAGCACGTGGTTGAAAATCCATACGTCAATTCTTTCAAAAGAAAGTTGGATCAACTGAGAAAACACCAATTTCAGGACTAATACAGGCCATCAAGCCTCCTGTCCTTTCCAAACTGAAAGTGATATTGTACAGATATTGGGCATTGGCGAAATTGGTAGCGCGAGTTATGGATCCCTCTCTGAATTATCCTCAAATCTACAAAGCTCTTAGTGTTGATGTTAAGAAGTACTGTTTGCTTATTGTGTTATAAAATTCCGTTCAAGGAAATTAAACGAGATAAATAAGTGTGACGAACAGGCTACTGACTATGGTAACAAAAATATATATAACAGTTGATTTCTTTGTGCAACCAGCTTGTGTAGCGAAAAGTTTGGCCGTCCAAGAATGTCATGAATTAGCGGCAGTCTTTTTACTGGGCAAAGCAAAGTAGGTTCAGTATTCTCGTATATCGTATAAAATTAATCAACGGGGACATACTTATCTTTGCTTAGTCCCTCAGTCAAATGTCTGAAAAAAATTTTTTGCCTTCAGATAATTAAGCTTGACTATAATCTTTAATATTTCTCACGTCACATAAGACATTTGAGTTTGACCGTTTGGTCGTTGACCTTATTGATAAATTCTCTACCCAAGAAAAGTAATTGTGCACTTGTTAGTCTGTAAGGAAGGTCGATAGTCAACTTACAAGTAATTTCTTCTGGGATTGTGAACTGTAGTGGACCCCAGCAACTAGAGATTATTGAATATACATCTATACACTAATTTAATAATAATATAACATAAAAAGTCAACAGTAACAATCTTAAGTGTCTGTGTACGAGTAAAACCAAGGTTAACAGTTTAGTTATAATACAAATGGTATATTATTGAGCAATATGATAATAAAAATCATTAAGGAATGAATGTTACTTGAAGGCTGCTCACTGGGACGACAGCTACAAATATATCCACTTGATTAATGTAGATTCCCCTGTGAATGATGGCACCGACGGCGTGACGAGAAAGACAGAGACCAATAGTATTATGTAATAGTAATCCAGGCCAAAATACCAACGTAGTGTAGGAAGGCCATGCAAAAAATTACAGGAGTAAAACCGTGACGGTTTTACGTCGGGTTCACCAGAGAACTTTTCTTGTGTCCTTATAAATTACCAGGAAAAATTAGGATACACCAGGTGCAAATTTATCACTAATTAATATTTTCAATGCGACGAAGTCACTTCTGGTCCTTCTATTTGACAGTGGAAATAGGTTTAGCTTGGCCAGTCGAGCATCAGACGACAGCTTCTGGACTTGAATGCAGCAGTACACTCCGTAGACCAACGTGTTGTGTGGCAGTGTCGTTGAAAGGCGAACGTTAGAAGTACATAAATCTTGCGAGGACTCACTATTCGACACTTCCAGTCGAGTCAAACCTTATAGCAAACTGCCATCTGATATCACAACTTCAAATGGTGTTTGGCAAGGCTCCCCAATATCCCCATTTTATTGCTAAATTTCATCATAGACCTACTAATGGGAATAACGTGCCCGTTGTCCAAATTTTCAGGTATTGATCTACCAGGTGGTCCACTTATTGACTTAGAATACGCAGGTGACATAGTCGTGTTTGGTGAAGACACTGATAAAATGCACAATCTTTTGGTAGCACTGAGCAACAATACCAGGATGTTTGGGATGCGTTCTAAGTGCGAATCGTTGCTTCAGCACTGGCCTGTGTCAACACCTGAACTAAGGATCGAGATTGAAGTTTTCAAAAACATAGACAACTCCACTTATCTTGGAAGTCCGATCAGCCCTAATGACTTGGTGTCTGACGAAACCTCTGCATGGATTCAGTAAGGCTCATTTGGCTTCTGATAATTTACGTCACCCATGTCGAAAGCAAGATATCAGTCCATCAATTACAGGACGAGTGTACGGAGCAGTAGTTCGTACTGTTCTACTTGACGGCTGAGAAACGTGACCATTAAGGGTGGAGAATACTCATAAGTTACTAGTATTTGATCACAAATATCTTAGAAATATTGCTCGCATCTTCTGGGATCACCGGGTAAGTAATAGTGAGGTTAGACGCAGGATATTAGGGATTGATGATGGTAAATCAGCTGATGGGTTGTGAATCTTCATCAACTGAGACGGTTGTGCCACGTTTTACTTATGCCAAAATTCTGTTCCACAAAACAGTTGGGCGACGTTAAAAGATGAAGTCCTGTGGTAGTCAGTGAGCGCCATGTGCACTTTTGGTTTGGAATCAGGGTTTTCCAACTCCCCTAGACAGATCCACTTACATGGTGCGAGCCCCTGCAGGACATTCTTTTTTCGTCATCTCAATTTTGTAAACAACACCCCCGTTGAAAGAAGGCAGTGATTAGGACTTCCCTGTTAGTAGCTGTATAAGCATGGTCATTTGATAGAATTTGGAGAGTGAAAGCGATCCCTCCTGACCCTCGACTTTACCAGGGTATTTGGGGGTCATGAAGCAACCAAATATATAAAACCACTTGTTTGTGAGAATATTTTCGAAACAGATATGTGATTAACTCAATCGAAGAGATTAGAATATTAGGGTCAGTACAACAGGCTTCTAGCTATCCTACAGTTACTTACTGTCTCCAAACAACCCGAACAATAATTTGAAACAGTTCTCGCGACCCTTACAGAAGTTGCAATCCTCATGTGTAGCCTGAAGGGGAGGTGGCTTTGGGACTAACTTCTGAGACCCCATATGATTGGTCTTAATCTCTGATCATTACAATTCATGTAAAAGTAGATCGGTCCCCTAACAATAACCGCTTAATAATTAGCTTAACCTATATATATATATATATATATATATATATATATATATATATATATATATATATTAGAGGGTAAGTGAATTCTGTTTGTTTTTTCTTCAGATGTGAATTTGCTGCTAAAAATCTGACTTCTGAAGCATCAACATTATTTACAGCTGCAAAATATTTTATACAAGCTGATGATAAATTAATTTCAACCAATTCTATTAATTATGAGGATAATTTAAATTGTGCGATTCTTTGTTTATTAAGAGCAGCAAGAGTAAACCATTTCATTACTTTCAACAGAAATGCATACAATAGATCTATGAATTGAATGAACTTTTCACATTAGCGACAAATGTTTACATTTATCTGGTGGATACGTTAATGGTAATTCTTTTATTGTTTTGTTTTACTTTTCAACTAAACACTTGAAATAAATCAAGTAACTCATTGTAACTGTAATGACTGACCCCTATGTCAAACTCGCATAGGCTATTCTAGTTTCTAGACAGATCGGTCTATTCGTTCTTCTGAAGCAACATCTTTACGTTCGCTTATTAATCCTGACTTTATCATGTGATCGTATGTGCGCTAATAACTTACCCTACTCATTATGTTCCTGTAACTTATTTTTCTCTGACTATAAATATCGACTCACGCTTGGTTATATTGATTTGACTCACATGCCATCTACCATCCGTTTCGTTTCACTCTGTTCTATTTGCTCCCTTCTCTGCGTTCCCCTGATTATCTGTTCATATCAATGAGTGTAGGAAATAGACTTACTTATACCTAATTGTCGTATTTAGCGTATTTAATTCCGATGTTCACCAACGCGAGTTAAGTCAATAATTATATACAAGGATTGGCGACATGTATATTTCGACAGCAATCATTCGATAACGAGCATTCATCCAATGTAGCCGAAGTCAGATTTCGGACCATCAAATATCATTCGATAAAAATAAAGCAAGTTCAGCAAAGGAATTTTTCTTTTCGATGAAATCATTTACTTATACTGTATGTACGTTTGTTTTTAGAGTTTGAAAAAATTTATCAGTCTAATGATAAATAAAAAGAATTATTATATTATAAGGTGATGAGAATTCTATATTGTACCAATATATAATATTGAATAAAGCCATAAATAAATAAATAAATAAGTGATCCGAGCTTTCAAAGTTCAAAGAAGGTAAGAAATTAGAATAATTTACCGGTCAGGAATATGATCAATAATTATTGACTCAAGAAAGAAGTGGAAAATGTACTATTTATTTAAACAGATAAACATTATTACAAGGAGGCACCAAATATGTCTACGCCACATAAATCAGTCGATTAATGTGAAGGCTGTGATACTATCCTGGTGCCAGAACGGAACAGGTGCTTTTCTTAGAGAGCCTTACCCGGAGCCTTTGACCTAATAGTATGATCCAAAAGATAGTAGAGCAACGTCAGGAGATGCAGTCCCATGGTAGCCGGTGACCAACAATAGGTTCATACGCCATTTGTTCCTTCAGTATACTGGAGCCCATGTGCACCATTGATTTGGAATCAGGGTTTTCCAATTCCCCTAGGGGAACTCTCCATGTCCACCAACCCGGTTAAAGCGTCAGACATTTGCTTTTCGTTCTCTCAATTTCGTAAACAACAGTAATGCTGCGAGAAGACAGTGGGTATAACTTCCGTGGCAGTGGTTGTATGCAAGTGGCCATGTGAGAGCATTTGCATAGGGAGAGTTGATTCTCCCTACTCTCAGCCGTACTAGGGCATTTGGGGGCTTAAAAGTAATAAATAATAGTAGAAATAATAATAAATTCAAAATATACTGGAAAAAGATATTAAGGTTATTAAAGAATGGGAAATGACACATTACTTTTTTGCACACATAGTTCAGGCTGGAAATGATAAATTAATTGCTAACACCTCAACAGTGCATAATTTTTTTTACTGTGTGGATTATTTTGAAGGATGATTCATTTGGATTGACATGTTCTAAGTGCTCTTGTATTGAGCTGCTGATTATTTCACATTTCCCCTCTTCTTATAAACTCACGTATAATTTATCAAATAACTGGTAAGATTATAATTTATGGGCGACCTTTAAGTGACCGTAAAATGACCTTAGAATTTCCATCGACTGCTTACCAAAGTTAAATGAAGGCTATATATTAGTGTGAAGAATAGGGATAAGGATTTACAGTCTAATGTTAAGGTTAGGAATTAGATTTATGGTTTTCATCACGAATTGGACATCAGGTATAATGGTAAAATGGTATTTAGCCAAATGAGTGGATGAATTTCATGCTAAAATTCAAGATCTGTTATCTTAAATGTGATTGGTTTGTCCATACATTACTATTTTATTTATTTATTATTTAAACACATAAACATTGGTACAAGGAGGCACCGAATAGATATGCGCCACACAAACAATTCGATTTGTGTGGAGGCTGTGATACTGCCCGGGTGCCCAAACCAAAGCAAGTGATCTTAGAGGGTCACACTCCGAGCCTTTGAGATAAAGGTCTGATCCATAAGACAGTAGAGCAACGTCAGGAGATGCAGTCCCATGGTATCCGTTGATCAACGATTGGTTCATACACCATTTGTTCCTTCAGGATACTGGAGACTATGTGCACCATTGATTTGGAATCAGGGTTTTCCAATTCCTCTAGGTAAACTCTCTATGTATCCACCAACCCGGTTAAAGTGCCGGACATTTGCTTATAGTCTTCTCAATTTCGTAAACAAAAGTAATGCCGTGAGTAGGACTTCCGTGGCAGTGGTTGTATGCACGTGGCCATTTGAGAGTATTTCGAGATGGAGAGCTGACGACTCTTCCCACTCTTGGCGGTACCAGGGCATTTAATTAAATAACTACAAAAGTGATTAAACAGTTTACGGTACGGAAAGAAACTTTTCTTAGTTAAATTATTATTATTATTATTGCTTTTTCTTCTGTTTTTGTTTTTATTATAGAGACGATGTAAATTTCATCAATCTATACCTTATATAAAACGATCTATAGAAATTGTATCCAAAGATATACTATTAAGTTTAGAATTATATAAACGTTTAAGTTATTGTCAATTATATATACGTAAGTTTCTTATATATATAAATTATGTCTTTTTGTTGTATAGATGATTGGCCTGGTGCATTGTATACTTTTATATGTATACAAAATTTAACAAAAAAAGAATTTAGTAGGTTTATATAAAATTCTATTCAATCTCAATATATATATTTATAATTAGCATTGAATTCATTTGATCTTTATATACAATATTGGAGTATATCTGAAATATTTCGAGTATTACTTATACTTCTATGTATGGTATGTTCTATTTCAATTATAATTTCTTCTTTATTACGGATTATTAATCATTATCATCATTATTATTTATAGCCTTCCAATAAATTACATAATCTTGATTCATCTGATTATTCTTTAAAACAATATGATATAATTGTAAATGATGAAAAAGTTGAAGATTTATGTAAATCATCTACATTGAATTCGGTTTACTTGGATAATAATTTATTTATTCTATTACAGTCATTTGTGGTAAGTAAACGAGTAATATATATATATATATATAAACTGTGTCGTATTTTCAGAGATAGTCAGCTATAACGTAGAACCAGGCACATATATGCATCCGTTCAACATCGGATTCATAGGAGTAGTTAAGTCGATGGTGGTGGTAGTATCTAAAAGAAAAATTGCATATAAGGACATAGTACAGGATGAGAGAATTAGTTGGTAGAAAGAAAGATATGAAGCGATTTTAATCTCTTAGTTTAAGGGAAGACATGAGTGTATACACCTACGCCATTGTGAATTGTGAGCCATGTCAAGAAGAGTCTCCAACCACTGGTTACGATAGTCGCGAGGACCCCAATCGAATAGTCTGCATCTACCAACATGGCTCAGACTGGAAGTTATTGACTTTGTGGACTGATGCCACGTTTTGGTTTGGCCACCCCTAACTTTCTTCCAACCATCCCCAATACCGGTCAGCATTGCACGTCGTGGTAATCAGTGTTCAGGTATACTCAACACGTGACCCAACCATCTCAGTCGATGAACATTCACAACCTCATCAACTGATTTACGACCATTCCCTAATACCCTGAGTCTAATCTCACTTACCCGGTGATCCCAGCAGATGCGAGTAATATTTCTAAGGCATCTCTAGTCAAATACCAGTAGCTTACGAGTATCTTCTACTCTTAATTGCCACATTTCGCAGCCGTCAAGTAAAACAGAACGAACTGCCATGCAGTATACTCATCCCTTAATTGATAGACGGATATCTCGCCTTCGTCTTTTTTTTATTATCTTAACATTTTGACATTCAGCTGTATAATAAACAAAGTTTGAAAAAAAACAACTCATAGGTTATAGTGTTTTTTTTAACTATTTAGTTTATACCCTTGCAACAGACGCACTCAATGGTTGCAGACTTCAAATAATATGACTTAGAATTAGTCACATGGCCCTATGTGCATTCACTATTTATCCCTCCTCTAGATATTGAATTCGGATGCTTCACTTTTTTGTTTAAGTATTGTCGTTACTATCCAAAGAGTTTACCTCAGTATGATTTTAGATTGTTAGTTTTTAACGCCAATTAAACATCACAGAGCTAAATTGAAAACCTATCGTTGATCAGTCCCCTTATTAGCTGTTGACATTCAATTCAATGACTCAATAAATGGATTTACTGCTCATTCCACAAGATCATTCAAATACTATCTATAGTGTAATATATACCCATTCTATTGCTTTTCTTCAACGTCTGAAAAATCTGTTTTAAAAATCAGTCTTCTCTTCCTCCTTGAATGTGGTTGTGTCAAAGTTGAAAAGTCGTTTTCTATTAACAGTTCAACCTACTTAATCCCTTTAAATCAAGTGTGTTTTAATATAAACTCTAGCGGAAAGGAATCTTTATGTTGATAAATAAAAGTGTTATATTGAGTCCTTGAACGGCAGACGGTAGGGAAAGTCTACTCTCCCTCTCTAAATGCTCTCACATGGCCACGTGTATACAACGACTGCCAGAGAAGTCCTACCCACTACCTTCTCGCACTACGAATGTTGTTTACGAAGTTGAGAGGACTAAAATCGAACGTCCGGTAGTGTCTTTAACTGGGTTGGTTGATTTGGAGGATCCACCTAATGGAGTTGGAAAACCCTGGTCCCAAACTAATAGTGCGCATGGGCTCTAGGATTCTAAGGAAACAAATGGCGTATGAACCAATTATTGGGACTGTATCTTCTAACGTTGCTCCACTACCACTACCTTTTAGTCGAAGGTTCCGGGTGTGGCCTTTTAAGGAAACTACCTGTTTCGTTCTGGGCACCCAGACAGTATCTCAGCCCATATACATATCAAGTGATCTGTGCAGCTCATATGTATTCAAATAAATAAATAAATTGGTCATTTAAATATTAGTCACTCAAGTGAACATTCGAATTCCTCGTCATCTACTTCCGTTTGGACAACCAGTTACTATGCATCATTAATTCAGTGTGACTCAAAACTGAGTTAACAAACCCGTACATGATAATGGGTTAATGATAATAATAATAATTGTAAAATAATACATAATTTATTTCAATTGTTTTATTTCATTGTTTTTATTTTGTTCTCTTTTTTAGTTGGCACATCAATCAAAAGATATTGTAGAATTAGAATCACTTTCAGTTATGCTTCAATCATTTGTAAATTTAGAACAACGTGAATTAATCAGTTTAATTCTTCGTGAAATAATAGTGGATACATCGTGAAGAAAAACAAAATAAATGGGTTTTTTTTTTCTGTCAACATATTCAAATGAAGTATACTTCTCTGTGTCCTTCTTTGTGATCCTTCAACCAGAAAACTCAACGGTTGTCAAGTTCTAGCAAGCTTACTTCCTTGTTCTTCTAATATGTATATGTGATATTTTTCTGCTTTACTTCAATAAAGTTAAATTATCTTTGTGTATTATTTTTCATAAGATGTGTTTTACAACAGAATTCAGACTTTTCTTTCAATCACCGGTAAAGGGGACATCATAGAGTTTGATGGATTTTCAATTCACTTCACGTACCAATCTGAGCTAGATAACTTTTAAAAATCAGAATACACTGAATAGCTGTTTCGTCGCAGTATAAAACTTCTTAATAGTTTACACTTACAACTATTAGCTTTAACAGTACAGGGTTGTAGAGACTGTTGATTTTCATCCAAATCAGGAGTCGAGCAATGTTAGGCCACCATTGGTAACGTGGAAGTACTGGACGATTATTTCGTCGTAGTATAGGGCTTCTCAGCAGTACGTATCCACAATCCCTTATGTGGGAATCGAACTTAGGGTGTCTGGACACACTCGCGAACTCCCGACATTTAGACTACTGAGGAGTTCCATACTAGGACAAAATGGCCGTCCAGCGCTTCCAGGTTCTCACTGGTGGTCTAATATTAGAGTTAGACTGGAAACTGGGATTGCAACCGTCTGGCTTGACTTCCTCTTGTCACTGTTGACAGATTAAATATTTGAATTAGCCTACTTTTTCATAAGATCCCGTCTTTTGCTACGTCTAGAATCTGAGAAGGATTAGGCACATTAGGTTACGGTATCAGATAATCTACCTAATGTATTATACCACGTAAGAATCAGATACGGATTTTCCTATTGAGCGATTGCAAACCAGACAATGGTTTATTTAACAATAAACAATCTGTCTAGACAATGAACCCCATAATATAAATAAATAAAAGAAAGGAATTCACAACATTTAACAGTGCTGGTTATCGATTTTTTTCCTTCATTGGCTAATACATTACGCTGTCACGCGACATATCCACAGATCTATATCAGTTCATCATTAACTATGAAAATGAATGTATTCATTACATATGGATACTGATGTAAGGTAATATTAGTCGATAGGGATCCATCTACACTAGAAAGAGCTAGACAATCATGGTACTACTGAATGAGTTGTAGAAATTTCAGCAGTTCAGTCTCGTCCTGATCAGATCAGTGATAATTCCTCAGACTGTAAATCTGTATGACATGATCCGAACCCACCAGGTGGCATCTATTCCAACAACATAATAGATAAGCTTTACTGGCGGGTGGCAACTAGCCTATGGGAATAAGTACAATAGGCTTTAAGAACGATGAATATAAAGAAGTGTACTTGAATACAACGGAAAAATGAATTGAATGGAACTATTCACTATACATCAACTTCCTTGATTATGAGAAAGTATGTGACAATGTGGATAGAACATTACGGAAACTACTTCGGCACTATGGAAACATGAGAAAATCGTCAACATCATACGCAATTGATACGATGTACTACAATGTAATGTTATGCGGGGAGGACAACGGTCATATGCATTCCAAGTGAGGACTGGAGTCAGAAAAGACTGCGTACACTCCCCATTCCTCTTTCTTCTGTGGTCGACTGGATTGCGAAAACCACATCTGAGGGAAAGCACGGAATACAATGGAAAGCTCAGAATCATTTAGGAGATTTGGACTTCGTAGATGACCTGGCCCTTCTATTCCATACACACGAACAAATGCAAATAAAGATAGCCAGTGTAGCAGCTATCTCTGCATCAGTAGGTCTCAACATGCACAAAGGAATAAACAAAGTCATCAGATACAACACGGAGAACACCAACCAAATCACACTTGATGGTGAAACTCTGGAAGATGTAGAATCCTTCACGTACCTGGGAAGCATTATCGATGAACAAGGAGGATCAGATGTGGATGTAAAGGCGAGGATTGGCAGAGCAAGGGCCGCATTCATACAGTTATGAAGATATGGAACTCAAAACAACTGTTTCAATCAATATCGAAGTCACAATCTTCAATACGAACATCAAGACAGTTAATTCTACTGTACGGAGCTGACACGTGGAGAACTACTACAACCGTCATCAAGAAGGTATAAATAAATAGTTGTCTACTCAAGATACTCAACATCCATTAGCCGGATACCATCAGGAATAGTCTACTGTGGGGAAGAACATATCAGTTTCCAGCTGGGAAGGAATTAGGAAAAGACAATGGAAGTGTATAGAACACACTAATGAAATCACCAAACTGCATCACGACGCAAGCCAAAACTTGCGATCGTGAAGACAAAAAGAAAACCAAGTAACACATTGATTTGGGAATCGGAGGCAGACATGAAAATGATGAATAGCAACTGGAAAGGATTGTTGGGGACAGATTTGGATGGAGAATTCTAGTGAGCGGCCGATGCTCCTCCATGAGGGATAACAGGCATAAGTAAGTAACTTGCATACGAGGTCACAAAATACTTGATGAAATTCAAATGATGCATTTACTGACTGAACAGGAATAGATCGCATTTAGGTAAAATAGTTACTGTTACATACACATCTGTTTTGAAGAAGGGGTTATTCATTATCAGTCCTGTTTAGCATAATAAAGAATTTTCGATCGCTTATGGTCTTCCTTTTCCCGGAATTTTATTTTGACAACAGGTTGTTGTGCACATTGATCGTTCAGTAATAATCATCGATAGCATATTTGTCTGGTCCCTAATGTTGATGGAATTTCATCACTGAGTCAGTTGGAATATAACCACCAGTCTAAATGACTCAACATCGTATTGCTTCACCAGCGACATATTCTTTACATAGAAGCATGAAACCATATTTTATATAGGAGTGAATATTTGGAAAAGATTAAACTTTCAGAGCTCTTATAAACAGGGATTATAATATCTGATTTCACTGCATAATTATTAAATATCAACTTATGTGTTATAACTTGTGTCCTATTAATGCATAACGTAATGATACCACCAATTAGAGAACAGTGATTTATCGTCCGGACCAGCGACGCATAAAACAAGTACGAGCAGTCCAGACTCTTTATTGGTTCAGCTTTCCGCCTAGCTCTGCCTGTTTAGTCCAGAACACCAATCTCAGACTCTGCTATATAAATCAATGTATTTCAAACATACTAGGTTTAGATACAAACCACATACAGGGTTTATATACAAACCAAACAGACCACATCGTGCCATAAGATAGATAATAACATTTGTACCAAGATCTAGCCAAAAGTGACTCCCGAGGACTATTAATGAACTAATATTATTTATATAATCTCATGGTATAAGTATGCAGTAACTAGATTATGTATATCTATATTCCTCTTATTATAAGCTTCATTTTGACCCATAGATTATTATTGTACGATTTACTGTTCTTAAGCTATGTTCAGTTTATTAACTACTACCTCCCATGTTCACAGCCACTTTTTGACTTTATTGTGTACAAATGTTATTCCCTATTTTATGGTGCGTTGTGGTCTGTTTATTTGATATATAAACCCAGTATGTCTGAAATAAATGATTTGTTTCGATTCGCATAGTGGAAGCTGATATTGGTGTTCTGTACTCAAATGGACAGGCTAGGCGAACATAGGACCAATAAGGACACTAGGCTGCTCATACCGGTCGAACGTCATTGGTTTGGCACAGTGCTAAGATTGTATAAGTCGTATTTTGATTAGCAGATAAATGACGTGATAACTAGCCGGACATAAAGTCATAACAAATATGAATAGTTTAGTTAATTGATATATGTATGGTATTTGTCCATAAATAGTTCTCAATAGTTACCATTCATAATTCCCGTCGGGATATATCGGTGTGTTTTACCGTTTTGAAATTATCCTTGATTTATGGTATATTAGTCCAATTAGAAACTGGCAAATGATAAATACATATGATCGGTCAAGAAGTATCTTTCATTTCTAAGGGATATAACATAAACCAATGAGGCGAGACTATAATTTATAGACGAACCAATCAGATATAAGATAACGAGTCACCAATTTTGGCGCGAAATTATTCTGTACATTTGGCTAATTAGAGTTTTGGCATTATAACTGATGTCAGTTCGTGATGAAAATCTTAAATGTGATTTTTAACCCTGATTATCAATTGTAATTGGGAATCTTAACTGCTTTATAACTCTCATTTAGTCCTAATCAATAGGTGACCATTCTCAAAGTCGCTTCAGTGTCGTTCAGAGGTCATCCATAAACTATAGTCTCATCATTAATGACGCTTAACTTTAGTTAAGGATATTCACAATTGATTGATCACAGGGAGGTGATCAATGTCATGTGTGCCAAGTCCTTATTAGTGCAGATCGAATGCAATCAACGAAGTTACAATGTGGCCACTGATATAGGTGACTAGAAATTGCGTGCACTATGTTGAGATAGAATTGTGGTTGGAGGTAGTCAACGCAAACTCTTGACCTATGTTTCGTGTTATTTTGACACTCATCAGCAAGGTGTACTTGTAATCTTTAGGGAACTGATACTCCTTGATAGATTCGATCTCGTCTCAGCTAGCTTCACAGTCGATAGGATTCGATCTGCACTAAGAAGAATTCGACACATATGACATTGATCATCACCAAGTGATCAATCAAATGTGAATACATCTCAGTCCTACAGGAGGTCGGTCGCGGTCCGGATAACTCAGTGGCAACGTTTTCTTAAGGGTATATATATGAATGAGTAGACATTCATATGATATGGCCCCCAAATGCCCAGGTACGGCCAAGAGTGGGCAGAGTCCGCTCTCCCACTCCAAATGCTCTCACATGGCCACGCGTATATAGCCTCTGCCAGGGAAGTCCTACTCACTGCTTTCACGTGGCGGGATTGTTGTTTACGAAAATGAGAGGACGAAAAGCGAATGTCCGGCGCTTTAACCGGATCCCAAACCAATAGTGCACATGGGCTTCAGTATCCCGAAGGAACAAATGGCGTATGAACCAATCGTTGGTCACCGGCTGGCTACCATGGGACTGCATCTCCTCACGATGCTCCACTGCCTTGTGGGTCAGACGTTCAGGTCGAAGGCTCGGGGTGTGGCCCCCTAAGAAAACCACCTGCTTCGGATCAGGCACCCGGACAGTATCACAGTCCTCACACATATCAAATGAGATCTGTGTGGCGGATATATATTTGGTGGCTCCTTGTACCAATATTTATGTGTTAAAATAAATAATAATAAATTTGGTTTACTTAAGTAAACTTTCATTCTCACTTTCCATTACTTACTTACTTACTGACGCCTGTTACTCCCAATGGAGCATAGGCCGCCGACCAGCATTCTCCAACCCACTCTGTCCTGGGCCTTCTTTTCTAGTTCCATCCAATTCTTGTTCATTTTTCTCACATCTATCTCCATTTCTCGGCGTAATGTATTCTTTGGTTTTCCTCTCCTCCTTCGACCTTGAGGATTCCATGTGAGGGCTTGTCTCGTGACGCAGTTCGATGCGTTCCTCAATGTGTGTCATATCCACTTCCAACGCTTCTTCCTCCACTGTGATCTGATTTGTTCACTCCCACAGTAGGTGGTTGCTAATAGTGTCCGGCCAACGGATCCGAAGTATTTTGCGTAGACAACTGTTAATAAACACCTGTATCTTCTGGATCATGGCTTTCGTAGTCCCCCAGGTTTCCGCCTCATACAGTAGAACTGTCTTGACATTTGTATTGAAAATTCTCACCTTGGTGTTGGTTGTCAATTGTTTTGAGTTCCAGATGTTCTTCAGTTGTAAATATGCTGCTCTTGCTTTGCCGATCCATGCCTTCACATCTGCATCAGATCCATCGTGTTCATCAATGATGCTGCACAAATATGTAAAGGTTTTTACATCTTCCAAATCTTCTCCGTCAATTGTGATTGGACTGTTGCATGCTGTGTTGTATCGGAGAATCTTGCTTTTCCCTTTGTGTATATTGAGACCTATTACTGCTGAGGCTGCTGCTACACTGGTCGTCTTCTCCTGCATTTGTTGTTGCGTATGCGATAGAAAAGCCAGATCATCTGCGAAGTCTAGATCATCCTATTTGCATCCTAGCTATCCACTGTATCCCATCCCGTAGAAAACTAACTCGCTAAAAAAAACGCTAACCAGAAAAAAATTATTCTCACTTTCCATACTTTATATTAAATAGTTAGATTTACTTATAAGTAAACTGTATACATAATACTTTCTTACAAAATTATCATAACTTACATAGAAACAAATAATTAGATTATCTAGTTGTTTAGCTTGTTTAATAGATTTGATAAGTTTATTTATATAATACCATTAGTTTAATAACAATTTATGAATACCATTAAAAGCATTAACACTTATAAAATATAATTAGAAATTCTTAAAATTATCTAATGAAATCAATAAAGGATAGTTGTGTTATGTAAACTTGTTAGATGAATAATTCTTATGAACAACTGAATGTTGTTTAAAATAAAAGATTATATTCATTAGATAAATGTTAATTTATCAAACTGTTTATTTCAATCATAAATATTCTGTAACAATTAGAACATTATCATATGATACTATTGAATATAATGATGATATATCAGAATGAAAATTAAGAGAAATAGTAACTCCCAAAATTAATGATAAAAAAAAAGATTGTTATTATATAATTACTTAGTAATTAAATTACTAAATAATTCTATATATGAATACTTACTTACTTATGCCTGTTACTACTTGTAAAGTAGTATAGGCAGCTCACCAGAATTCTCCATCTAAATCTGTCCTCAACAATCCTTTCCAGCTCTTTCTAGTTTTTATTCATCCTTTTCATATCTGCTTCCATTTCCCGATATAATGTGTTCTTTGAACTACCACAATTTCCACTTCCCTTCATGATTCCAAGTTAGCACTTGTCTCGTGATGCAGTTTGGTGATTTGCGTAATGTATGTTTTTTTCAATTCCATCGTCTTTTCTGAATTTCCTTTTCAGCTAGAAACTGGTTTGTTCATTCCCACAATAAGTTGTCGCTGATGGTATCCGGCCAATCGGTGTTGAGTATCTTGCATAGACAGTTGTTTATTTATACCTTCTTGATGATGGTTGTAGTAGTTCTCCAAGTTTCAGCTCCGCACAGTAGAATTAACTGTCTTGATGTTCGTATTGAAGATTGTGACTTCGATATTGGTTGACAGCTATTTTGAGTTCCATATCTTCTTCGATTGTAAGAATGCAGCTCTTGCTTTGCCAATCTCCGCCTTTACATCCACATCTGATCCTCCTTGTTCATCGATAATGCTTCCCAGGTACGTGAAGGATTCTACATCTTCCAGAGTTTCACCATCAAGTGTGATTTGGTTAGTGTTCTCCGTGTTGTATCTGATGACTTTGTTTATTCCCTTGTGTATGTTGAGACCAACTGATGCAGAGATAGCTGCTACACTGGCTATCTTTATCTGCATTTGTTCGTGTGTATGGAATAGAAGGGCTAGGTCATCTAAGAAGTCCAAATCTCCTAAATGATTCTGAGCTATCCATTGTATTCCGATATATGTGAATCGACTACCATTTTTTAACTTTGTCTTTTATCTCGAGTAACCGAGTTAACCTACAGAAAATATATATCCATATCAACTCTCAAACATTACACATTATAGTATTCTCTTGGTTAAATTCACATGTCATATACTTCCTATCAAAATGTCTTTCTAAATTATGTTCCAAACAAAATATTCGTTAGAATATAGAACAATTCTATACTGTAATAGAATTTATGGTATTCAATAACGCAATTGTTATTATTATTAATCTAGAAATGTTCAAATTCTTGCATGTATATGACCTACTGGAACATAATTTAGTTCATTAATACAAAAGTTTTTATATATATATAATACAATTTATATATAGGTGAGAGTAAATTCATGCCAGAAAATATTTTTTTTTGTAAATCAATGTAATTATGCTAAATTGTATAATAGTATGAAATATATTTCTAAAAAACTATCAGATAAATTCTATCATATCATAAATTTGACTATTAAATAATGATGGACATTATAAGTAATTTGAATAGTTGAGATCATGAATCAATTGAAGCTAGATCATCATTGAAAACTTGGAAGCATTGGAAGGCCGTTTAGTCCTAGTATAGGATTCTACAACTGTGTGTATCTATGATATCCAAACTCAGGACGCTAAACCTCTAGACCATTGAGCCGGCCGGTATTGAACGGTGTTGATGTCTAACTTTAACTAATCTACGAAATTAAGCGACACATCCATTGTGGTCTTCAGTGAGTTACTATCTCACAACAACCCCGGTTGAACTTCACTGCTTCTTGTGTGGCGGGATTATGGATGCGCACTGCTGAGTAGTCCCACAATAGGACGAAACAGCCTTCCAGGTTTTTCATGATGGTCTAGCTTCAATTAACTCGTGATTTCGGTTATTATTTAAAGGTTAAAAATGAAACAAAAAACGATGGATGTATGTAGAAGAAATAAGACTGTGTAACTGAGACTGATTGATCGTTATGTTGTGACCGATAATAATATTGACCTAGTCCTAAATAATGTCGATCAAATTTCAATGCAGCAATTTGCCTGAGTGACTCGACGTTTGAGTGCATTTTATTGAAATCGATAGACTTCAATTAACACTAGAAAGAACTAGACATATATAAGTTTTCATCTCGTAATCAATCAATTATAATACATCTTAGTTCTATAGGAAGTCAGTAGATGGCCAAACAATACAATGTTAACATCTCAGATTGTGAAACAGTGACGGTGAACCATTTACTTCTGAGAATATTAGATTCCTTCTCACTACTGGTAATTCTTGCTGATGAGCAGTAACTAAGCAGGATTTCCTGCCGATAACCTCCAATAATTATTGACGCTCGTATTTTAATTTTGTCCGAACCTTGTCCAGTATTTCTAATACAAAAGTGGGTTAGAGCTGGAAAAAAATTGTTTGTAAATAATTTTCACGAGACTGTTATCATATCTAAGAAACGACTGGTGAACAATTCTGGAGGTCATATGCTAAGAACTAACGTATGAATCTCAATGACTTTTCGCCTTATTCCAGCCCGTAACAAATAATGAATCACGATTCACTAGGTCTCTGCAAACCACTCGATTAAACAATAAATTTGTTTACTCATAACCGATTCTTGTTTCCATTAGTATACATCTATACCATAATTAAATAAAACGGCATTTACCATGTTTTAGCTCACTTATATGAATTTGGTGGGGAATGCTTAAGTTTATTGCTTGATTGTTAGAGATGATATACTGAGATTTTCTGACTAGTCTACATCGCTTATTGTCTATTTCTGTAGACGATAATAACTACAACGGGAGTTGACTAACCAATGATTTAAAAGACTCAGGCTACAACAATGATGTACTACGCTTATACAGTAATATGATTATGAGGCTGGTTTTGGTGACCGAGTTTATATTATTGCTAAACGGAATATTCAAACGACTCGCTATACACGGACCCGATTATATATCTGATACACGATTCGCGACTAAGATTGGAGTACCAGAGTAACACCAGATAATCTTTTATTCCACACAATTAAAAGAACAGTAGAAATCAATCAGTGAAAGGGAAAAAACATATTCAATAACTTGAGCGGCTAACTGTCCATACCCAGTGACCAATAACCTTTATTCTCACTACAGAACACATAATCATGTCTGGTAAGAGCATTAGACTGGTTTCCAAACTTATCTTGGGCTTGCTAACGAGATATCTACCGATCAAAATGCAGGAATATATAGAATGTTGCCGTATTTCCTGTCCTGAAGGCTCCATTTCACAAAGCTGTTAGAGAGGCCCTATATTTTTTTCATGGCATGACAATGGCTAAAACTAGTGTTCTGATAAATTACCTGAAGTTGAAGGTCAAGAGTAGTTGAATTGTTAATCACTAGGGCATACTGTATTTTAGATTCTGAAGTATGAATTTTTCTCTACAAGTAGTCTAAAGTTCACTTATCTCACTAAGTATAATACAAGCATGGACCAAGACATTCAGCCTTTACTGAGCATTGGAGAAGTCAAGCAATCAACTAGTTCACATAGAAGATATTGCAAGAAAACTTAAACATACTCAACCCAGCTTCTTTCCTATATATATATAGTGTAAGCAAGAAATACAATGAAATGTTACAAAACCATTATACTGAATACATATTTTCAACTAATGGTTGCATTGTATCAGCCAAAATTCATGTTGATTATGTGTGAGTGCATGAATATAGGAAAAAAACAATGAACTTTTATTTTCAAATCATTGATTACAATCTCATTATCAAGAAAAGTTTAAGAACTAGATAAACAAACAAACAAACGAACAAAAAAAAACGAAGCCAAAAAATAAACAAACAAAAAAATAACAAGAACATTGGCTAGAAGATATTGAGAATTATGAGAATAATAAAGCTAATTAAAGTATATATATATATATATCATGATAACATCGTCATCATGATCATCATCACCATCATATTGAAGCAAGAAATAAACCTAAATATTATTTTATAAATAATACATTCATACAAACTATTATTAGCACAATTACTATTCAATTGTTAGAATCAAAAGGTTGAGGAAAACAGAGTAGAGAGAGAGAGAGAAAGAATGCAACTAAAGAAGAGAATTTAGAAATTTTTTCTTAATTGCAGTATACAAAAAGAAACTCAATGTCATTGCACCATATTGTTTACGACACATAAGAAATTGTTTCAAAGAGATATGTGCAAGCGCACACGCATACATATATATATATATATATATGCACAATCTAAAAATATTGCCTAGATCAACAAAAGAAAAGAAACACATAGAATGATCAATGAGAAAAATCAACTATGCATAGATATCACTAATTAATACCACTTATCTACTAGATCTGATTTATGGAAGCAAAAGCATACATACGACATACAATCAGTACGCAAATTAGGTCAAAAATACTAATTGTTACATCAAAATAATATCTGTAATAACAATAGTAGTAGTAGAACAACACAGTCAGAATGAACATTACACAATCCGACTGATTTATAACATTGTAAATGAAGGGGCAAAAGATAGGAAGTGAGAGAGTATGCTCTTTATTCAGTCAAAAAAATGCAATATTTTAACAACTTACTAAAATATTCCCTCCGCATTACATATATAGACTTTGTAGAGCAATTACAAATGACAAGCATAATAATTGGTGAGAAAGGAAGTGTTGTATTATCATCAAACGATCACATCAGTCAGTGTGTGTGTGTGTGATGAATGTAACTTTTGAATGAATGGAACAGGGCAAAACATCATATAAAAACATTATGACTAACTAACAAATCAGCAGAGAAAAATTGCAAACATACAATGAAATCGAATCAATGTATTGATACTTTTTACATGGTGTAATTTTTAACAAACAACTGATTGATATAGAATCAAAATCGTAGGTTTCAATGAAATGGAAGAATAGTTAGAACAAAAGATGATCTGTTACACTCTTTTCAAACAGTAATAATATTGATAAATACATATTGCGTAATAAGAACTGTAATAGATCAATCGTTAACGGGGAATTGATTAATGCATCCGTGCACACACACACACACACACACAATTTTGCTAACAAAATGCAAGTCACAAAAGAGAAAAATAGAAAAATTATGAACATAAAAAGCGTCTAAAACCTATCTGTTCATTTACCTTTTTAAAGAAAAAAGAAGAAAAAAACAGAGAAAGAATTTTTCATCTTAATATTATAAGAAACAAAATTCAATCAAAAACAGAAACGATAATTTTACGAACTAATTAAACAGAATAACAATAGCACAATAAAGTGTAGACTAAATATTTTTATTACAGTGAGTGGAAAACGGTCGACAGGAGTTTTCTTTTTCTTTTTTTGTTCATTTCTGCAAGTACAATGGCGACGAACAAGAAGAAGAGCTTATCATAAAGAAAGTGGGAGGAGGGAGTGAGGGTATAGGAACAGATCAATATACAAAAGAAGAGAAATGTGAAGGTGGAAAAATTAAAGGAAAACACACACATTTTAAAGTAAGAATCAGTTCATAGGAGAACAAAAATATAGACTATCAAAGAAAAAAATAATAAAACTAGTCGCATATTATTATTATTATTATTAGCAAATTCGATGATTACAAAAAGGAGATTTCTATTTCGACACGTACACAATAAAGGCATGTGGTAAATCATTAGACTAGATCCATGTATATATTTAACAAAAAAAAGAAACAAATAAGCGAACACAATCAAAGCCGACGATACAAGGAAAGGAGAACGAAAAACTACCACTTATTTCTCCTTTTAAACAAATAAACATTATTATTATAACACAAACAAACAAATTAGCAAACCAAGTAATTAAAAGAGAGAGTCCTGTTCAATAACAAGACAACAAAGAAGAGTTATGATAAAAGGTCATTTGAAAATAAGGAAGAATTTCGATGAAATACATATCATCACGACTAAACCACCTCCGACACACACAACTACATCGTCTAAATATTACTGAGTAAGCACAAAGGACAGGGGGCCGGACAATGAATGCAGTTTATTGGGTAGAAACATTAAACACATCCATACATACATACACTAAGTGGATGAAATGGAAGAAATAAACAGCACCAAAATAGTGTGAATGTGGAATGAGGCAAAAAGGAGCAATAATGAGGAAGCGAAGAAAGAAGGAAAGAAAAACCAATTTGAAAAATACATGAGTCGATAAGAATGAGTGGTAGTATTGCATCATTTTTAATGAACGGTAGGCATAGTTGACAGCAGTTACTGGGAGGTTACAGTGTATATGCATGTATTATCGTCTTTATATATATATATATATATATATATATATATATATATATATATATATAATAACGGAACGAACATGAAAAAAGGCAAACTGGCGGCGGCGCGGAATCCAAAAACTGATATAGGGGTATGGATAGGGAGAGTTCGTTGCGTAAAATTAACTGGTAGTTGTAGATACATTGCGTTAAGACTGTCGACAATACATACACTGATTGGCTGAGAATAATTTGAATTTTAAGCGTAGATGGAAGGCTAAACATAATATAAAATAATGAAATGTAGACAACTTAATACTTATGAAAAGATAATTATGAGTTAATCACTGGAAAAATTCTAATCGAAGGAATTGATTTTGAAATTCTGACCTGGTGAACCTTGATGATTGGTAAATAGTGGCTTATAATCTTAATGTAAAAGTTTGTTTAAGTGATAACAACTATGACATATCACTCTAATAAATTAAACCACGACATGCGCGACCGTCTTTCATTGTCTTCCATGGGTAACTGCTTTACAACCGACATAATTAGCTACACTGGTCACGGCTTCTCACTAGAACTTCGGAAATTCCCCTTCAACGCTGGTCACTAGTGAGCACATGATAATTGTCAGTAAGCAGCTGTGGAGATTGTTGATTTCCATCGAAGTCACAAACCAATCAAAGTTAGACTACCTTTGAAAACATGAAAGCATTGGACAGCTATTTCGTCCTGGTGGGAATCGAACTCATGACCTTCGGTTTCACATGTGAACGCTTAACCTCCAGACCACTGAGCTGGCAGGTATGGTGTCGATGTTTAACTTTAATCAATCCACGATATTATGCGACCATCTTTCAATGTCTGCGGTGGGTAACTGCTTCGAGCCCGACAAAACTTATCTCCATTGTATACTAATTATGCTAAACAATAAATTTCTTCTATATAATTATATATGAAGTTATTTATTTAAAAAAACGTTAAGTAATCCTGTGCATAATTATACTGACATAATATAAACACCGGTAGAAATAATTAATCTTTACCGTTGACAAAATGATGCATACTTCATGATATAATTCATCAAACAAGATTATATTCTTTCAAATTCAATTGAAGAATTGTATCTTTTACAGCAGCAAAAACAAAACGTATATTCTCTGTATCAGTAGCACATGTGAAATGAGAGTAGATTATTTTCTCAGGATCAGGATTTAATTCAACAAACATTTTTAGAATAAAATCACGTGCAGCTTCTGCATCGCGTTGAGGACCTTGAAGAAAAGGACAAATGAAATTACATATATATATAATATTTTCTAATAGTACTACTACTTCTACTGACACTGTTATAACTTCTACTACTCTGTGACTTACCTTAAAGTAATTTTATCTCGATATTCTAATGTGATATAACAACTTAACATGATGCGTATGAGTGTCAGGTTCTACATTCTGCTGTAAATCACTGACTATATGATAGATACATGTTACTAATAATACTGATACGATTTGATGAATCTTGAACGTTTATTATTTTACTTATATTGAGATAATGATTGTTAATATATAAAATGAAGAACAATAGTTGTTTATGTATAATAATTACGCATTGAAATGGCAATCACTGAGGTTATACATTGTAAAATTGTTTCTTGGACAGTTATGATGACAGGGAAACTTATTATTAATTTAATACATTTAGTTATTATTTATTTAAGCACATAAATATTGGTACGAAGGAGCATCAAAATATATATGCACCACACAAAGTAGTGAGTATTTAATTTGTATGAGGACTGGGATACTCTCCGGCCGGTTTTCTCGGGAGGCTACTCCTTGAGCATTTGGTCAAGAAGTTTAGTCGACAAGTCAGTAGATCAACGTTTAAGGTGCAGTTTCAAGGTAGCTGGTAACATATCTACAACTGAAGAACATCTGGAACTCAAAACAACTGTCTGTCAACCAACACCAAAGTCAGAATTGTCAATAAAAATGTCAACACAATTCTACTGTATGGGGTGGAAACTTGGAGAACTATGAAACCCATCATCCAGAAGATACAAGTGTTCATTAACAGTTGTCTACACAAAATACCTCGGATCCGTTGGCCAGACACTATCAGTGACAACCTATTGTAGGAGAGAACAAACTAGATTCCAGTGGAGGAAGAAATCAGGAAGAAGTGCTGGAAATAGATAGGACACACATTGAGGAACGCACCCAACTGCGTCACAAGGCAAGCCCTCACATGGGATCCTCAAGACCAAAGAACACATTACCCCGAGAAATGGAGACAGATATGAGAAGAATGAACAAAATTGGATAGAACTAGAAAGGAAAGCCTAGGACTAAATACTATCCAAATTACGAATATGACCAGTACTATAAAAACAAACGTCTAATATACTAAATTTTTTATTATTATGATTGTATTATACATTGAGTTTCTTTTTTCTTCTCAAGTTAACAGTTAATGGATGAACGAGAGCTTCTACTTTGTATGTATTTTGTAAAATCGACTGAGATTTTGGTTTAACGAATAGATAGATATTTTGAACTAGTGATGTTTTAATAAATAAAGATCATTTAAACTCATAATTTATTTAATTAATTAATATGTAAACTTACTACTGAAGAAAACAATCTAAATATAAGTACTCATTTTATCATATTATCAGTATAAAGTGTCAAACCTTTCTATTCAAAAAACTTGACCTAAAGATGTACGTATTTGTTCCCTTTTTTTTTCTAAAAAATAAAATTCACCTTTCTAAACTTTCTTTTTAAATTACATGACCTTTTGTTCGTTTATATAGTTTTCTTTTAATTTTTGTCAATTTATGTAAATTGATGTGAAAGATGATGATAACGAAGAGGAGGAGGAGGAGGAAGAAGAAAACATTACCAATACAAGTTAACCGTACAAATTTCAAAGTAAAGTTTCATTCGAATGAATAAGAAAACAAAAGTGTACAACTTTGCATTGAAAAAAAACATTAGTGTTACGGAAATTGTAGCTTTAACAATGAAAATAAAAGTACAAATAACAAGAGTAGTGTGAAAATAAGTTGTGTCTGAATTACTTAATCATGCAACAATTGTAAACATATGTGAATCCCATATTCACCAGCTCAATTACACAATAACGATTGTGTCTAAGCTGTGATTTCTTATTTGATATGCTATGTTGTCAGGTATTTTTAAGTGTAACTTTGTATTCGTTTTGAGTCATTGAATAAACTAATTTACTTCCTATCTGAGTCTTCTGATTGACTACTGGGGTTACAAGGAGCTTGACCAAATAAGTATGTTAAAGCCTTGGTTATAGTTGATTGGTCAATGTGTATACTCGTGAAATAGATCACCGGTCCTACTAGCGATATAGATCAGTAGTATCTCGAGCCATAAAAAATCACCATTTTCAAAACATAACAGTTATAGTTAAAATACTTAGATCTTATACAAAAATAACAGCTTTGATTTGGTCAAACGATAAGTAGCTGGTATTGGCTACCGAAAACTATTCAAATTGGTATAGATACTTATTTAGCCACTTGAATCACTCCTAACGTTTCATCAATGAATTGTTTTTTTCGCACAGAACCGACTTCATATAACAAACAATTCAACAATCAACATCCCTTTTTGTACGTTGAAGATAGTTACTTCGAGTTTGAATTGACAATTTATGTTAAACATGGGCAAATACCAAACAGAATGTAATTAACCTTTTTTTCAACAAAAAAATGAGAAAATCATAACACTTACCATCGTATTCAGGAAAATAATCAACAAGGTGAGAATACAGTACTTTCTCTTCTAAAAGATCTTTCTTATTTAGGAATAAAATAACAGATGACTCTTGAAACCATGGATAAGTAATGATTGTTCTGAAGAGCGCTTTACTCTCTTCCATACGATTCTATAAAATACAGTACAGAATTAATGGAAAATCATTCCATTCTATCTGAACTAATTTAAGCAAAACTTTTTTTAAAAACACAAATCTATGGATGTGCAAGGCAGTGTATATTGTATGAAATTCAATAATACCATCCCATTTACTAGTGCTAAATGAGACTGTAACACATTTGAATTTGTTGTGACTTAATTATTCACGTACTGACAATACTTAAGTGCAGAAATTAGCAACAAAATATTTTGTGTTTATTTAGTTTGTTAGTTTAAAGTAAACTAAATTCAATAAAGCGTAGAATGACACATAACACTAACTCCTGCTCAATCCCATAAAATAGACACTTATATAAACACTTTCCGCTTCCGTACATTACAGAAATAACTATCTAACTGTATGGTTAGACATCTCAAGTATATTATTGTCTGAGTTTAGAATCGCGATTGAATTGAATGCAAAAGAGAACTGATTTGCTTTATATTTTTATCTTTTGATTGGGCACTGGGTTAGAAGCAGCTCGGGGACCCGTAAGCGTTCAGGTGTCGTCTGTTCTTATGTTAATTATTACATAGGTCACCGGTCCTACCGGTGGACACATGTGAACTAATCGATAATCGAACTAGGGTGTCACACAACTACTGTCTTGTCATCATTACGGCATAATCACATTAAATGAATTAAGAAAGCACACGACGTACATTTGTATAAACTTCCTGATTTTTATAACCCTTTGAACGGAAAATTTACAAAACAACCTAAAATAATGCTAATAAACTTAAGTAATTTGAAATCTATACAGTACACAAAAAATGATCTGTAGAGAATGTTACATACCTCATTATCGGATTCCACCAATACTTGGTCATATTCAGATAATGCAACTAGAAACATAATTGAGGTTACACTTTCAAAACAATGTATCCACTTCCGACGTTCAGAACGTTGTCCACCAACATCAACCATCCTAATAAAATTAGTAAATAAATAAATAAATTGAAAGGCGTACCTCAAAAGTACATAAACCTTGTGAAGGCTCTTTACTCGAACACTACTAGTCGGGTCAGAGCTTATGGAGAACTGTCATCCGCTTTGCAACCCCAAGTGGGGTCCGCCAAGGCTGTCCACTTTCTCCTTTTCTGTTTAACTTTATCATAGACCTCCTGATGGAAATAACGCTCTCATCGACTGAATTGTCGGGTATTGATCTCCTACCAGGAGGTCCACTTATCGACTTAGAATACGCAGATGACATAGTCTTGTTTGGTGGAGTCGAAGATAAAATGCTGAGTCTTTTGGTAGCACTGAGCAACGATTTCGGAGTGTTTGGGATGTGCTTCTCTCCCTCTGAATGCAAGTTTTTGCTTCAGGACTGACCTGTGTCAGCACCTGAACTAAGGATAGGGAATGAAGTAGTCGAACGTGTTGATAATACTTATCTTGGAAGTCTGATCAACCCTAATGGGTTGGTGTCTGACGAAATCTCAGCACGAATTCGAAAAGCTCGTTTGGCTTTCCTCAACTTACGTCATCTATGGCGAAGGCGAGATATCCGTCTATCAATTAAGGGATGAGTATAGTGCGTGGCAGTTCGTTTTGATATACTTTACGGCTGCGAAATGTGGCCACTAAGAGTTGAAGATACTCGTAAGCCACTAGTATTTGACCAAATGCCTTAGAAATATTGCTGGGATCACCGGGTAAGTAATAGTGAGGTTAGACGTAGGGTATTAGGAGATGATGGTCAATCGGTTGATGAAGTTATGAATCTTCGACTGAGATGGTTGGGCCACGTGTTGCGTATGCCTGAACACCGATTACCACGACACGCAATGCTCACTGGTGTTAGGGATAATTGGAAAAAAGTTAGGGGCGGCCAAACCAAAACGTGGCATCAGTGCTTGAAGACACTAACTTCGAGTCTGAGCCATGTTGATAGATGCAGACTACTTGGTTGGGGTCCGTGTGACTATCGTAACCAATGGTTGGAGACTCTGGGTGAGATGGCTCACAATCGATCACAATGGCGTCGGTGTATACACTTTCTGTTTTCCCTTAAACCGTGAGATTAAAATTGCTTCATATCTTTCTTTCTACGTACCAAATTCTTCTTCCTGTACTCTATCCTTATATGCAATCTTTCTTTTATATATTACCATCATTGACTTTACTTCTATGAACCCGGTGTTCATCTTGTTGCGCTAATGAGGTATGGCAACTTGGACCGATGCATATATGTGCCTGGTCCTAGAGTATAGCTGACTGACTGAAAATACTACAATGTTTACAAAACCCCATACTAAAAATTGTCAATAATTATTTATTGTCACTAAAACATTCATATCATTAATGAATAGTATACATCTATATATAGCTTTGTTTACCACAAATGACTAACAGGATGAATAAATTATTACCTAAGTAAACAGAATTCAATGTAGATGATTTGAATAAATCTTCAGCTTCGCCCTAGTATGAGAGTCCTCAGCAGTGCACATTTACGATCCAGCCCTCCGCGAGGTTCGAACCCAGGACTAATCAGACTCGCGCGCAAGCGCTTAACCATTAGACCACTGAGCCGGCATTTCCTGGAGTATTAGTGAGAAGCCGTTACCAGTGGAATCCAACCAGGTCTGTTGTGAGATATCAGCTTACTGAAGACATTGGTGTATAGTGGCGCGATTTCGTGGATTGGTTGAATTTAGACACTAACACTGTTTGATGCCGGCTTAGTGGTCTGAAGATTAAGGGTTCGAATCCTGCGAACGGGGTCGTGAGTGTGCACTCTTAAGGAGTCCATACTAGGACGAAACGGCCGTCCAGTGCTTTCAGGTTTTCAATGATGGTCTAGCTTCAATTGACTCATGATTTCAACTAGTGAAATATAATTAATACTAAATGACTAACATTCCTAATGAACAATAGTTACTGAACATTTTTGTTTATTCCCGTCTTACTGGTTCACTGTAGACTTATTTACTTTCTATTGATTAATGTCCTTAATATTCTTTTAATCATATTTCCTTTTAACTGTTCATGATGTAAGTTTTTGTAACATTGGAAATATTGGCTTGTAATGTATACTAAACTTTACAAAATAATACAGAAACATATATGTATAATTAGAAATTAAGAAGTTAATAAAGTTGCCTGAATCAATCTTAACTCAAATGTGTTTATTCAAGTAATGCTGACATATCCGATACGACACAAATAGAGCAGAAAATATAACACCGTAACAATGGGAAAAATAGCTACACGAAAATTAGAAAGACACAGCAGCAATACAATTGCATTATGAAATCTTCCTCGACTTTGAAAATAGTTTATCAATAGGACGTATTAAGTTTTATGGTCGATTCATTAAGTAGAATTGTTTGTTTACGGTAGAAATTATGACTTTTTGTTCATATCTCTAAGTAACA
This sequence comes from Schistosoma spindalis, assembly GCA_946903255.1. Lineage (NCBI taxonomy): Eukaryota > Metazoa > Platyhelminthes > Trematoda > Strigeidida > Schistosomatidae > Schistosoma > Schistosoma spindalis. The sequence continues at coordinate 14,329,887 of OX336423.1, forward strand.
GTATTGAATGATGACAGCTAGTGCCAGGATGCATTTATTCGTTTCGTAATTTTGTTTCCTTTAAAACTTACTGATAAGATGCTTTCGGGTCATCATGTCAGCATTACCTACCATCTATGAGATGAAGATATAACTATTACTAACTCAAATATCAGAACTTTATCAACTAAACTAATGAATATCATTTCGCAAAAAAAAAATATCGGCGGATGTCGAAACTAGTCATTCATCATGGCTGATTTGCAAGATGGAAATGTTATTTTCTTGGAAATAGAAGTCATAACTCCCGATACTTGTTTCGTCTGTTTGTTTTATAACATAAATCTCACTTGTTTTTAACTTGTAAAACAAAATATTGCATTAAAATTTCAGTCATTTGGGAATAGTTTGTTGGTAAGGGGAAAATATTTGAAAGACTTACCGAAATATGATAGAATCTAGATCAAACAAGTACTCTACAATGCCTGTAGTAGGAACTCGAACTCGTAATATATCTTGAAGCGTCGGTAAATAATCTGACTGTGAAATTCGGTCAAGATTATCTAAATAGCTGTGTAATAACAGAAAAATAGAATACAATTAATATAATAAATAAAATGAATTATGTACTAATGATTTTCAATTACATTTACATTTCATGAAACAATGAGACAATCACGTCGTATATGCTACTTATGCTGGCAGATATAAGTAGTACGTAGCCGCAATAGGAAGTGGAATGTCTGGTAGCAGAAGATTGAATTGAAGAGAACAGAAAGGTAATCAGAGAGCAATCAAAATAACAGAATTACATGAATAATGCAGTATGTATATAACATCGCCAGGATATGCAAACGATGTATCTAATGTATGATTTTTATATTTTACTAAACCACTGTAATTTTGCATTAAACAATAAATTTGTTTTTCCCGCATAAGTTCTCATTCACTACGGCCACACAGTGTGTCATAAACTAAAGAAACAAAGACCTAATACTTAGTTTAATTCTTGGCCATTACATTAACTTTTAGCTGTAACTATCTTGAACGATAAGTGTAAAACCATTTAATAACCTCTGTGTTAGCTGTTTGATAATCTAGAGATTTGTGCATAACACTAGACAAGCAACTATTATGTAAAAGTATACTTACAACACACTGAAGCAAGGAAAAATAATATATTAGGATGAGTGAATTAGTAAGAGAGAAACGTTAACGACAACAGCAAAAATGAAGGATGCTAAAAGTGGAGACATTTATTCAAAAAGAAAACATTTGAATTTGCAGAAAATAAACAACAAAACTAAATTTAATATAAGCAGTTTCAGGTAGGTCATTCTCAATACCCTTAATGGATACAACCGGAGTTGGAGAAAGCTCTCTTTTTCTAGGAATTCCCTTAAACAGTAGTGCGTTTACAGTACCTTCCGAGGGAATGTTACACAATTCATGTACTTCACAGACCACACCAGCATGATGAATAGCTAGAGTCTAAATAATCGTAAAAGCAGTAATAGCGAGGAAATTAAACATTAAGAATATGGTTCGAGAAGACGAAATGAAAAGTTACGTATGGAAAAGTAATGAAACCCAAGACCTCGTGGAATAAGAGCAGAAAATTAAAACTGAGAGATGCAGATTGTAATGGTGTTTTAAGAAGACCAATAATTGAGCTTCGGACAATCGGACCAGTAACAATGGTAGACATAAGCTAAGGGTTAATAGTATGGATAGAAACGATATTAGGAAACGAAGGGATTCAGTCGTAAGAAAGGATACCTAAAGTACTAATAAAGATATGAAGGTGGTCGTCCCAATCCAGTTCGCTAGACCGTGGCAAAATACTTCTCAAAGAACTTGAACCTGTGTTAGAATCAGCCCTGACAACGAGAAAGCATGATTGCAGAGCACAAAGGAAAACTACTTGAGACCTGCCACATATGACCTTTTTGTAAGTTGCTTTGAATATGTTAGCTTTGTAGTTTTTAGACCTTACCGCCGACAATAAAATCCATGGGATAGTGGCAAGTATGTTAATCTTAGAGCCAACCGTTTGAATCCTCTTCCTTCTGTTGGGAGATGACAGTATCGCCACAGATCCTGGTTGTCCGAAAAAATTCTTTACTGCATTTACATCCCAGTACAGTTAGAAGTTTGAAATCCCCACCGGACTTTGAGTTTACTGTTTCTAATCCTATTATTTTCCAACTGACCTAAGTGGCACAGTAGGGTCCAAAGAAACAAGTGTTTCGGTAAATATAGTAGTAGTGTGTACATGAACATCTCAACTCAAAAATGATATCCATCAAATTATACATGAAAATAAGAGATTCGATCATAAGAGGTACCGGGTAAAATAAACATACATTTGTAACCGATAATGAGTAAGAAAAGTATAACATTAAACAATGTCATAACTTAAGAATCCACCTACTATTTTGCTGAATCTGTTAGTTGATACTCACGACGACGATCATAGCATTCTTTGATGCCTGGATCATCCCACAATGATTTGATAGCTACAACGTGCTGTGGTTCCATAGTAGTAACGGTCTCATAGTCGATCTCTTTTATTGCTTCCCCATATGCCTAAAAATACAGAAGTTGAGAAAGTTTCCATTTAGTACATTTTGTAACATTCAACTGAGAAAATAAATAGAACACGGTTAGAAAAAGCATTTTTCTCAATTAATTACTTCAATGGTCAGTTGCATTTAACGCGCTTACTCTAACGTTATTTAGTAAAATAATCATGTATCCAAGAGCTAAAATTTCGTTATAACAAAAGCTTGACGAATCGTTTAGACAATTTTAGAAGGTAAACTTGAAGTCAAAAATTCCCAGAAATGTTGAGTAATTAGTAGAAACTTAATTAAACTTAGGATTGATGAAATTATCTGAGTACATATTTTCTATTAGAATACTAATACAGTAATTAGCGAATATTTTCAACTGATTACACTATGGGTATCATAGGATCTTTAGTATACCTAAAAACAAGGAATATACGATTTTCACACGAGTAGAGGAAATTGTGACTGAAGATTGATAAGATTTCAATAGAATACGTCTCATCTTAAACACCATTTTTATTAGAGCATATGTACTTTGTGTTGAATGGATGAAATCACTGATACTGTTAATTTTTCCTAATTCCTAAAATTGTAGCAGTTTCAGTCAACTTTTACAACAGAGGATGTAGAACACATTAAATATCTTATAGGCGGGATTTTCTGGAATGATATAACGCCAGAAAGCTTTAAAACTAGAAAGGAATAGGGAGTAGTTTTGAAGGCAGCAAATATTTTATTAATTTATGCATCGACAGATTGTTAGAATATAAACAAACCAGGCATGTTTACACACCAATGTTTGGGAGTATCGTTTGAAAAGAAGAAAATCCTATCGTGGGAGAATCTTTAAAGTATGACCTGTGAGAAATTCTGTGTATCAAAAGCCGAGATTTTGTATCCCAAACACATTTGCACTTCATTTTTGAAACGCTCCTTAAAATTTTAGTGAACTTTTTTCTTCGAGTTAAGCGATTTAATTGCGAAGCTTTTATTGTCCTTCTGGGCATCATTAGCACAAGCCCTAGAAGTGAGTTACTCAAACTTCTCTATATACAACTGAGCTTCTTTTGTCGATCTTTGTCTTGATCAGATGTTGTTGACTCTTATTCTATCATTGTCAGGATATTTATTTTGATTGCTATGTTTGTTGACCTAGTTCTTAACCATACAGTTACTCTTGTTTTGTCCAAAAGCACAATGAAAGCTTCATGATGTAACCACGTAGTTCATAGAACGAAATTTTAGTAAAACCACCCACTTAAACTACAAATCTCCACCATTCTTTAGAATGTGTATACACCAGGGAATCGACAACAGCTGCATATAATGATGCAATCTTTAATTATCAGAGTAAGGAAGGATACTTATGAAACTGCCAGTTTAGAAACTTAACTGCAATGATCAAAGCATCGTCACTTCTACCAATATTTTTCTGATAAATTGGTATGGACAAAGGTAGGACAGCGATTCAGGCGGGCACAATTCCCAAAAGGAAAAGAACGAAATATGGATATTTTTGTTACCAACTTAAAATGATTGAAACATAGAGTATACAGGATTTGATTAATGTATACAAGGAAAATCTTACGACTAGTATTTATCGACTGTATTAATGAGGTTCGGTGAAGTAATTAGGACATGTTTCCAAATGATTAATCAGTCATGAAGTGAATAGATTTTTGTAATTCAAGAACTTTTTGAAGACTTTTTATAACACTAGTTTTAATTTTGCGAATGAGGATCATGACATATTACATAACAGAAGTATAACTTTAAAAGATTAACCTTGTTTGCTGGGTTTTCATAAGGGATTTTTAGACTTTCCACAGCACGAACCATCGTAAACATAGCCATGTATATGTTTTGATAAACAATTTTGATGAAGGTTCTTCGCTCATCGTCCGAATAACCTGCTCCATGGATGATGCGCATCTGCTTGATGAAGGTACTTTTGCCCGACTCACCGGTACCTAGTAAAAGCAGAAAAATTCAAAAAGTAGGAAATCATTTGTTGTAAAAAAGATTTTACTACTACATAAGTCACATTTTTCAAACGTCAGTGATACAATCTCACTGTTCAAACTTTAGTAAGTGGAGAAGAGTTTAAATTAGTAACAATAATTATATTAATTAAAAATAACTAAAAAGATTAAGGTCGGATCTACAACGCGACGGTGAGAGCAGTTTTGCTCTATGCTTGTGAAACCTGGCCTCTCCGAGTTGAGGATGTTAGACGACTCTCTGTGTTCGATCATCGTTGTCTCCGAAGGATTGCTGGCATCCAGTGGCAACACCATGTCAGTAATGCAGAGGTCCGGCATCGTGTGTTCGGTCACAGAGACGATAATGATATTGGTGTCACCATCTTGACACACCGACTTCGGTGGCTTGGACATGTTCTACGAATGTCGTCCCAGAGAATTCCTCGTCGTGCATTATTTGCCGACTCTGGGACTGGTTGGAAAAAGCGGAGAGGTGGTCAGTATATGACATGGTGTCGTGGTATGAAAGAAAGCTGCAAAGGGCTAGCTTCTGTTGGTCCTTCACGACTCCCTGGTTGGGGTCCGAGAGACGGTGTAATGCAGTGGCTAGAGACGTTATCAGATATGGCGCAGAATAGAAGCCAATGGCGATCCTGCTGTAACCTTCTTTTACAGTCTTCATAAAAAGTGGTTGCTCCTTCCTTAACTGAAAGATTTCTTCTGATTGTACCTTTCCGTTTTCCCCATCATTGTTCTCTCTCTTTTTTTTTATAATTTCCCACGTTCATTACTTTTTTTCTCTCTTTTTTCCTTCTCTTCAAATTATCATTGTTTTGTGTGGCGCATATATATTTGGTGCCCCCCTGTACCAATATTTATGTGTTCAAATAAATAAATAACTAAAAAGATTAATATGAAGTTCGAGTTGTTACTATGTAATTACTACTAGAGTGAACTAAGAGAAGACTATAAATGCGGTCGAGGAATACACTGAGAATTCAAATACTTGTTCAAAGTAACTAGCAATTGTTTCTATCGACAACTTGGAACAATGCATATTTGAGTAAGGATATATGATGGTTATGACTGATACTGATATCGTACAAAGCACCAACTTCCTACTACGCGATTCATATGAACATAATTACAAGATGTTAAATGATTCATGGTACAACGATTACGATGCAAAGGAGAGTAGAACTAACTAAACTTAGAACTTAACTAAGAAACATCGTACTTTGGTAGTACATGCAACAAAAATATAGTGTCCAAAGCAAGTTATTTTGTTACACAAATCCAATAATTATTACAGAAATGAAAACTTTCAAGTGGTCAAAATATTTGGTTTGAGTGATTTGCTTGAAAAAATGAGCATAAACGTAGGATATGATTAAAAGTGAGTCAACACCAGTCATTACACTCTCCATTCGAGAGGTGAAGAAATAACCCAAAGGAAAAAGTGAAAATACTATCAACAATTGTAGAAAGTCTACGCAAAAAACGAACAAATGAATACACAAAGGACGGAATAATATTACATACAAGGTTTAGGGAAAAGTGAAGATTGAATGCATCTTAGTGAGACCAACTAGGATCAAGCCACCAAGTCTGCATTCTTCTACTTTGCCCATATCATTAGTTTGTCTCTGGGGACCATATTTCAGTCTGATCATCATTACATTTTTCCACCCATTTCTATGATAATCAGTATGCAACGCCACAGCTAGTGACTTAGTATGTGCTATCACTACTATGACGAGGAAGCATGAAGGTGGATGTGGTAGAATGTTAGCGAAATAAATATGAAGCGTACATTTTACTGGGCTATATTGGTTACGAGAGGTTAAATGCACACTGCTGACAGGATACACAATCAAATCCCAAAGGATCTTGAGGCGAATTTAGTTTATGATTAACAGCAAATTTTAAGAATTACAACAGTCTGCCTGGGATGTTCAGAATCACGCAGAAATACATTTTCGACATGTTATCTAGCCAACCTTTCAATTTTGTAGTATAATGGACTTAAATTAAGCAACCTAGTGGGTTATAAAGGGAGTGCTGTTGCATATTAGATGGAATAAAGTAGAAATGTAATGAGTTTATTCGAACGAGCGAAAAAGTAGTGATCCTTGGCAAACTTGGCAGAATACCCAATTAAAAGATGAGATGTAGTACATACTAGCACATCATGGCTCATGAAATCAGTTGAAACTCTAGTATGTGTGAACACAGGCACTGGTTTTCAGTTAATCATAAGAATAAATAATTGTACACTTCATCCATATCCTATTCGAAAGGGTTAGTTGAACACTTCCTTGATGAGTCTAACTTCTAGTTGTGATCATTTCCAACAAGGAGAAACTAATATTTTAATTGGATTAATGCCATGCTAGGATGAAATAGCTTTCCAGTACTTCAGAGTTCTTAATGGTGGTCTAGCTAAGATCAGTTTATGATTTAAACAATGAAAATCCTATGGTTTCCGCAAACCTCCAAGAGCTAATTTTAAATAAAGTACCAAAACAAAACCTTGCTTTTGCATTTCCTAGGGGTGTTTGTACTTCTTGGACATAAATTTATCTGTGAACCGGCATTTCACTCGATTTCCTTGATTTTAATTTAGTATTTTTAAGGCCTTTGTAATACTTAAGGTTGTTCAATCACCTAATAAATGCCCTAGACTAAATATAGATTCAGTAAACCCACCAGTTTCTTCTAGACTGATTGAATGCAATGTGACGGTTGTAACATATTATATCAGTGGGTATATTTGGTTCATTCAATTTGCTTATCGATGATGCAAGCCACGATCATGCAGGTCGTACAAAACGATTTTCAAAAACATATTTCCTGATACTAGAAGCTACAGAGCCCCTGGTCGCCGTCTGAAAAAATCTTGTGAACAGATGAGATAATTAACGAGAGCTATTAAATGCTAGGAAAAACAACTGAGATGGTTTTTCAGTAATCCACCGCTTGTGCATCACATGGATTAAGGAAAGGCTTATCTTACACAACAAAATCGACAGGGAAAAGTTACGTGAAGTCGGTGGCTTAGAACCGTATGAGTTTTAAAATGAACTATCAAGTGGAACACAAAGATGTTCATCATGGTTTACATAGCCCTGGTGAGACTTAAACACGAAAATTGTGCACAGCCCTAAACCCTACTCAGAAGTCAAGCCAGATATCCCGGGGAGAATAGGGAGAACTGATGTCCGTACAAAGTCAGATTTATGTGTTTATTTTATTTACGTACTGTACGTCTTAAGAAAATAGATCTATACACATGCCGGGGTAACTAAGCTATGGCGAGAAGAGGACTGAAAAACTGATTTCTAGTCGTATGTATCATCATTCTTCAACTAGGTCGGGATAAATTAAAGAGCGAAGGTGATTTCAGAAGCTAAGAAAGAACAGAATCCCTGTGGTGTACATGTTTTTCCGCCATATAACCGACTCTTGAGATTTGCTACCAAAGAAAGTGTTTGCACTTTTGATTGGCTCACCCAAAAGAGTAATAGATAAGCACTCAAGCTCATCAGAGAGTTAACATACTACCAGCTGTCTGTCATCAAGACAAATTAAGTTTTATGTGACTGGACTCGTTAATCAAATAGCCAAGACAGTATGGACAATTTCCAGTAAAACATACCAAGGAGGAGAAGTTTAAGCTCTCGACGTGCATCTTTTTTGTCGCGCTTCAGTTGTTTCTCAATTTCTTTGTTGATGCGGTTTTGTTCTTTATATTCTTCACTCCGGCAGCAAAACATTGAGATTCTATTCGGATATAGTGTTGTGATGGCGAAGCGTTTTTTGTGAGTATTTTTCCAAGTGTAAATCTAGGCACTGAGATGAAAACTGGGAGAGCAAAACGCCCATTATTGTCCACAACTGTTTGCAAGCGCCATCTTACTGTTTGTAAAGGCCACTAAACATTAACAGCTCAAACAAAAATAAAACGAAACGGACAGTATGTTGTTGCTAAAATAACTTAAACCGGTAATTTCTAGCTTGTTTGTTTCATACTAATAAAAAAAGGCTGAGAGCGCTTCAATAATCAATAACATATGATGTTGAGATAACAGCCTCTGACAGAGCATACTGTGGTGAGTTTATTCAGTAACGCAATATGTATATGATTGCTAGAGGCTGAAGAGCGGTAGAAAATTGTTTTTTTACCTGAAAAAGTCCTAAGATCACTAAAACTCTGGTAAAGAAACATTGATATCTCTTACTTTAAAGAATTCAAGCTCCCATTATTAACAACAATCACAAACTGTTCTCCCTGGGCACAAACGCTTTTGTCCAATTTGTCTTTCCGTGATGAAAACTGAGTCTCAGAGCAAGAAGGTAAGATTAACGTTATGGAAAGAAAAACGTTTTAAACTAACGTCACAACACTCAATTAAACCACCTAACCCATCATAAAATGCTGAGTTAGCATACTTTTATGTAGACAAATACAAAGACGTGAATGGCTTGAAACATATGAAGCAATGCTGACTGTTTTCGACGCGCATACGACTCATTAACAGTTCATGAGCTAAGTCATGACGACCTTTCTACACCATCATATTGTAGCGGTAAATAATTCCCCACACTTAAATAGCTCTGTAAGTTTTCAACATTGGATGCTGACCACAGTTTTAGTGAACTCATCTAGCTGAGGGCGCTCGGTCAAGCATCCGCACCAGATCACGTGTGGGAACGCCGTGCTCAACATCTGCCGCAATCGCTAGCCAGATTAGTTCAAACGATCCTCGATATATTGATAGCTTATCAAATATATCTTTGATCTCCTCGTTTCTGTCTTTTGATTTTACTTGTTGGGTGCGCTTCATATTAGAAGGTGTTACTGGTTAGAGGGTTGTCAAACTCCGAATATCTGTGGCGTCTTCATCGGTGAGCCCGACGTGATGTGGTACACTAAATTGCAAAGTGTGAGTCTGTTCCTCTTTGTGATTTTATGTATCATTGTCTTATTTTAATCTTTTTTTATACATTGTGATATTTTTCCCGTGTTTTTGGGTATATATATTTCCCACTCTTTCATTTTCGTACTTGATATATTACTGTATCTAGACCTCGAAAGACGGATAATCCTGACTGGTGCTGGTATAATTGTAGTGGCATTGAGCCCTAACACGAGACAAAATGGAAAATAGACATTCAACATTTAACGCTGGGAAATACCCAACAATGGAGAAGGCGGGAATAAGGAAGGAATTGAATTAGTCCGAGTTGATCGGATGGCATGGCTCGGCCTTGCAGGCGTGGTCCCAGCTGAATGTTATCTTGTATCTTCTATTCATATTATATATATTCTATCTCTAGCTTATGCTTGTTCTCTATCACGTATTGGTAATTGTTACAATGCAATGAATCGGTGTAGACGATGATGTAACTTCCACGTAAGATCTTATAGATTAGGCAGTTACATCATGATAAATCTACAATTTTAGGATTAGGTCTATTATTAGAGCAGTGCTAATATCATAGTAGACCGTAATTCTAAATAATAACCAGTATGGAAAGTCTGCCAGAAATTGCAGAAGACCCTGCAATTTTCCCAACGCGAAATCGGTCGACGCGAAGAATGTTCCGAGAAACTTCCAAGCCGGCACGCGTTAACAGCAACTGTAGCCGGCGAACTTAGCCGTCTGTTATACGTCACTGATGTGATAACGAGAGTTCGCTACCTCGTCGGTACTGGAGCAAAATTAGCGTTCTCCCAGCGAATTCCAACGACCGGCTTCACGAGTCGGTTTTAAATCTACAGGCGGCAAACGGAAGGCCTATCGCTACGTATGGCAAAAAGTATGTTTATCTTAACGTGGGTTTACGCAAACCCATTCACTGGATTTTTATTGTTGCAGATGTTTCCATGCCAATCATTGGTATGGACCTTCTACAACGCCACAACTTAATTGTCGATAGGCGCAAATGGAGGCTAGTAGATGGCAATACTAATTTATCTGTTTGCCTGACTTCTTTTTCTGGTTGCAAGTTATCTCCAGTCACTAGTAAGCACACTATAGACCCCTTCTACCAACCACTACTCGATAAGTATCCTGGCATTTACCAATCGCAACCGAAATTGCCGTGTGTAACCAGCAATGTTACACATCACATCACGACTACAGGACCACCTGTATTCTCGAAAGCACGCCGACTGGCCCCCGAAAAGTTAAGGTTGGCGAAGAACGAATTCGACCATATGATAGACTTTGGAATCATTCGGCCATCAAACAGCCCATGGTCGTCTCCCTTGCACATGGTCCCCAAAATCCACAGCAACCACTGGCGTCCAACTGCTGACTGTCGGCCATTCAATGCACAAACCATTCCCGATCGTTACCCGTTGCCCCACATTCACGATTTGACAGCTACCTTGAAAGGTACAACTGTCTCTTGGAAAATCGACTTGGTAAAAGTGTATATCCAAATTCCTATGCCTACTGACGATATTCCGAAAACAGCAATCATAACTCGCTCCGGACTCTACGAATTTTCGCGAATGCCCTTCGGTCTAAGAAACGCTGCATAGACGACGTTTTTCGAGGTCTCAACTTCGTACATGCGTATGTTGATGACTGTCTAATAGCAAGTCCGGACAAAGAATTAAATCTCCAGCATCTGGATCTTGTTTTCGACCGACTAAAAAGACATGGTATTACTGTAAACATTCAGAAATGCCAAATCGAAACCGACTCCTTAGACTTCTTAGGACACACTATCGATGCGCAAGGTATCCGACCCCTTAGAACAAAAGTGGCGGCCATTCTGGATTACCCAGAACTGACCACCATCAAGCAATTGCGCACGTTTAACGGTCTGGTAAGTTTTTATAGACGATTCATACCGAAATGCACGTCCCTTATGAAACCCCTTATCGACCAACTTCGTGGAAATGCGAAATCCATCAATCTGGATGACACTGCACGCAAAGCATTCTCCACGGTTAAGGAACATATCGCTCAAGCAACAATGCTTGCTCATCAGGACCCTGAGGCGCCCATTAGCATCGTAGTAGACGCATCCGACTCAGCAATCGGAGCAGTTTTACAACAATGGGTTAACCACTCCTGGCAACCTTTGGCATTTTTTTCTAGACGGTTGCTAGACACTGAATCGAGGTACAGAACATTGGGTAGGGAATTCCTAGCTATGTATTGTGCTGTCCGACATTTTCAACACTCCATCAAAGGCCGTGAATTCACCATTTTTACCGACCATAAACCTCTTACCTTCTCTTTAAGCTCATCTTCAGACAAGTACTCACCACGTGAGCCTCGACAACTGGACTACATTTCGCAGTTTATTTCAGATATTCGACACATTTCTAGAGTAAACAATGTAGTTGCAGACGCCTTGTCTCGTATAAATTCCTTGAACAGTTCCCAAGGAAAAATCGCTCAACTTCAAAAAGAAGACAGTGATCTTCAGCACGAGTTGGCTTCAACAACACTTAAACTGTGCATTAAACAGATGAGAACAGGTAAGGAAACCTTACTTTGTGACACATCTACAGGTAGGGATCGCCCAATCGTGCCGAAACAATATCGACGCAATGTCTTCGATACGTTGCACAGACTTTCTCATCCAGGTGTTCGTGCAACCATCAAGCTTATAGCAGAACGGTTTTGCTGGCCTGGTATGAATAAAGACGTGAGGGAGTGGGCACGCTCCTGTGTAAGCTGTCAGAAACCTGAGGTTTTTAGACATAACAAATGTCCCTTAGGCTCGTTTAAAACTCCCGATGCTCGCTTCGACCATGTTCATTTGGATTTGGTAGGACCTTTACCAGATTCGAATGGATATTCTTATCTTTTGGCCTGTGTAGACCATTTTGCTCGATGGCCAGAAGCAGTACCCATCAAAGACATTACTGCTGAAACAGTGGCCGGCGCCTTCGTCGAACGATGGGTAGCAAATTTTGGGTGCCCAACAAACATCACTACAGATCGTGGAAGTCAGTTTGAATCTGAACTGTTCCGATGCCTGACCGCGAAACTAGGAATCACTCACTTCCGAACGACGGCCTACCACCCACAAGCAAACGGGTTGGTAGAACGTTTTCACCGACAACTAAAAGCGTCACTATCAGCCTCAAACATTTCTCAGTGGACTGACACTTTCCCACTCGTCTTACTAGCCATACGCAATGCAGTGAAAGCTGATATTGGATACACTGCGTCTCAACTCGTTTATGGTAAGACCCTTCGACCTCCAGGAGAGTTCGTGGATCCTTCATCTTCTTCGATTGACATGGATCAAACCTCCTACGTTAACAGGCTTACAAACGCAATGCGTTCAGTTAAACCTGTTTCCATTCGACTACAATCAACTTATAATTTCGTTCAACCTGACTTACGATGTACTACACACGTCTTCGTACGTCGAGACTCGCATCGACGACCTCTCGAATCAACATATGAAGGACCTTTCAGAGGTCTTCAACGCAAATCTAAGTACTATATAATCGATAAGAACGGAATCAACGAAAGCATCAGCATCGATCGCCTCAAAGCAGGGTATTTAGAAGGAAATCCTATTCACCTCCATTTTCCTTCAATACAATCGCACGACACAACTCCTGCCCTTATAATACTTCAATCGACAGCCGACACACACGTTCACACTTCGACAGTATCCGAAAATAAACTCAAAACAACGCGTTCTGGACGAAGAGTAAGATTACTAGAACATTTGAACGATTACTGCACGTAAGACACAAGTTTACATTTTATATCCTCTCGAATTTTCCCTTGTACTATATATAATTTTCTTTAAAAAAAACCCGAATTTAATATGCCTCTATATTTTTATTATTTTTTTATTTCAAAAATGAAAAAACAAAAAACGATATCATAAAAATCCTTTTTTACGCTATTACGTGAACATGAGTTTATTTTCCTTTTTTCGCCCATTTTGTGCTTTCACGCGCGTACGAGTGTATTCCGACATGCACCTACATATATTTTTCTTTTCCAGGACGGCTGGAAAAGGCGATAAAAAGAACGATGAAGTTGCGAGAAACGAAAATCTTCATTGTACCTTTTTTTTACTGTATTGTACATCATAGTCCCTTATAGTAAGGAAAGACGACCAGACGCTGCTAAACCTAGCAAGCTATCAGGAGGGTGTTTACCAACGAAAAACTCGTTGGGTTTAAACTTCTGGCTGGCCAAGTCTTAGGGTCATCACTACCCCACTAGGATGGGAGTGACCTGTAGCGGTAAATAATTCCCCACACTTAAATAGCTCTGTAAGTTTTCAACATTGGATGCTGACCACAGTTTTAGTGAACTCATCTAGCTGAGGGCGCTCGGTCAAGCATCCGCACCAGATCACGTGTGGGAACGCCGTGCTCAACATCTGCCGCAATCGCTAGCCAGATTAGTTCAAACGATCCTCGATATATTGATAGCTTATCAAATATATCTTTGATCTCCTCGTTTCTGTCTTTTGATTTTACTTGTTGGGTGCGCTTCATATTAGAAGGTGTTACTGGTTAGAGGGTTGTCAAACTCCGAATACCTGCGGCATCTTCAATATATCATTTTTAGGACTTGATCATCACGTAATATGACTGATAAAATTGATTGAACTATCAACACAAACTCAGCCGATAAATTGATCTACAGAATCACCACACAGTGTTGTTTTCTCGTGATTAACGAACTAAACCATAATTCTACAACTCTTTATCTTTATGTTCTGGAATACCTTGTTGAATGGAAAGATGCCTCGAACCTCTTCCAGGAATCGCTATTGAAAAGCTGTCATCTCTTACTGCTGCTGTAATAATAATCTCAATTTTTCTGAATGAAGTGCCTTTTTACTGCTTATAATAATTTTAACGCCGAAAATGACTGACGACTATTATAAAGTATTTCTTCATGAAATCTACATCACCACATGTTATATTTTTTCGCGAAATCCCCGTCACGAATTTGTTTTGACTTTTGACCGACTAATATATTACGTGATCTACTAGACGATCAGAATACAGCTTATACAATCTTAGAACCGTGCCAAATCAATAACGTATTGACTGATATGAGCAGCCTAGAGTTAGTGTTGGTCGTTTCTTCTGACCAGCTCTGCCTGTTGAGACCTGAACACCAATATCAGCTTTCACTATACGAATCGTTCACTTCAAACACACCTGGTTTATATACAAGCAAACCAAACCGCATCGTACCATGAAATAAAAAATAGTATTTGTACAAGATCAAGCCAAAGGTGGTTGTAAACGTGCGAGACTGTAATTAATAAGCTGGGCATAACTTAAGAACAGTAGACCGCATAATAGCGGTCTATAAACCAAAATAGACCTTATAATAAAAGGAATATAAATATACATAGTCTAGTTACTCAACATTTGTACAATAAGAATATATATAATATTAATCCATCGATAGTTCTCAGAAGTTACCCATAATTTGGTCTTCTTTAGAATATAACAGTGTCAATTCTGCCTTCTTAGCTAGCAAGTATGGCTCATATATGCTTTATTTAAGGGTCTTAAGATTGCTGAACGTACGCATTTTTTGCGTAGTGATTCTTCTGACAGTACCTCGATCAGGGATATGGTCTTACTATCTTTAATAGTTATGGAAGGCATGAACGTTTACACACTACACTTAGATATTGAGGGATACCCCATGTTGTTTAAGACAAGTTGTGAAGAATGAGTCAGACAAAATGGTTGGAAAAGTGATTATAATTCCGGTTGAGTTTTCCTGTTTGATTTACTCCCGTTGAAAATCCATTTGAGATGGATGAAAAAGCACCTATAATTTGTGTTTAATACCACCTGACACTAAACTCTCGCTTATCGCAATATATTTGTACTACTGAATGTATTCTTTGTAAATTACGAGGGTTAAGACGTGGTTCCAAAATGCACCCAAAATATGCGCATTTACATTGAGTGAAACCTCTAATGAACTAACTGATATTAATACAACAGATATAAGTTCCTACCGCTTGGATTACGTCTTCACTCTACGATATTCCTACACGAGTCACCTAGGTCCATTGGTTCAAGCATCGTCACCTATGGATATCTCAGCACTCAGACCATGCATTGGTGCTCTTTAGCTTTATCCCGTATTTGTTATTAACTTTACAAGAATACTGTCCCTACTTTGCGACCAGGTTTCTAGCAAAGTATATATGTGAACAATAACATGGTGATATGTTAAGGAACACTTTGCAGTTTTCAAATAGTGAGTCTTGCCCCAGACCGTTTTCATTAACTGAAAAATCTATCCTCCATTACGGTTGTGCGCTATTTTAGAGCGGAGAAGAAAACCTTTTTTATGAAGATTTATCACTGGTGAACAAGAATGTCCCAAGACCAAAAAGACACTTTAGCTGTGGTTTGGGAAGTAAACAGACCGCATATATGCTTGTTTGGTGTAAAATTCTATGCTGTAACCGATCATCTCATCAATAATCCATAATCTAGAAAGAGGACCTAGAGTTGAGAGTCTTTGATTTCACCGTTGAGTATCCAGTGGCTAAAAGCATGCCACGTGCAGATTTTCTATAATACTTCTTATTTCAAAATATCACATAAAGAGAGCGATTATATGTTGATTCAATAACTACCTGTTGACGTCGTAGAACTATCTGAGCACTCGTAAGTATTTTTAGACCTTCAAAGGTGCGGTGAAAAGAAGTTCGAACATTCAGCTCAAGCGTAGGTTTTCTGAGTCTTAAAAATGCAGCGAAAACATATCACTACATACAAAAGGTATTTTGTGCATTAATGACAGCGTAATGATTGTCCTTACAATTAGATCTGCAACAATAGACAACCTTTATTCCGTTCACCAGAGCACAGAGGGAACGAAAACGCTTGATCTATAGACTGGTTGACGGCCTGAGATTTGGGTCAAAAATCGAAAAATATGTATGTGACTCTCTCTTGAATATCGCCCATTTATCTCCTCAAACATGAACACCATAGTCAAAATATGAGTAAATGATATCCGAAGACGCTTCACACTTAAAGTGGTTGGATGTGACTCAACTTTTGACTACACAGCTAGATGTAAGCCAGTTTACAGCAAGATCAAGTTGTTACGAGTGTTAAATGCTTTAATTTATTATGTTACTCAATTATGTTGGTAAGCTGTAGAGCACATTGGCAATCTAAACAGGGGAAAATTTTTGATGCATTAGAATATTAATTCTAGTATGTCTTTAATGTTCAATATGAGAGTTGGTACGCTTTATGAGGGCTGCGTTGTGAAAAGCAGCTGGTAGTCGAGAACGACTGGAATTGAAGTCCAGAACAGTCAGTCGAAAACGTTAGCTGAGACGTATTAGTTTGTGCTTCGCAATATGGATCTCAGGTAGGCTTCAGAGGTATGTGACAGCGCAGGACAAAGTCGTATGTTCTGCAAATGGTTTCTGTGATACACCACGAGGATGCTGAAAAAGAAGAAAACATGTAGTGCGAGAGGCGGAACATACAGTGTTAACGATTAGTAAAATTTAGTCATTTGTGACGGAATAATTAAGGTATATACTTTAATATTTACAACTTGAAATTATTCTCTTTCGCTAGGTCAATTTCTAAGTAAGTATTTTTCGACAAGTCAAAGAAAACAAGCCAAAGCATGGTGTTTAATGGACAAAGGATTATGTGAATGGAAGTTATTCAAAAGAGCTTGGAGTTTGGGATTATGTGTACTTTGAATTTGAGTATGGAAAACACAATGCATGGAAATACAAATGGTTTTCTTCGTCGAATTTATTAAAAGTTTTTATTATCACTACTATTGTAGAGCCATGGGTGGACTGCTGTTTAGCGTGATTGCTCGATTTATCTTGTAGTAAGACTTTTCAGCAGGAAGTGAAATCAATTCAAGATTACACACATGAGTGAAAGAGGTATTTGATATAGGAAATTAACATCATTACCATTGATTAGTTACGTTTCGCTGGACCTTAAGGGACAATAGTTAACAACATGTTCCTCCCTACAGACATGGGTGAACTGAGGCTATCCCAGACCATTATATTTGTTGGTCAGTAACGTCACCCTCCCTCCCTCTCTTTGTGATGTAGGCTCTCTTACGTTTATGGTGTGTATGAACACCATTGCGCACCTTGTTGGAATACATTGTCTCTACTAGTTCCGTGTTACGAACAAACCCTACGGCTAGAACTTTTGTAATGTAAATTAAGCATCCATCTTGTATGTCATCCTGCTATGAGGTCAACTAATGGTATGTTTTAAGATAATAGTTAAATTATATGTGGTCTAGAAATGATAAGAACAGATAGCTGATCAAAGAATGTGAAAAAAATGGCTGGGGTTGAAAAAAGTATGAGTGTGACGATAAGTAAGAAAACAAAACATTTGGATGGTAATAGAAAAAATTAAAAAATGTTAGAGCATAAACTAGAAAGAACTCACAATAATTTGGAATATTATGAGCTTTCTGTAATCAGCCATTTTTGAGCAGCACTTAAAATTTTTGTGGTTTATCGGTCTACTTGAAATAGAAATCGAGAAGTGGTAAAGGACTTCGTGGAAAAGATGTACTCGAGTTCAAACATTAGAGAAATTTTGAATCTGGATGTGAGAAGTAGGAGCATAAGGGCATGGCTAAGGAAGAATAATGAGATAAAGGAAACGACGTGTTTTTTACATTTTTAGATACATATATGAATGACAAGGGGATTCCGTCATATCCATAATTAGTCTAGATATTAGGCGGTTCATAAAATGTGCCTCAGGGTTGTGTAAGAGTTCCAGGAATATTTAGTGAAGCTTTTTAGAGTCTGAAAACAGTGTTGTTAGTCCTTTGAAATTGGTCATAGTGCCACAGTTATGGACAGATATTGCCACACTACAAGAAGCAACGCATTGATTTTTGGTTTTCTATAGCTGGTAGTGTATATGAGTTGTTCCTGAGTCTGTAGACAGGGCCATGGATCATAAGCGCGAGGAAGGCTGGAAATGTGAGACAAAACATAACTTAGTAGAAAAATAATATATTGTTGCTTATATAGTTGAGTAACTTAGTTTAAGCATTTAACACTCGTAACAACTTGATCTTGCTGTAAACTGGCTTACATCTAGCTGTGTAGTCAAAAGTTGAGTCACATCCAACCACTTTAAGTGTGAAGTGTCTTCGGATATCATTTACTCATATCTCGGCTATAGTGTTTATGTTTGAGGAGATAAATGGGCAATATTCAAGAGTCGTATACACACTTTGAAAAGAGTTAGCTTAGCCTCTATTGCGAAGGATTCTTTTATTAGAAAACTCACTATCCGTCTAGATTTATGAATGACAGAGGAGGCATGTTCCTCAAATCTTAGGCTTCCTCTGTAATTAATATTTAGATCATGCGCTGATTAGAATGCTTGAACTCTACTTTTGTTGAAGTAAAGTTGTTGTGTATTAAATGAGAACTCATCCGGGGAAAACCAGTTTAATGTTCAATGAAAAATTACGGAATGCCTTCGCAAAGTATGAAAACGACACATGAGCTATATTATTTTAAGGACTTTCTTCAGTTGTCTTTGATATACTTCATGATTATTGCAATTCTGTTGTTAATACAGTTGTCTACATTTTTCTTTCCTGTTCTCTTCAATACAAACTTTTCAGTCTTCTGCAGGCAGGCATAACATTTACGGTTGGCGCTACATACGACATCTATCAACATAAGTAGCATATATCACAGTATTTCATGGGGATGTTTTCGGAAATGCATAATCCCACACTTGCTGTGGTTAAATGGTAACTGCCATTTCTTCGCTTCCACATGTTGGAAGATAAGCTATTTGTAATTTGTGTGTATCATAAGTTAGCAATAAGTACTCTGCGTGGAAACACGGCTAAATATTCTCCACCTCTATACCGTTAACTTCACATCTCAGTTCATCAGTTACAAATAACGTGACAGAGATACGGATGCTCGGCAGATGAATTATTACAAATCAAATTTCATTTTATGGTCGTTGTTTAAACCAAAAGTCTTGGGAGAAAGGAATTAAGGGGTAAGAAATCTCACTATCATCAGATAGTTACAATTAAAGGTTGAAATAAATATCGTAGCGTGTGAATTGTGGTTTCACTACCGTGATAGGAAAGGTCCCTAATGATGTTGTTCCCAAAATAATGAGGACATCATTATTTCATGAAATTCGGCACGTCACACGTTGGAACTATCTAAAATAAACTGTCAAGTGTTGAATATGTGTGACCTTACTTCCACACGAACGAAAAGGTGTGTAGAGCATACTGAATAAACCAACATTAAAAATTCAACAGACGCATTAACCCACCATCGTAATATTTTCATTGCCCTGCGATCTTCTATTTACATCCAAGTCGATCTAACAGATTTTTTGAGCATAACCAAATGGTCTCAATTATTTTTCTAAATCTATTAGTATATTTCCTAAGATTTCAGTTGCTGTGCCAGCGACTGACATTACAACTCGAATAAAAGTCTCCACCAAAACTAGACAGTCACAACAAAAAATGTTCAAGGCGCTCAATCGTAGTCTGAATTACTCAACAGCTCGTCAAAGTTCATAAGGTCTAACAAGTTTTTCTCAAGTAGATACTATCCACATTCAATTGGCTAAGCGAAATGTATGTATCACCGTTCGAAAGTCCTCCTAATATAACTTTGGAATATCACTCACTGGACAGAACTCCTCTAATTTATAATGTTGAAAAAACTTTGTGATGGGGAAATTATTTGAATTTATGAAGAATCGTTATGACCATCATGCAAGTGAATCGTGAAGACGTGACTGCTTACATTGCTCTGATACGAAAAACCAGCAGATATTGGACTATAGTTCATAAACTATACTTAGTTATTTCTCTCGATTTCAAGTACCCGCTTACTAAAGTCAGACAACAATGATGTACCGGTTAAATTATGCAACATTACGTCATAGTCACATTAATAAATAAGTTTCCTAGCCAGAATGATCCTAAGTTTATGATCAGAGTATCCAGCTTCTTTAAGACATTCGAAACACAGATCATGTATTGCCCAAATGTTATGCATTTGTTGGAAAATACCAGAGAACTGCATTAAGTAAGAACCAACTAGCCTTCTGTACATACCCTCTTTCTGGGGAATACTGATTATTCCATGTTAATCATTATTGACACCAGCGAAGTTCGGTAAACAATGTGAAGATGCCACAGGTATTCGGAGTTTGACAACCCTCTAACCAGTAACACCTTCTAATATGAAGCGCACCCAACAAGTAAAATCAAAAGACAGAAACGAGGAGATCAAAGATATATTTGATAAGCTATCAATATATCGAGGATCGTTTGAACTAATCTGGCTAGCGATTGCGGCAGATGTTGAGCACGGCGTTCCCACACGTGATCTGGTGCGGATGCTTGACCGAGCGCCCTCAGCTAGATGAGTTCACTAAAACTGTGGTCAGCATCCAATGTTGAAAACTTACAGAGCTATTTATTTTGGGGATAGTGTTAAGTAGTGTTAAGTATTCTAAAATCGGGATACACTCAGCTTGGTCGATAATTTGGGAAGGATTCAATGTCGATTCACTGAACGTATGCCCTTAATTTTGTTTTTAATTCTGATTGCCTCGTCTATAAACTATACCTTTACTGACTGTGTAATCATACATTTGAGTTGTTTCAAATTTCATTTTCACGTTGTAGCTATTGCTTGTTCGTTGTTAGATTATCTGTCGTTAATTTTATACGCATTACGATTAGTTACCTGTTACCAGTTCGTTTAATCCTCTTTAGTCTGAAACAATACTAGCACGTCAAAACCATACTGAGGACCTAAGACTGGATTTACGGCGCAGTATTCGCTACAAACGTTACCGAAACCCATCGACGATTCTGGTGTTGTATAATATTTTTCATTGCTCTCATTGTTTAGTGTAAGTGTATCAGTAACTTTTTCTCGTTTTCGTCGGAATGACACACTGATCACACCTCTGTGTAGCATGCTACGCTGTCTGCTTGTTTTAAAACTGGAAATCAATTGATTTCCAGATCGTGCTAGTTTGAAACTTATGGTATTGCTGATTATTGTCTGTTTCTCTCCTTAATTAATGCAGATGCATCGTGTGTGCTTTCTGGGTCGTTGGCTCATTCTCTATTTTCTTTTTTGCAGCTCTCCTCATTCACGCTATTCTGCTTACTCTTCTAGTACTCAAAGTACATTCAGGTTATACGCGGACCTCTACATCTCAGTATAGAATGTACCCTTCGATTACAGGCAAATTTATCAATAGCCAGGTGTTACATTACTAGTCTACAAAGTAAAAACAAATAAAACTCTTTGTAGTCTTATCATCACTGCATCAAAAAAAACTGGTTAATGACCAAAGAAGTACTGATTTTTGTGCGTTCTGCGGATTTCTTTGTTCTCGTGTAATCAAGAAAAAACGAGAAAATTCCAAACTTCTTGCTACTAGAACTACTGCGGTCAAGTGATAACAAGAAATCTGATACTTACACCTTACAATACAACACAAGTTCAAATAAATCAACAGCTATATTCATTCGTTACGAAAATATTTGATTTACTAAGTGTTCATCTAATCATCGTATAGTTAAGTTCTCTACACTGATTGTGGTATTTTGCTGTCTGTGAATAACTTCAGTTTATGTCATACTCCGGAAATAATATCAGAATCTCCTGGTTGCTCAAATAGATCCGATTGTGTGTTTATAAACACAACTGTTTGGTCCTTTCACACTGCGCCAATTTTTAATTAAATCCAGGGTATTTTTGCTGATAACAAACCATACAAAGTTCATCTTTCGAAGGTATTGTTGAGAATGAACCTTGACGACTACGTCATTTCAGTGGTTCAAATCCCTCCAGGCTACACTTCTAAAATGCTTCTGGACACCTGTAATCCTCAAGTAGAAAAATTCCTTCGAAAGTTTATGAAACGGTTAGTAAAGAAACCGGGTGCACTCTTCTCTCGTGTTTTGCCGACTTCAAGTGATGAAGGTGATCCTCTCAGCCTGTGTGTTACAGATTGTCAAACCCCTTACATACCATATGTAATAAAAGGATCTGATTCATCTTGGCATATACGTCAGTTCCCCACACACAGACTGTCTGTTCGTTCACTAAAAAATAACAAGTAAGTATACTTAACTGTATCCAAATTGATCGGTGATACTTAAATGCTGTTTACCCACTTATCGCTGACAAAAATTTGTTGAGATTATTGTTGTCTCTAAAAGTTCCCTGTTTGGCTCCATAATATACCATGCTATCTGAGTATTCCCAACCATTACTTCACAAAGTATCATGCAAATGCGTATTGAGTAGTCATTCCCTAAAGTTTGGACTCGAATCCGATATTCTTACAAGAAGCTAGGACAATTCAATTGTGTTGAGCCCGCATCTTGATGTTGAATAATGGCTCTAAATCTATTAGTTATCAGTTAGGTTAGCTATAATCAGTCTTTCATTTCAAATGCAGAATATGGATTACATTGACTAAAGTCCAGAAATAAATTGTAACACTCACTAACTCAAGGTGACCAGTTTATTTGCACAGAAGATTTTGCCAATCAAGGTTAATAATGTGCACATGTAAAAGTAACGGGAGTGGTTTTGTAGTAAATTATTCCCATACTTTTTATCCAATCAAACAAAGTTTACTTATTTTAACTGTCGCTCTAGCACTTATCAAAAAACTTTGCCAGAAGACTATCATTTTAAGTGAAGTGTATCCAAAGCTAACGGTTACTTGATTACAGATATTTTTGGAACATGACGGAATCATAAATTATGTGTCTTTAGTAATAAAATTAAAGGCAAATCTCGTGAAGGCTTTTTACAGGAACACTACTAGTCGAGTGAGAGCTTATGGCGAACTGTCATCTGATTTCGTAACCTAAAGCGGTGTACGGCAAGGCTGTCCAGTATCCACTTTTGTTCAATTTCCTCATAGACCTACTGCTTGTGGACTGGATTTTCGGGAATTGATCTCCTACCAGAAGATCCACTTATCGACTCAGATGACATAGTCCTGTTTGGTAAAGACGCTGATAAAATGCAAAGTCTATTGGTAACACTGAACAACAATGTCAGGATGTTTGGAATGCGCTTCTCTCCCTCTGAATGCAAGTTTTTGCTTCAGAACTGGTCTACGTCAACACGTGTCTAAGAATAGGGAGTAAAGTAGTCGAACGCGTTGACAACTTCACTTATCTTGGAAGTTTGATCAACCCTAACGGGTTGGTGTCTGACGAAATTTCATCACGGATTCAGAAAGTTTATTCGGCCTTTGCCAACTTACATGACCTGTGGCTAAGGTGAGATATCCGTCTATCAATAAGAGGACAAGTATATTGTATGGCGCTTTGTTTTGTCCTACTTTGTGGCTGCGAAATGTGGCCGTTAAGAGTAGAAAATACTCGTAAGCTACTAGTATTTGATCACAGATGTCTTAGAAATATTCCTTGCGTCCGTTGGGATCACCGGTGAGATCAGACACAGGGTACTAGGGAATGATAATAGTACGTCAGTTGATGAGGTTGTAAATCTTTATCAAGTGAGATGGTTGGGTCACGTGTTGCGTATGCCTGAACAT
The DNA here is from genome assembly GCA_946903255.1 of Schistosoma spindalis. Lineage (NCBI taxonomy): Eukaryota > Metazoa > Platyhelminthes > Trematoda > Strigeidida > Schistosomatidae > Schistosoma > Schistosoma spindalis. Next base: position 14,354,039 of record OX336423.1, read on the forward strand.
CTATTACCACGACGTGTAATGCTGACTAATGTTGGGATGGTTGGAATAAAGTTAGGGGCTGCCAAACTAAAATGTGGCATCAGTCCTCGAAGTCACTAACTTATAGTGTGAGCTATGTTGGTAAATGCAGACTACTTGGTCGGGGTCCTCGCAACTATCGTAACCAATGGTTGGAGACTCTTGCTGACATGGCTCACAATTGATCACAATGGCGTAGGTGTATACACTCTCTGTCTTCCCTTAAACTATGAGATTAAAATCGCTTCATATCTTTCTTTTATATATTACTACCACTAAAGTAACTACTTTTATGAATTGGGTGTTCATCTTGCTGGGCTAATGAGGTATGGCAAAACTGCTCTCACCGTCGCGTTGTAGATCCGACCTTTTACAGCCAGAATAACATCACGAAGGCGCCAAAGATGGCCCAAATTGGCATAAGCCGCTCTGGCTTTCACTATACGTGCATTGATCTCATCACTCACACCACCACCAGCACTTATGCAGCTGCCTAGATACACGAACTTCTCGACTACTTCTATCTGCTCACCATCCAGAGTGAGTACAGGATTAGAATCCTGCTAGTCTTGTAGAAGAACTTTGCACTTCGAAGGTGCAAAGCACATACCATACCTACGGACACTGATTCCAACTGATTAAGTGCGGATTGCATGGCTTGAACATTCTCGCACAGTAAGACAATATCATCCGCATACTCAAGGTCGAGAAGTCTTTCTCCAGGCAACAGATCCACACCACCATTACTTACATCCATCAGAGCTGTTTCCAGAATGTCATCGATGGCAAAGTTGAAGAGGAATGGTGAGATTGGGCAACCCTGCCTAACTCCACTGCTTGAATGGAATAGTGGAGAAAGGTGGTTGTATGCCCTCACTCTGCCTGAGGTGTTTGTGTATAGGGCTTTTAGGATGTTAATAAACTTCTCAGGCACACCCTTCTTCAATAGACAATCCCAGAGAACAGTTCTGTCCAACGAATGATTGGTTGATAAATTGGATCGATTTCAATGTGCTTGTTGATTGCTGATTGACATGAGTGCCAAGCTTCTGGAAGCTTGTTACATACAATCCCGTCGTAAATCTTATCATAATACTCAACCATATACAAATGTAGAATAACTCAAATGTATTTTCTTCATTTCCTTGCTACAATTATAATAGTCTTATCTTTTAGAAATAAAGTAGTCGATTTTTTATTGAACTATTTTATATTTCTACTAAACGTTTAAATGAACCAATATATTTTTCTTTGTCACATATTGTATTATAGTGATTGTGTTATATTAGATGAGAATAAAGAAGAACCTAGCCGTAAGTTGTTAAAACGAGCTCATTCAGTTCGAGAAACCAGTCCTCAATTAGTCATCTCTAGCGATGAAGAAGTCAGTCGATCATCAAAAACGCGGAAAATTGAATCACGATGAATACTAATGAAAAGACTTTTTGTACTGATATATTTTTTCGCAATAAGATTAATTTACAATATACAGATGTATTCCAACTGATAGTTTGATTTTACAAAGTTATCAAACATGGGCAATATGATCTAACAATGAACCATTTTTTCTAGTTGATATGTAATGGTACTGTAATGAAGGAAAACACAGGTGGGGACAATCAAATGTATTTTAAAATAAAATTACAGAGTACCTTGATAACATATAAGAACCATATACTGAATACTTCATTTGTCCTTCACATTCTATATAATTCTTGAAGTTCACAATTTCTTCCTATTTTTCCTTATATTTTCTTCAACTCTATCTTCTTAGTTTCTACTGCCAAGTTTACCACTTTCGATTGGTGTTACATGCTACTTATGTCTGTCGACATAAGTGGCACACATCGCAGTACTACATGAAAACAAATGCAATTCATTAACCGTCCACTGGGTTATGTATTAGACAATGAGTCAGAACTATTGTATGATATTAGGTTACGTTTTCCTTGTCTAATTCAAATTAGATGAAGTAAAAATGAGCACCATTGTGTAAGTAGGATCTAATCCTTGTAGATCTATACTTTTCAACTGTACAAACAGAAGTCGATTTATCTCTTTTTCAAGTTAAATACTAAGAATCTTTTCGTGGATTTTTTTCACTTCAAAGAGCGGACTCTTGTATTCAAATCATTCGAATGCAATGAATAATTCTGTTGTCCACTTTTGTTATTTGTCCGACTTACCATTCACATATCTCAGCCCCCAAATGCCCTGGTACGGCCGAGAGTGGGGAGAGTCCGCTCTCCCTCTCGAAATGCTCTCACATGGCCATGCGTATATAGCCCCTGCCAGGGAAGTCCTACTCACTGCCTTCTCGTGGCGGGGGTGTTGTTTACAAAAATGAGAGGACGAAAAGCGAATGTCCGGCGCTTTAACCGGACCCCAAACCAATGGTGCACATGGGCTCCAGTATCCTGCGGGAACAAATGGCGTATGAACCAATCGTTGGTCACCGGCTACCATGGGACTGCATCTCCTCACGATGCTCCACTGCCTTGTGGGTCAGACGTTCAGGTCAAAGGCTCGGGGTGTGGCCCCCTAAGACAACCACCTGCTTCGGTTTGGGCACCCGGGCAGTATCACAGCCCTCACACAAATCAATTGAGATTTGTGTGGCGCATATGTATTTTGGTGCCTCCCTGTACCTATACTTATGTGTTAAAATGAAATAAAATGAAACTACCAATACTACTCACATGGAGTAAGTAGCATAAAATATTACATAGATCTTTTTCTATAACGAAACAACCGTTGGTTTATTGCTATGCGATCAACAGTTGTTTTCGTAGTTTCACGTGTAGTTGGTTGTTAAAAAAAGCGTAGGGAAAATCCCAGGTTACTTATGCGTTTACATTATATATTCATAACAGATGTGTATGAGACAACCAAACTTTGCATTGTAAATGCGATGGCGAAGATTTGTAGTTCAGGTGGAATATTTTGGTGGAGTTTTGTTTTCTGAGCTGGATGGTTTGATCGTAGAGCTTTCATCGTTATTCTGAACATCATTAGCACAAACTCCACTTCTACCTGGATTTTGTACTGATGATGTAAATGGGAGAAGGAGGAATCCAATAATTGGAAGAGTTGAAAATATGTCATAAAACGTTAACAGAGTAAATAATACTTCATAAAATAGTTAATAAATATCTTGATAGAAAGTCGATTTCATAGTAGTTGTAAAAGAATCAAGAAATGGACAGTGATGATCAGAGCAGATAGGTTGATTGTATAAACTTTCTAGTACAACAGTTAGGTTTATGAATATTGATTCTGATAGCTCTGGTAGTATGTAAAAGAGGTATTCTTAGACTATACAATGAATATGGTGAATAACTTTAAAAGCTTTATTCAAGTCAACTTTGATGTCTTGGATCTACTAAATTAATGATAGTAGAACTCCTAGTCACCCTTACCTGTTCTTTGCTCAACCAATATAGATGGTTTTCTGCTATACGACTAGAATAATCGCCCTTCTTACATTTAATCGGTTGGTCATTCGAGACTAACTTTAGTATTATATAATTCCTATGTTACACCACTACTCGATTAGTATTATTGTAAACCATACATATGTATCAGTGCAGATCTATGATAAAAAACTAATTAAAAAGAAATTTCTTTCCATTCATTTTCTCACTAAACGTGTGATTATCACTGTACAGTGTTATGCAACTGCTTTTGTGAGCTATAGGTAGTGTTTTAATGCTATCTTGAATATTTATTTAAACACAAATGTTGGTACAAAGAGGTATCAAATAGATATGCGCCCGTGTGCCCAAACCGAAGCAAGTGGTTTTCTTAGAGGGCCACACCCTGAGCCTTTGACCTAGATGTTTAATCAACAAGGAGATGCAGTCCCATGGTAGCCGATGACCAACAATTAATTCATACGCCGTTCATTTCCTCATAATCCTGGAACCCATATGCAGCATTAATTTTCCATCTCCAACGTTCACAACCACTTTTGGGCTTGATTTTGTATAAATGTTATTTCCTATTTTATGATGTGATGTGGTCTGTTTGGCTGGTATATAAACCAAGTATGTTTGAAATAAATTATTCTCATATTGGGAGCTATTATTGATGTTCTGGACTCAACTGGACGGGCTAGGCGAACAAAAGGCCATTAAGGACCATTAGGCTGCTCATACCGGTCGAAGGTGATTGGTTTAGCAAGGTACAAGATTGAACAGGTCGATTGGCGAGTAAATCACGTGATAACTAGCCGGGCTTAAAGTCACAACACTATATGCATTCAATAAATTGGCTATAGGTGGCACAATATTCCCACATAAACGCATACATGGGTATCATCGGACTACACAACGAAGAACCAGATAGATCATATTTGGATTAGTAAAATATTCACAAGGTCAAGAACCAGAAGAGGAGCTAACATAGCTCCATATCAACATTTTGTGGTGGTTGCCAAGATGAAACTGAACCTAAAAAACAATGGAAAACAGGACAGACATCATTACAATGATTCAATATAGCCTTCCTTTGACATACCGACAAACTCAACCAATTCAACATAGCTTTCAACAATAGGCTGCAAGCCTTACAAGATCCACTCAAAGAAAAAGAAAATACCATGGAGGATAACTGGAAAGGGATCAAAGAAGCACGAACTTCAACATGTCAGGAGGTTCTGGGTCGCAAGAAGCATCATAAGTAATGGATCTCCATACAAACCCTGGACAAGACTCAAGAAAAGAAGACAGCAATTAAAAACAGACGAACAATAACAGAGAAAGTCGGGGCACAAGCTGAGTATACAGAAGTAAACAAGCAAGTGAAGAGGGGCATTAGAGCTGAATAGCAGAAATATGTGGAAGATCTAGCAGCGACAGCGGAAAAAGCTGTGAGAAAAGGAAATATGAAACAACTATATGAATCGACGAAGAAACTAGCAGGGAGATGTAGTAAACCAGAGGGATCGGTCAAGGGCAAAGAAGTAAGACAATCACGAAGATTCAAGAACAGAGGAATAGATCGGTGGAGTATTTCGAGAAACTGTTGAATAGACCAGTTCCATTGAATCCACCAGGCACCGAAGCAACACACACAGACCTCATCTCTGTCATTCCACCAACAATCAAAGAAATCAGGATGACCATCAGATAAATGAAGAATGGGAAAGTACAATGACCTGACAACATACCAGCCAAAGCAGTGAAGTCAGGCATAAAGTAACTTCAAGTATACTTCAGTAAGGGGTTGTGGAGACTGTTGAATTCCGTTGAAATCATAGACGGATCTAAGTTTTACCTACTACTCATTGTAACGGAACGACAATGGTTGGTCGACTCAAAAAAGAAAACAAGACTGTAAAAGATTGATTTATTGACCTACCATTCAAGGGAATAATAGTAACAAATTACTTATCATTATAAATGTTTGGTCAATCGATAAATTTGGATAAACTGGACTAGTAATCAATCGATTATCTTATGTATATGCCTAACTTTATGATATGTGCATCTGATGTCGACTGATTTAAGTAGTATGTATCATCAGTCGAAAGTGGAATGCTTGGCGACAGAAGGTTAATAAGATTGAAGGAAAGAGAACGAGAACAAAGAATGATTGTTGTGGAAATGAAAGGAACAATGAAATTTGAGACAATCAATTGACATTTTACAAATGAAGTATTTACTATATATTAAGATATTCTGTAATTTTGCATCTAAGTTCATTCGATCATCCTCAATTGTGTTCTCGTTCACTACAACTTGACTGAGTAATATAATTAATCAATGAATTATAGATTTTGTTTATTTCTATCATCTAACTGAATAGAATCTAGAAGAGATAAAAACAAGTTCTTTAAAGTTAAATTAACTTTTGTCCATGTAACTCAAAGCCTATTGTCACGATCAAATATGATTATGATAGAATTTTGGCGAGATTTTGATATGATTATAGCAACTCTCCTACAATCAACTTTGATTATGGTTAAATTTTGTTTAGCCGTTTTATTAACTTACTTAACAGACAATGTTATTCGAACAGTAACACTTCGTTTATTTCTTTGTATTATAATCACTATCTTCTCTGTATAAACATGTACGCTTGATTACATTACAGACTCGAACTTTAATGTCGATCGCTTAAATATTGCTTGATGAATCATTCTCTTTTCGATGTATATATGTACTCAAATCCTATTATTAGCCTTTACCTTGCCTAGCTGCGCTTTAATTCGATTTGACTATAAATTCGTTTATGTATTCGCTCACACACACAGATATTAGCCTCTTTACTTCAATTCACTCGATATGTTTGTAACTTTGTTATCTGTGTTATCCGATAATAAACTGTAGTTGCCACTCCTTATTGCTTTCTGATTTTAAACACCATTAGGGTTTATATAGTAACAGTTATCAAGGGGATTGATTGACGAAGCAAAGCCACTACAAACTATCTAACATTACCATTATGCAATGAGATCATTTATGGGGTAAAGAAAAAGAACACATCGTTTAAAAAAACTTTTTTTTAAAAATTATTATTATTTCCAATTAACAGTTATACCATATCCATATACTAAAAAGTATCCAAATTAATTGAATATTGATTTCAGATGATATTCTAATTGATTGATTGCATAGATCTCTTTTTGTACAACATGTAGTGATATTTACCCATGGTGATTGAGATTTATTCGATGCAGTACATGTATCTGTTATACAATCCCTAGTTGTAGCGTTTAAAACACCATTTTTTAGTTTGACTATTTTCTACAGAAAACAATACAAGAAGTAATAATAGTAATAATAATGTAATCAATTGACAAAACAAGGATCTCATTCTTACAATTAAAGAATATATGAAACTCAAAACAACTGTCTGTCGACCAATATCAGAGTCACAATCTTCAATATGAATGTCAAGACAGTCAGTTTGACTGTATGGATTTGGAACTTTGAGAACTACCACAACAATCATTAAGAAAGTACAAGTATTTATAAATAGTTGTCTACTCAAGATACTCAACATCCATTGGACAGATATCATCAGTAACAGCCTACTGTGGGAGAGGATAAACCAGCTTCCAGTTGAAGAGGAAATTAGGAAAAGAAAATAGAAATGAATAGGACATAAATTACGAAAATCACCAAACTGCATCACGAAGCAAGCCCTAACTTGAAATCCTGAATGCAAACAGAAAAGAGGTAAGCCAAAGAACACATTACGTTGGGAAATACAAATAGATATGAAAAGGATGAATAACAACTGGAAGAAGCTGGAAAGGACTGCCCATGACAGGGTTGGATGGAGAGTGCTGGTGCTCCACAAGGAGTAACATGTACAGGTAAGTAAGTAATGAATAAATATGACAATTTACCTATCAAACTGATGTACCATAGGCTAATGAATTCAAACAAACATATCTAGGCCTATTGAGTATACAAGACTATCTTCTATATAAGACAGAATCCATTTTAATTCCATTTGTTGACTGTTTTGTGTTTATGTGATAATATATTATTACATTGGTTTATAATTTGATTTATGATTGTAGTAGGATTTGTTCAGTCGAATATATCACAAGTGATATTCAGTTGTCATAATCAACTGAATCTATTATTGATATAGTGTTTAGTCCTATTGATCTAATTATCTAGTATCTTGTATCCATTTAATGATCAATATCAAATCAATTGTTGTTTTTGTTTTTTTGTAATAACACAAATAGTCATGTAAATCTTAGTGATTGAAATGTTATTTAGTTTCAATGTTTTAATCATCAATTTGATTTGAACTTCTTCAATGAAATATTGAAAATTATTTATTATTATTATTAGAAGGGGTTTTGTGGAGACTTTAGTGATCTTATAGTTTAGCTCATGAGTGAATTCAAGCTAGACTATCATGGAAAACCTGAAAGCACTGGACGGCCATTCCGCTATAGTATGGTACTCTTCAGAAGTACACATTCACAATCTCGCTCTCGTGACTCGAACTCAGGACCTATCGGTCTCGCGCACGAATGCTTAGCTTAACCTCTAGACCACTGAGCTATCTGGTATTCAACGGTGTTAATGTTAAACATATATGGTGGTCTGGCTTTAATTAACCCATGAACTCAACTTCGACTTATACTACGTAACATATACTATGATTCTTCCGACCACCCGAATCTCTTAACATTAAACTGTATGACAACTTGAATAAGTCGAAAATAAATGTAATCAGTATGGGGATTTGTTCAGATTGTAGTTTTTCACAGATGAAATCATGTGTCGATCTAAGCTAGGATGCCACTGAAATCCTAAAAGCACTGTAGGGCTGTTTCGTCTTAGTATGGGACTCCTTAACAGTTCACATTCACAGCCGTGACCAGAGGAGTCTAATCTGTGTCGAGTGAAGACAGTTATCTACCTCAGACAATGGATAAACGGTTGCGCGTAATCATAGATCGATTGAAGTTACACATTAACACTATTGGATACCAGTTCAGTGGTCTACAGATTAGACGTAAGTGGGCGAAACTAAAGGTCCTTGTATCGAGTCCAATATGCGAGATTGTAGATGAGCACTTCTGAAGAGTTCCATACCAGGACGAAACGGTCATTCAGTGTTTTCAAGTTTTCATTAGTCGTTGACTTGTGATTCCAACTGGGAAAATAAATATAAGTTTTATCAGAAATATATTTTTGTTAAACCTCACCTGGCAGAATTTACAGTTACTGCTAATTGTGAAGCTAGCTTTAGCTGTGAGATTTGTACAATTTTGACAAACATAACATTTTAAAGCTCCCGAATTTCCTAAATTTGAAATGTTTTAGAAAAAAAAAATTTTATTTTAACATTTCACACTATAAAATGACTTAATTTGGACAGTCATTGAAAACCAGGAAGCATTCATTAGATAGCAATTTCATTTTAGTATGAGATATTTTAGCAATGTTCATTCATGTCCTCTACGAAAGGGGATCAAAGCCAGAACCTTCAGCCTTGGTAACAAACTCATAAAATTTAGACCATTGAGCCAGCTTCCAATTGTTTGTATCCCTTAACTTGAATGAATATATTAGATTGTATAACCATTTCTTAATGCCAGGGTGAGGCAATATAGAATTATTTCTATGATTGAAATAATCTAATTCAGGACTAATTGTTATGTCCCGACGAGAATTATGAATGGTAACTTTTGAGAACTATTAATGGACTAATACCATACATATATTAGTTAACTAAACTATTCATATTCGTGTTCTTTTTATTACAAGCTTTATTTTGACCTATAGATTATTATTATACGACTTACCATTCTTGAGTTATGTCCATTCTATCAATTACTATCTCCCACATTCACAGCCACTTTTGGCTAGATCTTGGTACAAATGTTATTATCTATCTTATAGCACGATGTGGTCTGTTTGGGTTGTATATAAACCCTGTATGTTTGAAATACATGATTCATATCGCAGAGGCCGAGAATGATGTTCCTGGATTCATCAATCAAGGCTAGATAGAAAGAAGTACCGGTAAAGACTCTAGACTGCTCGTACAGGTTTTATGCGTCATTAGTCCGATCGATAATTCACTGTTCTCTAATTGGCGTCGTCGTCATGTGATGTGCTGATAGGGACACAAACCAACAAAATATAACACTCATACTGTCTTTAGTAAACTGAGATTATAATCGAACCATGAACAGTATTGTTTACATTAATGCTTAAACAATACTTTAACTTCAATGGTAAACTTAAAAAATTATATTTAATGTTATCCAGTTGCATCAAATATTTACGTTTTATTTAACTACAATTCAAACTTAAAACTAACTCCTCCTGGAGTCCACCCGGGGGCTACTGTCGGTCCCAAGCCCGGATATAGGGGGAGGGTTGGGCATGGGGTTAGCTACCCCATCCCATAGAGAACTAACTCGCTGAAAAAAACGCTAACCAGAAAACATTATTCAAACTTAAAACTATTCAGTTACAAACGAATGTCTTACCTTCAAACGATATTGAATACAACAAGAGATAGATTTCTTTTCCAATGTTTGTTTTACAGAATTGTACAACTAGATTGATCATTGAATAGAGACTAGTATCATGTTTGTCTAGTCCTTGAATTCAATGTGACCATTAACTTAAGTGATTTGATATTTTAAGCATTATATTGAGATCTAAAGTGGTTGTAGGTAGTGGACATAAAACTCAGTTTTACAAGAGATCAGCCTCCATCTTGGATAAATCATTGGCAACGTCATATACTATGAATCTGGATAATGTGGGTTTGAGTCCAACAGAGAGCATCAATTTCCTCAAGATTATAAGTAAACTTTCATGACGAGTCCCAGATTGCACGTAATGTAGGTTCAGCTTTTCCTACCGACTACCATAAATCACCTAACATTTCAAAAGAACTATACTGACTAGGCATATCCATCATGCTATCTAACCATAAGATTATACTTATATTTAGATAATGAACTATTCTATACATAAATTAATCCAAAAATATATATATTCAAGCAATTATTTACAATCTAACTAGTTCTGTGATGGTTGGAATATATTTTATGTAAAGAAAAGGATCTGGAGAACTACCACATCAATCATCAAAAAGGTACAAGTATTTATAAATAAATACAAGATACTCAACATCCATTGGACTGATAGCATCAGTAACAGCCTTCTGTGGGAGACGACAAACCAACTTCCAGTTGAAGAGAAAATTAGGAAAAGACAGTGAAAATGAATAAAACATACATTATGGAAATCACCAAACTGCATCACAAGGCAAGTGTTAACTTGTAATCCTGAATAGAAACAGAAAAGACTAAGACCAAAGTACACACTTTGTCAAGAAATGAAAGCAGATATGAAAAGGATGAATAACAACTGGAAAGAATTAAAAACAATTGCTCACGATAGGGTTAAATGGAGAGTACTGATGGGCGGTCTATGCTCTTCTATGAGGAGTAACAAGCATAATTAAGTAAGTTAAGATAAGAATCATCATCAAATTATCTTAATGATGATTCACTTCCAACGAGTATTCATATAAAGTACTTGACATTATTATAAACCAATACATAATAAGTATATTAAACTAACATTGAAATACACTTACCTATATACAATGAACTTATCAATATAAAGATAAACATTATACTTATAACTATATAATTTTGTTTATTCAACATATTCCCTTATTATAAACTCAACTTAAAAACAGACAAACAACATGTTGAATTCAATTATCAATATCTATTTATAAATAGTGTACTACATTTTGATTGGTCATATAAAAACTATCCATTCATAGATAAAGTATCATTTTTCTTTGATGTTTTTAAACTAACTTATGATTTATATACAAAGATGGATAATTGATTAACAGTGGAATCCAGGATGTACGTTTTATCTGGTTTACAACTGATCAGCTGGATGTATCCGCATCTCAGATCTGTTGATGTTCATTCTGAGACTTGAACCTAGTACCATTCACTTCATCGCGTTGTCTACGTAGCTACTGCGTCCTAAAAGCTAATTGCTTGTGTAATGGGATGAAATTTCAATTCACTTGGTATTGTTTTACTTGTATCTTCTCAATAGAACGAAATATGCGTCCTAGATTTAATTGCTAGCCACTATCCATCTTTGCATATAATGCTTGTGAATTAAGGCTATATGCATATATGTCAATAAGAGTTTGATCGATTGCAGTTCTAAACATCAATGAGAAGATTCAAACAAATAATACCAACTGAATTTAAGTTATGATTGTTCATTTTAATAATAAATAATTATCAATATGTACAAATGTCAATTATGTTTATAAATTTAATATCAACAGTTAAGATCATGAGTCAATTGAAGCTAGACCACTATGGAAAACCTGGAAGTGCTGGGCGGCCGTTTCGTTCTATTGTAGGACTTCTCAGCAGTGTGCATCCACGACCACGCCTCGCGTGATTCGAACCGAGGACCTATCAGTCTCGCTCCAGGCGCTTAACCAACTAGACCACTGAGCCATCCAGTATCTAATGGTGTTTATGTCTAACTTCAACTAATCTAGCTTCAATTGACTCATGATCTCAACTGTTGAAATTACTACAATGTCCACGAAAGCCCCTTCTGATAAATTTAATAGTTGAATTCATGGGTCGATATAAGCTAGAGCATTATTGAAAACTTAGAAACATTGGAGGGCTGTTTCATTCTAGTATGAGACTCCTCTGTATCAGTGCACATCAATGAACCCGTACGCAGGATTCCAATCCATGACTTTAGGTTTCACAGGTGAATACTTAACCTTTAGACCATTGAGTTATCTAACATCTAAGTGTGTTAATGTCTAACTATTGAGGAAGTTAGATCCCCAGAAATCATTCAGAAAATGTCCTAATTTTGTAATTTTATTCTGAAAATTTGAATTTTATGTTATCGCTTCAAGAGACGCTTAGTTAACCTACAGCTTACATTTTCCACTCGGAAATCCTTGACTGTCATTGGTGGTTGATATATATTTTTTTAGTACGTTATTTTGTGTTTCTCCCAAGGGTATTTCTATCATTGTATAAATAAGCTTGATTTGTTAGCATAGTAACATAGTATTTTCTAGGTGCTTGTAGAATACATTCTCTACGTTTTATCAAGATTTCTTGATCTAGATGACAGGGCCAGAGGACAACGGATTAGAATAGCCTATTGTGTCATTATATTTTTGACTTTCGTTCCGTTTACGGAATAAAGTGAACTCGTAATAGCATTCAAGTATATTATTAACTTTTTAATTTTATTAAAATGTTATGAATTAAATGGTTGTTTCCATTGATTTTCTTTTCAATCATCTCCCATGTATATGGTGTTTTAAGAGAAGAGAAAAAAAAGAAGAAACAATAGGATGAAATGTCCGTCCAGTGCTTTCAGGTTTTCCATAATGATCTAGTTTCAACTGACTGATGATCTTAACCATTGAAGTTTATTTATGTTGCCTTTTGTTTTACAGAAAAAAATATAGTTGGGGTTATCTATAACATTGTTGTATCTATTACATATGTTCTATCTTTGAATTTTTTTCGTCAGTTTTTTTTTTATTTTTCATTTATTTTACAAATGAGTACTTCATATTTAAGTATAATTTATCATGAAAAATTTCATTTCAAACCATAGTTTCTATGGTGTTTTTGATTCAAGATTTTTTTTTTGATTGAACTATATCGGAGTGAACATCAACTTTGAGATGTAGGTACATCTAGCTGATGAATTTCAAATAGGATAAAACATATATCCTTGATTCCACTGCTAACCATTATATATCTTTGATTACAGTGCTCGTGACATGAGGTAATATCGAGGTAATCCACATATGATGCACATATTCCAATAAGAGATTGATCACTTGCAGTCTTAAACATCAATGGGGAGATACAAGTAAAACAACACCAAGTGAATTCACACTGTATTTAACCATAGTAAATCGTTACGGTTAATTTGATTTGAGCTTAAATATGTGTTTACACGCTTCAAACTTGATGAATATTTAACTAAAAATAAGTATAGCTCTGCTTACTCTCACCCTTTTTCTTTCTCCTGGTGATCGACTGGATCATGAAGACGTCAACATCTGAGGGGAAGCATGAGATACAATGGACAGCTAGGATGCAGCTGGACAATCTAGACTTCACAGATGATGTAGCTCTTCTATCGCACATGCAACAACAAATGCAGGTGAAAACGACCAGTGTAGCAGCAGCCTCAGCAGCAATAGGTCTCAATATACACAAAGGGAAAAGCAAGATTCTCCGATACAACACAGCATGCATCAATCCAATCACAATTGACGGAGAAGATTTGGAAGATGTAAAAACCTTTACATATTTGTGCAGCATCATTGATGAACACGATGGATCTGATGCAGATGTGAAGGCATGGATCGGCAAAGCAAGAGCAACATATTTACAACTGAAGAACATCTGGAACTCAAAACAATTGACAACCAACACCAAGGTGAGAATTTTCAATACAAATGTCAACACAAAATACTTCGGATCCGTTGGCCGGACACTATTAGCAACAACCTACTGTGGGAGTGAACAAACTAGATTCCAGTGGAGGAAGAAATCAGGAAGAAGTGCTGGAAGTGGATAGGACACACATTGAGGAAAGCACCCAACTGCGTCACGAGACAAGCCCTCACATGGAATCCTCAAGGTCGAAGGAGGAGAGGAAGACCAATGAACACATTCCGCCGAGAAATGGAGATAGATACGAGAAAAATGAACAAGAATTGGATAGAACTAGAAAAGAAGGCCCAGGACAGAGTGGGTTGGAGAATGCTGGTCGGCGGCCTATGCTTTATTGGGAGTAACAGGCGTAGGTAAATAAGTAAAGTATAACTCATTTATAATGGGGATTTACTAATTTACAAAATAGGAATTTTTAATATTTTATAAAATAATATGTTAAATGTAAGAAATTTTGATACCGACACGAATAAACTGTCTTTCTAGCCGGTTTCGATATACTCAACTATTTCTGTATGTCAACTGAAACACTAGAGAGAATGCGTGAATTGCAAGTAGTAGCTTTATTCCAAGGTTCGTTTGTGTACAGGAAAAATGAGGATTTTTATAATTACACATTACTTAGGTCTTGCGATATACTAAATATAGTAGCAGGATAGATAAATATTCAATCAAAACTGTGGCAGATGATACTTCATTTTCTAGATGTTTCTCTGAAAATTCGATTCAACGCTGATTTGACAAAACGCTTCCGGGCGTTTTTGGTCCTCTGAGCACTTTGACAAGGGATATTTTCAGGACTCCTCCAACAAAACTTCAAATGATTATTTCTCGTTTATAATTTCTTACTTTATAAATAAACCAGAGTAGGCTGTCATCGCTAAACCTCAAGTTTATCGGTTTGAACCCTGATGGGGTATTGGAGAAGCACTATCACTGAAGTGTTGTAAATTAGGATGAAACAGATATTCAGTACTTCTTACTTTCCATTAGTCACCTAAGTTAAGTCAATCTATGGTGTAAACTGCAAAGTTTAGGAATTTCCACAAACCTTTAAATTAGATAGAAAAAATTCCATTTAATGTATTTTAATTCTTAACCTTAATTTTACATTCCATGAAATTTTGTCTTAAAACTAACATGAAACTTTATCCAAATTAGGTACCATTTAGATTAAAAACCATATTCTTTCTCCCCAAAGTGAAAGCCTTATTCTGCCAGAGCTGTTCATGAACAGTATCATTCATTCATACAGACTTACTTACTTACGCTTGTTATTCCTCTTGGAGGGCCATAGGCCAACCACTAGCACCTCCCATTCAACTCTGTCCTGAGCAATCCTTTCAGTTCTTTCTAGTTGTTATTCATCTTTTTCATATCTGATTCTATTTACTGAAAAAGTGTGTTCTTTGGCCTTCCTGTTGGTTTGCCTCATGATGCAGTTTAACGATTTCCGTAATTTCTGTCCTATCCGTTTCCATCGTCTTTTCATAATTTCCTCTTCAACTGGAAGCTGGTTTATCCTCTCCAACAGAAGGCTGTTACTGATGGTATCCAGCCAACGAATTTTGAGTATATTGTGTAGACAAATATTTACAAATACTTGTACTTTCTTGATGATTGTTGTGGTAGTTCTTGAAGTTCTAGCTCCATACAGTAGAACTAACTGTCTTGACATTCATATTGAAGATTGTGACTCTGATATTGGTCGACAGACAGTTGTCTCGAGTTTTATATGTTCTTCAATTGTAAGAATGCGACCCTTGCTTTGTCCATCCTCGTATTTACGTCTTTGTCCTATCCTTTTTGTTCATCACTGGTACTTCCTAGTTACATGAAAGATTCCACCTGTTTCAGAGTTTCTCCATCAAATATGATTGAATTGGTGTTCTCCATGTTGTATTTGAAGATCATGGTTTTTTTCCCATGTGTATATTGAAACCTATTGTTGTAGAGGCTGTTGTTACACTAATTGTTTTCATCTACATTTATTCATGTGTGATCTAACTTTAATTGACTCATGATCTCAATGATTAAAATTACATTTTAAATGGTTTAACAGTTTTATTACCTGAAAGATGAATAGAATCTTACCAATTGATGTTCCATTATTAATCTATAAGTATTGTAACCTGTGAATACAAGTAGAAATCTGCCTTTATTATTATTATTATTTCTAAATAAATACACTCAAAAATCAGTTAAATTACCTCAATCTGCCTTAGTAACACATTACACTAATAGATACATGCTACATGTAAAGCATGTTATCACCTTTGACCTTAACTATACAAGTTGTTTATTTATTTATTTATTTATTTCCTGATTCATATTATCTTTCTATGATCTGATTTAATTAAGTTCATTAGTTCATAATAAGTTGTACATGTTTTATCATGTTAAACTTAGTTGGTTTTTTTCTGTAAAATGATTTAAAGAATCAAAGTTTATTGTGAATATTTTACTTAATTAAATGAAGTAATAATGTGATTTTTAATGTATATAATTCAATTATTATTATTTTTTTGTTTTTCTTTTTTGATTGAGATCATAAAATCGATTGATGTTAGACTATTATTAATGAAAACCTATAAGTATTAGATAGCCGTTTTGTTCTACTATAGGATTCTTCAATAGTGAGTATTCAAGATTATGCTCATGGAATTCGAACCCAAGATATTCAGTTACGCAAGTTGAACGTTTAACTTTTAAACGATTGAAAGGGTAACCAAATGTGTTAATGTCTAACTACAACTAGTTCAAGAAATTGCACGACCACCTTCCATTGTATGGAGGTAGATATCTGTCTCTATCTGATATGGATTTAAGATGATTTTGCTTTATAGATCACTCATTTGTGAACACAAAATAGTTTATTTCAGATAGTATCATAATGTTTATCAATTACCTAGTACTTAACATCGTATAATTGTGGTTTGATGTGGTCTTTCAAACAAAATAACTAACTGATTGATTTTTAAATCTCTATTTTTAAGAATTGTCTGTTTATCGTTTTATTTCAGATTATTATTTACTTACTTACGCCTGTTACCACTCATAGAGGAACAAAGGCGGCTCACTAGCATTCCCCATCCAACTCTGTCATCAACAAGCCTTTCCAGTTGCTATTCATCCTTTTCATATATGCTTCCAATTCCCGATACAGTGTGTTCTTTGGTATTCCACTTTTCTGCTTCCCTTGAGGATACCAAGTTAGGGCTTGCCTCGTGATTCAATTTAGCGATTTCTGTATAGTATGTCCTATCCATTTCCATCATCTTTTTTTAATTCCTCTTCAACCGGAACATGGTTTGTTCTCTTCCACAGTAGGCTGTTGCTGATGGTATCCGCTCAATGGATGTTGAGTATATTGCGTAGACAACTATTTATAAATATTTGTACCTTCTTGATGATGGTTGTCATAGTTCTTCGAGTTTCAGCTTTGTACACTACTACTATAAAAAGTATTCGACAAGCCAATGTCTACTAAATACTCATTTATGATTTAACTTTGTAAGCAAAGATGAATGGTGAGCAGCGGTGGGGACCAAGACGCGCGTCTCGTCATCCGGATGTACCCGCATCCCAGGGTTAACGTCCACTCAGAGACTCAAACCCAGTACCGTTTGCTTCAAGCGGCTTCGCGTTATCCACTCAGCTACTGAGTCCTGATAGCCAACTGCTTGTGCAATGAGGTGAAGTTTTAATTCACTAACGAGTCCCAAATGCAACGAAACGTATGTCCTAGATTCAACCACTAACCACCATACATCTTTGCTTACAATGCTCGTAACTTGAGTTAATATCGAGTTAATCCACACAGGATGCACATGTTGCATTAAGAGATTGATCAATTGCAGTCCCAAACATTAATGGGGAGATTCAAACAAACAATAGAGAAATAATCAAACTACTTTAAAATACAGAGTAGTATAAAACCAAATACAGAGATTAAATATTCATTGATTGTTTGATTCGTCGCATTAACGTTTAGGACTGTAATAGATCAGTCTCTCATTAGCAATGTGTGCACACTGTGTGGATTTCCTTGATATTACCTTAATTCACAAGCATTATAAACAAAATAATATACATTTGAACACTTATTATTTTTAATACACCAAGTCAAATTGGAAGAACGTAAAAAACATTTCATGGCACCTTAATTTGTAAGAAGAATCATATTTGATAAGATACTGAAAAGTTTAGGAATATGAGTATTTAGTGATAGATAACTATCCTAAATGAATAAATTTGTTGGTATTTGAAACTGATCCTGATCTTGTTAGTGTTGACGAACATTACTAACCCAGGACTTTCAGTCAAGCAATGAAGTTAGAGACTAGTACAGGCCAGGTAGACAGTCAACCCGATTGCCTCGTGTTCACCTACCCCTGTATTAGTTTAAATATATTGTTCCTCAAAATCAATATTGTTTTCTGTTTTCTCTGTCTACTAGTATAAGTGTAATCGTTACTCCTCGATTATCCACACTACAGAAGGATACTTATACTTAGAATGATTAAAATGAAAGGGGGTCTTGTCAACCCTGGAGCATGATCACAGATACTGAATGGCGCTACTGTTTTTATCAGCAGTTTTTGACGTGTTAGCTACATATTTTTCAGACCTTAGCGCCAGCGTTGCTAACCAACGGGATAATGCTAAGTATGCTACTTTTTAGGGCTGGTTTGCTCTAACCATACCCTCTACTGTTAGAAGACAGAATTGCTACGTCTACACAGAAATTTCCTAAACTTAACCTATATATAAATCTATATTTTCATCAGTTATTTATCCATCATGTGTAAAGAAGTTTGTCTCATGCGCAGTCAGAGTATATGGTCGAACTGTTTAAGTCAAACCGTAATCAACACACAACGATATAAATCTAATTTGTCAACTCAAGAGATAAAGGTCAACCAATCACACGGTCATACTCCAACTGAATAAAGTACCCAAAAGGAACAGAGCGACTCATGAAGACAATTAAACCTGTGTAAACAGCCAGTTGAAAACAAGGTTAACTGACAAGAAAAGTCACAAACAAATTTAAGTTCAAGAGAGAAGATAATCAATATGACAGGAAAAGTGACCTTGACTGAGTGGTCTAGAGACTGAACATTCATGCGCTGGACTAAAAGTCTTATATTCAATCCATGTGATAAAGTTGTGCATGTGCACCTTTGAGGACCCTCATAACAGGAAACACTATTTCATGGCTTTCAATCATCGTCTAGTTAAGATCACCTCATGATTTAAACTACGGGAATTGGTCATTTGTGAATAAATTCTTATAGCTCACTAATATTTGAAGTGTATGAATCAATAGTTTATTGTTTAAACGTTCACATGCCAGATCAAAGGTTTTGTGTTCGGTTCCTAATGATAAGATAGTTGATCCTCATTACTGAGGTATTACATTCTAGGACGAAACAGTTCTTCAATCCTTCTCTATTTTTTAATGGTTGTCTAATTTAGATTGATTTATAATATCAATAAAACAGAACAATTTTCATAACCCTATACTGATGACTAGGATAGTCTATGAATCCATGATAACATTGAAATAGATTACATAACTAAATTATCATAAGTAAAACGTACAAACTAATAGTAAGATGACAGGTATAAAAATCATTATACTAATATTTAACAGTATGATAATCTGAACAAATTTCTTATAAATACATAAACTAGAGTCGTTAGCTCGATTCCTTATAGCTTCTATCTATACATAATATGTAAGTGAAAAGATTAAATCTTATTAAAGTAAACTTATACTTATCTGAGAAAGCACTTTAAAATGTTATAATTCTATCTATTACATAATCAATATTGTAACAAGATCCAATGCTTAATCCAAAAAAATAGAAGTATTTGTTAATTTATTGATTAGATTGTTTGGTTATATACTCAATACAACTTTCGTCATGGTGACAGGTGAATTTGGAAATACACTTCTTTCTTCTATTTATATCTTTGTTCTTCAGACAATATATATTTATGTGTGTGTGGGGGGGGGAAAGAGAGAGAAAGAGAACTGTAACATCTGATTACATTGTATGACGTAATAAAGAAAAGTCTAAGTTTCATGATTTGTTTCTATTACCTAATGGATATTGTCTGTAATTTTAAAAATGAAACAGATAATGTTTACTAAGAAAAATTATACATATTTTTAAGAAATAATATACTTTTATCGTGGTAATATTTGAAATGGGATGGATGTGATTGGTTATTATTATCATTATTATTATTATTATTATTATTATTATTATTATTATTATTATTATTATTATTATTATTATTATTAGTAGTAGTAGTAGTAGTAGTAGTAGTAGTAGTAGTAGTAGTAGTAGTAGTAGTAGTATTACCATAACTTGTGCATATTTGTTCGACAGTGAACATCCACATATGTGAAAATTATCAGCTTAAATTTTATTGAAATATAAATTCCTTTGTAAATGAGTACATTTTTTTAATTTAGACGGTATTTCAGCCTTAGATGCCCCGGTACAGTCGAGGATGGAGAGAGTTATCTCTCTCACACTCCAAATACTCTCACATGGTCACACGTATATAGTCATTGACAGAGAAGTCCTACTCATTGCCTTCTTGCGGTATTACTGTTGTTTACGAAATCGAGAGGATGAAGAGCGAGTGTCTGACGCTTTACCCGGGTTTGTGAACACAGAGGGTTCACCTAGGAGAGTTGGAAAACTCTGGTTTCAAAAAAATGGTGGATATGGGCTCCAGGATCCCGAAGGAACAAATGGCGTATGAACCAATTGTTGGTCACCGGCTACCATGGGAATATATCTCTTTACGTTGCTCCACTGCCTTGTGGATCAGACCATTAGGTCGAAGGCTCTGGGTGTGACTCCCCAAAGAAATCACCTGGTTCGGTCTGGGCACCCGGATAGTATCAGAGCCCACACACAAATCAAGTGACTTGTGTGGCGCATATGTACTCTGTGCCCTTTTGTACCAATATTTATGTGTTCAAATAAATAGATAGAGGGTATTTCTCAACAATAACCGATCAAGATAGAGGTCTACATGAAAAACTGGGAGTCATATACGGAGAAATTTGAATGCTTCACTTTTACTTGAAGTTTACGCTCATGGTGTCGTTTAGAATAACGATGAAGGCTCCACGATCAAACCATCTAGCTTAGCAAACAAAACTGTATCAAAACCATCCACCTGAGTTACAAATCTTCCCCACCATTTCTCACTAATTTGGAATGGCTTCACATTAAATTGATGAATTACAAGAGCAATAAAAACCAAGTTTAAAATGTCGTTAATACCTAAATATAATCTAGAAGGTTTGGGGTTGCTATGCTATGTTCAATGGAACATGAACTAACAACTCAATAACTGGACAAAGCTAATCTATCCCTCTGCGCCCAACCCCTGCTAACCATAGGAAGATGATCAGATTCAGCTGAAAATATATTGTTCCACAAAAAGCCTGGAAGAACAAATGACTGGCACTGAACTCATAGGTAATATATACAATCCGAAATACAGTTTTAAAAGCGAAAATGAACCAATGAAGTATAAGATCCTTTCAGATGAGAAACTCAAACTGAAAGTAATAACGGTCACTTTTGTCGCACATATCAGAAATTCAGATTTCCACAATTAAATCATAAAAATAATAAGTTTACCAAGTGATTTCTGGGGATCTAACATCCTCAATAGGGGTTAACACTGAATCAATATATTTATGACCTGATAGGGTCACCATAACAAAAATCTGTCATCGACTTTTCTATTCCTCCATAATATTATGACGTCCCAATTTCAAGTAAATGACATTTATTCTTTTGATAACGTTGAGACCTCTTAACGAAATAATTTAGATAAAGAGCTCTCATTGACGTTCTAGACAATAATCTTGAGGAAATCTTGACGGGATCGAATCCGTCAGGGAGCACCAGTTCCCTCAAGATTACAGGTACACCTTGCTGACGAGTGCCAAGTAGCACGAAACTCGGGTCCACGGTTTCCTGTCGACTACCTCCAATCACCATCTAATCTCAACATAGTGCACACAGTGTCGAGTCACCTAGACTGGTGGCCACATTGCAACTTGGTCGATAGCATTCGATCTGCACTAAGAAGGACTTGACATACATGATACTGATCACCACCCAGTGATCAATCACTTTTGATTACAGACCTCTTCCTTTAGGCTTTCGTTAGAGTAGAGTTTATGAATACAGTTAGAAAGGTTTTCTAGAATACCTACTTTGTAGCTGATTGAACAGAAGCTGTTGTAGTTTAGAATAATGTTTTGCATAACTCATGAATTACTGTATTCCAGAGAAAATTCTTCCAGGATGTCAAGCACTTCGATTGTAAATTTCAAGTATTAAACATAGTTTTTTGTTATGAATGAACATTTCTATGTTATTCTAGGTGATAGACTCAGATTCATATTGTCTCAATGAAATTGAGACTTGAACCCAAATATCGGTCCGAAACATATTTGAATTGTTTCCTATTTCAATTTAGGTGATTTTTGAACATGTAACTGTTTAAATTACACTATAATGATATAGTCACCTTACAGAAGGTTACATGATAGTAAATGTTCACCAAACGATCTCCTTATATGCTACTTATAATACTACTTATATACTACTATAACGAGTAAAACAAGATTAGCTGTGCTATTCTTGATGAGTCATTGGATATCACATCCTCACCTTTAAATATTGTTTTAAGGTTTGATGTTAGCTGGGAGACAGTAAACAAAACATGATATTAGCAGATGACGGTGGTGGATCTTTTCTTATTTAGAGACATATATACATAGATACCTAAGATTTGCGTACATTTTAAATCCATTTGGTAACTACAGATTTATGATCAGTTCTCAATCTTTACGCTCTCATGAAAGGTTGGGCCGGGTTATAGAAGGCATATTTATCTAAATGGAATGTCATAGGTTAAATAATATGTTTAGAAAAGAGAGAGTGAATAAAAGTAGTTGGAGAAGAGAATACATTTCGTTGTTCGATGAAGCGAAGAACTAAGGAAATTTAATATGAAACTTAGCTTCTTACAAGTTCAAAAAATATCCTAATTGCGTAATTGCTCACCACGTACTTCATATCTAAGAGAATTATGATGGACCAAACAGAGTCAAACTGAGAAAATGGTTCATTAAATAATGTAGTACCTATAAATATTCATACTATAGATCAGAGAAAACTAGGAATCACGGAAGAGCCATTTCCTCCTAACATGGCACTTATCATCAGTGCGCATCCACTACTCTGCCATCAGGGGTTGAACACAGGATCTTCGATCTGGCGCGCAAACGCTTGACCTCTAGATCACCTATCCAGTATCCAATATTATACACACCTAATTCCAATCAGTTTGTGATATTGAGCTACCGTCTTCCATTACCTGATGTGAATAACTGTTTCATACTAGATGTGATTGAACTTCATTGCTATGGTTTCTCTCTGTATCTACGGATTTACCTCTAAAATTTAGTCATCAGTATTGGTGTAAGGGATTTATGAAGATGGTCATGTAATATCACAAATGTGTCAGAGTTAGGCACATAGACCACTAGATACCGGCTTGATGATATGACATTTAAGCTCTCTTGCAAGACAAAATTTTGTGTGTTTGACTCCTGACAATGGTGTAGTGGATCCCCACCGCTGAAGGGTGGGTCCAACCACCGTCTAAGGGGTTTGTATTCATTAAACACTATTTAGATGGAAGTGTTTACCTACATAAACTCGTCGATAAGTAGTCTGAAACAAAAGAACACGCTAAGTACAATTGAGTTGAAAAGAAAAGTTTTTTTCGACACCTTAATTCAGAAGGAGATGAAACTAGTAGAGTAATTAACTATTGGATAAATTCTATCGCGATGACTATTTATCCAGCATCAATGTTCATTACACTATGTGAAACAAACTACTCCCTGAAATAAACAAAATTCGATAAATCTTTTCAATAGTTGAAATCATGAGGCAATTGAAGCAAGATCACCATGGAAAACCTGGAAGCACTGGACGGCCAACTGCGTGGTGTAATTTCGTGGATTGGTTGAAGTTAGACATTAACACCGTTGGATGCCGGCTAGCTCAGTGGTCTAATGATTAAGCGCTCGCGCGCGAAACCGGTAGGTCCTGGGTTCGGATCTCACGGGAAGTGGGATCGTGGATGCGCACTGCTGAGGAGCCCCATACTAGGATGAAACGGCCATCCAGTGCTTCAGGGTTTTCCATGGTGATCTAGCTTCAAGTGACTCATGATTTCAATTACTGAAATTACTAAAATCTCAACAAAATCCCTTCTGATAAATCTGCTTTTCTCAATACATTCAGTTGGATTTATATGTACGTGCCAAATCACATACATAAGAAAAACTGAGAGGACGGTAAATATTCCTATTTTTGAGCAAATGTCAAAGAGGTTAAAGTTTCTTAATACATTGTAAAGTAAAGTAGTTGGATATCTAACCGACAATGGGTACACTCTCAATAGACAAAGACATGTAACTCATTCACACGTTCTATCGAAGAAGTTACTGTTAAAAAGCTCAAAAAATCTACGTATTGGAGTTAGCTTTTAGTTTTTCACTATCATGGTAAATCCACAGTACTGATTAATCCGTGTCCAATTACGATCACTATTGTTTGTATGAAGTTGAGGAAATTGTTGATTTCCAGCGAAATAACGGACTGATCCAATTTAAACAATCGTTGAAAACCTGGAAAAACTGCTTTTTTGTTGATGACCGTTTTGTCCTAGTATGTGACTTTTCAGTGGTGCACATCCATGACCTAACATCCAGAAATTGAACCCTGGACCTTCGGTCTTGCACCCGAACGCTTTGCTTTTAAGCCGGCGGTCCAACATCCATTACTGTACAAGTCCATATTTAATCAATTCGCAATATTACACGACCATCTTCCATTGTTTTTGGTAAAACATCTATCTCACACTCCACAAAACTGAACTCCATTGATTACGACTTCATACTAGAAATTCGGGAATTTCTTCTCGAGTCTAACCGCTGTTAAAGAATTATATACTATGTCAAAATGGAAATTCAGTGCTTCTGGATCTAATTTAGATCTGTTTGTGATTCCAATGATGATCAGTCTCTTTTATGATATGTGCATCCTATGTAGACCGTCCCGATATTCCCAATAAGTTACCTACGTTTTCAAGCAGAAACATGAATATTTTAATTCAGCCAACCAATATATATGAATCAAATTTAAAATTCACCCCACTGTACAAACCAACAGCTATTTGGACTTGGTTGCTAAGTGAGATACGCAATAGCGTTTGAAGGGATCGATAATGGATTAAAATTTAGGAGTGAAAATCAATTCTAACAGATCCAGAATTGAACGAAAAGCACGTCCTCGATTTCATTGTAGATACCATCCATCTCTGAATAAAAACACAAATAATTTATCGTTTATGCAATAACATGACATACTCAACATTTAAAATTACAGTTTGCTGTTTAACACCTATTATGCATACCTGAGTCACTTTGGCTGCCTGATCATGTTATATACAATATTGAAATAACATGGCAATCAAAGGGTCTCAGGGAGCAAAATGATAATTAGGTGTATTCAATGCTTATGTGTAAATATATCAAATAAGTGATATCAATTACTTACCTAGTTTATTGTAAAATCAGTTTTGTTAAAACATTCTGGGTTAATCTATCGTTAATTGAAAAGGTTAGCTAATAGAGTGTTTGTGTGATTTGATCATTTTGATATCAAGATTTTCTCGTCTTTCTTTGATTTCCTTGTAATTTCAGCAATATAGCAGTACATTTTCTTGAGATCACGAACTGGTCTAAATTAGACAGACACTGAAAACGAGGAAGTACTGGGACACCACATAGTCCTAGTATATGACTACATATCTGTGCCCATTCATAACCCCACAATTAGGGGTCGAACACAGGGTCTTTGCTTGAGCTCATGAACGTTTAACCTCTAGACTACTGAGCCTGAGTCTAACGGTGTTAATATCTAACTTCCAATCAATCCGTAATATTGTGCGACCATCTTTCACTGCCTCTGGTTGGTGCCTTCTTCACATCTAACAAGGTTGTTCTCCATTGATCATGGCTTCTCATTAGAACACTTGGAATTTCCCTCCGAAGTTAATCACTAGCTAACCAAGAGCTCCTGATAGAAAGTAAAAAATAAAGGTTGGGTGGTAATGGTTTTCTGTTATGAATGAAATATTAAATCGAGAATATATGTTAAAAATATGAGTTAACCAGTGTAGTCATAAGCTATTTATTTTCAGTTTTCAGCGAGATAGATGAATAAACTTTGTTATTTAACATCATAGATTGTCCATGGTTAGGCAACCAAAAAAATCGGGAAGTACTGAAAAGTTGTTTCGTTTTAGTATGATACCCCTCGGAGGTACTGATCCACAGCCTAACCAAAGATTGAAATCATGACCTTCAGCCCTCACCACAAGCACTTACCTATTATAATACTACATTTACAATCCAATATTTTACATTTACAATGTACATCGATGAATGTTACATAATATCATGAAATACCTAATCACTTCTTCCCTGTCTGAATGTGGAAATTCCAATTCAGAAATCTCCAAAACTTTGTATACCTAAACAAAATTACCATTCTATGAAATCTATTTTGTAATTTAAGTTCCAGCTCCGTACAGTAGAACTGACTGTCTTGACATTCATATTGAAGATTGTAACTTTGATATTGGTCGACAGACAGTTGTTTTGAGTTTTATATGTTCTTCAATTGTAAGAATGCGACCCTTGCTTTGTCCATCCTCGTATTTACGTCTCTGTCCTATCCTCCTTGTTCATCACTGGTACTTCCTAGTTACATGAAAGATTCCACCTGTTCCAGAGATTCTCCATCGAATATGATTGGATTGGTGTTCTACATGTTGTATTTGAAGATCATGGTTTTTTTCCCATGTGTATATTGAAGCCTATTGTTGTAGAGGCTGTTGCTACATTAATTGTCTTCATCTGCATTTGTTCATGTGTATGAGATAAGAGAGCTAGGTCATCTGAGAAGTCCAAATCGTCTAATTGATTCTGAGCTGTTATTCGTGTACGAATGAATTATCCTTTGATGACAAAAAACTCGATAAAGCAAGGTATTCTTAACATATTATTATTATGAGAAAATTTATTGATCGTTTTTTCTACCAAGAGCTTAGATTCTTAATATACCGCATACAACTTGAGCACTCCAACACTAGAACCCTCTAAGTCGCAAGTGCGAAGATAAAGCACAAGTGAAAGGAATTCTTTTCTAGACAGTGTCAAATATGATACAAAACTCTCAGGTATTTATAGTTTTTAGTAGAAATGAAATCACTATTATGTTCATCTAATCTTTATACATGCGGTTCTTAGCATTTGTTCAATAAGGAAGCTACACGTAGAGATTCTGGAATATTTTTCCAAAAGATGATTGAATGAAATATCTTTGACTCTTTCTGAGCTACTTAGAGATTCCTCGAAATCATCAGGGGACCTTCCTCACAAAATTTTTATTTTTTTTAGTCAGTTTATGTTTAATTAATGCTTTTATTTCAATTATATATATATATATATATATATATATATATATATATATATATATATATATATATATATAATGGGCTCTTTCTTAACTTAACTAATGACATGCTTGTTATAAAAGTTTACTTATCTGTTATGATTTTTGCCTTGTCAAATCGCACGTGGTTAAATCGTCAATTAAAATACGACTTGTATGAACTTGGCAATGTGCCAAACCAGGTACGCGTTAACTAGTATGGGTAGCCTAAAGTGAACTTTGAGTCTTTATTCGTTCATGTCGCTTAGTCCTGTTCGTTTGAGTCCAGAACCCAAATCTCAGCTTCCACTATATGAATTAAGTATTTCAAATATACTTTATTTATTATATAAGTAAATCAGACCGCATGGTACCATAAAATAGGAAATAACATTTGTACAAAAACAAGACAAATCAGGCTATGATTGTGAGAGATTGTAAACAATAAACTGGGAATAACTTAAGAATAGTAAATTGTATAATATTAGTCAATAGGTCAAACAAAAGCTTATAATGAATGGTATATACATATGTATGACAGTCTATGCATAGATCCTAGCAGTTACCATTCATTTATTCTTTGTTAGGGTATAACAGGTCTCGGGTTTTGGAGCGAAATCCACCTATCTATTTGGATAAATAAAGTTTCAGCATTATAACTGATATCAGTTCGTGATGAAAACCCTAAATCTAATTCCTAACATTAACCATCAACTGTAAATCATAATTCGAATTACTTATACAGGTTTATAACCCTCATTTGGTCCTGGTTATTTGGTGAATACTCTCAAGGTCATTTTAGTGTCACTCATAGGTCGTCCATAAATTATAGTGTCACCATGAATCCTTCTTCAAAGATTTGAATTCACACCATCCAATCCCTAATCTAAATTATAGTTACGTAGTCATTGAGTGCTACTGTGGTTATGCTACTTATATCGATATAAGTAGTACATAACACTAATCAAAAGTAGAATGTCTGACAGCAGAAGGTTGAGAAGATAGAATAGAATAGAACTGGAACAGAGAGTAATTGTTATAGTAATAAAGGAACGATGAAGTTTGAGACAAAGGTTGAAGAATTTGCGAAGGAAACATTGAATATATGGTTTTTACATTTTACCAAAGAACTCTATAAAGTACATTGGTTGTCGAGAATTGGAAGTAGAGATGAATATGATGAATATCAAATGGAAACGATTACTCAGGACAGAGATGGATGGGGAATGCTGGTGATCTATCTATGCTCCTCCATAAGGGGTAACAAGCACAAGTATGTAGATACAATAGTTGTTTCCAACTGTGTTCTCATTCACAACACTACTACTACTTTTATTATTACTACTACTACAATTACTACTACTGCTACTATTACTACCACTGCTACTATTACTACTACTACTACTACTACTACTACTACTACTACTACTACTACTACTACTACTACTACTATTACTACTACTAATAATACTATTACTGATAACACAGACTTTATCAAGTTTCATCTTTACATCATAATTCATTTTATTAAGCAAAGATGGATAGTGGCTAGAAGTGAGATCCAGAACACACATTTCGTCCTATGTGGGATTCATCAGCTGGATGTACCTGCATGTGTTGACGTTCACTCCGGGACTCGAAGCCAGTACCGTTCGCTTCAAACATCATCGCGTTATCCACTTACCTACTGAGTCCTGATAGTAACTTCCTTGTGTAATAAAGTGAAGTTATAATTCACTTGGTGTTGTTTCACTTGTATCTTTCCATTGTTATTTAAAACTGTGATTGATCAGTCTCATGTTGGCATATGTACATCGAGGCAATTCTCACAGTATATGAATTTCAGTCCTAAATAACAATTGAAAGATACAAGTAAAACAACACAAAGTGAATTCATTTTATTAGTTATTGAAAATCGATTGATTTTTTTTGATTGAGATCATGAACCGATTGATGTTAGACCACCATTGAAAAACCTGAAAGATGGTCGTGCGATTTCGTGAATTGATTGAAGTTAGACATTAACACCATTGGATGCGAGCCAGCTCAGTGATCTAGAGCTGAAGTGTTCACACATGAGACTGATAGGTTCTGGGTTCGAATGCCGCGAGTGGGATCATGGATGCACATTATTGAGGAGTCCCACAATAGGACT
This sequence comes from Schistosoma spindalis, assembly GCA_946903255.1. Lineage (NCBI taxonomy): Eukaryota > Metazoa > Platyhelminthes > Trematoda > Strigeidida > Schistosomatidae > Schistosoma > Schistosoma spindalis. The sequence continues at coordinate 14,383,839 of OX336423.1, forward strand.
CAACGGCTATCCAGTGCTTCTAGATATTCAATGGTGGTCTAACATGAATCGATTCATGATCTCCACAACTTTATTCTGATAATCAATCAATTATCCAAAATCGATTTTTTTTCAAAAATAAAATCTTATGTAATAGTTATTCTAACATAGACTATTGATTTTATTTTAAAATTGGTATTTATGTCTGTCACACAAGCAATCTGTCTGTCCGTTTATCATACAATCATAAATGTCTTTTAATTGGTATTTATATTTTATTGATCTGTCTACTTTCTAATTTTTGTTTATATTTTCTTACAGACTATCTACTCTCTATTTATGATTACATAATCATTTAACTTTTAATATTAAGCATAATAAAATAAGGAGGAGTCCCATCATAGAACGAAACGGTTGTTCAATGCTTCCAGGTTTTCTATGGTGGTCTATCTTCAATAGACTCATGATCTTAACCATTGAAAAGAAGATTTTCAAAAAATGGTAATTTCATTGAAATATATATATATATGTATTAAAGGTAAAAGAGTGAATTGGATATTTTCTGAATGTATTACATCTTTCAATCATATCAATAACTTCGGTTACTTCATTCACATTGGAATAATTGTCATAGAAGCAATTATAACTAATTGTTCAATACAAATGGTGACATGGAAACAAAAAGAATGGTAAATCATAGAACATTTACATTAGTATTATAATAAATTGTCTAATATGATATGGAATGGATTGAAGAAATATCCGTAAGTAAAGTAGTTCTATATTATTTATATATTGTCTATTTTGTTGTTGATGGAAAGAAGGGCGAGATTATAAATTATAGACGAACCAATCAGGTATAAAATAATAGGTCTCGGATTTTGGCGCGAAATTTACTCATCCATTTGGATAAAATAGAGTCTTGGCATTAGAGCTGATGTCAGTGCGTGATGAAAACTCGAAATGTAATTCCTAACATTGACCATCAATTGTAAATCATAATTCAAAATCTTCATACAGGTTTATAACCCCAATTTGGTCGTAGTTATCAGGTGGACACTCTCAAGGTCAGTTTAGCGTCACTCAAAGGTCATCCATAAATTATAGTCCCACCGAAACAAGTATCGTTTTATTTTGATACTTTCTCTGGATAGTAGTTTTCTATGGTGATCTAGTTTCAATTGACTGACGAATTCAACTATTAAAAACAATTGAAGTGGAAGTTGAATTTTGAAATCGAATCCTCAGTAGACATTTGAATACTATGCTTTCGGAAATTCTCCGAGATTATTAGGATTTACCTTTCATATCAATCAACAATCAATAGGTGATACATCAGGTAGGATTTGATCTGTTAGCTCCTTTGAAAATGATCAACAATGAACAGGATTAAAGATTGGTTAAATGAAACTATCAATAGGTAAACGAGAATAAGTGAGAATAACGAAAGGCGCAAAGACAATCAATCAGAAGAAAGATCATCTTATAGAATAATTATGAAATCTACTTTTACATTAATTAAATAAACATTGCGAATACTATCCAGAACAAGAACAAAAACTTAACAAATAAACCAATATCAAAATGTAACAATACTTGTTTCATATAGTGCTCACTCCACAAAACCCATTCTAGTAATAATCATCTGCTCACTAGTGACTGACTTCAAGAGATACTCCTGGAGTTCTAGTGAGAAGCCGTGACCAGTGGAGTTCAACCAGGTCTGTTGTGAGATATCAGCTCACTGAAGACAATGGTGACGGTGGCGCAACTTCGTGGATTAGTTGAAGTTAGACATTAACACCGTTGGATGCCGGCTCAGTGGTCTAGTTGGTTAAGCGCCTGGCGCGAGACTGATAGGTCCTGGGTTCGAATCCCGCGGGGTGCGGGATCGTGGATGCGCACTGCTGAGGAGTCCCATACTAGGACGAAACGGCCGTCTAGTGCTTCCAGGTTTTCCATGGTGGTCTAGCTTCAATTGATTCATGATTTCAACTATAGAAAATAAATGTGTCACAAGTCCTATCCCTGTTTTTTGTCATAGTCTATTCACAATTTCACATAAAAATTCCCAAAACCTTTATCTGATATCTGACTAATTTATCTGTATGACAGAAATTTAATCAAAACTCAATGCTAGTCAATATTTTTAAGCAAAAATTGATAGTGGCTAGCCATGAGATCGAGATGGCACTTATTGTCCTCTATGAAATTCATCAGATGGATGTACCTGTATTTCAGATTGTTGATGTTCACTCTAGGACTGGAACCCAATACCGTTCGTTTCAAACACCATCGAGTTATCCACTTAGTTACTGAGTCCTGATAACCACTTAATTGTTCAATGGGGTCAGAGACGAAACTGGCGTCCTAGATTCCACTGCTAACGGCTAATCATCCACCTTTGTTTATAATGCTTGTGATTTAAGGAAATATCGAGTCAATACACACAGTATAACCATATGCCAATCAGAAACTAATCAGTTTTAGTCTTAAACGTCGATGGAAAGATTCAAGTAAAACAATACCAAGTGAATTTAAACTTCACCCCATTGCACAAGCAAGTGGCTATAAGGGCTCAGTAGCTAAATGGATAATTTGATGGCGTTTGAAATGAATGGTACTAGGTTTGATTCCCGAAATGACGCATTCACTTTGAGATGTGACAGGCACATTCAACTGACTAGTCCGAAATAGGACAAAACACGGATCGAATTAGATTCCACTACTAACCACTATCCATCCATCTTTCCTTATAATGTCTGTGAATTAAGACATTATCAATACAATACTCACAGTATACTCATATGTCAATTAGAGACTGATCACTTTCAGTCCTTAACAACAATGGGAAGATACAAGCAAACAATACCACAAATGAATTTATATTCACTATTTGTTTGTTTCTTTATACTTAAACTTAAATATTCAATGAAACATTCCACTTACTACATATACATAATATTGAAACGATTCCAAATGACAAACAGTAAATGTAGTTAAATGTTTTAACTTTTTTTCTTTTCTTTTGAAAAAAAACAAAAAAAAAAACAAATTTAACAAGTCACTTTGGTAACATTCTGAAAAACCAAAAAAATAAAACTGTCAAAATATTTACAAACAACCAAATACGTTGAAAATTATCAGACAGTATGTCTATTAAATAGGATATCTGATTATTGATTTTGTGTGTGTGTGTGTATTTACCATGTCTGAAAGTTGGTGTATTTATATATGTATGTATTCATGTGCTTATATATACAGTGGAATCCGTGCCGCCGCCAGTTTGCCTTCTTTCACGTTTATTTCGTTATTATTTATGTATACACATGTATGTGTGTCTGTGAGTTAGTTATTCAAGCAGATGTATATAAGCATAGATTTGCTTTGTATAAAATATCTTTCATTCAGTACTATTCCTTAAATAATTAAATGTCTGTATGACTACATATTAATGTACACTTGATATTATACTTGAAAGTCTTATGACATGTCCAGATTTTAAATTGATATCATGAATGGATGAATGTTAAAAACTATCATTGAAAATCTGAAAGTTCTGGAAGGCTGTTTCGTCTCAGTATGAGACTCCTCTACGGTGCGCCTAGTTGAATATTTGGGCTATTTGGTCTTGTCATCTAGATATTTCAACAGGTTATCTGTCTTTTGTTTGTTTCAACAGATTATTATGTCAATTAATTGCATAACCTATTCAGATGAGTTTGTGAAAAGTTCATGACCATTTACTGTACAAGGGCACAATCAGAAACATTGTGGTTGCTGGCAATATACATTGAAAAGAATGTACATTATTAAATGTCAATATTTATCATCAGGATCGATCAAGAAATAAGAAACTTGAAGCAAAAAATTCTATTTTGTATCAAAAATATAATATTTAATAAAGCTAATCATGCGGGACTCGAACCCAGGACCTTCGGTTTCGCTCATGAATGCTTAACCTCTACATCATTGAGCCGGCATCCAACGGTGTTAATGTCTAACTTTAACTAATCCACGAAGTTGCGCCATCGTTCACCATTGTCTTCAAGGTTTTCAATGGTGATCTAACGTTCATTCATTCATGATATTAATTTAAATTCAACAATCTCTACAACTCCATATCCGTCCAGATTTATTAAATAAAAATCGACAACACCATATACAATGCAAGAGTGCACACACGTAAGTAAAAATTTTGTTACATAATGTTTTCTTACTGTATCTTAATTATTTGATTACATCTGAACAATGACTATAGAAAAATTATAACTCAGGTGATTTTGTAAAGTAAGTGCATTATTGAAAATTACTTATTTTTCACTTTAAACCGAAGAATTGTCATTAATATACAAAAGAAATTGGATTTTAACAAAAGGTCTTGTTATATCTAGATCTTAGATTCTCAATATACTGCGTATCACTTGAGCACTCGAACTCTAGAACCCTCCAAGTCACAAGTAAGATAACAGAAGAAGGCTGAACAAAGTGCTTGTTGGGTATTTATAGATATTAAGGTTTGCTAAATTAACATTATAATTCAACCAATCCTCAAAGAGACATGTGATGCTACTGGCCAATAGTAGCATGCTACGTTGATGTTCTAGAAAGCTCCATTATGAGTCTCAGGAGTCTCCATCGTAGTTCTCGGAAGCTGTCCCAACAGGTATATCACGATTCCTTTGAGATTTGTTAACTTCCTGTGGCAAAGTTTTTAATTTTCAAATGAAAAATGTATCCTCCTTAGTGTGTGTGTGTGTGTGCATGGTTATATGGGGATGTCGGTGAGTATGAATGCATTATTTTTGTGAACAATATATTGTTACTATGTGATGTTCACAAATAACTTTTGACATTTATGGTAATTTCTCTCAATCATATGGAGAACTCAAGAATAACCGTACTTCAGGAACGCACATGTACCCATTGAAATTTTTGCTGGATTTGCATAGTTTGTCAATAAGGTGAGCCTTATTCTATACATTTAGTTATCGTCATCATCACTTAGGTAGGGGATTCGCAATATGCAAATGTTACTATCAATGTAATCTACACATGTTTTTCTTTAAATCCCCTGATTGCTACTCTTATATCTGCTTATTTAATATTGAATAAATGGTAACTTTGTCTACTAGTTATTTTATGGTTTACATCATAGATAGTTGTTTCATCCTAGTATACAACTCATCAGTAATGGATATTTCCACAAGGGAAAGAATATAAGACATTTAAGTCTCTCTGTGAATGTATAACTATTTAGATCATTGAGTAAGCATTCAATGATTTGTGTCTAATTTAAATCAATTCATGATGTTATGTAACCACATTCTAATGCTATCGCCGGCTGATTTCCTCCCATTCGAATTAATTGAACTGACTGGTCACATATTGCATTCTATCTAATTGTCACTTTATTTTAATTGCTTTGCAATTATTTACCTGACTTAGAAACAAGAGATGTATTAGACGTCATTTTTAAGCATACTGATCAATTTCGACACTTTGAAATAGGCTAATATATCTGTGTTTTGTAGTTGCTTAGGTTGGCCTAAGATTTACGTTTTGAGTAGTTGCCTGTATGAATTGATAATACATAGATAGAATCAAAGTAAATGTATGTCAGTTATAACAGTCAGTGAACAAACAAACTGAATTATAAAATGGTAGTTTTTGAGAGTCTACATATATCCTTTGATAAAGTCTCAAAAAGCCTAGGAAAAGGCTAATAGTGTTTTATCTAATTAATAACAACTAGACTAGACTTCGCAGATGATCTGGCTCTTCTATCACACACGCAACAACAAATTTAACTGTCAACCAACACTAAAGTCAGAACTCTCAATACAAATGTCAAGACAGTTTTACTGTATGGAGCGGACACCCGGAGAAATATGAAACCCATCATCCAGAAGATACAAATGTTTAATAACAGTTATCCACGCAAATTACTTCGGATTCGTTGGTCAGACACTATCAGCAACAATTTACTGTGGGAGAGAACAAACCAGATCCCAGTGGAGGAAGAAATCAGGAAGAAGTGCTGGAAATGGATAGGACACACATTGAGGAAAGCACTGAACTGTGTCACATGACAAGCCCTCACATGGAATCCTCAAGGTCGAAGGAGGAGAGGAAGACCAAAGAACACATTACGCCGTGAAATGGAGACAGACACGAAAGATTGTGTCACGTTTTGATTAGATGATCACATATGTTATTAACATATTTAGTATGTTTCTAAAACTTTCTAAGAGATTTTCGTCATCCGAAACTCTATAAATGAACTCAATTTTATTTACATATCTTAACATGGAAATAAAGCTTCTACACATAAATTTGCCCCTTTTCTCTATCGTTTTAGTTCAAGTATATAAGTAGTCTGGGATTAAAGAAGGCATCTAGGAAGTCAATAACAAGCGTCCAAGCAACAGACCTATCAATAATCTTGATTGTGTTGTTGTTAACTTATTTATGTTGGAATAAAAATCAGTTTTCGTTATCAAAGCCTTCAAATGACAGCAAGAATTTATACAAATAATCCTAATAGACAAGGAGTAACAAGTTACCTAGAAGTTGCTGTGTGAAAAGTTTCTTGAAGCCGTTATCTAAAGAAACAACCTAATTAGCAAAGAAACAGTAACATTCCAACGATTGTTACATTATCGGTATGGGGTTGTGGAGATTATTAAGTTTCTGATTGTGATCGTGAATTGATTGATGTTAGACCACGATCAAGAACCTAGAAGCACCGGATGGTCGATTCGTTCTATTGTGGGACTCCTTAGCAGTGCACAGCCACGATCCCGCCTCGCGAGATTTGAACCCAGGACCTATCAGTCTCATGTGCGAACACTTCACCTCTAGACCACTAATCCAGCATTCAACGGTGTTAATGTCTAATCTCGAGGTTTGTCAGTAGGATGTATTTGTATTAGAACGTTGATGTTCACACTGCTACTAGGATCAGGTAAATATCACTTATTGTGTTAGTAAGTCCAGATAACCACTAGTTTGTATCAAATAGGCTGAGTTCAAGTTCTAACTTGAACATCAACACTGAGATGCAAGTACATCTGACCAATAAGTCCTAAATGTAACTAAACACACTTCCTGAATCCCATTATCAGCTACAATCTATCCATTCCAAAAATACTTGTTACAAAATGATTATACTGTGATATTTTACACATGATGAACATGCGCAAATGAAGATTGATCAGAATTCAGTTCTTTCTAAAGATAGAACTGATTAAGGCCTTATTGCATTATCCCTACAGATTAGGTTATCAAATACAAAGTTATTGAATACAGAGAAAAAATCTAGTCATTTTGTGATGAAAAAGAATACGAGTGGGAAAAATCCGATGTTTTGAACTTGAAACGACAAAATAACTCACTGAAATCTAAGAACCATACAATAAATACTTAATTTACCAAACATCAATCCATTGTCTCAAACTTGACTATTTCTTTTACAAATATCAGTTCATCATCTCAGATTTCATTGTTCTTGCATTTTCATACCAATTACTTTCCGTTCCCATTCTTTCTTTCACCATATTCTACTGGAATATACTCTATTCCTAACTATAGTTGTATACTACTTATATGGATATAAGTAGCTCACATCACAATTTAATCATTGAACTATTTCAACCAATCACTATTCGATAAATATTGATACTTTAAATCTGTCAATCATTTTCATTTAAAAATTTTGTCACATAAATTAGTTTTCCTTCCGTTCTGTAAAGTCATATTTTAATAGTATCTAGTTAAATAGTGAAACTGAAAGAATAAATCTGTTGAAATTAGTTGTTGTTAAGGCAATTACAGGATTATATGATTCCTTCTAATTCAAATTTCCGCATGACTTTTACTTTTTATAATTGCCTATTACTACTTTTAGTTTTTCTGATTTACCGTATGCTCCAACGGCATTTTTTGATGTCATATATGTAGAGTTGGATTATCTCACTTGGTTTTCATACACTTTCGTCTTCTTCCTATGTTCTTTCGTATTAACGGATTATTGTTGAAGTATTGTTGGGGTTCTATTGAGCCTACCATAGTACCCCTTCGTAATAGGATAATTTTAACCGCTCACCGATTAGTATTTACTTTGAGCTCATGTCTAACCCAATCTTAAGATATCTTTTATTTTAATGACGATTGGCATGTTTGTTAATATGTGTACTCGACATTGAATAATTAGTCAACTTAGTTTATATTTATTTTTATTCTCATTATTAAGTATTCGATGACATCTGAATCGAATCAATCCAGATACTTTGATTTGTACAAATGTATCAAATTCATGCAAGAATTCTGTTGATTTCCATCTTTATATTGAATAGTTTAATGAAATCATTAAGTTTCTTGCCTGTAAATAGATATATCAGTAAGTAGTATTTCAACCTCATGAAGAAAATACCATTCTCTCTCTCTCTATCTCAGATATGAAATTATTCAACTGGATATTTTAGTTAGAAACGTTAGGGACGTGTGAACGGGTTGTTGCTATTTAGAATATACTTATCTGTAAATGTTCCTGCATGATTGTAATAGAACACTACATGTTTGTTGATTATTAATTTAAATAGTTGAATTCAACTATTAAAATCACTGCAATCTCTATAAATCTCATTCTGATCATAATCATCATGTGCTCACTAGGGACTGGCTCCAAGATGGTTTACTGAAGTTCTAATGGAGTTCAATCTGTGTCGAGTAGAGACAGGTATCCACCTCAAACAACGGGTGAATGGTTGCGTAACCATTCATGGGTCGATTGAAACTAGACATTAGCACCACTGAATGCCGTACAGCTCAGTAGTCTAGAGGTTAAGAGTTCACGTGTGGGACAGAAGGTCCTAGGTTCGAGTCCCGCATGTGAGATCGTGGATGCACACTGCTGAGGACTCTTTACCAGGACGAAACGGCCCTCCAGTGCTTCCAGGTTTTCGATGGTGGTCTGGCTTTAACTAACTTTTGAACTCAACTATTAAAATCACTACAATCTCCACAAACTACATTCCGATCATGATTATTAATTTAGCGGAAAGTTTCTTATTTAATTTCTAAAATATGTTTAGTTTCATATCATAGGCTAAATTTAAATAGACAACTATTTAGAACCAAGAAATACTGAACATCTGTTTCATTCTAGTATGGATCTGTCCCCTCACTAGCTTGCACCCACAACCCTATCGGGAGTCGAATACAGCACACTCAGGAGTCGTAGTGATCGCTTAACCTTCAGACTACACTAAATCAGCAACAATCATTTGACCTTTTTTAAATTCATTCAATTTGCGATAATGCGCAATCATTATCTAATCCCATTGATGGGTGAATGTCTTCCTCCTCACATTGTTAAACTCCATTAGTCACATTTTCCCACTAGAGCTCTGAGGATTATCTCTCAAAGTTTGTCACTGGTGAGTGCAATATCGTGAATTAATTAAAGTCAAAAATATAAATTGTTAGGTACCAACTCAGCTGTCTAAATGTAAGGTACTCGTTTCAAAACAGGATCTTGGGCTCGATCTTCAGTAGGGTTATCGGACAGGTAATCCTGAAGAGTTTCATATTACAAAGAAACAACTAATCATTGCTTTCCTATTCTTAATGCTTGTCTAATTACAGTCAATCCATTCTGAGATAGATTTTCCTTTGATATTTTCATGTCAGAAAAGTATGAGCTAATTAATATGTGATAATATGCAGTTGTTGGCAAATCCTATTTTATGTTGTGCTTCATACAGTAAACACATTTTTATGTATTATATGTAGATAGGCTAATTATTTAAAAGACATTTTGTTTCGTACCACAATTTAGTCATAAAAATTAGAAGAAAAGATAAACAAACTAAATGAGTTTAAATTCACTTGGTGATGTTTTAATTGTATCCTTCCATTGTTATTCAGGACTGTAATTGATCAGTTTCTTGTTGGCGTATGTGCATCCTGTGTGGATTGCCTGGATATAGCCTTAAGTTACAGGTTTTTTAAGAAAAGATGGATAGTGGCTGGTAGTGGAATCCAGGACGCGCGTTTCGTACTGTTTAAGACTCGTCAGATGGATATACCTGCATCTCAGTGTTGACGTTCACTCCGGCACTCGAAGCCAGTGATGTTCGCTTCAAACGCCATCGCGTTATCTACTTAGCTACTGAGTCATATTATATCGCTTAATAGTGAATTAGTGAAGGATGATATTTTTTATAAAATTGTAACTATTCAACAGTATATTGTTTAGTATACCGTATATCAGCAAGATATATAGTTCTTGTAGGTGGGTGAGGAGGTGCAAAATTGATATTAGTTATGAATTCTTGTATTATCACCGTGAGTTCACTTCAAACATCGTATTATAATACACATGGTTAAATCACATTCTATCTACCAAGGCTATTTAAGCAAGTTAAATGCACTTTATGTATAGTAGAAATACAGCGATGACATACTTGTGAAGAACTAGAATTTTGGAGAAAATATTATTCTGGTTATACTCATTTTTAAGCAATATATCAATACAATGAAAAAGTGGTATAAGTAAAAATGATCATTTCTAAAAACTGATTGACAGTTTCAGCATTAAAGATCATAATAACTATGACAGTTTGGAAAAATGTTGTAAACTTTATAACCAACCATTTCATTTATGAAAGATTAAACATGCTTAAGTTGTTTTGAACTTCCTTTTATAGAGATCACTAGGATAGAGAAGCCAGGTATGTCGGATGGAAGACACAAATATAGTGAAATTTAGGGGTTGAAGTTAAATCTTCGGAAAAAATTACGCTACAGTGTGCAACAATAACCCGACAGATGAATAGGAAAGTTACCAAAAGTAATGGGTACAACGTAGTGAGCATAAAAATGTTGCAGATAACGCCACCAATTCAACATAGGAGGTGATAATCAGGGCTTGCAAAGGACATTACGTGTCTGTACTTACGTTTCATCTAAAAGTTAAGCGATGGGTGAGAAATTCTGAACGAAATATGCTATTGGTAGGAGCCAGTTATTTACCTACTACTCAAGGCATTATCCTATATTCTACCGTTTGAGTCAGAGGAAAAGTCGTATATGCATTTATAATTTAAGCACATTATAATTCGGTTTTATCAGTAATTACGTATTACTCATTTCATTCCCCTTTAGATATTGGGTTCGATATGCCTTAGTAAGTGTATACCTTAAGTGAATTAGAGTACAAAACACAACAGAAAGATTGTCAGATATTTTTCCTACCATAACCTTTAAAAGCTTTTATAAATAACATCTGATCGATCAACTGATATTCACAATACATTGAGTTTATTTAAAATCTATCTGAGAAAATCAATCCACTTGTTTTCATGGTTCTTGATTAAAATAAAATCTAATTGAATGTTTTATCTATCATTATAATAAAACGAAAATATCAAGACAAATGGCAGACTAAAAGAAGTAGTAATAGTATCGGTGGCCATAGAAAATATTAGACATTAATTACGTGATTCAAAAAGAATCAATTCATGGGATAAAAAATATCAGGTACCATTATAACCAACTCTTTTCTGTGTCACACATTATCACCGACCATTGATTTAGATAGTCTCAAGGACTTCCAACTAGTTAGTCTGAAATTGCCTACACAGCTCAGTTCAACAGCTAATACCTTTATGATTTGAATTCAAGTCCTGATATAGCTATTCATAGTTTTCTTCTAATTTACTCCTACAATGGAAATCACTGTTTGTCGAGGTGGGTAGTAGTTAGGCATACATAATACATGCTCTAACTGCCTTGCTCGATAACACTTGACCACTTCATCAATAGATTCGCTATCATTATCTAGTAATCTTTTTGTAGCTCCAACAGAAGTGAAATTTAGGTTGAAGACGTATATAGTAAAGTTTGGAGTCTTTGTTGAAGCATAAGCTTTCTTGTGAACAGGAATCCACAGAAAAGAGTATCAGCTTGAATAACTAACTAGAAGTATGAAAACCACACAATCTTTACATATATTAATATTTCCTCAAATTATAAAATTACATTTTTTACTTTGTTCATCTCAACTATTAAAGATGATTTTAAAATTAGCGATATATTCTTGAAACTTGATATAATGTGCAAAATAAAATCATAGTAATATCTGTTATATAGGAATGGTTAAACCAAAAAGTGACATCAGTCAATAAAGTTATCAGTTGTTGAGTTAGGGAGTGCTAATAGGTGCTGACTGACTAAATTGGGGTCCCCTGAATTATTATAACCACTTGTTGGAGACTGTTTCACATGGCTAGGAATTGGCCATAATGACAGTTTATCTGACTCATTCTCAAATTTCAATAGCTCTTCATACATATCTTTCCATATTGTGTTTTCGAATCATACTCTTTATGCTTATCCTTTCCTAGTATAATTGTTACTAGATTATTTCGAGCTATTTTTCTATTCCTCACTGTGCTAATGTTGAGTATAGCAAGTTGAGCCTGTGTATATTTATGCAAAACTCTATGTTGACTATAACTGACTGAGTTATATGAGAATATTTTTAGTTATATTGTTTCAAAATATCTAATATTGAATAAATTAATTGTTACAATGGTGTTATATCCGGACAAGAATAAATGAATAGTAACCATTAAGAATTACTTATGGACTAATATTATACGTATATTCTTACTGTATGGCTATTAAGCAACTACATTATATATGTATATTCATATTCCTTTCATTATAAACTTTTATTTGACCTATTGACTATTATCATACGATTTACTAATCTTGAGAATATCCCCAATTTATCAGTAATAGTTTCTCACAATCACAGCCACTTTTGGCTTGATTTTGTACAAATGCTATTTTCTATTTTATGATGTAATGTGGTTTGATTTATTCGTATATAGACCCAGTATGTTCATAATATATGATTCATATCGTGGAGGCTGAGATTGGCGTTCTGAACTTAACTAGCAGGGCTAGGCAGAAAAAAAACAATCGGGATTCTAGGCTGCTAGTCTGGGTGTATGCATCATTAGTTTGGTTGTATATGTTGGTGCATCTAAAATTGAAAATCGTATTTTGCGATGATCGTATAAGCTAAGGACGTTATAAATGGGATAACACTAACCGCAGCGTTTCGATTGAGCTATAAGTGTATGGTATTCGGAACTTCTGGTCATTTCCTAGTGCATTATATGGTTAAGTGTTGTTTATTGAAATATATAATTATTACTAAAGATTTCATTTCAACCATTTAGAGTTATTCTCATCTGTATTCTATGAACACAATTGTGTTGTGTTACCTGACATTTTGGACGAAAAGCACAAACAGATATTGAAAGTTACGTCTTAAACTGAAATTCCTAATGAAACTTACACTCTAATATGCAGTAATCGCATACTAAATGAATGGAAAAATGCCTGAAAACATTAAAAATATTGGGCATAGCCTCAGACTTTAAAATGTCATTTAAATTTCAAACTATTTTTTTTAAATTTTACTAGTAGAGATCATGAGTCGATTGAAGTTAGACCACTATAGAAAACCTGGAAGCACTGGACGGCTGTTTCGTCCTATTGTGGGACTCCTCAGCATTCGTCTAGCTTCAATTAACCCATGATCTGAACTATTGAAATTACTATAATATCCACAAAAACCGCTTCTAATATTTTTTAAAATTATTCGGTACATTAAAAGAATCAATTTTTATTACTGACCAATTATATCAGTCTAAGATGAAACAACAATTTTACAACTAAATTGTATACTTCTACTTAAAGTACTCATCAATAGTTTCACTTGTTTCATTGATTTCATTGTGAAATGTAGCCATTGTTATTTGTTATCAGTACTAGGTATCTTGATCTCATGGATTAAAAGTTGGGATTAAAACGATTGTAGATTTTTTCTTGTTTCTTTAAAGCTGACAATTAATTTTGGAGGTATGACCATAACTATTGAAGAAATCATGATTGGTTTAAGTGTTATAGAAGTATGTCGTATTACACACTTCTTCTCATGAAAATAATTATTTAATTATCAGTATAGGGTTTATAGATATTGCAGAATTTTCATTGATTTTAAATCATGAGCTGATTTAGAGTTCTATTGAGAAGTCATAACTAGTAGAGTTTAACCATATCGGGTTTAAGAAAGTTACGTACAACAGGTAATGGAAGGTGACAGCGCAATATCGCTGTATATATATATACAATAAACTATTTTGAGTAATGTTGGACTTGATAAATCGTCTGAATACATTTAAAGTTCTTCCTAAATGTGCAACAGTTTACCTTGAAAACGTTAAGGGGGGTTTTGTGGAGATTTTAGTAATTTTATACTTGATTTCATGAGTCAGTTAAAGGTAGACCACCATGGAAAACCTGGAAGCACTTGACGACTACTTCGTCCTAGTATGGGACTTCTCAGCAGTGAGTATCCACTATCCCACTCCGCGAGATCTTAACCCAGGACCTATCAGTCTAACGCGCGAACGCTTAACCTCTACACCACTGAGCCGGACGGCATCCAACATTGTTAATGTCTAACTTCAACCAATCCACGCAATTGAGATACACATCCATCATTGTCTTTAGTGAGTTATTATATCACAACAGACCTGGTTGAACTCCACTAGTCATGACTTCTCACTAGGACTCCGGGAAATACCTCTTGAAGTCAGTCACTAATGAGCATATGTTTATTATTATCAGAAGGGGTGTTTTGTGGAGATTTTATTAATCTTTAATAGTTGGATTCATGAGTCACTTGAAGCTAGACCACCATGAAGAGTCTGATACTAGAACAAAAACGATCATCCAGTGCTTCTAGGTTTTCCATAGTGATCTAGCTCCCATTGACTCATGAATTGAACTATAAAATAAGAAAAGACTCACCATAAACAATTATCATACAATAAACGGAAGAAAAAAAATGGTTTCTACAAACTTACCAAAAAGTTTCTGTACACAATGATTTGATATCTGATGGATGATAATACGATTGTTTAATTTATCTTTGAAAAATAGTTACTATGCATATACTTACATTTGTTATAATATTTATCATTAATTAACCAATAAAATCTCAGTTTCTTCGCTATTTATTGATAAATGTGCGCATATACAAGAATACCAAACTTTGATTGGTTAATGAATAAATTCCACCCCTTTGAATAATTTGTCTTAGTTAAATATCATATAAATCTAAAAATTTAAAAAAAAAACCAATCGACAAATGTCGCCAAAAATGGATTTTCGCATTTAAAAGTAAATCATTACGATGTAAATGTATGTAGGCATGGATACAATTTGGAACTTTGTATTACAGTATTATTACATAGTTTGAAATGATTTTTAGGTTGTGTTGTCTTTTTCTTCTTTTTTTTTTAATATTCCAGATCATTGTTTTTTCTTCTATCTTATTGTTCATACAAAATGTGATCAATAAAATTTCCTTCTATAAAAATCTTCATTACAATTTAGGGATGAAAAATAGTTTTCAACTTTATAGCAAACACATATATATTATTATGTTAAAAGATGGTAAAACTATAGTAGAGTAACAAACCAATCAGAATTAAAATGAAGGTTTATGGATTTTAAAGAGACATTCAAATAGACAGTGATGAAGAAATTCACTTGATAGTTAATCAGTCAGTTAGTTACAATATAAGATCAGGTACATATATGTATCCGTTCAAGTTACCACACCTCATTAGCACAACAGGATGAATACCAAGTTCATAGAAGTAGTTACTTTAATGGTAGTAATATATAAAAGAAAGATTGTGTATAAGGATATAGTACAGTAAGGGAGAAATAGTTTGTAGAAAGAAAGATATGAAGCGATTTTAATCTCTTAGTTTAAGGGAAGACAGAGAGTGTATACACCTACGCCATTGTGATTGATCCTGAGCCATATCGTCCAGAGTCTCCAACCATTGGTTACGATAGTCATGCGAACCCCAATAATGTAGTCTGGATCTACCAACATAGCTCAGACCAGAAGTTAGTGACTTTGTGTACTGATGCCACGTTTTGTTTTGGCAGCCCCTAAGTTTCTTCCAACTATCCACAACACTGGTCAGCATTGAGCGTCGTGGTAATCAATGTTCAGGCATACGCAACACGTGGCCCATCTCAGTCGATGAAGACTGACAACCTCATCAACTGATTTACTATTATCATTTCCTAGTACCCTGCGTCTGATCTTACTATTACTTACCCGGTGATCCCAACAGATGCGAGCAATATTTCTAAGACATCTGTGATCAAATACTAGTAGTTTACAAGTATCTTCTACCCTTAATGGCCACGTTTCGCAGCCGTAAAGTAGAAGCGCCATACAGTATACTTGTTCTTTTATTGATAGACGGATATCTCGATTTCGCCATAGGTCATGTAAGTTGGCAAACGCCAAACGAGTTTTCTGAATCCGTCTTGAGATTTTGTCAGATACCAACGTATTAGGGCTGATCAGACTTCCAAGATAAGTGAAGTTGTCAACACATTCGACCACTTCACTCTTTATTCTTAGTTCAGATGTTGACGCAGACCAGTCCTGAAGCAGCAACTTGCATTTAGAGGAGGGAAGCGCATTCCAAACATTCTGGCACTGTTGTTCAGTTCTACCAAAAGACTTTGCATTTTATCAGCGTCTCCACTAAACAGAACTATGTCGTTTGCGTATTCTAACTCGATAAGTGGACCTCTTAGAAGGAGATTAATGCCCGAAAATTCAGTCGATGAGAGCGTTATTTCAATCAGTAGATCTATGATGAAGTTAAACAAAAATGGAGAAAGTGGACAGCCTTGGCGGACGCCACTTGAGGTTGCAAAAGCAGATGACAGTATTTACTTGATGTTGTTTTCTTGTATCTTTCTATTGTTGTTTAGGACTTTAATTGATCAGTCTCTTGTTGGTATATGTTCATCTGAATGGATTACCTCGATATTGCCTAAAGTCACAAGCTTTATGAATAAAGATGGATGGTGGCCTCGCAGAGGTTATTTTACTATTCGTCGTACATGATATTTAAATTTTGCGCAAAACTAAAAACTGTGTTCTTCATTCTTGTTGGCTCGTCCCTGACGCATACTTTTATCACTAAAGAAATTTGTTTTCAAAGTTCAAACAAAAAAATTAGTTTTCTCGGTTCTTATTGGTTAGTAGTCATATTGTTTGTCGTTTAAGCGCTAGTTCAGTGCCTGAAGGTTTGAAGTACCCCAATAGTACGTAACATATACGGAAACACTTTAAGTCAAGTTTTGAGGTATGCCCTGCATCTTAATATCAATATACTCACTGAGACTTGAGCTTATCGTTTAAAATGCTAGCATATTCTCCATCTGTCTAATGAATTACAAAAGCTACCAACTTATCAATAGTATATAATCTTTAATATTATTTATTAAGAGTGGTAGTTTCTCACTGCTATTATTTAACACCACATCTGATCGATCACTGTTAGTTTACGCGGTGTCTCAAACGGAACTGAAACCATAATATGATAAAAATGTAGATAACTAGTATCGGAATCCTAAATGAAAAGTCTGACTCTCATTCTATTAATCCCAATAGCCTGAAAAAGTTCAACATTATGAACTGATTTTTCACTAAAACGTCACTAAAACGCAAGAAACCTATTTCGTCTTAGTAATTGGCTCATCAGTAGTGTTCATTCACGACTTCACCTGTAGTTGAACCCAGGACCTTCACGTCTTGGCACTTAAGTTTCAAACCACTGGATCGGTGTTTAATAGTTGATATGTCTAACTTCAACTAATTCATGCTATTGGGATATCATCCTACATTAACCTTCATGATATATGTATCACATGATATGGTTGAACTTCATTGAACACCGTTTGCCAGTGGGAGTTCGAGAATTATCAATTGAAGTTATTCACAAGTATGATAGTTATTATCATGGGATACTGTAGATACAGTTGAGTAGTAAATTTACACAACTACCCATTATTATTTATGATCAGCCTGAAGATTATTGTTATTATTAATAGTAGTGAACCAAATCTTTGAACTTATCTCGAATCCAAATACACCACCTACTTCGTATGCAAGTTATTAGTTCGTGAGTTGAATATTGATCATTTTTAATAGCAAAGAATTCCTAATTATTAGAATGACAATAAATTCTAAGAGGAAATCAATTGTGATTCATTCACATATATATCATAGATGATTGAGTTTGGTCGTCGATCCAATAAACCAGTAAACAAATAAGTAATTAAAGACATTCAATCAAAAAGTCACGTATAAAACCTCAATGCTAATATGAAATAATAGTCGGTTTGTATATGATTGAACCCTTTATCATAATTATGATGCAATATCTTGATGTACATTTATGATGTTACCAGTTCTCATGAATGTTGGTTTATTTCATATCTACTAGAATGAGTTTAAGATAGTTCTTGCAATTTGGATTATATACATCATATTCAGTAGTATTACTAATTTTTTATCAAAAAAAAAAAAAACTGTAACTAAATAATCTTCAAAAATAAATGATGAGATTGTAATAGAAATTAATCAAAGATTGAAAACAGGTTTAAATATGTAGGCTGTAAGAGTTAAGACATATCATATACCTGTGTTTATATACTGTTTCAAGGTCAAATAATAGATGAGATATCGTAGACTAGACATATTATTAGAAGATGATGATTATATTCCCTAATCATAGTCTAAACCTATCTATCGTTATATGGATCAGTAGAACAAATATATACATTGATAGTTTGAGTAAATTGTAATTTTAATTAGGTAATTACAGATTTCTAGTCAGCTTTTAGTTTCATCATTTGCCTAGTAGGTTGAATAATGGTACAGGAAGAGTTTATATGTGTATCAGATCATTATAAAGTGTAATAAATTCACTCATTTAATGATGTAAAATTGATACAATTATATGTAATATAATGTTCAATAATGCAAACTCAAATTAGGCAAGTATTCATCCTATATTATCTTCAACTAAATTTACCAATTGAAATATGTTTGGAAAAGTAGGCATATTCAAAGAATAGAAATGGAATGATCTACGTTTTGTAATGCTCACATTTTTAAGAATACTCTCCTTTAATGGTAAAGTAATCTTTGTAGTTCAGCTGAGCTTTATATGTTAGACTCAGAATATGAGGTGAATTAGGTGTGTGAATTAAAAAATAGGTAATGATCAGAATAATTTTATTCAACGACCTTAGTACCCAAAAATAAATCTATTGTGTTAACCTTCTGATACAATGGCGGGTAAAGGAAACAAATAGTTATATTCAAAGATGGATAGTGGCTAGCAGTGGACTCCAGTTTGACGCGCGTTTCGTCCTATTTGGCACTCGTCAGCTGGATGTACCTGCATCTCAGAGTGAACATCAACTCTGAGATGCAGGTACATCCAGCTGACGAGTGCCAAATAGGACGAAACGCGCGTCCTGGATTCCACTGTTAGCCACTATTCATCTTTGCTTATAATGCTTGTAAATTAAGGCAATATCGAGGCAATACGCACAGTATGCACATATGACAATATGAGAGACTGATCAATTGCAGTCCTAAACATCAATGGGAAGATTCAAGTAAAACAATATCAAGTAAATTAAATAGTTATATTGTTTTTGGGGCTTTGATTATCTATTAGTTCACTTATATTCACCGGTAGGACCGGTGACCTATTTACCATCTGACAGAACAACCAATGAACAACAACCAAGACCTTAATCATTATTGGTCCTCGGGAGTCTGACTCACTGGTTAATCAGAAGACCAAAATAGAGAACGGATCAGCTCTCAGTTGTGCTTAATTCATTTATAACAAAAACACATACAGAAATGTAATCGAGTTATCTAATTAAAAATCTGAAATAACAGAACATATAACAACGATTTATAGGTCAAACGAAAGCTTAGACATAGGAGAATCCGAAAAAATCATTCCAAAGAGTATACCAATTACACAATAAAAATATAAGTAATAATCCTTCTCGTGGGAGTTCTAAAGGTGTTAGATGTTAGACCACAATTGGAAACCTAGAAGCACCGGATGGCTGATTCGTCCTATTTTGGGACTCCTCAGCAATCTGTGTCCATGATCCCGCTCACGGGATTCGAATCCGGGGTCTTTAGTCTCGCACACGAACGCTTAACCTCTAAGCCACTGAGCCGGCATCCAACGATGTTAATGTCTAACCTCAACCAATCCATGAAGTCGCGTGACCATCTTCCATTGTACTGAGGTAGATACCTGTCTCTACCCGACACCGATTAGCTCCACTGGTCACTGCTTCTCACTACAACTCCGAGAATTCCCTCACCAAGCTAATCATTAGTGAGCACATGGTAATTATCAGTATACGGTTGTGGGAATTATTACGTTCTTGGTCTGAATTCTGTTTTTTTTTAGGTTTGCAATGAAATTTTAAGACAATAAATATACGTTAGATTACCAATAAAAACGAGGAGATCCAGGACAGTTGCCCCATTCTAATGTGTGCATCCACGACTCCGCTATCAGAAATCAAACACAATACTTTCGGTCTTGCGGGTGAACACTTAACCTCTAAACCACTAATATGATATCCAATGGTGTAGAAGTCTATCTTCAATCAATCCTCAAAATTCCCTGATCATCTTTCATCGTGATTTGAGTAAGGAAGTACAGAAGCCATGTTTGAGGTTGATCCAATCAACCCATTGTGTCAAGGTTTCAATCCAGATCGTGACCAGTTCTCTCCTGTATATTACTGGGTAGACAGAATAAAGACGCAACACATTGCTCACAGGAGGTAACTTTTTATACTCGACACAGTTGAAGTCCAGTGGTTGTGGCTTCTCAGTAAAACATGCTATGTTGTGACAAATATCAACTAAGGTTAAACTTTCGCAATGGTCCTATCTGAAGTTGTCGTCTATATTTTGTATAATTCTCATATACTTAAACTATTATATTCTTGTATACCTCTCTCTGTAAGCTTTTGTATAACACTTAAATTATTATCAGAAGGGGTATTGTGGATATTATAGCAATTTCAAAGGTTGAGATCATGAGTCAGTTGAAGCTAGACCAACAGAGAAAACCCAGATTCACTGGACGGCCGTTTCGTCCCATTTTGGGACTCCTCAACGGTGTGCATCCGCGATCCCACCCTCCGCGAGATTCGAACCCAGGACCCATCAGTCTCGCATGCGAGCGCTTAACCACTAGACCACTGAGCCGGCGTCCAACTGTGTTAATGTCTAACTTCGTAGATGCTTCCAAGTTTTCCATGGTGATCTAGCTTCAACTGACTCATGATCTCAATCATTTAAAATTATTTAAATTATCGTTGTATTTTACCAATCATCAATTATTGTCCATTTATTACGGACCCACCACTCAGTTCACTTCCACTTGTGAAATGGTTGTACACATATTGGGATTTCTTGATTCTGTTGATATATGGTAAGGATCTCGCTCTCTGTTATTGTATGAATGATTCATAAATTCGAACTGCATAATTAGACGTTATCTGTTTTCTGACTTGTGCTCTATTCTAGCTATCGGAAGACAATGCGTGAAAAAATTCATTCTAAAGCAATCATCGTTTGGTATTACTCTCGGCTGCTATCTCACATTTATCGTGTCATTGGTTAACTGAAGGTCACTGGTATTATACAGACAATCTAAGTTAGCTAATCAACATTCGGACTAGATCAATACAATTACTCTCTTGTTTTTTAGTCTAATCTCATGTGTCCTAAATGAATAGCAAAAAAAATCTATTTATTTTCATCGACAAGTCAGAACTCCTGGAATTTACTCTCAAGGTTAGTAAAGAATGAGTACTCTCGTACTAGGAATCGCATTGCTATAATTATTTAACGATGCGTTTGTTTGTTTTTTAAAACTTTCGCTATACAAATCTACCATATTGATTTTAGATTGTTATCATCGAAAAAAATAATCACAACATACTCCTATTTAAATAAAACATTTGATTTCTACATTTCTTTTTTAATGATTAATAATTGTTATGGATTGTGGATTTGCACTGCTGAAGAGTCCCACAGCCGTCCAGTGCTTCCAAGTTTTCTATGATGGTTTAGCTTTATTCGATACATGAAATCAATTATTGAAAATTACGATAATTTCCACATTTAATTAGAACTAGTTTAAAACGTCTGATCAGAATATTTGTTCTGTGTGAGTATATATTAATTTAATAGTTGAATTAATGAGTCAATTGAAGCTAGATCACTATGGAAAAACTGGGAACATTAAACGACCGTTTCGTCCTAGTATGGGAATCCTCAGCAGTACACACCCATGATCTCGCCTGGCGAGATTCGAACCCAGGATTTATCAGTCTCGCGAGTGAACATTTAACCTCTAGACCACTGGGCTGTCTGACATTCAACGGTATTAATGTCTAACTTCATCCAATCCACGAAATTGCGTCACCGTCCACCATTGTTATAAGTGAGTTACTATCTCACAACAGACCCTGTTGAACTTCATTGCGTATATATTACTTAATTGAAGATAACTCTTGTTAGTAGTAGTCTTTTCTAACATTCGATTTAATGCTATGGTAAAACTAAACTAATAAGTATGAACCAATAGGGAATGAGTGTGAGGTTATTCAACCGGTTATCAATGCTCGAAAATTATGTGATATACCGAGTTTTCGGATATTTTTCTGTTCATGTAATGGTTATGTGCTGATTGTATATTTGAATGTGGATTTCATCTGATAATATTGAGGTACACTAACTTGACCTGTTGTTCATAGCAGATAAATGTGGATACTTTGAATGAAATCTTCAATTGGAAATTACACTCTTTTATGTAACACATTTATTGAATAAACAAGAAATCAGCCAGTAACAACGTGGAACTTCGTACGTACGTACATCGGTTAGAGTTGCCATACCACATTAGCACACAGATGTAGTTACCGATTCGAATCCCGTAGTAGTAGATGTAGTAAGAGTATAAACAGTGATCAGAAAGATTAGGTTCTGAAGATGTTATTCAAGGAGTATAATCGAGTGAAATAAATTTGGAAATAGAAAAAAAGGGATATGAAGAATTCATGAGATTAGAATTTGGGAGAACACAAAGATTGGATGCACCTGAGCCATTGTAAACGATTTTGAGCCATGTCATTCAAGGTCTTTAATCATCGGTTACTATCATCTCGCGGATTCCAACCAAGTAGTTTACACCTACCAAAATGGCTGTCTGAAAATGTTTTATACTACACACTTATCGAATATTATAAAAAGAAAAGATAACCTCACATTATCGAATATAGATGATTAGTTTAAATGACGAGAATGTTAATAAATGCTCAAAGTTAAGCTAGAAAATAGGATTAAGGCTTTATGATAAACATTTAGGGGGTAAGATTATGGTGTTTAAGATTAGGACTTATAATTCGGATCTAGGGCTAAATTATAACTTTTGCCAAAAATTCTTTATTTTATATCTTAATCCTAAAGTCTAAATCAGTAATTCATATTCACTGTCTTCTGATTGGCTGAATAAACCAAGTCTTTGTCAAGGTCATTTTAAAGAATCACTCAACCCCCCCTGAAGGATCATCCTTACCGATCTTATGATAGCGTTTCAAGATTTCGATCATTTTATGTAGGTATATGGTATTTGTACTAAATGATGATTCCTTTGCGTTTCGTTACGCGCTTATTACAAGTTCCGAACATAATATGGGTAGTTGTGCTTATCAAACTCCGCTTGTAGCTCTTCTAAAGTTACGGCCGGTCCCGATCCGTATGGGGCCGGCAACCACATACTGTAGAAAACAACATTATTAAAAAATGCCAACCAGTTGTGTTCATTTAATTCTATTTATCTTAAATTGAACCATTCTGGGAAGTCTTAATTAGCAAATCAATTGGATTTCTTCTAATTATCGTAAATGGTTCGAATTATTTTTTTCTGGTTAGCATTTTTTTAGCGAGTTAGTTTTGTACGGGTCGTTAACCTTACACCCGACCCGGGCTTGGGACCGGCAGTAACTCTAGAAGAACTACAGGAGGATTAGATGCAGATGGAAATGCGAGGATTGGCAGAGCAAGGGCTGCATTCCTACAGTTATAAACATATGGAACTCAAAATAGCTGTCAACCAATATCAATGTCACAATCTTCAATACGAACGTCAAGACAGTTAGTTTTACTGTACAGAGCTAAAACTCGGAGAACTAATGCAAACATCATCAAGAAGGTACAAATATTTATAAATAGTTATCTACCCAATATACTCAACATCCATTGACCGGATACCATCAGCAACAACCTAGTGTGAGAGCGAACAAACCATGTTCCGGCTGAAGAGGAATTAAGAAAAGATGATGGAAATGGATAGGACATACTATACAGAAATCGCTAAACTGAATCACGAGGCAAGCCCTAACTTGGAATCCTGAATGGAAACAAAAAAAGAGGAATGCCAAAGGACATATTACGTTGGGAAATAGAATCAGATATGAAAAGGATGAATAACAACTGGAAAGAGCTGTAAAAGATTTTCCAGGACAGGGTTGGATGGAAGTTCTGGTTGGCGGCCTGTGCTCCTCCACGAGGAGCAACAGACGTAAATAAGTAAGTAATTATCATAAGTTATCACTAATTTTAACCAATTACTCCTTTACTAGTCTATCACACTATTATTATTATCATCTGTTCTGCTATTATCACATTGAAATTTTATGACATGGTCAATGATAGTTTCTCATTTTAAAAAAAAAGAAAAATCTATGCCTGAATATTCAAAAAGGAAGATAATTTAATAGTAATATCTCTAGTCTGGAAACTAGGTCAATCTTTAAGTTTATCTGTTTGTCTATCTATCTATATACCTACCTATCTATGTATCTATCCAACTATTTATCTATCTATCTATCTATCTATCTATCTATCTATCTCTCTCTCTCTCTCTATATATATATATATATATATATATATATATATATATATATATTGTCGTTTATCTTTACATAGAAACACACACCTACCCACCCACCTACACGTATATATGATGTATCCATATGTACTTGTCTAGAATATATATATATATATATATATATATATATATATATTCAATTTACTTATAGACAGATCATCATTATTAAACTAGAGAACAATAAACTCAATAAATGATTATTGTACAGACATCTGAATCTATTTATCTATCTATTATATTGAATAGTGTGCAAGGATAGATTTAGGCAATGGCCTGGATTTCGACATATTCATTTTGATTCATTATTAGTAGAAACAATGAAATGATCTGTTCATAGTAAAACATTACATTGGTATTGATCAAAATGAAGGATTATAGTGAATCAGTTATCATCATATAGAACTAGGCACTTTTGATATATGCATTTAGTTCAAATTTACATATGAATGAATAGTGAATTGATTGTGAAGTAATTACTTCAATGGTAGTTATATAATATAAAAGAAAGGAAATACCATAAGGAGAAAGAATTAGTTGATAGTGTTATATCCTAATGAGAATAATGAATGGTAACTATTAGGAACTATTTATGGATCAATACGATATATATATTTTTACTGTATAATTGCTAAGTAACTAAACTATTCATATTCATTTCCCTCTTATTATGAGTTTTATTTTGATCTATGTAATATTATGATACAATTTATCATTCTTGAGTTATGACCTATCTATCAATTACTATCTCCCACATTCACATCCACATTTGGCTAATTCTTGTACAAATATTGTTCCCTATTTTATGGTATGATGTAGTCTGTTTGGTTTGTATATAAACCTAATATGTTTGAAATACATGATTCATATTGCAGAAGGTGAGATTGGTGTTCTGGACTAAACTGGCTGGGATAGGCGGAAAGCAGGACCAATAAGGAAATTAGACTACTCGTACTTGTTATATGCATCATTGATCCGGTTGATGAATCACAGTGCTCTAATTAACAATATCATTACGTTATATTATTGATAAGGGCAAGAAATCACAAGTTATAATCGGTATGAAGAAAGATATAAAACAATTTTAATACAATGGTTTAAGGGAAGACAAACAGTGTATACACTTATGCCATTATGATCGATTCTGAGTCATATCATCTAGAGTCTCCAACCAATGGTTATGATAGTTTACTCGGACTACAAATGAATTGGATAGTTATTTTCTCCTAATTTCAAACACTACAGTATTAAACACTTAGAATTTCATATAAGATCAAATTAGGTTTTATGTTGAACTGAATACCATTAAGCTATTCGGTCGAATTCTAATGGTTCACATTTAGTCAATTGATTACTAAATTTTAAATAAGAAATTTGCGATAGTAAGATCAATTAATTTGGGGAGATAAGTATCAACTGTTACCATGACACTATAACTTAGATTCTATAAAAATTGAAAATGTAGATCAACATATACCTCCTATTCAGTAGTTCATTGGAATATGCTTTGTTTGTGAGTTCACAATGGAGAAAACTCCGCAAGTATTCAGATATATGATGTATGGGCGAGAATGATAATGACTGGTTGACTGCTTAGTCAGACATATAGATAGTCTGATAGGTGTTAGATGAGTTATATAGTCCCTTATCCTTATTATTATTATTATTACTCACTTATTATTGATTGTTTATTGTTGTTGGATTGTGTCGAGTTTTTGGTGTGGAAATATATTTACGTTCTAATCAGGCTAATTACGTGTTCCTGATCTCAGTTGTGTTGAAGTCCTGTAGAATAGATACTGGGAGGGAATCTAGTGTAGATATTCATTTAAGGTAAATTCACATCCCATACGTGTAAACATGAAAAACCAACCGTTATAACACTAAACGAAGTAAAACCGAGCGCTGTAACGACATGATAATGTGATGGAGAATTGAATACGTAAAAAAAACATAATATTCTAAACAAATTTTACGATGAAAGATTAGAATTAATACTTTAATACATTTCTGCATTGATCTATTCACAAGTGATCCACTTACATCTTAATCTGATACGATTCAGTGAACAGGACTGAACATACTGTATTTGAAATTTGTGAAAGAGGCGAGGAACGGTGTATGGACTAACACATCACATTTATCTCTATAATTTAAAGGTTTTATAGGTCGTGATGGAATTCCTTAGGGTAAGGTTTTTCTGATTCCTTTCTTTTGTTTTAAGAAGGCAGCATTGATGGAGATGCTGCTTGTATGAGGTATACATCTTGATGGTGTTACATCCTTGAACAGTTAGCACCTTGAGTTTATTGCATTTGTTTTGTCTTACCGTTCCTCAAGTGATCTGCTTAACACAATAGCTCAACACAGTAGCCCCAGAGAGGTTCTAGGCATAGTTTTGAGTAAAATATTTTATACATAAATAATAGGCTGGGCAGTTTAAACATGTCGTATACTTAAGCTTACATACCATCTCAAAGTCAAATGACTATATAAAAAGGCTCATTTTCACTGACTAGTTATTCTGTCTTCTAGTATCCATTCATTGGAAGCATAATTGTACGAGCATTCCATGTACTTAAACTAATGGTTGATCTGGTTGTCAGAAGGAAGCATCAACCTCGTGACTAACGAAGGAAATCGACATTCACGATGAGGCGTCATAACTCTTCGAAATGAAAACTTTCTAACTCCCAGGGCAAAGTTTAAATGGTTTGAATTCTTTTTTTTTCGGTCAACGTTTTTCTTTAACGGGCTAGTTTTCTACGGGATTATTATTATTATTATTATTATTATTATTATTATTATTATTATTATTATAAGCTTTATTCAACATTATATTTTTGGTACAATATTGAATTCTCAGCATAAAGTATTTCAACAAGTTTCCTTTTCTTATATCTGGATCGATCGTGACGATAAATATTGAGTGATGGCCAGTTAGATGTTAGGAGTTCGATAATCGACATTTGAATAGTGTACATTCGTTTCAATGCATATTGCAAACCACCATGATATCGCTGGTTGTACCTTTTTGTAATCCGTACAGCGAAAGGTTGTAAACTTTTCGTAAACTCGCCTGAATAGGTTGTGAGCTCAATAGACATAATAGTGTGTTAAAAACAAACAAGAAAACAGATAACTTGACGAAATATCTAGATGAGAGGAACAGGTAGCCCAGATATTCAAGCAGGCCGCGGGTCGCTAACCTCATAACCAAACCTTCCCCTTTATTTGGGCTTGGGACCGGTAATAGCTTCAAAGGGACTCCAGGTGGAGTTTATTTTTTAATTTTCTAAGTATCTACCATATGAACCATGCTCAACTCAGAAGATCTATTGCTGTATACAAAATCTACAAGACAGAATTTATTAAATAAGCTTTATGAATACGATTAATCAAATAAAAACAATATTCAAATCGATATATTTCAATGATACATTTTTTTCTGCCTTTCTCTTTTTGTTCTTCATTTATGCATTGATAGAACTTGTAAATGATTTAGCTGGTTTAATATAACAAATCGATTCTGGTACTTTAATCTCTTGAAATGTTGATAAAAAGGCTGTAGCTACCTGTTGAGTAAAAAGAAAGAAAAAGAAGAAGAAGAAGAAAGGATAAGGAAGATAATATGTAATGGTTGTATAAGTAAGTAAATATGTATGAGTTTAAAGTTTTCCTGTTAGTGATAATGAAGAACAGGATGAATAGCTCTCTTTATTATCCTATGTACATATTGAGTGGAGTGTATCCATAGTACAGTTTAGTTATAAGTACTTAATATCAACAATGGAAAAACTCATACTCTTACATATAGTTATACAGTTTTATACCTGATGGTTAGATCTAGTAGATGTGAATACCAATACTAGGATGTAGGTACATTCAACTTACAAGCCTTAGGATGAAACTTGGCCTGAATTCCACTGATAGTCAAAATCCGACTTTATTGAAATTACAAATAATATCATAAATGTATTGTTCACAAAGGATATGAAATCATCTAGATGAGAAATTCTAATACTGAAACTTAAGCAGTTAATAGGTCAGCCGATCAGATTGTTAAAATTAATTTCAATTTGGTTACTATGATAATGTTTTATAAATTATTGATCGATTTCTTATTGTGCATTAGATAAACTATCATAAGTAACATTAAACCTTGGAGATGTGTGTATTAGTTCAAATTGCTTATACCATATCAGAACAGTGAAATTCCACTGTTGCTTAAACAATATCAGCTTTCAGGATGTTCATGATTGATATGTGGGTAGTGAAATTAGCATGTGATTGATCAGTAAACAAAATAAAAAAACGGATAGGTTTCTCTGTAGACCAACCATAGATTATTTTTATATGGAAAGATTAATTTCATTATAATTCTAATCACATTTCCCAATGTATGATTATCAGTTTTAGGGGTTGTGGAGATTGTCAAGTTTTTGGTTGAGATCATGAACCGATTGATGTTAGACCACCATTGAAAAACTGGAAGCATTGGACGGTCGTTTCTTCCCATTGTGGGACTCCTCAGTAGTACGCACCCACGATCCTGCTCGCCGGATCTAATGATGGTTTAACACCAATCGGTTCATAATCTCAATCAAAAACTTAATAATCTCCACAATCCTGTACTGATAATTACCATGTGCTCACTAATGATTAGCTTGGTGAGGGAATTCTCGGAGTTGTAGTGAGAAGCAGTGACCAGTGTAGCTAATCGGTGTCGGGTAGAGACAGGTATCTACCTCAGTACAATGGAAGATGGTCGCGCGACTTCATGGATTGGTTGAGGTTAGACATTAACATCGTTGGATGCCGGCTCAGTGGCTTAGAGGTTAAGCGTTCGTGTGCGAGACTAAAGACCCCGGATTCGAATCCCGTAGGCGGGATCATGGACACAGATTGCTGAGGAGTCCCATAATAGGACAAAACGGCCGTCCAGTGCTTCCAGATTTTCAATGGTGGTCTAACATCAATCGGTTCATGATCTTAATCAATCTATGATTGTTGCTAATTCTTCATCAAGAAACGATTTTTCTGATTTATTTTCTGGATGGTAGATCAGATATTATGTATGCGAGCATCATATGATTTAATAATCTCATATCTAGTATTGTGGTCTAATGTACTCTGTTGTATTATTCAATCTAATTAATTGTTATAGTATTTCATAGAAGAGGATCAAATACATCATTGTTTCAAGAGGTGATTCTCACGAATTCTAATGAGAAGTCATAATCAGTGAAGTTCAGGTGTTAGGTGTTACCAATCAATGACATTGGAAGATGGTTGTGCAATATTGCAAAATAATTAATTTTAAAGATATAAATCCTTGAATTCCAGCTTCGTGATTTGAAAGTTAGATCTGAAGGATCTTGGATCCGATATTATGCATCGTCATCAATGCACAATACTATGAAGTCTCACTTTTGGAAAAAAAATATAATTGTTCAGTGCTTCTTGGTTTGTAATGACTGTTTAACTACGTTTAGTTCATAATGTGAATTACAAAGTTCAGCAACCTCCATAAATAGCCTCTACTATTTAAACAACATTTAGATTTTAATTTGTTGTGTAATATAATTTCATCAAAGTAGGTATGTAGTGAACGAGAACACAAGTGAGGACAATTGAATGTATTTCAACAGAAAATTACAGAATATCTTGATAAAATCTGAGAACTATACAGTGAATACTTTATTTGCAAAATGTCAATCAATCGTTTCAAAGTTTATTGTTTCTTTGTTTCTATAGCAATCATTCTTTGTTCTTGTTCTCTTCTCTTCGATCTTCTTAATCATCTACCTCCAGGCATTTCATTTTCGATAGGTGATACATACTACTTATATCTATCGAAATCAGTAGCACACACCACAGTTACAGTTCACAATCATTTCATAAATAAGGGTATCCTTAGTGATTTGTCTAGATGCCTATATTTCACATTTTGATTGGGCTAATAATTTCTTCATTTATGCATAATGAATAATCTTAACGTAAATGAAAATTAAGTTATCTATTTACTGAATGAACACCCTGGTGGAGACAACCAATCTATCACAATTGATTGATCACTTGGTGGTGATCAATGTCATGTGTATCAAGTCCTTATTAGTGCAGATCGAATGCTATTGACCAAGTTGCAATGTAGCAATATGGTCTCTGACTGTGAAGCTGGGTGATACGGGATCGAATCTGTCAGTGAGCACCAGTTCTCTCAACATTACTGGAACACCCTGCTAACGAGTGCCAAGTAGCACGAAATCCGGGTCCAGAGTTTCCTGTCGACTACCTCCAACCACCATCTAATCACAACCAATTTATTGTTTAGTACAATATCACAGAATATCTTCGTAAAATATATTAGAACCATACACTGAATACTTTCATTTGCAAAGTTCCATTATTTGTCCTTCACACTTTGTATGGTTCTTCCAGTTCACAGTTCTTTTCTATCTCCATTTCTCTTCTCTTCAACTCAGTCTTCTTAGCCTTCTACTGTCAGGTTTTCCACTTTCGATTAGTGTTACTTACTACTTATGTCAACGGACATAAGTAGCATACACCACAAGTGGAATATGTAAACTACTCCGATCAATCAGTGTTCTTTACAAAATTTCAAGAGAATTTTAGCAAAGGGTTAACTATGCTTTCATTATCCTAATTCGATAATTAGTGAATTGTTTACCCATTGAGGCATAGTTTTTATAAGTTTCTAGAATCTCTAAGTCAAACATAATCTTACAAATAATTTTGTGTTTGTACATGACCTAAGCTATATTGGCTATGTAGAGCTGAAGGTCTCATATGAGACTGGAGGTTCGCCATTGGTTTTGTTGATGGTTCGGCATTGCTTTGGCAAGTTTTGTTGACTGTTCATGCACAAAATCGGTTTGCTGATTAACCGATTTCATTCATACTGGTGGTTGCTTTTCAGTGTTTTAAAGGGCCATCGTCATTGGGACATTGTAAGGCATGTCGCCATTACTTACATTAATGAGTTTGACTGTCATGTAAGCGGAATAGATCAACTTTGGCCTGTTCGTGCTGAGCATAATTGATTTACACGATCATTAATCGGAATAACTATACATATGAGGTGGAAGTGTATATGAATGGTGCGAATGGTCTACCAGGATGCTTGGTATCTGTGTGGTTGCGCCACAGGATTGAGTTGTACTATTCAGATTGTAGCGTTAAAGTTTATACGGTGTCTGGTTCTCCTGTGAGGCGGGATTGAGCTGTACTGTTTGGGTTGTCACATGAAAGTCTGGATGGTGTCTGGTTCTCCTGAAAACCAATGTAAAATTACCCTGGCCCACAGCGGTATATTATATAACTATAACATGCTCTAAACGTGAAAGTAAAAATCTTTATGTATTTCCCATTTTCTGTCTCCTTTTCGAGGTTAATGAAGAAAAGACTTCATGGAATTGGGAAATCGTTAAGAAGTCATTGTCTAATTGTTAAAGTATAATATCGTTTAGTTGATTAAGTCAGACTACTAGCTATGTAATCTGAAGTATGGTACAAGCTTATTCAAATAAAAACATTCAACCGATCTGAGAAATCATTATTTTTATTATAGTGTTGTGATAATCGTTAAATTTGAAGTTCTGTGCCATGGATCGAATTAGGTTAGACATCCATTGGAAAACAGAAATCACCAGACAGGGATTCTTTCTTAAAGATCCCTAATGGCGTCGAGTACTTCCTGATTTTTAACGACTTTCTAACCGAAATCAATCTGTGATATAAAACTTCGAGACCATGTTTCAGTGGCCTGGTGCAGTTTTGATGAGGTAACTTGGCAATCAGATTACTGTATTAATTCTTGTCAAACGTGATTAATCTATCTGATATGCTTTGTCTTTCCAGTGTTTTATCAGAATTATAGTACCTTTTTAATCGTTTTGACACTCACCTCTTCATTAGGGAAACACTGTCCTAAAATTTCTAACAATAAAGCATTATCTTCAACAGCTTGTTGAAAATCAGTGTAATTCAATCTTCCATCATGATCCATATCCTGTAAAAAAGAAAAAAATATTCAATGAAAGACTTCGAAATTATTTTTTTAAAGACGTTTTACTTAAATCAATTATAAGTAGTTGAAGTTTTTCGTCAAAATAATTTAGATATTCATACAACTTGGATGGAACCGCTCTCTAATCATAGCTGCATAGCATATATAAAAATAGATTTTGTTTTGTTATGATATTATTATGGAAGTTTTTGTAATCTTAGAAGATCACAAACTATCGATAGTATTATTCATCTGATGTAATTATACATCTTCATATGAATATATTCACAATGAATTCCAATTAAAGATTGATGTTAGGCAACAAATTCATCTTTTTATTGAATCTATTTAAATGATCATGTGGGATATAACTAGGTTGAATTTACAAATATTTGTTTGTATTATTTTTTCATTTTTAAATAGCAATGTTGTAATTTTATAGTTAAATTCATGAGTTAATTAAAAATAAGCCACCATGGAAAACCTGGAAGCACTGGACGGTCGTTTCGTCATAGTATAGGACTCCTCAACAGTGCGAATCCACGATTCCACCCCGCGAGATTAAAACCAAGGACCTATCAGTATCGCGCGCGAACGCTTAACCTCTAGACCACTAAGTCGGTATTCAACGTGGATTGGTTGAACTTAGACATTAACACCATTCAGTGCTTCCAGGTTTTCCATGGTGGTCTAGCTTCAATTGACTCATGAATTCAACTACAAAATTATTAAAATCTACACAAAACCCCTTCTGACAATTTTATAATTATCTTTGGACTGGTTTTGCTCTGATCAGTGCTTGGAACTCTGACCGCTATACACTTAATGAAATGATAAATTAGTGTACTGATAGTTTGTGTTTCCAGAATAAACTTTAATCAGATTTTAGTAGTAATCTACATATCATGATTACTGTAGATACTCTAACTAATAATAAACAATTCATCCCTTATATTTAATTAACTTTGTCTCAAATTAAGATAGATTTATTTTACGTGACCTCAGGCTGTGATAGAAATTCTCATATAATAATACCGAGGAAAAATAATCAGGGATATATAATGATTAATAAGGGTTTACATCGTCTAAATGTTGTTATTCAAGACTGACATTTGATCAGCTGTGGTTAGTAAATGTATACCCTAGATGGATTACATCGATATAAACATTTCGCCAGAAATATAATAAAAATACTAATAACTATGTACACGGCCCCCAAACGCCCTGGTACAGCCGAGGGTGGCGAGAGTCCGCTCTCTCTCTCTCCCTCTCTCTCTTGAAATGCTCTCATATGTTCACGCGTATGTAGCCACTACCAGGGAAGTCCTACTCACTGCCTTCTCGCACCACGGGTGTTGTTTACGAAATTGAGAGGACGAAAAGCGAATGTCCACCGCTTTAACCGGGTTGGTGGACACAGAGGATACACCTAGGGGAGTTGGAAAATCCTTATTCCAAACTAATGGTGAACATGGGCTCCAGGATTTTAAGGAAACAAATGGCATATGGACCAATTATTGATCACTGGCTACCATGGGACTGCATCTCTTGACGTTGCTCCATTGCCTTGTAGATCAGACCTTTAGGCCAAAGGCTCAGAATGTGGCACCCTAAGGAAACCACCTGTTTCGGTCTGGGCATCTGGGCAGTAGTATCATAGCCCACACAAACCAAGTAATTTGTGTGACGCATATGCATTCGGTGCCTCTTTGTATCAATATTTATGTGTTCAAATAAATAAATAACTTTGTAAACATCACACTTGTTGGACAAGTTAGTAACTATCAACACTTAATATCTCAGTGGATAATGCGTGGGGTGTTTGGGGTGAAATGCACTTGATTCGAGTCGTAGTATAAATATCAACACTAAGATTCAGGGGACTTCAAATGTTGAGTCCTTCATAAAAAGAACAGTCTGTTTAAGATTCCAATGCTAATGAAAATCAGTCTACTCTGAAAAAAAGCAGTCAGTAATCTAAAAGAGGTACGGTGTAAACGTAACCAATAAATTTGTATAAAACGAATGAAAGTGGTACATACCAATCGTTTAAATGCCATTTCAACTAATTCTCTAATTCCTTCATCAGGATCCTCATCTGTTGGTTGCTTTTATGATTTAAATAAACAAATGAATAAAGATTAAACAAAATATTTACATTGACTTCTTTCTAAATACATATACTTGCTGTTTGAAATATCTTTCATTTTGTTTATTTGGAGATAGGTTTTATGAAATAAACTAATACATCATTTATGAGAGTATTGCAAACAGCTGTAACGTTGTTTAGGCTTAGGATCTGCTCAACAGTGTACATCCTCGTTGTTATGTATAAAATCTACTGGATAATCTTTCAGATTGATTGTATACACACTGACGAATAAATTTTAAGTTAGGAAGAAACAAATGTTTGATGTTGTTTAGTCTTGACTGATTTTCTTGTGAATACTCTGCCAGTGTATGCAATACGAAAAGATTGGTGTATCTGTTCTGCGATTAGTCATTGTGAGCTATGACTGGTCAATGATTAAAGATAGAAATATTACGACACATAAGCGGCCATTTTACATATTACACTGACTCTTTCACTTGTCCCCACTCTTTAATTGTGTCAATATAACTTTGGTTATTAATATCTGGCTTTTGATCGAACACTTGAATTTAAGTAATTTGATCTCAGGTTCAGATTATAACAATTTGGCTCAATAAAACCGTAGTGGTCAAAATGGATAGAAGTGAAAAATACAAACGACCATTAGGTTTTTGACTTTCAAAAGCTTTCAAGACTAGTTACTTTGGCATAGCAAGTGATCTCATGGAATGAAAAGCTGTATAAAAATTGCTTGAGTCTATTCTAACTATTCTACCTAGCTATTATAAATGTCAAACTTTTATTAAACTTGTGAGACTTTTTAACAATTGAATTAACTTTCTTTTAACCTAGTACCATAAATCTAGTGTCCAGCCTCACTGTGAGTATGTCATGAACTAAGTGTTTATCGCCCTAAAATTTTTATGAGTTGTTTACATATCACTGATTTGTGACAATAAGTATGTATTTGTAAAACTATTCAGAATAAATGTTTTATACAGTTTGGGTTTGTGGAGATTATTGAATTTCCTTAAAATAATGAACCAATCAACGTTAGACCGCCATTGAAAACCTGGAAGTTAGATATAAACGCCGTTAGATGCCGTCTCATTGGTATAGAGGCTAAGTATTAGGGAGCAAGAGCAAAGGTCTGGTGTCCAAATGGCGCGTGAGGGATCGTGGATGTGCACTGTCTAGGAGTGTTGAACGAGGACGAGGCGATCTTTTTGTGCTTCCAGGTTCTCGATGGTATTCTAACGTTGATTGGTTCATAATTTTAATAAGTGTTTATAAATTGACGAGAGGAAGAAAGCATAAACGCTTCCAAAGTCCAACTCACATAAGATCTGAAGTGTGTGTTAGACAGAGTAGTGGTCAGAAAAGCATCAAGCATTTATTCTATAAGTGGGTTAATTTCAGTAACCACACACAACCACCGATCTCAAGTAACATTACTTAGTTTCAGGCTAAAATTATTTATCATGTTTTGAATGTTTGATATGTGCTGTACGCCACAAAACATCAGCAATATATATTTGTATCTGGTTTAACTAAATTTAGCAATATTTCATAGTCAGTAGAAATTTCCTCCTAGTTTGAAGGATTTTTGTTGAATACTCAAGTTTACATGGTGACTGTTTGTAGATCTGTTTCAGTGAGGTCCATTAATGTTAACAATAAACTATTGAGTTAGTACAGGAAGTCTTTTGTTTTTGATTAATAAAGTCCATTTTTTCAGTTATATATGAAAATAGATCATAGTACGAAGTAGTATGCCCAAATGAATGGTATGTAAATTCATGTTGAAAAGTGAATTCCGGCTAGATGATGATAGATAAAACATGGAAAAAATCTTAGTAACACAGTGGAGACAGAAAAATAAAAACTGTAATCCATGACATGCACCTACATTATTCAATTTACAACATACACTTGTATTGTTTATCTAGATTTCAAAGTAAAACATAATTTTTTGTATGCAAGCAATTCACGTCTTTGATACTTAAGGGGTATAGCCTTAAACTTTGCACTGATTTTTGACTTACGAAGTACAGAACATCTTATCTGTAAACGGTAGTTTGCATGTAAGTTAATTAAAAAACAAAACGTTTTGATAAGCTTTCAACAATTTATAAGTGTAATTTATATATGCTACTTCTAATGTTTCTCTAAAGCATCGGTGTTATCTCAAAAGCAAAATAACATTGTTTTCAATGTGAAATCATGCCAAACATGGCTGAAAAAACAAGAGATAGGGTAGAAAGATTTTGGAAAAACTGACAGAACACTTAAACCGCTTTGACTTTGAAGAGCAAGTCATTCTATTTCACTTGAAAGATCAAATACAAATTAAATATATGCATTATAATAAAAATGGACTATGCGTCACAAAGAATTTGCTTTGTGACTCCATATTATATTGCCGAAAAATAAGTCATTTAAAGGCTTAGAAGCAGTAAATGAAAAGAACACTATCCTATTACAACAGACGTAATCTCTTTAATTTTTCTTCAAGCTTAAGTTCAAAAATATGTACTTCCGTTTTATCGAATAGTTTGAATGGAGTCGTTAATGACTGGCTGTAAAACTGAACGGTTCAAAGGTAATCCTTTAGCTAAGACCAAATTAAATTGTTGGTAACCAATTTTGGATGCTACCTAGGTTTTTAAGTTATTAATGACAAAGCAAATGCGCGGTAAAGGGTACAAGAAACAAGCTAGTGTTCAGGTAATAAGTTTTTGAAATAATATATAGTCAAGATTCCCATGTTTACGCCCAGAGATTTGATTTTAATATACAAATTAATTCTGAAAGACGTTCAGTTGATTCAGTAATCCGGAAAAACAAGCACCATACGAGCTTTCCAAAGTGGCTCAGAAAATTTTCGAGGTCAATCACACTGTAGCGGTAAATAAATTCCCAAAATAAATAACTCTGTAAGTTTTTGACATTGGGTGCTGACCACATTAATTTTAATGGATTAATCTAGCTGAAGCCGCTCGGTTATGCACCCACACCCGATCACGTGATGGAACGCCGTGCTCAACATCTACTGCAATCGCTAGCCAGATTAGATGAGATGTTCCTTGATATATTGATAGCCTATCAAATATATCTTCGAACCACCTCGCTTGTGTCTTTTGATTTCACTTGGTGGGTACGCTTCATATTGGGTGTTACTGGTTAAGGCGTTGTCAAACTCCGAATACCTGTGGCATCTTCAACACATAAAATGGAGCAAAAGTATGATAATGCGGGATCGAATGTATGAAAATCAAGGGGCTATAAAATATTTCATCCGTCTTTTGTGTATTATCTTCGTGAGCAACAGTTCTTAGTGCGGTAAAATCGAATGACCATGCTTATAAATGCAAAAGTAATTGATACAATTCGAAAACTTGTAAAACATACGAAATAGTTACTTTGACAAGAGAATACTTTAATAGCTGAAACATTTCCTCTCTGGTTATTCTTCCATCACTGTTGAGATCATAAACATCGAATGCAACTAAAACATTCATTGGTTTATATCATATATTTACATTTTATTTTCTCTTCTAAAGTACCTCGTAGGAATATTGATAATCCCATCACCCATTCTTGAGCATTGACACCACCATCGAAATCCCCGTCAAAAACACGGAAGACTAAAACTAGAAATTGACAAGTTAGATTTTACTTCTATCAATCATGACGTCGTCTGTCATTTTAAATGTATGATGCAGTATTTCCCTGAACTTCATCCGATCTAACTTTCCGAAAGGCTTTTTGCTGTCAAATTTAACGAACATATCTAACAAAGCTTCACATTCTAAACGAGTGACTTTATCCAATAAGTTGGCTTTATCTTACAGTTCACATTGCTCGCAAGCTTGTTTGTCAATCTATTAATAGCTTTCCTGATTGAGATTTCTAACATATTAAATGCAAACGTTAAATGTCATAGTAACACAAAAAATGTGAAAGATTAAAACAAAAATATTCATATACAATATCCAATACATTCTTAAATTTTAAGAGCAGTAAATCAGTTGACGTATGCCATTTCTTAGTGTAAATCGTTACGTGAGGATCCATTTTATACTCGAAAGATTTCACTGACGGGATAATGTCAATTGCTTGTTTCGGATGATTCAACTAAAGCAGGGTTGTTGGCGGAAAGTGTCTTATAGTTGAAAACATGGTTTCTTCTATCTCGTAGACATAAGCTATGAGACACGGACCAATTTTGATGTTCAGAAAATGTCTATTATAGTCTGACATGGGTATAAGGAAAGAGAATACTGGGATACAATATATCTACCAATTACATGGTCTTTGACGAATGAAAGCTTCTGAAGCCTCGGACTTAACGTTTTCCAGGCTTTAGACTGCATAGAAACGGTGGAAACACAAATTTAAGGAGAACTTACGTGAGTAGGTGGACTTAATTCGCTGTCTCCGTAATTGCATTTGCTGACGCCAGTTCCTCATCATAGGATATCGTGAGCTTTGACCAACTTAGTTTTTAATTCAGGTCATACAAATGAAGCCAAAAAAGCATGTTATGTTTGTTCTACTTACCTACTGTGATTTAGATACGTTATTGATCATGTATACGGATGCCTGAGTTTGATTGAACTCATATTAATCTATTTTATCACTAGTTGCAAACACAAGCAATCGATAAGTTTACACAAGTATTGGTTAATACTCTTAAAAAATTTACCAGTATACGAATTTTTACTGCCGACTATTCCTCAGTGTTTTCGCTCATTGAGCGCTTGTTTATTTAATCCATCATTAACAAACCAAGCTTTCTCAACGTAGCTGATATTCAGGTTTCGGAATATTCTCGATTAAATTCATAGAGATACATGTAGAATAAACCCACTGAGGAACACACAGTAAACGGACCATTAGGTTACGGGGATGACCTGTATAAAGCCTTAGGCCTCTAATCAAATCTATCTTTAAGATTTAAATCTAACGAAAACTTTCGCGCTTCTTTAAAGGGCATCAGTGCAGCTCTCTGCGTATTGCAGGAGTTTTCTTTCTCATGGCCACAATACAACGGCAGCTCTCTCGAAGCTAGTCTTTTCTATCCATGTTGTTTCCACAAGTACCTTCATGTCGTTTATTCTGAACACTGCAGTTACTTGAATGGTCTTACTGATCTGCTACGTTGAGAGGACATTTTATATACCTGTATTGGTTGTTGCTGTGGTTTTAAGAAGGAGCATTGAACTTGCGGCTTCCGAAACATCTTAGGTTTCACTATGAGAAGTCAGAACTCTTTCAAGTGAGACCTTAGGATCAAGGTTTAAATAGAAATGTCTTGCACTAATGTGAAAGTGTCCAGCATGACAACGCTTAGGAGACTAGGGCAACTTTACTCCAACGATTGGTAACTGTGTAGAAGAAGTTGCCAGATGAGAAAGTCATCTGAGGACAATTAACAGAGAATTGAAGGACAAGTGCATATCATTGGTTAAGAAATGAAATGATTTCCTATGTGATGCACATATAAGTATTGGTGCATTTCGTTCGGTCGCCCAGTATGCCCTCTCGCCCACCTTTTGTATTCTCGCTGAAGTAGTCAGTTGGGTGTGCAAGCGCGTAGAACGTCGTGCGTCAGTACCAGATTTCGGACATCACCTACTATAACATATACAAAGTGTTGAGGAGAAATATATTCCAAACAAACTGGGTTTACCGATTGAAACGAAACTGATCACTCAGATTTCAGAGTCTTAGGGAGGTTTTCTACTAGTCATAGCACAAATAAAGAAAAGGAAATGTTCAATATCCATGATCCGAAGCAAATTGTCAGTTGCACATGTTGTAGAGTTGCTGCAATGACCGACAATAATGGAAGTGGATAATTGATTGGCTGAGTAGAATGAAAATGTAGCATGACATGGCCATGTTCTGTCATTGTTATGGTGCAGAAGGAAAGACAATTGAGGTAGTAAATTATACAGAAACTTCTGGAGCGTAACCTAGTCACTAAGGTTGGATTGAATCATGAAGATTAGGGATCGTGTGAGTGGGAACCAATAGCACTATAAACATGCGAAGATCGTATGAACTAATGTGCGGAGTAGTTGTTTTGCACTAGCACCACATTATCTCTTTCACCTACTTCACTAGATACGGACTTGCCTCGTAAAACACTCGGAGGAAGTCAATAAAGGTGACCTCGGGAAGATTCGGTCAAAATGCCATGACTTGGTCATAAAAGCGTGATCACATTGCCTCACGCTTTTTGTATCAAGTATATTACTCTCTTCCCAGTCCAAATGTGTTCTTCAAAAATTTTAGACGTCGTACTGCTTATGAGTCACTATAGGATGAGTCAGTGCGAAGAATAATGGGACTTCCATATAAGATTGCATAGATTAGGTAGTCATATCATGGCAAATCTAATATATTTGGATTAAATCTATTATTATAGTAATACTAATACAGAAGTAGACCATAATTCTACATACTAACAGGAATATCCCTAGCAAAATGGAACCAAAACTATGTCTGCGGGATTCAAGTTAATCAACAGATGTTTTCAGCATAAGGTCAAAGAGTGACCATCATCAATCGCTGTATTCTGTAACCTTGATTGTAGTCAAACGAGATCATATTGTCAATGATGCTGGGTTGTACAATAAGATAAGAAATTGAAGGTACATCTTAGACAAGTTAAAACAATGAAGGTTTAGTCAAGAAAGACTCGAATATCTAAAAATATGGCAATTTAGATTTTGGATCATAGTTAACATACACAAAAGATGATATTTGACGAAAACCGAAAATTCACATCCGACAACTAATGGCGGTCTCATTGTGTTTCAATTATTCGATTACAAATGACTAAACTTCACTAGTTATGAAAACTGTCTGTTCTGCTTCCCATCCTTCTCTTTCTCTCTCTCTTTTTTGGCACCCTCATGGTATACCACAGAAAACATCTATATGGGACATATAAATTCGTCCTGAGCTTTCATTAATATCTTTGTTATTTATCTGCGAACACTGTCAAGAAACACAAAACAAAATGTTAATGTAGATGTTTTTAACTGGCTGGTTATATGGATTTGCCGCATTATTTCTTATTATAAACACTTTTAGACTTTACTCGTATTCACTTAAGATCTTCAATTGCTCGTTGCAATTCAACTTTATTCGTGTCGTAGAGATCGTAGTAGTTGTTTTCAAGTATGGGTAATAAGGTGACGCCACCAGACATACCCAATTTGTGAAGTATTAAATCTATGCTGGTATCTTAATTAAGTATTATACGATGCACCTTTGGGAATGTAAAAAGTCATATGTATTGTACTCGTGATGTCCTGTTTTTAGGGTTTAGAAATATATGTAATGAGAATTTACTGCTAATCCCAATGGGATGAAAATTGAGGTGGGGTCGACTCACAACACTCTTCAAAAGCACACTATCAAACACCTTTGACTGGTTCTTAAGAAAGCTGAAGCTATAGGAGAATAATGTTACATATATTAAGGTATGTACAGTGATCTGAATACTAAAAACGCCAGTTCCAGTATGATTGATATGGTCTTTTGCTTCAGTATGTTATTAAAAAGCAGTTGCATATTATTAAAGTCCTTACTATTGTTATTTTCACAGGACTAAAATCAATGTCACAAAGTGAATGAATTTTACTTATTTAACACTAGCTAAAAACCCACTTCCAAGGTTCGTAGATATGTGAAAAAGTAATGCGACCTGTAATACTGTGGTATAAATGTAGGGCCAATGTAATATCACTGGGCCCTAGCCAGATTATCCAGTAAGTGGGTCACTGACTGTCGAATATTTAAAAAACCATCAGTAGGGTCGAGGACAAACAATGCTAATCAATCATTTGCAGAACATGTTCTGGCTCATTCGGCAGCGGGCGTACTATTTTTCTAACTATTCTTACCAATACATTTATTCGCCAACGACATGTTTATTTTAAACGGTCATCGAGGTAACCATAGCCTCCAAGTACCACGAAAGGGTCATTTCGGTTAAATATTAACTTATAAGTATGACTTCGATTTAAGTTAGGAGGTCAGTTTATTTCCGTATAACTTGAATAGACCGCAATCATGGGCGTAGTTTATTACATAGGTGATTTAAATAACTAAGCTCTATAGCTATATAACTCTATATACATATAAAATGGGTATTTTGGAGGATTTCT
This sequence comes from Schistosoma spindalis, assembly GCA_946903255.1. NCBI lineage: Eukaryota > Metazoa > Platyhelminthes > Trematoda > Strigeidida > Schistosomatidae > Schistosoma > Schistosoma spindalis. The sequence continues at coordinate 14,427,108 of OX336423.1, forward strand.
TACAAAATTGTTGAAAAAACTACATTTCACAAATGCACATCATGTGTAATATCACTGACTAAACATATTGAGACCTTACTGGAAAGTCGTAAAATATTTAAATAAATCAATATCCGTTATTCTTAATAGCCAACAATACATAGTGATGGAGTTATCGAGAGATGTTATGCCCATTAAGAGTACCAGACCTGACATTGGATATTGTTATCTGTAGAAAAACGATTATATATATGGAATAGTTTACAAAATATACAGGTGAGTCTATAATTTATGGACGAACGAATCATGTATAAGATAACAGGTTCCGGATTTTGGCGCGAAATTCACTCATCTATTTGGCTAAATGGAGTTTTGGCATTATAGCTTATGTTAGTTCGTGATGAAAACCCAAAATTTAATTCCCAAGTTTAATCATCAACTGTAAATTATAATTATAATTCCTTATACAGGTTCATAATCTTCATTTGGTCCTCGTTATTAAGTGGGCATTCTCAAAGTCAGTTTAGCGTCACTCAAAGGTCGTTCATAAATTATAGTCTCATTAATATACATAAAATCCCCAAGTACGAATTTAATTAAAGTTTTCTACGCATATTAAGATTCAACTGAGCCATTAAAACTATTACATCAGTCAATGCAAGGTATATTTACTATTCCTGTAGTTGTAAACGGTAGTTGATTTCGACACTATAGAAAAAATTAATTGGCGCTTAACGAGCTACTCATGAGTAGGTAAAATTTCAGCTGAAAATTAAGATGAATGAATTATTCACTTGACTGACATCAACACTCAAATGAACATTGTATTTATTATTTGATAACGACAAAAGTATGGACGACTGGTTATTAATAATAATGGAATTATTACTATTATTGTTACTATCTAACAAGGAAAGTTCTCACATTGATGGTTCCGTTTTGACCGTTAGATTGACCAAGATACTCACTAGGGTCTAGAAATTGGATGTGATTCCATCTGACTGATCTCGATAACTGGTTGTCTCAGTTAATAAGAAAGGGCAGAAAACTTTTCGTAACAACTAAAAAGGACTAAGTTTAACTAACATATTATCGAAAATATAAGTCTCAATAATCGTCCAAAGCTGAACTAGGTCTTTTGAAGAGCAAAGTCGGGAAAATCAAGATGGTTTCAGACCTAGACGTTTATAACTTGACAAAACAATCACCCTTCATCAAGTTCTTTTACATTGTTTTCTATTCTAAATATGCATTTTATATACCTAGTCTCTTGTGTTACTGTAGTGAACAAGAACACAAGTAGGGAAGGTCTTATGTGTTTGAACACAAATTACAGAACATCTTAGTAAAGTATGAGAACCATACAGCAAATACTTCATTCGCAAAATGTGAATCAATTGTTGCAGACTTGATTGTTTCTTCCTTTCCATACCAATCCTTCTCTATCCTCGTGTTCTTCCACTTTCGATTGATGATATATACTACCTTTATCTGTCAACATCAGCAACACACAACACATTACCACTAAGATTAATATCATTTTTATTATTCTATCATGTGTCATAATATGGTATAGAAAATTGATACCAATGAACATTTATTCGAGATTTCATGTTATTTATAGGGAACTAACTAACTAACTGAATTGATTCAGTCAGCTGTTTAGATTATCAATTATTTTCTATAAGATAGTGGTTGGAGGTAGTCAACAGGAAACCCTGAACCTAGGTTTCGTGCTACTTAACACTCGTCGGCAACGTGTACCTGTAACCTTGGAGGGAATGATGCTCCCAGGCCGCGACTGACCTTCTGTAGGACTGAGATGTATTTACAATTGATTGATTACTGAGTGATGATCAATGTCATGTGTATCAAATTCTCCTTAGCGCAGATCGAATCCGTCAGGGAGCATTAGTTCCTTCAAGATTACAGGTACACCTTGCTGATGTGTACCCAGTAGCACGAAACCTAGGTCCAGGGGTTTTCTGTTGTCTTCCTACAATCATCATCTTATCTCACCATAGTAGACGTAATGTCAACTCACCTAGACAAGTGATCACATTACAACTTGATCAATAGCATTCGATCTATACTAAGAACAACCTAACACATATAACATTGATTAACATTCAATGATCAATCATTTGTAAATTGTTTTCTTTATAGTTGAGAAATGAATTACAATCAGTATTAAAATTAAGTAACCATTTAGAAAGATCAATTAAATATGACTAATTCTAGAACATTTGATCTCTTATGTAGATCAGTTTTAAGGTTATTTTAGGTTGCGTAACATAACAAAATGTAATTGTTTACAAGAGGTAAAAAAATGGTCTTCTTCTCATGACTGTTAATAGATGGAAGAACAAAATGAATGGGTATTTGTAATTGTTTATAATAATAATAATAATAAATAATTAATGATTACACTTTCTTCTGTTTCTCTGTAATGAAAAGAATACATTTAGAATATATATTCTATTAATTTACTTGATAAGTCTTCTAATTGAATACTGGATTTGGTTCCTAAGTAAGATTTGGTTCCTATAGTAACCCCACCCCCACCCCTACCCCTAAGGCTAAATCTACACAGCAACTTGAACATGAGAGAAAAGTCAAGAAATATAGAAGAAAAACGCTTTAATTCAAAGATTCATTTATGTACAGAAAAATTTAAGGTTTTGCTAGCATTTTAGATGATATTGGGTTTTTGGAAAGTTCTGAAATACTACTAAATATAGTAATAGTATAGGTAATTATCCAATCAGAAATGTGGCTTATGACTTTCTAGATGTTTCTAGCAAAATGTCTATTATATTTTGATTGGACAAGATGTTTCTCAGAGTTTTTAGAGATTTTTTTTGTAACTTTTTGGGGTAATTTTCTGGATCTACTCAATACTATTGAAATTGATTAAAATGAATCATGAAGTGATCAATTCATTATACTTTTATTGGGATACAAAAGTTTAAGGATAGTTTTGTAGTGTGACGTCGAGTCGCGTTTGACTATGATCACCAATACAAGAAGACTACGTGCCAGTTAACCGATAAGATCCTCCGTAGGCCAAATATCAGAAGGCAATTGATGGCTGTAGTCCAAATGTATTTGTTGGAGATCTCGTGGTATCAAAAGAATACTGAGATCGTGCCAGGTTACAAGTGAGGTTGCTGAGCGTAACCAAATTCGTGCAAGGTCACAGTCAACACAAGAAAGTATGTCCTTAGTACAGTTAAACAAACAAGTACAGTAAAACAATCCCTGATACGATTGGTTATAATAATAATTATTTCCATTACACCAATCGCGTTCTGTTGATAAAAGTAGGTTACTACAGTTTAATGATTTGATTGCAAATTATACAATTATTCTGATGATATCCCACCCGTAGCATTCAAACCCAAAGCCCTCGATCTCACGCGTGAACGCCTAACCTCTTAATCATTGAACAGGCATCCAACGATGTTAATGTTTAATTTCAATCAATCTACGATATTACACGACCATCATCCATTGTGTTTAGCGAGTAACTATCTCACAACAGAAATGGATTAGACTCCATTAGTCACGGCTTCTCACTAGGAACTCTAGGTAATCCATCTTGAAGTTAGTCACTAGTTAGCACATGATAATTAATAGTATGTGATGTTATGGAGATTTTAGTATTTCAACAATTGAATTCATGAATCAACCTAACGAAGTAATTTTATTCTCCCTTTTACATTACTGATAAACTTCTTTAAGAAAAACAATGAACTATTCAACATTAACAGATTACATTAATTCTATTAGGAAAAGTAATTTGAAAATCATAAAACTATTACAGTATGGTTCTTAACATAACTCAACATTGTTTTAATCACCGTAATAAGTCTTTGAAATAGAATAAGATGAATGAATTTCTTGAATGATCCTGATGATCGTCAGTTCCATATTAACAGTTCAGGAATGAGCATGTGAATAAGGTACATTATTTTCAATGTATATTACTTGCTATCCACCATGATCTCTGTAATTAAGCTCTTTTTTAAATTAAATGGTGGTTGGAGGTAGTCAACAGGAAACCCTGGATCCGGGTTTTGTGCTATTTTGACACTTGTCAGCAATATGTACATGTAATCTTGAGGGAACTGATGTTCTCCAACGGATTCAATTCGTGTCATTCAGCTTCACAGTCAGAGACATTATCATTGAGATAGCCGGGCCACGACTGACCTCCTGTAGGACTGAGATATATTTACAATTGATTGATCAATGAGTGATGATCAATGTCATGTGTATTAAGTCCTTCTTAGTGTAGATCGAATACTATCGACTAAGTTGTAATGTAACTTGTACCTTGTACAATGAAAAGTTGTACACTTTTCAGAAACGAACCTCAACAAGTTATGCGATGAATAGATATAATGATATGTTAAAACAAACAGGTAACTTGTTGAAATATCTAGATGGTAAGGAACACATTATGGTGAGAAATGGAGACAGACATGAGAAGAATGAACAAAAATTGGATAGAACTGTAAAGGAAGACCCAGGCCATAGTGGGTTAGAGCATGCTGGTCGGCGGCCTATGCTCCATTAGGAGTAACAGGAGTAAATAAGTAAGTACGTGAGTAAGTAGATAAGTAAGTAAGTAAGTAAGTAAGTAAGGATGAAAGAAAGGAAGGAAGGAAGGAAGAGGTAGCCTAGGTATTCAAGCAGATCGCCAAGTTGTTTAATACTGTTTAAAATATCCTAATTATAACTTGAAATAGAATAATAGTAAAAATTTAGTCGTGAATTAGGGAGTTTTATTTTAAATTACAAAAAAGAAAAAACAAAAAAAATAATAACAGAAAAACGAAGAAAAATTTTTTTGAAAAAATAACACGATTATCATTAGTGCATGTTTACTAAGAAAAAAAATGTTTTCCTCCCCCTCCCCTCTCTCTCTCTCCTCCTTCTTGGCTCCTTCACTAACAACTCATCATCATAGTATGTGAACGAAAGAATGGATGGATAGATGGATGGGTGGGTGGGTGGATGGATGGATGGATGGATAGGTGATATGAAAGTTATTCGTTAATAATAAGAGAATAAAGTGTAATTTAAGGGAGACATTTCTCAAACAACAAAAAAAAAAACTAAAAAAAGAAACAAGAAAAAAAACGAAGAAACAGATTTTACAATTTTCAATTTGTTAACATTAGTTAACTGAACTATTTTCATTGTTTTTTTTTTGTTTTTTTTTCTTTAGTTTTGATTATAAATATTTATTCAATTATCATTTCATGAGATCTTTTCATTTTAGACAAGTTTCTCTCTCTGTCTCCCTGTTTCTCTCTGTCTCCCTGTTTCTCTCTTTCTCGTAAAGAAAAAAGAAAAGAAGAAAAAAAAAGAGAAAATGTTGTACGAAAAAAAACAAGAAATGTAATGTCTCATTTATTATTTGAATGTTATTCGTTTTCTTGTGATAAATGAGAACTTAGATAGAGATAACCAATTTATTGTTGAATAGGAAAGTATAGAGTTACTTACTTACTTACGCCTGTTACTCCTCGTGAAGGAGCATAGGCCGCTCAAAAGTATACAGTTGGTACCCTTTTTCTAGTTAAACAAGTTGATAAAACCTAATAGGCCTTTCTGAAGAGAAATAGGTTACATCGAAGCACAGTACAACTAATGGAGATAGAATAGCTGTTTTTAAAATCGGTTCGAGTTTGTCCCATACAGAGCAACTTTGTATATTCCATGAACTACTTTTATGAATTTTTTTGTTGTCGTTTTTAGATTCAGGAATAATTGTGCTGTGATTTTTTGTGAGTTTCGTAATCAGTTTGTGTGTATTGGTCGAATAGGTAATTAACTCGATCTCTATCATTTAGGTTATCGCTCATGTTAATTCATGCGATTCAGTTCTACAATCCATGAAGCACGACGAGGATATGTGAGTTGGGTTGTTTTGTAAAAATGTGAAAATCATACATTAAATACTTCATTTGTAAATCTTCTGTCAATTGTCTTTTACATTCTTCATGATTCTTTCAATTCTCAATTCCTTTTTGTTTTCGTTAGTTCAATCTTTCTTTGATAGACATTCCACTTTTGATTAGTGTCATATACTACTTATGTTTGTCGATATAAGTAGCATTCATTATACTCGTCCCTCCTTTGAAATAATCACTCTTGCAGTTGTTCTACTCACAATCCAACTTTTTTGTTACCGTAGTCTGTGCCACGGCTCCCATCACAATGGTAAGTCCACTGGTGCTCTGACTTCCTTAGCAATGTTGACCTGTCAGATCATCTTTAGTTCAATCTTTTTTCGATAGAGATTCCACTTCTGATTGGTGTTACATACTACTTGTGTTTGTCGACATAAGTAGCATACAACAAAATAGAAATATTTAATTATAATTTAAATAATGGATAGATAATACTCACTCACTTACTTACAACCGTTAACCCTTGTGGAGAACAATAGGTCACCCACTAGCATTCTCCATCCAACTCTGTCCTCGACAATCCCTTCCAGTTGTTTCCAGTTACTAATAATTCTTTTCATGTCTGTTTCTAATTCTCAACACAGTGTGTTCTTTAGTCTTCCATTTTTTCGTTTCCTTTTACGATTCCAAGTTAGCACTTGTTTCATGATGCAGTTTGATGATTTCTGTGATGTATGTCCCATCCACCTCGGAAGTCTTCATCTGATTTCTTCTTCAACTGGAAATCGGTTTATTATCTCTTACAGTAAGTTGTTACCAACGGTGTTCGGTCGACGAGCATTGAGTATCTTTTATAGACAATTGTTTATAAATACTTGTATCTTCTTTAATGATGATAGGTAGTTAATAGTTATTTACAAACAAATCTGAAAATAATTTTGTAATGTAAATTCATCTATTTAATAAATGTATGGGTATTTTTTCATTCGCCCCCAAATGCCCTGGTACGGCCGATAGTGGAGAGAATTCTCTCTCTCTCTCTCTCTCTCTCTCTCTCTCTCGAAATACTCTCACATGGCCACGTGTATATAGCCTCTGCCAGAGAAGTCGTACTCATTGCCCTCTCGCACCACGAGTGTTGTCTACGAAATTAAGAGGACGAAGAAAGAATGCCCGACCCTATAACCAAGTTTGTAGACGCGGAGGGTTCACTTAGGGGAGTTGGTAAACGCTCATTCCAAACTGATGGTAAAAATGGGCTTCAGGATTCTAAAGAAACAAATGGCGTATGAACCAATTATTGATCATCGGCTACCATGGGACTGCATCTCTTGACGTTGCTCTACTGCCTTGTGTATCAGACCTTCAGGTAGAAGGCTCCGGGTGTGGCGCCTTGAGGAAACCACCTGGTTCGGTCTGGGCACCTAGGTAGTAGTATAATAGCCCATACAAATCAAGTGACATGTGAGGCGCATATGTATTCGGTGCCCCTTTCTATCAATATTTATGTATTCAAATAAATAAATAAATAAATTTTCCCATTCACTTAAGTAGGTAAATGCCGTAAATAAAAATATGAGTGTAATTTTCACTGAATATTTCATTTCAACACATTCCAATTGATTTAGATCTGTCTATTATGAATAAGTCAGTATTAGTCTATTCCATCATACCCGATGAAAAACACACACAAACACAATGAATGTTAGAAATGTAAATGAAATATTCCATAGATATTATACCAAAGAACATACTGTGTCGAGAATCGGAAGCACACATGAAAAGGATGAATAAGAAATAGAAACAAGTGGAAAGGATTATCGAGGACAGAGTCAGATGGAATGTGCTAGTAGGAGGCTTATGCTCCTCGACGAGGAGTCCAAACGGAAGTGAGTAAGTAAGTAAGTAGGTGAGTAAGTAGGTAAGTAGGTAAGTAACTAAGTAAGTAAGTAAGTAAGTAAGTAAGTAAGTAAGTAAGTAGGTCAAGTGGATGAATAACTTTAAACCTATTAGAGGTAATGATAGATCAACCTTATTCTTATGAATATATTGTTACTAATTATAATATATTTAAGTGATTTCCTTTATATATTTTATTCATATCAACTATTATGCTTATCATGTTATTATGAAACAGTAGAGGAAGTAGAATGCTGCATTAATTAATCTAATAATATCAAGGTAACAATTGTATTCATTTGAAGAATGTATGTATATACGAGTAATTATGCAAAAGATTATGCAATGTTATGTACTATTACATAACATTAGTACAGTAATATATATGGCTATTTAAATTATCAAAGAGTAAAAACAAATAACCGAATGACAAAAAGTAATTCCTTTTTCTTACTGTATTCACAATGTAATATTGTTGTAGGCGAAAACATAAATTGGAGGGTGGGGTGGGGTGGGAGAACTAATGTATTTTAATGGAAAAATTACAATAACAATATAAAATACAATGAACACTTTATTTGAGAATTTCCATCACATGTACTTCACATTCTGTATGATTCTTCCTATTGACAATGCCTTTCATTTTCCCTTTCTATTGTCTTCAACTTGACCTTCTTAGCCTTATGCTGTCAGGTTTATCATTTCCGATTGTTGTTATATATATATATATATATATATATATATATATATATATATATATATATATATATCATCATCATCATCATCATCATCATCATCATCATCATCATCATCATCATCATCATCATCATCATCATCATCCGAAGCATCATCATCATCATCATCATCATCATCATCATCATCATCATCATCATCATCATCATCATCATCATCATCATCATCATCATCATCATCATCATCATCATCATCATCATCATCATCATCCGAAGCATCATCATCATCCCAAGCATCATAATCATCATCATCCAAAGCATCATCATCATCATCATCATCATCAGCATCATCATCATCATCATCATCATCATCATCCGAAGCATCATCATCATCATCATCTCCACAACTCTATACTGATATTTTTCATGTGTTCACTAATGACTGGTTTCAAGATGAATATCCTGGAGTTCTAATGAGATGTCATGACCAGTGTAGTCTAATCTGTGTCGTGTGTGAAGCAGCTATCCAGCGAAGACAATAGTGGACAGTCGCGTAATATCGTGGATTAGTTACAGTTGAACATTAGAATCTTTGGATACCTGATCAATAGTCTAGATTTTAAGCGTTCTTGCTCAATACCAGAGGTCCTGGCTTCGATTCCTGCATGCTGGATCTTGGATGCTCACTGATGAGGAGTCCCATACTAGGACGAAACCGCTATCTGGTTATCCCATGTTTTCTATGGTGATCTAGCTTAAATCAAATTATGAATTCAACTATTAAATCATTAGAATAAATCAAAATAAACAAGAAAATCTAATTATTTCTATAGAGATTTGTCAAATACAAATTCTCACCCACAAATTTGCATGTTTTTTTTTCTTTTTTATTACAATTTCTTATTTGTAATTAATTTAAGAAATCATGTGTGGTCAGAAAATGGCGGTGAATTAGTTTATATTCAAATGATCTCTTCCATATTTGATGATAAACGTTTTTTAGTTGGCCGATGATTCTGTTGATAAATTCAAACTATAGAAATCGACTATTCGGTTGTTGAAATAAGGATACAACATCACTGTCTATAGTCCAGTTAAGCATATTTACTAATGATTATATGTTTGCTAGTTTCATTGGAAGTGTCATAATGAAGTACTCATAAGAAAAAGAAACTGGTTTGCATGACCATTTTTCTATGATTGTGTTAACTCAATATACTAAATACATTTAGAGTTAGGATTTAAGATCAGTCTTTAGGATTTAACTGAAGGTTATGTTTAGGGATTATGGTTAGGGTTAGTTTATTAAAACAAGACAAATTGTCTGTTTCTATATAAAGGTACTCTTAGAAGAAGGTTTTTGATCATGTAATGTGAAATCGTGAGAATCATCCATCGACGATATTTATAGTTTACCCAATGTCTTATGAAAAAATGACTTGTGAACCTTGTGCAGACTACTGTAATGGTGTTGTCTTTCGAAGTGATATGTGTTGCAGAAAGAAGTTTGCTAGAATAGGATTTTTTCGTTCGATCTAGATTAAGACTATGACAAACTATGACAATTGTTACGAACTGGATAAAAAAGGCAACAGTAACACTGGTACTACAATATATACAGATGGTTGGAGGGCGTACAGATGCCTATATAGACTTGTTTATTTGCATCTTGTCGCTATTCACAAGCGACATTTTGTGGATCCAACAACCGGAGTGCACACAAACAATATTAAAATTATATAATCGAGGTTGAAAGAGCTTTGGTCATCTAATCATGGCTCCCGAGGCCGACCATTATGAAGCCATATGGATGATTTCCTCTACCGTATGCATTACGATTTTAGAACTTCTGAACCTCTTTCTAACCTTAACCAGATTTTGAACCACATAAAAGTAGTATTTTTACTCTAAACTAACTGTTTCCTGATTGGCTAATATTTCTCAAGGTCACTTTACATTCACTCAAAGGTCGTCCATAAATTATAGTCTCGCCAAATTTCAAGAATTTTTCGACTATATCAGTAAAGTTGTTATCATTCAGCAGAAGGTATAATCTATAAATCTGAAGATCTCCACAAATGTAATAATTAGTGAATATTTTAATACAATAATATGATGACATTATTATTACAATAATTGAATTCATGAGTCAATTGAAATAAGACCATCGTTGAGAACCTGGAAGGACTGGACGGTCGTTTCGTCCTAGTATAGGACTCCTCAGCAGTGCGTAACCACGATCTCGCCTCCTGTGACATATTATTATTAACCTAGAATTTGTAATAACTAATTAATGGATAAATAATTCTCTACAATATATGAATTGTAGTGTTTACTAAAGTACCATCGATTCATCAAGTTATTGTATATGGTTTTGAATTATGTTGATTGATGCAAACTATGTAGTTGAAATCTATTCCATAATCATAATCATTGGTTGGAAAATTTCAGTGATATTGTTCAGAATCCTTCATGATGACACGAATGTATTCACTCTTTATCTTCTTCTACATCTTCAATTCTATGATTTCTTCATATATACATTCTTTTCATTCGATCTTCTGTAACCATCTTATGAATGCTTGATGTTTCTTGTTATCAATGCTACTACATTATTTTTATTTCTCTATTGTGGTGATTTAGTATGGAAATTCGGGTTATCATATATTCTTATGATGCCTTATTTCTATCGTGACTGACTGATTCGCATAACACAGAAAATAATACTAAGCATCCTATTTCATTGATATCATGAGCTGATATAAGTTAGATAGCTATTGAATATCTGGAAGCACTGAAGAACTATTTTTTATGCCATAGTACTTATCAGCAGTGTACATACATGATTCAGCAAGCATGGACCGAATCCAGGGCGTTTGGTTTCGCTTAACTTCGGTGTCACTCGGTTGGAATCTAATGGTGTTTAAGTCTAATTTGAACCAATATACGACATTATGAAACTATTTTTCATTCTGTTTATTGATTACCTTCTTTAAACATGACACTGTTGAATTTCACTAGTTACGGCTTCATATTGGTGAGTAGCTCCAAGAGGAAATTTCTAGAGTTATCCTGAGAAGCCGTGACAAGTGGAATTCAGCTTAGTTGAGGAGTCTGAGGCAGTTACCCACTGAAGACAATAGAAGATGGTTGCTCAATTTCGTAGATTGATTCAAGTTAAACAATAATAATATTGGGTGTTGGCTAAGTGGTCTGGAAGTTAAGTGTTGATTGAGATCATGAATTGATCAATGTTAGACCATCATCGAAAATCTGGAAGCACTGGAAGACTGTTTCGTCATAGTATGGAACTCCTCAGAAGTGCACATCCACGATTCCATACACGGGACTCGAGGTCAGGATCTTCGATCTCGCACGCGAACGCTTAACTTCTAGACCACTGAACTGGCATCCCATGGTGTTAATGTCAAACTTCAGCCAACCTACGATACTGTGTGACCATTTTCCATCGTCTTCTTTGGATAACTGCTTAACACCCGACAAGGTTTAGACACCACAGGTAATAGCTTCTCACCAGAACTCCAAAAAGCACCTCTCAAATCTAGTTACTAGTGAGCTCATGATAATTATCAGTATAGGGTTGTGGAGATTGATGAATGATACTGAACGTTCTAGATTCTATTTCCGTATACGGGTTCATGTATTCATGTTGTTAAATAGTCTCATACTAAGATGAGATAACATTCCAGTGCTTCCAGATTTTCATATTTCAATCCAATTGAAAATAACATATCTGTAGTGTCAGTTACTATGTTAAACCCAAATACCTTATTCTAGCTTTCGGACAGCTCAGTCTATTCATTCTATTTGAGTCACATTCTGACCTTGTTAATTATTCGCTCATCAATCTTGACTGTTTTTATATGAGCGCATATGTGTGTGTACACTTCTTATCTGGTTACTCACCACATGTCTGTAACTTATTTTTGTGTAACTATAAATATTGAATAACTCCTGGCTAAAGAGGAGTTGGCTTACCCACCAACTCCACTGCGCGTTGTTTCTCTTCTCTTTGTTCCGTTCGCTTCATATACAAAATATATGTATTCAAAAGTCTATTCTCGTTATTTGATTTATTTAATACCTTTATAGACTAACGCGATTTAGGTCAATGATTATATACGAGGATAGCCGATAACAATCATTCATACGATCAAATCAGAGTCAGATCATGGGCCATTAAAGTGGAATGCCCTTTGACAACATCGTCCGATCTAATATGATAACAAACTAAAGGACCCTACATATCTATACATAAACGTAATTGTATGTACTTTACTACACAATCAGTACACATAGAAACTAATATCTTAATCAATGATATTATGTAATTACTAATTGTGATTCTGTTTTTCTTTCTCTGTTTTTATAACAAAACATTATGATACTCATGTTATTATGGATTAGTACATATGCATAATTATTACATAATTATTCATATCTTTATTGTTACATTGAACTCTATTGAGATAGTGAAAATAAATAAAAGAATAATGAATTGAAATAACTTCCGTTGATAATTGAAGTGAAAGTGTTGTTTCTATTTCGTGTATTTGCTCTCCTTATAAGATATATATGCATGTATTCTATGTGTCTAGTAAACTTTTGGTTATTTCTATTCCCCTTGCTTATTTACTTACTTACTTAAGCCTGTTACTCTCAATAGAGAATAGACCGCCGACCAGCATTCTCCAACCCACTCTGTCCTGGGCCTTCTTTTTTTAGTTCTATCCAATTCTAATTCATTCTTCTAATGTTCATCTACATTACTCAACGTAATGTGTTCTTTGATCTTCTTATTCTCCTTTGGCATTCAGGATTCCATGCGACGGTTTGTCTTATAACATAGTTGGGAGCTTTCCTCCATGTGTTGACTATCCACTTCCGACGCTTCTTCCTGAATTCCTGGTTTGTTCTCTCCCACAGTAGATTGTTAATGATAGTATTTGACCAATGGATCCGATGTATTTTGTGTAGACAACTGTTAATATACACCTGTATCTTCTACTCTCCACACACTTCTAATATACAAGGTATCATCCAGCTAGATATAAACCTACTAACGACTGAATATTACATCTACGTTTTCATGATTACATCATATGTGATGTGTATTTCGGGTAATATGGTACATTTTATTAGTTTGATAATGTAAATGGAAAACAAACTGTATTGTGTTTGTATCTATGTGTATAATCAATCACAACATAAATGAAAATTATTTGGGTTATGTATATATATCTATATGTACTGGTGATCAATTTTCAGACAAGGATTGAACACATTGAAGCGTCTAATTTCACATTGATCTCTTATCAATGACATTGATCATTTGAATAGTTAAACTTAACTAACTAATTCAGTTTGATGTTGTTTTATGAAGTCTAACTGCTTGTATGAATATGAAGTTACAAGGTGAAACAATTTTTCAGTGATGGATATTATTTCAATAATCTATATAAAACTTCTGTATGCTTTAGTTAGTTATATAATATAATATACCCTTGTGGGCCAGGGTAATTTTACATTGGTTTTCAGGAGAACCAGACACCATCCAGACTTTCACGTGACAACCCAAACAGTACAGCTCAATCCCGCTTCACAGGAGAACCAGACACCGTATAAACATTAACGCTACAATCTGAATAGTACAACTCAATCCTGTGGCGCAACCACACAGATACCAAGCATCCTGGTGGACCATTCGCACCATTCATATACACATCCACCTCATATGTATAGTTATTCCGATCAATGATCGTGTAAATCAATTATGCTCAGCACGAACAGGCCAAAGTTGATCTATTCCGCTTACACGACAGTCAAACTCATTAATGTATGTAATGGCGACATGCCTTACAATGTCCCGATGACGATGGCCCTTGAGAACACTGAAAAGCAACCACCAGTATGAATGAAATCGGTTAATCAGCAAACCGATTTTGTGCATGGACAGACAGCAAAACTTGCCAAAACAATGTCTAACCATCCAGTCTCATATGAGACCTTCAGCTGCACATAGCCATATAGCTTAGCTTATACTTTAGTATACTTTAGTAGTAGAGTAAAATTAATTTCGTTTCTTATTATGTAATAATGATCAATTATGAAAGCTCAAATAATAAGTCACTCAATTGCTTGATAGTTAAACATTAACATCTTTGGATACCGACTCAGTGGTCCAGAGATTATACGTTCATAAACGAGGCCAAAGGTCCTGTGTTCGAATCCCGCAAGCGGGATCGTGGATGTGCACTGCTGAGGAGTCTCATGCCAGGGCGAAACGGCCATCCAATGCTTCCAGGTTTTCAATGATTGTCTAACATCAATCGGTTCATGATCTCAATCAAATACTTAATATTCAGTTGACTTAATGATAAATAAGTTGTGAATTTGAGATAATGGAGAAGATTTGTAGCTCAGGTGGATGATTTGGATGGAGTTTTGTTCTCTAAGCTGAATGGTTCAAACACTTCACTTCTACCTGAAGTTTGTGCTGATGATGTCGTTCAGAAGAACGATGAAAGCTCCACGATCAAACCATTCAGATCGGAGAACAAAACTTTATCAAAACTTATGAATAAATGCAAATAATCAAGTGCAGTACAAATAAATGTAGCTTGTTCTTTCAGAACTAACTTGTGTCAACTCTTATACTGGCAGAACGGAAAAGTGTACACGAGTGTAGATGGATTCAGAAAATTGTGTTTGCCTCTGTCAACCAGAGTCACTTTTGGGGTAGATAAAATATCTGTCTTTTAATAAAGAGGTGTGTATACTATGTGGCAGTTCATATTATATTCCTTTATGGCTGTAAAACATAGTCTCTGAAAGTAGAATACATGCGTAGGCTACAAGGTTTTGACGAAAATTGTCCTCGGTACACTGCTTGGGTTTCGTAGAATGACCGAGTGGTTAGTGTTTAGGTAAATCATAGGGTACCAGATAAAAGCAGCAGATAGATTGATATTGGTTGTAAACTATCACTGAATGAGGTGTTTAGGAAATGTGTTTCCTGGTATAGAAATGAGTTGAGATGAAGGTAGAGTCCTCTATTCTCAAATATCCTATCAGTTCATCAAGTCATTGAATATAGTTGTAAATTATGTTGATTGATGTAAACTATGTAGTTGAAATCTATTCCATAATCATAATCATTGGTTGGAAAATTTCAGTGATATTGTTAAGAATCCTTCATGATGACACGAATGTATTCACTCTTTATCTTCTTCTACATCTTCAATTTTATGATTCCTTCATATATATATTCTTTTCATTCGATCTTCTGTAACCATCTTATGAATGGTTGATGCTTCTTGTTATCAATGCTATTAGATTGTTTCGATCTCTCTATTTATACATCTCTTCGTGTTGGTTTGATATACCAATGTAAGCTAACGCACATTTATTTCAGGTTCTACGTTGAATACAACTAATTGACTGGCATGTTACTACTGTGGTGTGTTCTACTTATGTAGACATAAGTAGATGTTATTCGTGAACAGAATGTATGGCAGCAGAGAGACAAGAAGATCGAGCAGTTAAGAATGAATACAGAATGCAATTTGTATGAAAATGCAAGAACAATGAAGTCTAAGTCATTTTGAGACAATTGATGGACATTTTGCAAATTGAGCATTTAATATATTGTTGTTAGATTTTATTAACAATTACTGTAATTCACTGTCAAATACATCCGATTGTCCCCACCCGTGTTCTTGTTCGCTACACTACTAATGAAAATAAGGGAAG
The DNA here is from genome assembly GCA_946903255.1 of Schistosoma spindalis. Taxonomy (NCBI): domain Eukaryota; kingdom Metazoa; phylum Platyhelminthes; class Trematoda; order Strigeidida; family Schistosomatidae; genus Schistosoma; species Schistosoma spindalis. The sequence goes on from OX336423.1 coordinate 14,443,375, forward strand.
TATCAGTAAAAGTTGGTAGATCATTGAATATGTATTCCACAGATGATTGGTTCAAAACTCGTGACAGTCTACATTGAAAAACAATATGGAAATATAGATTGGCTAAAAATGATCACAATGATTTCTGTGATCCTCGAACTCAAAGTCCGGTTGTCATAAAATCATTCTTTGATTTATGGAAAACTCAACTATAACACCATAAACGAATGATGGCTAGTAGTGGAATCCAGGACACACGTCTAGACTTATTTGGGATTCGTCAGCTGGATGTACCTGCATCCCAGAGTTGAAATTCACTCCGGGACTCAATCCCAGTACAGTTGGCTTCAAACTCCATCACCTTATCCATTTAGCCACTGAGTCCAGAAAGCTGCCACCTTTTGTAATCGGGTGAAGTTTTAATCCAGCTGACGAGTCCCAAATACGACGAAATGCGTGCTCTAGATTCCACTGCTAGCTCCCATCCATCTTTGCTTATAATGTTTGTGACTTATGACAGTATCGAAGCGATCCGCACAGGATACACATATGTCAATAAAGGACTGATAAATAACAGTTCTGAAAACATCGATGGGAAGTAAATTCAAACTTCACCCCATTGCACAAGGAAGTAGCTATCAGGACTTTGTGGCGAAGCTTCTAGCGCGATGGAATATTGACGAGAACGATAATGGAAGATGGTTGCGCAATTTTGTGGATTGCTTTAGGTTAGACATTAACATCGTTATGTGCCGGCTTAGCGGTCTAGAGGTTAAGTGTTTGCGCATGAGACTGAAGGCCCTGGGTTCGAATGCCGCAAGTCGGATCATGAACGCACACTACTGAGGAGTCCCACAATCGGACTAAATGGCCATCCAGTGATTCTAGGTTTGTAATCATGTCTTAACATCAATCGTTTCATGATCTCAATCAAAAAATAAACCGATTTTGAATAACTAACAAAATGAATTCACTTGGTGATGTTTTACCTATATCTTCTCATTGTTATATAGGACTGCAATTGATAAATCTCTTGTCGGTATATTTGTATCCTGGGCGAATTGTCTCAATGTATATATGCCAAAAATGATACTGATCAATTGCAGTCCTAAATAACAATAAGAAAATACAAGTAAAACAACACCAATTGAATTGAAACTTCACTCCATTACACAAGCAGATAGCGATCTGGACTCAGTAGCTAAATGGATAACGCGGTGATGTCTAAAAAGAACGGTACTAGGTTCGAGTCTCAGAATGAGATGCAGGTACATCCAGATGACGAGTCTCAAATAGAACAATACACATATCCTAGATTCCACTATTAGCTACTATTCATCTTTTCTTATAATTCTAGATTAGTTTTCTATTAAATTTTCATTAAAATAACAATAGAATTACACATATTTTTTTCTTTAAATCTATAATTCATTGTTAATAGAAAACAATCTGATGTATACATCATATAAACATGTTTAAACAAAGTATATACGAATGCATCTATATATGAATATAGATATAAGGAAAGGGAACACTTGTCTAAGTGTAAGAATAATAGTAGTAATATAGTAGTATGATTAGTTTTATAATAATAATAATAATAATTGTCATTAGGCGTCATTCATTAGAAACATGAATAAGTTCATGTAAGTCACTTATTAGAATTAGAATATTCTTTTAATTCTATCATTCGTTTAATTTTTTTTTTAATTATTATAAGCTTTATTCAACATTATCTTTGTGGTACACTATTGAATTCTCAGCATAAAGTATTTCAACAAGTTTCCTTTTCAATAGTTGAAATCATGAATCAATTGAAGCTAGACCACCATGGAAAACCTGGAAGCACTGGACGGCCGTTTCGTCCATGGTGGTCTAGCTTCAATTGATTCATGATTTCAACTATTGAAATTACCAATTCTCCACAAAACCCATTCTAGTAATAATCATCTGCTCACTAGTGACTGACTTCAAGAGATACTCCTGGAGTTCTAGTGAGAAGCCGTGACCAGTGGAGTTCAACCAAGTCTGTTGTGAGATATCAGCTCACTGAAGACAATGGTGACGGTGGCGCAACTTCGTGGATTAGTTGAAGTTAGACATTAACACCGCTTGATGCCGGCTCAGTGGTCTAGTTGGTTAAGCGCCTGGCGCGAGACTGATAGGTCCTGGGTTCGGATCCCGCGGGGTGCGGGATCGTGGACGCGCACTGCCGAGGAGTCCCGTACTAGGACGAAACGGCCGTTCAGTGCTTCCAGGTTTTCCATGGTGGTCTAGCTTCAATTGATTCATGATTTCAACTATTGAAATTACCAATTCTCCACAAAACCCATTCTAGTAAGTTTCCTTTTGTTAAATCTTGATCGATCCTGACGATAAATATTGAGTGATGGCCAGTTAGATGTTAGGAGTTCGATAATCGACATCTGAATAATGTTTATTCGTTTCAATGCATATTGCAAGCCACCATGATGTCTCTGGTTGTACCTTTTTGTAATCCGTACAGCGAAAGGTTGTAAACTTTTCATAAACGCGCCTGAATAGTTTGTGAGCTCAATAAACATAATAATGTGTTAAAACAAACAAGAGAACAGATAACTTGACGAAATATCTAGATGGGAGGAACAGGTAGCCCAGATATTCAAGCAGGCCGCCGATTTAGTGTTTATTTCATGATATGTAGGCTTCTAAGTGTTACTTTTTAAGTAATGTAAACATCAATTGAAAGAAATCTAACTTGTCTAGATTAATAAAAGTAAATAGAATTCTATAATAAGATATATGTCAAGACTAATAATTTATAAACAAACCAATTAGATTTAAAAGAATAGATCTTAGATTTTACTATGTAATTCATTCATTCATTGATTTGGATAAATAAAGTTTTGACATTATAGCTGATATCAGTTCATGATAGGAAACTTTAAATCTAAGTCTTCAGTCAGTCAGTCAATCAATCAGTCAGTCAGTCAGTAACAACGTGGAATTTCGTACGTACGTACATCAGTTCGAGTTGCCATACCACATTAGCACAGAGATTTAGTTATTGATTCAAATCCCATAGTGGTAGAGGTAGTGATAGAAAACATTAAGGTTTGATGATGTTATTTAAGGAGTATAGTACAGTGGAATAGATTTGGAAAGAAGATAATGGATATAAAGAATACAGAAGATTAGAGTTTCAGAGAACATAGAGAGTGGATGCACCTGTGCCATTGCAAACGATTTTGAGCCATGTCTTAACCTTTAACCATCAAATGTAAATCATCAATTTAATTCCTCATACTAATTTATAACCTTTATTTAACACTGTTAATTCGAAGGACATTTTCTAGGTCACTTTAACATTGTTGAAAGGTCGTTCATAAATTCTGATCTTACACAAGATGTTTAGTAAAGAGGGTAGTAATGAGATAATCTGAAGCTATTTAAAGGAAACATAGTACACAAGTTTGATATCGATACAAATTGAGTGAATTATATACACTCATTTACAAATGTTAACCAGATAAATGGTTTTGTCAAAATTTACCAGGGAATACAGTCAGTGAATTTCAGTACTCAGGAAAAAGTGTCTAAAGTACAGTAAAGTTAAAATTCCTATTCAACCCTGAAATTTTCAGCAGATTAATCTTTCAATAATGACCACTGTCAAACCACTGCCAATTTCTTCTATACTGAGGTGGCTGGGACACGTGTTACGTATGCCCAACCACCAACTGCCCCGATGTTCAATGGTATAGGAGTAGGTTGGAAGAAAACTAGGGGCAGTCAGACCAATACATGGCACAAATCTATGAAGTCACTGACAAGTGGACTGAGCCATGTTAGTAGGTTTAGACTATCTGGTTGGGGACCGCGAGATGATAGCAACCGATGGTTAGAGACCCTGAATGACATTGTTCAAAATCGTTTACAATGGCTCAGGTGCATCCACTCTTTGAGTTCTCCCAAATTCTAATCTTCTGAATTCTTCATGTTCCTTTTTGTCTCTTTCCAAATTTATTTCACTGGATTATACTCCTTGAATAACATCTTCAAAACCTAATCTTTCTGATCACTGTTTATACTCTTACTACCTCTACCACTATGGGATTTGAATCGACAACTGCATCTGTGTGCTAATGTGGTATGACAACTCGAACTGATGTACGTACGTACGAAGTTCCACGTTGTTACTAACTGACTGACTGACTGACTGACTGATATTGTTATTATGGTAAATCATATTGATCTTAATATAGTGACATAATAGAAAACATTTATTAGTTACATTTTAATTATCATCATTAGCTTCATTTTCTTACCAGATAATCACAATTTCCTGATTGAACTTTACAAAACTTTCAATAGTGACAGTATTCATTTATCAATCACTAAACTTATCTTGGCCTTTGAGAGAGTACGAGAGCGAAAAAGAATGTGTTTGTTTGTGTGTGTGTGTGTGTGTGTGTGTGGGTGAGCGGCAGAGAAAGAGAGAGAGAGAGAGGGAGAGCGAATGAATGTAAGAGACAAATAGATAGATAGATAGAGAGAGAGAGAGAGAAAGAGAGAGTGGGAGAGAGAGAGTAAAAGTTGCACAATTTCGGAAACAAAACGTATATTTCCATTTAGCTTATAGATTATTGAATAAAATCGAATAATTTTTCTTTCAAACTAAATGACATTTACACCATTGTTTATTGATTAACACATTTGTATAACCATAGATATTACATAAGCCATATTTGAAAGATTAACCTATTAAAGATACTATTTAGTCTTTATTATTCACTAGTTAATATCGTTATTTCTCTATTGTTATTGTAGATAAATTTATGGTGGTTAGAAGTAGAAAGAGGACAAGAAATCTTGAATTTAGTTTTCATACTATTTGACACTATTTAACATGGTGTGACTACAGATTCAATCCCATGTCATTCAACTTCAAAGTCAGAGAGATTATTACTGAACTATCTGGGATGAAACGGACTTTCTGTAGGACTGATATATATATTTACAATTGATTGATCATTGGGTAGTGACTAATGTCATGTATGTCAGGTCCTCCTTTAGTATTAGTCGAATTCTACTAGTCAAGTTGCCATGTGATCACTAGTTTAGGTGAGTTGACCATGTTGAAATGTAAGTTGATGGTTGGATTATTTATTAAGAAGAAAATCGATTCAATTCGTCTTTTTTCTTTAATGATGTACATTAGGGGTTGATCTACTAAGCTTATTTAAATGATAAGGAATAAAAAAATAACCTTAGGATGAGAGGTTTCTCATTACTGGTCACCCCATTTTGAAAAGATGTGTTACATTATTAAACAAAATGGTAATTCTAGAACAGATTATTAAACGTCTAATTCGCTAAAATTACGTCACATATTTACTTACTTACGCTTGTTGCTTCCAATGGAGCATAGGCCGCCGACCAGCATTCTCCAACCCACTCTGTCCTGGGTTTTCCTTTCTAGTTCTATCCAATTCTCGTTCCTTTTTTTCATGTCTATCTCCAGTACTCAGCGTAATGTGTTCTTTGATCCTTCTCTTCTTCTTTGGTCTTGAGGATTCTATGTGAGGGTTTGCCTTGTGACACAGTTGGATGTTTTTCATAATGTGTGTCCTATCCACTTCCAGCACTTCTTCCTGATTTCTTCCTCCAGTGAGATCTGGTTCGTTCTCTCCAAAACTTTTTATTTAATTAATATTTCAGTTAATGAATTATTATCAGGGTATGCAACTCTGTTTAATAACATCTCAAAGGTGGTTTTATATAATTTCCATGATGAATAATTTCATCTGCAAATATTCCGATTGTTGCTAATATTTTATAAATGTTTCTGTTGTGACGGACGGTATCCGAAATCTGATACTGATACACGACATGCTACTCACTAACTCCTCAGGTGATTAACTAAGCAAGAAAGTGTATTTGACTGCTGAATAAAATGTACAAATACTGATTTATATACATATAATTCTAATCCTTAGGAGATTGATCACCCCTTATCCAATGTAATGCACTTGTCCTTTAGGTCAGTTCAGATTGCCATCTATTGACCGTGTCATTAAGCTACTTCTGATTGACTTTCCATATTAGTTTTATGTAATGAATCCATACATTCACGATACTCTAGTTTACAAATATTTCATCAAACTCAAAATGCCACCATGCCTGATCATTCATAAGTTGATCTTAGCCAGATTACTAATGAAAGGTTTAAAGTGCTGAACTTGTGTTTTGTCACATTTTGAGACTCCTCAAAAGTATGCACCTACGATTTCTGGTTAAGAACTATCATACTAGGAATAGATAACTGTCTAGTGTTTCCAGGTTCCAAAGATGGTAGATCTATAAACAGTTCAGGATATAAAAACTATGGATATTCTACAATCTTCACAAAATTTTGCGATACTAAAAATGTTCTAGGAATACACACATATACCTCATCCATAATAATCTAACATAATCATAAATTGGGATTTATTACTGATCATTATTCTCATACTGTTTGCAAAACAGTAAAAAAAAGTAAGTTGCAATTCTTAGGGGTAATAAAAAGTGTTATGTTACATTCAAATCTTACTATTTTTGTGTAGAGAATGTGACATTCTGTCTGTATGGGGTGGAGAAACGTTTTAATCTTTAGAAAAAGGTTGAATAGTATGAAAAAATTACTAAAAATACTTGTAAGATTACTATAACCTGTTAAGTGGAATGAACAATTTTCTTGAACAATCTGAAGAATCTGAATATTTATTAATTCACCAGCTCTTTCTTTTATGGTATCCATAATTGATTTACGATAATTAAAGAAATGGTAAATGATAAATCAGTCAATACAAATGAATAAAGGTTCACCCCCCCCCATTAAAGAACCCAGTGGCTACCTAGACTCAGCATCTAAATGAATAACTTGATGGTGTTTGAATCGAATGACATTGGATTCAAGTCTCGAAGTGAATATCAACTCTGGAATACAGGTACATCCAGTTGACAACTTCTAGATAACATGAAATGTGTGTCCTGGATTCCATTGTTAACCATCATTTATCTCTGTTAATGATACAGCAGTTTATCAGTTAGACATTAACACCAATGGATGCCGGCTCAGTGGTCTGGTGGTTAAGCGCTCGTGGGCCAGACTGATAGGTCCTGGGTTTGAATCTCACGGGGAGGATCGTGGACGTGCACTGCTGAGGAGTCTCACAATAGGACGAAACGGCCTTACAGTGCTTCCAAGTTCTCCATGGCGGTCTAGCTTCAATTAACTCATGATCTTAACTATTGAAATTATTGCAATCTCCACAACACCCCTTCTAGGGGTTGTGGAGATTGTCAAGTTTTTGACTGAGATCACGAACCGATTGATGTTGGACCACCATTGAAAACCAGGAAGCACTGGACGGCCGTTTCGTCTCATTTTGGGACTCCTCAGCAATGCGCATCCACGATCCACTCCACGAAATTCGAACCCAGGGCCTGCAGCCTCACAGTTCCAGGTTTTCAATGGTGGTCTAACATCAATCGGTTCATGATCTCAATCAAAAAATACGCCTAATGATTTCTTGTAGAATAGTTTCAAAACGTTCATCCCTTCGAATTACTCATTTTGATCTAACAGATAAAGATTTAAATTGCTAATGGTTTAGATCTATGATTATATAAGTACTTGAATTCAAGTGAAAAGAAACTGTATCACTTCAATGTAATCATGGTTACTTTCTATCTCTTATCTTATTGATTTGTATTCATCTCTCGATCAAATGATAGATCACTGTCGAAGAGATTCCATATACTATACCTAATTAAAAGAATAGAATTTATATATTAAAGTGCAATATTTCTATCTATAATCAGATCAATCACAATATGATATGTTCTCCTCATTTTAACCATAATACACAAATATCATGTGTCTTTTATTGATTTTATCAATCAATCGATTAAATAGAGGTTTAAAAAAATGTTACCTATAAATTTGTCGATAATAATAATCAATTATGAACTCACTAGTAACTGGATTAGAAGTCCTAGTGAGAAGCTGAGTCGGATGTTATATAGCAAAGAGATGGTGTCACGATTTCGTGGATTCGTAGAAGTTAGACATTGACACTGTTGGGTACTGGATCAGTAGTCTTAAGTTCAAGTGTTTCTATACGAGACCGTAGGTCGTGCGTTCGAATCCCTCATGCGGGATTGTGGATGTGCACTGCTGAAGAGTTTCGTACTATGACGAACTTTTATTCCAATGCTTCTAGATTTTCAATGCTGGTCTAAGATTTATCCATTCATGATATCAGTCTAAACTAGACAATCTCCACGATTCTAGACTGATAACGTAAAATTGGTATTTCGAAATGAATCAGGAAGTACGGAAGAAGTGAGCATTCAAGTGTATTAATTGTTTGTTTGATTATGATTTCTTTTGATTATGATTTGAATAAAATTCAAAATCACAACTATTATGTGCTTACTGATAACTAGCTTCCAGTAGGGAATTCTAGGAGTTCTATTGAGATGCCGTGACAATTAGTATTCAACTATATCAAGAAGGTTGAGGTAGTTACACACTGAAGATAATGGAAGATAGTCACTCAATTTCGTAGATTGATTCAAGTTACATTCAATGATGTTAATGTCTCATCTCAACTATTCTACAAAACTGAGTGACCATCTTTCACTGTCTTCACTGATTATCTGCATCTTACTTGACACGGATTACACTCAACTAGTCATAACTTCTCACTAGAACTCCAGTTACTAATGAGCACTTGAGAACTACCATACTAAGAAGTATCAAATATTCAATGATTTCAGATCTAATATTGATCCATTCATGGTTTTAAATTTACATGAATCCAAAATTTCTATATGATAAACAATCTAATTTTGTATAAATAACTAAAACATTCCTATTTATGAATCATCAAAAAACAAAAAAAAATCTTTTAGTTATCTTTTAATAAGATTCCATTTTAATGTAACAAAAAAAAGAAAAAAATAATAATAAATTTCTATTTTTCAATATTCAAAAATAACGAGGGTTTTATAAATTTCAATAATTTGTAACGATTCTATTTAAACAAAATTATATTACGAATAATAATAATAATAATAATAATAATAATAATAATAACATTAATAGTAGTCATAGTAACAGTAATAATAATGGTAATAATGGTGGTAGTGGTAGTAGTAGTAATAATAATAATAATAATAATAATAATAATAATAATAATGGTAATAGTAATCGTAATAACAAGAGTAATAATGGTAATAATTACTCCTACATGATTGAATCTTAACAAAGTGACATAATTTTTCGATAATTTTTTTCTCAATCATTAAAGAAAAAAAATTTTTTTGTTTGAAAGATTTTGAGATAAATTTTTTTTTGTTTGTTGGTTTAATTTTGATTGACTAAACAGATTTAGGTGAAAACTAAAAAAAATTCATTTAGAAAAATTTGTGGAAAGAGAACACCAACAAGACCAACACCAAAAATCAACAATTCAACTTGTGAACCAATTTATCCATTGAATATGTTGGATAGCCTAAAGAATTAACCTAACTAACTAGCTAACTCACTCACTAACAAAATCACTAACTCACTAACTAACTAACTAACTCACTCACTAATTAACTAACTCACTAACGAACTAACTCACTAGCAAACTAACAAACTAACTAACTAACTCACTAACAAACTCACTAACTCACTAACCAACTAACACACTAACGAACTAACACACTAACTAACCAACACACTAACTAACTAACTAACTAACTCACTCACTAACTAACGAACTAACTAACTAACTAACTAACTAACTCACTAACGAACTAACTAACTCACTAACTAACTAACTAACTCACTAACTAACTAACTCACTAACTAACTAACTAACTCACTAACTCACTAACTAACTAACTAACTAACTAACTAACTCACTAACTAACTAACTAACTAACTAACTAACGAACTAAGTAACGAACTAACTAACTAACACACTAACTAACTAACTCACTAACGAACTAACTAACTCACTAACTAACTAACTAACTAACTAACTAACTAACTAACTAACTAACTAACTAACTAACTAACTAACTAACTAACTAACTAACTCACTAACTAACTAACTAACTATCGAACTAACACACTAACTAACTCACTAACTAACTAACTAACTAACTAACTCACTAATTAACTAACTCACTAACGAACTAACTCACAAACTAACTAACTAACTAACTAACTCACTAACAAACTCACTAACTCACTAACCAACTAACACACTAACGAACTAACACACTAACTAACTAACTCACTAACTATCTAACTTACACACTAACTAACTCACTAACTAACTAACTAACTAACTAACTAACTAACTCACTAACGAACTAACTCACTAGCAAACTAACTCACAAACTAACTAACTAACTAACTAACTAACTAACTAACACACTAACTAACTAACTAAATAACTAACTCACAAACTAACTAACTAACTAACTAACTCACTCACTAACTAACTCACTAACTAACTCACTAACTAACTAACACACTAACTAACTCACTAACTAACTAACTAACTAACTAACTCACTAATTAACTAACTCACTAACGAACTAACTCACTATCGAACTAACACACTAACTAACTCACTAACTAACTAACTAACTAACTAACTAACTCACTAACGAACTAACTCACTAGCAAACTAACTCACAAACTAACTAACTAACTAACTAACTAACACACTAACTAACTAACTCACTAACTAACTAACTCACTAACTAACTAACTAACTATCGAACTAACACACTAACTAACTCACTAACTAACTAACTAACTAACTAACTCACTAATTAACTAACTCACTAACGAACTAACTCACAAACTAACTAACTAACTAACTAACTCACTAACAAACTCACTAACTCACTAACCAACTAACACACTAACGAACTAACACACTAACTAACTAACTCACTAACTATCTAACTTACACACTAACTAACTCACTAACTAACTAACTCACTAACTAACTAACTAACTAACTAACTCACTCACTAACTAACTCACTAACTAACTCACTAACTAACTAACACACTAACTAACTAACTCACTAACTCACTAACTCACTAACTAACTAACTAACTAACTAACTAACGAACTAAGTAACGAACTAACTAACTAACACACTAACTAACTAACTCACTAACGAACTAACTAACTCACTAACGAACTAACTAACTCACTAACTAACTAACTAACTAACTAACTAACTAACTAACTAACTAACTAACTAACTAACTAACTAACTAACTAACTAACTAACTAACTAACTAACTCACTAACGAACTAACTCACTAACTAACTAACTCACAAACTAACTAACTAACTAACTAACTAACTAACTAATTATCTATCTATCTATCTATCTATCTATCTATCTATCTATCTATCTATCTATCTATCTATCTATCTATCTATCTATCTATCTATCCGCATCTATCTATCTATTTATCTATGTATCCACAGATCTATCTATCTATCTAGCTTCCTATTCATTCATTAAACGATTTGAAGATTGTATTCGCTTACTTATATATCATGATGCCAACAACATAGTTAGATCATTTAACATAACAGATTACGTTGTTTGTTCTTTTTTTTTTTTTTGTTGTTTTCTTTATTGGTGGTAAACTATCATGATCAGTTCATAAATTAAATTAATTTTTATGAATAATGTAACAAGAAAAAGATGGTTTTTTTTTTCCACTCTCTTTATGATTGATAACCTATATATAAGTAAATTATTGGAATCATTTCTACATTCCATAACTAGAAATCAATATTGTAGTTAATCAATTAAAAATCTATAAAAGATGGTAATTCTATATTAAAAAAAAAAAATAAGGGTACGTTATAAGCAACAATAATCATCCTTGGGATAAATACTATAGCTGAATACAAAAGAATAGTATTCTACTGAAATTTCTACATCATTTTGAAATAATCAAAGCATAGTAAATTGATCAAGTAGTCTAATAATACTGATAATTCAATTGCTTATTATAAGTAGTATATATATATATATATAGTGATAACAAGTTACCTTAACACAACTCTATGAATCCACCAATATGAAAGTCATAATCTTCAATACGAACGACGAGACAGTTAGTTCTACTGTATGGAGCTGAAACTTAGAGAACCACTACAACCATTATCAAAAACCTACAAGTATTTATGAATAGTTGTCTACACAAGATATTCAATATCCTTTGATCGGATACAATTAGCAACAGCCTACTGTTGGAGAGAACAAACCAGGTTTCATTTGAAGAGGAAATCAGGAAAAGACGATGGAAATGGATAGGAAAAACATTGTGGCAATAATCAAACTGTATCATGAAATAATCGTTAACTTGGAAAGCTGAATGGAAATGGAAACGAGGAGCACCAAAGAATACATTGTGTTGAGAATTGAAAATACACATGAAAAGAATGAGTAACAACTTCAAAGGATGCTGGTAGTTGATCTATACTCCTTAACAACAGATGACAGGAGTGAGTAAAGAGGTAAGCTATAAATCAATCAACATGTTTTAATCTGTGGGGTAAACATAGATTTTATATGAAACTGAATTCGCTTATTCAGATTCTACATTTATATTGTTTCATATGAATCACTTGGGGGATTTAAGTATTGCACATTCAAATGGATAATGTTCTTTTGATCACTTGAATATATGTAGTTCAATAATAATAATGGAAAGCAAACAAGAATTATGTTTTTTAAATCAATGGATTTCTTATGATTATTTACGTATATCAATTATCAGTATTAACTTCATTCATTATGTTTAGATAATCTTGTTGTGGGGATCCAGAAAATTCTTCAAAAAAAAAAACTCAAAGGGGCCCTGAAAACACTGAGAAACATTTTATCCAATCAGCATTGAATATAAGTTTCTCAGAATCATCTAGAAAATGAGGGGTCACGTGTCACACTTCTGATTGGATGATAACCTATCTTTCTGTTAGATTTAGTAGGGTTCCAGAGCCTTTCAGAAGTTCAGGGTCATCTGAAATGCTATGAATATCCGCAATTTTTCTTTACATAAACTGACCTTTGGAGTAAAGCGTTCCTTTGATTTCTCGCGCTTTTCCTCTCATGTTCAAGTTGCTGTGTAGATCTAGCCTGGGAGTTATTGGGAGAGCTTAGGAAACTGATTCATACGTTCACTCAGAAGATTTATCAAACCATACGATACATAAATATTTACGGACAACAAAGCAACACAACATCCTGTCATTCATCTCAATACGCATTGACAATCATGAGGAGAATATATCAGATTGTGATTGATCTGATTATGAGAAGAAAAACTGCATTTCAATACATAAATCATATTTTTTTAATTAAGAATAGTTATTAAATCTTTGGTCAGTTTAATATTAACGTTACAAACTGTAAAGCTGTTGGATCTGGGTTCGAATCCCACAAGAGCTTTCAGTTTCCTAAAGATTACAGATATGCCTTGCTGATCAGTATCAAATAGAGAAGAAATCGAAACTAATCAAGGTGTCTTGATGGTTAAGTTCAAGCATTTAACATTTCAACATAGTGCATATGATACTACTACAGCTTTGTTGATAGGATCTCTTCAATAAAACTGAAGGGCTTGATAGGTATGACAGTGGTCACTTCAATAACCGGTCACTTGTATACGTATGCTCACATATTGTTTTGCACTGAAATGTCTAGAATTGCATCAATGTTTAGTAAATATTTGTATTCCTTAACACAGATTTGATAATTCCTTAATAAAAAGAGAAAACTAACCAATAGGAAGTGTAAGAAACTCCTGTTATAAATAATGAGAGTTAGATGCTTTCGTAAAGGAGGAAATCAAAGTGAATATAACATCTGTATTACTAATTTCGAGCTTTAAACAAAATACTTCTCAAATGTCTAAGGATCATAATCAGATAGCTAGTGATTTTCAGTACTACAAATGTGGTCTATACTACTCATGTTGACAGATATAAGTAGTATGTAATAACAATCGGAAGTGGTATGCCTTCTAACAGAAGATTGAAAAAATTGGATAGAAGAGAATAGGAATGAAAAAAAGAAAGTAATTGTAATAACAACGAGATTGAAGGAAACATAAGGCATGAAAAGGACAACTGATGGAAGATTCGCAAATGATGTATTTACTGTTTGGTTTTCATATTCTACCATAGTACTCCATAATTCCCCATTAATCAATAAATTGGATTTCCCTAATTCAATTCACGTTAACTACACAAACACATACACTTGGTTACTTCATGAAGTAAATTCGATTTATTATCATCGTAATTTTGTTGTTTTTGCGTGAATCACTGCACCAATTTGGTGTAGTTAAACATTAACACCGTTGGATGCCAGCTCAGTGGTTTGGGGGTTGTGCGTTCGCGCGCGCGACCAATAAGTCCCGGGTTCGAGTCTCGAGAGGTGGGACCACGGGTGTGCTCTGTTGAGAAGTCCTATACTAGGACGAAACGGCTGTCCAGTACTTCCATGTTTATCAGGGTGGTTTAGCTTCAATTGGCTCATGAATTCAGCTATTAAGTTTTTAATTCCATGTTAATAATAACCTGGATAAGAAAAAATGTGTTTATTATCAAGTATTTGAAAGAAACTTTATAACAAATCTTGACAACTCAATTAGGTAATGTGGAATAAATAATGAATAAAACATTCAGGTAGGAATGGTTCTAATCGATGTAATGGATTACGTAATTTAGGCACTAATTTAACTTGTTAACATTCTATAATAGATCGATTGACTCCTGATATTCAGTGACCCTGTAATAGTGGTGACAATGAAATAGCGGTATCAAAAGTGTTGCACATGGAGAAAAAAGACATTAAGCTAAACGCAGTAGGAAGTAAGGCCAAACTCTGTATAACAAACTGTTTATCATTTCATCTATACCCATATTATTTAATACTGCATCGAAATGCCAATAGTGTTTCAATCCATGTTTCTACTGATCTATAGCATAGCAAATCTAATGATCAATGCCTAACTCAAACCATCTTTTTTAAAAGTTTTCTATCTAATAGTGTGGTGTGTGCTACTGATATCGACAGATATAAGTAGTATGTGTCATAAATTTAATGTGAAATACCTGATGGTAGAAGGTTAAGAAGAGAGAAGAAAAGAAAACGAGAACAAAGAATGATTGGTGTGAAAATGAAGGAACATTGAAGTTTGAGACGATTGATTAACATCTTGCAAATGAATTATTTACGGTATAGTACTCAGATTTTACTAAGACATTCTGTAATAATTTCAATGATTAAGATCATGAGTAAGTTGAAGCTAGACCACCATGGAAAACCTGGAGGCACTGGACGGCCGTTTCGTCCTATTACGGGACTCCTCAGCAGTGCGCATCGACGACCTCGCCCCCTGCGAGATTCGAACCCAGGACGTACTAGTTTCGCGCGCGAGTACTTAACCACTAGACCACTGAGCCGGACGGCATCCACCGGTGTTAATATCTAACTTCAACTAATCCACGGAATTGAGCGACACATCCACCATTGTCTTCAGTGAGTTACTATCCCACAACAGACCTGGTTGAACTCCACTGGTCACTACTTCTCACTAGAACTCCAGGATATACCTCTTGAAGCCAGTCGCTAGTGAGCATATGTTGATTATTATCAGAAGGGATTTTGTGGAGATTGTAGTAATTTCAATCATTAAGATCATGAGTCAGTTGAAGCTAGATGGATGTGTCGCTCAATTTCGTGGATTAGTTGAAGTTAGACATTAACACCGTTGGATGCCGGCCGGCTCAGTGGTCTAGTGGTTAAGTACTCGCGCGCGAAACCAGTACGTCCTGGGTTCGAATCTCGCAGGGGGCGAGGTCGTCGATGCGCACTGCTGAGGAGTCCCGTAATAGGACGAAACGGCCGTCCAGTGCTTCCAGGTTTTCCATGGTGGTCTAGCTTCAACTGACTCATGATCTTAATCATTGAAATTACTACCATCTCCACAAAACCCCTTCTGATAACATTCTGTAATGTTATGTTCAAATACATTCGATTGTCCCCACATTTGTTCTCGCTCACAACGATAATACTCCTCGATAACTTCTCGGAATAATGTCACTTTCATTAGTGCTCAACACATTTGAAGCTGATATTATAGATAAACACCATTTATAACTGTACATATCACAAGCTCATTGAGACATACTTATAAAAAAGACATACTGATATTCAAATGGAAATTTCAACATAATTCTTCAAATAACCTGACACTATGGACTCACTGAAACATCAAATAATACACGAATGCTGTACGATGTGAACTACTAACAAACTTGACATTCACATTTTCAGTATAACAACAAAATATCTTACAGTATTTGGATGTAGAGTGCTGGTGGTTGGCATATTCCCCTCAACGAGGAGTAACAAGAGTAAGTAGATAAGTAATCATCAATCAAAAGTGGAATACCTAGGGGCAGAAGGTTAAGAAAACCAAAAAGAAGACAACAAGAACAAACAATGATTGATATGGAAACGAAAGAAAAACAAAGTCTGAAACAATTGATTGATATTTTACTAATGAAGTATTTACTGTTTAGTTCTCAAACTTTATTAAGATGTTCTGTAATATGTGTATTCATATACATTCACAATTGTTCCCAATTGTGCTCTCATTCACTACACTATCACTCATGAACACACATGAAAGAATATTGTGGAAAACGGTATTGATTAATTAACTACTGTATTACACTGAATATTATAACGTTTACAGTTTATTAATAAGATGTAACTAATATGAATTGTTGATAGGAATTCGTGTGATCATGTGAAACATATTAACAAATTATTCAGATTCTAAAGTGACTTACTCGATAACCAGTGATCATATAAGACATGTATATTACCATGGAAAAACAGGCGAGAAAGAGTCTTCTTTCCAATAAGTAAACAAACACATAGACCAACAATCAAACAGACACGAGTTTATTAATTGCATACATCGAAAGAAATTTCACCAATACTACTACTACTACTACTACTACTACTACTACTACTCTTATTACTGTTGCTTAAGAAGGAGAATACACTCATACATGAATTACATGGAGGCAAATCAATCCATCAATCTTGTGATTGACACATCAAGTATGTTGCTTTCTGTGAATGCTATTATGCAAACTAATTATTACGAATACACGTGTGAGTGTATGTGTACGTGCAAGCGTATGCTTCTACCAATGTATGTTCGTGAATACACGTGCATGTGTGTGTGTGTGTGTGAGTAAGTAGAAAAACAATATAAAGGATACAGTGTATATAGGTTACCCATCACGCCATCTCGAGCACATTATCCACAAACAATCTCTAATTCACTGCAACTATCTACCGCTTTACTCACAGCTTCATTCAATATCAAAATAAACACAGCAATAACAACACAATCAACAGTCCATCATCAACACAGAAACATTTATCATACAATTAATTGTCAGTGAGTTATCCGAACACAATAGAGACAGACAATTCCCATTGATAAATAATTCTGGCAGTAACAATTCAATCGACACGCAGTTATCGAAAAGCCAGTCGTAGAAGAAATATGGTTTCGTGTGCAGAAAAATATGCCAACAAACAGCATATTATCGCTGATCGTCTACGATTAACTTCAAGTCCATTGGTGCGTGCATGTTTAGGCGAATTCATGGGTTCAATTATTTTGATGATTTTCGGTAGTGGTGTGCTAGCACAAGTGATCCTGGGTGACCATGGCAGACATGCTCATGGAACATTCATCTCAATCAGTATGGGGTGGGGTTTCGCAGTGTACATGGCAGTAATGTTCTCAGGACAGTGTGGTTCTGGACACTGTAACCCGGCCGTAACTTTGGCATCTGCAGTCGTCGGCAAACTGCCATTCCGACGTATACCGTTTTATACATTCTTTCAAATACTCGGTGCGTTCCTCGGTTCATTGGTTGTCTTCGTCTTATATCGTGAAAAAATCATGGAATATGCCAACCTGTATGATAATGGGAAGTTGTTGGTGAATTCCACAGGTGGTATATTTGTCACCAATCCATCGGCATCTCATCTTACATGCTTTCTCGATCAAATTCTCGGCACTGCATTGTTGACAGCAGGAGCGTTCGCCATCACCGATCCAAATGGATGGAAACTTCCAGACTACCTACACCCACTACATTTGGCATTTCTAGTCTACACTATTGTTGGCTGTTTCGCATTGAATGCTGGAGCTGCTCTAAATCCAGCTCGTGATTTAGGACCCAGACTCATGATATTTATATTCGGTAAGTTGTCCATTTCCCATTCATACTATTCGCTTACTCTCAATTCTCACTAACGAGTACTAACAATTGCACGAGTTCACTCACACTTTACTTCTTTCAAAAGCACGCCTGAATCTCAGATGACATCACTTCACAATCCGATCGTTTGACTGACTGACTATTGATTGCCTCAATCAATCAATCAATCAATCAATCAGTATAGTAGAATTGTTTGTGATTTGACACATGTTCTTGTCAGTGTGTGGCTGGAATGTCTCCGTCAAAATACTTCAAATATTTCAAACTTGATATAAGTGGAAAGATTGTGGTTAGTGTGTGTGTGTGTGTTGGTGGTGGAATGATGGTGAATATCGATGTTACATTGAAAGGATACTTTGATTACTTGATCTGATGGGGATGGGAAATTCTATTTCACATACATTTAACTAAAAACATTATTGGTGATGAGTCACTGTTTCCAACCAATTCATTATAATGTACTAAGTCGGTAAAGCAAGTGATTAGTTTAAGTGAACACCACAATGTTCACTGATATAGTTCATACTGAATTTTCCACACTCACATATATACATGTTTTAAAACAGATCGATTTATTATTGTGTTGCTCATTGGATCATCGATCAATGCAGTTGTGGACATTTGGTCAACTCTGAGAGTGACGTGACTTGGTTAGTATCACTGAGTACTTCCCACTCACATATGAATATTGTGTCGATAATCGGAGAGATAATACGATTTATTGGGAAAGTACTCATCCATTTCACAACAAATATGGACGTTTGTTAGAACGGTGAGTTGATCAGTCACTTCCAAAATAAATCGTTGTGGATGACAGTTCAATCCACAGTGAGGTTATCACTGGTTATTACTGTCATTATCATACAAATGAACACTTCAATGTCATCAAATATTTTACACCCATATGTATTTCACACATTATTGTTTATTGGGTAGGTAGTGAAAGAGTGAATAGAGATTTGATCATTTCCATAGACGAGCAAGTCTAAATCTAGACACAATTTTGCCGAAATTGATCGAAACAATGATGGTTGTTTGAACCAAGTAGATTCTCTCAATGTAACAATAGGATATGTAATCGGTGATTTGATTAGGAAGCTCACTTTATCATTATCAGTCACATTGGGAGTAAGTACAAAACTAAATTATTCACAATGTTTCTAAATCACTCTACACTGTGGTTTACCATTTTGATCCGATGGCAATTAGATAGATGAGTTTATTTCAGTGATCATCACATACACAATGACATTGTTTCGGTCTACCACATGATTAGAAATCTTATAGATTTACATCATCCACGATGTGTTCGATGAGAGTGGGTGTGAAATTGATTGATGATGATGACGATGAGGATGATGATGAGGATGATCACCATCATCAACCATATTCAATGTCATCACAACAAGCATTCTCTTCAGTTCGTAGCCTCAAATCTACCCTGGTCATCATTCATCACAGTTCAAACAGGAATTCTATTGTAACGTGAATGGGAAATTCTCATATAAATACAACATCGTTACATGTACTCGACAGTGAGTAGATTTGTTTGTTATACATTGTTACAAAGCATCAACAAGCGATGTGACTCAACATGTATTTTATGTTCACTTTGTTTCAAGTAGGTTCAGTTCAGTTCAACTCTCTTTACTCAATCTCATACACAATCGTCACCAATCAGTCTTTCGATAGTAACACATTACTCACAAATCACCAGTGAATCACGATGTTCACTCAGTCATTTCCTCATCACATTCACCACACAAATCGTAGATTAATCGATAGAAAGAACTCGCCTGTATGAGATGATTGTGAGGTAACGCTTGCAAAAACTCCATACTATCATGCAGTCAATTGGAAGAGCGGATGATTACACATGTGCCTCGTATTATCTCATGCTATTCAGATTGAGAAATTATGTGATCATTCATGTGCACAAATTACTAGCTTACAATAAATCAGAAATAGTCAATCAACTGTAAAACATGAGAGGGAACATTCGTGGTGCAAATTCGAGTGACAGGTTGACGATGAATTTGTCACATTTTCATACAGTCGAGCAATTCGCAGTGTCACATTTAGGTCATTTAATTGATATTGAAATACAGTGTATTGGATGCATTATTTTGATGTGTGTAGTGGGAACTGGTGAACAAATGTCACTGTAGACGTGAGTGGAAATCGATCAGAGGAAGGATTACACTGATCTCACAGTTTTAATAGGAGATTCTAACATGATTCGAAAAGGTCATTCAACTAGGTTTCTTAATTGTCGATACAATCGCACAAAGGTATGAAAGATAACTTCCATTGGCCTAGATTGTCGTCCATGCTTCCACGAAATTGAAAGTAGTGATATCACTTCTGTCTTGAACTACTGATCATACTTGCATTCATCTAATCACCTGTTGCATATATTCACAACAGTTCGTATCGAAATATTTTCAGAATAATCAATGAATAACATAAACATCAATATGCATTACATTCATTCTGTAACCTATCCACATATTCTCACTTTATTACACACCGTTTCATATCTCATGTTTAGGTTGGGGTAACCAAGCGTTCAGTGGAGGAAACTACTTCTTCTGGATACCAATAGCTGGACCGTATATTGGTGCTGTCATCGGTGCAGTCTTATACGAATTGACTATCGGTATACATTTGGATAGGAAATCCGACTTCGTTGTGGACTTTGATTATGAAGAATCACAACGTGATAGTAAGAAGTTGATGGCCTCCGCATCACCGTAATCGTTGACAACCAGACGAAATGCTCCCTCGTCCTTCTACTCTTACACGCACACACTCACAAACATACACTTCTATTACCGTTGATGCATAACAACCATTTTCACTGTTTTCATCATTCAGATTTTATAAATATATAACATTGTAAAATAGTCTGTTGATTTACGTTTCATCCACATCACTTGATCATTCGATGTGAACATCTATGTTAAAATGTCAGATATGCAAATGCACAATTCATATTCTCAATAAAATCGAAAATACACATTGTTAAATGCACTGAAATTATTTGTGTGTTGTGTTTTTTTTTTGGTACTCTTACCGAAACACTCTATCTCAGGACATTCTTCACATGAAACACGTTCACATCTCAGTGGAAGTTATGAGGAATATAATATTGGTTTAATCAATTTTGTGCATTCTTACTTTAGACCGAATCCCGTTTATAACTAAACTGACAACTCTTACTTACTTACTTACTTACTTACGCCTGTTTCTCTTCGTGATGGAGCATAGGCCGACCACCAGCATTCTACATCCAACCTCATTATGGGCAATCCTTTACAGCTCTTTACAATTGTTGTTTGTCCTTTTGTTATCTGCTTACATGTGTTCTTTGGCATTCCTCTTTTCCGTTTCCCTTAAGGATTCCAAGTCAGGTCTTGGATCTTGATGAAGTTTAATGATTTCCATGATGTATGTTCTATCCATTTCCATCATCTTTTCTTAATTCCTCTTCAGCCGGAACATGGTTTGTTCTCTCTCACAGTGGGTTGTTGCTGTTGGTATCAGGCCAATGGATATTGAGTTTGTCGCGTAGAAAACTATTTATAAATACTTGTACATTCTTGATGATGGTTGCATTAGTTTTACACGTTTCAGCTCCACACAGTAGAACTAACTGTCTTGACATTCGTATTGAAGATTGTGACATTGATATTGGTTGATAGTTGTTTTGAGTTCCATATGTTCTTCAGTTGTCGGAATGCTGTCCTTGCATTGCCAATCCTCACCTTTACGTCTGCATCTGAACCTCCTTGTTCATTGATGATGCTTATAAATAATCATCTAAAATTCTAAAGCCAATTATCCATCAAATGTAGAAGACGGTTACATAGTTCGTTACTAAGGTTTGCCCATGTAAACACAAGTCACTTAACTGAAAAAAAAATTGTTACTTGGGAATGAAATACTAATTATTCATTCTATTCTACTCTCTCTACTCTTTAAACCATATGTTCGATACTTCATTTATACATCCTCTATTATTTATCTTAAATTTTATTGTATCTTCATTACCATAACAATTACTTTCTGTTTCCATTCTATACGATTTAATCTTCGAAACATTCTGTTGTTAGGGATTCCACTTCTGATTAGTGTTATGTACTACTGATGTCGATATAAGTAGCATATACCACAGTATGACAAGTGAAGATAGTTAATTTTAAACTATAGTTTCTTAGTATTGTGAGTTTATTGAAATAGGATCTTATGTGAATTATTAAATTTTTACACAAATAGTTAAATGGAATTATAGTTTATTTCAAGAAATCTGAATGTGTAGTTATTGATCATTTGAATTGTGGAAGGTGAACAGTCATACAAGAAGCTTTGGTTAACAAGTTGTAATGAAACCAACGCTTTAAGTGACTTTACACTATGTACCCTTTATTGAGTCATTATATAGTTGAAGGAAGTTGGAGAATACTTTAATTCACCTACGTTTCGTGATAGTTGAGATTCATCAATTGTCTGAGAGGTTCGAAGCCATAGTCACAGTCTGAGACGTTGATACTTTAGCTGTGAAAGAAATGATACTCTTCAGAATTGCAGTGTTTACAAAAAATTAATCATTGATAAGTGACCAATGACATGTTTATTTAGTACAAGGTGCTGATCGAATCTGATGGATAAACTTTCAGTTAGTTGATCATTCTATCATTATTCTATCCACAACATCAGTGAATGTTATGAGCACACAGTTCACTCAACTAGTCATATCTATTCATTTCAAATAGTTTACAAATGTTAATTGTAATGATGAGAGCGTTTTATGAGCTGAACAATTGTTTGTGTTTCTCCAACACTTAACAATTCTCTAGTTTGCAATCTGTGAACGTTCACCAGATTGTGTAACAAAACACACGCACACAAACTTGTAGTGAGTGATATATTTGATTCGGATTCGGATATGTGAAAATAGTACTTATTCAAGTACTGGTTACGATGCCTCGCAAATTTATGTGATGATGCATATTCGAAATAATCTTATTCGATTGATGACGAATGTTCAGTAGAACTGGATCACTTCGTCTAATCATTTATTGAATACTTCCCTATCCCATATTCTTCAGTTCTCACATTCATTCTACGATCTGTCAATCTCATGTAACATGTGGTCAATCAACTAAACGATTTGAAATCAATGTTAAGTGAGTTACTAAACAACCAGCCTACATATGATCAGATATCTGTTTCCAGTTTATACTAGTACATTGTTATTACACATCTGAGTTGTTTGTAATGTTTTGTGGTTGATTGTGCTTTGTGATACGATTGCGATTAAGTGAAAGTGTTTTACCGAAAGATAAACACAGATGCAGAAAACCTCATCATCCTTACTAATACCTAAACACCCTTATTTTGAATGAGTATCAAATGGATAATATTGTATTAATGTAACTGAACTCTCTCCACTTCAATTGATGTCTTTCAATGATGATAAATGTGTGAATATTTATTCTTCTCTTGAACTATGTAACTCTGCAATCGTGTGAATTGAATGAGTGATCATGTGTGTAACTGGTACTGATAAGTTTAGTGTAAGTCGAAACAAGTGAGACCGAGGTCACATCGTTCTATTAAGTACATGAATAGATCACTAATTAGTGAGTATTTTTCCATCCATCAATGTCTCACGAAAGTTGTGAATCATTTCGAACAGATCATCAAACATGTCAATGTGTCTAAACATTCGAATTTCATAACAACATTATCATCATCATCATCATCAACAACAACAACAAGAAGGGGAATTTAGCTTCATCATTTACTTTGGTTCGGTCAACTATGTATAAATAATCGTCATTTCAAAATCATGTTGGATTTATGTTTAATTTGATACAGAATTATTGATACACAGGCCGTAATTCGATCAACTCTGTTACTGAACATAACAGCATTGGCTGATGTTAAATGCCTCGTTGTGGAGACATATTAGTTGAATGGTATAAATACACAATGTACTTGAAGACGTCAATAAAGTAATGAGTGTAGTGTAGTATAGTGTAGTGTAGTGTAGTTAAGGAGACAAAGAATGTCGAGGTATAGTTAAAGCATGAGTGAAGTAAGCCATTCAATAATGAGACAATGATCAAATTGTCGTCAGTCAGCTAGTCAGTCATAAATGACGTAAAGAATGAACAATTTTCAACAAATCAACTAACACAGCAATAATTCGATCATCAGAAACGAGTCCAGGTTTTGCTACATCCGTGTGGTCAATCCCATACATCCTGTATTCTCTTTATGTAATGGCGATGAATAGATGTGACATATTGCCTTCTGTTTAACTGAATATTGACCATTACACAACATCTGTGAATGTTATGAGTACTCAGTTCACTCAAGTAGTCATATCTGTTCATTTCAAACAACTTACAAATGTTAATTGTAATGATGACAGCGTTTTATGAGCAGAACAATTGTACGTGTTTGTCAAATATTTCACAATACTCTAATCAGTAATCTGTGAACTTTATACCAGATTATGTAGCAAAAGACATTGTGGATTTATACTGATCCTAGTTGTCAGCTTAGCTATAAACGGGATTCGGTCTAAAGTAAGAATGCACAAAATTGATTAAACCAATATTATATTCCTCATAACTTCCACTGAGATGTCAACGTGTTCCATGTGAAGAATGTCCTGAGATAGAGTGTTTCGGTAAGAGTACCAAAAAAAAACACAACACACAAATAATTTCAGTGCATTTAACAATGTGTATTTTCGATTTTATTGAGAATATGAATTGTGCATTTGCATATCTGATATTTTAGCATAGATGTTCACATCGAATGATCAAGTGATGTGGATGAAACGTAAATCAACAGACTATTTTACAATGTTATATATTTAGAAAATCTGAATGATGAAAACAGTGAAAATGGTTGTTATGCATCAACGGTAATAGAAGTGTATGTTTGTGAGTGTGTGCGTGTAAGAGTAGAAGGACGAGGGAGCATTTCGTCTGGTTGTCAACGATTACGGTGATGCGGAGGCCATCAACTTCTTACTATCACGTTGTGATTCTTCATAATCAAAGTCCACAACGAAGTCGGATTTCCTATCCAAATGTATACCGATAGTCAATTCGTATAAGACTGCACCGATGACAGCACCAATATACGGTCCAGCTATTGGTATCCAGAAGAAGTAGTTTCCTCCACTGAACGCTTGGTTACCCCAACCTAAACATGAGATATGAAACGGTGTGTAATAAAGTGAGAATATGTGGATAGGTTACAGAATGAATGTAATGCATATTGATGTTTATGTTATTCATTGATTATTCTGAAAATATTTCGATACGAACTGTTGTAAATATATGCAACAGGTGATTAGATGAATGCAAGTAGTAGCATAAAGCAAGTTATGATCAGTAGTTCACGACAGAAGTGACATCACTACTTTCAGTTTCGTGGAAGCATGGACGACAATCTAGGCCAATGGAAGTTATCTTTCATACCTTTGTGCGATTGTATCGACAATTAAGAAAACTAGTTGAATGACCTTTTCGAATCATGTTAGAATCTCCTATTAAAAGTGTGAGATCAGTGTAATCCTTCCTCTGATCGATTTCCACTCACGTCTACAGTGACATTTGATCACCAGTTCCCACTACACACATCAACATAATGCATCCAATACACTGTATTTCAATATCAATTAAATGACCTAAATGTGACACTGCGAATTGTTCGACTGTATGTAAATGTGACAAATTCATCGTCAACCTGTCACTCGAATTGGCACCACGAATGTTCCCTCTCACGTTTTACAGTTGATTGACTATTTCTGATTTATTGTAAGCTAGTAATTTGTGCACATGAATGATCACATAATTTCTTAATCTGAATAGCATGAGATAATGCGAGGCACATGTGTAATCATCCGCTCTTCCAATTGACACATCGTGTGTGGGTGAGAATGATGTGTGCTGAATAGATCGTTCAGTGTATGCATCAGTATCATTGTTCAACTAGACAGGGTCTATGTGGTGGTCAAGCAGTCTGAAACTGCATGATAGTATTGAGTTTTTGCAAGCGTTACCTCACAATAATCTCATACAGTCGAGTTCTTTCTATCGATTAATCTACGATTTGTGTGGTGAATGTGATGAGGAAATGACTGAGTGAACATCGTGATTCACTGGTGATTTGTGAGTAATGTGTTACTATCGAAAGACTGATTGGTGACGATTGTGTATGAGATTGAGTACAGAGAGTTGAACTAAACTGAACCTACTTGAAACAAAGTGAACATACAATACATGTTGAGTTACATCGCTTGTTGATGCTTTGTAACAATGTATGACAAACAAATCTACTCACTGTCGAGTACATGTACTGATGTTGTATTTATATGAGAATTTCCCATTCACGTTACAATAGAATTCCTGTTTGAACTGTGATGAATGATGACCAGGGTAGATTTGAGGCTACGAACTGAAGAGAATGCTTGTTGTGATGACATTGAATATGGTTGATGATGGTGATCATCCTCATCATCATCCTCATCATCATCCTCCTCATCATCATCCTCATCGTCATCAGTCAATTTCACACCCACTCTCATCGAACACATCGT
Source organism: Schistosoma spindalis (assembly GCA_946903255.1). Classification (NCBI taxonomy): domain Eukaryota; kingdom Metazoa; phylum Platyhelminthes; class Trematoda; order Strigeidida; family Schistosomatidae; genus Schistosoma; species Schistosoma spindalis. The sequence goes on from OX336423.1 coordinate 14,470,374, forward strand.
GGATGATGTAAATCTATAAGATTTCTAATCATGTGGTAGACTGAAACAATGTCATTGTGTATGTGATGATCACTGAAATAAACTCATCTATCTAATTGCCATCGGATCAAAATGGTAAACCACAGTGTAGAGTGATTTAGAAACATTGTGAATAATTTAGTTTTGTACTTACTCCCAATGTGACTGAGAATGATAAAGTGAGCTTCCTAATCAAATCACCGAATACATATCCTATTGTTACATTGAGAGAATCTACTTGGTTCAAACAACCATCATTGTTTCGATCAATTTCTACAAAATTGTGTCTAGATTTAGACTTGCTTGTCTATGGAAATGATCAAATCTCTATTCACTCTTTCACTACCTACCCATTAAACACTAATGTTTGAAATACATATGGGTGTAAAATATTTGATGACATTGAAGTGTTCATTTGTATGATAATGACAGTAATAACCAGTGATAACCTCACTGTGGATTGAACTGTCATCCACAAAGATTTATTTTGGAAGTGACTGATCAACTCACCGTTCTAACAAACGTCCATATTTGTTGTGAAATGGATGAGTACTTTCCCAATAAATCGTATTATCTCTCCGATTATCGACACAATATTCATATGTGAGTGGGAAGTACTCAGTGATATTAACCAAGTCACGTCACTCTCAGAGTTGACCAAATGTCCACGACTGCATTGATCGATGATCCAATGAGCAACATAATAATAAATCGATCTGTTTTAAAACATGTAAATATGTGAGTGTGGAAAATTCAGTATGAACTATATCAGTGAACATTGTGGTGTTCACTTAAACTAATCACTTGCTTTTCCGACTTAGTACATTATAATGAATTGGTTGGAAACAGTGACTCATCACCAATAATGTTTTTAGTTAAATGTATGTGAAATAGAATTTCCCATCCCCATCAGATCAAGTAATCAAAGCATCCTTTCAATGTAACGTCGATATTCACCAACATTCCACCACCACCAACACACACACACACACTAACCACAATCTTTCCACTTATATCAAGTTTGAAATATTTGAAGTATTTTGACGGAGACATTCTAGCCATACACTGACAAGACGTATATTGATCATGTTCATGTTGAGTTACTTCCCCTGTTGATGCTTTGTAATAATGTGTGACAAACAAATCTACTCACTGTCGAGTACATGTAAGGATGTTGTAATAATATGAGAATCACTGTCGTGAGGACGAATGGTCTAGTGGAATTATCATCAGACTAATGAAATGTGATGTGGGTGTGATGCTGTTGAATAACTTTAACAGAATTATGAATACTACATCTGAATCAGTTCCCAATGATAACGACAATCAGTTAGTTATGTTTGAACGTGCATCAAATCACAAACGATTGTACTTTAGTGATTGATTGATTGATTGAGGCAACCAATAGTAAACTCGTGTAATTGTTATTACTCGTTAGTGAGAATTGAGAGTAAGCGAATAGTATGAATGGGAAATGAACAACTTACCGAATATAAATATCATGAGTCTGGGTCCTAAATCACGAGCTGGATTTAGAGCAGCTCCAGCATTCAATGCGAAACAGCCAACAATAGTGTAGACTAGAAATGCCAAATGTAGTGGGTGTAGGTAGTCTGGAAGTTTCCATCCATTTGGATCGGTGATGGCGAACGCTCCTGCTGTCAACAATGCAGTGCCGAGAATTTGATCGAGAAAGCATGTAAGATGAGATGCCGACGGATTGGTGACGAATATGCCACCTGTGGAATTCACCAACAACTTCCCATTGTCATATAGGTTGGCATATTCCATGATTTTTTCACGATATAAGACGAAGACAACCAATGAACCGAGGAACGCACCGAGTATTTGAAAGAATGTATAAAACGGTATACGTCGGAATGGCAGTTTGCCGACGACTGCAGATGCCAAAGTTACGGCCGGGTTACAGTGTCCAGAACCACACTGTCCTGAGAACATTACTGCCATGTACACTGCGAAACCCCACCCCATACTGATTGAGATGAATGTTCCATGAGCATGTCTGCCATGGTCACCCAGGATCACTTGTGCTAGCACACCACTACCGAAGATCATCAAAATAATTGAACCCATGAATTCGCCTAAACATGCACGCACCAATGGACTTGAAGTTAATCGTAGACGATCAGCGATAATATGCTGTTTGTTGGCATATTTTTCTGCACACGAAACCATATTTCTTCTACGACTGGCTTTTCGATAACTGCGTGTCGATTGAATTGTTACTGCCAGAATTATTTATCAATGGGAATTGTCTGTCTCTATTGTGTTCGGATAACTCACTGACAATTAACTGTATGATAAATGTTTCTGTGTTGATGATGGACTGTTGATTGTGTTGTTATTGCTGTGTTTATTTTGATATTGAATGAAGCTGTGAGTTAAGCGGTAGATAGTTGCAGTGAATTAGAGATTGTTTGTGGATAATGTGCTCGAGATGGCGTGATGGGTAACCTATATACACTGTATCCTTTATATTGTTTTTCTACTTACTCACACACGCACACACGCACACACACACATGCACGTGTATTCACGAACATACATTGGTAGAAGCATACGCTTGCACGTACACATACACTCACACGTGCATTCGTAATAATTAGTTTGCATAATAGCATTCACAGAAAGCAACATACTTGATGTGTCAATCACAAGATTGATGGATTGATTTGCCTCCATGTAATTCATGTATGAGTGTATTCTCCTTCTTAAGCAACAGTAATAAGAGTAGTAGTAGTAGTAGTAGTATTGGTGAAATTTCTTTCGATGTATGCAAGTAATAAACTGATGTCTGTTTGATTGTTGGTCTATGTGTTTGTTTACTTATTGGAAAGAAGACTCTTTCTCGCCTGTTTTTCCATGGTAATATACATGTCTTATATGATCACTGGTTATCGAGTAAGTCACTTTAGAATCTGAATAATTTGTTAATATGTTTCACATGATCACACGAATTCCTATCAACAATTCATGTTAGTTACATCCTATTAATAAACTGTAAACGTTATAATATTCAGTGTAATACAGTAGTTAATTAATCAATACCGTTTTCCACAATATTCTTTCATGTGTGTTCATGAGTGATAGTGTAGTGAATGAGAGCACAATTGGGAACAATTGTGAATGTATATGAATACACATATTACAGAACATCATAATAAAGTTTGAGAACTAAACAGTAAATACTTCATTAGTAAAATATCAATCAATTGTTTCAGACTTTGTTTTTCTTTCGTTTCCATATCAATCATTGTTTGTTCTTGTTGTCTTCTTTTTGGTTTTCTTAACCTTCTGCCCCTAGGTATTCCACTTTTGATTGATGATTACTTATCTACTTACTCTTGTTACTGCTCGTTGAAGGGAATATGCCAACCACCAGCACTCTCCGTCCTACCTTGCCATGGGCAATCCTTCCCAGCTCCTTCCAGTTTTTAATCGTGCTTTTTATATTTGTTTCTTTTTCTCGACGTAATGTGTTCATTAGCCTTCCTCTTTTCCGCTTCCCTCCAGAATTCCTACTTACATCTTGCCTCGTGATGCAGTTTAGCGATTTCCGTAATGTATGCCCTATCCATTTCCATCATTTCTTCTTAATTTCCTCTTCAGCTGAAAGTTTGTTCTCTCCCATGGAAGGCTTTTGCTGATGATATCCGGCCAATGGATGTTGAGTATGTTGCGTAGACAACTATTTCTAAATACTTATACATTCTTGATGATGGTTGTTGTAGTTCTCCAAGTTTCAGCGCCGTCTACTAGAACAGTCGTGAAGATTTTTATTGAATATTGTGACTTCGATTGTTGTTGACAGGCAGTTGTTTTGAGTTCCATATGTTCTTCAGTTGTCGGAATGCTGTTCTAGCTTTGCCAATCCTCACCTTTACTTCTGCTTCAGATCCTCCTTCTTCATCGATGATGCTACCTAAATACATGACAGTTTCCACCTCTTCCAGAGCTTCTCCATGAAGTGTGATTTGGTTGGTGTTCCCTATGTTTTATTTGAAGATCTTGGTTTTTCTCTTGTGTATGTTGAGGCCTACTGATATAGAGGATTCTGTTACACCGGTCCTGCTGACCAACACTCGTGTGGTATGTATGGGATGGTGGAGTTAGGTGATCTGTGAATTCCAAATCGTCTAGTTGCATGCATTCTGTTCATCGTATTCGGTGCTTCACGTCAGGTAAGGGGCTCTACACAATGCAATCGACTACCAAAAGAAGGAGAAATTGGGTGAGTGGGCAGCCTTTTCTGATTTCAGTCCTCAGTTAAACTGCGTTTCTCAGAAGTCCTCCATACACAACTCTGAAGTGTAGTCCGTCGAATAAATTCTGTATGATGTTGACGAATTTTTCAGTTACTCACTCTATTCTGCAGAAGGAGTTTCCATATGGTTCTCCTATCCATATAGTCAAACGCTTTCTCGTAGTCAATGAAGTCGATGTGTAGTGACGAGTTCCACCAAACTGCTTGTTCAACGATAACTGTTAGTGTCGCAATTTGGTCTGTGCATGACCGGTCCTTACGGAATCCAGCCTGCCGATCTCGAAGTTGAGCGTCTACTGAGTCTTTCATCCGGTTCAGCAACACTCTGTTAAAGACTTTCCCTGGTACTGACAGTAGTATGATACCTCTGTAGTTCTCACATTTGCTCAGATATCTTTTCCTTGGTATCTTGATGAGTTGTCCTTTTTTCCAGTCTGTCGGTAGCATTTTTCCCTTCTCCCAAATCTTCCTGAATCGAACAAGGAGCATGTTTGTAGTTGTTTCTATGCCTGACTTCAGTGCTTCAGTTGGTAAATTATCAGGTCCCTATACTTTCCCACTGTTTATCTGTCTGATGAACATGCTGATTATTCCGATCGTTGGTGGTGTGACAGAGATGAGATGTGTGTGCTGCTTTGATGTCCAGTGGGTTCGGTAGGGCCAATCTATTCAGTAGTTTCTCAAAGTGCTCTACATATAGGTACCTATGTTTTTGAATCTCAATGATTAGCTTTTCTTCTTTATCCTTGAACATTTTCTCTGTTTATTACATTTCCCTGACAGTTACTTCGTCATTTCACATATCTGCCTCATATTTTTTTCTCTTTTAGCTTTTTCCTCTACGGTTCCTAGGTCTTCTGCTTGTCAGCTCTAATCCTCTTCTTCAATTGCTTTTTTGCTTCTGTGTATTTAGTTTGTGACTTGACTTTTTGTGTTCTTCTTTAAATGTTGTTAATTGTTGTCTTCTTGTCCTGCCTTTCTTAAATATTTTCCAGGGTTTTCATAGAGATCGATTCCCTTTCACGATGCCTGTTGCAGCCAAGAACATCCTAACACAATGAAGTCTATATTTTATCGATCCATTTCCAGTTGTCCTCCATATTAGTTTCTTATTCATTGAGTAGATCCTCTAAGGCTCATAGCCTACTGTTGAGAGTTATCATGAATTCATTGCGTTTTTGTGTATATATATCTATTTATATAATCAACTCCAATCGTTCTCTTCAATTCATTCACACTACACAATAAATAAACAAAAAAATTAAAAAGTACATTCAACATTCATTCAAATCTCTAATAATAATAATAATAATAATAATAATGACGACAATATCCATGGAACATTCAAGTAAACCATTTCCAATGGATGATAACATCTCATTGTTTCATTACATTCTATCATTTCATCATTAATCTCTACTCATTCTATCATACTCCTCTTAGTGTATTCAACTTGATGTAAATGATTAATTATTCAGATGTGAATAGATTACTCACTTGTTTGTTGGTTATTCATTCTCACTAAAATTATTCCATTGACTATATTGACATTCATCACTCTGTACACTGAGTGAATTCCATTGAAATCTGATTCATTCAACGGATGATCAAAACTACAATCCTTCCTATTCCATATTCAACTAACTGTGATTGACTAAATGATAGACAAAAATAAATTTCTGTTACTACTATTATTATTATCATTATACATTGTATACAAGTGGATTTCCCTCAAGGTTATTTCAAATAATCAATACATACTGACTGCTTCAAGGTCAGTTAATTACAATTCTTAACAGATGGGAACAATTTAACAAATACACAACCTCTTCTTCTACTTCTTCATTTTCTTCTTCTTCGTCGTCGTCTTCTTCTTCTTCTTCCAATTTTCCTTCTCCTTCTTCCACTTCTTCTTCCAATTTTACTTCTACTTCTACTTCATACAAATAGATATGATGTAATTGTAATGTGAAATGATGATAAAATGAGACAGTCAAATGATTTGAGTAATTAAACACACTTGAAATATTTATTGAAATGTAATAATGTGAAATATTTAATAAAGTAAATGTGATCATGTGAATAACATATCATGGAACAAATATTTCTTACTTTATAATGAAGTAAAACTCAGGTTCTTAGATTTCAAAAAAACATGTTTTCATTCATTTGTAAACCATCCATCAAAGGAACTTTCATCATCTAACAGTGAAATGTGTCTTTATATTTCTTGTTATTATGAAATATTCATATTGGTTTAATACTCATCAATGTACAATAAGTATATTCAGAGAGGAATCATTATAGATAAGGTCGACGTCAGCTCTAATCACAATATATAACATGAAATAATCTAATTTATGATATGATCAAATATTCAAGATGTAGTAAAGTGTGAATAAGGAATGATAAATAAACTTGATTTACAATGGTTTTACAATAATTTACAGGAAGCAACTGATTCAAGTGATCGTCTGTTTGATTATCTTCTTCAGTTAGACTATTTGAATGTCTGCTGTAGGATATCGAATTAACTGATTTACTTGAATAACGTAATTATGGAATCATTCGATTGTTATTCACATGATCATTTCAATAAATATTTCAAGTGTGTTTAATTACTCAAATCATTTGACTGTCTCATTCTATCATCATTTCACATTACAATTACATCATATCTATTTGTATGAAGTAGAAGTCAAAGATGAAGGAGAAGTAAAATTGGAAGAAGAAGTGGAAGAAGGAGAAGGAAAATTGGAAGAAGAAGAAAGTGAAGAAGTAGAAGAAGAGGTTGTGTATTTGTTAAATTGTTCCCATCTGTTAAGAATTGTAATTAACTGACCTTGAAGCAGTCAGTATGTATTGATTATTTGAAATAACCTTGAGGGAAATCCACTTGTATACAATGTATAATAATAATAATAATAGTAGTAACAGAAATTTATTTTTGTCTATCATTTAGTCAATCACAGTTAGTTGAATATGGAATAGGAAGGATTGTAGTTTTGATCATCCGTTGAATGAATCAGATTTCAATGGAATTCACTCAGTGTACAGAGTGATGAATGTCAATATAGTCAATGGAATAATTTTAGTGAGAATGAATAACCAACAAACAAGTGAGTAATCTATTCACATCTGAATAAATAATCATTTACATCAAGTTGAATACACTAAGAGGAGGATGATAGAATGAGTAGAGATTAATGATGAAATGATAGAATGTAATGAAACAATGAGATGTTATCATCCATTGGAAATGGTTTACTTGAATGTTCCATGGATATTGTCGTCATTATTATTATTATTATTATTATTATTATTATTATTATTATTATTATTATTATTATTAGAGATTTGAATGAATGTTGAATGTACTTTTTAATTTATTTGTTTACTTATTGTGTAGTGTGAATGAATTAAAGAGAATGAACGGAGTTGAGTTGGGTGTGGGATGGATATTGATTTGCATTGTTCTTTCGTTTATGTATAATTTCGATATAGAAGTTATTTAGTTCGTTACTTGTGCAAATAAAGTAATCATAATGTTGATTGTTCTTAGGAAGCAATCTTAGTGAATACTTGTAATATTCATATTATTTCAATCGTTAAGATCATGAGTCAGTTGAAGCTAGACCACCATGGAAAACCTGGAAGTACTGAACGGCCGTTTCGTCCTATTATGGGACTCCTCAGCATTGCGCATCCACGACCTCGCCCTCTGGGAGATTCGAACCAAGGACCTACTGGTTTCCAGGTTTTCCATGGTGGTCTAGCTTCAACTGACTCATGATCTTAATGATTTAAATTACTGCAATCTCCACAAAACCCCTTCTGATAATAATCAACATATGCTCACTAGTGACTGGCTTCAAGAGGTATATCCTGGAGTTCTAGTGAGAAGTAGTGACCAGTGGAGTCCAACCAGGTGTGGTGAGAGATAGTAACTCACTGAAGACAATGGTGACGGTGGCGCAACTTCGTGGATTAGTTGAAGTTAGACATTAACACCGTTGGATGCCGGCCGGCTCAGTAGTCTAGTGGTTAAATGCTCGCGCGCGAAACCAGTAGGTCCTGGGTTCGAATCTCGCAGGGGGCGAGGTCGTGGATGCGCTCTGCCGAGGAGTCCCATAATAGGACGAAACGGCCGTCCAGTGCTTCTAGGTTTTCCATGGTGCTCTAGCTTCAACTGACTCATGATCTTAACCATTGAATTTACTACAATCTCCACAAAACCCCTTCTGATAATATTCATGTTAACTGATCATTACATCATACTTGATTACGTGTTGATTACCAGCTCCAAATATAATATGTCCAGTTTTGCTCATCAAGTTCCACCTGCCTTATATTGCTCTGTCTAGAGAATTCTTAGTTATCAAACAGTTTAAACACTTATTATTATTATATTGGTGTCTCTTTGGAGCTTGTGACTGGACTGTTTGTTATACACATTCGAATTCTGTAGTCTTCGAGGATTGCATGGAAAGATTTTAAATCTGGAATATTACCTGCATGTATGTTTAAGATGGTAAAATCGTGGCTCATTTCTTTACATTCATCGCAAGTGATGACTACAATGTACCGAATAATTTCCCATTCCCAAACGAACATTTTCCATCATATTATGAAACTTCCAAAAAACAACAATCAAACTATGTAATGTGTATAACGTTCGAATGCCGTGAAAGAACAAAATTTCATAAAACGACTCGTCAGAATAACCAGAAGGTTAGAGAATTTATCTTTGAATCGCAGAAACAAGCCGTCAAGTGTGATTTTGTTAATCGATTCGATGTCAAGTTATGTGAGTAATTTATATCAGGAATTAACATATCAAATCTCGAAAGAAGGTTTATACGAATGACAAAGTGTTTCTTCCTAGATTATAGTATTGCACGTATTTATTATGAAGCAGTGGATGAAATCGATTTTCAGGATATAAAGTATTCCACTATATTACTTAGTTGTTCTAATTCGATTCGTAATCAAGGTCATAGGGTTGAGTGTTTCATTAAAGATAATCCCCGTTCTTGTGAAGACATTCATTCAAGAATAACAATGCAGTAAATGAAGGTGAGCAGAATTTCGGTAAGTGTTTGTCGTGTAGTGAACTTCATTCATATAATTCACGTTCATTTCGTCATACTGTGTTCTTCAACTGTGGTTGATTGGGAAACATCAAGTCGATTTATAAAACTATTTTCCGTTTCACCACTTGTAATATTAAACTCAGTAATTTGGATCCTATTAATTTGAGGGATTCTAATAATCATAAACTAACCTTATTCACAACTTTCAGCAATTCGATTCATATTCAAAGGTGATTATATTTGTCCAGTGGTGCTTTTCACGATTCTATTGTTCACACTTGTAGTATCAAATCCATCATTTCAGTTGGTAAGTTAAAGTCATTAAATCCGAATTCTATAATTAAACCCTCTAATGTTTATATTTTGAATATTACTAGTCATAAACGTCCTGATCTTAGGTGTTGTAATCTGATGACTACAGACGGTAAATTTTTAATTATACATTGTGAATTCCTCAACATCAATTGTAGACCATCTATCTTGAGTCAAGAAAGTTTCAGTATGCTTCAAGGACAGTTTTCCTTATTGGTCATTGAAGACGGTCCTAATAAAATGGTTAATAACTTGTTAACTACAGAATCGGAATGAAAAGATTTGAGCACAACTTCAAAGTTTTCGTATTTTCATGCTCAAGCAAAGAATTTTAAGACTTTGGAAACAACAATCAATTCTATTACAACTTCAAAATTCAAAGACCCGAACAGAGGGTAGGTAAAGTCTTTTAGTGCAGAACTGCCAGACTGTACGCAGAAGAAACTATAGTGAAATTGCCTAAACAGAAAAATGTGTATCCAAATATCGAAAGTTTTACAGTCTGCTGGTATTACAAATTATCGAAGGACTAATTTTCCACAATATACGAACGGTTTGTTGAAAATGATTGATAAATCTATGGTTCATATGAAAACCAGTCACAATAACCAAATACGTTATAAGGATCTAGGTGAGTTCATCCCAATGTCTGTTAATTCTAATACTAATCAGTACATTCTAGATCATAAAGAGTCTATACCCAATAGACAGCTGAACAGAAACATGATGGACTTAAGGAGAAAACGTACAATGGAATATAGAAATCTGGATTTTCATTTAAGCTGTAAAGGTTGTGGTATTTATACCGATTGATCATTCCATTGTATTTGATTACACATTTATGACGAATTACAATTATGATACGTCCAGCTGTGCTCATCTAGTTCTACCTCCCTTATATTACCCTATTTCAAAAATTCTTGGTTAGCACACTATTTCGAATACTTCTAATTGACATAGCATACAATTTCCCTACACATCACTGAATTTCCTAAAGCTAGGAAGCACTGGAGATGAAGATATTTCGTCCCTATGTGGAACTACTCAGAAGTGTCTATTTACGATCCTATTGGGTATCCAACTCAGAATATTCATGTCCCAAAACGAAAAATTAACCTTTTAGCCACTAAGCCAGTATCCTATTGCTTGACATTTTAAACTTTAATCATTTGCAATATCGTTCAATCATCTTCTAATCCCATTTGTGAGTAACTACATCAAACCGGGTATAATTGAACTCCACTGATTATGATTTCTCGCTAGAACTCTGGGAACTACTTCTTACAACCTCACTCGTGAGCATATGATTATTATTACTATAGGCAGTTTGTGGATATTAGTTCCCTCAGTAATCATGATTTTGTGATTTTAGATATTGATTGTACTATATACTCATAGGCTAAAGTGTTGAAACAATAATGTAATATCAAAATTTGTATGGTAATCTCACTTACAACTATTTGCTGAACAAATTGAAGACGTGAAGATTATAGTTCTAACCTTTTATGATATTATTTGTTTGTTAATTAAGGAAATCTTCAGTGTTATTTGTAGGGGTGGCTTTTAATCCCTAGAACACTCCATTTCCTAGCGAACCATTCAAGACAATAGTTATTACTTTATTCTAGTGTGAAAATAATGATTCTCAGTATAGGGTTGTGGAGATTGTTAAGTTTAGATTGATATAATGTTCACTAGTGACTAGCTTTAAGATGAATTTCTAGATGTTCTAATGAGAAGCCGTGACTAATGGAGTTCAACCGTGTCTGTTGTGAGGCAGTTACTCACTGAAGACAATGAAGGACAGTCGCACAATTTCGTGAATTGTTTGAAGTTATACATTAACACCTTCCGATGCCGATTCATTCGTCTATAGTTAAAACGCTTGCACGCCATTCCGACGGTCCTGATTCTGATCCACATGCGGGATCGTGGACGCGCATTGCTGAGGAGTTCCATACTAGGACGAAATGGCATTCCAGTGCTTCCAGGTTTTCAATGGTAGTCCAGCATTGATCCATCTATGGTATTGATAATCATTCTGTTAGATTTCTCTCTAGTCTGACAACGCATAGTATAAATAGTCCATTTTTCATACTGTTTTAACACCTTAATAGTAAATCCCTTGTCCTTTTTTAAATCAAATCTTAGCTTGGTATTTTCCCTTTACTAACGAAACACTCCGTTACATGATTTAGTATGATATGAAGTAGCATATTTTCGTATAATTGTTCATAGTGTGATTTGTCCAATCAACAGCGAATCAATAAAGGAATCACGATCAACATAAGTATTACCGAAGTTGAGAAACGTTATCCACTTGAAGGAATCCTCGACCTTGATGGGTCGGCCTGGGAGAAGAAAAAGAATGAACCATGTCAACCAATATGTCTGACCACTGATCGCCGTTATCGCGTCTCAATTTAACAGTCTATGATTTCATCTTTCGGGTGTCCCTAGTTTTCTGGCTGTCTACTCTCTCCCTTCCTCTTTCTTCTGGTGATCGACTGGATTATGAAGACCTCGACATCTGAGGGGATACACGGCATACAATGGACAGCTCAGAACCAATTAGACGATTTGGACTTCGCAGATGATCTAGCCCTCCTATCGCATACACACTAACAAATGCAGATAAAGACAGCCAGTGTAGCAACAGCCTCTGCATCACTAGGCCTCAACATACACAAAAAAACCAAGGTTCTCAAATACAACACGGAGAATAGCAATCCAATCACTCTTGATGGCGAAACTCTGGAAGATGTGGAATCCTTCACATACCTGGGAAGCATCACCGATGAACAAGGAGGATCAGATGTAGACGTAAATGTGAGGATTATCAAAGTAAGAGTAGCATTCCTACAATCCAAGAACATATGGAACTTGAAACAACTTTCAACCAATATCAAAGTCAGAATCTTCAATACGAACGTCAAGACAGTTCTACTGTACGGAGCTGAAACGTGGAGAACTACTACAACCATAATCAAGAATGTATAAGTATTTATAAATAGTTGTCTACACACGACACTCAACATACATCGGCCGAATATCATCAGCAACAACCTACTGTGGGACAGAACAAACCAGGTTTCAGTTGAAGAGAAAATTAGAAAAAGACGATGTAAATGGATGGGACGTACAAACCCTAACTTGGAATCCTGAATGGAAGCGGAAAAGAGGTTGGCCAAACAACACATTACGTCGGTAAATGGAAGCAGATATGAAAAGAACGAATAACAACTAAAAAGAGCTAGGAATGATTGCCTTGGATAGGGTTGAATGGAGAATGCTGGTGGTTGCCCTATGCTCCTTCACGAGGAGTAACAGGCGTAAGTAAGTAAGTAGTTTTCTGATAATCTATTTCCATTTCTATGAGATCTTTGATACATTTGACTGATAACTGAAAGGAATTTGGATAGATAGCAGTCAATATTCTTATCAATTACACTGTATAGATTAGATTCTTAACTTAAACCCTTTAAGTGTTCATTCTTCATTGTGATCTATAAACAGTAAATAATTTTATACTACAATAACTCCAAAGATATGAATATAATCCAATCCACTTCTAAAACAAATCTCCAATAGCTAGATTCAAATATCCTTTACATTTTGAAAATTATTCAATGAATTAAATAAGTTAGTCTTCTACGAGATAAGTTCGCTAACCCTATGACCAACCTTCATCCTTTATCCTGAGCTTACGACTGGCAGTAACTCCAATAGAACTACAGTAATTGATTCTAAATACAACTTCATAAATGAAAGAAAAGATCATTATTCATGAAAGACATTCAACACTTTCAAATATGAAAAAAGATCAAATATAACAACAAAGAAATATTCATATTTTATCCCATAGATAAACCATTCAGCATTTTATTTTTTTTATTTTTTATTTTTTAAAATAGAATGACCTTACAATCTACATTCTGATTGGCCAATTTAAAAATGATAATTTGGACATAATCATATAAAAATGGGAATAAAACGAACATATGATTGGTTAAAAATGAGAACCTATCGAATTTTTCTGTTTTTTTTTTGTTTTTTGCTTTTTCACTTATCTAATATATTATAACAAATAAATTGTAAAATAAATTCAGTTTTAACTCTTTTTCAAAAATTACACTGCATCATCTATCATTATTAGTGAATATCAAACTTTCTTAATTAGAAAAAAACAAAACAAAACAAAAACAATTGAATACAAAGAGATACATATTAGAATATAATCATCATTTAGATTATTGAAAAGAAATTCTTTATTCATGGGTCGTACAGATACATTTGAAGGAAGATTAGAACGTAAACAACATATAATTGCTGATAAAATTCGTTTAATATCATATCCATTTATTAGAGCATGTTTAGCAGAATTTTGTGGTACAGCAATTTTATTAATATTTGGTTGTGGTGTATTAGCTCAAACATTTTTAGGTGATCATGGTAAACAAGCACATGGTGGATTTTTATCAGTTAGTTTGGGTTGGGGATTTGCTGTTTATATGGGTGTTATATTTTCTGGTTGTGGAGGTTCTGGACATATTAATCCAGCTGTTACATTAGCATTTTCATTAATTGGAAAATTTCCAATTAGACGTGTACCATTTTATACAATTAGTCAAATTTTAGGAGCTTTTGTTGGCTCTCTTGTTATATATGGTGTTTATTATGAAAAAATACATGAATATGCTGTAACACGTGAAAATGGAAGTTTTATAGTAAAGACAACAGGTGGTATATTTGTCACAAATCCTGGAGCATCTCATTTAACATGTTTTCTTGATCAAGTTCTTGGTACTGCATTGTTAGCAGCAGGAGCTTTAGCTATTACTGATCGTAATGGATGGAAACTTCCAGATTACTTACACCCGTTACATTTAGCATTTCTAGTTTATGCATTGGTTGGATGTTTTGCATTGAATGCTGGAGCTGCATTAAATCCAGCTCGTGATTTAGGACCTCGACTTATGATACTAATGTGCGGTAAGTTTAGCTTTTGTTTTAATAATCTGATTATCATAATGTTCTTATTATAATGATTACCAATACTACATACTAATAATCCCATTAAAATTACTGCTTGCAAAATGGCTGGGATAGCAACAAATAATTATTAACTTAACGAAACTGATAGCAACTGATGGTTAGAGACCTTGAATGACACGGTTCAATATCGTTTACAATGACGCAAGGTGCATCCACTCTTTGTGTTCTCCCGAATTATAATCTTCTGAATAATTCATGTCTATTTTTGCCTGTTTCCAAATTTATTTCACTAGAATATACTCCTTGAATAACATCTTCAAACCTTAATCTTCCCGATTAGTGCTTATACTCTTACTAAATCTACCACTACTGGATTTGAATCGACAACTACATCTCTGTGCTAATGTGGTATGGCAAATTGAATTGATATACGTATGTACGAAGTTTCACGTTCTTACTGACTCAATGACTGACTAACGAAGCTGTAATAACAATTTCTGTCTAGTCGATAATATAAGTGAAATGTTTGTCTATGTAACATCACACGAGCCATAGTAATTGTGTCACAACTCAGTATTATTCAGAAAATCATTCTGTACTCAACTTGAAATGTTTAAGGAAACAAAAAACAAAACTACCCTTATGAAACAAACTAGAGATTATTATGAATATGTTACTTAATTTATAGAATATTTCATTGATTAAAAACACTTAGAAACTACTGATTGGTTAACGGACAAATTAAGTTAATCAGTGTACAATCAACAAATACATTTTATAATTTACTACAAGATATACAGAGAAATATGAAATATGGAATGATAGTTGAAAATAGAGAAAAGCACAAGTGATAGTAATCGATGTAATGCCATACGATTGACTGTGTTCTTTTAATGTGTATTCCTTTGGAATCCATGTTATTTTTGTTACTTATAGAGTTAATGAACGATTAGTGAATTATTGTCATGTTTATCAAATACCTAATGAACATTATGAATTAGATGTGATCGTTATAATTTGTGTAATGAATTATTGAGAATATTATTGTTCCTTACCGATCATTGTTATTGTTACTATTAGATTAGATTACTTTGTTGTAAATGTTGATTACTATGATGAAATTGACGGTATCACGAGAACAGTTTGTTTTTCCTTTTTCCATTCACTGGACAAACTATGGTGATTGTATTTCATCTTGTGTGTATGTGTGTGTGTATGTGTATATTTGTCTGTTACTAAGATTCTTAATGGATACAATGTGTTTTTGGTTTATCACTGATGTAATAGAGTTTGGTAATGGAAAATATAATTTGTGAATGTGTTCATGTATGATTGTTGTTGATGAATCAATAGATTACTTGTTTCTAGGACTATTGTTCAATATTAGAACAAATAATTTAATAGAAATTGGGCATTGAATATAGAGAAGATATTATTTGTGAAAATTATATTTGAAATAATTTCATAGATTAAAATGTAATTAATTGTAATGTTTCGTCCAACAAACTTGTCTGAACTTCTTCAGAGTTAGAAAACTATCAACGTTACATCTAATGTTTTGGTAATCAAATCTAATCTTTATTGTTCTTACTCATATTCAGATGTTGACTTTAGTAAGTAGCATAACATGAGTTCACAGTGTGAAGTTAAATGAATGAATGATTGTGTGTGTGTATGTATGATTGAGTTAGTTGATAGTTGATATTAAGTGTTAAGTACTAAGGGAAAGTATTTTTTGAGATGTCAATGTACATGTTAGATAGGAACCATCAAATGCTTAATTGTCGTGTTGAAATATCCCAATTCATTTCTGTTAGAATAATGATACATGTGAAATAAACAGGTTGGATAGACATAGCGTCCAATTACTTGTTAATGAACATTTGCCATGTACTAGCTACTTGAATATCATCTTTTCTGTTTTGACTGTTCTTATTAGCCCATATATATATATAGCACTTCTGCTGTCGGTTTTTCTTTACATGTGCCAAATTCTTTCTGAAGTATTTTGGTCCTTTCGAAATCGATCTTGTGTCCAGTTTTTAACGCGTGTAACGCTGTCACTGTTGTGTCTTGTTATTAGAGTTCAGTACGGCCTATGATGTTACGGATTTAGGAATGAAAATGATTGAGTTTCTCTAATACGATAGGTTTTCTTCGGAACTGACAACAGTCAATTATATTTAACATATCGAACCTCAACGGCTAAGACAGGAAGAAGACGGAATTGCAGGTAACTTGATATTTGTGGTAGAACAAACAACTCAAACGAAATTGGTACAAAAGTTGTTAGTATAGTAGCAGAATATGACCTTAGGGCATGTACCAATTTAGCGAACTAAACATAACAAACAATCATAGGGTAAAGGTCATACGGAAAATTGAATTGGTAGAAAGTATGCTAGCGGTTATCGTTTCAAAAGAGATCATAACCTTTCTAATAAAATCCGACTATTCTTGAGACCTCTTTAGCAACCACCGACGTATTCTCAAGTTTCTTCACATCAACCGAAGATTTGAGAACACTATTCAAATATTGTTTGTGTTCTTTTAACCTCACGTTCATTTGTCTGGGAGTTTATCTCATATAAACTGCATTACAATTATGACAGTTAGTCTTATAGACAACATCCTGATTTGTTCTTCCTTTGGAAAGCTATACTTAACTTTCGCTAGTGCTGATCCAAATATAATTTTCACAAATAGATCAGTTGGTTTCAGCTACAGGTGCTGATGTTGGTCTATGCATGGTAGCGAGTGAAATAATTTAAGTGTGTGTGTGTATGTGTGCGGGAAAGAGAGAAAGAGATCTAGTGGGTGATTGTGTTTCCAAGTGATGTAATGAATATCCTGGTCAGAATTAATGCTTCCTACAATTTCGATTACTTGTGTAGGTTAGAATAAGGAAAGAGCTGTAACTGTATTCTGAATAATTTACATCAATGTCAAATAATATTAAACTAATTTTCAATGGATTACTTACTTAACTACTTACACCTGTTACTCCTCGTGGAGGAGCATAGGCCACCAACCAGCACTCTCCATCCAACTCTGTCATGGGCAATACTTTCCAGTTCTTTCCAGCTGTTATTCACCCTTTTCATATCTACTTCTATTTTCCGATGTATTGTGTTGTTTGGCCTTTCTCTTTTCCGCTTCCCTTCAGGATTCCAAGTTGGGGCTTGCCAAGTATTGACGAGTATTGACTTATTCCTATTTTTGGTTGTCTTAACTTTAGTTTATCTTTGTGACAATGATCTGATTTATCTTTTAAGATTTCTTTATACTAGTCCTATTGGTATGTTGAAAGAGATTTATGGTGTTTCTAGAAATTGAGGTGTTTAATCGTGCAAACCTCAAAACCTAGTCTGATTAACCTGGTAAACACTCATAGCTTTTATTGTTTTTTTTATGTCACAAAACCAACTTTAGTTACATATCCATGAGAAACTAGGATGCATTAGATAATTAGTTTGTCCTAGAATGAGACTCTTCAGTTGCCGTGTTCATACATCACTCTGACATTAGGGGTTAGATTTAGGATGTTTGATCTTCTATGTTAACGTCTAACCTCGGGACCGTTTGGTATAATCCAATGATGTATATGTTTAACTTTAAGCAATGTTAGGCTGCCATAATTATCAAGGACTTTGTTTGTTGATATACAATTATGAACAATAGACGAGATATAAATGAAATACTTCCTTACTAAACACTGTTTGATAAAATACTAATATCCACACTTATTTATTTATTCATTCATATGAACACATAAATATTGGTACAAAGGGGCACCGAATATATATGCGCCACACAACTCACTTGATGTGTAAGTGGGTTGTGATATTGTCCGGGTGTCTAGACCGAAGCAGGTGGTTTTCTTATGGGGGCCACACCATGAGCCTTCAACCTATAGGTTTGACCCACAAGGTAGTGGAACAACGTCAGGAGATGCAGCCCTATGGTAGCGGGTGACCGACAATTAGTTGATAGACCATTTGTTCTCTCTAAATCCATTCACAGTTTTTGGGCACTTATCATAGTATATAGAAGCGATCATAAGTAATGATAACAAATGTCGTCGTGAAATCCAGTAATTTTAACGTGCAGTTTTTTTCTAATATACCATGAAGATGTTTAAATTACTTGGATGTTTACTACAATTCAATGAAATGAAATATCACTAACTGATTGAGGTTTACCTTGATCTTCATCTGATTTTAGACAATATCTTTCTATACTACTTTATAGTATTTAGCTACCCTGAAACAGTACTGATTCATCTAATATCAGGTAGAGTAAAATGTGAAGTCAATTAGGAAAGTTGGCAGAGACGTGGGCGAGAATATAATTTATGAACGAATTAATCAGATTTAAGATAATAGGTCTTGAATTTTGGCTCGAAATTCATTCATCTGTTTAGCTAACTAACCTTTTGACATATTAGTTTGTGATGAAAACTAGAAATCTAATAATTCCTAACCCTTACTATCAACTATAAATCATCATTCTCATTCCTCACCCTGGTTGCTAGTCATCATTTAATCCTAGTTAGTAGGTGGACATTCTGAAGATCACTTTATCATTATTCAAAGGTTGTCCATAAGTTATAATCTCACCACTAGTTTTACTCCACTAAGGTTCAATAGGAAACTTAATGTTAGTGTAGATAAACACTTTATTAACATCAGGATGATTAATTAACTAATTTACTAATCTGAAGGTATACAATACCATCGTTAATACTCATGATTTATTTAATCTAGACGATATTCACAACTAAATTTCAATAGTTGAAATCATGAGTCCATTGAAGCTAGACCACCATGGAAAACCTGAAAGCACTGAGAAGAGCTGAGGAGTCCCATACTAGGTTGAAACAGCCGTCCAGTGCTTTCACGTTTTCCATGGTAGTCTAGCTTCAACTGACTCATGATTTCAACTGTTAAAACTACTAAAATCTCCATAAAACTCCTTCTTGTAGCAGTTCTTATTACACATGCTTAGGTAGCCCAATTTAGTTCAACCATTAAATGTGTCATTGTAATCTGATCAAGTACTTTAAGATCTTGCTTAGTACTTTATTATCTGTGACCTTATATCATGTGAGTTTTATGTATGTTTATCTTATGTGTGGGTATGTTTGTATATGTCATGTATATTCTAATTGGTTATTGAAAATTGGCCGATAATTCACTTTATACAAAGAATGACTCAGTTATTACTTGTCAAGTAGTTTAAATAACCTTTCTCTACGTTGTATCTCTAATATTCTGTCAATATAAATAAATGAATGGAATATATCCATGCCAAATATACTCATATTTCAACTTGGAATAAACTATTGTTATAAACATGTTAAATCTACAACTTCAATATTGTCCAGTTATTATCAAGTCAACAGATAAGGTGTAGTTGTTATCAAACTGATACAGGTGAGACTACAATTTATGAACGAACCAATCAGGTATAAGATAACTGATCTCGGATTTGGGCACGAAATTCAGTTAATCATTTAGATAAACAGAGTTTTGTCATTACAGCTGATAACAGTTCGTGATGAAAAACCCTAAATCTAATTCCTAACCCCTTACTATCAACTGTAAATTATAATTCGAATTCCTCACACAAGTTTATAACCCTCATTTCATCCTAGTTATTAGGTGGATACTCTAAAGGTCAGTTTAGCGATCTTCAGAATGTCGACCTACTAACTAGGACTAAACAGTGATGATAAACCAGTGTTTTCATCACGAACTAACATTAGTTAAAATGTCAAAAGGCTAGTTACTTAAGCAGATGAATGAGGTTCGCATCAAAATCCAAGACCTGTTATCCTAAATCTGATGAATTCGTCTATAAATTATAGTCCCGTCAGGATAGTGTATACATATGAGTTATTTTTGATATGCACTGATAATAACCATTTATTCATTCTACCAATCAATTAAACATTGTTCCACATCAATGAATTAATGTATCACCAGTTAGGATTGGCTTATGTCAACTAATTGCATATATAAGGCCGATGATTATCACATAGTTTAATTGTATGTATATGTGTATAGTAACAAACAAATTATTTATTCTGTCTATTTAATACCTAATCTGTTCATTCTTATTTGTTACTAGGTTGGGGTGGTTCAGCATTTACTTCAGGGAATTATTTCTTTTGGGTACCTATATTAGGTCCATATATTGGTGCAGTGATTGGGGCAATTCTTTATGAATTAACAATTGGTATACACCTTGATCGTAAATCATTATCATCTTCACCACCGCAAACAACTACACCATCTGGAGAGCAAAGATTTGATCTTGATTCACCTGGAAAGTCTGGTACTCATTTACTCACTCGGGGATTATAATATATAATATAGTTTCTACAAAAAACGAATCGACATCATGCTACATTGTAATTGACCTATTTCTCCTTGATTATATTTGATATCAATCTAATTCTGATTGAAATTGATGTTCTTATTATATTAATGTATGTGTACCATTTGGTTGTTTACAGTTGTTCTTTTTTTGTGTGTGTCTTGAGATAGTCACTCTACTCCATCAACCCTTGTTTGAAGTGCTATTTACCATTCAATCCTTATTTTTATGACAGAAACATATTTCCCTATGAATCCTTTTCAGACGTAATGTATACAGTTGTTTACTTGTGAAAGCCGAATGAAAAGGCTATCACTAACTTCACTTCGTTCTATTTCATCTTTAATTTAACTTCAGAAAAAAAAACCCTACCTTACCCTGACTGAACCTTTTTTTGTTCGATACCCATTTAACGAATATGGTAGTCTTGTTTTATTATTCCTTTTTTTTTGTTTTGTAGAACACTATTTTAAACATTATCTCATCCCTTCTTGATATATTCGAAGTAAGTGTATGTGCACACATTTCTTCATTAAAAAAAAAACAAAACAAAACATCACAGTTAGTTTACTTGTTTTAGTGAGAATAAATACTACACTCTAATGAATTAATGTTTACACATACAATTTCTATGTTCAACAAGATTAATGATAAAAAGAAAAGAATCTTCCCATGGTTACTAATTATTATTATTAACATCATTTGATATACATATATGTATTTGTCTTTTCCAATCATAATGACAAATTGCATGGGAACACTTTAGATGGTTACAAGAATAATACTACTAATTAAATAAGTGTATTATTTATTTATTTATTATTTTTCGCTTTACCCATCCCCCCCTCCTCTTTTGTTTTTAGTTTAACAGTGAAACAAGTTCATATTAGTGTTTACCTACAGTATTCTTTAAAAAAAATAGATATATGTGTTCTTTTTGCTTTGGATACCTTGTTCATGCCTGTCCAATAAATAATTGATTTTTTTTAACTGACAAAAAGGTAACACTTGTGTTATTGATAGATATTTGTTTTTCGGATTGGGGAGGAAGGGAGGGAGGGGGGATGTTTTTGTGGTAAAAGAGTGAAATCACAAAAAAAAAGACAACTAGGTAATAATGATGTTAATTCTAGAATAGTTCTGTACATAAAGAAAAGTATTAGTTTAGGCGTTTGAAAAGACTAAATTCACTTGGTATTGTTTTACTTGTATCTTCCCATTGATGTTTAGGACCGCAAATGATCAGTTTCTTATTGACATATGTGCATTCTATTGCGTATTACCTCAATATTGCCTTAATTCACAAGCATTATAAGCAAAAATGGATAGTGGCTAGTAGTAGAATCTAGCTGGATGCGCGTTTCGTCCTATTTCGGACTGGTCAGTTGGATGTATCTGCATCTCAGAGTTGATGTTCACTCTGGTCGTCAAACCCAGTACCGTTCGCTTCAAAGTGGATAACGCGATTGCATTTAAAGCGAACGGTACTGAGTTCGAGTCCCAGAGTGAACATCAGCAAGTCTGAGATGCAGGTACATCCAGCTGACGAGTCCCAAATAAGAAGAAATGTGCGTCCTGGATTCTACTGTTAACCACTATCCATCTTTGCTTATAATATTTGTAAAGACTGTTGAAATTTTACCATTTTTATTACAGATTAACTTTAAGTAAACAATTAGGATAATCAGGGAAATGTTTGAGAAACAGATACTTTGTCTTAGTATGGAGTCTCCTTATCGATAATGTACATCTATGACCTTAAAAGGGATTAAGTGCAGAACATGTATTCACCTCGGGCCCTATGGGTTATAGGTTCGATCATAGTGTGATCTTGGATTTACACTAATGCTGAGGAGTCGTATACTTAGAGGAAAGATTTAACTCTCTAGTGTTCTCTTGTTTTCTACGGTTGTCTAACGAAGGTCATTTTGTGATCTAAACTATATAAAGAATAATGATTTAAATTTTTATTTAAGTAGTATAATAGTCAGCGATATGAAAACTGGAGTACTTATTACTTTGTAACGTAGATTATGTTGTGATACAAAGTAGATGAAGTTAAAAGAAACGACATTGTGAATATGTTTGTATTACTTGAGATTTTAAGTATCTGAAAGAGTATTAAACTCAGGAGTTAGGAACTGTTAATGCCAATCATAAGCAACTTAGAACTCAATATATATGTACATTGGTTCAGATTGTAACACCATATCAAAATAGTAAGTTGGACATATCAAGACAAATATCATACTAGTAGAAGTAATATCAGTACTAGTGGTAGTAGAGAAAAATTAGGCATAAGCAAAATAATTCGTGAAGAACAAGTCGATAAGTGGAGGAGAAAAGTGTAAAATAATTTTAAAGCTCATCAATTAAGGGAAAACAATGAGTGAATGGATTTGCGCCACTATGATCGATTCTGAAACTTGTCACCAAATATCTCTCATAACCAAAGAGACCGAGACCAGGTGGTCTGCACTTACCAATACGACTACATTCGACAGATAGTCACATTTTATTTTGTCCACCAATACTTTTCTATCAACCTACTCATACTTTAACTTACATTTTTAATCTAAATATGTAATGGTTAGCCATATGTAACACATAGTCCAACCATTGCCAGTTATTAAAGATCTACAATTCCATTAACGACTAACATCTTTGAGTAATACCTGTATCTCACCTCATCATTGCCTACTCGATGATCCTGACATAGGTAAGCAGTGCCTATTTAGTCACATAGCTGATTCAGGAGTGTTTATGAAAAGTTTACGACATTTCACTGTACAAGTTACAAAAGCGTCTAATCCGAGACATCGTGATGGCTGACAATTTACATTGAAATGAATACACATTATTCACATATCGATTCCTGAACTGTTAACATCTAATTGGTGATCAATCAATATTTATTGTCAATATCGATCAAGAAATAAGAAATGGAAACTCACTGAAATACTTTGTACTGAGACTTCTATATTGTACCAAAAGTATAATATTGAATAAATCTAATAATAATCTCGCGAGGGGGGGGGTGGAATCGTGGATACGCATTGCTGAGCAGTCTCATACTAAGACGAAACGACCGTCCAGTGCTTTCAGGTTTTCCATGATGGTTTAGCTTCAATTGACTCATGATTTCAACTATTGAAATTTCTAAAATCTCCACAAAACCCCTTTTGATAATAATAATAATAATAATACTAATGTATAACCTTAACTGATAATGGAGCACAGTTTGACACAATAATAATAATAATAATAATAATAATAATAATATTTGTATTTCTATGATTGATAAGTAAATAGATAAACGAGAAGTATTCGAATTTTCTGTTTGACATATCTCGTTCCAGTTCTATTTTTCATGTTGGGAAAAAGTAGTTTCATATCAGAAGGGGTTTCTTTGTGGATATTATTAGTAATTTCAATAGTTGAGATCATATGTAAATTGAATTTAGACCACCATAGAAAACTTGGACGTACTGAATGGTAGTAGTTTGTAGGAAATTGTTGATAGGAAATGAATGTCACATTGAAAACTAGAATTGAGATATTAGTCCTTCCAATTTTAATAAGATATAAATATATAGTTTAAAAAAAAAACGATGACCACCTAGATACTTGAGTGATATCATTGATTTTAGGCATATTTATATTGATAGTCTGTAAACAGGTTTCCGTTAGTGCAATCCTATTTTATCTTTGAAATGTGTGTCATAAAAAATTGGAGTAAAGGGTCGATAAATGTTTAGAACATTCTGGAATATACTCAGAAACGTACAAAAGTGAACTACTCGACATCTGTGTACACAAAAACATAGATCAGCCGTGAAAATGTATGATATACTTACTTACTTACGCCTGTTACTCCTAGTAGAGCATAGGCCGTCGACCAGCATTGTCCAACCCACTCTGTCCTGGGTCTAAATGGTTGCTCTGGTTGTCGAATGGTCATCTGTTTCGTTATTTCCGAAGGAACTTGGTTTTCACAATGAAGCGTCATAACTCCTCTAAATAAAGACCTTTTAACTGCCAGGATAGAGTTTAAGCGGTTTGAATTTTCGTTTCTGGTTAGCGCTATTTTAGCGAGTTAATTGTCTACGGGTTTGGGTCGCTAACCCTACGCACAACTCTCCCGCTTTATTCGGGCTTAAGACCTACAGTAGCCCCAGAGGGGCTCGAGGGGTAGTTGTGATGCATTATCACTAATAGCATTTCATGAGGACACTGGTTTGATTACAAAAATCATTAAAATCTTAATAATGATAAAGAATTTTTGAAAGAGTCACATTTACATCATTCCACAGTCAACAGATATATCAATATAGATTCGATTTATCAATTCATACGGTAAAGATTAATCAACAATATGATCAGAAATCAACTGGAAAAACAACACATCCCAGAAGGAATAAAAGTACTCATGAAAATAACCATTTAGAAATAAGTTTATCCAAATGAACTGATTCAATACTTTCAGTAAACCCTTAATATGATATGATCCAGAATGAAAACAAACGCCTCATGATTAAATCACTCAATATTACCAACAAAATATCTATCTGTGCTAAAACGTGTAACAATCGTTCCAAAACATACATGTCAACATGTATGATGCATAACAGTTTCATAACATAATAAAGTTATCTGTGAATCAATAACTTCTCTACTTTAATCTTATTGTTACTTTATATACTGAAAAACAGGGGGAATTCTCGTTTTTGTTTCTTTCCATCTAGAGTTGATTCTGACAATATTGTTCAGACAAACAATGAAAGTTTCATAATTAAACCATTCAGTTCAGAGAATGAAAATCTATTAAAAGACATTGATATACAATCTACTGACTACTAACTAGTAGTATATAAATCTATAAGGACGAGTCTAAATAAAAGTTACAATTTACTTTTCTCACTAAAAGAGAAATAGTTACATTCCACTTGGTTACGGATTTTCATTAGAACTGTGTGAAATACTTACTTACTTACTTACTTACGCCTGTTACTCCTTGTGAAGGAGCATAGGCCGCTCACCAGCATTCTCCATCCAACTCTGTCATGGGCAATACTTTCCAGTTCTTTCCAGTTGTTATTCACCCTTTTCATATCTACTTGTATTTCCCGATGTATTGTGTTGTTTGGCCTTTCTCTTTTCTGCTTCCCTTCAGGATTCCAAGTTATTGCTTGCCTCGTGATGCAGTTTGGTGATTTGAGTAATGTATGTCCTACGTAAATCATCAAACTATGAGAAATATCTCTCTTAAAACTATTCAATTACAAGCATAGTATCATAAATTAATTGAAATTAAAAGTGTTAATTATTGGGATTCTTGCTCAGTAATTAAAAAGATTAGACGATCATTACAAGTAATCAAAGATCTAGATTCATTCCCTAATGGAATGTGATGAATACACATTGTTGTGTATATTCTCATATTAAGAAGTATCCATTATCTAATGATTATTAGTTTTAAACAATTATCTAGTTTTAGATCAATCTCTATGATGTATATCATCTATCTAATAACAATACTCTTTACAAACAAAACATGCATAATCTAGTCTATTCTAGTCAATTTATTATTTAATAGAATTCATTAGAAATTAATGCAATTTCTATGTGATTGAGTACAATATAATTTATATAGGCTAGAGTTGTAAAGAGTTAGTGGTTGGTTATTATGTTTGTTTTTGTTTTGTTTTGTTTTCTCTTTTTTTTTTAGTTTTTTTTTCAGCCTCTTCAATTCATTTGTAGTAACTAGATACACTATCAGAGAAATACCTTTGTTTTGTCTGTTTTATTTTTTTTTGTATTTTCACGTAATATAGTTTCTAAAATTAAATAAAATCATACTATTCATGGATAATCATTAGATACTATCAAATAGATTCAGACTAAACATATCAAATATGTATACATACATATAGTGTGAACGCTCACCTATATTACATAGTCACATAGAGAAATATTCGATTGCAACATCAAGTGTTTCTAAGGTGATATGATATATAAGCTGTTCTGGTGAATACTTTACTTTACTTTACTTTACTTACTTACTTACTTGCTTACTTACTGTATGGTATGAAGTTGCTGACTCCGTGGCTAACCCTCCTCCTTCACCTGGACTTCGGAATAGCAGTTACCCTAGGAGAGCTACAGTGGGACTTTAATGAATACCTACAAATATGATATATATATATATATATCAAAGAGAGATACTTTTTTCCGCTTCGTTTTCGATTATCTAACATTATACATAGTAATATAGCAATTTAAAATTACTCAATCTAATAACCGGTTAAAGTTTTTAGTGTTCAGTAAATGTTTTACGCAATATTTGTTGGTTTATTCAATAAACGATTGCTGTATATTAGAGTATATTTTTCAATCAGGCTATGAGATAAATCAAGGGCGTCAAAGCAAAGGGGCCAGATAATATTCTAGCAGAGGCACTGAAAGCAGATGTATCAGTAACTGCAAAGATACTTCACATTCTCTTCAGCAAGATTTCGGATGAACAGTGAATATTAACAGACTGAAAAGAAAGACACCTGATCAAGATGCCCGAAAAAAGCGATCTCAGTAAATGTAATAACTACAGAGGTATCGCTCTTCTCTCAATACCAGAAAACGTCTTGAACACGGTATTGTTAAACAGAATGAAGGACTCCGTAGACGCCCAACTTCGAGACCAAAAGGCAAGATTCTGTAAGGATAGAGCGTATACAGACCAAATCGCAACCCTACGGATCATTGTGGAACAATCAATTGAATTGAATTCATCACTCTACATCAACTTCATTGACTACGAGAAACCATTTGACAGCGTGGACAGGACAACACTATGGAAGCTTCTTCGACACTACCTGAGAAGATAGTCAATATCATACGGAATTCCTATAATGGACTGAACTGCAAAATCGTGAGCGGAGGACAGCTGACAGACTCGTTCGAGGAAAAGACAGGTATCAGGCAAGGTTACTTACTCTCACCTTTCCTCTTTCACCTGGTGATCGACTGGAACATGAAAACGTCAACATCTGAGGGGAGGCATGGGATACAATAGACACTTAGGATGCAGCTGGACGACCTAGACTTTGCAGACGATCTGGCTCTTCTATCGCAAACACAACAAATGCAGGAGAAGACAACCAGTGTAGCAGCAGCCACAGCAACAGTAGGTCTCAACACACACAAATGGAAAAGCAAGATTCTCCGATACAACACAACAAGGACCAGTCAAATCACACTTGATGGAGAAGATTTGAAAGATGCAATTCTTTTACTTATCCGAGCAGCATCATTCATAAACAAGGTGGATCTGATGCAGATGTGAAGGTACGGATTGGCAAAGTAAGAGAAGCATATTTACAACTGAAAAACATCTGGAACTCAAAACAACTTTCTGTTAACGGACACCAAAGTTAGAATTTTCAATACAAATGTCAATACAGTTACATTGTATGTGGCGGAATCTCGGAGAATTACGAACACCATCATCCAGAAGATACACTTTTTTATTAACGGTTGTCTACGTAAAATACTTCGGATCCATTGGCCAGACACCATCAGTAACAATCTACTGTGGGAGAGAAGAAACCGGATTCCAGTGGAGGAAGAAATCAGAAAGAATTGTTGGAAGTGTAAAGGACACATATTGAGGAAAGTACTCAATTGTTTTAAATCGATCATTGAAATAATATCCATCACTGAAAAATTGTTTCACCTTGTAACTTCATATTCATACAAGCAGTTGGACTTCATAAAACAACATCAAACTGAATTAGTTAGTTAAGTTTAACTATTCAAATGATCAATGTCATTGATAAGAGATCAATGTGAAATTAGACGCTTCAATGTGTTCAATCCTTGTCTGAAAATTGATCACCAGTACATATAGATATATATACATAACTTAAATAATTTTCATTTATGTTGTGATTGATTATACACATAGATACAAACACAATACAGTTTGTTTTCCATTTACATTATCAAACTAATAAAATGTACCGTATTACCCGAAATACACATCACATATGATGTAATCATGAAAACGTAGATGTAATATTCAGTCGTTAGTAGGTTTATATCTAGCTGGATGATACTTTGTATATTAGAAGTGTGTGGAGAGTAGAAGATACAGGTGTATATTAACACTTGTCTACACAAAATACATCGGATCCATTGGTCAAATACTATCATTAACAATCTACTGTGGGAGAGAACAAACCAGGAAATCAGGAAGAAGCGTCGGAAGTGGATAGTCAACACATGGAGGAAAGCTCCCAACTATGTTATAAGACAAACCGTCGCATGGAATCCTGAATGCCAAAGGAGAATAAGAAGACCAAAGAACACATTACGTTGAGAAATGAAGATAAACATTAGAAGAATGAATAACAATTGAATAGAACTAGAAAGCAAGGCGCAAAACATAATGGGTTGGAGAACACTGGTCGTCAGTATCATATACTCCTCCACACAAAATGGTAACAGGATTAAGTAAATAAGTATTTTTTTCTTCTTCAGAGTTTAAAGTTATCGAGAACTATCTTCTATGAATGTATATGTCAATGTAACATAGTCTAACATCCTAGATGATAATACATATACAATGAAGTTATTTAGTTGATAATGACCCTCTAATATATACAACATATTTACTAATTGAAGACAAAAAAAATGACTGTAAGCATTGAATATAGCACACTTAATGGACATTGATTATATATACATATATACATATATATTAGTTATAGTTAATCATAGTTCTAATAGTTGTATTAGATCCGAATGAATTTAGTCACCGATAGTAAAACCAAAAAAAAACAAAAAAACAAAAAAAAACAAAAAAAAAAAAGAAAGAAACAAAACAGAACAAACTATACCACATAAAATTGGTTATTATAATCAATGATCATTGAAAAATTTTAACCAATCAAATATGCTAGATTATTCCCAATCAATTGATTAGATTTATGATACCCATTTAATGAAGTGATTTCTGTTGAATATCAATAAACCCTTATAAAAACTATGGAAAAAAAGAAAGTATAGTTTAACTTCATTTTTATTATCTAATTAATATGAGAAGTAATTAGATAATAAAACGTTACAAATAAAGATTGTGGTAAGATTATAATTGATAGAAGACGTTCGAGTGACGCTAAACTGACCTTGAGAATGTTCACCTAGTATCTAGAATCAAATGAGGGTTATAAACCTATGTAAACAATTCGAATTATGATTTACCATGAATAGTTAGAGGTTAAGAATTAGATTTTAGGGTTTTTCATCAAGAACAGTTGAGATCATGAGTCAATTAAAGCTAGACCATCATAGAAAACCTGGAGGTACTGGACAGCGGTCTCGTCCTATTGTGGGACTCTTCAGCTGTGTGCATCCACAACCCCACCTCTTGGGATTCGAACCCACGACCTATCAGTTTCACGCCAGACGTTTAACTAACTAGACCACTGAGTCGACTCATGATCTAAACTGTTAAAATTACTACAATCTCAGCAAAACCCCTTCTGATAATAATCTGCTATAATACCAAAACTCTATTTAGTCAAATGGTTGAGTGAATTTCGCACCAAAATCCGAGACTTATTATCTTATACTTGATTGGTTCGTCCATAAAATGTAGTGTTCCTCAGTTATCTGATCATTTACAGATTATTTAACAACTAAATCATGGAAAGTAAATACAAAAGTACATCTAACACGACCGAATTAATAGTAGTATTATAGTTCAGCTGTTTTCAGATACTTTATTCAAAGAAAACACAAAAGAAAAATTGTCATTCCAATGATTACACTAAGTATAATATCCACAAAAATCCCTTCTGATATTATTCAACATATGCTCACTTGTGACCGTCTCCAAGATGTATTTCCTGGAGTTCTAGTGAGAAGCAAAGACCAGTGGAGTTCAAACTGATCTCTTGTGTGATAGTAACTCACTGAACACAATGATGGATGTGTCACACAATTTCATGTATTAGATGAACTTAGACATTAACACCATTGGATGCCGGTCAACTCAGTGGTCTAGAGGTTAAGTGATCGCTTTCGAAACTGATAGGTCCTGAATTGGAATCTCGCGAGACGGGAGCGTAGATCCGCACTGCTGAGGAGTCCCATACTAGAACGAAACGGTCGTCTGGTGCTTCCAGGTTTTCCGTGGTCGTGTAGCTTCATCATCTTAACCATTGAAATATAGATATGTAGTGAATGAAGACTTCATAGGGATAACCAATTAAATGTTTGATACGTAATCACACATCAGTTTAGTAAAATGTGAAAATCATACATTAAATTCATTATTTAGACATTTGTGAATCATCTCTTATAAGCTTCATTATTCCTTTATTCTTCTTGTCAGTTCGATCTTTTGAACTTTCTGCTCGTAGACATTTTATTTCCGACAAGTGTTACATACTACTTATACATGTCAATATAAGTAGTATACCCTATAATATATCTATAGAAACTAATCATTTGTTGTTTATCACATAAAAGCAATGAGAAAATATCAATCATTTAAAATCATAATAATAATTTGGAAAGATAATAAACGATATAACATAATTGACGTGAGATATGATCTCTAGGAGGAGTTCTATCTTCTGGAGATAAACAAAAAGGAAACGATTTCATTTATTTTATATTCAACAAATAAGTAAAACTAAAGGGAAATACTATTCAACGAAAAGTATAGAATAGAGTTGCTTAGGTGGGCAGTATGATTTAGATCTTAAAGACTAACTGTTTATTAAATTAATTAACTTTAAATGAATATCATATCAGACTTATCTATCTACCTACCTTTATAGGAGTACATGTATATTACGGGATAAAACTGAGCGCGTGGATACTATAACTTATTATAACCTTACAAGTATACAAAAATATAAGTATACAGTTGTAGAGATTGTTGAGTTTTGATTGAGATCATGAATCGATCAATGTTAGATTACCATTGAGAAACTGAAAGCACACGACGGCCGTTTCGTCCTCGTATGGGACTCTTCAACAACGAGGATCCACGATTCCGTGAGTGGGATTTGAACCCAGGACCTTTGGTCTAGCGCACGGACTCTTAACCTCTAAGTCACTGAGCCGGTTTGCTTCAGGCCTAAAGGTTTAAAGATAAGATTTGGCGATAGTGCCTATTTACCGATTACATACTATCTACTGAGATAAAGTCAAACAATCGCTATATTTAACAATATCGTCTTTAAGTTATGGTGGTAAAACATTAACTTTACGTAATCATTTTAAATGATTTAAGCAATATACAAAGGTATTTCAACTGCTCGTTATATGTAATGTTTTAATCTCATTCTAAAGTTTGAAAGTGGCATTCGAGATTTTAATTGGCTCGTCCCTACACTACACTTTACCATTATATCTCACTAGAATACATAAATAGAAACCAGAAAATACTAGATAGTTGGTTCATCCAGGTATGAAATTTCTTGATGGGACTACAAAGGCGTATATAGCCTCTGCCAGGGAAGTCCTACTCACTGCCTTCTCGCATCATGGGTGTTGTTTACGAAAATGAGAGGACGAAAAGCGAATGTCCGGCGCTATAACCGGATCCCAAACCAATGGTGCACATGGGTTGGCTCCAGTATCCTGAAGGAACAAATGGCGTATGAACCAATCGTTGGTCACCGGCTACCATGGGACTGCATCTCCTTACGAGGCTCCACTGCCTTGTGGATCAGACGTTCAAGTCGAAGGCTCTGGGTGTGGCCCCCTAAGAAAACCACCTGCTTCGGTTTGGGCACCCGAGCAGTATCACAGCCCTCACATAAACCAATTGAGATTCGTGTGGCGCATATGTATTTGGTGCCTCCTTGTACCAATATCTATGTGGTAAAATAAATAAATAAATAAATCAGGAATCGAACTTAGAATCTTCAGGTCTCTAAAATTTAGAATTAACGCTAGTATTAGCAAAGCAACGGCCTCATTCGTACAATTGAAGAATATATGAAACTCAAAACAGTTGTCTATCAACCAATATCAAAGTCAGAATCTTCAATATGAATGTCAAGACAGTTAGTTCTATTATACGGAGCTAAAACTTCGAGAACTGATACAACCATCATCAAACAAGCACAAGTATTTATAAACAATTGTCTACGTAAGATACTCACCATTATCAACAACCTATTATGGGAGAGAACAAACCAGCTGAAAAGGAACTTAGGAAAAAAAACATTAAACGTGGATAAGACATACATCTCAGAAATCATCAAACTTCATCATGAGGTAAGAGCTAACTTATAATCCTGAATGGAAACGGAAAATTAGAATAACAAAAAACACTATGTTGGGAATTAGAAGCAGACATGAAAAGGATCAATAGCAAATGGAAACAAGTGGAAAGGGTGTCTAAGATAGAGTAGGAAGTAGAATGTAGTTGTGTGGCCTATGCTTCTCAACGAGGGGTAACAGCCGTAAGTAAGTAAGTAAGTAAGTAAGTAAGTAAGTAAGTAAGTAAGTAAGTAAGTAAGTAAGTAAGTAAGTAAGTAAGTAAGTAAGTAAGTCTGTCTGTCCGTCTGTCTGTATGTATGTATGTATGTAAGTGAGTGAGTAAGCAAGTATGTAGACAAGTAGATAATTAATTAATTAATTCAGTAAGTGAGTAAGTGGGTAAGTAAGAAAGTAAGTGAGTGAGTGAATAAGTGAGTAGGCACGTAAGTAAGTAAGTGAGTAGGTGTGTAAGGGAATTAGTAAGTAAGTAAGTAAGGAAGGAAGGACAGAAGGAAGAAAGTTACTAGGGAGATTTATCCCAAATGATTTCGAACAAAATCTCACGAAGAATATAAGTAATCTGATCATAATATTGATTTCATTAAATCGGTCACATAATTATTCAGTTCGTTTCATGAGTTAAAAATAGAAAATAATTTAATTAAACGAATAATAAACAGTCTTAATTAAAATCATGTGACCAACTTTAATTAATTAAGTAAATAATCTTGTTACTAAGTAAATAATTATTATATATTGACTTAATTGTTATTAATGAATAAGAATGAAGTGTGTGTGTGGGGGGGGTTCACTTCCTTAATCTTTTATTATCTCTTAGATGTATATTCTTAAACTGTAGACTGAATATAAGCGTTTTATACTTGATAATAGTCCTGATATGATAATGAAGGAAAATTGTCTGATTGTATATCACAATCTATGTCTCTAAGTGTCTTTTTTATCAGTTATCTCCAACCCTCATGTAACATTATAATTGATAATGATATGAAGTGCTTTATGATTTTGTTTTATTCTTCAGATGGCATGAATTCATGAATTAACTGAAGCAAGATTATCATGGGAAGCAATGGTAGGTGATTTCATTTTAGTATGGGATTCTTAAGCAGTGCGTATTCATGATCCCGTCTAGTGAGATTTCAACCAAGTCTCGCGCGCGAACATTTCACTTTTAGACCACTGAGTTGTACGGCATCCAATGGTGTTCATGTCTAACTTTAACTAATACATGAAATTGTGTGACACATCCATCATTGTGTTCAGTGAGTTACTATCACACAACAGACCGGTTAGAACTCCGCTGGTCATTGTTTCTCACTAGAACTCCAAGAAATACTTCTTGAAGCCAGTCACAAGTGAGCATATGTTGATTAATATCAGAAGGGATTTTGTGGATATTATAGCAATTTCAATAGTTAACATCATGAGTCGATTGAAGCTAGACCATCATGGAAAACCTAAAAGCACTAGATGGTCGTTTCGTCCTATTGTGAGACACCTCAGCAGTGAGTATCCAGGATCCCGCCTCGTGAGATTCGAACCCACGACCTATCAGTCTCTCACGGGAAAACTTAACTTTTAGACTTGAGTTGTGCGGCATTGAACAGTATTAATGTCTAACTTCAACCAATTCATGAAATTAAGCCACCGTTCACATTTCATTTATCAATGAAATGTATTTCTTTGGTGAATAGTTCATTCTATTGATTTTCACTCTCATTAACGATTTCATTGAAACACAAATTAGACTACAATGATTCATAGTGAACCTGTATAATAATCATATAAGTACTAGTAACTAATTTTAGAAAGTAGAAATGGAGTTTACCTGTATTGGATCTGAGATAATTATCCACCCAATAGAATTAACTGAAATTACAAATATAAAGCATCAGATATTAACTCAACGATCTAAAGGTTAAGCACTTACTCTAAGATGCACTATCACTGTGATATTCTAATTCTTGGAAAAAATAGCTGCCTCAGAAATATTTCCCAATTTTTAATTGTCATTCAAATATGATTAATCTGTGATATAAACAACAAGATAAGTAATACTTAACAGCATCTTACTGGTATAATGAACAGATAATTGTATGAATGTTCAATATGAGTTTTGTAATTGATCAGCTGACTTGATATAATGAATGCAACTGAATGATACCTAATCACAAATTCATATCATTGACCTAATCAGCTCTCAATGAACTATAATGTATCATTTCATACTAACAATATAATACATCTATATGTAAAATATTTCGTATCTATCTCAAAATTTATTCCAAATTTATGGTCGATATATATATAAAGTTTTATGTGTAGCCAGAAGGTACTTTGTATACTAGGGGAACATGCAGAGTAATATGAGTGAGGAGAACTGAAAAACAGTAAAAAGGTGAACCACCAAGCGCGCACACAATACACATACATTTAATCAGGAGAGTAATAGAGAATGATTGATAATAAAATAAGCCAGTGATTAAGACAATCTAGAAATTGGAACTACAAGTAGATAGTTCAGTCAGTCAGCTACAACGTAGGACCAAGCACATATATTCATCGGTCCAATTTGCCGCACCTCATTAGAACAACAAAATGAACACCAAATTCATGGTAATTATTCTAATGATAATAATATATAAAAGAAAGATTACATATAAGGATATAATACAAAAAGAAAGAATTAATTCGTAGAAAGATTGGTATAAAGCAATTTTAATTTCACGCCATTGTAATGGATTCTGAGTCATGTCAGTAAGAATCTCCAACCATTCGTAACAATAGTCGTGTGGACTCCAACCAAGTAGCATGCATCTACTAACATGGCTTAGGCTAGAAGTTGGTGATTTCAAGGACTGATGCCACATTTTGGTTTGGCAGCCCCTAACTTTCTTCCAACCATCTCCAACAGTAGTAGTCAATCTGCTGCAATACAGTTTACTTATATCTTCATTTCCTTATTATTGAATTCTTGTTATTTAGTTAAAATCATGGACTGATCTAAGTTTTACACACATTGAAGAACTGGAAATTTTAAAGAGCTCTTTTGTCCTAGTACGGAATTCGTCAACAGTGAGCATTCACGATTCTGCACGTGAGAATGGAGACATGGACCTTTCGTAGATTCGTTGAAGTTAGACACTAAATCTGGCTTAGTAGTCTAAAGGTTAAGCGCTCACGCAGAAGACCAGACGTTCTGGGTTCTAATTTGACGAGCAGAATCGTGGATACACACTGCTGAAGAGTCTCATACGAGGACGAAACGGCCATTAGTGCCTCCAGGTTTTTCTTAGTGGTCTACCTTTAATTGACTCATCAACCCAGCTATTAAGTTACTACAATCTTCACAAAATCCACCTTTTGATAATTATTTGTTAAAATTACATTAATGAAGTGAATTTAAAGGTTTGAAAAATTGAAACGTGATTGACCTTATAAACTTAAAGTAAGAAAAAATAGAAAAAAATCGCCCAATAACACATCTCTATAGAAAATTATATATTTGGAAGAATGGGAGTTGGATGTAACTAGGCTTAATTCAATTGACTTATCAATTGGATAGAATGAATTCTTATGTTTCTTAAGAAAAAATAGATGTCATATTATTCCATTTATAATGTAGGTGTTTTCTTCACGTTTATCTTAAATTAGGAAAAGTTTTCTCTGGATCATGAAATCGAACTCTGTTCAACAGGCTAATGTAGAGCCCTCAAATGCCCTGGTACGGCTGAGGGTGGGGATAGTCAGCTCTCCCTCTCCAAATGCGTATATAGCCACTGTGAAGGAAGTCCTACTTACTACCTTTTCGTGACGTGGATGTTGTTTATGAAATTAAGAGGATGAAAAGCGAATGTCAGGCAGAGGTTTTAACTGGGTTGGTTGACACGGAGGGTCCACCTTGGGGAGTTGGAAAACCCTGATTCCAAAACAAGGGTGCACATAGGCTTCAGGATCCTGAAAGAACAAATAGCACATGAACCTATTGTTGGTCACCGGCTACCATGGGACTGCATGTCATGACAGTTGTTCCACTGCCTTATGGGTCGAAGGCTCGGGGAGTGGCCTCTTAAGAAAACCACCAGATTCGGTCTGGGTACGCGGGCAGTATCACAGCCCATGCAGAAATCAAGTGAGTTGTATGGTGTATATGTATTCGGTGCCCCTTTGTACTAATATTTATGTGTTCAAATAAATAAATACAAATGTAGAGCCTGTAAATATCAATTAATTGTCGAATGATTGAATCAGGGTAGAACAAATCAGTTGAATATTTATTTGGGGGGATTATTACAGTTTTGCACCAGATTGGATTAATTCTAAATTAAAAGAGGTACAGTAGACTTGAGTCATATGATTATAATTCCTGGAAGTATTGACTTGACTACGCATTATTGAGAAGAACCTGAAATGATATAGTTTGACAGCCGTTTTAACTTCGTTCGAATTAATTCGTTATAATATTTGTATCTACATTCATACATACATGACATTTTCAGCTTGGTACTTATAAGTGATGATCAGTTTAGTACTCAAATATGTGAATTAAGTTTTCATACGGATTATTTGGTGATTTGTGGTGACTTGTGGCCTGTGTGTCCTGTTAATGTATAATGTAACGATACCGCCAATTAGAGAGCACTGAATTATCGATCGGATCAATGACGCATAAAACCCGTACGAGCAGCCTACAGTACTTATCGGTCGTGCTTCTCGCCTAGCCCAGCCCGTTAAGTCCAGAATACCAATTTCAGCCTCTGTAATATGAATCATTACATTTCAAACATACTGGGTTTATATACCAACTAGACAGACCATATCACACCATAAAACAGGAAACAACGTTTGTACAAGATTTAGCCAAAAGTGGTTATGAATGTGCGAGGTAGTAATTGATAGACAGGGCATAATTCAAGAATGGTAAATCGTATAATAATAGTTCATTGGTCAAAATAAAGCTTATAATAAGAGGAGTATGAATATGAATAGTTTAGTTACATAACAACTATACGATAAAAATATACTCAGTATTGCTCCATAAATGGATCCCAAAAGTTACCATTCATTATTCTTAACGGGATATAACATGATTGAAGATTCCCAAACTTTCACATTATATTTTCAAAGCACTAAAACTTTCTAAATTCATAAAAAATTGTTTTAAATCTTAGTAAATGTCTATCTTCAGTCAACGCACTAAATTGAGCATTCATCCTTCAGTCTCGTTGGTATGTATGTATGTATATATCTCACGTTGAACATGTTCGAACTCCACTAGTCATGCTTCCAGGAACTACTTTTCAAAATAAGCCATTTATGAGCATATAAGTATTCATATACAAATTCACATCACATGTATAAATACTCTGATCAGTGATAGCGTAAATCAACTATGCACAGGAGGAACATGCCAAAGTTGATCTATTCCGCTTACACAACTGTCAAAATCATTAATGTTAGCAATGGCGACATGCCTTATCATATCCCAATAACAATGGCCCTTGAGAACACTGAAAATCAACCACCAGTATGAATGAAATCAAATAACCAGCAAACCAATTCTGTGCATGAACAATCAGCAGAACTTGACAAAGTAATACCAAACCATCCAAGATTTCAATAGCGAACCTCCAGTCTCACATGAGTCCTTCAGCTCGACATAACAATATACTGTTTTCTAGTGACATATTATTGAAGAAATTGTTTAAACTATATTTACTATACTACTGATTATATAATCTGATAATGAAAGATTAGAATTATTGATAAGACTATAATTTATGGACGAAATTGAAGAGAGATTGAAGTGACCTTGAGAACATCCACCCACTCACAAGGGCTAAATAAGGGCTATAAACTAGTAGGAAGAATAAAGATTATAATTTACAGTTGTTGGTTAGGTTTACAAATTACATTCAATGTTTTCATTATAAATTAACATCAGTTCTCATGGCAAAACTTGATTGAATCAAATGAGTAAATGAATTTTGCGCCAAAATCGAAGACTTACTATCTTTAAATCTGATTGGTTGATCCATGAAATATCAAAATTAAAAAAATTAAGTATTATTCAATGATATAAAATTACTATGATTGTATTACTATATCTAATCCATTAAGAAAATTATATGAAATAGGCATAGACATGGTAAAGATTTGTGTGGAATTTGACATATACCATGATCATAATCTGTAATATGAAACTTATAAATTATCTCATTATTACGTTATATCAGTAAATGGATCATACACCTAATTCATTAAAGTTTATCACTTAAAGTGTGATATAAATGTAGATATGAGAATTTAATGATTGAATTCATAAGTTGATTTGAATTAGATCACTAGGGAAAAGCTGAAAGTATAAGATTGTTTTAAAGTAGTTATTCAATAAAGACAATGATGAACAGTTGAATAGTCTAGAGGTGAAATGTTTGTGAGCGATACCAAGGGTCTTGAGTTTCAGTGTTGGTGGATGTGCACTGCTGAGGAGTCTTATGCTAAGACGAAATGACCATCCAATGTTTTCAGATTTTTAGTGGGAATCTAGCTTAAATTGATTCATGAATTTAATCGTTAAAATTACTACAATCTGAACAAACCGCTATTCTGACTTGTGAAAGTATTATGTTCACTATGACTAATGATGTATAGACCTGTACATATCTGAGCAACATCATTGTGAAGGCGCTGATTTCAAAAACAAGAGCAGCATATTTACAACTGAAGAATATCTGGAACTCAAAACAAATGTCTATCAACCAACACCAAAATTAGGTCAGGATTTTCAATACAAATGTCAACACAGTTCCACTGTATGGGGTGGAAACATGGACAACTATGAAAGCCATCATCCAGAAGATACAAGTGTTCATTAACAGTTGTCTACACAAAATACTTCGGATCTGTTGGTCGGACACTTTCAGCAACAACCTATTATGGGAGAGAACAAACCAGATTCCAGTGGAGGAAGAGATCAAGAAGAAGCTCTAGAAGTGGATAAGACACATATTGAGGAAATCATCTAATTGAGTCACATGGCAAGCACTCACATGGAATCGTCAATGTCAAAGGAGAAGAGAAATATCAAAGAATATATTACTCGGAGAAATGAAGACAAATATGAGAAGAATGAACAATAATTGGACACAGTGGTTTGGAGAATGCTGGTTGGTGGACTTTTCTCATCCACAAGTGGTAACGAGCCTAAGTAAGTAAGTAAGTTATAATAAGCGTAAGAAGTTGAAACTTAGAGAACCAAAATAACCATCATCAGAAAAGTACAAGTATTATAAACAACTGTCTACGTAAGATACTCAACGTCCATTGATCGGATACCATCAGCAACAGCCTACTATGAGAGAGAATAAACCAGGTTCCAGCTGTAAAGGAAATCAGTAAAAGATATTGGAAGTGGATAAGATATAAATTGTGTAAATAATCAAACTATATCACGAAATAAGCGTTAACTTAGAAAGCTAATTAGAAACAGAAAAGAGGAGCACCAAAGAATACACTTTATCAAGAATTGAAAGTAGACATCAAAAGAATGATTAGTAACTGGAAACAAATGGAAAGAATATACCCAAGATAAAGTTGGATAAAGAATGTTGATGAGCAGTCTATACTCCTCCACGAGTACTAACATACATACATAAGTAAGTAAGTAAGCAATCTTGTCTAAACATGTGTTGACTAAATGAAATTGACTTGTAGATTAACAAATTTAACATGTCAAATCATGAATATCATTTCATGTAAAACTTGTTTAAATGACAATCTCTTTTTGTTATATCAAATAGATTTGAAAAAGAAGTAATCATCATCATTATCATAATAATAACACCTTGTAATTAATGTGAATAAGCTTTAAATAATGAATAAGTATTATGAAATTTCAATCTTAGAATAGAATGATATACCCTGATATACTCTTGTTTTTCTTGCCTTTCAAAACAGAGAATTTACGACGATTGGATGAAGTTAGACATTAACACTGTTGGATGTCGGCCGGCTCAGTAGTTCTAGTAGGTTAAATGTTAGCTTACCAGACTGAAGGCTATAGGTTCGAATCTCGCGAGCGGGATTGTAGATGTGCACTGCTGAGGAGTCTTACAATAGGACGAAACGGCTGTTCATTGCTTTCAGGTTTTCAATAGTGGTCTAACATCAATCCGTTCATGATCACAATCAATAATTTGAGAGGACACTCCTGAAAAGTTTCACGAGCGCATGGACTTTCCCAATTGAATCATCAATCAATGCAATTGATTACATCAGCACGTGATTGAGGCTCGATCCGTCGATTCTTTCAAAAGAAAGTTGGATCAACTGAGAGACCATCATTGTTGGGATTAAAACAGGCCATTGAGCCTCCTGTCCTTTCCAAACTGAAACTGAATGATTATGGAATTAAATGATATAAAGTGTATTAAAATGATAAAGAACTTTCAAAAGAAAATATTGAGTTGATTAGTTATCCAATTACCTAATCATAAATCAAGTAGATCCAAGAATATATGCAAAATCAGTTCAAACTATCATATCAGTATTGGGTAATGAAATTATGAAGATCAGTACTAGATCGATAAATAAGTCAATC
Source organism: Schistosoma spindalis (assembly GCA_946903255.1). Classification (NCBI taxonomy): domain Eukaryota; kingdom Metazoa; phylum Platyhelminthes; class Trematoda; order Strigeidida; family Schistosomatidae; genus Schistosoma; species Schistosoma spindalis. The sequence continues at coordinate 14,512,360 of OX336423.1, forward strand.
ATAACGATGATACAAGAAGATCAAAGGTGAAAACTTCTACTCTATTGTGATTAAATATGAATCTTGTCATTCAACATCTCCAATCATTAATTATGATAACTGAGCAGATCCTAGCCAAGCTCAGATCAACTTTGTAAGGTTTCATGAACTAGTATCAAGTTTGGTTTTGGTCACCTCTAGCTTCCTGTAAATCTACTGTTACTCTACTTAACATTGTGATTCTAGTTAAGTGATGATTGTGGAGGTGACATTTTTTCAAGCAAATTAGTCAGTGAGATATCAACCCATTAGGGTTAATGAGATCTTCAAAATATGTGAACTGTTTGATAAGATCAGCTACTTTACTCTCTATGATCGATCTAAGTGATGATTCAGATCGGTCTTGGAGAGACAATGTTTACCTAGTGAAAGGGAAACGTAAAACAAATACGCTTGGACTGTTGTTAACAACAGTTTCAGAACTGAACTTTATCAAAGTTTCTGTCAAACAGAACTGCATCATCTAGATATGTCGAGTTGATAAGTGGATCTCTTGATAAGAGATCAATCCTTGAAAAGTTGGACGAGGAAAGAGTTATCTCTGACAAAACGACATTGACAGAATCAAATAAAAATGAAGATGGTGGAAATCCTGACGACCATAAACTTAAGTTGTCATCTCGAATGAAAGCTTATTATAAACTCTAAGTCATGTGATAGTGTTGATTATCGAGTCTTCACAAGGTTTGGAACAAATTTAAATGACAAACTCTGTCAAAAACCGTCTCAAAGCCAAGGATTTCAATAAGGTCAAGTAATACAACTATAGTTAAACATCAGTAAATGCGACTAGGATTAGCGGCGCGCATCCACAATCCCGCACACAAGATTCAAACCCAGGACTTTCGGTCTTGCACAGTTACCCATTGAAAACAATGAAAGATGGTAGCGAAATATCGTGAACTGATGATAGTCAGACATTTAAACCTTGAGATATTGGCTTAGTAGTCTATAAGTCAAACGTTCTCGTGTGAAACCGACAATCCTAGCTCCGAATTATGCTTACGGGATTGTGGATGCTCACTGTTGATGAGTTTCATACTAGGACCAAATGGCTGTTCAATGCTTCTAGGTTTTTACTGGTGGTCTAACATTGATCGATTCATGATCTTAATCAATACTCAACAATCTCCACAACCCTATATTAATAAATGAAATATCATCAGATTCAATAAAGAGAACTAAAAAATCTCTACAATAAATTCGGATAAAAGATTGTCAGTAACTAGAAATTGTTCACTAATCAATAATTAATAATAAAAGACTCTTAATAGTTTAAACTGTATAGTAGTCAACGGAAGTAAAATGACAAATACAAATAAAAAGGTTATTGATGAATAGGTATGTAAATAAAATTGTGTAATTAATTTAGTTGGATTGATAAGACAATATTTACCTTTCTTATGAAAATTATAACAGGTTATTTCATTGTAAGGTTGAATAAGGTTGAATAAACAATACGTTTAATGCAGGATACTCAACATCCATTAGCTGGATACCATCAGCAACAGCCTACTGTAGGAGAAAACAAACCAGCTTCCAGTTAAGAAAGAAATTAGGAAAAGATTATGGAAATGGATAGGATATACATTACGGAAATCATGGAACTACATCACGAGGCAAGCACTTACTTGGAATTCTGGAGGCAAGCGGAAAACAGGAAGGCAAAAGAAAATGTAACGTCAGGAAATAGAATCAGATATGAAAAGGATGAAGAACAACTGGAAGGAGTTGGAAAAGATTGTCCATGACAGGGTTGAATGGATAGTGCTGGTGAGCGGCATGTACTCTTCCACGAGGAGTAACAGGCGTAAGTAAGTAAGTTAATAAATGAAATTAGAATGAAATTGAAATGATATTAAGAGTTATTTCTAGTTAGAAAGAATACTATTGTAATGAACACATTAGTATTTAGGAAATTGGATACATACGTTTATGACTGTAATCATTTTGATTTTTATTATCAACATGATAACAGAAACTGCACCTGGAGCCCCTCTGGGACTACTGCCGATCTCAAACTCAGATAAAACAGGAGGGTTGGACATGAGGTCAGCGACCCAATCCCGTAAAAAACTAACTCGCCAAAAAAGATGCTAACCAGAAAAACGCTAATGATAACAAAACTTTCTATATGAGCATTGTAATGTTAGTTAGATTAGATCGTTGTACCATGTTAAATTAACCGAATTGTAAACTAATAACAATTAGATGAAAAAATATATAACCAAAGCAATAGAATTAGATTTATTAGTATAGAGGTTTGTAGAGATCGTTGAATCTAACTGTTTTCATCATAGATAGACCTTAATCTGACAAACATAATAAATCAGGAAACAGTAAAGGAAATCTTGATTAACAATATGCATGAACGATCCAATTAAGGATGGAGTTCAAGACTTTCAGATCTTGTGAACAGCACCTAACCTATAGCGTATTCATAGATGGTTGTGTAATAATGAGAAATGATTAAAGTCAAATTTGTAAACCATTATATACCAATTCATTGGTCTAAAGGTTTAACACTTTTCATAAGACTTATGAGGTTACGGGCTCATAATCCTCATCAGGATTATGGATGCAGACAGTCAATGAGAAGTTCAGTACTCAAACGATACAATTGTTGAATGTTCTTTTTTGTTTACAAAGATTGTCGATGGTCAGTCTGGGATGCAAACTATCGTAAGAATTATAAGTATATATAAGATAATTTTACTGATTCTTATAACTATGAATCTCCGGAGTTACATTCATTATTTGATTATATAAAACAGGTACTCACATAAAACGCAGTAAACGGTCTCTGAATGTATGGATGATGGGTAAAATTGAAATCCAGAAGGCGCGTTTCGTCCTATTTGAGACTCATCATCTGAATTCCACTGCCACTCACCATCTATCTCTGCTTATAATGTTCATGACTTAAGAGCATATCGAAGCAATCTGTACAGGGCGAACATATGCCAATATGAAACTGATCAATCGAGGTTCAAAGCATCAATGAGAAGACTCAAACAACCAATACAAAAATAAACTAATACTTTTCATAATATTAGATTTATTATGTTATGATTAAGCTTTGAAATTCTAACGAATTTCGTTCTGCAGATTGAGAAGTCACCATAACTTATTACAAAGAATATCTAACTTAGATAGGCTTATGAGTAATTATTGTATTCACGATAGTCACTAATTTCGAGTTCTAGAGAAAGACACAACTAGTAGAGTTCAAACGCTTCGGGTGTGCGACTGCTACCCAACGATGACAATGAAAGATGTTTATGCAATGTAGCAAGTTGATTGAAGCTAAACATATATACGTTTGTGGTCAGAAAAATTAGTCTACAGGTTCAGTGTGCACGTATGAGACTGTGAGTTCTTGATTTGGTCATCTGTAGTGAGGTTAGCTGTGAGCACATTTGAGGAGTGCCATACTAGAACGGAATAAATCTAATACTTCATGGTTTTTACAAGATGTCTATCTACTTCATTTTTTTCACGTTTACAACAATTACTTGTTATTCATTAAGTCATTAATAAGTGTCAAGTAAATTGTGTTCATCATTTCAAATCAATAATTCGCTAACAAACAAAATGTTTAACAAATCTATAAAGTTTGATAAGCAAAGATGGACCGTGGCTAGCAAAGGAATCCAGGACGTGCGTTTCATCCTATTTGGGACGAGTCACATGGATGTACCTTCATCTCACAGATGATGTTCACTCCGGGATTCGAACTCAATACAATTTGCTTCAAACGCCATTGCCTTATTCACTTAGCTACTGAGTTCTGATAGCTACTTGCTTGTGCAATGGGATGAATTTTAAATTCACTTGTTATTGTTTTGCTTTAATCTTCCCATTAAGGTTTAAGATTGCAATTGAAATGTAGATATATCCAGCAGATGAGTCTCAAATAGGACGAAATACGCATCCTGAATTCCACTGCTAGCCACTATCCATCTTTGCTCATAAAGCTTGTGAATTAAGGCAATACGCATAGTATGCACATATGCCAATACCAGACTTATCAATTGCAGTCTTAAAACTCAACCAAGTGAATCTATCAAGTTATTATTTCGTAACCTATTACCCAGTAAACAATAGATAGAAGAGGATAAATCTTGAACAATATGAAACATCACGTCAGTATTATAGTAATCGAATTTATTTTTGTTTGCATATATGGTATCTCTTTGATGATCTTTATCTCGATTATCATCCTGAAGAAGTTCAAACAACTTTATTGGACGAAACATGGGAACTTTTTAAAATTTTAATCACTAAGATTACTTCAGAATATAATTTCTACATAATCATTACATACAGAGTATGTAATGTATCTTGAGGCGTTAATCCAGATCACGTACTGAATTCACCAATCAGAATTCGGATATTAGTTTACCAACTTCATGTTATACCATTCCATTTATAGCTTAGTGTCCTTAGTCTTAACCAATTATACATTCTGACCTGAACATTGACCTTGAGTTAACGAAAGCAATATACTCCCATCAGTTCATCTATTTGAAAAACTTTCTATCCTTAGACTTGAGTTCAAAGAGAAATCTACAATCAAGCTTCTAATATATCATACATATATCGTAACAGTAATTAATAAGCTCAGCCTAGGCTTACGGTAACGATAATGTAGAGATATATTATTACGGTTATGATGTATGATATTTGTATTGACAGATATAAGTAGTATGTATCATCAGTTGGAAGTGGAATGCATGCCAGTAAAAAGTTGAGAAGGTTGAATTGAAGAAAACAGAAAAGGAAACAACAGAATTGAAATAAACAATCATAAATCATGTAAAGGATGACTGATGAAAGATATGGAAATAATGTATTCAATGTATGGTTATCATATTTTACGAAAGGATTCTGTAATGATTCAATAAACAATAAATTGATTTTCCCCACTTGAGTGTACGCTCATTACAAAGTTATCTGTCAATTGTACAATAAGATTATAATTAATAATAGTAATAATACCAGAAGGGGGTTATGTGGATGTTATAGTAATTGTAATGTTTGGATTCATGAGCCGATTGAAGTTAGATCATCATAGAAAGCCTGGAAGCACTAGATGGCCGTTTTGTCCCAGAATGGAATTCCTCTGTGGCAGCGCACATTCACGATCCCGCCTCGTGAGATTCGAATCCAAGAACTATCAGTCTCGCGAGCGATCACTTAACCTCTAGAACACTGAGCTGCCATCCAACAGTGTTAATGTCTAACTTCAACTAACACACGAAATTGAGTGACAAATTCATTATTGTGTCCAGTGAGTTACTATCTCACAGCAGACCTGGTTGAACCCCACAGTTTACTGCATCCAATACACTTTCTGTTATCATATATTATATTAGATGAATGGATTCACTCACACATTGATCGTTAACTTTCAACAAAATGATGCTACGAAGCTCAGAATTATCTTAATTACTCACACCTGTTAAACCTAATGGAGCATAGGCCCCCAACCACAATTCTCCAACCCACTCTGTTCTGGGCATTCATTTCTAGTCCCATCCAATTGTTATTCATTCTTCTCATGTGTGTCTTCATTTCATCAAGTAATGTGTTCTTTAAACTTCATCTTCTCCTTTGACATTGAGGATTGCATGTGACTGCTTGCCTTGTGACTCAATTAGATGTTTTCCTCAATATGTATCTTATCCACTTCTAGCGCATCTTCTTAATTTCTTCCTCCACTGGAATCTGGTTTGTTCTATCCCATAATAGGTTGTTGCTGAAAGTGTCCGACCAACAGATCCGAAGTATTTTGTGTAGACAACTGTTAATGAACACTTGTATCTTCTGGATGATGGCTTTCGTAGTTGTCCATGTTTACATCCCATACAGTGGAACTGTGTTGACATTTGTATTGAAAACCCTGACCTGATTTTGGTGTTGGTTGATAGACATCTGTTTCGAGTTCCAGATATTCTTCAGTTGTAAATATGCTGCTCTTGTTTTTGCGATCAGCGCCTTCACAATGATGTTGCTCAGATATGTACAGGTCTATACATCATTAGTCATAGTGAACATGATACTTTCACAAGTTAGAATAGCGGTTTGTTCAGATTGTAGTAATTTTAATGATTAAATTCATGAATCAATTTAAGCTAGACTCTTACTAAAAATCTGAAAACATTGGATGGTCATTTCGTCTTAGCATAAGACTCCTCAGCAGTGCACATCCACCACCACTGAAACTCAAGACCCTTGGTATCGCTCACAAACATTTCACCTCTAGACTATTCAACTGTTCATCATTGTCTTTATTGAATAACTACTTTAAAACAATCTTATACTTTCAGCTTTTCCCTAGTGATCTAATTCAAATCAACTTATGAATTCAATCATTAAATTCTCATATCTACATTTATATCACACTTTAAGTGATAAACTTTAATGAATTAGGTGTATGATCCATTTACTGATATAACGTAATAATGAGATAATTTATAAGTTTCATATTACAGATTATGATCATGGTATATGTCAAATTCCACACAAAACTTTACCATGTCTATGCCGAGTTCATATAATTTTCTCAATGGATTAGATATAGTAATACAATCATAGTAATTTTATATCATTGAATAATACTTAATTTTTTTAATTTTGATATTTCATAGATCAACCAATCAGATTGAAGATAGTAAGTCTTCGATTTTGGCGCAAAATTCATTTACTCATTTGATTCAATCAAGTTTTGCCATGAGAACTGATGTTAATTTATAATGAAAACATTGAATGTAATTTGTAAACCTAACCAACAACTGTAAATTATAATCTTTATTCTTCCTACTAGTTTATAGCCCTTATTTAGCCCTTGTGAGTGGGTGGATGTTCTCAAGGTCACTTCAATCTCTCTTCAATTTTGTCCATAAATTATAGCCTTATCAATAATTCTAATCTTTCATTATCACATTATATAATCAGTAGTATAGTAAATATAGTTTAAACAATTTCTTCTATAATATGTCACTAGAAAACAGTATATTATTATGTAGAGCTGAAGGACTCATGTGAGACTGGAGGTTCGCTATTGAAATCTTGTATCGTTTGGTATTACTTTATCAAGTTCTGCTGATTGTTCATGCACAGAATTGGTTTTCTGGTTATTTGATTTCATTCATACTGGTGGTTGATTTTCAGTGTTCTTAAGAGCCATTGTCATTGAGATATGATAAGGCATGTCGCCATTGCTAACATTAATGATTTTGACAGTTGTGTAAGCGGAATAGATCAACTTTGGCGTGTTCCTCCTGTGCATAGTTGATTTACGCTATCATTTATCGGAGTATTTATACATGTGATGTGAATTTGTATATGAATGGTGCGAATGGTCCACCAGGATGCTTGGTATCTATGTGGTTGCGCCACAGGATTGAGCTGTACTATTTAGATTTAGCGTTTGTCTATTTGGTTTCTGGTTCTCTTGTGAAGCGGGATTGAGCTGTACTACTCGGGTTACAAAGTTTAAGTCCGGATGGTATCTTATTCTCCTAGAAACGGCATTGATCCGTACTAGTTGGGCTACAAATTTTAAGCCTGGGCGTTGTCTGTCTCTCCTGTCTTGGCATTATAACTGATGTCAGTTTGTGGTGAGAACATCGAATATAATCTCTAATCCTAATTATCAACCATAAATCGTAATCTTTATTCTTTATACTGTTTTCTAACTCTTATTTAACTCAAGTAAGTAGGTGGATGTACCCAAGGTCACTTTAAGATCTCTTCAATTCCGTCCATAAATTATAGTCTTATCAATAATTCTAATCTTTCATTATCACATTATATAATCAGTAGTGTAGTAAGTATACTTTAAACAATTTCTTCTATAATATGTCACTAGGAAACAATAACGTTCAATTAGATGTAATCATCTTAAAGTAATTTAGAAAATTCAAACAATTTCGCCATATTACGCAATTTATTCTAAACAATTCTGAAAACCAAACATACATGCATACAAAGTACCTTCTTACTTTTCATGTGAATAATAAGGAAAGATAACTAAAAGTGCGATAAGCAAAAATGGATAGTAACTAGCACTGAAAACCAGTTTGACGCACGTTTCGTCCTATTTGGGACTTGTCAGATAGATGTACCTGCATCTCACAGCTGATATTCACTGTGGGACTCGAACTCAGTACCGTTCGCTTCAAACGCCATCGAGTTATCTACTTAGCTACTGAGTTCTGATAGCCACTTGATTATGCAATGAGATGAAGTTTAAATTCACTTACTATTGTTTACTTGAATGTTCTCATTGTGGTTTAGGACTGCAGTTGATCAGTCTCTTGATGGTATATGTGCATCCTGTGCGGACTGTCTCAATATAGCCTTAATTCACAAGCATAGAGACTGATCAATCACAGTCTTAAACCTCAATGAGAAGATTCAAATAAACAATACCAAGTGAATATAAGTTGTATAATTTATTTATTTCATTATTCATTTATCTGTTTTTAGTATATGTGCACCCTGTGCCAATTATCTCGATACTTTCTTAAGTTACAAGCACTATAAGCAGTGATGGATGGTGGTTAGCAGTGGAATTCAAGACGCACATTTTTCCCTATTTGAGTCTCGTCAGCTGGATATGCCTGCTGTTATATCCTAGTGAATATTAAATTACGGGTAACTTGACTTGATCTGGTATAAATGTTATTTTCTATTTTATGGTATCATGTGGTCTGTGTGGTTGGTATATAAACCAAGTATGTTTGAAATAAGTCATTCACATAGTGGGAGCTCTTATTAGAGTTCTAGACTCAACTGGAAGTGCTAGGTAATCAAAGGATCAATAAGGACGGTAGGCTGCTCATACCTATCGGACGTCATTGATTTGACACAGCACAAGATTGAATAGGTCGTATTTCGATTACGGAATAAATCACATGATAACTAGACAGGTATAAATTCACAACACTTGCCACACTACACAGTTGATGTTCATCTTAGAACTCAAATCCACCAACGTTCACTTAAAATGCCACCGTGTTATCCACTTAGCTACTAAGTCCAGATAGTCATTAACTTGTGCAATGGGGTCAAATTTAATTCATTTTTAATGGTTGTTTGAATCTTCCCATTGATATTTATATAGAACTGTAATTGATCAATCTGGGATACAAAATATAAATTATTTGATTCTTCAATTCTCCTAAATTATAGAATCTTCAGACGAATAGCTAACCCAGGACAGGGTTGGATGGAGAGTGCTGGTGGGTGGCCTATGCTTCCCCACGAGGAGTAACAGGCGTAAGTACATTGTTATCATTGTCGTTTATTTCTTCTTCGATGTAACATCCAAATCTATGTGTATTTAACAATAACTATGAAATTTTCATAATAAAGATTGAATTATCCTAAATCACTAAAGAATAATGATAGAAGTTAATTAGATTAAGTATTAATTATAATCTAATAAACTAATGAATGACATATTTTCATGAAGATATCGATTTTTTCAAGTTTAATGTCAATGATATATATAAATGGATGTTGATTGATCACTGGATGGGAATCAATGTCATGTATGTCAAATCCTTCTTAGTACAGATTAAATGCTATTGACCAAGTTACAATTTGGCCACTAGTCTAGGTGACTCGACATTGCATGCACTTTGTTGAGATAGAATGGTGGTTGAAGGTAGTTAACAGAAAACCGTGGATCTGGGTTTCGTGCTCTTTGGCACTTATCATAAAGATTATTAAAAGAAGGGAGTTCGTTTATGGTGTATAAACAAATATACTTTGTTGCTAATCATAGAAGGTTGTGTGGTTGACCCCCGACAATAAAAAGTTAATCAAGATATAATAACATGCAAAATATATGTTGATACGAAAAAAAAATCAAATGAATGTATGCAATTAGGAAAAATTGTAAAAATAAAACTTAAAATTAAGTTATATATTGAATGACAAAGTAGTATTGTGGTGTATGCTACTGATATCGATCGATAAAAGTAGTATGTATCATCCATTGAAAGTGAAATGCCTGGTGGTAGAAGATTAAGTAGATCAAAGAAAAGAGGACGAGAACAAAGAATGATTGGTGTGGAAATGAAGGAAAAATGAAGTCTGAGACAATTGATTGACATTGTTCAAATGAAGTATTTACTGTATGATTCTCAGATTTTACTAAAATGTAATTCTGTAATTTTGTATTCGAATACATTTGATTGTCCCCACTTGTGTGTTGCCCATCACTACAGTATCAAAAGTTATGTGGGGAATATTACTCTGAAGTTCCATTTTGAGTAAGTATCACGAATGGAGTTCAACTGTAATGTTAACTATTTCCCTACAATGTTGTTTTCGACAGGGTGCTTATTTACTTACTTACGCCTGTTACTATCAAGAGAGCATAGGCTGCCAACCACAATTCTCCAACCCACTCTGTTCTGGGCATTCCTTTCTAGTCCCATCCAATTGTTATTCATTCTTATAATGTGTGTCTTCATTTATCCGAGTAATGTGTTCTTTGGTCTTCATCTTCTCCTTTGACATTGAGGATTCCATGTGAGTGCTTGCCTTGTGACTCAATTAGATGATTTCCTCAATATGTGTCTTATCCACTTCTAGCGCTTCTTCTTGATCTCTTCCTCCACTGGAATCTGGTTTGTTCTCACCCATAATAGGTTGTTGCTGAAAGTGTCCGACCAACAGATCCGAAGTATTTTGTGTAGACAACTGTTAATGAACACTTGTAACTTCTGGATGATGGCTTTCATAGTTGTCCATGTTTCCATCCCATACAGTGGAACTGTGTTGACATTTGTATTGAAAATCCTGACATTGGTATTGGTTGCCAATACAAATGTCATGATAGTTCTACTGTATGGGGCGGATGCACAGAAATATAAATTTATTACGATTATTTGGTAAGTAATCCATGTCAATAGTCCCAGGTAGTGTAGAGCTACCTAAAGGGATATCACTACCCTGTTGTAATGGAACTAAAGTGTAATCATCAAGTATTGTCTCATCCCATTTATCAATGTAGAGTTATAGAGATTATTAAATTGTGACTTATATAATGAATGAATATATGAATGTATATTAGACCATTATTGAAACCTTGGAAGTACGGACCGTTTCGTATTACAATTGTAATTTATAATAAGCGCGTTATCAAATATAAAGGATGAATCCATTAGGTATAAATACCACATTCTTCCAATGTATTAAAATGAGTTTTCTGACCTTGAATTCCTTACAAATGAAAATCGATTAGTCGTGTTTTTGCCTAATTTAATTCCTACATTTCCTTATTATTTAACAATGATCAGTCGTACATTGAATTGACAATCATTGGTAAGAGGGAGACGACCTTATTTACGATAAAGTAATTTGTTTTATTCTCTAAACCATGAGCATCATAGTAGAAGATAAAATTATTAATTTCAATGGTTAAGATCATGAGTCAGTTGAAGCTAGACCACCATGGAAAACCTGGAAGCACTGGATGGCCGTTTCGTCCTATCGTGGGACTCCTGAGAAGTGTGCATCCACGACCTCGCCCCCTGCGAGATTCAAATCCAAGACATACTGGTTTCCCTCGCGAGTACTTAACCTCTAGACCACTGATCTGTCCGGCATCCAACGGTGTTAATATCTAACTTCAATTAATCCACGAAATTGAGCGACACATTCACTGTTGTCTTCAGTGAGTTACTATCTCACAACAAACCTGGTTAAATTGCACTGAACACTACGTCTCACTGGAACTCCAGGTTATACCTCTTGAAGCCCGTCACTAGTGAGCATATGTTGATTAATATCATGGGTTTTGTGGATATTTTTAGATAATAAATTATTAATTATTTAAAATAGAAACTATTTTACCCCTTTAACATACTGATTCAGTAGCTAAATGGATAACGCGATGACGTTTGAAGAGAACGGTACTGAGTTCAAGTTCCACAGTAAACATCAACTCTGAGATGGAGGTACATCCAGATGATGAGTCCGAAGTGGGGCGAAATGTTCGTCCTTCATTCCACTGCTAGCCACTATCCATCTTTACTTAAAAAACTTATGACTTAAGGCTATATCAAGGCAATCTGCACAGGATGCCCATGTACTAACAAATGTTTGATCAATCTCAGTCCTAAATAACAATGAGAATTTACAAGTAAAACAACACTAAGTGAATTTAAACTTCACTCCATTGTATAAGCAAGTAGTTATCAGAACTCAGTATCTAAGTGGATAACACGGTGGCATCTGAAGCGAACGGTACTGAGTTCGAGTCCCGGAATGCACATTCACTCTAGGATACAGCTATATTCATCTGACTCATCTCAAATAGGACAAAACGCACATCAAACTAGATTCCACTATCTTAAATAACAATAGGAAAATATAAGTAAAACAATAATACTATGTGAATTCTATTACTTTTGTTATCACATATGATCAGAATGATTTCAATTGTGTATTTATTCATTACAATATCATACAACTAACATGAATAACCATAGATATTATATTCTTTATATAATTATTTATTAGGTGATTATCATTAGAGAATTAGGTGCTATCCCCCTTTTTATTATTCTTATTGATTAGTTATAGTTTTGGTTTCTAATTTGAATTTCTTTTATTATAATGAAACTAATCAATTATTCCTTAATTGATATCAATAAAAGAAAATATTACCATTATTGATATTTATTTCATTGGTAATTATGTAATCATTATGATTACTAATTCTAATCAATAATTGATGCAAATTAATTTATCTATTAAATGATTTGATATTTTTTTTCTAGGAAAAAAAAATCAATATTTCGATCAATTGATCAACCCCCCAAAAAAATCGCTCGCGAGACTGATAGGTCTTGGATTCGAATCTCACGAGGCGGGATCTTGAATTTGCGCTGCCACAGAGGAATTCCATACTGGGACAAAACGGCCATCTAGTGCTTCCAGGCTTTCTATGATGATCTAGCTTCAATCGGCTCATGAATCCAAACATTACAATTACTATAATATCCACATAACCCTCTTCTGGTATTATTACTATTATTAATTATAATCTTATTGTACAATTGACAGATAACTTTGTAGTGAGCGTAAACTCAAGTGAGGAAAATCAATTTATTGTTTATTGAATCATTACAGAATCCTTTCGTAAAATATGATAACCATACATTGAATACATTATTTTCATATCTTTCATCAGTCATCCTTTACATGCTTTATGATTGTTTATTTCAATTCTGTTGTTTCGTTTTCTGTTTTCTTCAATTCAACCTTCTCAACTTTTTACTGGCATGCATTCCACTTCCAACTGATGATACATACTACTTATATCTGTCAATACAAATATCATACATCATAACTGTAATAATATATCTCTACATTATTGTTACCGTAAGCCTAGGGTGAGCTTATTAATTACTGTTACGATATATGTATGATATATTAGAAGCTTGATTGTAGATTTCTCTTTGAACTCAGAATAGGGGTTTGTGGAGATTGTAGTCATTCATAAGTCGTACAATATCATGGATTGATTGAAGTTAGACATTAACATTATTTAATGATGGCCGCATGTTGTCCCGTGTGTAGGATTGTGGATACACGTTGGTGAAGAGTCGTATACTAGGAGGAAAAGGCGGTCCAATTCTTCCAAGTTTCTCATGGTGGTCTAGCTTTAATCGAATTATGAATTCAAGTAATAGAAATGGACTTTTTTAAAGAAATATAGACTAACCAATCAGATTTAGGATAACAGATCTTGGATTATAGCATGAAATTCACTTACCAATTCGTCCAAATAGCATCTTTACATTTTAGCTTATGTTAATTTATGATGTAAACCATAAATCTAAATCCTAACCCTTACCATCAACTGTAAATCAATGCCTTTATTCTTCAAACTGCTTTGTAAATTGCATTTAGTTCTATTAAGTAGGTAGACACTCTCAAGGTCACTTTATTTATTTGAACACATATATATTGATACAAGGGGGCATGAGATACATATGTGCCACACAATGGAGATATATGAAGTAAGAATAAAAAGTGGTGAGTGACATGGTATACAAAAAAAGTAATAATAATAAGGATGAATGTCGTCAAGTGAAAGTGAAATGTCTGAGTTCTGATCGAAGTGAGTATAGTATTTTGTGAAATATTTGTCATTTCATCAAATCTGTGTAAGGGCTATGATACTGCCCTGGTACCGAAACCGAAGCAGGTGGTTTCCTTAGGGAGCCACTCGGAGCCTTTGACCTAAAGGTCTGATCCACAAGGCAGGGGAGCATTATGAGGAGATGCAGTCCCATGTTAGCCGGTCACCAACGATTGGTTCATACGCCATTTGTTCCTTCAGGATACTGGAGCACATGTGCACCATTGGTTTGGAATCAAGGTATCCCAACTCCCCTTTTGGCGTCGCTGAAAGGTCGTCCATAAATCATGATCCAGTCGATCATGAAGACGTCAACTTGCTAAAAAACGCCAACACAAAAAATGTAATTACTAATTATTGGACATCGATTTAGTAATATATTTTAAGTTACTTATAAAAAGCAAAGATCAAACTACACTAAAATCATCCAGACTCTAAATATACGAACCTATTTTTCGGTTAAAATTTTTGAAAAAAAAGCTGTGAGCAATGGAGTTCAATCAGATTTATTGTGAGATAGTAATTCATTGATGATAATGGTAGATGTGTCACTCAATTTCATGTATTAGTTGAAGTAAGACATCAACGTCGTTGTCTAGAGGTTAAACGATCACATTCGAGACTAACAGATCGTGGATTGGAAACACGCGAAGCGGGATTTTTGATGTACCCTGCTGAAGAGTCCCATACAAGGATGAAACAGCCGTTCAGTGCTTTCAGATTTCCCATAGTGATCTAGCTTCAATTGACTCATGCTCTCAACTATTAAGAAAAAATTGTATATCGAAATTGTTTTTTTTTCTTTTGATGTTCAAAAATATTATTTTTGTCATGATTATTGAGTTAATTCATAGTTCATTTCTTCTATTGACTTTCTAATGATAATTATAGCTCACTTGTTGTTCATTTACAAGTCTGAACGATTCCGGACATATCACATGTCTGTACTGATATTCTCTATTCAAGGCATAAATATATACATATTACATACCAATGGATTGTGTATACAATGCTTTTTATAACTTATATCTTTCTCTATTGTGTCTTAGATATCTAACTCACGTGTTAGGGTAGACAAGTGGTATGTATGGGAGTGTCTATGGATTGTATCTTAATCGGATGATCATAGAACGTGACATTGTTTTGCTTTTGTTTTTATCAAGTGTTTGATTATTTTCCTTGTTCAATGTCTGAAAATCTTTGCTCATAAAGATGAAAAGTGATCTGTTTTTTTTTTATTATAATTTTCATACAGAATGATGAGTGTAACAGTTAGTTTGTATTGCCATTGTAGTTTAGGGTTCGAATCCGAAACTTATTACGGTATAGAAAAAAGGTATAGATGAATTACAGTTAAATGTACATTTATGTGATTATGGATTATCATTCATTGTTGAATTGTTCATTAAAGCAAACAACTCCAGTAGAGAGTATTGAACCCTAAGATTCTACATAACCCATATTGATGAATACTTTCTAATGATGGAAATATACAGGGACTATACCGATCCAAACTTAAAGATCACCATGGAAAACCTGGAAGTACTGGATGGTCGTTTCTTCCTAGTATGGGACTTCTCAGTAGTGCGTATGCACGACCCCGTCTCGCGAGATTCGATTCCAAGATCTATCAGGCCCGGGCATAAGTGGTTAACCACTTGACCACTGATCTGTCCGTCATCCAACGGTGATAATATCTAACTTCAACCAATCCATGAAGTTGCGCCACCATTCACTGTTATCATCAGTGAATTACTGTCTCACAACAGACCTGATTGAAGTCAACTGGTCACTGTTTCTCACTAGAACTCCAGGAAATACCTCTTGGAGACCGTCACTAATGCGTATATGATGATTATAATCAGAGAGGGGCTTTGTGAATATTATAGTCATGTCAATAGTTGAGATCATGAGTCAATTGAAGCTAGATCACTACGGAAAACCTGTAAGCACTGAACGGCTGTTTCGTCCTAGCATGGGACTCCTCAGCAGCGCATATCCATGATCCCACCCCGTGAGATTCAAACCCAGGACCTATCAGTATCGCGGATACTAGGACGAAACAGCCGTCTAGTTCTTCCAGATTTTCCATGGTGGTTTAGCCTCAATTGACTCATGTATGTTTTTTTGTCTGAATGTATATATAAAGCGAATTTTAGCTGATATAACAGAATTGTATTTCAGTTTGTTAAACCACAATAATAATGATGATCAAAGGATCAAAGTTTCCGGTTAACCTATTGTAAATTCTATTTACGAACAATTGGGAGGGGGTGTTGTCCATTTTTTAATCTTGACATTAAAGTCTCTCATCAGAATGGTCAAGTTTTTGTTGGGCAGTTCTCGATAATTGACTAAAGCCTATCATAGCATTGATCTTTAACGTCTTCATTGTAGTCGTTTGTAGACGCATAGCATTGGATGACGTTCATTGTAATGCACTCTTTCTTTGTTTTGAAGAAGGTTTTGATGATCTTGGGTCATGAGATTCTAATCCTATAAGTGTATTTTGTGCTTGTTTGAACAGCATTAGTGCAACTCCTTGTGTATGTGGATCATGTTCTTCTTCATGGCCAGAGTATGTCAAAAGCTCCCCTGAAGCCAGTCGTTGTTGTCTAACCTGCGTCTAATGTGTTTCACTGATTCCAAGCACCTCCAGGTTGGATCTCTTCGTTTCTGCAGCAATTTGGATGATTCTTCCGGCCTCCCGCATTGTACGACTATTTCATGTACCTAAATCAATGGTTGATCTGGTTATCAGAAGAGGCATCAGCCTCGTGACTTCCGAAGAAACTCGACTTTCACCATGAAGCGTCATAACACTTCCACATAAAGACCTTCTAACTCCCAGGGTAGAGTTTAGACTGTTTGAATTATTGTTTCTGGTTAGCGTTTTTTTGGCGAGCTAGTTTTCTACGGGAATAATGTGGATGCTAATCTCGTGTCCAACTTTCTTACTTTACTGGGGCATTGACGTGCCTGGTCCTACGTTGCAACTGACTGACTGACTGACTGGGGCATTGGACCTGCAGTAGCCTCAGAAGATCTCCAGGCGGAGTTAAGATATAATAATAAAAACTAGATGACCTGACCTTTTCTTAACACAGCTGGAATGAATAATGTGGCAATACAACCTCAAATTTTTAATATTTACTTCAATGATGAAGAAAAGTGTCATACTTACTCTTTAAATGATTGATAAAGACTTCAGTTTGTCTTCACACTAATAAGAACATTATATATATATATATACTTATTTACAATTGATTGATCACTGGATGGTGATCAATGTCATATATGTCAGATCTTTCTTAGTGAAGATCGAATTCTATCGACCAAGTTGTAATGTGCTCACTAGTGTAGATGATTCGACATTAAGTGCACTATGTGAAGATATGATGATGGTTGAATGTGGTCAAAAGGAAACTCTGGGTGACCTAGATTTTATGCTACCTAGCACTCATCAATAAGATGTACTTGTACTCTTGATGGAACTGATGCTCCCTGACAGGTTCGATCCCTTATCAGCCAGTTTCACAGTTAGAGTCATTACTATTGAACTATTGGGATCGTGACTGACCTCTTGTAAGATTGAGATGTATCAGGTTCTTCATAGTTCAGATAAAACTCTATCTATCAATTTGTAATATAATCACTAGTCTAGATAATTCGACATTATGTACTGGTACATCTTACTAACGAAAAATCAAATAGTATGAAATCTAATTCCAAGGTTTCATGTTGACTATCACCAATCACTATCGTATTTATGCCCACTATTTACAAAGAACAAAAAATAGTTATTTAAATAAAATTTACATGAACTACTAACAAACCATTTAAATCATTCATGTCATTATATATTTCAATTTATCCCATCAATAAGAAAAGAAAAAAAGAAAGATAGTTAGTTAGTTAGTCAATTGAAGTTAATACAATGTTGTTCTTCTTCCTCTTCTTCGTCTTCTCCTTCTTCTTTATTTTTGTTGTTTTACTGTAACGTGATAAATTAACTGATTTCTTTTACTGGGGGTTGGGGGGGGTGAGGGTTATGCGAATAAACATTATGACATGAATAGACTAAATTATGGACATATTTGATGTTGATAAGATAAGATAGGTATCTTCTTTCTCTTTCTTTTTCTTTTCTTTTTTCTTGTTTTTTTTTCTTTCCTCTCTTTTTTTGAATTTTTTTCTATCAAATAATGTATATATTACATCATCCTTTCTTTTTTTAGTAATAATATTATATATATATATATATATATATATATATATATATATATATATATATATCAATGTTCATTTTCTTTTAATGGAAAAGTACAATATAAATTATGTGTTCGATTTACTTTTTGACAATGACAATAAGAATAATATATAATGTAGAATTAAAGTGGTAATGGGGAGGGGATGAAAGGAGCGTGGAAGGGGGGAGGGAGGGGATGGAAGGAGCAACGGAGGGAGGAAGGGAAAAAGATTATTTCGATTATTATTGTTTTATCAATTTATATTTGATATATTTGCCTTAACTATTTTCGATTTATTCTTTAAACTATTTTAGAATATGAAGAGAAAATTAGGGGGGGGGAAAAGTTGTTGGAATTAGATAGGATATATATTATGAAAATCATTAAACTGAATTCTGTGGTAAATACTATCTTAGAATCTTGAAAAGAAATGAAAATATGGAAGATCAAAGAACACATTATATTAGGAATTGGAAGCAAATATGAAAAGGATGAATAGTGACTGGGAACAATTGGAAAGGATTGACTAAGACAGGATTGGATAAAGAGTGCTGATAGGTGACCTATTCTCCTCCACGAGGGGTAACAGGAGTAAATCAATAAGGAAGTAAGCAGGTAAGTAAGTATTTCAGAATATATACATATATTTTATAAAATAGAGAAAATCTTCTTATTAGTGAAAGCATTTTGTTTAACATTGCTTCAGAATCGATCACAGTGGCGTTGGTGTATACACTCACTGTTTTCCCTTAAACTATGAGATTAAAATCGCTTAATATCTTTCTAGCAACTAATTCCTTCTTTACTCCAAATGCCCTGGTACGGCCGAGAGTAGGGAGAGTCCGCTCTCCCTCTTCAAATACTCTCACATTGCCACGTGTATACAGCCTCTACCAGGGAAGTCCTACTCACTGCCTTTTCGTGGCATTTCTGTTGTTTACGAAAACGGTTGAACGAAAAGCGAATGTCCGGCACTTTAACTGGATCCTAAACCAATGATGTACATGGGCTCTAGTATCCTGAAGGAACAAATGGCGTATGAACCAATCATTGGTCACCGGCTACCATGGGACTGCATCTCCTTACGATGCTCCACTGCCTTGTGGATCAGACGTTCATGTCGAAGGTTCGGGGTGTGGCCTCCTAAGAAAACCACCTGCTTCATCGGTTTGGGTACCCGGCCAGTATCACAGCCCTCACACATATCAAATGAGATCTGTGTGGCGCATATGTCTTTGGTACCTCCTTGTACCAATATCTATGTGTTAAAAAAAATAAATAAATAACAAATAATTCCTTCTTCCTGCACTCTGTCCTTATATGCAATCTTTTTTATATATAATACCACCACAAAAATAACTACTTCTATGAATTCGGTGTTCATCTTGTGCTAATGAGGTATTGGAACTTGGATTGATGCATATATGTGCCTGATTCTACGTTGTGGCTGACTGACTGACTAGACAATTAATAATATAGAGATTTGTCGAAATTATTCAATGTTATTGATATCACAAATCTACTTAAGTTAAACAACCATTTAAAACTATGAAGCACTGAATAGTTGTTTCGTAACAATATGGGACTCTTAAGTGGTGGTGGACATGTTCAACCTCATTGGGGATTAAACCAAGGATTATCACATTCCACGGTTAACCTTTAGGGCACTGAGTCAGAATGTAATAGTTTACATGTTTAACTTCAATTAGCTCAAGAAATCTGTATATTGATATTAATACAAATAGATTATACTTATTAATAACAATCTACTCAGTGTTCAATTTGTTTGAAATTATCAAGTCAAACCTGTAACAAGTGCAGTCCAAACGTATAGAATATCAAGGATTTACCCACTGAAGACATTGGTAAATGATTGTGAATTTTAGAGAATTGATTAAAGTTAGACGCATACAACGTTAGGCGTCGGCTCAGAAGTAAAGTGTTCGGGTACGAAGCCGAAGGTCCTGGGTGTGACCACTACTCACCTCATGGATGTACATCTCTAAGTGATCTCTTGAGTAGAGACAACTATATTTGTACAAATGTTTCTAGTTTTTCACTACTCATAGTTAGATTTAGGATTGCAGTATCAAGTAAAAGCCAGTTAAGGATATCCGCAGAAAATTAGGTATAATTATGACAGAACCAAAGGAATTACTAGATTGTACGAAACTTCCTAAGATGATGAAATCGTTCAAACTTCCTAAGGGCGAATTAACGCATTATTTATCATCTTATCCCATCACATTTTTTGTTTATGAATTATACTACTTATAAAATATCCAGTAATCAGTTTCAATTCTGATAAACTTTTTAACATAGAATATGTTATATCCTTATATTGTTGTATATTAGCAAGTATTTATATAAACTGTTAATGTTCCGTTTATTTATTGTTATCATAATTGTATATCCCTTATAAAGAAAACTTGTAATAGTTTTATTCATTGCTATTGTATTTATTGAACAGTTGTTCTGCTATATATACTTTTCATCTTAGTGTTTCTTCTTATTACGGTCTATTATCTGCCTTTATAGTCACATAACAACTGTTAGCTATTATATAGGCTTTTGTATGTTGTTGTGATTAACCTCTAAATATGTATATATATATATATCTTTCAGGAATAATCTTTATTTGATTGAATACTAGCGCAATAAACACCATAGATACCTTATGAAATAAGGTTTACAAATGATATTCCATATAAATTCACTTGGTATTGTTCGTTTAGCACTATTTAGAATTGTAATTGATCAGTCACTCATTAGAATATGTGCATTCTGTAAAGATTGCCCCTATATATTCTTAATTCACAAGCATTCTAAGCAAACATGGATAGTCACTAGCAATCTGGGGGGGGCACCAACTGGGGGCATCAAATCCGAGGTGCAGGTACATCCAGCTGACGAAACCCAAATAAAACGAAACGCGAGTCCTGGATTGCATTGCTAACCACTATACATCTTTGAATATAATGCTTGGATATTCCTTATATTTTCGTAATAATAGTTCGTATTACATATAAGCTACGTATTTTTGATTCCTAGCTTTTATGAATCGGTTAATCGTGTAGTCAGAAGCTTTTGATAGAACATAATAGTTATTTTTATACTGTACTAATTATAAGCTTGAATTTAACTTATTAACTACAGAAGTAACTCACCTATTGCTTTGTTGGGCCACGTGTTACCTATGCCTAGACACTTATTACCACAACGTGTTATGCTGACTAGTGTTGGGAATGGTTGGAAGAAAGTTAGGGGCTACCAAACCCAAAAGTGGCGTCAATCCATAAAGCCGATAACCACTAGTCTGAGCCATGTTGTTGGTAGATGCATACTACTTGGTCGAGGTCTGCACGACTATCGTAATCATTGGTTGGAGACTCTGGATGATATGGCTCAGCATAGATCACAATAGTATAGGTGTAAACACTCTTTGTCTTCTTCTAAACCGTGAAATTACATTTTTTTATACCTTTCTGATATATGGGCGAGAATGATGATGATTGGTTGTCTGTTTAGTCAGACATGTAGATAATATGACAGGTGTCAGATGAGTTATATATTCTCCTATCCTTATCATTACACTTCACTGATTATTGATTCTTCATTGTTGTTGGATTGTGTCGAGTTTCGGTGTGGAAATATATTTACGTTCTAATCAGGCTAATCCCATGTTCTTGATCTGATTTGTGTTGAAGTCCTGTAGAATAGACACTGGAAGGGAATATAGTGTAGATATTCATCAATGATAAATTCACGTCCCATACGTGTAAACGTGTAAACCCAATTGTTATAACATTAAACGAAGTAAAACCAAGCGTTATAACACTTTCTTTCTATGAACTAATTCTTTCTCCCTGTATCCTATCATTCTATTCAATCTATTTTTGATATATTACTACCATTGTAATAACTACTTCCATGAAGTTTGTGTTCACTTTGTTGTGCTAATAAGGTGTGGCAACTTTGACAAATGCATATATGTGCATGATCCTACGTTGTAGCTGACTAACTGATTGCCCTGTTTTATATCACTTAAATTCTAGTTATGTACAAATTATGATTTTGTTTGTTTGTATTGTTGTGTAAACATTTGATTAATGCATATGAACCTATGAGTTTTTAAGTCATAGAAAAAATTTTTTTGTTACCTAATTGACTATCGAGTGATTTCGGATCAATAAGAATTAGGATCCCAATCAAATTATTGATCAAATGAAGTTTATTGGTCAGAATAAAGTAAAGTGAATTAGTTATTAACTGACTCTATGATCGCGTTACCCAATGAAATGGGAAATGTAGAAAATGTAGTTTTTATACTAATGTGATGTATGCTACTGATATCGACAGATATAAGTAGTATGTATCATCAAACCAAAATGAAATACCTAGTAACAGTAGGTTAAGAAGACTCAGATTCAGTAGAATGTCTTCATTATTCATTATTAAAACATTCAGAACAGTCGTTCGACAAATCGATGTTGTTGTATAGTTTTATTATTTAGCTTAAAAGTTACATTAGTGGCTTTCTTTTCAATTGTGTTTTTTCACCACTTTTTAAATATTCTGTTTTCGCTTAAGTCAAATTGAAACTAGAAGAAACTTTTACACTGTCTAAACAGTATACAGAATTAGTTCATTTGGTAAATTTAACATTTCATATACTTTTGTGGTGTGTACTACTGATATTGATAGATATAAGTAGTATGTATCATCAGTTAGAAGTGAAGTGCCTGGTGGTAGATGGTTAAGAAGATCGAAGAAAAGAGAATGAATACAGAGAATGATTGATATTGAAATGAAAGAACAATGAAATTTGAGATGATTGATTGATATTTTTTCAAATGAAGTATTCACTGTATGATTCTCAGATTTTAAGAAGAGATTCAAATACATTTGATTATCCTCACTTGTGTTCTCAACAAGCGATAAAAAATGCAGGAGAAGATGACAAGTGTAACCGCAGCCTCAGCAGCACTAGGTCTCAACATACATCAAGGGAAAAGTAAGATTCTCCGGTACAACACAGCATACACCAATCCACTCACAATTGGTAGAGGAGATTGAAAGATGTAAAAACTTTTACATGTCTGGGTAGCATCATTGATGAACATGATGGATCTGATGAATATATGAAGGAACGGATCGGCAAAATAAGAGCAGCATATTTACAACTGAAGAATATCTGGAACTCAAAACAACTGTCTATCAACCAACACCAAAATCAGGTCAGGATTTTCAATACAAATTTCAACACAGTTCCATTTTATGGGACGGAATCTTGGAGAACTACGAAAGCCACCATCCAGAAGATACAGGTGTTTATCAACAGTTTTCTACGCAATATACTTCGGATCCATTGGCCAGAAACCATCAGTTACAATTTACTGTGGGAGAGAACAAACCAGATTCCAGTGGAGGAAGAAATCAGGAAGAATTTTTAGAAGTGTATAGGACCCACGTTGAGGAAAGCACCCAAGTTTGTCACAAGACAAGTCCGCACTCATAATCCTCAAGGCCAAAGGAGGAGAGAAAGACGGAAGAACACATTACTCGAAGAAATGGAGACACACATGAGAAGAATGAATGACAATTGGATAGAGCTAGAAAGGAAGGCCCAGGACAGAGTGGGTTGGAGAATGGTTGTCGGTGACCTATACTTCCTTGGGAGTAACAGGAGTAAGTAAGTAGGTACCTTGTGTTCTCATTCACTACACCAGAAAGAGATAATATTTTAAAAATTATTTATTGATAAATCATTAATTATAAAAACGTTTCTTGGTATCATTTGATGAGGTAAGTGTTGAATCATTTGAATTCATACTTGATGATAATGATAATGATGATGATGGTGACGGTGATGATGATGAAGGTGATGATGGTGACGATGATGATGATGATGACGATGAGAAGATTTGCGATTGTGATATTTCAATAGTATTTTGTAATTTATCAACGATGTTTTTATTTAAATAAGCACCAATTAATAATTCGTAAAATATTGCACCAATAATAGAACCAATGTATGGTGCTACAATTGGAATCCAAAAATAATAATGATCTTTTTTGAATGCATCCAAACCTAATTCTATGAAGAAGAAGAAGAAAGAATGAATTATAAAACCGTGGAGATTCCAGAATTATAAGAAGTTTAAAAACATATACTGTATGATCAAAGGCCCCCAAATGTCCTGGTACACCCGAGGGTGCGGTGTGTTGGTTCGCACTTTCGAAATGCTCTCACATGGCCACGTGCATACAACCAACGCCACGAAAGTCCTACTTAATAACTTCTTTCACCACAGGTGTTGTTTACGAAATTGAGAGGACGAAGAGTGAATGTCCGGTGCTTAATCCGGGTTAGTGGGTACGGTAGATCCACCTAGGGGAGTTCGTAAACCTTGATTTCAAACCAATGATGAACATGGGCTCCAGGATCCTGAGAGAATAAATGGTTTATGAACCAATTATTGATCACCGGCTACGATGGGACCGCATCTTCTGATGTTGCTCCACTGCTTTGTGGATCGAAAGATTGGGTTGTGGCCGCTTAAAAAAACTACCTGCTTCATAGGTTTGGGCACCTGGACAGTATTCCATCCGTCACACAAATCGAACTATTTATTTGGCGTATATCTATTTATTCCTCCTTGTACCAATATTTATCTGTTTAAATGAATAAATAAACTATAATCAGAGAGGAGGGTTTTATGGAAATTGCAGTAATTTAATAATTAAATCCATGAGTCAATTGAAGCTAGACCACCATGTAAAACCTGGAAATATTGTAAAGCTATTTCATCCTAGTATGGGACTTCTCAGCAGTGCGTATCCCCGATCCCGAACCCAGGACCTGTACTTTATATTAAAGTATTATTAATCTTCATCATGAACTGACTTGAGTTAGATAACTATTTAAGTTAAGAAATAAAAAGAGAGACAGGTTTTTCATCCCACTATATGACTTTCTACTAATGAGAACCCATAGTCCCATAGGTGATCGAACCTAAGAAACTGTTTTCTCAACATAAACTTACTTACTTACTTACTTACTTACGCCTGTTACTCCTCGTGAAGGAACATAGGTCACTCGCCAGCATTCTCCATCCAACCCTGTCCTGGGCAATCCTTTCAAGCTCTTTCCGGTTCTTATTCATCTTTTTCATATCTGCTTCTATTTCCCGACGTAATGTGTTCTTTGGCCTTCCTCTTTTCCGCTTCCCTTCAGGATTCCAAGTTAGCGCTTGTCTCGTAATGCAGTTTGATGATTTCCTCAATGTATGTCCTATCCATTTCCATCGTCTTTTCCTAATTTCCCCTTCAGCTGGAACCAGGTTGGTTCTCTCCTACAAAAGGCTGTTGCTGATGGTATCCGGCCAATGGATGTTGAGTATCATGCGTAGACAGCTATTAATAAATACCTGTACCTTCTTGATGGTGGTTGTTGTAGTTCTCCAAGTTTCAGCTCCGTACAGTAGAACTGCCTTGACGTTCGTATTGAAGATTGTGACTTTGATATTGGTTGACAGACAGTTGTTTTGAGTTCCATATGTTCTTCAGTTGAAGGAATGCCGCTCTAGCTTTGCCAATCCTCGCCTTGACGTCTGCATCTGAACCTCCTTGTTTATCGACGATGCTTCCCAGGTATGTGAAGGATTCCACGTCTTCCAGAGTTTCGCCATCAAAAGTGATTGGATTGCTGTTTTCCGTGTTGTGTTTGAGGACCTTGGTTTTCCTTTTGTGTATGTTGAGGCCTACTGATGCAGAGACTGTTGCTATGCTGGCTGTCTTTATCTGCATTTGTTCGTGTGTATGTTATAGGAGGGCTAGGTCATCTGCGAAGTCCAAGTCGCTTTATACCTTTAAACTACTAAGCTATCATCTGATGGTTTACATATCTAACTTCAAATAATTCACAGTATTGCTTAGTTGCTTAGTTGACTATCTCACTAATGATATGGTTACACTTCACTCATCATCATCGTTTCATCCTCAAACTATTGGTAAAACCTCTCTAAATCAATTCAATACTACAATCATATAATTACCTACTTCAAACTGGTTATCAATAATTGTTTAATTTAAATCAATATATTCTGTAAATTATGTAATTTGATAATTTACACAAACACTCTGATGAATGATATTTCTCTATGGTGTAGGTTAGTTTATTGATTTTGTAAACTATGTGCATAATACTAGATTATTGATTAATTACTAGTTCCGTTTACTCAAATTTATTGATTAACCAAATATCTAAATTGTTATGTAATTTGTTATGATTATTATTGAAGATGTAGGCTAATTAGTAAGTGGTGAATAAATCAGTCTTCTTCTACAGTGTTGTTTTCCTCCTTGAATTCACATAAAATTCTTATTCCATTGTGATAGAGAACAAATGAAAATAGTTGTATTTTGATGTGTGCTATTGATGGCAACAGACATAAGTAAAGTTTCTGACGTCACAAGGTTAAGATGATCAAAGAAAAAAGAACGAGAACAAAGAATGATCTGTGTGAGAACGAAGGAATAACGTAGTCTGAGACGATTGATTGACATTTTGCAAATGAAGTATGTATTGTATGGTTCTTAGATTTTATGTTTATATACAGTCGATTATTCGCACTTGTGTATTTGTTCGGCACAGTTTCAGTAGCTGAAATCAACGTTTAACTCAAATCATAATCTTGATAAATCAGTTTTGTTCCAATTCATTTCAATAATGGTTAACAAATGGAATATTTCCATAATCTAGGATCAGCTACACAAAAAACTCACGATAGACAGTGAATCATAAGTAGAAAAGGAATCATACTATTAGTTCTTTTCTTGAGTGTATCCCCGAAAGTTCATACAAATAGTTGAATACTTTTTTAGTGTCAACAGAATACTCCTTAATGTGGTTTATAACACTTGAATCATGAAAGTAATCACAAATCGAGTTATACTACTGATAAGTATGATAAGTAGTACATTTTATAACTCTTAATTTTATTCAAATGTCTTATTTAATTAATTTGATGTTAAACAATATTGTCTAAATCACTAAGTTAATACATATATTTCAATCCTACGGGATATCGCGAATAAGCAGTTTATTGAAATCATGCATTTCAGATCTTAAACTTTCTACTTACTATAAATTTCGAAATGTCCAACTTAGTATTTGAATTCATGAGTCAATTGAAGTTAGACCACCATGGGAAATCTGGAAGCATTGTGCGCATCCACGATCCGCCTGGCGAAATTCGAAACCAGGACCCATTAGTCTCTAGACCACTGATCTTGCATCCAACGGTGTTAATATCTAACTTCAATCAGTTCACGAATTCGCACCACCTTCCAACATTGTCATCAATGAATTACTATCTCACAACAGACCCGGTTGAACTCCGCTAGTCACAGCTTGTGATGATTATAATCAGAGAAGGGGTTTGTAGATATAACAGTAATTTATTAATTGAATTCATGGGTCAATTGAAGCTAGAGCACCATGGAAAACGTGGAAGCAATGGACAGCCGTTTCGTCCATGAACCTTATTGTTTCCTTGATAATGACCTTTGCTGCACAACATCTCTTTTTAGTGACTGATTCAAGCTATTGTTTCAACAAAAGGCTATCTAATTCACCCCTAAATGATAAGGTGATGTAGACCGGCTTTTTCTCTGTCAAAGCTATAATAGGTCTTACTGTACCATGAACTCATCTATTTATGAATTTCAGAGGATAATCATTTTCCATTAATGTTTTACGTAGCAACCTAACATTATCTGTTGCGTCATTTGTACAAATACGATCAAGCCTGTTAAATAGACATTAGCCTCGTGACTTCCCAAAGAAATCGGCTTTGAACACCATGCGTCATAACTCTTCTGAATGGAGACATTCTAACTCTCAGGGTAGGGTTTAAGTGGTTTGAATTGTTTTTCCTACTTATCGTTTGTTTAACAAGATAGTTTTATACGGGATGGGGTCGCTAGCCCCAAGCCCAATCCTCCTCCTTTATTGGGGATTTTGATCGGCAGTAACTCTAGAAGAGCCACAGGCAGATGAAGACAACTAGTGTAATAGCAAACTCTGCATCAGTAGGCCTCAACATACACAAAGGAAAAAACAAGACCCTCAAATAAAAGATAGAGAACACCAACCTAATCACACCTGATGGGGAAACTATGGAAGAGGAAGATTGAGGGTCTGGAGCAGACGTAAAGGTGAGGCCCAGCATAGCAAGAGTCGCATTCTTACAGTTGAAAAACATATGGAACTCAAAACAATTGTCTGTCAACCAATATCAAAGTCACATCGTCAATACTAACGTCAATATAATTCTAATATACGGCGCTGAAATTCGGAGAACTAATACAACCATCGCCAACAAGGTACAAGTATTTATAAACAGTTATCTACGCAAGATACTCAACATCCATTGACCGGACATCATCAACAACAACCCTACTGTGAGAGAGAACAAACCAGCTTCCAGTTCAAGAGGAAATTAGGAAAAAACGTTGGAAATGAATAAGGCCTACATTACAGAAAGCTTTAACAAGGAATCGTAAAGGGAAGCGGTAAAGAGGAAGTTCAAAAAACACATTACGTCAGGAAATCTAAGCAGATGTGCAAAGGATGAATAACAACTTTAAAGAGTTGGGAAGAAATGTCCATAACAGGGTTGGATGGAGGATGTTAATGGTTGGCCTATGCTCATCTAGGCGTAAGTAATATATATATATATTGGATTGAATAGTCAAAGTAAATCAAAAACAATATTAACTTACCACATAATGCAATTGTTATTCTTGGACCTAAATCACGTATTGGATTAATTGATGTACCAGCATTCATTGATAATGATGTAATTCGTCCAGATGTAAAAATGATTATATAAATTAATCGATAATTTTTTTGTATTTTATCATTTCTATCATCACGTATTATTAATATAAATATTGTTGTAATAATAGTTAATAATAAACGATCAATAAAACATATTAAATGTGATACATTAGGTGTTGTTATAAATTGATTTAAAATAATCAATTTTATATTGTCATAGATACTAATATAATTATAATAATATATATAATATAACATTAAACTTGATAATAATGAACTAATAAATTGTATTATTGTTAATGGTATTAC
The DNA here is from genome assembly GCA_946903255.1 of Schistosoma spindalis. Lineage (NCBI taxonomy): Eukaryota > Metazoa > Platyhelminthes > Trematoda > Strigeidida > Schistosomatidae > Schistosoma > Schistosoma spindalis. The sequence goes on from OX336423.1 coordinate 14,541,977, forward strand.
ATAATAAAATGATAGTTTATTAATAAATGCTAATGATAATGTTATAGATGGATTCATTAAACTATTATAACCTAATGGTTGAGTAATTATTTGTGATAATAAATATGCAATTGACCATCCAATTGATAAATTTATATAATATAAATTATGTTTTAATGTATTATGTAACATACTACTTAATCCAATTGTAATTAATATAAATGTACCAATAAATTCACTAAAACAAGCATTAAATAAATGTTTATTATGAATTAATTGAAATTTATATTTTATTTTATATAATAATAAATAGATACAGTTGTCATGGAGATTAAGTTTATACATTTTCTTTTATGAATAAAATTGTACTATAAAAGGTTATATTAATTATTATCATTATTATTATTATCAATCATATTAGAAAACATGTGGGGGTGTTTTATTATTTCCTTTTTGTAATGATAATTGGTTTATTTATAATAGAATTATGTCAATATTTAATTCATTGGATCAATAAAATTGTAATATATATTATGTAATTCATAGATGATTATGTGATTGGTTCGTTTGTAGTGTTTGTTTTTTTAATGGTTATAGTGATAGTTAGTAAGTTAGTTGCTTATTTATTTAGGCCTTTTACTCCTCGTGGAGGAGCATATACCGCGCACCAGCATTCTGCATCCAACCCTGTCATGGGCAATCCTTTCCAGCTCTTTCTGGTTTTTATTTATCCTTTTCATGTCTGCTTAGATTTCCTGACGTAATGTGTTCTTTGAACTTCCTCTTAACCACTTCCCTTTACGATTCCTTGTTAGAGCTTTCTGTAACGTATATCCTATCTATTTCCAACGTTTTTTTCCTAATTTCCTCTTGAACTGGAAGCTGGTTTGTTCTCTCCCACAGTAGACTATCTCTGATGGTATCCGGCTAATGGATGTTCAGTATCTTGCGTAGATAACTGTTTATAAATACTTGTACCTTGTTGGCGATGGTTGTAGTAGTTCTCCGAGTTTCAGTCCTGTCGAGTAGAACAAACTATCTTGATGTTAGTATTGACGATGTGACTTTGATATTGGTTGACAGACAATTGTTTTGATTTTCCTGTGTTCTTCAATTGTAAAGATGCGTCCCTTAATGATGGTTGATACTTAATAACTGTTACTTTCTGTCTTGTAGATAACAAATAAATGATGTTTATTCCTCATCTACGACAGATACAAAGGTTTACTTTTTTCTATATTTTAAAGTATAAAAATGGATAAATCAGGTAAATGAACGTAATTTCATGCCGAGGGTGCGGTTTGTTGATTCTCCCTCACGAAGTTCTCTCACATGGCCACGTGCATACAACCAACGCCACGAAAGTCCTACTTAATAACTTCTTGCACCACAGGTGTTGTTTACGAAATTGAGAGGACGAAGAGTGAATGTCCAGTCCTTAACACGGGTTAGTGGGTACGGAGAATCCACATGGGGGAGTTCGTAAATCCTGATTCCAAACCAATGGTGAACATAGGCTCCTGGATTCTGAGAGAACAAATGGCGTATGAAGGGATTGTTAGTCACCGGCTACGATAGGACTGACATTGCTCCACTGCTTTGTGGATCAAATCTTTAGGTCAAAGGCTCTGGGTATGGCCCCGAAAAAATCACCAGGTTCGGTGGTTACTATAATAATCTGCATATAATTCAAGGGATAAATATCCAAAAACGAATATTTAGTTATATAAATCGGAATTCTTATTGTAGTGAACGAGAACAAAATTGTTAACGATGGAATGTATTTGAATACAAATCTACAGAACAGCTTAGTAAAATCTGAGAACCATACAGTGTATACTTCATTTGCGAAATGTCAATCAGTCGTCTCAGACTTCATTGTTTCTTTGTTCTTGCAACAATCATTCTCTGTCCTCGTTTTCCTTTCTTTGATCTTCTTAACCTTCTGTTGCCAGGTGTTTCAGTTTCGATTATTTCCAGAAGTTAAAGTATGAAGATGAATAAATCAGGAAAATAAAAGTAATTTCATCGTCATGGGGCATATATAAATCTGAAATACTGTTCATGGATCCGTATCAAGAAAGCATGTATACCACCGATCATGGTATAGTTTATTTTAATAAGTAAAATACCATTCGTCCTTTACAAGACGTTAGATTGAAATAAATCTGTCTCTTTAAATATTTGGGCCATCCGTTCCTTTCATCTGAACATTTCAACAAATTACTTTTTTTATTTGTTTTAACACATTATTATGTGTACTAGTCTCGTAACCTATTCAGGCGTGATTATGAAACGTTTACATCCTTTCGTTGTGCAAGTGACAAAAGAGCCCAATGAGATACATCGTGGTTGCTGGCAATATTTAGAGAAAAGAATACACATTAAATAGATGTTTATTGACTGTACTGCTAACATTTAACTGGAGATCACTCAATCTTTATCGTCAATAGTATTTTGTTGTAATATTCGCTAAAATTAAGGTTGAGTTATTACTATGTTAGGGTTTACGTTAGAAATATAGTGTAGAGTTAGTATTGGGATTAGAACAACAATTAATATTGGCTAAAATTAAAGGTTTTGGTACATAAAACTGATTTTATATCCTAAACCTTATCTCTTACTATTAAGAATGTATAATCAGCCTAATAAGTTCACCAATCAAGTACGAGCAATATCATATACTCGCTTATGACTGGTTTTAATAATTAGTTTCCGAAGTTCTGGTAAGAATCAGCGACTAGTTGAGTTCGACCGCCTCCAGCGTGAAGATGTTACTCACTGAAGACAATGAAATGTGATCACATAATGTCGTTGACCGGATACCAACAGCAACAGCCTGCTGTGGAAGAGAACTAACCAATTTCTGGATAAGGGGAAAATTAGGAAAAGACGCTACAAGTGGGTGAGAGATACATTTCGGTAATCATCATACTGTATCATGAAGCAAGCCCTAACTTGAAATCCTGAAGTAAAACAGAAATGTGGAAGGCCAAACAACACTCTGTGCCAGAATTCGGCAGTGGACATGAAAAAATATGTAGAAACTAAGGAGGAGTGCCTAGGACAGATGGAGAATGCTGTCGGGTGGTCTCTGCTTCTCTATGAGGGGTAACAGGCGTAAGTATGTAAGTATCAATAAAAATAGTCTCAACCATTTTGCAATAGTTTTAGCCAAACATTTTATATGAAGGAAAGTTTTTAAAGGGAACAGTGTTTTACCAGCTTGTATCGCATATAGTTGTTATTTGACATTTTTTAACAGCACTTAAGTATATCTCAAGTAATGTCAAGTTTCACCAGAAATATTAGTATTTTAAGTAAAAAGATGAAATTTAAATGACAAAATGTAACCATACACTAATAAACTGTCGCTACTTAGTAATCCATAGAATCGAATGTGATGTGTTTGAGAACTTTTAGTAGTGTGACTGTGTAGCGTGGGGTTGAGTTGCGGTTGACTACTAAAAGAAGAGCGCGTACCAGACATATCAGAAGGCGAAGAATGGATCCGAACCATATTTATTCGTTGGCGATCTCGTGGTATCGAACGAATACCGAAATCGTGCCAAAATGAATACAAGCGGAATTAGTGGGTAGAAGAACGAGTGCACAAGGTCACAGTTCACGGAAGAGTAATGGAGGATATAGAAAGATAACTATGGCTGTCATTAGAACAGTTAAACAAACGAGCACAGTAAAACAATCACTGGTACGATTGGTTATAATAATGGTTGTTTTCATTAGACCAATCGTGTTCTGTTGACAAAAGTAGGTCACTACAACTGTATTAATCTACCATCTCCAGCGTATACAAAGTGGAACAAGCCATAATGTTTACGGTTTCATCGACCCTATTGTTCTAAAATGGAATTAAAGGCGTTTATTAAGATAGATTAAAAGCACATCATCGAACAACATACCACAAATTTTAACAAACATAATAACTTAGATAAGCAAACCAATATATGATTATTTTTATAGGAAAGTCCTAGGTCTGAATATATCAACGAGATCATAGCAGAATTATGTTATATTGAGCAAAGTTGAAGCAAAATGGTGGTTGGAAGTAGTCGACAGGAAACGCTGGACCCCATTTCCGTGCTATTTAGCACCCGTCAGTAAGGTGTACATGTACCGTGTCACCCGGCTTCACAATCAGAGACGATATCAACTTTTTCGCTATGATTCGATCTATTCTAACAAGGACTTGACATATATGACAGTGATCACCACACCGTGATCAATCAAATGTAGATACATTCCACTCCTACAGAAGTTCAGGCACAGCCTCGATAGCCCAATGGTGATGACTCTGACGGTGAAGCTAGCTAACACGGGATCGAACCCGTCAGGAAGCATCAGTTCCATCAAGATTACAAGTACATCTTACTGACGAGTGCTAAGTAGCACAAAATCTAGGTCACCCAGATTTTCGTGAAAATTACCTCCAACCATCATCTTATCTCAAAATAGTGCACGCAATTTTGAGTCACACAGACTAGTGACCATCCTGTAACTTGGTTTATCCTCACCAAGAAGGACCTGACACACATGATATCGATTACCACCCGGTGACCAATCAATTGTGAGCAGAGTTGTTATTATTAATATTACTATTATTACTATATATATAGTAATGAAGTCAATAAAATCAACTTGTACAGATTTGCACATAACGAATAAACGTTGATTACATAACTTTATTTTGAAGAAAACAAACAAACCAATGCAAAATAGATTAATGTATTTTATGCACATATATCCACCTACAATTTGGATCAATATATAGAACCATTAAAAAAACGGTAAGTAAATGTTAAAAACAATTAAAGTCGAGTATACTATAAACAACATCATCATCATCTTCTTCTTCATCTTCATCCTTATCACAGGAGTAATTATGTTAAATAATGAATCAATCTATCAAACACGTTATAATACATTTATTAAACAATTAACAAATTATATTAATTTAACTAAATGGCCATTATTATGTAATTGTATAAATGAATTTCTTGGTACAACAATATTTATTATATTTGGTTTAGGTGTTATGATTCAAACAAATATTGATTCAATAAATAATAAAAATACTGGACAATATTTATCTATATCAACTGGTTGGGGTATAGCTAAAATTACTGGTTTATTAATATCAACTAATGGTGGTGGTAGTAGTAGTAGTAGTAGTAGTAGTAGTAGTAGTAGTAGTAGTGGTAACGGTGGTGGTGGTGGTAACGGTGGTAACGGTGATGTTGGTGGTAACAATAACAATCATAATGATCAATCAGGTTTATTAAATCCATCTATTACATTTGCATATTGTTTAATTGGAAAATTATCATTTCGTTATCTTATCCCATATAGTATAGTACAATTATTAGGATCAATCATTGGTACATTTATTATTATTTGTATTTATTGGGAAAATATACAATTATATGCTAAATTATTTTCTAATGGTAAATTAGAAATGAATTATACTGGTTCATTATTAGTGAATATACCAAATGTATCCCATCAATTATGTTTATTAGATTATATTATATCAAATACAATTTATTCATGGATTATATTAATTATTAATCATAATCATAATTATATATCATATGAATTCAAATTAATTTATATTGGATTATTATTAACTGGTATCATTGGTTCATTATCATTAAATATTGGTATTGGATTAAATCCAGCTAGTGATTTAGGTGCAAGAATAGCAATATCATTATGTGGTAAATTATGTAATAATATTTTATCATTTATTGATTATGTCATATATATATATATATAACAGAACGGGTTTCTTGGAGATTTGAGTAATTTCAATAGTTGAAATCATTAGTTAATTGAAGTTAAACCACCATAGAAAACCTGAAAGCATTAGACAGCTGTTTCATTGTTTCGTTTCAACTATTGAAATGACTCAAATCTCTACAAAACCTCTTCTGATAATAATCATCTGCTCATTTGTGGCTGACTTCAAGAGGCATTTCTTGGAGTTCCAGTAAAAAGCTGTGATTAGTGGAGTTCAACCAGGTCTTTTGTGAGATATCAGCTCATTGAAGACAATGGTGGACGGTGGAGCAATTTTTGTGAATTGGTTGAAGTTAGACATTAACACCATTGGATTCCGACTAGCTCAGTGGTCTAGAAGTAAGAATGATAGGTTCTGGGTTCGAATGTCGTGGGGGGGGGCGGGATCGTAGGTACACACTGTTGAGGAGTTCCATACGAGGACGAAACGGCCATCCAGTGCTTCCAGGTTTTCCATGGCGGTTTAGCTTCAATTGACTCATGGTTTCAACTATTGATATATATATATATATATATATATATATATATATATATATGTTTCTATGGTGAGATGATGTTTGTGTGACGTTAAAGTGATCTTGAGGATATCTATCTAGAAACTAGGACTTCATGATAACTATAAACCAATTTGAAGAATAAGGATTATAATTTACAATTGATGATTAGAGTTATTTAGCCAAGTGAATCCATCCAAGCCTTGTTATTTTATATCTGATTGATACTTCCATAAATTGTAGTCTTGCTATTTATTTCATGGTTAAGAGTGAAATTTAGGATGTGTTTTACTTATAATATTTCTTTTAACATAGACATGTCTATGGTGAGACTACAATTTATGAATGATATTTGACTGACGATTAAACGACATTGGGAATATTCACATACTAACTAAGATTAGCTAATGATTATAAATCAATGTAAAGAATTAGAATGATGATTTACAATTGATGGTTAAAGTTAGCAATTAGCTTTAGGATCTTCATTACGAACTGACATCAACTATAATGTTAAAATGATATTTAACCAAGTGGATGAATGAATTTCGCGGTAAAATCCAAGATCTGTTCTTTTATATATATGATTGGTTCGTTCATAAATTATAGTTTTACCATTTATTTTATGGTTAAAAGTGAAATTCAATATGTGCTTTTTGTTATATTTGAGATTTGTTAGGTAGATCTACTTAGATTCTAGTGTTGTTATTTACAATGAGATTGGAACTCAATATGTTACGTTACAAATTTTGATGTTGTTAATGCCCTGAAACTAATCTAATGTAGTTTTAAATATTATACTTGTTAAGCAAGTTAGTTGCTTTTCGAATTTACTAGTTTAATGAATAAACCGTTTGGTATTTGATGCAAAAAGCACTGAACTCTAGTTTCGATGTAAATATTAGCAGTGGATTGTTAGTATATCCGTCTGGAGATTCTTCAATATAACAAAAAGAGAGCTCAATAAACCGAATCATCTAAATGAGTTTCATCTGCTAGATAATATTAATTACGTTGTATGAAGTTTACTTATGATGGTCAGAATTGTGATATGAGTAAGGATATCATCGAAATGAACTACATAACATCTTCAATTAAAATATGAAAGCAATCAGATTGAAATTGTTATTTTCATGTTAGCTGTTTGTTCATCATATCCAATATAGCCTAAACTCTTTGAATCTACTTATCCGAATTGTTGATCAGTTATTGATATTTCGGTATCGTTTATTTTTTTTATTAAAGTTATAGGTGCTTGGATGTAGTATACAAGAAACCCTGGTTGACATAGATTTTGTACCAATTGGAGCTAATTACTATGGTGTGCTTCCAACCTTCGAGGAACTGATATTCCTTGTATAATTCATGCTCACCTTACTCAATTTCACAGTCTAAAATATTACCACCGAGCTATTTGGATTCTAACTGGATTCTTATAAGGCTAAGGTGTATTTACAACTGATGTCATTTTAAGCAAAGATGGATAGTGTCTAGCAGTGGAATCCAGGACGTGTGTTTTGTCCTATTGAAAAAAATACAAGTAAAACAACACCAAGTGAATTAAAACTTAACCCCCAATACATAAACAGGTGGCTATCAAGACTCAGTAGCTAAGTAGGTAACGCGATGATGTTTGAAGCGAAAGGTACTTGGTTCTAGTCCCACAGTGGACATCAACTTTGAGATGAGTTCCAAATAGGACAAAACGTGCATCAAACACGATTCTACTACTAGCCATTATTCATTTTTACTTAAAAAGCTTATGACTTAAGGCTGTATAGAGAAAATTCGCACAGGATGCACATATGCCAATAAGAGACTGATCAATTGTAGTCCTAAATAACAATGGGAAAATACAAGTAAATCAACACCAATATTTTATTTTATATTTATTAATTACCTTAGTTTGAATTTGATTTGATGTGATTTTTTCCCCCAGATTCATTAAAATCTTTCTTTTTTTTCTTGTTTTTCTCTCTTTTTTTTGCTTCAATTTGATTTCCAATGGTAACCCCCTTTCTCCCCTTCCTCTCGGAAAAAAGGTTGGGGTATTGAAGCATTCAAAGCAAATAATTATTATTTTTGGTTACCATTAATTGGACCATATATAGGAGCAATTATTGGTTCATTATTTTATGGATTTATTATTAGTTTACATATAATACCATTATCTGATCTTGATCAATATAAAATACAAAATAATGAATGTATTATGATTAATTCAACTAGTAACTATTTACAAAGTAGTTTTATGGAAGAAATGAATGAAGATTTATTTAATATAACAGAAATTGATGATTGTTTTATAGATAGTGAAGAGACATTAGATTAAATATCAATTCATGAATATCTTTGTATTACATAATCATCATCATCATCATCATCCAAATCATCATCATCCAAATCGTCATCATCATCATCATCATCATAATCACCATGGTGATCTAGACATAATGTGATGGAATAATTTTGTAGGATTTTCAAATAATAACAGTTGCTTAGTTGGAAACTTTTCTCTTTCTTATATTAAAGTTATTTCAGTCTGTAGAGCATCATACATATACTTAATGTACTGTTTAACTGAGAAACATACACACACACACACACACAAAACTGCATTTTCTTTTAACCTTAACCTATATAATTCTAGTTCGTGTAATCTTATGCGTTTTCATTCTGGAATAATGAGATATTTTGAGAGAGAAAAAAAAAGTGTATCGATGAGACTATAGTTTCTGAACAAACCAATCAGATTTAGGTAAACAGATCTTAGATTTTGGCGCGAAATTCATTCATCCACTTGTTTAAATATCATTTTGACATTCTATTTAATGTCAGTTCATGATGAAGATCCTAAATTTAATTCCTAACCTTAATCATCAGTTGTAAATCATTATTATAATTGCTTATATTGGTTTATAACTTTCATGTAATTCTAGGTGGATATCTCAAAGATCATTTTAGAGTTACTTAAACGTCATCGATAAATTTTAGTCTCATTAATGTTTCTTATATCAGCCTTAACATTATGATATTTTTTTATATCATAGATGCATTTTTATTGAGAAGTTGAAAGTTATTGTCCCATCTTTTCTTTTTGTACTTTGATCAAATACAATTCCATACACTTTGAAATGTAATTACAAATTGTTGAATTTGTTTAGTTTATCAAATATCTTTTTAACAACTGTTAACACGACTACTATTACTACTGCTACTACTACTACCACCACCACTATTACTGTCACTACTACTACTACTACTGCTACTACTGCTACTACTAGTACTACTACTACTACTACTACTACTACTATTACTACTACTACTACTACTACTACTACTACTACTACTACTACTACTACTACTATTACTACTACTACTACTACCACCACCACCACTACCACTACAACTACAACTATTACTACTACTACTACTACCACCACCACCACTACCACTACTACTACTACTACTACTACTACTACCACTATTACTGTCACTACTACTACTACCATTAATACTACCACTACAACTATTACTACTACTACTACTACTACTACTACTACTACTATTATTATTATTACTACTACGACTACTACTACAGCGACTACTATTATTATTATTTTACTTTTCTTATGGTTGAATAATTTTGATTCTGAGAATGTATATTTATGAACTATTGATATAAATGTATGTTGTTTTCTAATTCATAGTAAGTTGTATAATTTTAATTAATATTAAGTTGATTTGAAAGATTCTGTTGATTTTCTTCATTGTGTCAGTATTAATGATGGTAGAATTTGGATACTGTATGATTTCATATTTGTGAAATTTTTTTTATGGTTAGATTAATTTACTTATTGGTATGACATTTATAGACAATTTGCATACGTTTTTTGATTGAGATCATGAATTGATGAATGTTAGACCACCTGTTAAAACCTGGGAGCACTGAACGATTGTTTCATCCTAGTATAGGACTTATCAGTGGTGGTGCGCATCTAAGATCTTGCTCACGGGATTTGAAGCCAGAACTTTCGGTCTTGCGAGCGAACTCTTAACCTCTAGATCACTGAGCTGGCCGACATCCAATAGTGTTAATGTCTAACTTAAACCAATTCATAAATTTGCGCGACTATCTTTAATTGTCGGAGGTAGATACCTGTCTCTACCTAATACGCGTTAGCTCCACCAGACATGGCTTCTCACTAGAACTCAGAGAATTACCTCACAAAGCTAATCACTAGTGAGTACATGGTAATTATCAGTGTAGGACGAAATGACCGTTCAGTGCTTCCAGGCTTTCAGTGGTGCTCTAACATTCATCGATTCATGATCTCAATCAAAAACTTAATAATCTCCACAACCCTACACTGATAACTGGTGGAATGTCCTTGCGCAGAGAGAAGGAAACTATCCTACTAATAACCTATAATCTGAGTGGTCGGTAAACAGGGAGGAAAAAGACGGCTTGGCCAGCAAGTCTGTCCTATTTATTTGTGATTCTTACTAAATCTTAAACTCATATGAATAAATATATGACTAGTGAGGCTGGCCAAAGAACATATTACGTCGCGAAACAGAAGCGTATATGAAAAGGATGAATAACAACTGGAAAGAGCTGGAAAGGAATGCCCAGGACAGGGTTGGATGGAGAGTGCTTGTGGTTGGCCTATGTTCTACCACGAGGAGTATGTAAGTGGTGAGGCTGTGAAAGATACAATTTCGATAGTGTTTTGTTCTATGAGCTGGATGGCTTGATCGTGGAGCTTTCATCGTTCTTTTGAGCGACATCATTAGGACATCAGACAAAGCGGAGGCCCTCTTCATCTTCGCCTACATGAACATTAATTAGAGGTCAAACGCCATGACATATCTTCATTTATATCAATTCATATGGTCATCTGTGGACACATATTCGACTGGAAAAATGTCGAGATCTTGGATGGAGGCATTTCCAAAAACATCATATAATTTTTATAAGCATATCACTAAGGTCAATAAGCAATCAGCAAACTCATTGAAGTCGATCCAATTTATCAACCAATCAGAAAAATTATGGACAAACATAGGACCAAAAATTAAATCGATGAAAGATACAACTAAAATAAAGAACTAAACAATGACAGGTTTAAGATTAACAAGAACCAATCAACATCGAGTTCAACAGGACAGGCTGTAAGTCACTTCTACCTGAAGTTTTTGCAGATAATGTCGTTCAGAAGAACGTTGAAAACTCCACGACCAAACCATCCGGGTCAAAGAACAAAACTTCACCACGATCATCCACCTGAGCTACAAATCTCCACCATCTCAAAGATACAATTATTTTCTAGTTAGGAAATAAGAGTAAAACAATGAAATACAAAGGTCACGTCTAACGTACAGTAATTTTTTAATATAAACGAATATGATAGTAATTTATGAATTAAACAAAACCTTATGATATAATGAATAAAATAAGAATTCGCTGTTTGTCACCACATTTCTATTTCTCTCTTCACATTAATTCCTAACTAAACAGTTGGATTAGGCTTCTGTTATGTTTTATACAGAATTCGCTATCCAAGATGTATATCTACAATTGATTGATCACTGGTTGATGATCAATGTCATGTATGTCAGAACCTTCTTAGTGAAGATCGAATTCTATCGACCAAGTTGTCATGTGCTCACTAGCCTGGATGACTCGACATTGAGTGCACTATGTTGAGATAAGATAGTGGTTGAAGGTAGTCAACAGGAAACCCTGAACCTAGGTTTTGTACTACTTAGCACTCTTCAGTAAGATGTAGCTGTAATATTGATGGAACTGATGTTCCCAACAGAATTCGGTCGGGTGTCATCCAGCTTCACAGTCAGAGACGTTACCACTGGGCTATCCGGGCCGTGACTGACCTCTTGTAAGACTGAGATCTATTTACAATTGATTGATAAATGGGTGGTGATTAATTTCATGTATATCAGGTCCTTCGTAGTCCAAATCGAATCCTATCGACCACATATGTAAGCGTTAAATGAAGCGAGTAAATTGATATCTTGTACAAACTAATTGATAATTCTTTTAGTTTGGGTTATAGTAACGTTTGTTCGATGATAATATTTTAATAATGGGATCGATCGATATTTATTTCAATCACTTTGATATTACCGGAACAACTTACCTTACAATAGATACCAATAGTAACCATCAGTTTTGTCGGTGAGCAAATGAAGCTTAGTCTTTGCTGTCTATAAAGAAAGAGATAAACCTTTCTGTTACTGTTAATGAGGCCAGTATGATCAAGCAACTTATAGTGGAAGCTATTGATTATTGAGTAGGTTTATTGATTTGTACGCTTTGTGAAGGTTGAATCAACGACTTTCTGCTTATCCAATGTCAAAATAATTTCTTATCGATGAACTAATCGGTTTGACTGATAACAAATGACGGCAAAATGTTTCCTCCTTTAACTTCAACAGTCAATCAACGTGAAAATAAACGTCCTGTTGCTATACTGTCCTCTGCTCATCTCTATCTATCATGACTCAAAAACTCATAGGTTCATATAGATTATTTACCTGGTCACACAGAACCACACACATTGTACGAAAGTTCCATGTACCTAAAGTAATGGTTACTCTGGTTGTCAGAAAGGACATCAGCCTCATGACTTCCGAAGGAACTCGGCTCTCACCATGAGGCGTCATAACTTTTTCAAATGAAGACCTTCTAACTCTCAGGGAAACGTTTATATGGTTTGAATTATTGTTTCTGGTTAGCGTTTTTTAGCGAGTCGGTTTTCTACGGGATAAGGTCGCTAACCATGTGTCCAATCTTACTCGTTTATCTGGGCTTGGGATCAGCAGTAGCCCCAGAGGGGCTCCAGACAGGGTTGAGGAAGGCACCCAACTGCATCACAAGGCAAGCCCCCACTTAGAATCCCCAAGATACAATAAGAAGAGGAAAACCAAATAACACATTACTTCGAGAATTGGAGACAGATATGAGAAGAATAAATAACGATTGGATGGAACTAGAAACGAAGGCCCAGGACAGAATGGGTTGGAGAAGACTGGTCGACGGCCTGTGCTCCATTCGGAGTAAAAGGCGTATGTAAGTTACACAGCACCACAAATAAGAAATGATAATGTATAGATGACTGGAATATTCATGATACGAAACTAAGTAGTAGGTCCATAATTAATTAATGATAATTTAGAAATGGTTAAATTTCAATAGTTGAAATCATGAATCAATTGAAGCTAGACCACCATGGAAAACCTGGGAGCACTGGACGGCCGTTTCGTCCTAGTATGAGACTCCTCAGCAGTGCGCATCCACGATCAAATATCTAACAACAACTGTGGCTTACGATTAGGTAAACACAAATACCATAACCTTAGTGCTTAATAATTACAAAGTAAAAAACTTATATTATTTACTTATAAAACAATCTTGAATATCCCATCTCTCTTGATTACTGTCACTGATCTACTACCAGTCTCTACTAATATATAAATATATATATTCCAACTAAGCTAATTCTGAACATTTACACAATGAATTACTTGCTATGATGATTTGGTATTCTAATTACGTAACTAATTAATTTTGCTTACAATCAAATAGATCAACTAGTTAGATATTAATATCAAATCAGAGAAATACAATGATGCAATGATCTATTCGGAGCCAACATTTATCTATGATCATTTCTAATAATCATTAACAATCAGGAATTCATTTGCTTAAATTATTCAATCGAAGTAACAATTACATAACAAATAACAGTGTAGTGCAATTTCTCTCTGTGTGTGTGTGTGTGTGCGTGTGGGCCAATATCTTGAAAATAATGCGTCATCAAGTTATATAATATGGTATATAGTTGTTGTAGACATTATTTAAACAAGAGGTATTGTTTACATAATATAATTTATTGACAAGGTTGTAATACACATAGAGAGAGATTTATGTTTTCAACTATTTTGTGTGAATAAGTTTTCTTATAAGTATAAGATTGTGGAGATTATTAAGTTTTTGATTGAGATCATGAATTGATTGATGTGAGAACACCATTGAAGACCTGGAAGCATTGGACGGTTGTTTCTTCTTATTGTGGGACTCCTCAGTAGTACGTATCTACGATCCTGTTCTCGGGATCTGATGGTGGTCTAACACTAGTCGGTTCATAATCTCAATCAAAACCTGATTAATTTTCACAACCCTATACTGATAATTACCATATGCTCATTAGTGACTAGCTTCGTGAGGGAATTCTTGAAGTTCTAGTGAGAGACCGTGACCAATGGAGCTAATCTGTGTCAGTTAGAGACAGATATCTACTTCAGTACAATAGAAGATGGTCGCACAATTTTGCGAATAAGTTTTTGTTCAAGATTCTAATTATTTATTCTAAGTGGATACTCTTGGTATTTGATTATTATCTCTTAAGTATAAAAAAGGGAGAGAATATAACATTTCGTTAAAATATAAAAGTTGTCAAGGTTGAAATGCAGGAAATCGTCCAAGAACACCTAAAAAACGACTAAAGCGAACTGAAAGTGGGTGGTGGTGGTAATTTTGATCTTATTTTACACTCAATTATCATTCATTTCAGCGTAGATACTAAACATGACTCAGATTCAGTAGAATTTGTTCATTATTCATCATTAAAGCTTTCAAAACAGTCGTTCGACAAATAAATGTTATTATATAGTTTTATCATTCAGCTTGAATGTTACATTGGTGGCTTTCTTTTCAATAGTGCTCTTTCACCACTTTTTAAATATCCGGTTTTTGCTTAAGCCAAATTGAAACTAGAACGAACTATTACACTGTCTAAACAGTATACTGAATCAGCTTTTAGTGGCCCGTAATCTGACTCCGTTGAGATTGTTTCTAGGTGCTATTGAGATATAAATATCGTCATTCTTCGTATACAATTATCGACTTAGATCGCGTTGGTGAATAACAGAATAAAATAAGTCAAATATAAGGATGGATTTTTGAATACATATATGTTGTACAATCATCGATCGGAACAGGTAATCGGAAAGACGTAGCGAAGGAAGCGAAGAAGAGAGAGCGAAACGAAACAATGCGCGGTGGAGATGGCTTGTGAGCCAACTCCATTTAGTCAAGTGTTAATCAATATTTATAGTCACACAAAAATAGGTTACAGACATGTGATGAATGGGTTAAGAAGTGAACACACACACACATATAGAAACAGTCGAAGTTGATAAGTGAATAATTAGCAAGGCCAAAATGTGACTCAAGAAGAATGAATAGACTGACCTGTCCAGAAGCTAGAATAAGGTATGTGGGTTCAACATTGTAACCGATATTACAAGCTCTTTTGATAAATTTAACATTTCATGTACTTCTGTGGTGTGTGTCACTGATATCGACGGATATAAGTAGTATGTATCATCAATTAAAAGTGAAATTTATACATTAAAAATTTGTAAAATAATTGTTTTTTTTTCATTACAAATGTATATCTTGGGCTGATTTATCTTGATTTATTCTGACTCACAGCCTGTAGCATCAATATAGTCTGATGCCTTCTATATGTAGATGAAATGGGATACATGTAGACAGTATTATCATGATATTTGTAATACAAAACACATCACTTTTTTTCTTTCAAAAGCTCTACCTGAATTATTTATGAACTATTAGAGTAACAGTGCCTCTGAATAACATCTCATCCTAAGGTTATGATGAAAAACACAAGATTTGTGTTTGTCGTCTTAACACCTTGATTCTCAATAAATCCCTAGATATCAAATAATTAGATTGGTAGGTCAAAACATTAGATTGGGTACTAGATAAGCGGACCCAATTGATCACAAAACCTTACTTTGTGGTATACTTGTCTCAATTTGATACAATGATTAATCAGACATTAACTGAATGATAAGTGATCTATACTGACAGGTGCATGGTAATAATCAAAATGTGGCTTAATGGTCTTGGAAACAGATATATGTCATTAGTTTAAGATCTGGATTTACTTACTAAAGGTAAAGGGTAATGTCGTTGATGGCCACTGTCAATGATTGACATGTCAGAATTAAACAGTATTTCTTGGATGGCTAACTCAGTTAATTCCATGATTCAAACTGTAAAATTCAGCGGTCTTCACAAGCATCTCAAAAGTAATATTTCCACATATTAATCTATTTGTTTAATCATCATTTCTTCCTTAGACTTCATTTGGTACCAGTGCTTTGTATTTTTACGAACTAATAATCCCTTCGTAATTCTGTAGTGACCTACTTTTGTCAACAGAACGCGATTGGTTCGATGAAAACAATTATTATTATGACCAATTGTACCAGTGATTGTTTTACTGTGCCCGTTTGTCTAACCGTTCTAAGGACAGCCATATTGGCCTTCCATTGGACTCCATTACTTCTGTGCGGTTTGTGACTCTACACACGTACTTTCTCTTGCCGATCCCACTTGTACTCCTTTGACACGATCTCGGTATTCTTTCGATACCACGAGATCGTCAGCAAATATATCACGACTACAGCCATCATCTGTCTTCTGATATTGGCCTACGGGAATCTTATTGGTTTACTGGCACGTAGTCCTATAGCGGTGTTCATAATCAAGCGCGATTCGACACCACGCTACAATTTATTGCCTGCTTGTTACGAATTCCAATTACAATACGTTCATTTGCACTCATCTAATATATTTGCCTTAAATTTTACGATTTCGAAAGTTTTCAGTTAGCACAATAATTCGAATTTTTCTCAGTATCATAGGTTGTGTTTCGATTTAAGGGTGAAAGATCATGAAATACAAAGATTAATAGAAAATTGAATTCAGTTATGATATGTAGAGTATATTTACATATTCAACTGACATTTCATTAGAAATAAGGTAATCCATAGATACCCAAGTGGTGATTTTCTGAAATGGCTTTGGTCACGTTGGTTAGGAAAGGAACTCAAATACGACTAAGTTAAAGTGCACAAAAGATTAGATTGTCTGGAATTAGAGTGAAATTAATATAATGAACATGACTTCACCACTTAATTATTGGTTGCAATCTTACTAGAATTTTAAACTGTAATGGCACAGCAGTCTGATCTATTTGGCAATGTGTTCAAGCTTTTCCATCCAATAATTTAAGTCCAGAGTAATGCGTATAACATAGACAGTTCAACTCAAACACCAAAAAGGAATCTCCAACTAAGTAATCAAGGTCTTACTCCTACCATTGTCCCTACTACTAATGAGGCTAGTAATCAAAAAAGAAAAGGGCTTCCTGGACCTCCCGTGGTGCCCACAGCTATGAAGAAACAAGAGAGGGACGATAATTGTATCTCAACCCCGTTGTTTGTCAAAACCACGGAATCGTACTTGAATGTTAGTTCTGTAGTGGTAGGGTTTACTGTCGCTATGGTACTGCAGCATCTAAGCAGTACTTCGTTTTATGTCATGTCACCACTGTCCATGGTGCTGGTTGACAGTGTAAAGAAATACACCAGTGGGATTATCAAAACAGGAGAGTATGATCCTATTGAAAGCAGCCCTATCAATCCCCATAAGTAAATCCGAATTGTCAAACACAGACTCAATCAGACACACGACCATAACAGCCAAGGTACGACGGCATGCACCAATCAAATTACAGACTGTCACCGATACCTCAGGTATCTGTTAACTGCTCTGGGTGAACGTTGGGAAAGAAAATTGCAAAAGCATAGCTCACAAACACTAAAAATGAAGGACGACGACGTTATACAAAACCCCCTGATTTTATTTAGCGTCCCAGTTGTAAACAGTAGCGTATTAGAAAATAAAGCAACCCTTATATAAAGAATAGAAGGCGAATGCTGCATAACGCTGAGCAAGGGTGCCGCGTCATCCATGCTGTACTGCATGTATAAGGGCAAAAAAAGACAAAAAAGAACCCTCTCCATTACGAGTAAACTAAGATCCAGACCGCAATACAGAAAAAATTGTACTGATGTCACAGAAGCCATCGGTTAAACGAGCATCTCAAATCTCAGTTAGACACGGCAAACCGATAACCTTGAGTGATGCCGCTCGAATACCAGAAAACGTCGTAGAGCCAACCAGCATGGTGATTCACTGGGTGTCTAGGCTAGAACGTGGTGGTCGGAACACAAAATTCAACAGCGGCGTTAGTCATCATATAGCATAGGCTTTCACACCACCATGGTGATTGGTGTGGACAAGTTACTTCATCCGTCACACCACATAACCATCACGTCCTCGTGTCTGATAGTCGTGAACTTCAGAAACAGAGAGGAATCAACTGAGGCTCATCAGGCTTGTATAGATCGAAAACGATCTCTTCAGTCACAACAGATGTTGTGGGAGCCGACTTAAATCAGCAGAGCGATGAAAGGAAGCTAGATAAAGGTGTGGTACTTTGCCTAGCGAACCACTGTACAGCAATTTGAGACCACTGTTTCAGTAATAAGACACATTATTCTGACAAAACACCCACAGCGTTCAGTTTTCACGGGACTAGCCAACACACTTTAAACAACAATCCGTTTAAAAAACAAAAGGTCGACGTTCATGTAGGGACAAGCCATCAAGTGCTACTATAGCAACTTAAGATGACTAAGAAACACACTAGGAATAATCAGAAGCACGTGTTCTTAGCTAGACCTGAGAACCATGGTTCTAAGTAAAACATAGCAGTCGCCTGACATCATTGATGAAAAAATATGCTTGTTAGGCACGACAATTTTCAGATACGACAGGGTACAGCAAACGGTTGGAGTGATCATATAAGTCAACAGTCACTTAGAAGCCATAACATCACGCATTACAGAGTTAACCAAGGTTACAGAATCACGCTTATGTTGCTTTAATGTAAACTCCACAAAGTACTTGATTGGGGGAATATACTATCCCTTAACATTCTCTGAAACTCAAAAGGATGAGATAGTACTACGGCTACCATAAATGAGACTTGACTAAATTGTACTAGCTTGAGATTTTAGCACTATCCCTAAATCTCAGCAATCAGGATACAATCTCTACAGGATAGTCTCTTAATCGGCTTGCAATAGCCATTAGATGTTCATGACTGAACACGTGAGTGGCACTGCCAAATGAAACAAGGACGTAAAGTCATCAAACTTAGATCATTTATCGACTAGTGACCTGCTCCTAGTTGATGAATGTACCCACATACCAATAGGAAAGGGTGACCGTCGTACAGTCGTGTTTAACGTCGCCACAAACGAGATACCTCGAAAAGATCAGAATGCTCCCTACCTTAGGTTCATTAGTGCAGATCACACGATGACAGGCGAGCATTTTCAACACATCTCATGTATACGAGAGTTGCCGTGACTAACTGTGAGTTAGAGAAGGACACTACTCAGCTATAGTGGCAGTTGAGTGTTGAGAGATATCTAAATGACTCCCGGGTTAGTGCTCAGGAGAACAAGATCTCTGGGCCCAGGAAAGTCACAAGGATGTGAAAACTACAACCTGTGATTCTGAAGTATTGCGTGGAATCCATCAGCATGACAATGTGTGAAATGGGGCGACTTTCTCTGCGATCTTCAAAGAGGGAGGTAGAAAATACCCAGCCTGTTGCAGACCAATCTCACCCCTCCCAAACATAGTAGAAGGTAGTGGAAGGACTGGTCAATGGGCAACTCAGGGAATACATGGGTAAAAACAACACACACTGTGAAGTCCAATAGTGATTCGGGAAAGAGCAGGTCATGTTCATCCAGTCTTCTCATAGTATGAGAAATCTGTACGTGAAGACAAGTTATACATAATGACTATGCCTGCAAGGCTGAACCGTACCACCTGATTGAATTGAAGTGAATATTCTCGCCTTCGTCATTGTTGACCTTCTCTTTATGTTAAATCTTGAATATCTATTTTCCCAGTTATTTCATGTTCAGCTTTGTAAATTGTGTGGTTAGAAGTAATAACACTACATATCAAGCACTCCAAGTCACCCCAACACGAGTTTAATGCCAAAACATCATCACCACGCTCTTCGAGGCAACCCTCGGAAGATTGCAGATCAAAGAGCAAATACCCAAGTAAGTTCTCACTTTTTCTCATTAACACTTGACCCCATTTGGGGCGCTTTTCAGCCAAAGTGATCATAGCTCCATCAGCAGATAGCTTTAAGGGAAACTTGACAATCAAATACTCACTCATGGATTCCCCTGTGAACCATCTGTGTTTGATGCATGTCTTACAGATCACCATGGTTATTTTTTATGTAAAACCTGCACCTACTTCATATCTCACTTGTAATAATCTCCGTTTCCCTCTAGTTGAATCAACTCCGTCTTCTTACAAATTACTGACGAAGTGAATTATTTCTTTGTTCTTGAAACAATAGTCTTCTCTTAGCCCTTAAATTATCAGTTTATCATGTTCACATTGCAAGCAACCAACCTCTTTCCTGGTAATGTGATAGCCATTAGTATCCAGAATCCCTACTTCCCTGAGAAATGTGCATAAACTCGATATACAGCATATACTCTGGTCTTGGCTGTATACGTTGACAGATCTAAGCAATATGTAGCAAAAATAGGCAGTGGAATGCTCACCAGCAAAAAGTGGAAAAAAACACGAAGGTAAACGGAGAGCAGTCGGAATATCATCAGAATTGAAAGAATAGTGGAATAAGTAAAGGCCCACTGAAAGATGTGTAGATGATATATTTATTGTGTGATTTACATATTTTCTAAAATCACTATGATTTTGACTCAAAACAAAGAATTGGTTCACTGTTTTTACACTGCAATACAAGTCCCTAACAATTATCAATGCGACTGGTATTAGTGTAGTCTATTGGCTAAACTATCACCAATTGGACATAACTAAACACTTGAAACTGTACTGGAACAATATAAAGCTTGCAAAGGGAAATCAATCAGTTATTACAAGCCCATAACAAAGATATTGAAATCTTTAGCTTGTTAATCGTCGTGACAGACCGTTGAGGTAGATCACTAAGCTGCTCCTTAGAATAGTACATCTACATTCTCGAGACACTCATAGCGAAAACTACTCCACAATCTAAAGTAAAGAATGGCGAGCATTTACATTTTGCAAACTATTTGTTTTATTCGACGTAGCCAGTGTAACGTAAGAGTCTTAAGAAACGTACTAATTTGAAATAGCGTGATAGTTTGACCAAATATCGTTTAATAATGCCCGAAGAAAATAAACCCATAAAAGTTAAAATTATTAGCATGGGAGACGAAGACACGGGGAAGGTATGTTCTCACTTCTGTTACCATCCAGACCTGTCTGATTAAACGGTTTTGTGAGAAACGTTTTGTTTCAAAGTACTTACCAACGATTGGTATAGACTATGGTGTATTCAGGTAATGTTATGACATAAACTTATATGACAGAACCAAGGTAGGAAACAATGAACTACGCGTTGATATATTTGACATGTCTGGAAATCCTTCATTTTACGATATTCGAAATGAGTTCTATAAAGATACAAATGGTGCTATTTTGACCTTTGACGTAACAAATAGAAAAACTTTTGAAAATCTGATTCGATGGGTTCATGAGTTGCATTTCGAATCCGGTGAAGCTAGTTCGGTTTCATCTCCAGTCATAATTCTTTGTGGTAACAAGGTAATGCTATATTTGTCCATTACGGAGTTTACTTAAATTTGTCGAATAAGTTTTTTTTATAGATTAGGCTTACTTAACCTCATTTGAGTGCAAATATGTGTCTTGGTTTTTTGGCTAGACGATTTCATTCCTTGTATGTAATACCTAAAGTTAGAAAGCGTGCTAGGTTCGGCTTATATAAAAGAATAATCAGGTCAATTTGTTGGGGAGTTGTTTCACTTTAGAAATTTCTATCCTTTTTTTCACAATTTTTAAGTATTTCTTTACATCTTGGTCTAACTGACATGGTTTTTCTTTTCAAGGAATTCAGTATGAATTGATGAGTTTCAGCACACTGATACATAGATTAGCTGTTGTATAACATAATCTTATTGATTGTGTTAGTAATTTTATGTTTCCAGAATGTTTATCTATACTTCTTTGGCGCATTTTGTAAGTAGCATAATTCTTTTGAACATATTTTACTCACTTATCTTCACGAAGTTTATCATACGGAATAAGTAAAAGAAGCAGTCAGTTAGAAAAGTTGAAACTCACTTATGCACATATTCTAGTCATTTTCGTGATGAAAAAAGCGCCTTTCAACATGTTTCTACATCAGCGCTTTTAATTATATTGAATGATCCCTGTTTAAATTAATAGAACTGATTTATTCTGAATATAATTGTGTTAACTCTTTTCAACAAGATCAGTCTATAAAGGTTTGTTAGATTTGAATGTAATTGTACTCCGCAGGTTGATAAAGCACCAAGAGCAGTGAGTTATTATGAAGTATCTGAATGGGCAGCAATACATCAGTATCCATACGTTGAAACATCCGCACTTAGTGGTCATGGGGTTACAGAAACTTTTAATGTAAGTATCATTTTGAAAATTTATTAAGCTCAGTCTTTTGTCAGGTTTATACTGACTACATACAGATCATTTATGTAATCTAGTTTTACTTTTTGAACTAGTTTTATTTAAAGATGATATTATTGTGTTGCAGCTTCTTGTGTATACATAAGTTAATAATTATGTATGGTGCTAAACAAGCTGAAATCTTTCAATACTTTATGATGCATTGATATATAATTTAAGGATGAAGTATAAACTCTGTCGCTCACTAATTACCATAGATTTATGCAACAGTTCGTATTAATAATATCGGTTTCATAATACTGATGTAGAGTAAATGTATTTTAATCGTGAGAATTTAGTTGTTAGATTAATAAATAATTTAAATTACACATCTATGTTACCTGAACATCAGCCAGAAAATTTGTAGTTCCTTACATCCTTTTATGCGTTTAATTGATTTAGTCTCATTACGTTATTATGTTGTGACATTAACTAGCCTTCCACAATAATTCTTGTGATGAATAAGTATCTTAATTTATTTACTGGGGTTCCACAGTTTCAGTTGGTGTTTTTAGCACACTTTATAAAGGTCGGTAGTAATAAATCCCTAGTTTTCTTATTCTGCTTATCATTAGTTTTTATGTGTTGATATATATAGTAACACGAAAATTTCCCATTTTTCCTGCATTAAATCACATAGTAATAGTACCCTACGTGAGTGAATTCTATTACGCTTACTCTAGAGCTAGAGTAAGTTAAAAGCGCACTACTAATAATGTATTTAAAATGTTTCATTTATGTGATAAGGTACATTGATTACCATTGTCTGACTTGAACGTGCAGTGTTTGTAAAGGGATGCTAGCGAGTAGTTCGTGTTTTGACCTCCCGCAAAATAAACCACTTCTTGTTGCAGCATGTAATATTGTTAGCAATAGATACAAATAATGAATGGTCAGATAGAATGGCGTAAATCGTAGTTTAGTTACCAAACATACATTCAAAGTTGGTAAGAATGTATTAAACAAAATGATTCAGGTGAAAAAAATGGGATACGAAGTTTGGTGCTTTCTTGGGAAATAATAAAAATTTATACGGAGTAATAACTTTGGCCCACCATAACTGTTGGTGTACTCAATGCAATCATATATTTGAATTGCAGCCATTAGAGAAATTCAGAACGAGCATTTCTTTCAATTTATGGCTTACCGATTGAGTTTACTTGAATCTAAGAATTAATTTCAACATTCACACTTGAACTCAGTATTTCTTACATCAAATTTTGACACTTTATCCCTTAAACAAGTGAGTACACATCATTACCACCTTGTTCAATCGATATGATGATTATTCAAAGGATTCGCTCAAAATGTACATACGCGAACACAGACTAATTAGAATTCATCCCTGAACATCAAAAGCGGAAAAATACAAACCTTTACGAAGAACTAATGTAATAAGTTGTTATGAATCAGTTACGTAACCATCGAATGTATTTCAGTTACCATCAATCAGACATAATAACTCAAGTCAGGTGTATGCTATTGATTATGGTTTGACTTAAATTTCTGAGGAAGTACATGTGACCTATTGGTTAAAAATTTGGTTTAAATTTTGAAATGGATAAATATATATTTATGTAAATGAGTTGTGCAAATACTCTTGATTCGATTGGCTAATAACCTTGCTGACTGGTATTAGTTATCCATGAAGATTAAAAATGTAGATTATATCAAAGTTGTTTGTTCAAAAAAGGCCTGTGTACTGACAGAGATTAAAGATATAAACAATAGGAATCTACAAACTAGTCAACCTGCCATATGGAACGTAGAAGCTGACACAAATATGCATCGACTCAAGTTGCCGCACAACATTAGTACAAGGAAATAAAGCTGTCAAGAAAAATATCAGAGTCTTAGAAGTAACTTCAATATCACTGGTAGTAGAAAAGAAGAAATATAGGATGAAGAAAAAAAAATACTGAGATTTCAGAATTCAGAGTCTAACAGAGGACAGCATGAACTCTCACGCACCATTGTGAACAGTTTCGATTCATATCAATCACTGATTAAAATAATCTCGTGAACCCAAACGAGGTAGTCTATACCCACTAATATAGCTCAGTCTAATGACCAATGACTTTATGGACAAGTGACATATTTTATTTTTATCATCTAAGCTTTCTTCCAACCTAATCCTACATTATACAATATCGCCTGTTGATGTATACAGTGGTTGGATGTATTTAACGCAGGTTTCGACGACATCAGTTGTTGATGATCCACTATCTCATTAGTCGATTTACCACCTTTGTCTAATTATTTATTAATTTATTTAAACACATAAATATTGGTACAAGGAGGTATCAAATAGATATGCGCCACACAGGCCACTTGATTTGTGTTTGGGTTTGGATACTGACGGGGTGCCCAAACCGAAGCAGGTAGTTTTCTTAGGGGGCCACAACCGGAGCCTTCAACCTAAATGTCTGATCCACAAGGTAGTGGAACAACGTAAAGAGATGAAGTCCCATGGTAGTCAATGATCAACGATTGGTTCATACGCTATTTATTTCCTTAGGATCCTTGGGCCCATTTACATCATTGGTTTGGTATCAGGGTTTTCCGACTACTTTTGGTGGATTATCCGTATCCACCAACCCGGTTAAAGCATAGAACATTCGCTTTACATCCTCTTACCTTCGTGGTCCTAGAAGACAGTGAATAAGACTTCCCCGGCAATGGTTGTATGCACGTGAACACTTGAAAGCATTTCGAGAGGGAGGGCTGATTCTCGCCACTCTCGGCCCGACCTTTTACCCTATCCCTAACATCGATGGTCCTAAAGTACATGAAGAATGCCTCAAAGACTAAGTTCACTTTCAATTTGTTAATTTGAAATAAACGCATAAACCTTTTTATTCACTTTTGATATACATTTAAAACAAATTTTTTTCAGACTTTATTTGAAAGTATTATTAATCCAGATATATATCAAACTTATATACCGAATCATGTTAATTTTCGTCAAAATTTAAATCATTCTACATATCAAGAAATGAATTCTATACATCAAAATTCAACAATGAATATTCCAAAATCATATTCAAAATTGAATTATTCATTTAAACAATTCAATATGTCTTCTTCACCCTCATCAACTGCTTCATTTAAATCAAATAAAAATGAACAATCTAAAACGACACATGAAAATCTTTTAGAAATAAATCGAATTATAAATGCTAAAAATAATTATGAACGATTAGGGATTAGTATGACAGCTAATAGGTAAGTTTGTATAGAGTTAGTTAGATAGTAGTAGATATATTTATCATGTTGCTTAAATGGATAAATAATGCTGATATTACTTACTTACTTACGCATGCCTGTTACTCTTAATGGAGCATAATCCACTGAATAGCATTCTCCAATCCACTCTGTCCTGGGTCTTTTTTTCTAGTTCCATCCATTTCTTGTTCATTTTTCTCATGTCTATCTTCATTTCCCGGTGTAGTGTTTTCTTTGGTCTTCCTCTTCTCCTTTGGCCTCGAGGATTCCATGTGAGGGCTTGTCTTGTGACACAGTTGGATGCTTTCCTCAATATATGTCTTATCCACTTCTAGCGCTTCTTCTTAATTTCTTCCTCCACTGGAATCTGGTTTGTTCTCTCCCATAACAGGTTGTAGCTGAAAGTGTCCGACCAACAGATCCGAAGTATTTTGTGTAGACAACTGTTAGTGAACACTTGTATCTTCTGTATAATGGCTTTCATAGTTCTCCAGGTTAAACTCTGCCCGGAGTCCATCCGGAGGCTACCGCCGGTCCCAAGCCCGGATGAAGGAGGAGGGTTGGGCATGGGGTTAGCGACCCTACCCCGTAGAAAACCTTTTTTAAACTTTGACTTCAAACACTAAAAATATTTTGGTTAGTCAGTCAAACAGCTACAATGTAAGACTAGGCATATATATGTATCGGTCCAAGTTGTTACACTTCATTAGCACAATAAAATGAATACCATATTCATAGAAGTAGTTACTTCAATGGTAGGAATTTATAAAAGAAACATTGACATAAGATGGTTTACCTGTCAGTAGAGAGTGATCCGGTAATACCACTGAGTAAATAATCATAAATATATATATATATATATATATATATATATATTAATAGTTCTTATTGCGTAATATTTGATATCAGAAAGGGTTTTATAGATATTATAGTAATTTCAATGGTTGAGATCATGAGTCAGTTGAAGCTAGACCAACATGACAAACGGTTGTCCAGTGCTTCCAGCTTTTCCATGATGGTCTAGCTTTGACTGAATCATGATCCCAACCATTGAAATTAATATTTAATATTCAATTGACTATTTGAAGCTATTCAGTTTCATTAGATAGATTTGTGTTGGCTTACATTTGAAGAATTTAATTTTAAAAAAATTAATTTAGTGGTTTCTTAAAATTTTTATGACTGTTGTTGGGGAATAAGGATGAACTAGTTTTTCCAAAGGATTCCTGGCAAAAAGAACTTTTTTTGACATTGATATTTTTGTTTCACTGTCCTATTATAGTTTGAAACTTTCCATTGATGTTTAGAACTGCAATTAATCAGTCTCTTATTGACATATGTGCACCTTGTACGAATTGCCTCGATATTGCCTTAATTCACAAGCATTATAAGCAAAGATGGATGGTAGGTAGCAGTGGAATCAACGACACGCGTTTCATTCTATTTGGAACTCGTCAGTAGGATTGAAACTTCACACCATTGCAAAAGCGGACAACTATCTGGACTCAATAGCTAAGTGGATAGGGTGATGGCGGTTGGAGCGGACTGTACTGGGTTCGAGTTCCCAAATGGACGTCAACTCTGCGATGCGGTTACATGCGGCCGACGAACCGTGCGTCCTAGATTCCATTACCAACCGCCATCCATCATAGCTTAAAATAAAATTTGTAAGTATACCTTAAGTTACATTAGAAAAGAAACATTAGAGCTCAACAAATAAAGAACACTAGCAGTTACTTATCAAGAATTTTTTTATTTACTTATTTATTAATCTTAAGCGAAGAAATTCAAAAAGCATTTCGTCGTTTAGCCTTTATTGTACATCCTGATAAAAATAATACCCCAGGAAGTGAAGAAGCTTTCAAAATATTGGTAAAAGCAAAAGATTCTTTACTTTCATTATCAACTGGATCCAGTTGGTTCAGTCCTAAAGTTTAATCGTAGCGAATGTTTTATTTTCCTCACAATAATTTATTATTATTGACATTTATAAACTGTGATACTTCTTGTGAATTATATCCTTTCTATGAATTACATGTAGATTTGATTATTTTAATATAAAATATTAACTACTTGTAAGTAGAACAATTTATTTTGCTAAATATTTTCCTCCATGATTTATGTACTTCTAATGAATGAAGTCTATTTGTACACTGAATATCAACAATACTTATTCGTAGATTTTCAACTTCATACCCATCCAGAGATTTGTATTTGCATTACCATATAGGAATTGTTATGATACACCATACTTTAAATTACTACTGATCATATCTAAAATTTCAATTGTAGGTTACTAAGAATACTTTTTTGACATTAGTGAATTTATACTGTTATATCAAGTGAATTAACTAAAGAGTAGTTTTGTAGCTAGGTAGATGGGGTTCAATTAGCACTTCCTAGACAGTATGAGGCCAATTATTTTCCATTGAATGGTGTGAACAGGATTGTAAGTGTTGGGACAGCTTCCAAGAATTACGACGGATCCTCGAAAAACCCTAAAGGAACCGAAGAGTTTCCATCTAATCAGAACGTGATGGGGCTTTCTAGAATATCACTTTGGTATGCTACTATTGAACGGTCGTATAACCTGCCTCTTTGTGGATTGGCTGAATTATAATGTTGATATAACAAATGCTGATATCTATAAATATTCATGATTTTCTGTATATTTTGATTTTTACCCAACAAGCACTTCTCCAATCTTCTGATTTGTGATTATGGGGTTCTATACGTTCGAGTGCCGTAGTTGCATATCGTATTCTGCGTTAATCAAGTAGTAAACTTAACACCAAGCATAGAACAATCTGAAGTATAGTTTGAATATTAATTAGGTCTTCCTTATGTAGTGATATTCAGTATGAAATCATTTGAAAAGTCTGCATCTTCAACTATTCTTTAGGATAAACTTCAGAATTTACTTATTGAATTGGGGATGTGTGTTATAATTTTAGTTCATTGACGACATAACCTAACTTAATGTTTATTTTGAGATGGTTAAGAAGATTTTTAGCTCAGATGGATGATTTTAATGAAGTTTTGTTCTTTGAACTGAATAGTTTGATCGTGTAGCTTTCATTGTTCTTCTGAAC
Organism: Schistosoma spindalis; assembly: GCA_946903255.1. NCBI lineage: Eukaryota > Metazoa > Platyhelminthes > Trematoda > Strigeidida > Schistosomatidae > Schistosoma > Schistosoma spindalis. Next base: position 14,571,106 of record OX336423.1, read on the forward strand.
AACAACAACATCAGCAGGAACTTCAAGTAGAATATAATTTTAATTGTTAATTGATAAGTTATATAATATAACTCACATTGAATAATGATCGATGTTTTTGTTTATCTAGTCTTTTAGTACTCATTGAATTCAATCAATCACGTTCCAATAGGATTATTAGTTTAAGTGACCTCACACTTGATTGATTTATCTCAATTTGCACTGCAAACAAGATAATAGAACTGTGAGGATGGATATTTAATTATTAAGCTTACCGGTTACAAACTTTAATGATGTAGGTTCCATCATTTGAGTAATACACGTTTATTAAAGTTTGTAGGTTATACCTCTCTTTTTAGTTGCTAGCAGATATAACTTTCTATAATCTAATCTTAATTGTTTATGATAAGTCTTGCAATTTTGAACGCTTTACTCGATTCCTAAGCTATTCTTGAAACCCACAAGCTAGAACTATACAGCAACCTGAACACGAGAGAGAAGGCGTAAAGTATGCGAAAAGTACTTTACTTCAAGATTCATTTTAATACAGAAAACAGAGGGTTTTTATAATATTTTAAATGTCCTTGGGTTGCTCGAAGATTCTGGAATGCTACTAAACATAGTAGCGGTATAACAATCAACCAATCAGAACCACTACATGTGACGTTTCACATCCTTGATGTTTCTGGCTGATTGGATGAAATGCTTCTTAAGGTTTCCTGATCCTTGCGTGTTTTTTGCGAGAACTTTTCTGGACCATCCCAACAGTTTAACTGAATACATGTTTATGAATTTCGGGTTTATAAGGATCATTCATTTTTATAGTTAACAAGTCATGGACTGATCCTAGTTAGCCAAACACTGAAAGCTGAGAAGCTATAAACTGCTATTTCACCTTAGTATGGTGAGTTTCCAGAAACTCACATCTACCAACCCACTATTGGTCGGATCAAAGATTTTAATATCTCTCGACAAGCACCTAATCCTTAGTCCAATGATTTACCTATTCAACTCAAAGATTGATTATCTATAGAGTCGCAGATGTACACTACTGAGTTCGATACTAGGACAAAACAACTGTCCAATGTTTTTTTCTTCTGGTTTTCAACTGTTATTCAGCTAAGATCAATGCATGATGTAAACTACAAAGATTTTCATAAGCTTCCTATATAAATTAGTACAGTTTATTATCTACAACTAAAAATTATATAATAGTTGGATTCATGAGTTAATTGAAGTTAGACCACCATAGAAAACCTGGAAGTACTGGACGGTGGTTTCGTCTCAGTATGGGACTTATTGAAGACGATGGTGGACGGTGAAGCAATTTTGTGAATTAGATGACATTAGACATTATTACTGTTGGATTCCAGAGCTCAGTGGACTAGAGGTTAAGCATTCGCTTGCAAGATCGAATGCGCTGGGTTCGAGTTCCGCGTGAGGGATTGTGATTACGTACTGTTGAGAAGTACCATACTGAGAAGAAACCACTGTCCAGTGCTTCCAGGTTTCCCATGGTTGACTAGCTTCAATCGACTCATGAATTAAACTATTAAATTACTAAAATCTGCACAAAATCCTTTTCTAAAAATTATATATATAATTATTGATTAGTTTATTCCTTAGTTATGAATAAGTCATTAGAATTTTTATTCTTCAATATTGAACGCACATTACCAGTTACTAAGTGAACATACACACACACACACACAAATATATATTCATTTGACTTTGTACATTAATGATGATGTCGATACATAAATGAATGTGATAAAGAAGGAAATAGAAATTATGAAGGACATGAAAAAAAAGGAAGGTGATAATAACAATGATATTTAGTTTGACGAACAAAATGAAAGTATGTAACAACTGTTCATAGTATAACTATTGAATACACATCGTGGTAGGTAGGTAGGTAGGTGTGGTAGATAGGGAGATAGTGAGGTAGGTTAAAATAGATTCATAGATAAGTAGGTAGATTGGTTGATTAGGGAAAACATATGTCGTATAACTTTGTTTTAATGTTGTATACAAATAAATGAATTTGGCAAAGTAATATGAATATAAAAATAGTTCATGGATGTGATAAAAATCGGTAAAGAGAATTATACAAGTAAAACAATACCAAATGAATTTAAACTTCACTCCATTGCACAAGGAAGTGGCTATCAGGACTCAGTAGCTAAGTAAATAACGCAATGGTATTTGAAGCGAACGGTATTGGGTTCGAATCTCACAGTGAATTCTGGGATGCAGATACATCCAGTTGACGAGTCCTAAATAGGACGAAACGCACGTCCTAGATTCCAATGCTAGCCACTATCCATCTTTATTTATTAACAAGAATATAAAACCCAACCAGTGTAAAACACAAATAACCTCGGTCAAAAAGAAAACACTTTAAATGGATAACGGTTTTAAGGGTGATAGTGCTATAAACGTGCTAAAGACGAAAATTTCCAAATCTTTGAATAGAACGTTCTTTTCAGCAATGTTGTAAATAGTGGTTTCAAGTCGATCGTTGTTCCCCAATAATCTGAAGGATAAGTTATTTCATCTGACCGACTGTATGTATATTTATCAAGTGTATAGTTCAGTCGATGCGCACTATGTTCAAAAGAATTCAGGAACACTATCAGATATCGCTGAAACGAGACGGAAACGGCTCAATAATCGGACACATTGTGAACAGAAGTCATTCAATCAAAGGTGACTTCTTTTAAAGTCATCTACAAGATAAGTAGAAGGTTGCCAAAGGCAGTTATATTGCATATTGTTAACATTTCCGAAGCAATAGCCATACATATAGGAAAACCAGGATTGTGTTCAAAAGAAATTGATACAAATTGTTCTCCTACCAATGATCTTAATGCCCTCACCATGGGCATATTTCTACTTTTATGATCCTCCTGAGGAGTAGAGTGACATCTATAGGAGGACTGTAAGTGTTGCTTCGGTATCTGGTGGGTTCAGTGGGACTGGTCTTTTCAATGGTTACTCAAAGTATTCTACCTATCTTTTCCTCTGTTCTTGGATTTCAGTGATTGTCTTGCCTTTTTTGTCCTTGACTGGTCGCTCTAGTTTACTATACATTCCTGATAGTTCCTTCGCTATACCACAAGTTATTTGATATTTCCTTCTCTTGAAGCATTTTCCACTGTCGTTGCTAGGCCTTGCATGTATTTTCGTTTGTCAGTCCTGATGCACTTTTTCACTTGCTTGTTTGTTTCTGTGTGTTCAGCTTGTACCTTGACTTTTTCTGCTCATGTTCGACAGTTGTTAATTGCTGTCTTGTTCTTCCTTTCTTGAATCTTGCCCAGGGTTTCGATGGAGATCCATTCCTTATGACAGTACTTTTTACGTCTTCCATTGACCTTGTGAGTTTTTTACTGGCACAAGTATGATCAATCTGGTTCTCGGTAATGTGATCCGGTGATACCCATGTAGCTTTGTGTATGCGCTTTTTTGGGGCAAAATATTACCACCCATAATCATTTTGTTGAATGTACATAAATTACATATATCTCTTTCGATTCTCATTCCTTTCTCCCAGTCCATGTCGTCGCATTATATCTTGATATACGGTGTCATCCATTCCGACTTTGGCAATTAGATTTTCCATCAGGATCGTTAGGTCCTTTCTTGGACACTTCTCCACGATCGACTTCAGTAACTCATAAAACTGACTTTTATCGTCTTCATTGCTATCATTCGTGGGTGCATAACATTTATTGTTTTGAAGGATACTTTGATAATTCTGGTGCTTTTCATGCTTCTTTGAACAGCATCAGCGCAACTCCTCGTATGTGCAAAGGATTTTTTTATGACCAGAGGAAAACAGCATCTCTCTCAAACCTAATCTGTTCTGTTCATTTTGAGTTCAATGGGTTTCAAATATCCCGAGCATTGCCAAGTTGTATCTTCTCATTTCCATAGCTATTTGTTCCCGGTCTCTCACATTGTCCTCACATTAAATGTACCTATATTAATTGTTGCTCTAATTGTTAGAAAGAGCATCGGCATGTGGTTTCGTAAAAAGCTCGGCTTTCACCATGTGTTATAATTTTTCTAAATGAAGATCCTTCAACTCCCAGGGCAGATTTTGAATGATTTAAGTTATTTTTTGTGGTAAGCGTTTTTTTCAAAGTTGTTTCCTATGGGATGAGGTTGATCACCTCATAGCCAGCCCCTTCCCCATTATCCAGACTTGTGACGGGCAGTAACCCTAGAAAAGCTACAGTAGAGGTTTAAAAATAGAGAACTGGATAGAATTAATAGCCCTCACACTTTTATATTTACGACAACGGACATGTGAATATACCAGTTGGACTGACTAATTTCTCTGAAACAATTTCCAGCACCCAGACAATTATGTAAATTTAAAGAGACCCATATTTTTTTCATAATTCTCTTGAACTATAAAGGGATTGTGATTAGGCATCCACATATCTCACTGTTCTTCAGGAAGGAATGGAAATTTGTGATGTATTAATACTCTTAAATTCAATCCCAAGTTAACTGAAGTTAAAATTGTAAACTATTAGATATCGGTTCGGTAACCTAAAGGTTAAGTGTTCAGAATAAGAGTAGGGGGTCCCGAGTTCGGTCCCTGATGGAGTGGTGGTTGTGCTGTCATTAAGGAGTCCCATACTACGATGAAACAATTATACGATGCTTGATGGTCTTCAGATTATGGTCAATCCGTGATATAAACTATAAAGTTGAAGGATTTGTTATCAATAAGCTCAGAAATCAAACCAGAAGTGATTGAGATACATACCACTTTTTTAAATCAAAGCTACTTACTACATTCGAGAACTGTTTATCATGTATAAGAAAGGATGAACATAAATAGTAATCAAAAGGTGACGAGATAGGGGATGGTGAATAGTGTAGGGAATTCACATATCTTGTAATGAAAATATTATTCATAAATTTTGGCTAAGAAACAATGCCAAAATAGAACTGAAATCAGAAGTATATCATGTACGAAGTTTTGTAACTGATATTTCTGAATCATTCAATGTGAATGTTTGTACGCTTTTTGTATTATAAGGCTCAGTATAAGTCGAAATTCAAAAATTTAAATCCATTCTTGATTCATTTTCTAACCTCTAATATATCATAAATTATCCGTTATATGCTCGTTTTTAAATGTACCTTAGAAAACTATGGCCGCTTGGAAAGGTAGGGATTAGTGAAAGATATCACACCGTTCTTCCTATTTTTAGTATTTTAATGTTAGACACAAATAGTGCTATAGTACAGACAACGTGCAAGAAAAAGTACGTGGTTCCAAATCTATTCAAACTAATTTCATCCAGGCGAACATAACTGTGGGTGGTCAACGAATATTATTTATATTGGGAACTATTGTTAAGTTGTCAAATAACTTGAATACATTCTGTGGAACTGAGGCTCATTCCTTAAGGCATTTGATGCTAGTCATTAAGCTGCTCCATCTACTCCAGTTTAGACATCCAGGTACTGTAACTAGCCTTCATAAACTTAGAGTGTAGTTCAAAGCCAAGAATACGAATCTGTACCTAACTGGTGATCAGATATTGTATAGTTGATCGAGATTTCAAGAATCTTTTTTGATTATAACCTCAGAACATTCAAGCGGTCAAATCAAATAATCAGAGTAAGATAATTGTTATGGAGAATTTGATGAAGCAATTCGTGATTGTTAAGGTAAAAAATGGTGAACGATCAACGATGTGGAATGATACAAAGTAGATAAATCATGGCTACTCACTAGGTCAAACCAGTGATGCAAGCCACCGGATGGTTCGAAATCAAAGACAGGATCATCATTAGCAAGAAAGAAAAATTATAGGTGCTTGGGGTAAATCAATCAATTAAGAGCTAACTGTTAAGTGTAATTCTTGAGCATCGTATCGATAATACGCAAATAATATGTCTAGAGAATGACCATCGTGGCGAGACTATAATTTATGGACGGAGCAATCAGAAATAAGATAGGTTTCGGATTTTAGCGCGAAATTCATACACTCATTTGGCTAAATACTATTTCGGTATTATAGCTGATATCATTTCGTGATGAAAACTCTAAATCTAATTCCTAACATTAACGATCAACTCTAAATCAGAATTCTAATTCCTTACACTACTTTATAATTAACATTTAATCCTAGTTGGTAGGTGGACATTTTCAAGATCATTTTAGCGTTATCACAAGTCGACCATAAATTATCGTTTCACTTGTTTCGTCCTATTTGGGAATCATCAGCTGGATGTACATGCATCTCAGTGTTAATGTTTACTCTAATACTCGTACTCTGAAACGCAGATATATCCAGCTGACGAGTCCCAAATAAGACGAAATGCGTGTCCTGGATTCCATTGCTAGCCATTATCCATCTTTGCTTAGAATGCTTGTGAATAGACGTAATATCGAGGCAATAAGCACAGCATTCACACATGCCAACGTGAAACCGATCAATTTCAGTCCTAAACATCAATGGGAAGATACAAGTAAACAATACCAAGTGAACTAAAAACTTTACTCCATTACACAAGAAAGTGGTTATCAGGACTTAGTAGCTAAGTGAATAACGCAATGGCGTTTGGAGCAAATGGTATTGGGTTCGAGTTCCATAATGAATATCAACTCTGAGATGCAAGTCCATCCAGTTGACGAGTCCAAAATAGAACGAAACGTGTGTCCTAGATTCCACTACTATCAACCATTCAACATTACTTATAATGCTTGTGTGACTTAGGCCAATCCGCATAATATTCCATCATAAGACTGAACAATTTCAATCCTAAACATCAATAAGAAGATTCAAGTAAACAACAATATCAAGTGAATAAATATTGACCATTTAGTTGATATAAACCATATAATAAATAGGTATAAAAGAATAAAGTGAATAATAAAACTAAACAAAACAAAATTTAGCCTTATAGAATAATAAAATATATTATTTTAATTTATTATACAGATTATTAATACAACGTAATAACAAATAATATTACAATAAATGATTATTATTATTATTATTATTATCATTGAAATGGAATACACCGGTCATCCAATAACATATATGAACATGAATATAATGTACGAGAAAGCGAGAGAGAGAGAGAGATAGGGAGGGGAAGAGAGATGGTGGTGGGGGGTAATGAGTAAGTCACCAATAAAATACATATACACATACATACATACATACATACATATACACACACGCACATTCAATAATCGACTTGGATACAACAATCTAACTAACTCATTTATTATACCTACAAATACATTTTGATAATTAATCAAAAGTAATTTAACATTAATTAAATAAATATATGAAAAAAAAACCTTTATAGTTAACTCATTTCATTATTTAATCCTTATTTTACATATACACATTAATCAAAGTGGAATCAAATAAATAAGTAAAAATAGAATAAAAATTAAATAGGCGCTTAATAGTTTCGTCTCTGTTTTTCTTCTTTCTCTTCTTCTTCTTTTTCTTCTTGTTATATTCATAATGATGAAAAAGTGTACTGGATAATTTGAAAGAAAGAATGAGAAAACAAATAAACAAACAAACAAAGGAAGGAAGCTTTACCTCTTTCACTTTATGTAGTATAGGTATATTTGTTTGAAAATGCAATAATTCCCAAATAGAATTTATTAATTGACAAAATCAATCCACTAATCAATGTATAATAACATATTGATTAGGGGAGTTCAATGGAAAGTGAGGAGAATGTAATGAATCTTGGAGATTTAAAAGAAAACGGGAAGGGTTACATGTTTTTTATAAAAATATTGAAGTGAAGTGAAGTGAGAGAGATAGAGGGAGAGTGAGTGAGTAAGTGAACGAATGAATGAATGAAAAAACAAACACACACTCTTTCTCCTTTGATAAACAAACTTATCTGTTTATTAAAATCAGGAAAAATAAACAAAACACAATTTATTCCGAATAAGTAAAACAATCATTATTTAGGGATTATTTGTGTAAAAAGAGAAAAATAAAGGTAAAGTAAAAGAAATCGATAAAAGGAAGAGGGGGGCTATAATTGTTTCTAGTTGAAATCAAAAAGAAAATAAACAATTAATTTATATTGTTGTTGTTTCATCGATAATTTTTGTTTCATTTAAATTTGATTGTTTATCAAATGGTAACAATTTGATGTGATGTACATTTATAATAGAATCATTATGTTGATCAATATGCTGAGATAAAGAAACAGAATAAGAAGAAGATAATGGTGAAGGATCAGTGATGATATGATCAAGTTGAGCACAAGTAACAACAATAGGATTAGGAGTTAATTGATCGTTATATGAATTTAATTTAGGTGATAATTTAGACTTTGAAAATGATGATGATGATGAAGAGGATGACGAAGATGATGGATCTGTACATGAAGATGATGAAGACGACGGAGATGATGCACATGGAACAACTTGACTAGCACTTTGACTAACACTAGATATTTCACCATCATCTTGACTAATATATGTAGAACATTTAGTTTGCATTAAGATATTTGAATAAACTGATAACGGATGAGGTGGAAGACAATGAGTTGTTGTTGTTGTTATCGCTGTTGTTATTGTTGTAGTGACTTTAACTGGTTCAACTGTAGTCAAATGATGATGATGATGGTAAGTTGGACTTACAAAACCAGGAATAAAATATTCATGCGAATTCACATTTAATTCAATCATTGGTTCATAATTATTAGCATAACTTTGATTTGTTACAACATAGGGTATATGTGTAAATAACAAATTTGTATGTTGTTGACTTTGGTGTTGGTCATTATGTTCATGATTGTTATTATTAATGTCATCGCTGTTAACTTCATGAAATTCACTATCATCTTCATTTACTGAAACAATTTCATCTTCACTATCAAATGCATCTGAGTCATTATTATTATTATTATTATTATTATTATTATTATTATTATTATTACGACTGGTGAGGATAGCGTTTTCAGATGGATTGCGTAATAATTTTACATTGGATTCACAATCAATAATATAGTTTTGAGATGTAATTAGAGATTGTTTGGGATTTTGTTCATTGGTAACAAATGAACTTTCAGTTACAATATATGGATTTGTACATGTCTATACATATAGTGAGATAAAAAGTGTGAAAATAATATCTAGAATAAAATATTACGATTTATAAATAGCCAATATATAAACATGGATATGGGTTCGAGTCCCACTCTTAACACTAAACTTAGTGGAGCAGTATTAGGTCAGGAGTAAATTCAGTCAACTTTCAACTATATTATAAAGGGACGAGTAATGAAGAAGTCAGAAATTTCAGAATTGTCTCTTACTTGAACTTATTGTTTCTAACTTTCTTCTTTCATTCTTAAACGCTTAAATCATTGTATGCTTGTATTCTTCTGCTTGAACACTTTTCTGTGACACATGAACTGTTAGTGCGTATTGTACATATTACTCAGTTTTCTTTCACTTATGGCGTATTTACACCGTTATTGTAATTTCTTAATCATATCGATGAATGGTCAGGGTTTTACGTTATGTTATTGTATGGGCTTTTTGAGTCATGAATGAATCGATTATAATAGAAAACTAATCTGTTTTCTACCATCATCTTCTGATTGGCCACTGGGTTAGGAGCTCAAGGACCGATAAACCTCAACGTCTTGGTTGTTGTTTATTGGTCAGTGTGTCAATTGTTACCGGTCTAATTTTATTTATTTATTTTAACACAGGTATTGGTACAAGGAAACACCAAATACATATGCGCCACACAGATCTCATTTGATATGTGTGAGGGCTGTGATACTGTCCGGGTTCCCGATCCGAACAGGTGGTTTTCTTAGGGGGCCACACCCCGAACCTTCGAACTGAAGATCTCATCCACAAGGCAGTGGAGTATCGTAAGGAGATGCAGTCCCATGGTAGCCGGTGACCAACGATTGGTTACCGGTCTTACTGGTAATACAAGTGAACTAAATGATAACCGTACTAGAGACAGAGGGAGATAATACAACTGTTTGCCTGACACTACTGGGAGATCATACGGGTTGCAATACAACCCAACCCATAAAAAACGAACTCTTGTTGTTTTCCTTTGGAATACAGAATTCATCATTTGTAGGTTTGGACCCCCCTCCCAATAAACCTACTTTGATATAAATATGTGAGTAGTGTTGCTATCCCTCCCACTTAACATTGACTCGAAGTCAATTACATGAATATGTACTTTACAAGTTGAAAAGCCAAAAAAGAGTTGACCAAATTTGAATTTGTATACATTCTTTTAGACTGATACACAATTATGAAAAGTCCTAAAGTTGAATCATGAATAATCGTATAATCTTCTTAATAATACAATTATCTACAAAACTTTATAGAATACAATATTGGTGGCAATCACAACTTAATAGTTTCACATTAGAACTTCTGATTAGATACTGTAAAGTAAATATAGTAATACTTCGTTGAAATCATGAGCCAATTCAAATTATATAATCATGGAAAATCTGGAAGCAGTGAAAGGCCATTTCGTCTTAGTATGGGACTTCTCAGTAGTGCTCATTCAGGACCCTGTGCGCAGGACTTAAACTAAGGATCTTAGGTCTCGCACATGAACGCGTTGGATGCTAACTTAATGGTCTAGTTAGAGGTTAAGCGTTTTCAATGGTGGTCTAACTCAGATCAGTTCATGATTTCAATAAAATTCAACAACCTCTACAACCCCATACTAAAAATAATGATGCTAATTATATAAATGGTAACTAATATAACATAAAATATAGTAACTTACATTAGGACATAATGTATAATTACTTTGTTGTGAATTCGGCACAGAGGATAATGTAGAAGAGAAAGGTAACATTGGAATTTGTGAAACATTACTAACAGTGTTGTTAGCAGGTGAATGAAATGAATTAGTTAAACGAATTACAGAATGATTACAATTATCTATTAGACAATTTACAGGCAGTTGTTGATGATGGTGGAGATGGTGTTGTTGCCGTCGAGTTAATAATTGTGATGATGAACAACTTGGTGATGGATTAGTTATATTTCTAGATCCTTCTGTTGTAGTAAGTTGTTCATGATCTAAAAGTAGATCTGGTGCAGTAGTACACTGATAAAAATGATGATGATTTTCATCAGAAGATACATTAGTCGTATACGTAGCATTTGGTTGCATAAAATAATTATGATATGGTCCTATCGTATTCATATTATAATTAATATTATTATTATTGATATCCATTTGTTGATTGTTAAATTTATTATTGTTTGACATATGAATAGTTCTCAAAGAATTTGGATCACATGGCGAACGATGATGCTGATGATGACGATTAGAGGTTGATGGTATTTCAGGGAACCAATTGTTAGTAGTTTGTGAATAGGGTGAAATATTTTTGATTGGTGTTATATGCGAGATATTATTATCATTATTCTTGGAAGGATTATATTCTGGTGATGTTAAATGCTGACTACTTGAGGAGTGATATATATTTCGTGGCTGAAAAACAAGTGAAAATAATCAATAAAGTAAACTGATAAAATTTGAAGGAGTCAGTAAACAATGATTAAGTTAATAGACAGGCATATGTACAAATTTTACTCTAATTCACGATAATGGACTTTAGGAATGAGTTATGTTGATAGATGCAAACTACTACTTCAAGACATTGGGTGACATGTTTCATAACTGGTCACGGTAGAACGGATTTTTTTCCCACGCTTTTTATCCTTATTTAGATCTTGAGTTACAGTATTCCTTCATATACAACGTTCTAATCTGGTTTTCTCCAACCGTATTCTCAACGTTTTGTCTTTCTCATTACTATTTCTACAGAAGAATGATTTCGATTACTGAATTACTCATAATGTTGCTCCCATCTTGTTGTGGTGGAGCGCTATGCAAACTTTGACCAACAACATAGGTTAATTATAAATGATTGAATCCAGAATGTCATAAAGATAAATTGGGGTAATCAGGTGAATGATGAGCGCTAAGAGATGGCTTGGATTTCTAGGAAATGAGACATAAACTATTAGTAGCTTTATATATATATATATATATATATATATATATATCGTGTAGACGATTAAGATCGTGTATAGGAAGCTTGCGTGTTGGCATTAGAATCGAACACTGAACAACACAACACTTAACAGTAATAAATAACGAACCAAAAATTAACATCATGTTTGAAGGTTTTCGATTTAAATTCCATGCCTAATGTCAATCATTCAGTAGTAAAAACAGTGTAGACTACCAATGTATTCAAACAACAATGAGTTTCGAAGGATACTATAGGCCTGTTAAGGTTAAGCTTCAGCCTTAGGTAATGCATAACTACGAGTTACTGGAATATTCTTTTAAGACGAAACTGGTTGTACGAGAATTCGATAGACCAAATGACTGATATACGACACTTCAATAATAATCTCCAACAAAATGGAAAACAAAGACAAGTCAGGAGATCAGCAGAAGCTTGACATTCAAGAAAACAAAACTGAAGTAAACCAACTCTGAGTATAAAAAAACATAACTTTAAGATAGGCTATTTGATTAGTAAACCAAATGTGAGAACAAAAAATTAAATGACAGGACGAGTCAGTGTCGAAAATATGAAAGACTAAAAAAATAGAAAGGCTAAAGCTATTATTTTTACAAGTGAGAACTAATATTTATTAAGAAAAGAAACTAGATAACCGGTTTCATTAGTGAAACTTTGTGCATTTCATCGACTTACACTTCTAATTCATCCGAAGATTATTTATTTATTTGAACACATAAATATTGGTACAAGGAGGCACCAAATGGATATGCGCCACACAATAACAATTGGGTCAGTAACAGTTATCATTGATTTGTGTGAGGGCTGTGGTACTACCCGGGTGCCCAAATCAAAGCAGGTGGTTTTCTTAAGGGCCCTTCGACCTAAAGGTCTGATCCATGTGGCAATGGAGCGACGTCAGGAGATGCAGTCCCGTGGTAGCCAGTCACCGACAATAGGTTAATACGCCATTTGTCCCCTCAGGATCATGGAACCTATGTCCATCATGGGTTTGGGATGAGGTTTTCCAACTCCCCTAGGTGAACCGTTCATATCCACCAACCCTGTTAAAGTGCCGGATATTCGCTTTCCGCTCTACCAATTTCGCAAACAACACCCTGGTCGCGAGAAGGCATTGAGTAGGACTTCTCTGGTAGTGGTTGAATACGCGTGGCCATGTGAGAGCATTTTGAGAGGGAGAGTTGACTCTCCCCATCCTCGGCCGTACCAGGGTATTCGGGGGCAGATAAGATCCAAACAACTAGTATCAATTAAAGTGTATCATGGTTTGAAACCTTTAAGAGATTATACTGTACACTACAGGAATTAACATTTAGTTAACTATACAGATCAGAAGAAAATCATTTGTTTATTTTAGAAGTTTTTCGATTAAAAAAGGGAATTATTATTCCTATAATTATTTGTTTTATGTTTTTGGTAGTTTACAATTTCGAAATGATGGAAAATATATTGTATCTGAGGTCAATGGTTTTGGTGTAGTTTCGTTCATTGAGCCGTATAGTTTGGTCGTGAAGCTTTTATTATCATTCTGAAAAACATCATCAACATGAACTTCAGGTAGGAGTGGACCATTTGGATTTCTTTATATACTTACTGATGAGGCTTGGTTAGTTGACAATGTTCTAGATTAGTTATTGTTGACCACTAACTTGTCATTATTTGTCTTATTTTTAAGATTGTATAGCCTAAGAGTCATTGTTTGCATACTCATTTTGACAGTGACAGGATGAACGTTAACAATAACCAATCAAGATGAAGGTCGATAGAGTAAGCTGTCATTCGTATGTGAAGAAATTCGAATAGCCTACCTCTACCTGAAGTTCATACTGATGATGTCGCCCCAAAATGACGTGATACGGTGGAGGATGGGGAGTCCGTTCTCCTTGAAATGCTTACAAATAGCCACGCGTATACAGCCATTGCCAGGAAAGCCCTACTCATTGACTTCTCACAGCAGGGGGGTTTTTTAACAGAGTTAGAGGACGAAATGTGAATGTTCGGTGCTTTAACAGGGCCGGTGGGTATTATTATTTATTTTAAAACATAGATATTGGTACAAGGAGGCACCGAATACATATGCGCCACACGAATCTCAATTGATTTGTGTGAGGGCTGTGATACTGTCCGGGTGCCCAAACCGAAGCAGGTGGTTTTCAGAGGGGACCACACCCCGAGCCTTCGAACTGAAGATCTGATCCACAAGGCAGTGGAGCATGATGAGGAGATGCAGTCCCATGGTAGCCGGTGACCAACGATTGGTTCACACTACATTTGTTCCTTCAGGATACTGGAGCCCATGTGCACCACTGGTTTGGGATCCGGTTAGAGCGCCGGACATTCGCTTTTCGTCCTCTCATTTTCGTAAACAACAACCGTGGTGCGAGAAGGGAGTGAGTAGGACTTCCCTGGCAGAGGCTATATACGCGTGGCCATGTGAGAGCATTTCGAGAGGGAGAGCGGACTCTCCTCACTCTCGGCCATACCAGGGCATAAATAAATAATAGTGAGGTGACATGAAGTATTGTCACTGATATCGATACATGTGGATAATCGTGGGCACGAATTCGATTGGAAAAGCTCCAAGATTGCCAAAGAATTTCTAAAAATATAGCGTTCGAATCAACTAACGATCAACAGACACATCGACATAGATTCAATCTATGGACTCAGACGGAAGAGGTCAACCGACAAAGACAGTCGTTGTGAATACAAAGATAAATATAGATCACGAAACTTACGAGTATAGCTAATCCCAAACAAGGTAATCGGAATGAACCGATATAACACCTAGGGAATAATTAGGAAGCTTAATTCTACTGTATGAAGTAGAGGCTGAAGATGTCATATCCGGAATAACAATGAAAGTTTCAAAATTATAAATCATCTAGATCGAGGAACACAACGCCAATGGGATACTAAAAAAAGACATTTAAAGTATAAACAACAAACCATCGGTCCTAGTGAACATGATCCAGTAGTCCAATGTGCCATAACTGGATGATTTACATCATGATAGAATTGGCTGTTAATATTTGCATTACTTGCATTAACATTCTGATGAGATATTTTGATATCATTGTTGTAATTATGAATGGTAGATGTCGGGGTACCAAAAGTAACAGCGCCGACAGCAGCGGGAGA
Organism: Schistosoma spindalis; assembly: GCA_946903255.1. Taxonomy (NCBI): domain Eukaryota; kingdom Metazoa; phylum Platyhelminthes; class Trematoda; order Strigeidida; family Schistosomatidae; genus Schistosoma; species Schistosoma spindalis. Next base: position 14,586,301 of record OX336423.1, read on the forward strand.
TGATGTTGAATTCGATGGCGATGACTGGCGTAAAGCTTGTTGTTGTTGTAGAGCTACAGTAGCTGCCGCTGTTGCCGCAGCAAATGCTGCTGCCATCATAGGATCCATAGTGGTTAACTGGTGTGTTGGTCCAACGAAATGACTCATACTACTTATAGTAGTAGTTGTTGTTGTCATCGTAGTAATAACTGTTTGTAACGATGATTCAGTATGCAAATTATTCAGTTGGTTAGTTGATAATTGTGTCTCTATGTCCCGTTTTGATTGGGATCCAATTCCAGGATTGACAAATTGATTCTGATTTTGTTGTTCAATCAATGACATTATCAATTGAATTAGTTGTCCATTGAAATCATTTATACCATCGGTAGGTTTAGACGTGAATACCGGGAATTGTTGATTAATATTGAATGGACTAGTTCTACTTCTATCACCGAAATCGTCACAACTACAAGTGGTAACAATAGCTGTTGTGGTCGTCGTCACCGTCATCATAGTAGTAGTAATACATGTCTTAGGTGTTTTCACACAGTCTATATTATTATTTTTGGGTGCATCAAAATGGTTTGATAGACTAATTTGTGATTTACTAAATTCATCATTAAGTACGCAGGAATTTATATTGTTACTACTATTATTATTACTAGTAGTAGTGTTAGTGTTCGGTTGCATAAATGATGTAACATTTTCAGCCCAACGTAATACATGCATTAATAACATTCGTGTACGCCATAATTCGCGCCAACTTGCACCAGCTTGATTAATTAATAATCGATACGAGTTGTATGATTCAGCGCCTGACGAAGAAGCACATGATATTGATCGTAACGATGACATTCGACTGCCCATACTATGCATATTATTATTATTACTATTATTATACTTTGTAGTGGTCGATAGACCGATGGTATTAGATTGTATATTATTCAGAGTGCTATTATTATGATTATTGATACTATTAATTAATCGAGCTTCAGATGTTGAAGATGGTCGAGTATGACTGTTTTGCCGTCGGCGACGATGATGATGATGGCGGTGATGACGATGAGATAGACCAACACTAGTTAAAGCACTTCGAATGGATGTTGACGAGATTTGACTTCCACCAAAAGCTATAAATGAAATGAAATGAAGCTGTTAGGTTTATAAATGAATATCGCAGCGCTTTGATCGAATTTTATTCTCAATCTTACCTATCGATTAGATAAGCCTGTTTTTTTTCTTTCTCGAGGGACCAGATACAACATACAGATATATCTCAACTCACCAGTATCCCAAAAAGTAACAATGGCTCCATGAGAAATGATGAGAATAAAGAGACTAAAGGATGTAACAATTAAACTGTTTTGTTTCAGTATCAGGTTGTGGAGATTGTTGAATTTTATTGACATCATGAACTGACCTAAGTTGAGTGTGTCCAGATTTTCAATGATGGTCTAACTTAGATCGGTTGATGATTTCAGTCAAACTGTAACTATTTCATATACCTTGTATGGTAAATAAGTAGTTATCTCACTAAGAATTCTGCACCATCAACATACATGTATTGTCAAATTTTATCCAAAATGTTTACTTTGAAGTCACGTGGAAATTAAGTTCTTTCAGACGGTGTCAACATAAAATTTATAACTACCATAATCTAGAAATTTTTATTAACGAGATCATATCTGCGAAATTGTAAACCAGAATGTTTACGATAAAAAGTTGTGATTAAAATTTTTGATGATGAATAATCCAATTAAATACATGATTACTGAATAGAGTGATCAGTTTCTATAAGGAGTGTCAATACTAATGAATAAGTCAGTTATGAATATTAGGGGTTTGGAGGGAATTGTGGAATTTGCAGTCTACATCGTGGAGTGATTTTAGTTAGATAACCATCAAAAATCAGGAAGCACTGGACAGGTATTCCATCCTTCTGTAGGACTTTTCAGCAGTGAGCATTCATGATTTCACTGACGATCAGATCAAGGATCTTCGGTCTCGCAGTCAATTTTTCCTGGTTTTTAACTATTTTCTGACTGATATTGGTGAGTATTGTATGATCATTAAATCTATGCGTAACTGATATAATAGATATGAAGTGGGAATTCGCAAGACTGGTGTGTAGATCAATGTGGAGCGATTGTTTAGCGGTTAAGGCGTTTTAATTTCAACTAATAGGAGGTTCCAAACTCGAGATCGGCTCTACATTCAGTAGAAGACCCTCGAATAGGATGAAATGCACTGACTAGATTGCACTATTAGCCACAATCAATCTATTTTGTAAAATATGTGGTAAAAATGGCTACATCAATGAAATTCATACAGGACACATATTACTAAAGATTAATAAAAATTCAGTTCTGAATACCATCACTGTTGAAAAATTTAAGTCTTTTACGATAATTATCTAAACGTTATATCTGTTGAGAAAATAAGCAGTTATCTGAATAGAGTAGATCAGTGGATGACACATTGGCATTTAAAGTGAAAGGTACTAGGTTCGAGTTCCAAGGTTAATCATCAACATCAAGATCAAACCGACGGATTCTTACATAGGATGAAACATGCATCCTGGATCCATTTCCGCTGGCCACAATTTATCTATTCTAAATATTTCATTCAAAATATTCCCGGAGTTCTAGTGAGCTGTGACCAAGAAATTTCAACCGTGTCATGTGTGACGCAGTTACCCACCGAAGACAATGGAATATAATCGCGCAATACCGTGGATTGATTGAAGCTAAACGTGTACAATATTGGATACCGACTTAGTGGTCCAAACTTTAGGCGTTTGAACGCAATATCGAAGGTCCTGAATTCCATTCCTATATGAAGGATCGCTAGTGTACATTACTGAGTAGTAGTATACCAGGAAGAAACGTCTGTTTAGTGCTTTCAAATTTTCAGTGGTGGCATAAAATTGTTCGGTTCATGATTTAAATGAAACACAACAATCTCCATAACCCTATACTGATAAAAATAATTTACCTAAAAACTGTTTTATATAGAAAAATAAATCATTCTAACCTGAAGCTGTACCACTAGAACTATCCAAATGATGTGAAAATGTATCAATTCCACTTAAACCAGATTGACTTAATCGACGTCGATTATTGAAAGAATTATTACTAGTATTACTTTTAATATTATTATTCATTTTTGTAGAAGCAACGGCTGCAGCAGCAAACATAGAAGCTGCAGCTTGCAATACATTGAACGAACCTCTTCTTCCAAGTGGTAAACATGATGCTGATGCTGTTGTTGTTGTTGTTATTGTTCCTGTTCCTGTTCGTATTGATGTGAATGGTTGTTCGATTGATTTGGATTCTGTAGAATTTATTCTATTACTGGTAACATTCATTGATGTAGTTAAACTAGGTAAAAATAAACCATTTGTAGGTAGACTATGCGATTGACTACGACGACGAACTGAATGAATAATGATGTTTATTTATTTAAAAGAAAAAAAGAAGAAAAAGACTCGAATAAACAACCAAAGTATATTCAGATAAACAAAATCAACAAAGTGATAAGCATTAAAATTATTTGCTTTTTATCATTAAAATGACAATTTACAGATTCTACTTACATTATTAGGTCCACATTCATGTTAAGTGAGTAAATGTTAAGATATCACTAATGGTAAGTGTTATAACAGAATGAATATTGTAAAAGTTGGAACGGGCTTTTTTTAGTTGTAATTCTCAATTATAATTTTGTTACGTAATTACTAAGTACCTGAATTACTATGCTTATGTGTTTCACTTATCATAAGCTTTCAGTTGACTCATTACATACTGTTTTACGTTTTACCATTCCTAACTTCTTGTCAGTCGACTATTTACAATCTGTACTATTCCAGCTGAAGAGAAAATGATGAAAAGAAACTGGAAGTGGATAGGACATAAATTGAGGAAATCATCAAACTGCATCATGAAGAAAGAGCTAACTTGGAATCCTGAAGGAAAACGGGAAATAGGAAGGCCAAGGAACACACTGCGTCGAGAATAGGAAGCATACACCAAAAGAATGAGTAGCAACTGGAAAGGATTGTCCAATACAGAGTTCGATACAGAATGCTGATGGGCGACCTATGCTCCTTCACGAGGAGTAACAGGCGTAAGTCAGCAAATAAGCCCTATTCACAACCATTTCCGACTTGTCCATGCATAATTCTTACTTTTCGTTTTATAATGTAATGACGTCTGGTCTGTCTGTGTATAAACTACGTCTATTTGAAATATAAACAACACAGGCTTTTCGCTAACTTGAGAATAACTGATCGAATCTGTACTTGATCAAATGATGGACACTAGGCTGTCGAAAAAGTGGAAAACACGAAGTAGAGTATATTCGAATCAGAACCTTGATTAATGGTTAGCAAGTGATATTGGACTGCAGTCCTCAAAATATAAAAGTGGGCTGTTCTGTATACGGAATTAGGTGTATATCAGTAAACGAGATTCTAATATGATATTTAAAGGCTGACTGAATATAAAAATTGATATGAAGTTGAAATGTATCATTAAGTTGTTCGATTATTTACAACCATAATTATGGTGGATGTAATTGTGTAACGTGGTGGTTGAAGGTAGTCGACAGGAAACCCTGGACAAAGATTTCATATCATTTGACACGTGTCAGTTAGGTGCATCTGTAATCTTGAGGGAAATGGTGTTCCCTGGCGGATATATCTTGCTAACGAGTGCCGAATAGGATAAAAACCAAGTACAAAGTTTCCTGTTGACGACCTCCGACCACCACTTTGGATATCAACATAGTACATGCAATATCGAGTCACTTAGATTAGCGGTTACATTGCAACTTGATCGATAGAATGCGGTCAGCAATAAAGAAAGACTTGACATCTGTGATAACTGTCATTCCACTGAGCGACTATTCACTTGTAGATATAATTATACTTTTTTACATTTCTACCATATATTACCTAGATCATCACAAAACATAGAAAACTCATTAGAGAGATCTCGAATTATTTACCCAACAAACCAGAGGTATTTTCCTAACTACATTCTAGTAATTCCGATATAATGTATCGAGCTGAATGGTGGATAAATATCGCTAAATCTTTAGTAAAATAAAACACTCCAAAACGAAGTTCTGTATAATTTATTTCATACTAGATAAAACTGTTCACATTATCGGCTTTACCATTTAATATACTGACTTACTGTATGTTTTTATAAGATTACTGATAAACCATAAACCATTGGATGCGCACTGCTAAGGAGTCCTACAATGGGACGAAATGGCCGTCCAGTGGTTCCAGGTTTTCCATGGTGGTCTAGCATCAATTGATTCATGATCTCAACTACTAAAATCACTATAACATTCACAGAACCCCTTCTGATATAAACCATATATAGTTATGTTATAATTTTTCTGATTGAAGAGTTAGTCAGTCAATGAAAGGATTCTTCCAAAAAAACAATCTCTTCATTTTTATTATTGCATTTGATGATTGTTAAGGTGTTACATTCATAAAGCACTAGCATATGTACTGCTTATATGAATTATATCTAGTCTCCTACGTCACATATAGGTGAAATATTTAAAATCAAATGCCTAGAATACTAGCAATAACGTCTACTCAAGTGTTTAATACAATTTTAACTAGCTAATAATTAGTGATTACTTTAAATAATACTTTAAAGCCTGAAAATTACATTGAGAGAAGAGACTATGACTAAAGGTATTTGTTTCGATTTTAACTATCAAGTATAAATAACAAAGGAAAACATTTCCCTTTATCTATCTGTTTTAATCTTGATTACTACAGAGTGACCAATCACAGTACGTATTTCAGTCCTATAGGAGGTCAGTCGAGTACCTAAACGCTCAGTGGTAACTATACGGACGGTGAAGTTGGGTGATGCGAATCTGACAGGAATAATCAATTTCCTCAATATTGTGGGTACACTTTGATGATGAATGCACATAAATCGATCCATGAATTGCTAGTTATGAGACAGTTAATGCAACATAAAACTATTCAATAACATATTATCCTATATTTATATGATTTATTACAATACACTTCTGGTAAATACATAATTAAATCCATTCAAAATACCTTACATGGCCGTATTCAATTATTGGCCCCAAACGCTGTTACAACTGAGGGTAGAGAGAGTTTACTCTACTTTAGAATATGCCCTCATATGAGGATGGATTAATAGCCTCAGGAAGGTAAGCCCAATCCGCTGACCTTATGTGGTAGATGGTTTTCACGAAAGTGAGAGGATGAAAAACAAACATTTGGAGATTAGGCCCGGTTGATGGACATGGAGGTTCTAGCTTAGGAAAGCTGGAGTGTCCCAATCCCAAACCAATATATTGCTTGGGCTCCAAAATATCGAGAGAACGAACGGCGAATAAACTGGTTTTAATTAACGGCTACTATCGGACTGCACTAATTGCCTTGTGGATTAAACCCACGGGGTCAAAAAACGGAGATCAGTCTCTTAGGAAAACCATTTTGATTAAATGTTGGAGCCCGAGGAGCATTCAGTAACTTTCTAGAATTCGGTGCTTGATTCAACAGTGTACGCTAATGTTCTAATAATTGCTAGGACCGAAAGTGTTATTCAACTGAATGCCAGATTTGTATTAGCTACCAGGAAAAGAGGTTCAACCAAAATATTGACAATTTAAATTTTGATCACATCAGGGGAGGTTGAAATGACAGGTTTCTACATATTTATATTCGTAAACACATGAGCAGTGTGAATATGATATACACTTATATACACCAAAAAAGTAATTTACTTGACGAACGTCCAGATAATAATCGTTTATGCCTGCTTCGACGTTGTGTGATGCTCTAAAATGAAAACAAAATGAGTAAAAATAATGATTGTATAATTGAATAGGCCTGATAAGAATGATCCAACTCAACCAGTTTTTATAGATCGAAATCAGAAATCGAACAATCGATAACCACTAGTGAGCGATCGACAACTGTTTTTACCCCAGTTTATAGCTCCTCAGCAGTGTTCAACTATGATCTTGCAAGGTATCATGCATAAAGACCTTTAGGTTAAGTGACCAGCACAATATGTTCAAAATACTGGGCTCGAATCTAATGGTGTGTACAAAATAATGCAACGATCACTTAGTATAATTGGCGATAATTGTGCAACCATCGACATAACTGAATACCACAAGGACATGCGTTTTCTATACAACCTGAGGAATCGTTATGTTAGAGTTATTCAATACTCCTTGGTTTTTGTTAATCTTTAGCTGGTATCAGCCTGTTATGAAATTTATCGGCAAAAACTACATAATTAACCACTTCCTAGGTAATCAAATCAACTTACTGCTGTTAAATCCGATAACTGTTTTTGATACTGTTCATAGGCAGCTGCCGAAGTCAATGTAGCTGTTAGATCTGACTGATGGGACAAAGAATGATTGGAATGGTGATGATTACTCCCAGTCAAATTAAAATTACTACTATTACGAATCAAAGAAGTCGGAATCAATTCTGTTGTTTGATTGATCATTGTATTGCAAGTTAAATTATGATTAATGTTTTGGCTACGACCAATACTACTATTATTATTAGTAATAGTAGTATTAGTTGTGAAACTAGTAGTATTAACATTATCTTGATGTTTAACAGGAGCATTATCATTAGAGATACCTGTCAACCCATTTTCAGATGATAATTGATATAATTGACGTAAAACGAACAATAATAGAGTTTCCAAATTATTATTATTATTATCATGAATTGAAGACGGCGGTGATGAAGATGATGTTGAAGATAATTGTGAATTTTGTTGCTGATTCAAAACTGACTGTTCTAATAAACCATTTGAATTATTGTTATTCATTGACAAAAGTAGTAATTTCGATAATAAAGTCGATAAATGTTGAGGATTTGATGTGTTTGATTGTAACAACAGTAATAATGATTCCAGTGGACTCATTACATGATTCAATTGCTCTAGGATGTTATTATTAGTAGTAGTAGTATTATTATCATTATTATTATCTGTATTAAAATCCATAATGTCATGATCAGTATTATGATTAATTTTATTGACAAGTTTATGACGATGATGATGATGATTACCATCATTATTATCAATGCAATTTAACATACTACTATTTATCATTGTAGTAGTATTTGTATTAGTAGTAGAATAATTATTATCATGATCAGTAAAACGATTGGATTTACGTTTAACTAATTCAAAATCTTGTAATTTTTTAGAATTTTTTTCATATGAATAAAATACGCCCGATTTTTTCCATAAATCATTATTTGATAGAATCGGTGTAGGTATTGTAAAGAAACCAGGATCCCACCAACTGAATCCAATTATTAAATGATTTAAATAAGATTTAATGAAGTCATCATTATCATTTAAGATGCCAAGATTATTCTCATTCTCATCATTATTATCATTATGAATAATATCACGATCATTATCATTATCACTATAATCATGTGAATAAGGCGAATGATAATGTCGGTGTTGATAGCGATGCCGGTTACGTGGATGCTGTTGTTGTTGATGATGATGATGATGAAAGAAATTTTTCTTTTTACGTTGAAACCAAAATATAACTCTGTAACAATATGCATATAACATAGAATGAAAAATAAAATATACAAATATATTCAGCATACAACTGGAAATTAACAAGAAAGAAAGAAAAGGATACAAGACAACGGATTGAACAGATATGTGACTATGTAACTGTATATGTAGATGGCTAAAGATTAATTCAACTTCAAAATAGTTCAAAACATCATTATGAATAACGTAGAACTCAACGCATAAATGGATCAGTTCAAATTGTTACAGTATATGAACACAATTGAATTCAAGACAAATCCCAGAGTATTCACGGGAACCTCAAACGGATTTTAAAAAGGTGTAACAATAACAGTGATGAAAAAAAAAAATGAATACTTGAAATATGGTTTGAAAAATCAAGGTGGAATGGTTTATATGAAGGAATGCTGGAGATCAAGAACCAAAGGAAGATGAACAATGAGTGCATATGCGCCATTGCCATAGATTATGAGCTATATTACCCAACGTTTTCAGCCACTAATCACGGTTATCATGTGGTGACGGCAGTAGAGTATTTTTTCCACAAACAATCAGCATCTGTGACGCGATACTGCCTTTTTGTAACGGACAGAAGCGATTAGAAAAGATTAACCTTAAAAATGGCAATCTTACGTTACTTTACAAACCTCTATCTCCGGCAGTGAGCTGTAAAAAGTATGGAACTATCCTACCTAAAAATACTTATAGAAAGCCTGTGTGTGATCGACATTAAGCAGTTGCTTATTGAACATCGTGGCCACGCTCCGAGGTCGTCCAGACTACCACATATAATCAAATTACCTTTATAAGTATCTCAACAAGACGCATTCTTCCGTAGTGTAAGCGACCTGAAACTGTCTTTCAACCATTAACAGCATTCCAGGTAATGATATAATCACCAAAAAAGCCAACTGTAGCATACATAATTGTAATCATAGTAAAGTTGAATAAATAATTTATCAAGTATTATGATAGTTTTAGGTTTAAAACAAATCACAAAAATTAACACAAATACAAAGCCCATTGAGAATTATTTTACTACAAATAAATAAACACGTAGTATAGAAAAGAAAACAGCTTTGAACAGTCTTACCGTTTAAGCAAATACCACCAAGTTCGTTTCACTGATGGATCTAGTAAACACATTGAATTATACAAAAGATTTATAGCGAAATAAATGATCAAATGTAAGAGTAATGGACCAACAGATGGTTTTCGAATAGATACCACCTCATCATCATCAATAGGTAGATAAGTTGATATTCGTGTTGCTGTTAATGACGATGATGATGATGCTGTCCCGTCATTATTCTGTTGAATTGATGGTCCTGTTTGTCGCTGTTGTTTTAGAATTTGCTGTTGTTGTTGGTGTATTTGTACATCAGATGATTTCATCATTAACAAATCAGATATTGACTGTGTAGATGATGATTTTAAATCAACCATGTTGTTTAACACGAAGGAATCATCTATTGAGACATGATTTTTCGTTGGAAATGTTGAACTTGAATGAATGTTCAGTGATGGAGTGAATGCAGCCACTGTTGCTGCAGATGATGACGATAATGAGGATGGTGATGTATCAACAGTTTCATAAGGAAAAGCTGTATTTACACAAACATTCATTGAAGCTAATTCATCAAGTCCTAACAGACGATAACGTATTCGACATCTGATAGACAAGAAAAAAAACAATTTTGTAGAAATATCATGGTAATGATGTTTAAAGATGCCAACGGAATAAAATGTTGCATGAATGAAACATAAAGCGAATTATGATAGATTACATTAAGTAAGCTGCCCCCAAATGCCTCGTACGGCTGAGAGTGAGAAGAGTTCGCTCTCCCTCTCAAAACGCTTTTACATGGCCACGTGCACACAACTCACTGCCTTCTCTCAATGAGAGTGCTGTTTACGAAATTGAGAGGATGAAAACCGAGTGTCCGGCAGAGGCTTTAATCAGGTTGGTAGATATGGAGGATCCATTTAGGAGAGTTGGAAAACCCTCATTACAAACCGATGGTGTACATGGGCTCCAGGATCCTGAGGGGACAAAAGATGCATGAATCTGTTGTCGGTTATGAATCACCATAAAACTGCATCTTCTAACGTTGCTCCACTGTCTTATGGATTAGACCTGTAGTTCAAAGGCTCGGAAAGTAGCCTCCTGAGAAAAGCACCTGCTTCTGTTTAAGCGCTCAGGCAGTATTCTAGCCCTCACACAAATCGAATGATCTGTGTGACGCATATATATTTGTTGCCTCCTTGTACCAATATTTATGTGCTTAAATAATAATAATAAACTGCGTTGGTAAATTATTCATAAGCATTTAATGTGATAAGCCGATTCTGAAAACCTCATGCTAAATCGACACGGTAACTTGAACACTAGAGAAAATGCGCGAAGTGTGAAAGAAAAACGCATTACTTCAAGGTTCGTTTATGTTCAGAAAACGATGTTATTAATAGTTACACACAACCTTAGCCTTCTGGAAGTTTCTAAAACCATAATAAATATGGTAGCAGTATAGGTCATTATCCAAGCAGGCATTTGACACGAAACTCTTGACTTTTTAAATGTTTCAGAAGAGTTTTTATTCAATGCTGATTGGATAAGGCGTTTCCAAGCATTTTCTGGACCTCTGTGGACTTTTCTAACGTATACTTTTGAATTCCTCAACAGAATACACATGTAACATATTTACAGTTGATGATAGTGAGTTATTTAGGGACATATTTCCAACTCTTAATGGATTTTAAGTAGTTTATTCGTAAATATAATTCAGTACAATTATTTAGAATAGGTGGATTGTAGTTAACAGTGAAATTCAATAAGTGTTTCATCATATTTAGGACTCATTAACTGGATGTACCCGTCACAGCTCAGTGTTGATGCTCAAATTGGAATTTGAACCACAGACCTTTCGCCTTAAACCCTCAATTCATCATTGACTGAGCGATCGAGTCCAGATAGTCACTATACCAAATATATCAAAAATGAAGAAAACATTCATACAAGAAGCACTACTAATTACAATTGTACTCATTCATATGGAATTATTTGCAAATGAATTGCTAGTTTTCGGTTATTTTGATTGGTTGACGAGGCAATGACTCTTCATTGACTGAAGTGATTGAGGAATGTATCACATATAATAAACTATTCCCTACCTCGACGTGTATTATTGATTACTGTGTGTAAGTTGGAGGAAATCTAGAGAAATACAATCCAAAACTTGACATCCATTCATAAAGTCACTGATTGTTAGAGTGAGCCATTTTAGTAGATTCAGATAATCTGATTAGTGTCCACGCGATTATTGTAACTCATGATTAGATACGTTGGATGATATGATTCAATTGTAAACATACATTCACTCCTTATACTTCTTTTAAATCCCAATTTTTCAAATTGTCTCATATATTTCCATGGTGAGACCATAATTTATGGATGAACTTTGAGCGACTCTAAAATGACCTTGAGAATGTTTGCCTACTTACTAGGGCTGGATCAGGGTTTTAAACCAATGTGATTATTTATTTGTTCATTTGAACACATAAATATTGGTACAGGGAAGCACCAAATACATATGCGCCACACAAATCTCATTTAATTTGTGTGAGGGCTGTGATTCTACCCGGGTGTCCAAACCGAAGCAGGTGGTTTTCTTAGGGGGCCACACCTCGAGCCTTTGACCTGAAGATCTGATCCACAAGGCAGTGGAGCATCGTAAGGAGATGCAGTCCCATGGTAGCCGGTGACCAACGATTGGTTCATACGCCATTTGTTCCTTCATGATACTGGAGCCCATGTACACCATTGGTTTAGGATCCGGTCAAAGCGCTGGACATTCGCTTTTCGTCCTCTCATTTTTGTAAACAACACCCCCGCCACGAGAAGGCAGTGAGTAGGATTTCCCTGGCAGAGGCTATATACGCGTGGCCGTGTGATAGAATTTCGAGAGGGAGGGCGGGCCCACCCCACTCTCGGTCATACCAAGGCATTTGTGGGCAAACCAATGTGAGGAATTAGACTTATAGTTTACAGTTGATGGTTAGGATTAGGAACTAGATTTAGGGTTTATATCACGAACTGACATCAACTAAAATGCCAAAAGGTTATTTATCCAAATGGATGATGAATGAATTTCGCACCGAAATCCAAAACCTTTTATCTTATCTCTTATTGGTTCGTTCATAAATTATAATCTGTTCATTTCTACTCCAGAAATTCTTTCTTCTTGAATCAAATTTACTCACTCTATTCTACAAATATTGATACTCTTAACAATTACTAATCTATAATTTATTATGATAATCTCATAATGTGGTGTGTGCTACTGTTGTCGACAGATATAAGTAGTATGTATCATCAATTGAAAGTGAAATTCTTGGTGGCAAAAGCTTAAGAAGATCGAAGAAAAGCGAATGAGAATATAGAATGATTGATGTGGAAACGAAGGAACAAACAAGTCTGAGACGATTGATTGACATTTTGAAAATGAAATATTTACCATATGGTTCTCAGATTTTACTAAGATTTAATTCTGTAATTTTGTTTTTAAATACATTCGATCGCGCCTAACTTGATATTCTCGTTCACTAAAATAGCACTATGACATATAACAACTGGAAACGATACTTTAATTATGAATGAATGAATGAAAATCAATTTGACACATACTTACAAGAATAAACGACGTTGTGATTCCAACCAGATAGGTTCATTTATATATACATAAGTATGAATACAAATTGAAAATAACCATAAACTTAGTAGAAACATCAGAAAGATACCTGGTTTGTAAATAAATAAATAAATAAATAGATAAAATTACATAATTTTAATATTTAATTGTGTATTTATAAAATCCAATGTTTCTATAATTGATTGATTATTTAATAGAGATTAACCAATGGTCATGTATGTCAAGTCTTTTTTTCTTTAATGTTGATCAGCTCAGCTGCTGCAACGTAGGACCAGGCACATATATACATCGGTCCAAGTTGCCATACTGCATTAGCACAGCAATATGAACAACACCGGATTCATAGAAGTAGTTAATTCAATGGTGGTAATATATAAAGGAAAGATTGCATATAAGGACATAGTACAGGGATAAAGAATTAGTTCGTAAAAAGAATGATATGAAGTGATTTTAATCTCTTAGTTTAAAGGAAGACAGAGAGTGTATACACCGACGCCATTGTGATCGATTCTGAGCCATGTCACCAAGAGTCTCCAACCATTGGTTACGATAGCCACACGGACACCAACCAGGTAGTCAGCATCTACCAACATAACTCAAACCAGAAGTTAGTGTCTTCAAGCACTGATGCCACGTTTTGTTTTGGCCGCCCCTAACTTTCTTCTAATTATCCCTAACACCGGTTAGCCTTGCGCGTCGTGGTAATCGGTGTTCAGGCATGCGCAACACGTGGCCCGACTGTTGATCAAATTCTATCATTTTGTTTTATTATTTTATTTTAACACATAAGTATAGGTACAGGGAGGCACCAAATACATATGCGCCACACAAATCTCAATTGATTTGTGTGAGGGCTGTGATACTGATCGGGTGCCCAAACCGAAGCAGGTGGTTTTCTTAGGGGGCCACACCCCGAGCCTTTGACCTGAACGTCTGACCCACAAGGCAGTGGAGCATCGTGAGGAGATGCAGTCCCATGGTAGCCGGTGACCAACGATTGGTTCATACGCCATTTGTTCCCACAGGATACTGGAGTTGTATTGTTGCCCCTAGTCTAAGTGACTCAATATCACTTGAATTATATTGAAATAAAACGTGATGATCGACAATTTCTAACTGTCACTTCGTATAATAATCGTGTTTACATGGGAAGCTAAGTTACGTAACATATTACTGAATTATAGATATGAGTAGTTAGACAAGAAATAATATCGATAGGCACGTTGCATGCTTCTGTAAACCTTAACAAAAAAAAATCGACTGTCATGTCTGTTACATATTCGTTTGTTACAGGTTAGTATCAATTGTTTACTTGAAGATAAGTTCATTGGTCATGATCAATATAGAGCATGTCACAAATATGCTTTAGTTCAGGCAACATATTACATCAACACGATGAGATAAAAATAACATGATAAAATAAAGATAATATGGTAGCAATGATAATGAAAGAGACCACACATTGAGGATATGGTTTTGAAGAGACATGAAGAAAAAGTGCGTAAAATATTGAACGAGAACTTAATATTTCGAGGAAAATAAAGAATATATTCATCTGTTCCATTGTGACACACTTTGAGTCATGTCATATAACATCTCAAATCATTGGTCACAATAGTCACTCTAATTATGTCATATTGTCATTGAATCTACTTTTATTCATTCATTATCTTTTTTTGGTTTCATGGTTAGTTAGAGATAGTCATTTTATGATTAGCGGATGTAACCACACAGACCAACGAACAATTGTTTGAAGCTAATTATACACAACATTTTTGTAAGTAGATGAAGAGGCCAGTTGACATAACTCAGAGTTATTTACAATGACTCATATGAATTTACTCTTTATTTTACTCTAAGTAGAGTTCTAGGATTCCTTTATGCACACATTTCCACTTTTTCTATTTTAGATATATTCCAAATATTCAATCTTTCACATTATTATCGGTGCTATCTTATTTGTAAGATGTTCAATAGAGGTTACACTATGATGCGCATAGACACCAGGGATAGGTATATCTTTTTTTAAAAAGAAACTGGGAGATTAGATAGGTAAACAATTAATTATACTTAGTTAAGTGTTACAAAATAAAGGCTTATAAAGGGAGAGAATTGATGAACAAACAGTAGGCGACGAACAGTTTAACTGAAAACAATTAAGTGGGAACATTAAATACCAAGTATATAAGCGTTTGATACTGTGATTTCCTGAATTATCATATCAAATACTATACTAATATTAGTTGAACGGTAGAATTCGATAAGAACTGAAGAATTAGATAGACTTAACAATAGTCACTATTAAGTGACCGATCAGTTATATATATATCTCAGTCTTGCATTAGGTCAATCACAGTTTGAATAACTTGAAGGCAACTTCTCTGAATACTTGGGAAACCCCGATTCGAATATACCGAAGAATATTGATTCCCTCACGATTGGATTTCGACTTTACACTGACAAATGTCAAGCTACACGAAATCAAGATCGAGTAAGATATTCTGCCAGTTACCTCCAATTACTTATCACATTATAATATATTCTATTGCAGGGATTGTGAAAAACTTCTGACATTCACACTGATATCTATTATCCATTAGATATCCAAAACTTCTCCAGTCATTGACGTGGAACTAGTGCAAGTTATCCCGTTGAAACTGTAATTATTCAATACAAATATATATCTCATAATTTACTATACAAAACTTACCATAAAATAAACAATAACGTACTAAACGTTGAGCTATTTCATGATCCACATGAAATGAAGATAACAAGAATTTATGACGTAATTTCATAAATTGATGCATTAACTGAATAAAATAATAGAATTTTATTATCAGACATAATGTGAACGGGATTAATAATAGTCCAACACGTGCCCATATATTGATTAAACCAACAGAACATATTCCACTCAGTGAATTTCCATCAATCTATAAGATATGAAGTAAAGAAGAGTACAAATAAGCAATCGTTAATATCTAGAGGTATTTTCCAAGAGTTTTACTGAGAAACCTTCAATAGTCAAGTTTAAGCATGTCAGGGGAGAGGTTAGTTACTAACCAATGGGATTAAGAGATGGTTGAATGAAACAATGAATTAATTGAAGTTAAACATGTAGACTATTGTGTATCAGCTCAGTGATGTAGAAAGGTTAAGAGCTCGCCACAAGATATGAAAGTCACTGAACAGATCATTGGTTGAATCGCGGGTGTGTACTATTGAGAAGCCTCATGCTTGAATGAAGCATCTCTACAATGCTTCATGATTTTTAATGGTTGTCTAAATAGTCAGTTCGTGATATAAATCATAATAAAATTTAATTTCTAGTCAAGCATTTCACTTTGAATTTGTGAATTTTATGAAAACTAGACGGCATTTTAATGATGCAGGATGGTGTAACGGTTTGAATACTACTCAAAAGTAATTTGATGTACTCCTAAATTATATTTATTCGAAATGGATGTGCCACAGTTAAGAAGTAGGGAAGAGTAATACATCAAAGTCATGCTGATGATCCCTAACTAGCCCGAAACCTAGATCCAGGATTTCCAGTTGACAATTTCCAAAAGATCAATATTTCGATATTGTAAGCGATATCATGTTATTGAGATTGATGACAACACATCTTTATTGATAGACTTTGATCAGCATTAAAAGCTAGGAAAACATGACATTGGTCACTACTCGATCATTAATCAATTGTAAACATCACAATTTTACAGACAGTCGTCACCCAAAAATTAGAGTGGTTATTCAGGTTTACATCTTATAGGGACTATCAGTTCGTGAAAGTTTCAAATACGCCTTGATGACGAGTGCCACCTGACACGACATCTATGTTGATCAACGTTTCTTGCTGTCGACTACCTTCGACCACTAAATATTTATTGTTAAGCGTGTTCTTCATATATATTCAAACAAAATAAACATCATTAAACTTACTTCTGCAGCTGTCAAAATAATCAATGTAAACACTAAAGGGATAGCAAGCGCTAAGAAATGTAAACAGGTTGTTTGCGGTTGAGTATTTATTGACTGATTATTGATTGGGGATGAAATGATAACACCTTGATTTAGCATAAGTGATCTCATATGAGAACAAGTTGTTGTTGTGGTATTAGCGGTAGTTTTTGTATTTAAAAAATGATCATCAATCTTGTCATCATGATTAGCAGCATCATCATTACCATCCTCTTCATCATGATGACCATGTTTAGTAGTCTCATCATCAACAGTTCCAATTGTATCAATGTTGTGAATAAAAAGATATTTATCACTAGTAAATAGTTGAATCCATAATATTTGTGAGATTAATGGTTTAGAAATTGGAAAACACTCAGATGAATGAAAACATGAATCTATACAATCAGACGATAATAAATCGACAAGTGAGTTTAGTGGGATTCCAGTAAATGAACCAAATTTATACTGTTGATAATAGTTATGACTACCAGTACGACAATGATAATGAAGGTGGTGTTGGTGTGGATGATGTCGACGATCATGATAATTATGATATGGATTTAAACAAATACTATCTATTCCTGGTGAATGTTGAGGAATCGACTCCAAGCATACTAGACTATGGTTATGACTGGAAGGAGAAGAATGTAATTCTGTAGAGAGAAAAAAAGTGGTTATAACGGAAAAATAAGTACAAAATAGAGGAGTAAAATATTTACAATTTCAAGGAATAGATTAACGTAGAGATAATTTTTTTATAGTAAGTTGATGTTACGTTATAAAATCGAAATCACAAAGAAAATGAATTGAGTGTTCGATTCTAGTTTACCATTTGTAAAATAGTGTAGATCTAACAGTTAATAGTTGTATTAACTGGTCACATTTCTATTGAGGACGTTAGATCCCCAGAACTCACTTGGAAAAGGATCTAATTTCATAATTTTATTTAGAAAATTTGAATTTCTTTGTTTTCGCGCCAAAAACGTTCTTGTCACACCTTCATGTCGTATTTCCCACATGGGAAATATCTTAAATGCTATTGGTCCGTTGCGTCTTTTAGTATGCTATTTGGTAACTCTCCCCAAGGACGTTCTTGTGCTGTATATATACGTTTTGATTTGTGTTTGTTGTTATCGCTCGTTTTTGGCTGTTTGCAGAATATACTTCCCCATTCCAAGCTTGGACTTCTTCCTCTAGTTAGAGGGGCTGGGGCGCATCAAATAGCTAGCTTATTGGTTTTTGGTCACTGAGTCTTTGTTCCGTTCGCAGTCTAAGTGAACTCATAACCACTTCAAACCCAGCAATTTCACATCCATTTTGTCAACCTCAACTTTCTTCTTAGTCTACTTATATCTAAGCCAGCTTTGTTGATCAGTAGAGTAGATAATGGCTAGATATGTATAACATATGATGCAGTCACCCTAAGTCGATGTATATATTTCTCTTCAGTAGTCAAATTGTTGTGTCTGACTTGAACTTTATAGTTGATCTAGTGGTTTTATGATATGATGGGCAAAAATTTGATTTAGTAGTTAGGCCCTAACTGATTGAAAAGTGAGTGACCTACAATCCCTTATAACATTTTGTTATATTGCATAAAAGAAATCTATTCTTCTGACTTGTGATCTGTTAAATCTTTGATTTCAAATGTTTAGGAGTCTTATATCAACAACATATCACTTCACATTATCTATCGATTAATCAGTAATAGTCTTCTTTCATCTTAATAATTATTAAATCTTTCTGTTATATAACATTTCATTATGGTTGAAAGGAGTGCATTAAAGACAAATTAAATGAAATACTTGTAATCTACCCAGTTATATTATGTTGATCTTATGCGCCAAGTTTTATAATCATCATTATGTATGTTAACATAGTTCTACACCGATTGGCGGTGTTTGTTGTACTCTCTCTCTCTCTCTCTATCTCTCTTTGTTAAATATGTATATAGTGTTTTCCTTTGACTAATACAATACATATTCAAGATGTTAGTTATTTGTAAAACTCATGTAAATCTATCTAATGAATATAAATGAAATAATTCCCTTGATAAGACCTCACATACATATTTAATGTTTCTATAATCATCGGTGAGTTACTTTTTTTGGTTTTTCTTTTTTTTTCTACTCACATTCTCATTACTATTATATCAGTGGATTGACTATGATTTATATTTAGTTGAAAATTTATTTATTGAATATTAGATATAATGAAAATCATACAAACATATATGTTACTATAATAATAATAATAATAATAAGATGATGATGATGATGAAGAAGAATATTTTTGTGTTTACGCTTGCCTCATACTTCCCCATCTAAGTATATATATACCCACAAAGAAGGTATAAAAGAAGAATCGATTTCATTGGAGAAAGTATAAAATTCTAATCCCAAAAGATTACTAAACTTTTCATGTAACTATTGTATTAAATAAGGTGTACATATATATACGGAATAAATACTATTGATATTAATAATAGTAATCATAATAATGTCAAGGAACGTATGTTTTTTCATTGTCATTGCATTTGCTATAAATTCGTATGTTATTAATTTTTTTATTAAATAGAGAAAGTTTATCAGAACAATAACACATAATACAATACACTTAGTCTTACAGGTATATACATAGATTATCAATTTTAAATAACCATTCAGAAAAACGATGTGTTTTTTAGAGAGTTACTTTTCTACGGGATGGGGTCGCTAACCCCGCCCCCAAATGCCCTGGTACGGCCGAGGGTGGGGAGAGTCCACTCACCCTCCCGAAATGCTCTCATATGGCCATGCGTATAAAACCTCTGCCAGAGAATTCCTACTCACTCTCTTCTCGCACTACGGGTGTTGTTTACGAAATTGACAGGACGAAAAGCGAATGTCAGACAGGAGCTTTAACCGGGTTGGTGGACATGGAGAGTCCACCTAGGGGAGTTGGAAAACCCTCATTCCGAACCAATGGTGTACATAGGCTCCAGTATCCTGCGGGAATAAATGAAACATGAACCTATTGTTGGTCACCAGCTACCATGGGACTGCATCTCCCGGCGCCGCTCCACTGCCTTGTGGATCAGACCTTCAGGTCGAAGGCTCCGGTTGTGCGCTCACTAAGAAAACCACCTGCCTCGGTTTGGGCTTCCGGGCAGTATCACAGCCCTTACACATATCGAACGAGATCTGTGCGGCGCATATGTATTTGGTCCCTCCTTGTACCAATATCTATGTGTTAAAATAAAAATAATAAAATGATAATAAAAAAGATATGTCATATTGAAGACGTTCAGTGACTTAAATATGACTGTGAGAAGATGAAACCAACTTTCAGGCAATAAGAATACAAGTTATATTAATCAATGATTTGCCATATAAATTCTCAAAAAAAGGCTAGTTTTTTTTATGATTTAGGGTTAAGATTAGAAGATAAGGCTGAGAGTTAGGATTTGAGGTTTAACTTAAATTAACTCATTCACCAGCTACTTGGATATGCGTTACAGTTTAAGAGTAAGACCTAATGATATTACCCGATTGCTCAAACTGTAGATAGAGTGGAGTTAACCATAAAATTAAGGTCACGTTTAGAATCTAGCGTTAGCGGATAGGAGTAATGATTAAGAATCGAGTAGACGAATGCTTTATAGCACTGTAAAGATGAATACTTAATCAGTTATTTCATTGATAATGAATATCAAGGACCTTAGAATTACCTTCACAAATCATAATTCTTATTCTTTAGTCTTCTTATATTTCAATAAGTGAATATTGATAGTATTTAGTTAGTTTTTGATAAGATCGTTGGCTTTTTGAATTGTGCACAATAGGTGTTAACTAGAATCTGATTGACTCTTCACAGCATAGAATACGTTTACCGCCTAGATTATAACTTCAATAAACTAACAACAGTAAAGAGAGAAAGAGAGAGAGAGAGACAGTTTAGATGAACAAAAATTCATGCATTGCAATATTAAAAGAATAAACAGAAATCAGTTCAGCTTACTATGATAATTGTCACCAAAATAATAATCCTTTGAATGTAAACCTTTTATTTTCTGTTTACGGAATTTATGCATGGAATTGTGAAGTTTACCAGTTGTAAGACTATTATCAGTATAAGTATTATTATTAATAGACAATTGTGCTCTATCATCCGTTTTTTCTACATTATCAACATTTTGACTAGATAACAATAATAATGAAGAAGATGAAGATGTCAATGATGAAGGTGATGCAGATGATGAAGCAGAAGAAGATGACGATGAAAATGAACAAGATAATTTGCATTCTTTCTTAATCATATTAATATTACTTGTACAATCTTTTGAAATTGGTACACTTAATGATTCAATGGTTGCTTCATTATAAATATTAGTGGTTGTACTGTTGTTCTTATTATTATTATCAATATTCAAATCAAGTGTACTTTTATTAGTAGTATCAGTAGTAGTAATAGTAGTATCGTTAATCGGTACAAAATGTTCTTCATTAACTAATTCAAATTCAGATGATTTTTCATTTGTTAAATTCACTGAGTTTGTTATCTCTGATAAAGGTTCATCAGATATTCGTTTTGGCATAGAACGATCTGACGATTTATTATATTTTTTAGATAAATTCTCACTGAATTTTGTTATATATGATTGAAAATGTTTCATTTCAACATCGGTATGGGATTGTTGAGATGGTTGTTGTTGTTGTTGTTCGTGATGAGGATGATGATGTTGGCGACGACGGTGGTTCCGATGTTGTGATGGTTGTCGATGTAGTTTACTCTTGTACTGATGATGATGGTAACGATGATGATGTTTAGGAGGAAATTGTTGATGAGATAATTGATTAGTTAGATTATAATTAATTTTTTTCATTTGATATAATAATGCATAATCGAAAATATTTGACCAAATAGCAGCAACCATAGAAGAGAAATACAATAAAATGAAATCGATAATACATAGAAATGATTTTCCGGAACTATAATAACGTGGAGAACGTAATGATGATAATGATGATTATATGGTAGAGAGGATGAAGAGGGAAAAAGAATAATAAGTCAAAATGAATTACTGATGACACAAAAAGAAACTGTATCATTCAGTCAATAATAATAAAATATCACTTGTTATTAAATAATGTAAGGTTAGAATTCGATCCTAAAATAGATGAACTGCTCCTAAATGTCTTGGTAAAACTGAGAGTGAGAACAGTTCACTAATCCGCTTTAAATGTTTGTGTACAACCATGTATTTATAGCTTTTTACCACTGAATTACTACTCATTGACCTCAATGCAGTGAGGAATGTTTTTCGTTAAAACAAGAGGACGAAAAGCGAATACCGAGGACTTGAACTGGGTTCGTCGAGGAGTTGGGAAACTCTAATTACAAACCAATGATGTACACAGATTTCAGGATCGCAGGAGAATGAGTGGGATATGAACTTATTTTGATCACTAGCTTCCAAGGGACGGGATTTCTTGAAGTTCGTCCACTATTTTATGAATGAGACTTCTAGGTGGCTCCCTAAGAAAAAAAATTTCCTTTGAGTTAGGATCCTGAACAGTATCCTTGCATACACAAATATTTGTGGTCATCAATGGAAAAAAAACAATCTCTCCAAGTTTCAAGTTCGCTCAAATAATTTTCAAAATTATATAGTTACTACCAATTTTATTTAACATAAGGCAATGTTTTCACTCTCATTTTGTGAATAGCTTTCCTCTTCAACCCACTCAGCATCACATCGATGATGAAAGTTCTATTCAGATGAACTGCATTTTGAACTAGTCCAAAGTTTCACGCTACGAAGATAACAGTAGTGTTTATAATAAAGGACTATCTTTAAATTATTTGCATAATGATCAGAACGGATTAAATTATAGAAAAAGGCACACATTATTTCTTGAAAAAATACTAATATATAATTCACATCATGGATTGGTATTAGTTAGATAGAAAATCAAGGAGCACTCACTCAAAAGCTGCCTTGTCCTAGTATGGATCTCCTCAGGATTATGAATCCAGCAGAGGTTGAATCCAAGATTTTCAGGTCTTATGGTAAGCCCCTAACCTTTAGACTACCGAGGCGACATCCAATAGCTTACATATTTCGAACTCTAATCAACTTGCTATGTTGCGTATCTTTCAATACGCTAAAGAGTTTAATCACTGGTGACATCGTTGACAAACACTGCTAAAAAGATCCAACCTAGTTTCAAACAGTTCATTATGTAAACTATGACATATATTATATATTTACCTAATTTGTGGTTCACCAACACGAAGACTACCATCTTCCCGACAAGCAACATATTCACCAATACTTGGTAATAAAGGTAATAACCAACCGAAGCAACCGAATATTAAAAATAAATGTATGTAAAATAATGATGTATGTAATAAACGCCAAGACGGATTATAAACTGTTTCATTAGATGCTGTAGTTGTTGTAGTAGTTTTTGTTCCTGTTAAAGAAGTGGCTACTGTTGTCGCTGATGATTTGGATGATTTACCATTGTAGATAAGATGTGATTTTCGATTTGTTGAAAATGTTGGCAAGTGTAATGAATCAATAAGACGATGAATATAGACTGAAAGCTGTAATGTTATCTCCATACGTTCAGTTAATTGTAAACGAATGGTGAACTAAAATTATGAATTATGGAATAAATATATTGAAAAAGAATAAATTTAAATAATTACTAAACATAATTATCATACATATAACGCTTGTATAACAGGTACCTTATTTAAGTCATTTACTTAACTTTGAGTCAAACTCTAATTGTGTAAGGGCTAATGACACAACTCGATTGCTTGAACCAGAGTACATGAAGCGGTTTTTGAACCTGAAACTTTGAGAATGATATATATATCATATGAGCTATACGAAATGTACGTGAGTTCATGATTAAATGTAAACTACAATAAGCCACAAGAACAATGAAGTGAACTTAATTCAGATTTTTAAAGAGATTAAGATCTATCTAGTAGATAAGAATGAGAAATATATTTCAGGATAACTCTAGGAATTTAAATATTTCGTCACAACAGATTTAGAAAAAAAGGATACGTAAACATCGATAGCAAGGAACTTTCTAAAAGCTGATAAAACTATACTGTACGAAAGGATCAATCAAATTTAACATAGCATCTCTTGGAATTTCGAGACGTAGTGTTGAGTTGTTTATATTTTGCCAAGTTTTATTAATTTCATTAAACTTATATAGATATTGGAGCAAAAGGGCACCAAAATATGTATACACCACACGAACCATTGGATTTGTATGTAGGATAAGATATTTGAAACAATGAATTTTTGTTGAATGTACTTGATATGATGATTCGAAGCATAGTGAAGGGTGTTTATGTGTGTTGTCTCCCGAGGATATCGGTACAAAACAAGACATAAACTTTTTTTAGGATAACTTAGGAGTTTTAAAGACTTGAAAGCCGAGAATTACCGGTAAAAGTATAATACATTAACGACCTTAGGAAACTTATTAGCCAGTCAGGAAACGATATCTAGTTGTAAAACAATCTACAATACAAAACAATGAAATTACAGCTTTCACCGGAACAATCGATCCTCACATGTCAAACTATCCGTTTTAGTAAAAAGAAAAGGTCAAGTTTACAAATAAACATAAATGTTAGTAGTCGAGCTAGTGTTGTAGTCACAAAAATACTAGTTAGGGTTATCGCCCCATAGAGTTTTCGTCATCAATTTATATCAGTTATAATGCAAAAATGTTAGGGTTAGGTATTTAGAGTTAAACTGGAGTTTTGGGTAAGGTTTATATGATTGGAGATAGGGTTTTTGACATGAACTAACATCAGCTATAATGCAATGCTTTGCTACCCTTCTGTTTACAAGCTTGAGAAACTTAAGGTTTAGATTTAAAGTAAGAGTAAGAAAGAGAGGATATTATCTAGCTTCACTAAACTCTCCTGATTATGCGATGAACCATATCACATTCCATAACTCATAATTTGTCTCAGAAGCAAGTATATTTTATAATTTAGCTTAAATGCCATTCACTTCACTAAGGATAAGATACATGTTATCTATCACTGAACTTAAAATTTCAAGCAAAATACATGAGGTATAATCTTATCTGACTGATTGACTTCAAGTCGTCAGTATATACTTTTACCGAACAACCTGAGTAGAACTTCAATATTATAACTAAAAAGTATTCTCCTATAATGACCTTAACTTCAACTTCTATATTTAACCCTAAAGCCTTTTTTCTTCGTTTACCATAACAAATAAAAAATTCATGTAATGGTTCAATAATCATCTTAAAACTGTTCAATTATTGACATTTTATTCTATTTGGAAATTGTCACAGTATACTTACACTTCATTGTATTAAGTAGGCATTAATTCTCTTAATTTTATTTTTTTATAGTCTGAAATAAATACAAAGTTTAAATGATTAGACCACTCTTTGTTTCTATGCCATGTTACCAATTAGAATTCATATAAGTATATATGGTTTTTGTATAGATAACAGTTGAGCTGATTTTCAACTATATTTTAGATCCTAAATTTCTTGTTTATACCTGTTTTAATGAATTATAATCCTTGTTAAAACAAATTAATTCTTTGACAGTGATAAGGTGGTAGGCAATAGAGATTTTTTTTCTTTGTTTAGCATGATGAACAAAAATTAAATATTAAAAACAAAGAATTACACTTCAATTATACGACACCAGGTCTAACCACCGGAATGATTTGGTGTAGATAAACAATGAACCGAGGCTAAATGGCAGAGATATACCTGTCTACTTAGGTGAACAGCGAGATAGATATTAGCACAGAGATCCCTACATGTCAGGAAATTTCACAGTTTGCGCAAGGACCTAGAAGCCCCTGAATGCCCTAGTACGGCTGAGGGTAGAAAGAGTCAGCTCTTCTTCTAAAAAATGATCTCACATAGCCGCGCGTATACAGTCACTGTCATGGAACTCCTACTCACTGCCGCGACCAGGATGTTGTTTACAAAATTGAGAGCACTATGTTCCTCTGTTCCTACTAGGGTGAACACGGAATTATTTGATTTTTACTAATAATGCTGAAGTCTTATTACAGTCAGTGACTGTGAATTCAATTTCTCCCACGACCTGTGCTCTTTTTTCTGATTACCCACCACTACTTTGACTTGCGCCAACTTTACCAAGATCTAATACCTCTCTCTATGATGACCACTAGTATATGAGTACAAAAGTGCATAGATTGAAAACTATTAGCTAGTGTAACAAAATTCCACACAAAAAATTAAGTAAAAACACATTCCTTACCAATGTAAAAACATTAGTGCATAAACAGAACAAAGCAGCACAACCTGTAATCCATCTAGCTAATTTATAATGGTCAGAATCGAAATGAGGACGTCGACATGGAAAACTACATCTTTCTATGCCAGGAATCCTATAAACAGATGGTAAAAAGGTAAACAAAATCTATGCACTATACAAATTATAACTGAAAAAGTGTTGAAAACTACGGAAATGCGTTATTCAGAATGATTCTACTTAAAACTCTGTGACAGAACTAAATCATTCACGTAATTAGATCAAATCTAAGACTCACCTTTCTATCGAATCTAAATCTGTTTAAATATGATTTGTTGACTGAACCCTACCCTTTCTCTCCCTCGTTTTCTTTTCAGTAGTAAGCTAAGAAACTTCATCTGAGGCTATATCCCAATTATGTAAAAAATAGATTATACGGATTCCTGATCAACGCAATTATTTGCTAATAAACCAATCAAATAAGTGAAGAACGAGATACTGATTAGAGAAATAAACCGAAGCAGGTATTATTTTGTTGAATGAAACAAGGATCTTTTGATCCAACATTTTATTCAACGGAACATCACAGAAACGCAAAGAATAACATTCGTAAGGTAACCGGTGAACAATCCAGGCTTATGCATTATCAATATATAAATAACTTGATTCTCCATTTAATCCTGTTGGAAGTTAATCAAATGGAAACTATTTTCACTAACACTAGTTGAAAATAATGTTTTGTGCACTAATTCATTTCTGCATAATTAAGATTTCAACATCATACACAGTTGACCTTTTATTTTTCTAACTGATCGTATGCAGTTATCACTTTAACTAAACTGCTTCAAGGTTGCACTACCCTAGGTCGCTCTCCGAGACATAAAAACGCTTATAAACATCAGCATTCGATTGAAATAACGATCTACCAATCTAGCTGCGCTCGACTGCACTAGTATTGTTAGTATGCTTTCGTTTTTATTACCCTCATTTCAAAAAACGACAAAACCTCTCTCATTCTCATAAAACAAAAAATAAATATAGTATGTAGAGATTGTTGATTTCATTGAGAGTAAAAGCATACCTAAGTTAGAGAAACACTGAAAACTTGAAGGTCCTGGGTTCGATCCCCGATGGGGTCGTGGATATGTACATCTAAACAGTCCCATAGTAGGATGAGACAACGGTACAGTGCTTTCATGTTTTCAACGGTTGTTCATAATCTAAATGAACAAATATCTGCTTAATTTGACTACAGTTCACCTGTTTCCATCCCTCTTTCGCTCTAATGAACATATACCACCTGCATATAGTGAACAGAACTTTGTAAATGGATTTTATAGCTTTATGAAAAGACAAGAAAGTATTTCTCCATACAAACAAATTTATAGTTTCTTCGTTCTTGATTAACCACATTGTCCGGTGTGAAAAAGTAGGTTGGAAGAAAGCTAGGGGTGGTCAAAACAAAACATTACACTAGTCTATGAAGTCATTGAAAATTGAACTGAGCTCCTTTCACAGGTGTAGACTACCTCGTTGAGGTCCGAATTATTGTCATAACCAATGGTTAGAGACTTTGAGTAAGATGGCTCACTATCATTTACGATGGTGCAAGTTCATTGACTCTTTATCTTCACTTAGAATCTAAAACCCAAAATCTTAGACTGTTTTTTTTTCGTTTTATAGACCCAATATTTTTAAACCGCTTATACTACTCAGGGATTGGTCTTGAAATAGTTTTATCTCACTACATTAATGTGGTATGGTAATTTGAACCGATGAACCTATGTATCACGTTCTACATTGTGTATGAGTCAACAATACCCTATATTTAAACGCAAATCATTATTCGAAAAGAAGGCAAATTTGAATAAAACATTTTTATCCACTAGTTTGTTTCTAAAGAAAAGGATTTATTTAAGTACATAGCAACTAACAAAACAAACCTACAATATGTTATATAGAAGTGTAAACTATCTCACCTCTGGATGAAAAAAAAACAGTGTTTTACATTAATAAAAAATTCACTTTTACAGGAGATATGATACGAAAAATTAGTAGCTTTAATAAATTACATTGGATACATCAAAATATTGACTAATATAATCGATATAAATATTAAAAGTACAGTAGCCTATGACACTCTTTATAATAATGAGATCAATAGTTGGAAACTCTACAAATTGTTATATATGTATTTATTTGAATACCTGGAATAGGTTTTATAATTGCCTGTTATTAAATGATACATTGACCTTTATGACAATCAATTATGTGAAACTATCTCGATAAGCATTACTGACCAATTATACAATATCAGTTATTCATAGTTAACATATAGTCTGACACATGTGCGTCAGCTCAAGTTGCTAATATCACATTAGCATAAAGAGATGAAAATAATACGATGAATACTAAAAGAACTGAAGTAATGTAATAGTAATGATAACGAATCTTAATAGTTCGGAAATAGTTCGAAGAAAACCAAATAGAAGGGTATTAGTGCCGAAATAACGACAAAATTTGTACATTTGGTCTAATGTGATCAATTCTGAGCCATATTACCCAACGTCTCCAATTACTGATCGCAGTTGTTGGAAAAACTAAAACCAGATAGTCTGTATCTATTAACACGACTCAAGCCAACAACAATCAGTGACTTCATGAAATAATTTTACATCTTGCTTTGGCCGCCCCTAACAGCTTCCTGAATAACTCCTTCATGAGCAAATATCCTGTACTGAGGTACGCAGTGGTTAAACATAGGTGAAATATGACCCAACCAACTCAGTTGATGATAAATCACAATCTCATCAACCGATATTATATTCTTGTCTGATACCTTATACTTAACCCAAACACTGTTCACTCAGTCCTTCTACGATACGCGAGCAATGTTTCAAAGATACTTATACAGAAAAAATCTGGTTTATGAATATCTTCGACTTTCAAACAGTATACTTCACAGCCCTAGAGTAATACAAAGCGTATTATTGCACGGTATACACGCCTTCTGGTTGGCAGATAGATATATCGCCTAATTTATATATGATATAAGTTAGCAAAAGCTAATCGACATTTTCAAATCCATACAAAGATTTCATCAGATATCAACACACAACAGTTGATGAGACTACTTGAAAAGTTAAACAAAGAAATCAGGATATATATAACGGAATATTATCAAGATAAATGACTGACAGTGTAACCAAACAAAATTCAAATAACTAAAAGAAAGAGAATAATTAAACAGTATCGTTTATAAATAATACTTATTCTATAGAATACAATATTCCTTGTATTTGGTATAGATTTATTAAACTTCAAAGCAAAACAAAGAAAGCTTACCAATTTCGTCTTAATGATGTTGTAACAAGAGGTGACTGACATCCACCGCCATTACTTTGAAATAAACGAGCAGTTAATTTATTCTTTGGTTCAATTTTTTTTTTCAAAAAAAAGAAAACAATTAAATGAAAGTAAAATAAACACAGTGATTTTTGAGATCAACCAATTAATTAATTAATCAATCGATTCATGAATACTTTTAGTTATTTAACAACAGTCAACAGTGAAATAGATGTTACGTTCTAATGATGAATCTATCACAATTCATCCCTACCTTAAGAGAGTTCAGTAACTGAATGAAAGGTTCTTGCAATTAAAGTACTTAAAAATGTAGATTTAAATCTTGTAGGATTAAATTCTTTTAAAGCTAAATCACCATTAAAGAATCATGAGCATTGTTAACTATCATTTGTAAAATGAATGAAATGCTTTTACATAGTCTCGCATATACAGACACTGTCAGGGATGTTCTACTTACTGCCTTCTTACGGTGAGGGTGTTGTTTAAGAAATCGAGAGGATAATAACCGAATGTTCAGCAGAGGCTTTAATCAGGCTGGTAGATATGGAGGATCCATTTAGGAGATTCGGGAAACCTTCATTCCAAACCAATGATGTACATGGGCTCCAGGATCCTGAGGGGAAAAAAGATGTATGAATCTGTTTTCGGTTACCGGTCACCATGGAACTGCTTGTGGATTAGACCTGTAGGTCAAAGGCTCGGAGAATGGCCTCCTGAGAAAAGCACCTGCTTCTGTTTAGGCGCCTAGGCAGTATTCTAGCCCTCACACAAATCGAATGATCTGTGAGGCGCATATATATTTGTTGCCTCCTTTTACCAATGTTTATATGTTTAAATAAATAAATAAATAATAAAATAAATAGAATAATTACTTAATAAAATACTGATACGATGTCCAAAGATTAAGCTTAAAAGTCATGTTTTAATTGATTGGAGAATAAGCAACCTACAAGTTGATTACTATCAATCACTCATGATATTTTTTCCACGTTTATTTTCTGTTCATATTTATCATCAAATTATCAGAAAACCATCTTTATAACAGTGATGATAAGAATAAAAATGTCAGTTGTTAAAGGTGAGTGAAATTTATTGTTTATTTCAGTTAGCGTAGTCGAAGGTAGAATTTATCTAAACGTTATTAAATGAGTTAAAACCTAAACTCCTTTTACATACTATTAATTCAGAAAGAATGCATGATAGATCAAAATTTCATTTCATGTAACAATGGAATGGTTGAAAGCAATGATATAATTAAATCAATGAACAGTCTTGAAGTCATGGTTGATTCACAGTCAGAATTTCCTGGGAATTCTTAGACTTTATTATTTAAATATTGAATTTCGGTTACACAACACTAAGATGAGCCTATGGAACATATGCTAGATTAGTCCCCACAAGCCAAGCAGCAAACAATCTCATGAGAATCATTGACCTTTTAAGATACAGTATACGAACGTTCCAGTTGAGCAGACCATTACAGACCTAATCATGTGGGAAGTGCCAAGAGAGGGAGGAAGGAGAGAAATCGAAAAATAAACGAAAACATGGTTCGCAATAAAATTGAATATATAAAGCGGAGCAAAAGTACTACCTCACCAATGTTGCCACAGAAGGATTTCAAATCATTTTGTGAGGGAGGTGATATGATACCCAAAGATTAAACCTAACAGTCGGCTCTTAATTGATTGGAGAATGAGTAGCCTATAATCTAATTTCCTCCAAACAAATTTCGTATCACCGAAAATCTCCTCCAAAATAGTAGCCCGAAACACACACAATGATGATTACATTAAAATTACTTTACGCTATATAATAAGCTTAAAGTTTCACTAATAAAAATCAGTTCAGAAATTTTTGGGAAGCAGTAAATAATCCAACTAAGTGAACAACATGATGCATTGAGTTAGGTAAGTTCAAATCTCAAACATTATACAAAATTTTATGTGACACAACAACTAGTTAGTTCATGCTAGTAAAAAATTACTTCAGGGTCTCCTTGTTGAATCTATAGCAACTCACGTTCAATTGAGTTTGCTCTCACATAATTCGGTTAAGCCCTTTTATTAACTTATTAAACGGACAAAGTCACCTGCACTATAATAACTTATTGTATCCTTATTACTGTTGCGAATGTATGTACCTTTATTATTGTTATCCTTGTATGAATACGTATGCTCGGCAAGCCTTACTGCCTACGCATTTATTCACGCTACTAGCTTTACTATTAACCGCTTCATGGACTCGATGATTCATTAATTTCACTATGTATATATATGTCCATGTTATTCATATTCATGACTCGCTCGCTCGCTCGCTTGCCTGTTTGCCTTTCGGCACAACTATTTCATGCTTGCTTAACGCATCTGTAATTTTGGATATCTGTGTGTGGTCCCTTAATAAACGTAATTAACGCTTCGTATTCGCCTTCTGATTAATATACCGTTGGAGCATTATTTGGTGACTGTTACCGAGACGAACTGTATACGGAGTTTAAGGAATATATCGAACACCGACCACCACAACCAGTCGCTTAGTACGACTGATGTGTATCGGTTCAAGTTGGCACATTACATTACTATAACGCGATCAAATTAACATGATGAGTAATTAATAGGTTTCAGTTGAATATTTGCAATAGTTTTAAAAAAATCAACTATTAATGCCATACACAGGACTGGATGAAATAAAAGTAAATTTTTGATTGTAACCAATGTAACTCTATCCAGTACCACTCTCACCCAAGCCCCCTAACACACATAGAATTAGTCAGTCAATCAGGCAAAACTTTGTAGCTAAACTAAAAGCCTATCAATAAGAAAGTTAATATTTGATAGATTATTTATTGCAATTGACATTGACTTTCAACTTAAACCGAGAAAATAAGTGGGTTTATAAACAATAGACAGCCAAGATAAAGTGGAAAATACTTTGTCTCTAGTCTAGACAAACTGGACAGGAAGAAATTTATTCATATGACTAAAAATCCAACTTCTATATTAATCCATAAAAAGCTTAAGTGTTAAAAAGGTACTGATTGACCAGGTTCTAACCTAACCCAAAATTTCAGACATCTTAATTTTACCCCTCCAGATTAATAGGATAATGATGAGTAGAAATTTTCGGTACAAGTCATCTTTACTCTACAAACAATGGAACAGTGTCAATGGAATGATAATTCTGTGTACATATCTACCAAACATGAGGTGTTTGATTGACCGATAGTTTGTTTATATATTATTGACACTTAACAACGATACTTATCTGATATGACCAATCAACTGATGAGTGATTGAGTGCATAAATCTAAGCTTTTTGTGTTTATGAAATCCTATAATACGAAATTTCAGAAACGAAGGATCATAAAACTGAACGAAACGTTGGAATTCTTTAGATTTCAATCGCTAAGATTATTTCAAATGTAATTTTATACAAATAATTTCTTCTATATACATGGCGCCAACGTTCTATCAAACTATTTGTTCAAATATTGACGAATCCTTGTATAAATTTGAGTGATATTTAAAAAATGAATTATTTCATAAATACACGATTTCTCGTTGAATGACTCCATTAAGACTCGCCATGATCACTTCAGGAAATTGAGAGAAAAAAATAAAGACAATGTGGTGTCATATTTTATCATGTTTCAGCACCTGACTAGAATGTCCGTTTTTATGTCCTACTACAAATTTCAAGAAGGTCAAGGTTAGAGACAAAATAAATGGTAAAATTAGGGTATGAAAGGGAAATTATGTTGCTAATTGTGCAATTGGACGACAGCAGTAAGATATTTCATACGGACTAGTATCTGTAGAAACGCTGTCTCCTAGTAACGGACAGTAGGGGTTAAAAAAGTAGACACTAAAATTAAAAAATTTCACCTTGAGTCTCACGGATCTCAGTCAGTCAGTAACAACGTGGAACTTCGTACGTACGTACATCAGTTCAAGTTGCCATACCACATTAGCACAGAGATTCAGTTATCGATTCAAATCCCGTAGTGGTAGAGGTAGTGAAAGTACAAGTAGTGATAGGGAACATTAAAGTTTGATGATGTTATTTAAGGAGTACAGTCTAGTGGAATAGATTTGGAAAGAAAATAAAGGACATGAAGAATTCATAAGATTAGAGTTTGAGAGAACACAAAGAGTGGATGCACCTGTGCTATTGCAAACGATTTTCAGCCATGTCATTCAAGGTCTCTAACCATCGGTTGCTATCATCTCGCGGTCCCCAACCAGGTAGTCTACACCTACCAACATGGCTCAGTCCATTTGTCAGTGACTTCATAGACTTGCGCCATGTTTTGGTCTGGCCACCCCTAGCTTTTTCCAACCTACTCCTATACCATTGAACATCGCAGGTCGGGGCAGTCGGTGGTTGGGCATACGTAACACGTGTCCCAGCCATCTCAACTGAAGAAGTTTCACTACTTCATCAAGTGATTTGCCATCTTTACCTAGTACCCGTTTCATAACAACTGCATTACTTACTCGGTGGTCCCAGGATATACGAGCAATGTTTCGAAGACACCTGTGATCAAATACTAGTAACCTACGAATATCCTCTACTCTTACCGGCCATGTTTCACCGCCATAAAGTAGGACAGAACGAACTGCTACGCAGTAAACACGTCCTTTGGTTGATAGACGGATATCTCGCCTACGCCACAAATGACGCAAGTTGGCAAAAGCTAGTCGAGCCTTCTGTATCCGTGCTGAGATTTCATCACACACCAGACCACAAGCGCTGATGAGACTTCCAAGATAAGTGAAGCGGTCGACACGCTCAACTACTTAACTCCCTATCACTAGTTCGGGTGTCGATGCAACCCAATCCTGAAGTAACATTTTGCATTTCGAGGGAGAGAATCGCATCCCGAACATGCCTGCATTGTTGCTTAGAGTGGTCAGCAGACTCTGCATTTTGTCAGCGTCTTCACCAAATAGAACTATGTCATCGGCATACTCTAAGTCAATAAGTGAATTTCCCGATAGAAGTTTAAGCCCTGGAAAGTCAGATGTGGAAAGTGTTATTTCTAAAAGCACGTCAACGACAAAGTTAAACAAGAATGGAGAGAGTGGACAGCTCTGACGAACACCACTCGAGGTAATCAGTTCTGATGACAGTTCGCCATATGCTCTCACTCGACCAGTTGTGTTCGAGTAGAGAACCTTTATAAGGTTAATGTACTTCTTTGGTACTCCTTTCAGTGACAAACACTGTCATAGAACCTTACAACCAACAGAGTCAAATGCCGCCTTAAGGTCGAGAAATACTATCATTGTGGGGCGTCTGAATGTGCGTCTATGTTCTAGGACCTGACGTAGTGTGAATATTTGATCTATACAACCACGTCCAGGTCGAAAACCAGCCTGGTTTTCTCTAGTCTGCTCTTCACGAGCTTTGGTTACACGTCGAATTATTATTGAAGCTAATATTTTAGACACTATATTAGTCAAACTAATTCCTCTGTGATTGTCACAAGAAGACTTTTGTCCTTCCTCATAGACTGGCACAATCAGTGATTGAGACCAGTCAGATGGGATTACGTCCAGTTCCCAGATTCTACCTAAGACCTCAGTCAATCTCGCTACTAATACTGGACCACCATCCTTAAAAATCTTAGAGGTAAACCTGTCAGGGCCTGCTGCTCTCCCGCGCTTCAGATTTCCTATAGCTTTCTCAACTTCGTAAAGAGCCGGAGGACTTGCATTAATTTGCCATTCAGATCGACTGGGGATCGTGGGAAACCGAAGTGTGGCTGAAGGCCAGTTGAACTGATCCCTAAAGTGTTCTGTCCATCGATTCAATCTCCTGGGTTGAGAATGAATAATATGTCCATCTTTCTCTGAGATTGTTTCGCTAACAGTTGGGTTCCTAATACCGGTTTCCTTAACAAGTCTGAACAGTTGCCTACTGTTACCTATTGCCGCTGTCTTTTCCGTCTCTCTTGCTTTCGCTACCCACCACTGTTCACGATCATTGCGTAAGCTTCTAGTCAACTTACGCTTAAGCTGACTCCGCTCTTCGTTATGTTCAGAGCCAGATGGAATGAGTTTCCAAGCATCTACCAGTGCGGTAGATGCTGCTGAGATCCAGTGTTTCTCCCTAACCTTATGGTTTACCGTACTTGCAGACATCACTGCTGTTTCTACAGCTTTTCGGATGTCATTCCACGCTGCCTAGGGGTGGGCATCACTTACATGGTTGCCTAACTGTTTTTCTAGTTGCTCCCGAAATATACTCTTAGTTTGACTATCATTAGGTAGGACCCTAAGGGGTTTCCCTGCACCATCTTTCCTACGTCCAGTAAGACGTAGACAAATACGCGCTCGTACTAGAGCATGATCTGAGTCTAAGCATGTGCTCCAGAATGAGCGACAGTCTTCTATCGAGCCCCTCCATCGGTGGCTGATAGCGATGTGATCTATTCGGGTCCAGGGTTGGGACGAATTAGGGGGTCGCCATGTCAAAAGATGTTTTTCCTTATGCTTAAAGTTAGTGTTTGCAAGAAACAGGCGGTTATCTGAGCATAGCTGCGACAGACGGTCACCGTTATCTGTTCTTTGAGCCGCGACACCATAAAATTCACCCAGGTGTCTTTCCCTTTCGCTTAGTTTACCTACTTGAGCATTAAAGTCCCCAGACACTATTACTAGATCTGAACGCCTAGCTTTTAGGAGAAGGTCGGAAAGCTTTCTGTAAAACTCATCTTTTACATTATCTGAGCTTCAGTCAGTGGGAGAGTAGGCAGAGACGACGAAAAGGCAACGACGAGTGTCCCTACCTTTCCGAGTACTTGCTGTTCCGTTTAGACGGACAGCACACAAACGACTGTCTACTGGGATCCAGTCTAAGAGAGCTAGTTCTGCCCTAGGACTCAATGCTATACCTACACCAGCGAGGCCACGGGAAGCAGCATCAGGGATTCCAGATACACGAACTGTAAATCGAGTTGGTTCGTTACTTTGACATGGTGAGGTCAAATGAATGACACTACTCGGATCCTGTGTGCGCGTTTCGGAGACGCAGCACACATCGATGGAGAGAGATTCTAAAGTTCTAGCTAAGGAAGCCTGTTGTCCAATTTGGCACAGTGTTAAGACGTTGAAAGCTCCGACGTGTAGTTTAAAGAGTGGTTTCAGGAGACCAGGAATAACGTTCCGCGTACTCGAATCGTTCGCGCTAGCGAGGCGAGGTGATAAAGGGTTAGTCGTGGAGATAAGAGAGTTATTAGGAGGTGTAGGAAGGATTTGAATGTGACCAACTTGGTCTCGTGTGCTGTTACGGGTATGAGGGCTGATATCACTTCCCGGTTGCCCACACCGTGGACGGGTATTTCTTGAGGAACCTGAAAAGGAAATCGGATTAGTGTTGGTCTTAGCGACCTGAGTGCGTGACCGCAGAGCCCAAGGGACAACTGCTTGAAGCCGGTCGCACACGGCCTTTTCGTGGGAGGTTTTTAATGTGTTAGCTCCGTTCTTCAAAGGGGCCTTACCGCCGGAGACGGAAATCCGTGGGGTAAGGTGAGGTGTGACATTTTTAGGGTCGACCTTTTCCAACCCCTTCCTTCCTTGTGAGAAGGCAGCATCGCTGTAGATGCTGGTTGTCCGAGGGAAACACCTTACTGCTGTCACACCTTTGTACAGTCAGCAGTACGACTTCGCCCTCAGACCTTGAGTTGCTGCTTTTAGTCTTAACGTTCTCCAATCGACCTGCCTGGCATGGTATAACCTGCAGGAACATGTGTTCCAGCCAATATAGCTCGGTTGGGGTCTCACGGATCTCCATCCCAATGGTGGTGAGGACTAAAAAGTAAGTAACTAGACAAGATGTCTATCTGCCTACCAAAGAGTGAGCATATTGTACACGAGTCCGCTAATATTTCGTACTTCTTATTTCTTGAATTTATCTTCTCGTTTTGAGTCATATTTCTCTAATGCACCTGCGCTATTGTGAACGATTTTGAGCCGTTCCACTTAATATCTCCAGTCATTGATCATGATTAGAAAGCAGACCTCAACCAGGTAGTAATAGTAGTAGTCTACATTTACAAACGTAAGACCAATAGTCATTGAGTTCATTGGCCAACCCCGTCTCAATGCCTCCTTTCAATCCAGTTCATT
The DNA here is from genome assembly GCA_946903255.1 of Schistosoma spindalis. NCBI lineage: Eukaryota > Metazoa > Platyhelminthes > Trematoda > Strigeidida > Schistosomatidae > Schistosoma > Schistosoma spindalis. Next base: position 14,624,353 of record OX336423.1, read on the forward strand.
ATATCGGTACACGAGTCATATTTGGAGGCTGGATTTTTATGCAAATGTACCAACCAGCAGCAGGTCAAATATCAAGAGACAGCTGATTTGAACTTTGATGAGTCATTAAACGTTTCAACTACCAATACCACTAGCTTAATATGTAAAATTGACAATAATTATTTACAAAATAATTATGGAAAAAATATATAAATAAATATACCTGTCGACATCCTGGCGTATACAATGAACAATCCAAGAATTTCGGATATAAATGATTATACTCTTTACTAGTACTGGTATCATCGTCAATATCTCTACCACTACTACCATTATTACTAATACTGTGACCAGTACCAGTGTTGTTGATTTTTGCAAATTTCTTCTTTACATTATTACTATTATTATCATTCATTGAGTGAATAATTGAAAAGAGAAGTGGACATGCTTTATGTACGGCTTCACACATTTCAGCTTCTGGTAGAACAATTCGATGAGAATTTGTCGATGATGACGGAGAGCTATCAACTGATATGTTTTTATTGAAGAATTCCTGACTACTGGTTACATTAATTGAATGATTATTTAGATCAGATTGATTATTTCCAATAGTGACGGATGAATACGTACTATCCGTATTAATGGATTTTGAAGTTTGAATAATAACACATTCAGGAACATAAACGGAGCATAAAAAGAACTATTTGCCCACAAAGGTAAAAGAAACATAAAGTTGTGGAAAAAATATGAATAAGACAAACTGAATGACAGTAAACTAAACTACTGAGGAAATTACAAGCACATACAATACACAAAAAAGCCGAATTATAATTACAAATTAGTCAGAATTCAATATTTCAACTTTGCAATGCATCAACATATTAACCACAATAAACAAGCTACATTAGTATGGGGGCGGGGGGCTTAGTGGTTAAGATATTTGACTCTCAGCCACTAAGTTCTATGTTCGAATTTAGATCGATCGATGAGAATTTATGGTGAGACATCTCGTTATTTACAGATTATAAGGATATATAAGCGTGTTAGAAATCTACAGGGTAACATAATATCGATATTTGAGTATCCTAAAAGGTACGCTTCAAATTTGTCAATCTCCTGATCTACTCAATTTCGAATACTGTATTAGAATGTGCCTATTTGGATAATGAAAGGGATTTAATTAGTGTCATACGTAAAATATCTAACTACCTTTGAAGTAATGAAACAGATATATGAAGTTTCTGGCCACTTATTTCTAAAGTAACTTGCAGAATGACTAGAACAAAGTATTGATAAGAAATTTGGTGAAAAATGTAGATTTTTAGAAACTATGTTCTTCATTAGTTAACTCGGTATGAAACCACTTCAAACACACAACATTAATTAACGGTTAACAGAACTCAACAACGTAAATCATCTGGATGAAAAGTATTTTGTCTTTCCCAGTTCGTGTAACCTTGATTTAAGTGTTTAAACAGTGTAACATGTGATTACATATGAATCGCTAAACAGAAGAAACCAAATTTATGCATTTCGGTTTACTCCAAATTAACTATAATGGTCTAGACAATGGATTAACTAAGTTCAAATTAATGCAACTAGTTTGCTGGGCACAAACTGACTTATTATTATTAGTCACAATTTAGGTGTAACGATGAATGATACTACATGGATACTCATACCTACGTCGACTAACTGAGATTTGAACCCTGTTAGTTGGAAGCTGAATGCTTTAATCAAAAAACTACTGCTTAAATGCGTTGAATAGAAAAGTGAAAATTCTCGCGGTGAAAATTCTATGAGTCGTACAAACGACTACTAGACTGATGTTTTTGAACAGTCCTATAACCATTAACTTAGAAATATAAGAAGGCGTAACCTTAAGAATTATGTACACAACTATAAATCATTACATCATACGTTATTTGACAGAATCAATGCCCACTATCCCGTTAATGAAATTGTCAGTAATTATACAGAAAGTATTGCAAGGAACAACTGCTGTTTTTCATAGCCAACCAAACGATAAGACATAAGTGGATAGCTTCAAGGAATAGAGACAAACCGACATAGAGGACATGATCCTGGGGTTGAGATAAATATATATTACTAAGCATACAACACTACTGTTCTTAACATCAGGACACCTAGTTATTTTAATGAGTTCAAAAGCTAGAAAGTACTATTTATAGTAAATTACGAATGTCTGATATCCTGTTACTTCTAAACAACGAAAACAGATTTATAATAACCTTAAAAATACACTATAAATAGTTTACATTGAAAAAGGCAAATTAAATATAGTCTCAAGCCACTTATCACCAGGCGTTTTCAGTTAACGATTGCTATCGTAAAAGTAACCATACTGTAGAAGAATTAAAGTACAGCAGGCTATTAATAATACTATTGTAAAATGAAGGAGTTACACTTTACTTAAAACAATTTCTGAAAAAACAAGGTTTACTTGTAATTTATCCCAACATGTTGGAATAGACTGTAGGGCTGTCCAAAACTCTAGACTGTAAAACGTCACATCCTCACCAAGTGGTATTGGGGCTGTCAGTTTGTAAGGCAAATGATTACCTAAGCATGTACGATTGAGATGTAGAGCGATTGGGACACAATGAGAGGTAGCCAATGTACACTTTTCGCTAAAAAGCAAGTAGAAGTGATAAAAATGTAATTATTTAGTAGATAAAATGTTGGATCTCTCCATATCATAAAGCTAATGGAACTACACAATTGGGCAAACGTTTTGCAAGAAATTCAACTTATCTGTGATGACTGGGGTATTTGAGTTATATAAAGCACATGACGTTACTACTTAGTAAGAGGGAAATTCGTCCTGTATTTATTTATTTAAAGACATAAACATTAATCAAAGGAGGCACTAAATATATATGCGCCACACACATCATTCGATTTGTGTGAGGGCTAGAATACTGTCTGGGTGCTCAAACAGAAGTGAATTTGCCCTGAAATAGATTTAAATTAGAAGAAAGCTAAGGATGGTTAGATAAAGACACACCAACTATCCACAAATTTTTTGACTATTACTGAGCCTTAAATTAGTGTGAATTTCACGTGTAGGATCAGCGAGACAACAGATATCAGTAAAATCTATTAAAATGATACATTAATTAGTACTCCTTTTCCTTTATGTCGTAAATGTTTTATTAGTTTTCATCTACTTTTCACCTCCATTCCTTAACTTTTTATTCGTGTTTTACTTCGTTATCCTCCATGTACTCTCGGTGGGATTTTGTGGTCTATAAAATGAAGCTGGTGCCCTTATATATAATTTTCCAATTTAATGTCTTAGGTGTTATCCTCGTTCATGAAACGTTTGGACTACCGGACTTAGAAAATGAAAATCTAGTCACGAGAGATCATAGGTTACATAAAGACAGGTTAGTCGAACATTGTGTTTTAGTTAGTAGTGGATGATAAAGAATCTGCTTTCAAAAATACATACTTGAGGTTCAGAAACACTTGATACTTCAACAAACCAATCTTATTAAACAGGCAATATTCATATGTATAGGAAATACCTTATAAATAAAGTGCAGAAGCTATGTTAATCATTTGTGGATTAAGGATTGGTAAGTTAAATTATTTTTGTGCATTTGTTATGATGATACTCTATGATGGTAAAAATTACTACATAGTAAACTGAACAAAGCCATTGTTCATTTGGACTTAGCAAAAATAAAAAGCACAACACAGTGTTCACCTCAAGACTTAAGATAAGTTAACAGTAGACTACAATTTTTCTAAAGTTTAACGACCTGTTTTAAGGGTGAAAAAAGACTCTAAGTTCAACCTTTGGTTAAACTCAAAGAGGAAGTGACAACCACTGACCTTACAATCATCTTAGTTATCGTTACCGAATCAGTGGGCACTGCTGTCCCAGTGTAACTTATAGACGCCCATTACATAAAGTATGGATTCCAAGCCTACTGCCCACCTAAATCCTGGAGAAACAAATCACCAATGTATATTTTATGACATGTTATTGAAGAATATCAGTGAAATACCATACCAATATAATGCTAATACTGCATTTTATCCTTACATTCAAATAAAAAATCAGACCGTAGTTATGCAAGACAATTAAATTACCTGTTGTCTTTCGATGGACCTGATGATAGCAATCCATTTAAAGCCTCGCTAGAAATAACACATGGTAGAATTCCAAATACTATAAAAATCTGATAAGATATTGCTGCTCCCACTACATATCTCACAAATCCCAACATGCATTGAAGGCCGTGATTGGCCACATACGATAAGGACTAGAGAATCCGAAAGTTGCGCCACCTTAGATATACCCATAAAATGACCTTAATAATCCATGCGCGCGACTGCACTCTGTATCACTTTAGTAACAAGGTGACGAGTATTCGGACAGTTTACCAGAGTTGATTCTGACGAAGAATATTATTTTCAAAAAATCGAATTTTTAATGAAGACTTTGATCGGTGAAGCTACGAAGTGACATGTTTTTATAGAGCCAGTATTAACCACTTCCCAATCATAAAGCAAATTGTCCTAGCATTTGAGATTTTTTAATTTATTTTGTTCAAGTAAACTATGACATACTAAGTCCGATTTTAGGAGAGTTTATTCTTGAGTATGAGAGGGAAGGCGATCCTAGTAAACTTAGAAATAGACATGTTCATGCTTCAGAACACTGAGTTTTAAGTGATGTTTCTTTGCAGTTATAATTTCCACATAAATTACTTTCAACTGATTTGGAATGCAAAGTACGATACCTTTGTGTGGGTGTAAGGTCTGTAGCGGTAAATAAATCCCCAAAATCAATAGCTCTTTAAGCCTTTGACATTGGATGCTGACCGTATAAGTTCTAATGGACCTACCTAGCTGTAGGCGCTCAGTCAAGCGTCCGCACCAGATCACAAGTGGGAACGCTGTGTTCAACCTCTACAATCGCTAGTCAATTTAAATCAATCACTTCTGTTACATATATCTTCGAACCTCTTCGCTTCTGACTCCTAATTTCTCTGAGTAGATACTCTTCGATTATAGGTGTTACTGGTTAAGGTGTTATCAAACTCAAAGTACTTGCGGCATATTAAAGGCATTAATTTCTTTTTGACATGGGTACTGGTTTGTTCGTGATTACTGGAGTACAAACTGAACAGTCCTAGCAATTACTAGTTATCATCCCAATTCGACCATTATTTCTGAACAGGCTTTTTGAAAAACGATTCATCCAACGGGTACGCTCGTAGCAGATAGTGATACTTCCCTGACCAGTACATTATATCCGACGATGTGTAATTTTAAATAAAATTGAAAACCAGATCATAGATATATGTAGTGTATTAGCCCTAACCAGACAATCCTCAAGGTTGAACATGAGTTAACTAGGAAAATTCATATTCAACAACAGAAAAGATGGATAATAGAGAAGGCGGGAAGAATTAATTAGTTTTTTAGAATGGCAAAGCTCAGCCTCGCAAATGTGGTCATTCTGTATAACTTGTCTTTATTCACGTTAAATATATTATCAAATCTTCAGCCCAAATGTGTTCTCCAGAATAACTGAGTTTCATGTTGTTAATTGTCAAGATACGATGAGTCAGTGTAGACGATGATGTGACTTTCATATAAGATTTTATAAGTTGGACAGTTACATCATGACAAATCAACAATTTTAAAATTAGGTCTATTATTAAAGAAGTATCAATAACGACGTAGACCATAATTCTACTTATTTACCATCTTGTTCCACAACGTACGACATACCTTCCCCTTAGCCGTGATACATCTCACGGAACATTTTAATCGCCAATCTCTTCAAAAGGACACGGAAATTCTGATTTTCAGTCGGAAATCAGGAGAAATGTAATTTCCTGTCACGCCTTCAGAAGTTGTTAGAAACTCAATCATCTCTAGAATACGTTACGTACTAACCAACGGAGGAAACCTGAAAAATATTTTGTACATTTTCGAATATGTCACCAAACCTTACTGATATGGAAAGCCACAGATTTATAACTGTGGCAAGTTTATGACATTTATATTGTTTGCCTTTACACCCATCACGACAAAACAATGCAAATAAATGTAAACGCATTAGACTTTTATTATAAATGGTCCATAAATGCGTCTCACTTGTTTCATTAGAAAAATCAGCCGAATCACACATGGTAGCATTGCGAGATAAGGAAATTTCTGTCTAGTATTTGAACAAAAGTTCGTACCAAAGCCCAGTAGTATTTAGGACTAAGATATTGAATTAGATTCAATATCCAGTGTTTGTGATACAAGCTACTGAATCGAAGACAACTAATCGTTGCTAAACTTATCATACGATCACAGAGCACGAAGTTATGTCAGCATAGTCTATTGTATAGAGGATTTCATCCGTTAAATGGATAAAAGTGTAGTGGTATTGGTCATGAACGTCTAAAACGAACTATACCATAATTCTACATTGATAAGCCCGGCTAAAGAAACTCAGCCTGTCCTTAATTCCTTCTCTGACTTTAACTTAGTGGATCAATTTTTTCCGACGCTAGCCCGTTGTTCTACTAGTTCGTCGACTAAAGCTAACGTGTATTATAGTGTTTCAATATTGATAAGTATCCATGACCTACTAGCTCAGTTATTGGTAATAACTGGTCATCTCTACTATAATCTACAATGGTTTGTTAGCAAAATTTAGTAGCATTTACATGCTGAGAGATAATGACGGCTGAAGGTAGTCCACAGGAAACCCTGGACCTAAGTTTTGTACTACTTGGCACGGCTGCAATGAAACTCAACTCAATTTCGTAAATGTGCCCTTCAGCTTAGCAACCAATCAGAATGAGGCGGGAATCATTATATCCGCCATCTTGAGGAACTGATGCTTCCTGATGGATTCGGTCTCGTGTCACCCAGCTCCACAGTCACGGCGACTGACCTCCTGTAGGACTGAGATGTATTTATAAATAATTGATCACTGGATGGCGATCAATGTCATGTGTGTCAGGTCCTCCTTAGTGCAGATAGAATTTTACCGACCAAATTTCAATGTGGCCACCAGTCTAGTTGACCCGACATTGCGTGCACCACCGACATGGTCGACAGGATTCGACCTGCATTAAGAAGGACCTAAAACGCATGACACTGAACATCACCCAGTGATTGATCAATTTTAAAAGCATATACATGCTTCAATGAAATAAACTTCTTAAAACATCAAGCCCTAGCAAAAATGGCCTTTCGTTGACGCAAATATGCATTGGCTAGCAACGCAAACAAGGACTGTTTTGTTATCTGAGTCTAATTCTTTATCTTATTTCTTCACATAACATTCCACTATATTTTAAACTATGGATTACCCTGTAATGTCTTTCCTTACAACCACTGCCATCTCAATTTCCATTTTTCGGGTTTCATTGTCAAGCAATAAAAACAACATTCCAGGAGCTTACGGTAAGTTTAAGCCATAGTGTTTCTGAAATCTTAATCTCATGGCTCAGCCTTGCAGGTGTTATCATTCTTGTGAAACCCATACCCATCCATATCAAATATATCATTTCAGCCAAAATTTATTCTTCCTAAGTGCTAAACATCATGTTAATGAGTGTCACGATACGACAATGAAGAATAAGCAATGATGAGACTTCTACATAAAATGCTATAGATTAGGTAGTCACGTCAAGATAAATTTACGATTTTGGGAATGAGTCTGTTATTAAATAGTACTAATAACGAATTAAACTAATGTACTACAGAAGCATACTTACGAATGTTTAGCTGAACTCTGAAATGAAAATAACTCATGATGGTATCTCAAGGCATTATAGTGTAATCAACCTATTGTCAGATATGTCATCTTGCGAAAGAAGAAAAATGTTCATTCGTAGGGACACCTGATCTTGCACTCAAACAGATAAATGTTGATAGGTTTAAGTCATTTGATGTTGCACACATATATGTTCATTTCTATCATTTCTGCGCTGTAAATTACAACGATGACAGGATTTATCGACATGTGTGCTCATTTAAAGTGTCATAGCGATGTTACCAGCTTTAAATAAGTAAGTATAAATACCTACAGTCTAGTACTATCAGCTATTTAATAACCCGAAAATCTGCTGTCTTGCTCGTACTGGGATAAGTGTTGATATCCTTTCAGTTAGACCAAATAAATATTGACACAAACTATCATCCAACTAACTAATTCCTCAGCAATGACAAGAGATAGGTAAACGAAAACGATACACTGCAGTTTATTAATAACAATTGATTCCATGATTGTAATAAAGAGTTGCATGATGATTAACGCGAAAACGTAAGACACTGGAGAAAAGATCGTGACATACCTTTTATTAAGCATGAACGAATGGCTAAATCTTATCTGGAAAAACTGCTGGTAATATTACCAGCTCAGCTACCCAACGAATAATCTGCTGCTTAAGTCGCTTAATTGTACGATAGTCTATCCTTACAACACCCAAATGTGATCATCAACCTTTTAACAGCAAAAAGAAATCAAAGTTCCCAAAATGAACAGTAGATCTTGGCCTACAAGTTGTAGCTACAAAGATATCTAGCGTCAAAAAACTCTTAGATCATTTGTCGTTTATTAATTATTTTCGATGTAACGGTTAGAATAAAGAAGAGACCGGATTTCGACTGAAAAGATTGTGAAGATTATTTACCTAACGGTATTTCTAGGGATCAGCAAGGCACTACTTTAGAAGCATATAATTCAATAGGCGAAGATAAACTGCAGCAATCCCTTGTATTGTTTTTGACGGGTAATATGACATTGGATTTTGACTAAACGCATCTTTTGAATGACTTTTATTCAAAGGTTGATCCACTTTAGAAGGGTGGATTTATCCGCAACGTTTCCATGTAAGCCTAATGTATCGCCCAGTGGAATAACGGTCATCTCTGCGTTCATGTAATCATAGAATTTGTCATTTCATAATATATTTTTTATTAAATAACTAGATTATACTGTGACTTTTGCTCTGGTTGTCATTTTTATTCGCCACGTTTGACCGCGTTACACTGCACGTTCATTGCACTCTGGGATGACATCCCAAATCATAGTGAGTTTAATAACATATTTGATTGTTTCCAGATAGACCATCAGTGCATAATGTTACTGAAAAAAAGGGTTGTTGGTCTGTAAACTATGTTTTTATGAACAACTGAGCCCCCAAATGCCCTGGTATGGCCGAGAGTGGGGTGGGTTCGCCGTTCCTCTCGAAATACTCTCACACGGCTACGTGTATATAGCCCCTGCCAGGGAAGTCCTACTCACTCCCTTCTTGCACAACGGGTGTTGTTTACGAACATGCGAGGACGAAAAGCGAACGTCCGGCGCTATAACCGGATCTCAAATCAATGATGCGCATGTCTCCAGTATCCTAAGGGAACAAATGGCGTATGGACCAATTTCTTGGTCACCGGCTTCCATGGGACAGCATCTCCTCAAGATGCTCCACTGCCTTGTGGGTTAGACCTATAGGTCAAAGGCTCGGGGTGTGGCCCCCTAAGAAAACCAACTGCTTCGGTCTGGGCACCCAGGCAGTATCACAGCCCACACACAAATATAATGAAAATGATGATCTTCTCTGAAAACTCTGCTCACGTTGCGATTTATCGTCAAACAATTAACATTATTATTATTATTTACCACGTCATTTATTCACTCTCTTTCATTCCCACTCTGTCTATCGACTTATACAGCAGCTCGCCTATGGTGGACATTTGGCTCTATCTAAACGTTCTCGAGTCACTGCCTGGTTGAAAATTGTATGTTACTACCGAATATGAGTACTGAAGCAGTTTTTCTGAAACCACGTGCACCATTCAAACTGGCTGCCTTCAACGTTCGCACACTTATGCAGGTCGGACAACAGATAGGGCTGGCTATGTCTTTGGAAAGTCTTAATATTGATGTGTGTTGTCTATCAGAGACCCGTATTCAAGACTCTGGTGAAGTACTACAAATTCGCTCTCCATCTGTCACTTCAAAAAGCTTGTTTTATGTGCGTTTATCCGGGGACCCTGTGGCATCTTCGTCTGGTCTTGCTGGCGTTGGTGTCGCACTAAGCGCTAGAGCTGAGGCAGCACTAGTCGACTGGATCCCCATTAACAGTCGGTTATGTGCTGTTAGATTAGAAAGTTCCATCAAAGTGAGAAGAAATCGGCGTGAGAAACGATGTCTTTTCGTCATCTCCGCCTATGCCCCGACAGATTGCATCCGGGCTGCAATCAAGGACGAGTTCTACCATCAGCTAACTGTTCTTCTCCAGAAAGTGCGTTCGACAGATATTGTAGTACTAGCCGGAGACTTGAATGCTCAGATCGGGCGTCTAGTCACAGAAGCGAGTCGTTTAGGTGGCCGATGGGGACTCGTTGGTCGCAGGACAGATAACGGGGAACGTCTACTGCAACTATGCACAGACCACAACCTGTTTCTGGCTAGCACTAACTTTCGGCACAGTCATCGCCGATGTGCCACCTGGAGTCCCCCTTCTGCATCTCAAGCCTGGACTCAGATTGATCACATCGCGATCAGCTACCGCTGGCGTGGTTGTGTACAAGACTGCCGCTCCTTTTGGAGTACCTATCTGGACTCTGACCATGCCCTGGTCTGAGCCGATCTTACCTTACTTTTCAGTGACCAACGAAATGACTGCCACGAAAGGATTATTGTTAGCAGGCTAGCTGCAACTTTTGTTACCAGTAAGTATCGAACCAAGCTAGCTCCTAGGTTAGCTACCATTCCACCGAAAAGTATAGATGAGCACTGGTTGCAATTTCATGATGCCATGAAAATGGCGGGTAAAGTCTGTTGTGGGTTCGCGAAACGTCCCGCTTACAAGCACTGGGTTTCTTCTGGTTCCTTGCAACTGATTGAAGCCCGTCGGTCTACTCCGGGTGACCGTGAGTTTGGCCACAAATGAAGCATGTTACGTAACGAAATCGTGCAAAGCTTGCGTAAGGACCGAGAAGCCTGGTGGTCGACGCGTGCTAATGAGCTGGAAGCAGCAGCTGCATCTGGTAATTACCAGAAGCTCTTCCAACTCATCCGAGCCACTGGCAGCAAGAACTCTGGTGTGAGCGAAACAATCTGCGAAGATGACGGAACGCCTGGAGAAAGACTTCTCGACCTTGAGTATGCGGATGATATTGTCTTACCGTGCGAGAATGCACAAGCTATGCAATCCTCACTTAATCAGTTGGCAATCAATGTCCGTAGGTATGGTATGTGCTTCGCACCTTCGAAGTGCAAAGTACTCCTACAAGACTGGCAGGATTCTAATCCTGTACTCACTCTGGATGGTGAGCAGATAGAAGTAGTCGAGAAGTTCGTGTATCTGGGTAGCTGCATAAGTGCTGGTGGTGGTGTGAATGATGAGATCAATGCACGTATAGTGAAAGCCAGAGCGGCTTATGCCAATCTGGGCCATCTTTGGCGCCTTCGTGATGTTAGTCTGGCTGTAAAAGGTCGGATCTACAACGCGACGGTGAGAGCAGTTTTGCTCTATGCTTGTGAAACCTGGCCTCTCCGAGTTGAGGATGTTAGACGACTCTCTGTGTTCGATCATCGTTGTCTCCGAAGGATTGCTAACATCCAGTGGCAACACCATGTTAGTAATGCAGAGGTTCGGCATCGTATGTTCGGACACAGAGACGATAGTGCAATTGGTGTCACCATCTTGAAACACCGACTTCGGTGGCTTGGACATGTTCTACGAATGTCGTCCCAGAGAATTCCTCGTCGTGCATTATTTGCCGACTCTGGGACTGGTTGGAAAAAGCGGAAAGGTGATCAGTATATGTCATGGTGTCGTGGTATGAAAGAAAGCTGCAAAAGGCTAACTTCTGTTGGTTCATCACGACTCCCTGGTTGGGGTCCGAGAGATGGTGTAACACAGTGGCTAGAGACGTTATCATATATGACTCAGAATAGAAGCCAGTGGCGATCCTGCTGTAATCTACTTTTACTTTCTTCATAAAAAGTGGCTGTATCCTCCTTAAATGTAAGATTTCTTTTGAGTGTACCTTTTCGTCTCCCCCCATTATTTTTCTTTTTTTATTTTATAAGCCCCTTCGTTCCTTACTTTTTTCCCTTCTTAAATTCTCATTGTTTTGTGTGGCGCATATATACTTGGTGCCCCCTTATACCAATATTTATGCGTTCAAATAAATAAATAAATAATGAACAACTGACTGTTATTTTCAGTCTGAAAGCAATATATATATATATCCTTTGTCTTCTGTTAGTTAAGTTCTACTGACTTATATTTCGTATTTTGGTTTTATCGGCTGAATTATGTCCATTTAACTACTTTGTACAACATGTCTGTGCTAATGAAACAATAATTATGACACTTGCTTAGTTTAGTATTCTTGGTTGTCGTATAATTCAGTTTAGTCAAAAGAATTATGGTATATACCACTATATTTAAGTATAGTGCTTGAAGCCTGTAACAAAACAGATAAGTTTAGTAAGTAGAGCTGCCTGTTTTTAATGAGTATACTGATTCAAATCGGTCTGATTAAAAATAGTGAAAAAGTGCCTTTGATGCTGTTGCTGTCATACATTATAAGATGGCGATGAGTCTGTTTGGTGTTTATTCGTAGACTGTACATCTAGCACTGACCATATTCCAAGATCACTGTCATTAAATAATTTACCCAGCAATAACATGGGTAGTAGGATAGCTAAGTATCTGAGCTTTTAGTTGCCTGCAAAACAGCAGTATGCAGTCCTAGAAGAGGAGTTATCTGAGTGTTGCTGCCTGTGTACAAACGCTAAAAATCTCTTTGACAACTGGGACTTTTAGTTTATCAGACACGAAATCTACTTGCATATCTTCCTCTAAAACCAGACGCAGATGCCCGGGAATACTTAAATGGGAGTCAAATAATAAAAGGTGTGCGATACGGCACTAAGCCCATGCTATGCTTTGCACAAGTTGTAGTAGCATGCGTGACCTAATATTCATGAACTCGAGGTAAGTCACAACTGCATAAATTCCTTTCTTAGAAACATATAATTTATTTACCTTTTCAACATTTTTGACTAAAGACATTACTATTTTTTATTTAGAATGTAACAGGAGCAAGCCTTCACAGATCTTACAAACTGTTTCGCCGTTAGAACTATAGTCCTATGAAACTGTTTACGGGATACCCTTTCATTTGAAATAAAAAACAACAAAGACTGCAGCTTAACATTACCAATAGAACTTTTAAAAGGGAACCTGGTGTAAATCTTTGCCTGATATTCGGTTATTAATGAAAGTTCTCGAATAAATCTTTAAACCTAATGCTATTTTGTTTTATCTAGTTAATCGTTGTGAGAATCTTGTGAAACGAGAGCCTCTGACCACCTAGCTCATATGTAGTAAATTTGAGCGGTACAGTACATACCTTCGTCATTTTCTTGGGGAACCTACAGACTGAGGCCGTCTCACAACTTATTCTAGCCACCATGAGTTGTCATGGCAGTTGGTGGATGGACGCGCGTCACACGTTCTAACCGCCCCTGCGTCTAATCCCATAGATTCTCATTCAAATGACAAGCAAGTAAGGCCCCCTTCCCACACTAATGGAACACTAGTAACTCAAAAGCACCTTGTGTGGTACCGTGCATTGGTCTACGCAATCGTTTGGCTTTTAAGTGAAAATATTACTACAGTCCTGCTAAACAACACGTGAACCTCCTATCTCCATCAAAGCGAATAAGTCTGTATTTGCTGCATACAACAATTTTATTTTTCGAATGTAAGACATAACAAGTAGGATTGGAGTAAGATGGCAGTATACAACAGATGCACATGGTACGACATGTCCTCACCGATTAACTGAAATAGAGAATACGGATATTGCTTTAACAGGGTAATTTTGAAAGACTAATGTCTGCTTTGGACTTACTGCGTGAGAAAGTTGTACTGAAACTACGAACGTTGTAGAAAGCGCGTTCCCCAGGGCGTACGAAGCACTCAAACTGGAAGACAGTTGTCCGAAAGTAATTCGGATATGAAGGTGAAACTTCGCAGATATTTTTCATTGCAAGGGTGAACATATTAGGTACCAGTTGACATCATAGCGTAAAAGGAATACAAATTTGAGAGTCGTGAAGTTTGATCTGTAAACATGTGAGCTTTATAACAGTTAATTACCCTTTTACTCCCTGATCATGACCCTCCGGCTTCCTTTTATGGCTAAAACAGCAAACATACACTACACACTGGTAGATTTCTGGCATTTCAATGTTAAGCTTGCTTTCACGCTTGACGTAACGAGTACAACCCCTCTAGTACTGCTATATGGTATATTTTTAATAAAAAACCCTCTGTAATAGATTGGTAGCATCTCTGACTTTGTCTACGGTTATCAGAAGTCTGGGACCTTTCGAAAACATTAGTGATATCCCTCACTGCTGGGCACTCAGTATTATTTTGACGCGTTGATGAGATAAAGTTGTCCATAATACTGAAGAATATTAAAAACCGTAGATCGTTTTCTTTCATTTCCCCCGTAACATCATAAACGACAGTTGGGAACAAACTGTGAACAGTTAGTCACAGGCGGCAGCAACATTTATTTTACCTAGAAAAAGCTAACTTAGGCTTTGGATATCTAAAAAACAATAGTCAAAACAAAACAGATTATCATTTTATAACATAAGACTAGCGAGCTTGCCTGAAGAAATACATTGACTTTAGTAGCAGCAACAAAAACCCAGAAAGCAATGTTGAATCGAAATAAATTTTACACCAACATTTAGAACATTACACTAACTGAAGCATTTTAGCACACTCAAACATTAAATTAGGTAGCTACACAAAAATAATAGCTAAAAAGACAAAAAAACGTGGAAAGTCGACCGCCATTGCTTACAAAGATGGCGGATATAATAATTCCCGCTTCATTCTGATTGGTTACTAAGCTGACAGCCACATTTACGGAATCAAGTTGCGTTTAATAGCAGCCCTTTAGAACCGAATGATACATTACACTGTTGTCTTCTAATATGAAGTATGAACACTTAGAACTAAGATATCAGCCCTCAAAATTACACTTGCAGGGGAATTTGCATGGCTATGGAACTAAATAAAAAGATGTTCTTGAATATCAGTAGACATGTGGGAGGCGTTCTGCTGCACTTGTAACTTATTTTGTTGCAAGCACAACATAAAGCCTCGCACAAGCCTACTGATGTTCAAGAACATCTTTTTATTTAGTTCCATAGACATGCGAATTCCCCTGTAAGTGTAATTTTGACGGCTGATATCTTAGTTCTAAGTGTCAACATCTCATATCAAAAGGCAACAGTATGACGTTTTTGCAGCTAATTTTATACAACAACAACATTGAAAAACAACCTTAAGCAAATACAATATGTTGAAAATAAAACTGGTCCTTTATTAAACTCGGAGTTGTGACAGACTCCAATGTAGATAGTCCTATGAGAATGCCTGACACTTTTCCATTGCTCACTGTTTTCTGCCTTCAGTGGCTGTGGATGATTTCAGTCTCGTTATTTGTTATCATCACATTTATTATCAACAATATTATTCTCACAACCCTGTCGTTAAGTCAAAAAATGGGAATACGTTTAACGCCTTCAATTATTGACCAATTATCAAGTAACCTAGGATATGTTGATACATGATGAAACTTTGACATCAGTCAACTGATCGTAATTAAAGTGATTCCTCATATTTATAGAAATTGACTGTGTCCAGTGTGTAGATAGACAACCAATTATTCTATAAATACAAATAGGTATATGAACACTTTGACAAATTTATGAAAAGGGCCCTAACTTGACATGTGAATACCTAACAAGGAAAGCACGTATATATTACGGCTAGTTTTGTTTAAGATACTACAACATCCAATCACTGTCAAATTAACCAAAACTAATGTAGTTAAACGACTGAAGTACTTACGCTGAATGATATAAAAAGCTTGAGAATGCGCTATTATGCCAAGAATCTAGTGTGAAGAAATTCCTTAACTTATGTAGTTCGTTCTCAGTTGCCCATTGAACTTCAAATAAAACGACCTTGTCGAGGTTACAGATTTAAGTTATATTACATGTTAACGTCCTCATTACTTACAATTCAACTATAGCTCAACATATCTCACTCACTATTATTGCTAACTTGATCCGTTAATTTAGTGGCCAAGTAATATTTTGGTTTGTTTTCTTTCGGTTAATGCTCCTAAAACCGAAATTACTTCAAATTTTATAAATGTTTCAACTCAACTAATGTTGATAGATTCATTTAATATATTGCGTATTCGTGACACACATGAAGAGAAAATGCCTGTGAATTTCTTCTTATCAATAGACAGTTATACAATGTCATCTTTAAAAGTTACTGATTTTAGGTGTGTAAATTATTTAAAGATACTACAAATATTCGGAATTTTGACAACGCCTTTACCCGTAACACCTTCATAATCAATGAGTGACGACTCTGTCAAACCGGAAGTCAGAAACGAAGTAATCCGAAGACATAGTTGAAAGGCTGTTGCTATGTTGAGAAGCGTTTCATCTATGTTGGTTAGAAGTTGCGAGGGATGCGTAGCATGGCGTGCCCATTTGAAACCTGGTGTGGTTGCATGATTGAGTGCCTTCAGCTAGAGCGTGTCCAGTAAAACTAATGAGGTAAACAGCAATGTCGACGTTTTACAGGACTAGCTAGTTCAGTTATTTATTTACCGCTATACATTTGTCAGTAGCTTACATGTCGGTCAGAAAATTGTACACAGTACTAAGATATAAACTCTACAATTTTTTGGAGACACAGATAGTCGTTTATCAACTCACCTTTCATTTTTATCTGAGATCATCGACTGAGTTACGACTATTCCATATCATCTTTGAGTTATGCATATACGAGTTACTGGGTCAAAGAAATGTAATTAATGGTCCCAAATTTATTTATTATCTTCACTTGGTATGCCTGTATAATTCAGTGGACTAAGAATTTTGTTTGTCATTATTAATACAGTAGGGAGTGTGTTTATTTTATTACATTACAGTGGTATTACAATGTCATACAGGTTTTCATACCGAGTAATCAATTCTTGGAACCTGTTGCGCAGAGAAGTGAATTCCCCCCTTCAACTGACTCATTCAAGAGAATACTAGACACTCTCAGAAACTTACTAGAAAAGGACTAACACAGGCTTTAGACCTTCTATCCTCAATATACAAATCTGAAACCTGAATTCGAAGTAATACATAAGGCCGTAAGTTCCCCTAAACTCTTAAAATCAAATCCTTTCACCCTATTCTACTGAGAATTAAAGGACAACATAGACATTATGTGATAAAAACTGTCTACATTGTCTTAGACATGGGCGCAGTTGCTAACTAACGATATTGGACGGTGTCACACTGTCTCTAATTGAGAATGGAAAGATACACTATTAGGTTTCGGCTAAGTGATTAAAAGGCGCCGTAATTACTACGAATTTTGAGAAGTAAAATTTGGTGGATGGTTGGTTTTTTGTCCAGCCCTACTTCGGAATCCTTATAATATCTACAAACCTTTTCATGGTTTTCTGACTTTCAACGAATCAAAATGTGATATTGATCAGGAAGCAAAGCAAACTGAATTGCCAGGCGACATTTTAATTGAGTAATATCAAAAACAAAGTTAATTCATCATCTCAAGAGCATACCTTAGGTGATTTTGGAAAGTTGAGTTGATGATAAAGCCCCTATTTTTAGACATAGTAAATGGTGTGATATTTTATCCCACATGTTCCACTATCAGTAGAAATTGTTTGCCTGAAATATAGGGTGAGCAGCGTCACTCACCTACTCTTAAGCTCTGTTATTTTAATCCGTCTTTGCAGTTTGAAAGTTCCGGTAGTCAAACTTGCCACTATCTATGTTTTTATCAATCTAGTTATGTTTATCCCGAAGGTTTGTTTATAACACCTAGGTGCAATATCTATTTCAAAGAAACTGTAAGTGTTGGTTTAACAAGTTCGAAAAAATTAAAAGGCTAAAAACGCTTAATGTATTTTTCTCGCTCAAGGTAGGATAAATTAATTACTATTAATAACTTCAAATTTCGTAACAAAAAACGAAATAAGTGGCATGCTTTTATTTTGCAAATACTGCAAATTTACTCAAAACATGAATTTAACACAAACATCAACGCTTCAGTTATCATTTGTGAAGTAATAAAACGTTTCGCATTTTCTATTTGTAGTTTTGGTGAAAGTTTGCCAGGTAAATAAAGAAGACAATCTTTATCATGCACTTCCGAAGAAAAGTATTTTTTAATTTCCACCTTCGAACTCTTTCTAAATGTATTGTTATCTTGATACTTACATGTTTCATGTTATTCAGTTTTTATGTCACAAATCGAAATAAAAATCATCTTAATGAAATTGATGTGGAAGACGCAGGCATAGAACTTTATGATTTTGGTGTTAATATTGTTGTATTTAAAAATGTTTTCATTGATCCATCTAAAGTCGTTGGTGCAATTGGAGGCGAAGATCCTCTGAAAGTCGCTAACCAACCAGAATCTTATGAACTCTTGGATTTTCAACATGGATTTATTAAAACTAGTGTTAAACCAAATATAAAAAGGTTAGTCAAGGAGTTATTTTTATTTATCCTAACACTTAAAGTTTTAGAATTATTTATTTACTCAGTGTACTCATCAGTCTATAATCTTCCATGTTAAATGTCTATCAATGAATAGAATTTTAGTGTAAATATCTTTAGCTAATGGTGGTACCAACATTTTTAGATTTTTAAACCTTCTATATGTATCTCTGAGTTGATGACGAGTTGAATATATGGTCTACACTTTTAATTGTCTACAGTGACAGATGTTTGTTATGCTACAGAAATATTTTAAAAACATTTCAATGTACTAGGTTGGACTTCCAATGGTCATTTGATATGATTTACATCAACTTTTATTCACTGTCACTATTGCATAAACATCAATCTATAATTTTAGAGATTGAATTTTTAAAATATAGTTTGTATTATCATACATCCCATATCGTCATTTATAGACCTACGTGGATGTCTGAAATGCCTAAAATAAGTTTCATTTGATCTCCATTGCATTTAGAATACATACTGAGGATCCAGATAATGAGAGATTAAAATTTCTCCTTATTCGTTTATAATGGTCTTTAGGATCGAGATATTGTCATAATTTACCATACAATTATTTTTGGGCTTATGAACTTCACCAGAAAAAGTTTTTTTAGAATTTATTTATTGTCATTTTATACTTGGATGTATTTTCGTCAGCCAAGAGATTTGCATACTGCTACCATAATAGGAATTTTTATTACTGTCAATCATTTACAGAAATTCGTTTGATTTTGAGCATAAGACGTTGGTTAAGCTTTATGGTGAAAGTATTAAGAAAGTCATACAGTTGAGATGGGGGAATAAATTTATGGCTCAGATGGATGATTTTGGTATAAGCTTTTTCTCTGGACTGGATGACTTGATTTTGGAGCATCCGATGTCATCCGTGATCAAGCTACTTAACTCAGAGGACAAAACTCGACCAATCTACCTATCTATCTACCCATTTACAGTAATAACAAATGCTCAAATGCCCTGGTACGGCAGAGATTGGGAAGAGTCCGCTCTTCCTCTCGAAATTCTCCCACATGGCCATGCGTATATAACCTCTGCCAGGGAAGTCCTACTCATTGCCTTCTCGCATCACGGGTGTTGTTTACGAAATTGAGAGGACGAGAAGCGAATGTCAGACAGGAGCTTTAACCGGGTTGTTGGACATGGGTAGTCCGCATAGGGCAGTTGGAAAACCTTGATTCCAAACCAGTGGTGCACATGGGCTCCAGTATCCTGAAGGAACAAATGGCGTATAAACCAATCGTTGGTTACCGGCTACCATCGGACTGCATCTCCTGACGATGCTCCACTGCCTAGTGGATCAGATCTTCAGGTCGAAGGCTCGGTCGGGGTGTGTTCCCTTAAGAAAACCACCTGCTTTGGTTTAGGCACCCGGGCAGTATCATAGCCCTCACACAAATAAAATTAAAAATTTGTGTGACGCATATGTATTTGGTGCCTCCTTTTACCAATATCTATGTGTTAAAATAAATAAATAACAAATTTAACAATTTATATAATTACTCCTTGTTAAGATATGACCACACATCATAAGTGATTGAAAAAACCATAGTTCAATCACAATCCAGTCAATTAAGTGCTTGCTTACGATATCAAAACTATTTTCATAATGAAAATCATGGACAGTTCTTACTTATACAACCGTTAAAAACCAGAAAGTACTGGACAACTAAACCATTGGATAACGACTCAGAGATCTGAAAGTTTGAAAATCTTTTATGAGAAATAAAATTTCTAGATTCTATCACTTGTAAATGGGTTATGGTTAAGCACTATCACTAAAGTGTCTCACCCTACGATAGAACCTTCATATGGTGCTTCTGAGTTTTTAACAGTTATGTAAATAAGATCAAACCATGATGCAAACTACAAGAGTTCGGCAATTCCAACAAACTCCTATCCTTTAATGCTAACTAACAGTTTATGTTTGATCATATTTATTAAATAATTGAATTTATTTAATAGAAATAAACAACCAAAATAGAACCATTATTGGTCTTAGTATTTTATTGTTATTATTGTTATCATTGGGACCGTAAATTGACCTCGTTTAGGTTACTTACCATGTCATTGTTTTTGCATACATTCAACAAAAACGACTCCATAGTAAACATCAATTATAATAATAATAATAATAATAATAATAATAATAATAATAGCGACTATTGTTATTATTACTGTTAGGGCGTTATTCACTGTTTTATCATCTTTATCATTATTGTTTACATTGCATAGTTGCACATGTTATATAAAATAATTAGAACATTCTGTTGCAGGACAATAGATCATAGGTGTTTTTTTACATCATTTTTTTCGCATAAAAGGCAAAAGAGAGCTAAATGGTATAAATTTGACCATGTTTATATGGAATAGATAGTGTGGTTAGTAGTAGAGTCTATAATGTCTACTTCGTTCAATCTAGTACACGTCAGCTGAATCACTTGCTTGCCAGAATTGATGCTAACTAACATTGATTAAAAATCAGTCAAAATATCAACAATAGGATAATCTAAACTGTTACAAATTCAATCAGAATTCTTACTCATTTCAAAAGTTGATAGCTGTTTTGACTCAGTGGCTAAATGGATAACTCATTGACGTTTGAAGCACAGATAATAAGTTCGAGACTCAGAGCGAACATTAATTCAGGCGCAAATGAACCCACTTGACGAGTCTCCAATAGAATCAAGCACAGGTTCTGAATTGAACTACTGATCACTTTTTATCTGTTTCATATCAACTTGTATCATAATGGCTATTGTCGAGGTGATCCGTACGACATGCTTACGAACCCCTACTAAGATTGATCGGTATTCGGTCAAACTATCAACAAATTAATAATCTAAACCATCACAAATTATATTCTGATTTGATAACAACTTATTTTGCAAGTGATTAATATTAATTGGTACGGAAAAATCGTATACAAACTAGATACAGCTAAATAGTCGTTTTATTTGAGTTATATATTTTTCAGAGATGTAAACCTAGTATTAATATTCCAAATACTACTACTACTCGCACCTTTACTGCTACTTATAGTCACTTTGCTATTGCTACTACTAAGAACCCCAGATATTTTAATGGAGGCGTTGTACTCTATGGATATGAAAAATGATCTGTGGCAGTGGAAGATTTACGTTTCCTGCTGATTTTTCATCAATCATATTCTTGAATCATTACTGGCACATATTATGAACGATCGAGTGAGTAATCTTAACGTTAGACATAATATACTAAGAAATGACGATAGATCCGCTGATGAGGTTGTATATGTTTATTCACTAAACTGGTTGGAATACGTATTGAGTACGCGTAACTTTCGTCTACTTCGAAAGATGATATTTCCTTATGTAGAAGAAGACTGGAAGAAAGGTAGAGGCAACTAAATCAACATATGGTATCTTTTCATGAATTCATTGACGTTTGGTCTGAGTTATGTTGGTTGGCCCAAACTAACTGGTTGGAGTCCGCAAGATCATAGTAACTATTACATTATGTAATAAGCTGATGCATTTACTCTTTTTCTTCTTGTCAACCTTCACTTCTAGTATTCCGTTATACATATCCTCTATCTCTGTCTTTAAGAAACATATTTCCAATCTGTAATCATTCTTCTTATGATTATTTCGATTCTTCACTACTTATTTTTTTATCAGTTTCGTCTCTTAATGGTGACACGTATATAAGTTAGGATAATACATTTCTGTATCGATCCTTACTTTAGTTATACCTGACCGATTGACTGATTTTCCTCAAACTAAACAGGGTTAATTCAAGTGAAGGTGATAATTATTGTTTAATAATTACTACCAAACTAAGACGAGTACATTCACAATTGATTGATCACTGGGTGACCAATGTCATGCGTGTCTAGTCCTTATTATTAGTGCAGATCGAATGTTATCGATTATGTTGCATTGTGGCCACCAGTCTAGGTGACTCGACATTGCGGGCACTATTGTAAGATTAGATGGTGGTTGGAGGTAGTCGACAGGAAACCCTGGACCCGGGTTTCGTGCTACTTGGCACTCGTCAGCAAGGTGTACCTGTAATCTTTGAGGGAACTGGTTCTCCCTGGCGAATTCGATCCCGTGTCACCCAGCTTCACAGTCAGAGACGTTAACCCGAATTATTCTTATCGATCTGCACTAATAATAAGGACTAGACACGCATGACATAGGTCACCCAGTGATCAATCAATTGTGATTACATCTCAGTCTTACAGGAGGTCGGTCGTGGCCCGGATAGCTCAGTGGCAACGTCTCTGACTGTGAAGCTGGGTGACACGGGATCGAATTCGCCAGGGAGAACCAGTTCCCTCAAAGATTACAGGTACACCTTGCTGACGAGTGCCAAGTAGCACGAAACCCGGGTCCAGGGTTTCCTGTCGACTACCTCCAACCACCATCTAACGAGTATATTCAGCTGAGAATAAAATTTTATGCATATCTGAAGGTACACATTACCTAATAAGTTATGGGAAATATCTTTTTGTCGTTTAATTTCTGTTCCATTGTGAAATTGATATCATAGAAGACATTGTTAATTAGCCTGTAGGTGTTTTCCAGTTTAACCTGTTTGAAGATGACGAATGTGTCATCCACATAACGAATTCAAATTTTTGGTTTGATTACTGGTAAGATCAAAGCTTCTAGTCTCTTCATCACTGTTTCAGCGATAAATCCTGATAATGGTGATCCCATCGGTGTCCTTTTTGTTTGTTCATGAATTTTGTTGTTGAATTGAAAATATTTTGTTAAGCATAAATCGATAAGTTCTAATAAACTTTGACTTTAAAGCTTCATTTACTTTATAAGTACACGAAGAAATAAATAGATTGTTACTAGCAATAGAATCCAGAACATACGTTTTTTTTCTATTTAGGAGTTATTAACTAAATGTACTTATGTCCATGTTCATGTTCACTCTGAGACTCGAACCCAGTACCTTTTGCTTCAAACACTAATACATTATCTACTAAATTATTAAGTATCAGCATAACTACAAGGATACAGGTATTCCTGATTTCAATTGTTAACCATAATCTATTTAATTCAAAATAACTTTAGATATAATTAACTATATAGAAGGCATCAACTCAAGATTCACTAAACAATAGAATGAATCATACTCTAAGTTATTATAAAATAGATAAATAGAGAGAGATGTAGTTTCACTTAACAACTTTATTTCTCAAGAGTTGAATAACCTAGGTTATGTACTATTCTTAAATGTATTCATAAGTAGTTCTCTATAAAAAGAAATATTAGAGATAATTATCTACTTTACTATGATTATTATTATTATTATTATTGTACCAGGCCGAAATTGATTATTTATTTATATTAAGCTTATTTACGTTCTCTGTCCTTATTTCCACCCTATAATCTCGTGTCTTTTTGTGTATTGATTTTCTCTGGTTGAAATCATGAATCCATTGAAGCTAGACCACCATGGAAGACCTAGAAGCACTGGACGGCCGTTTCGTCCTAGTATGGGACTCCTTAGCAGTGCGCACCCACGATCCCGCTCCTCGCGAGATTCGAACCCAGGACCTATCAGTCTCGCGCCAGGCGCTTAACCAACTAGACCACTGAGCCGGCATCCAACGGTGTTAATGTCTAACTTCAACCAATCCACGAAGTTGCGCCACCGTACACCATTGTCTTCAGTGAGCTGATATCTCACAACAGACCTGGTTGAACTCCACTGGTAACGGCTTCTCACTAGAACTTCAGGAGTATCTATTTTGAAGTCAGTCACTAGTGAGCAGATGATTATTATTATCAGAAGGGATTGTGTGGAGATTTTAGAAATTTCACTGGTTGAAATCATGAATCCATTGAAGCTAGACCACCATGGAAAACCTGGAAGCACTGGACGGCCGTTTCGTCCTAGTATGGGACTCCTCAGCAGTGCGCATCCACGATCCCGCTTCTCGCGAGATTCTATCATTTATTAACATTCAGTATATAGTTGTATTTCTAATGATTTCTAAGAGTATGTTATATTTAAATAATATACCCTTGTGGGCCAGAGTAATTTTACAAAAGAATCAGACACCATCCAGACTTTCACATGACAACCCGAGCAGTACAGCTGAATCCTGCTTCACAGGAGAATCAGACATTCAATAGGCTTGAACGTTAAAATCTGAATAGTACAGCTCATTCCTGTGGCTCAATCACACAGATACCATGAACCCTGATAGACCAGATTATGTTATAACGTGACATTTACTTATAATGTGGTGCGCACTACTTGTGAGGACATATGTGAGTAGTATATAGCAGGAATTGGTAGTGGAAAGCTTAGAAGTAAAGAGAAGAGGAAAGAAAACAGACAGAAACCGGAATAGCAACAAGATTGGAAGAATAAATATATAATTTAGTAAGGTTAGATTTTAATTAGCTGTGGAATTTGTAACAAGCGTTTCGTCCTGCCTTCTCTAATTACAATCCAGTTATTCCTATTGCTTAGTATTCTTGGACACCAATTCACTCGACAAGTCCCCAAATCAGAACACGACTGAACAGGAGAGAAATTATATTTCAAATAAAGAGGGTAGATGGAAGTAAGAAGCACAATAGGAAAAACGTTAGTATATTTATAGTTTTTTACATGAGAAGATTCTAGAGTCATCTTCAAGTATCGACTAGCTCTGATTGAATAAGAATTAGCCAATCAGCATGCACCAATGCAGTCGTGCATAAAGCATGCTTTAATCCAATTTATGTCTCACTAACATGCCCAAAACTCGTCAGTTGAATGTACATCCATTCTAGTGTCGATGTTCCCACTAAGACTCTACTTTTCACTGTCAAACTCTCGATCAGATATCCACTTACCTATTGAATCAGAACAGTCAGTAACTTGTTCAACACATATGTTATTCATATTTTTTTCGGCAGTAAGAGTCTAAGTTATCCAGTTGTTGATTCCCCATCTAGATCATAATACATCTATTTTAGATCTCATTTAAAAATATGAAAATATCAAGGCAATCCGCACACAGAATCCATATTATTTAAATAGTGAAATTTTCAACAACAAAAACAACATGAACATATTCTCAATTTTGACTAGATTGAAAGTATGATGTATAAAAGAGTTAAGGGCTAGCTTTTATTTGTCTTCGAATTATTCCTCTTAAGTATTAATATTAATTCAGATAAAACCATAATCTTCAATTGAAATTAGTCAATGTTTGAACAATATTCATTTACTGATGATCAAAATAGGTTACTTTAAATATAACTAGAAGAAGGGGTTTTGTGGAGATCTTAGAAATTTCACTGGTTGAAATCATGAGTCAATTGAAGCTAGACCACCATGAAAAACCTGGAAGCACTAGAAGGCCGTTTCGTCCTAGTATGGGACTCCTCCGTGGTAGTGCGTATCCACGATCCCACCTGCCACTCGCGAGTTTCGAATCCAGAACTTATCAGTCTCGCGCGCGAGCGCTTAACCAACAAACCACTGAGCCGGCATCCAACAGTGTTAATGTCTAACTTCAACCAATCCATGAAATTGATCCACCGTACACCATTGTCTTCAGTGAGTTGATTTCTTACAACAGACCTGAATTTAAATCTCGCGGGGGCCAGCATCGTGGATGCGCACTGCCGAAGAGTCCCATACTTGGACGAAACGGCTTCTAGGTTTTCCATGATGGTCTAGCTTCAATTGACTCATGATTTCAACCAGTGAAATAACTATAAGGATTTTTCTTTTCTTCATACTAAAATATTAATTTGGAGAAAAAAACAATCAAGAATTAGTTTGTTTATATATTTGAATTGAAAATATGAATAGTGGTACAAAGGGCTACCAAATACATATGCGTCACACAAGTCATTTGATTGTTGTGTGTGGGCTGTGATACTACCCAGGTGCTTAAACCGAAACATGTGGTTTTCTCAGGAGGTTACACCCGGAACTTTCAACCTAAAGGTCTGATCCACAAAGCAGTGAAGCAATGTTAGAAGATGTAGTCCCATGGTAGCCAGTGATCAATAATTGGTTCTGGTTAGTGTTTTTTAAACGAGTTAGTTTTCTACGGGATGGGGTCGCTAACCCTATGCCCAACCCTCCTTCTTTATCCGGGCTTGGGATCGGCAGTAGCCCCCGGAAGGACTCCAGGTGGAGTTAATTATTGGTTCATACGCCATTTATTACTTCGGGATACTGGAGTCCACATGCATCATTGGTTTGGAATCAAGGTTTTCCAATTCTCATTGGTGGATTCCCCGTGTCCACCAACCCAGTTAAAGCCTCTACTGAACATTCGTTTTTCGTCCTCTCAATTTTGCAAACAACACCCTGGTCTCGAGAAGGCAATGAGTAGGACTTCCCTGGCAGTGGCTGTATATACGTAACCATGTGAGAGCAGTTGGAGAGAGAGAGAGACGGCGGACTCTCCCCATCCTTGGCCGTACCGGGCCATTCGACTGATCATTAATAAATATTATCAGAAAGTGGGTTTTATGGAGATTGTAATAATTTTAATAGTTGGATTCATAAATCAATTAAAGCTAGACCACCATGGAAAACCTTGAATCAATGAACGGTTGTTTCATCCTAGTATGAGACTCTTCAGCTGTGCACATTCAATAACAAAAAAAATGAACACAATATATGTATACATAATAATCTAACTTTATTATTGTTGAATATTTATGATTATATATTAAAATCTGAAATCCTTAAACTTTGTCATTATATATATATATATATATATATATATATATATATATATATATATATATATCCCACGAGCGGGATCGTGAATGCACACTGATGAAGAATCCCATACTAGGACGAAACAGCCGTTCATTACTCCTAGATATTCCATGGTAGTCTAATTTTAATTGACTTATAAATCCAACTATTAGATTACTTTAATATTCACAAAACCCCCCTTTCTAATATATATGCATATAACTTGATTGAGTTACCAGTTGAACATTTTTTTTATTTTCTCATAAATACTGTAATTTTCAACCGAAATATGGAATAATTATCGATTATGGTATTATTATCTAAACTAGTTAAATGAAATCTATTACAATAGAATTAAATATTGAATAAATGTGTAAATTGAGTATATAATATATAAGGATATATCATTTCATTATTATATCCGTTTTAATGATCTACATTCTCCTGTTAACCACTATTCATCTTTGCTTAGCAACGGTTAAATGTTAACAATTGAATGATTAGGAATTGAAATAAATTTAAAGTAAGTTTTATGTTGAATATCAATGAGATGTGTTAATAGAAGTGATGATCTCTATTCTGATGTAACAGATACTATACGGCTGCGAAACTTGGCCTTTAACAGTAGAAGATATTCGTAAGTTACTAGTATTTGACCACAGGTGCCTTAGAACTATCGCTCGCATTTGCTGGGATCACCGGGTAAGTAATAGTGAAGTTACACGCAGGGTATTAGGGAATGATGGTAAATCAGTTGATGAGGTTATGAATCTTCATCGACTGAGATGGTTGGGCCACGTGTTGCGTATGCCTGAACACCGATTACCACGACGCGCAATGGTAACCGGTGTTAGGGATGACTGGAAGAAAGTTAGGGGCGGCCAAACCAAAACGTAGCATTAGTGCTTGAAGTCACTAACTTCTGGTCTGAGCCATGTTGGTAGATGCAGACTACCTGGTTGGGGTCCGCTAGACTATCGTAACCAATGGTTGGAGACTCTTGGTGACATGGCTCAGAATCGAACACAATGGCGTCGGTGTATACACTCTCTGTCTTCCTTAAATTAAGAGATTAAAATCGCTTCATATCTGTCTAGGAACTAATTCTTTCTTCCTGTACTATCTCCTTATACACAATCTTTCTTCTATATATTACTCCACTGAATTAACTACTCCTATGAATCCGGTGTTCATCTTGTTGTGCTAATGCGGTATGGCAACTTGGACCGATGCATATACGTGCCTGGTCCTACGTTGCAGCTGACTGACTGAGATGTAACAGTTTCCATATTTTATGAATATAGGGTTGTGAAGATTATTAAGTAATTGATTGTGATGTTAGACTATCATTGAAAAACCTGAAAGTACTGAATGGTCGTTTCGTTCTATTATTGGACTCCTTTGTGACAATGCGTATTTACGATCTTGCTCACGGGATCAAAATGTTTTTATTTTTGTTTGATTCTAGTTGCTACTTTGCTTGTTGATTAATTGTTATCACGAATAGATACAGTTATCAGTTGTCATTTGCACTATCGTATGTCATAATAATTCTTTAGGTTATTATTTCAGGAAGCTGTTTTTCTTTCAAACTTATAGACATGTTAAGTGCGGCAGATACTTTAAGAGGTGAGGTTTGTAGATCACTTACGTATATTACTTAATAAAGAACAGCTTTTTAGACAAATTTCTGTTTTATAAAGTTCGACCTCGTGTAACGAGACTCTTCAACAGATTTAACAATTGATAACAACAATAATAAGCAATTTAGTTTGTCATTGTTTGCATCATACACATTTTATTTCAACATCCATTGAAAAGCGGGAAACATTGACTATCCATTTCGTCCTAGTATGGGATTCTTCATTAACAAGGATTAAACCCAGGGTCTTTAAGTCTCTCAGGGTCGGTTAATATCTGTGTGGTTTCTACTGGTTCACACCTCTAACTTCAATTAATTTATGCTATTTATCAACCAACTCCTCATGGGTAACTGTCTCTCATCCAACACGGTTTATATTTTCTAATATGGTAATCATTCTTATTATGGCAAGTAAATATGTGTGTTAAAATTGCTTGATTATTATTCGATACATTTATTTATAGAGGACAATTACGTTCGTATGAAACTAATGTAATTACATTACTCAGATCGTTGGAGGTACTTGATTCCGTGAACTTGGACACAAACAATATCTATAAGGTAATGATTTTTAAGGAATGATCATAACAAAATATTAACAATATGTTTCACCGAAATCGATTAATTTGATCTGTAAGATTTTGTATTTTCTCTATGTTTATGTTAAGGTTTATAAGTGATAAGCCTCTTTTAACATATATACGTCCTAATCGGATTATCTTGGTTTTACCAAATAGTTACAAGCTTCGATTAAGGTTAGATCGTGGCTAACAGTGAAATCCAGCACGTGCATTTCAACATATATACAGGATCTATCAATTGAATAGATCTGACTTATTCTAGTGTTGGTGTTCATACTTATGCTCGGACCTGTTACCTTTCTCATCAAACGCGTTATCAATTGAGCTAGTAAATTCACATAGCCACTAACCTATTTAATAGATATGATGAAATTTCATTGATTGAAATCATGAGTCAATTGAAGCTAGACCATCATGGAAGACCTGGAAACACTGGACAGTCGTTTCGTCCTAGCATAGGACTCCTCAGTATATGGTGAACACAAACAATTAAAAAACAAAAAAACAAACGATTACTAATTAAATCCAAACATATTCTACAAACTAATGGTATTATGAACTCATTAGCTCAATTAATAAAACGTTGAACGTTTGATATGAATCTTATTATATTCCAGTCTTAGCTTAAACATTAAGAATACATTTTAGTAGATGTATCCAGTTGATCAATCCGAAGTTGATCGTAACATACTTTATGTATTCCACTACTAGTCATTGTCTAACTGGTTAATGAAAAGGAATATCAAACATATACAAATCTATTTTGTTTTAGTAAATAGCATCAGTTGAATCCAACTATTTCCTTTATCTATAAAAATAGATTTAGAATGGTGATGTGCATAGTTTCGATATACTAATATATATATAATATTCGTAATGATTTGACCTAATTAGTCCAAGTATTCTATACTTGAAACAATGGAATCTTAAGATCAAACCAATCTGGTTATTGGTTCTGACTAGTGGTAATTCATTTTTGTTTCTTACTAAATAATATAAGAATGTAAATGATTATATACTATGAACAACATACACACACAGCCACACACACACACACAAGCACTCAAATGGATGTTACAACTTACTATACAAAATGAAATGAAGTATATGTGCTAATAATCGAGAACAGTATGTCAATAACAAAGGCATGAACAGTAAGTATTTAAGGATACCGTGGTAACTAAAGTAAAACCAAGATCGATTTTTTTTATTGTAAGTAAAATAGCTAATGGATTCTATTTTGAGGTAAATACAGTGGTGTTTCTAAAACTCTACACAGGGAACTGTAGTGAATCAACAGATTGTTGTCTCATGTACAGCTAGCATTCGTCTCACAAGCTCATTATCGAAATCTAACTATTTGTGCACCTTATGTATTTTATGAGAACACGGATAAATAATGCTCAGTATAATGAGATCTAAGATGACATGTATTAAAAATATGACC
The DNA here is from genome assembly GCA_946903255.1 of Schistosoma spindalis. Taxonomy (NCBI): domain Eukaryota; kingdom Metazoa; phylum Platyhelminthes; class Trematoda; order Strigeidida; family Schistosomatidae; genus Schistosoma; species Schistosoma spindalis. The sequence goes on from OX336423.1 coordinate 14,655,387, forward strand.
AAGTCAATGAAGCCTGTATTTCAAGATGGAAACATTCACAGGATTATCAGCTGTATTTTGTCTAAAAAACCTCTCAGGAACTTTGTCATTACTTACAAAGTGTTTCCACTGCATACAAGCGTTCTAACAAAGATGACAATGGTCTAGGGCAGAGAGTGGAGGCAAGAGTCGTATGTATAGAACAAAGCTGTTCTCAATGATGTATTATTGGACGCTCAAACATTTATAGTCAAGTCAATGTCATAACGAACATAGAGACAGCTTAAAATGACATATTTTTGTAAAAAAAGATTTCAGTGTGTTGACGAGCTTTCGTTTTCCATATGTTGTTTCAGAGCACATTGTTGTTCAACTAGTTGAAGGATAATCTGTTATAAAAAATTGAGACGACTTTCAACTAGAAATACGTGTGACCCTGTTTAAACACTTAACGAACGATAAAAGATGTGATAAATTCATCTACTATGTGGATGAAGATTAACATGTTTCTCTGGGACCACTCAGTGGTTTGCATAATTTGCTTACTATGCTGACAGACAACCATGTTGACAAACTTCCTTTGGTGATACTTATCACATGTATTAAAGTGTGTTGAGATAATGAGCAATTTATATATTCTAGGTTGGTGAAGTCATCCTGGTTAAATGACTTGGTTCTTTTTAAGGGTTGTTGTTTTCAACTCTCCTTATCTGAGATTAATTAGCACTCACTAGCACTAACAGTCTGGAGATCACTCATTATATTGCCGAAAAATTTACTGACCATTTCATTAAGACGATGAATCTTGCTGTTATCAGATACACCTCTTGTTTTTCCTCTTAACATCACATCCTGACCACTATTTTAAAGGTGTGTGCCACTGGATTTCAACTCAGTGTTCTGAAGGTAAGGAGATTGCCTCAAAGCCTGAAGGTGCTGCATTCGAACCCTAATGAGATCATGAAGACACTGCTGAGGAGTATCAAACTATTATGAAACATCTGTTTAGTGCTTTTTAGTTTACCATGGTTGACTACCCAAAGTTGGTTTGATGATAAAAACTAAAAAGATTCAACTATCTTCACAAGATCCTCTATACCAATCAATGCATAAATACTTACTTACTCCTGTTACTCGCAATGGAGCATAGGCCACTTGGAGCCTTTCTGAGGCTAGTTCCGGTTCCAAGCCGAAATAAAGGAAGAGGGTTGGGCATGGCGTCAGCGACCCCATCGCGTAGAAAACTAACTCGCAAAAAAATGCTAACCAGAAAAAAATGTAATTGTAACATTATATATAAATGTCAGTGGCCTTCAGTGGTATTCAATTATTAATCGAAATTATATTATTGTAATTTAATAGTTGAATTTATGAGCCAAACTGAACCTAGACCATAATAGAAAACTTGGAAGTACTTGATGGCCGTTTCGTTTTATTATCGCACTCATCAACAGTGCGCATGCACAATCCCACTCATGGAATTCGAACCCCGGGTTTTTAGTTTCGCTCGTGAACGCTTAACCTATAGACCATTGAGCCGTTATACAACGGTATTATTATTATTTAACCTCAACCAATCTACAAAACTGTACAACTATCTTCCATTGTACTGAGATAGATACCTGTCTCTACTCAATACGGATCAGTTTCATTGGTCATAGCTTGTCACTAGAACTCTAAGAATTCTCTCATAAAGCTATAATCACTAGTAAACACATAGTAATTTTCAATAAACGGTTATAGAAATGATTAAGTTGTTTTTTTTTATTGAGATCATCATCATTGAAAACCTGAAAACATTGAAGGATCATTTCATCCTATTATAGGATTCTTCAGCAGTATAAATTCATGATACCATCGTTCAAATTCTCCTTAATGATTTCACTTCAATTTCATTCATGAATTTCTAATAATCCACCCTAACACATTGTTTGTTTTTTTTGTTTTCTTTTCTTTTCTCTTTTCTTTTTGTTTTCTTTTCTTTTCTGTTTTTCTTTTTATAGGAAAAAGTTGTATTTTTAATAACACGTGTAGAATATGCTAATTTATATCATACTATGACAGATTGGTATAATACATATATTACAATGAAATTACTTAATTTAACAATAAATAATATACATTTATTAATCATTGATGGACATCCATTAAGTAATTTAGATGAAGTATGGTATCAATTATTTAATAATTCTATATCAAGAATTGGTGCATATAGACATTTATCTAATCAAACTATTCATTTAATACCAATATTACCTAGAAATAATAATCAATTATTACATATTCATAAACTTGTTATTGTACCATATGGTTATTCAAGTCCATTATATGTAGATAAACCAATTATATCTAATATGTATATAGAAGAGTTTCGACAATTCTTTCTTGATAGGTATCATTTAAATATCAATAATAATAATAATAATAATAATAATAATAATTTATGTAATAAACATATTATAAATGATTATAAATCTCCTCAAATTATTATTATAAGTCGACAAAATTATATTGCACATCCACGTAATATAAATGGTTATATTCATAGAAAAATTAATAATGAATTACAATTATTACAAATATTAAAACAATTAAATTTTAATAATTCATTTCTTATTGATTTTATTCAATTAACTATCATAGAACAATTAAAATTAATTATTAATACTGATATATTAATTGGTATGCATGGAGCTGGTTTAACTTATACTTTATTATTATCAAATACATCATCAATCATTGAATTGTTTCCATATTATTGTTGTATTCATAATAAACATTTTATTAAATTAAGTCAATTACGTCATATTCATTATCATAGTTATTATGGTTTAATGAATAATGATAATATACAAATGCAATCCACTTATATACCAATTGATGATTTTAAAACAATAGTATTAAAAACATATAATAAATGGAAAGAAAATTGTAAATTATTAACAAAATAAATAAAGAAAAAAAGTATATATATATATATATATATACATGTTTCTTTCTTCTGGGGGGGAGGGGGTTTGTTTTCTTTTTTTTCTAAAGAAATTTTTCGGGAGGGGAGGTGTTTTCTTTTGTATTTTTTTTCTGTTGTTTTATTTTTAGTTTACGGTGAAATCACTGGTTTAATGATGTGAAATGTATCTATATACAGATTTATATGAATAATAATAATCATTTGTAATACATTGAAAAATAAACAGAAACGTAGATAGCAAAGAAATTGAATAAAAAAGTTTTTCGAAGGGGGGGAGGGTTTTTCTTTTCTTTTTTTTTTAGAAAAAAAACATTTTTGGAGGGGGCATTTTGTTTTTTTTTAATACATTTTTTTTAACAGTGAAATAAATGGTTTAGTGATGTATATAGATTTATAAACATATCTATATGAATAATAATATAACTATTTGTAATACATTGAAAAATAAACAGATATTGTAAAGAGAATTGTAGATGGCTCAGGAACTGGATACAAAGGGTTTTCCGAAGGGGACAGGGTTTTCTTTTTTTTCTAAAAAATTTTTCGGGAGGGGGGTGTTTTCTTTTTTTGAACATTTTTTTTGTTTTTTTTACAAGGAAACAACTACTTTAATATCAGAAGGGGTTTAATGATGTATAAACATTCATATGCATGTCTATATGAATAATGATAATTAAATAAACAGAGATTGTAAAGAGAACTATAGATTGCTGAGAAATTGAATGAAAAATTTGGGGTGGGGGTTTGTTTTCATTTTTTCAATTTTTCGAGAGGGGTGTTTTCTCATTTTTTTATTTTTATTTTCTACACTGAACTAAGTGATTTGATGATATACATACATTTATATATGGATCTATATGAATGCTAATATAACTATTTGTAATACATTGAAACCTAAACAGTTATTATAAATTATTCAAAAAATGAATGAAAAAATTTTTCACCGGGAGGGAGGGGTTTTCTTCATTTTTTTTGAAAAAAAAATTGTAAGGGGGGGTATTCTCCTTCTTTTTTTAAAAAAACGTTCTTTTTTGTTTTTTTTTTTCAACAATAAAATGACTGATGTGATGATGTATATACATTTATATACAGATCTATATCAATACTAATATAACTATTTGTAATAAGTTAGATACTGAAAAACAAAACAAAGCAAATAATTTGATATTTTCGGAGAAGAATCTCGTTTAAGGCATGGCGGTTTTTAATTTTTTTCTTATTTTATATTAATTTTTCATTAATAGATGGTGGACAATCATAACCACCATGTAATTAATATCAATCTATGAAGAGTATAAAATTTGGTTCTGGTTGTTTGTTTGTTTGTTTGTTTTTATTTTGGATTGAATGAGAAAATCCACTAGTTAAACAAACTGAAGAAGTTCAGACAAGTTACCGGGACGAAACAGAATTATTTTAGATTTCAATTGCTCAGATTATTTCAAATATACTTTCCACGTATAACGTCTGTATTATAGTTTGTTTTTATAATATTTTGTTTACAAATATGTATGTAGGGCAAATTAGTTTACTGTTTATAATACAAAATTACATTAAATATATTAGTTGTTTATTTACTTTATGTTGTCTTTTGTATACTTGATTATTCTTATGATTCAGTTGTTAGTTTGATTTGTTTCTGATTTCTTTCTTGTTCTCATCATGTCAATCTTTTGCTGGTAGGGATTTCATCTATCAGCATAAGTAGCATTCATCACATGTATATTGAGCTAGTAAGTCTAGGTAGTCATCAATATATTCAATTAGTATAGAGTAAGTAGTGAGGATTTGTGACTTTATTCTTTGAAGTTCATATACTGCTGGAAGGGTTACAATGCGACTAGACCTATGACGCTTCTGACATCCAAAAAGCGAGTTTATATTACGTTACCATTCAGAAACGAAACAAATAGTCTCATGTTGAAACGGAGACTTAAATTATCTATCAACTGGACATTATTTTATGCAGCCCAACTTGTCATTATTGAAAGACAAGGTCTATGTTTCACCAAAAGCTCAAACAGCACGAAAGCGATTGTGTGTCACATCTTATTGTGTCTATCAATTTACATGTATGTGTGTAAACACGTATATAGGGGGGAGCAATCGTGATTTGCAATTAAGGGTGGGTGAACACATACCAAAATGGTTGCAGAGACAGATGGAATCGAATGGTCAAATAAGATCACAGGATAGACAGACATCATCCTCCATTGCGAAACATTTGATTGAGACGGGTTATAAGGTTTACATCAAATAAGCATTTCTAGTGTTATACACAAGCCTTCAAGGACGTATACTAAGGTTTATTGAAGCCTTGGCTATACGGAAATTGAAACCCCGTTTATGTGTTCAAAAATAATTTGTCTTTACACTTGAACCAACCCTGGTAATACTGATTTATTAATCCAGAGTGGTTATCACATTTGTTTTTGTGTACTTTAATCTTTTTTCTCCTTTGTTATGACTTACCTATAACCTGTCTAGTTGACCTTTTGATTTTCATATATAAATGTTCTTAACAAGTATATTAGGTTTGATTAGATTGTTCGAAATGTATTGCGCACGTAATTCTGATAAACTTCATCTTCTCATTGTATTATCGAAATTTATCAATGGGACTAATTGTTTTAGACTCTGTTAGTGTTAATATACAAGAATAGAATTATTCAGTGACTTTTGAATATCAACAAGGGTAAATCACTAATTCGCTCTAATTCCTTCATACTCGTTGAATAAGTTAGTAGATACCTGGACCCAATAGTTCAATAGATAAAGCATTGAATGTTTGGAAGGATGTATATGTGATTCATGAATCAATGTGAATACCATCATGGGTATTAATATACATTCAGTTAATGAGTCTCGAATATGATTGAAACTGGTGTCTTACATATCACTGATAGCCTACATAACAAAGCAATTCATTTAGATGATTAATTTGATATTCGAAATTTAATTTGTGATTAATTAAAAAAAAGATCCACTTATAGAAATGATCGCCTGAAATATAGCATTGAGACCGGTCAGCACAATCTCATAGTTTAATCTTATACTGAGTATGAATTTCTTTCCAACATCAGAGATGATCATGATGATCTGAATGATTATGAGCAATTAACGCGCAGTTTTTTTTGTTGATAAAGTTGCCTCCTATTTCAGATTACAGCTAGAATAGGAGATAACAATCAATTTTTGTTAATAGTTGTTTTCATGAGTCAATTGAAGCTAGATCAAGATGAAAAACCTGGCAGCACTGGACGGTGGTTTCGTCCTACTATCGGACTCCTCAACAGTTCACATCCACAACCTTGCACTCTAGGACTCGAACCCAGAACCTTCTGTATCCCCCGCGAACACAAAATCTCTATGCCACTAGGCAGGCATCAAACTGTGTTATTATCTAACTTCAACCAATCACAGCAGATCCGATTGAACTTCACTAGTCATGGCTTCTCACTAGATTTCCAGCGTTGTTTTCCAATAAGCATAATGAATAGTAGCTTTTGGGATCCATTTATGGACCAATACTATACGTATATTTTTATTGTATAATTGTTAAATAACTAGACTACTCATATTCATATTCCTCTTATTGATCTATGAACTATTATTACACAATTTACCAATCTTGAGTTATGCTCTGTCTATCAATGACTACCTCCCACATTCACAGCCGCATTTGGCTAATTGTTGTACAAATGTTGTTTCCTATTTTATGGTACGATGTGGTCTGTCTGATTTTTATATAAACCCAATATGGTTGAAATACATGACTCATATTACAGAGGCTGAGATTGGTATTCTGGATTTAACTGACTGGGCTAGGCAAGAACCAGGACCGATAATTACTCTAGACTGTTCGTACGAGTTTTATGCATCATTGGTCCTATCGATAATTGACTGTTCTCTAATTGGCGGTATCATTACATTATACATTAATAGGGTACACAGGTCATAAGTTATAACATTCAGGAGATACCTCTTGGAGACCGTCACTAATGAGCACATGATGATTATCATCATAGAAAGAGAGAGAGGGGGTGGTTTGTTTATATTGTCTAGCTTCAATGGATTCATGATTTCAACCAGTGAAATTTCTAAAATCTCCACACAATCCCTTCTGATAAAACCATATTTGTTCATTCAATTGATCATTCTCATTAAAACACAATTAATTAAACTAATGAAAACAACAAAAATAAACAAACAAAAAAGTCGTCCATTTAATGATTTCACTTTGAATTAGTTAAACAATCACATTTGTATAAAAGAATTTATGGGTTAATAATGAATTTATAGTAAAAAAATGAAGGAAGGAAGGAAGAAAGAAAGAAAGAAAGAAAGAAGGAAAAAGAGAAGAAGATTTGTGAAATTATTCCTCTCTTTTTTCTTTGTATTGAAAGGAGAATTAAACGGCTTATTTTTATTGTTTGTTTTTATGTAATAGTTTGTTGAGTTTCATTTTTCAATATGCTAGTTGAATGAAACATAGATGATTAGCTATCTAGTGAATTCATTAGGGATGGTACAAATTTCTTTTTTGAAAAAAATACAAAGTATTATTGTAAGCTTGGAGACTTTTAACTTCTGTAAATATGGAAGATAAGATCGAATCGCCATGAGAAACGGTAAGAGTATATAGTTGGGCCACGTGTTACGTATGCTTGAACGGTGCGCAATGCTGACTAGTGTTGGAGATGGTTGGAAGGAAGTTAGGGGTGATCAAACTAAAACGTAGGATCAATCAAACTTTTAGTCTGAGTCATGTTGGTGGTAGATGAAGACTACTTGGTTGGGGTCCGAGTGACTATCGTAACCAATGATTGGAGACTCAGGGTGACATGGCTCAGAATCAATCACAATGGCGTACGTGTATACACCATTTGTCTTAATTTAAACTATGAGATTAAAATTATGTTTTTGATCGACATCATGAATCGACTGATGTTAGACCACCTCTGGAAACCTGGAAGCACTGGACGGCCGTTTCGTCCTAGTATGGGACTCCTCAGCAGTGCGCATCCACGATCCCACTCGCGGGATTCGAACCCAGGGCCTTCAGTCTCGCGCGCGAACGCTTAACCTTCTCGACCACTGAGCCGGCATCCAATGGTGTTAGTGTCTAATCTCAACCAATCCACGATGTTGCGCGACCATCTTCCATTGTACTGAAGTAGACACCTGTTTCTACCCGACACGGATTAGCTTTACACTTATTCTTTCTACAATCTAATTTTTTCTCTCTGTATTGCATCCTTATATGAAATCTTTCTTTTGTATATTATTACCACTGAATTGACTACTTCTATGAATTTGGTATTACCTTGTTGTGCTAATGAGGTGTGTCAACTTGGACCGATACGTATATGTGCCTGAACCTACGTAGTAGCTGGCTGACTGGCTCACTCATGATAGTGTCATTTGTTGGGACTCACTGGGCAATATCACTTTCCAAGTGATCGACTCTAATTCAATCTACTTAGCGTTTTCTATTTCCTCGAGAGCCCATTGCCATCAGTTCGACCAGTCTTTGCCAATTCAGCACTACCGACTATGAGCCGATAACTATGTTATTCGCAACATCTCTATACCCGTCCTTGAGTCCAGGGGTAGCAACCAGCCTCAACTACATTTATACTTCAAGCAAACGTGGCTTATATACTGACATACTGGACCGTCTCACACCATAAAATGGAAAATAACCGTTATATATAAGGTTTGGAATACTTACTTACTTACTTACATCTGTTACCTCTCATAGAGCATAGACCTTTGACAAGGATTCTCCAACCAACTCTTTCGTGGAGCCTTTTCCAGTTTCTTCCTAGAGCTATCCATTCTTATGATGCTTGCCTACAATTTTTAGCACAATATGTTCTTTGGTCCTACTCTTTTCCTTTTGCCTTCACGACTACGAGTTAGATCTTATCTTGTGGTGCAGTTTGATAATTTCTGGATGTAAGGCACTTGCCCGCCGAAGACAACAGAAATTGGTCTCGTAATTATAGTTAATTCAAAATAGACAATGATAATATTACTATTAATCAGGATTTTGGTTATCATTTGGCTAGGAGAGGAATCTACGACACGCGTTTTGTCCTATTTTAAACTCATCAACTGAGTGAACTTTAATACTAATGCTGATATTCTTATTGAGACCCAAACACAGTACCCTTTATTTCCAACACCAAATGCTTTATTCACTTAGCTGCTAAGTTCAGTAAGCCACTAACTTGTTTAGAGTGTATGATGTTTATGTAATTATGAGACAATATTTGAGTTATTCCGTTGTTGATGATAATCAGGGCTGAATTTTGATTCGGCTTTTTCAACTTATGTGCATTCAGTGCATTCTAATATGGACATTAACAGATACATACAGATACATCCAATTGATGATTTTAAAATGCGACCCAATTCTACTGCTAGATATACGTACTTATAAAAATCTACCCAATGCTCAATTTATTCGAAACTATCAAGTCAAACCTTGGCAATAATACCTACAATTTATTTAATGTACATAGATTTGTAAATCTCTCTCATGTTTTTTCCTTTCTCCTAATCCACTTCGTTCCATGTTAACTTCATAACCATTGCCATCCATTCCAACTTTGGCGTTGAGATCTCCCATCAGGATTGTCAGGTCTTTACCTGAGCACTTCTCTATGATTGATTATAATCTCTTATAGAACTGACATTTATTGTCGTCGTTGCAATCATTGGTGGGTGCATGACATTGGATAACATTCATTGTGATTCCTACCTTCTTTGTTTTGAGGGGTGCTTTGATGATCCTGGATCCATAAGATTACCATCCTATAAGTGCATTTCGTTCTTCTTTGAGCAGCATTAGAGCAACTCACTGTGTGTGAAGCATTTTCCTCTTCGTGACTGGAGTACAGCAGCACTTCTTCCGTATCTAGCCATTGCTGTTCATTTTGCGTTCAATGGGTTTCGCTGACTCCGAGTACTGCTAAGTTGTACCTCCTCATTTGACTGATCTTCCCGATCTCCCACATTGTTCGGACGTTCCATGTACCTGTTAAAACTTTTGCTTTGGTTGTTAGAAGGGGTATCGGCCTCGTGACTTCCGAAGAATCCATGCTCAACCCTCCTCCGTTACCTGGGCTTGGGACCGGCAGTAACTCTATAAGAACTGCAGGCGGAGTTGCTGCTAGACATAATCCATCTATTTAAAAAAAAGTAAATTTAGTCACCATAATGAACATTGAGCATAATTCACCTTTTCATGCATAAGTAATATAGAGGTAAATTGTTGCAATAGGGTCAGCAACTAGCAAACAATGTGAAATATATCTTGCAACATCGAAAGCTATATCTAGCTTTTCATTAATTCAATGATCATCATATAATTAATCTAATAGTAGTAGTAGTAGTAGTAGTAGTAGTAGTAGTAGTAGTAGTAGTAGTAGTAGTAGTAGTAGTAGTAGTAGTAGTTTGACTAAATTTAAATAACCACTTTATGACCTCCTTGGCATGTCCTTTAAATTTGTTATTTATTCTGGATAATCGATGTGCATTGATTTTGTTCTTTAAAGATGAAACTTACTCAGTAACATATTAGCAATAATTATACCTTTATTCACGAAATAAGTCCGTTCTTCGATAACAGATAAGAAGTATGTATCATCTATTTATTTTTAAAACATCATTATCAACTTGACTAGGAACAATTGGATTTACATCGGGTTTCTCTGTAATACGTAGTAAAATTTGTAAGAGTTTGAAGTTGAATTCATGAGTTAATTAAAGGTAGATCACCATGCGAAATCTGGAAGCACTGGATGGCCGTTTCATCCAAGCATGGGATACCTCCGTGGTAATGGTCATCCATGATCCCTTTAACGGGATTCAACTATTCAATTATTAAAATCTCCATAAAACCCCATCCTGATAAGAGTTTGTAGTGTCGAATTTTATTCGCAACTCTGTTTTATAATATTTAGTTGATATAAATGATACGACTGAAGTACTTCAATCATTCACAATGGTTTATTGTATACTTTCAACTTATCTCAATGGTATACGATCTTGCTTTTTACATGTAAGGATAACTGTAATCATTCGATTAAATAAGTATTTAATACCACATATCTACTATTTAATCATGGAGAACTCAACAGAAGATTTTATTCATTCGACGTGAACATTCTTTAAGACTGGAACGAGTATTTTAACATAAATTGAGCATTGAGTACAGTGAAGAGATTATACGTAAATTTATGATTTGAAATCATTTCAGAGATTAAAATTTAAGCAACTCACATATTGAGACTGTTCAAATCGGTCAGAGATTATTTAGAAAAATAGTCGAACTTATTAAAAACAAAAATGAACATGGTTTAACTATTCTATGTATTTATTATACGAAAGTTTGAAAGTTTGTAGTCAGTTAGTTAGTCAGTCAGTCTGTCAGTCAGATACAACGTAGGACTAGTCACGTATATTCATCGGTTCAAGTTACGTACTTACTTACTTACGCCTGTTACTCCTCGTGAAGGAGCATAGGCCGCTCACCAGCATTCTCCATCCAAGTTACCATACCTAATTAGTGCTACAAGATGAACACCGACTTCATAGAAGTCGTTAATTCAGTGGTGGTAATATATAAAAGAAAGATAGTGTATAAGGATATAGTGCAGCGAGAAAGAATTAGTTGGTAGAAAGAAAGATATGAAATAATTTTAGTCTGATAGTTTAAGGTCTCATCAACTGATTTACTATCATCATTCCATAATACCCTACGTCTAACAGATACGAGTAATATTTCTAAGACATCTGTAATCAAATACTAGTAACTTATGAGTTTCTTCTACCCTTAATAGACACGTTTCGCAGCCGTAAATTAGAACAGAATGAACTGCTGCTCAGTATACTTGTCTTTTAATTGTTTGTCGAATGTCTTGCTTTCGCAATGGGTGACGTACGTTAACAAGAGGCAAACGAGCTTTCTAAATCTGTATAAAGATTTCGTCAGACACTTGATCAGGCTTCCAAGATAAGGGAAATTGTCGATGTATTCATCTCCTTCACTCCCTATCCTTAGTTGAGGTGTTGACACAGACTAATGATATTATAAATTCAAGTATCTGTAGAAGTTCGAAACATTAGAATCGCTCAAATTTCAATCAATAATGTTATGTCAAATATAATTTTTAGATAGAAGAGCTTACCTAATACTAGTTTTGAATTATTTACTAATATTATTATAAATTTTTATCATTCTTATAGTTATTACTACACTTGTAATCTCACAGATATTTGGAGTTTAACAACACTTTAACCAGTAACACATTCTAATATGAATCGTATCCACCATGTGAAATCAAAAGACAGAAGTGAGCAGGTTCGAAGATATATTTGATAGACTATCAATATATCGAGGATTGTCTGATCTAATCTGGTTAGCGATTGTAGTAGATGTTGAGCATGGCGTTCTCACTCGTGATCTGATGCGGATGCATGATCGAGCGCGTTGAGCTAGATGAGTCCATTAAAACGAATGTGGTTAGCAGCTTATGTTGAAGACTTACAGAGTTATTGATTTTTGGAGATTTACTGATCGCTACAATAGCATTGATTTATTGTTATTGATAATGCATTTCATTTTAATTGTTATCACTAGTTCATAAAATCTCTTAATTGGATTAATAGTTTTTTGTCTTCTATACCCGTATCAAAGTTATTCTATGTATGAAAATAATTTTAATCATTAATTTAATGATGAGATTATAATTTTTCGACGACCTTTGAGTAATTCTAAAGTGACCTTAAGAATGTCAACCAACTTACTAGAGCTAAATGAGGGTTATAAATCTTTTGTGATAGACAAAGATTATGATTTACCGTTGATGGTTAACGTTAGCAATTACATATCACTAACTGATATTAACTATAATGCAAAAACATTATTTAATCAAATAGGTGAATGAATTACGCTCAGAAATTCAAGATCTATTATCTTATATCTGATTAGTTTGTCCATAAATTATAACCCGTAAATGTCGTGGCACAACCGAGGGTGAGAACAATCAGCTCACCTTCTCCAAATACTCTCACATGACCACGTGTATACAACCACTGTCAGAGAAGTCCTATTCACTGCTTTCTCGTGGTGGTAGTGTTGTTTACGAAATTGAAAGGACAAAAAGCGAATGTCCGGCAGAAGCTTTAACCGGGTTAGTGAACATAGAAGGTTCATCTAGAGGAGCTGGAAAACTCTGATTCTAAACCAGTATAGCCCTTTCGTTCTATGTGTTCGATCATCGTTGTCTCCGAAGGATTGCTGGCATCCAGTGGCAACACCATGTCAGTAATGCAGAGGTTCGGCATCGAGTGTTCGGTCACAGAGACGATAATGAAATTGGTGTCACCATCTTGAAACACCGACTTCGGTGGCTTGGACATGTTCTACGAATGTCGTCCCAGAGAATTCCACGTCGTGCATTATTTGCCGACTCTGGGACTGGTTGGAAAAAGCGAAGAGGTGGTCAGTATATGACATGGTGTCGTGGTATGAAAGAAAGCTGCAAAGGGCTAGCTTCTGTTGGTCCTTCACGACTCCCTGGTTGGGGTCCGAAAGACGGTGTAACGCAGTGGCTAGAGACGTTATCATATATGGCTCAGAATAGAAGCCAGTGGCGATCCTGCTGTAACCTTCTTTTACTTTCTTCATAAAAAGTGGTTGTATCTTCCTTAACTGAAAAATCTCTTCTGATTGTACCTTTCCGTTTCCCCCACCATTGTTCTGTCTCTCTCCCTTTTTTTTTTATAATTCCCCACGTTCATTACTTTTTTTTTCTCTTTTCTCCTTCTCTTCAAATTATCATTGTTTTGTGTGGCGCATATATATTTGGTGCCCCCCTTGTACCAATATTTATGTGTTCAAATAAATAAATAAATAATAAATTGCGCTCTATGAACCTGTTGTTGGTCACCGACTACCATATGTTTGCATCTCCTGACGTTGCTCCTTTGCCTTATGGATTAAAGCTTCAGATCGAAAACCATCTGCTTCTGTTTGGGCACCTGAGTAGTATCGCAGCCCTTACATAAATAGAATGATTTATGTGACGCATATCTATTTGGTGCTTCCTTGTACCAATGTTTATGTGTTCAAATAAATAAATAAATAAACATAATTCAACGTTTAGTATGTGAAAGAGATTAATTTCATAGAGTTTAATTGAACCTCAATATCTTTCATTCAGTCAATCATTGAAATTTCAATAATTCTAACGTTTCGTCCAAAACTCCGCCAGGAGCCACTCCTAGATTATTGACGTTTCCAAGTACGGATAAAGCAGGAGGGTTGGGCATAAGATTAGCGACCCCATCCCACAGAAAACTAACTCGCTAAAAAAACGCCAAAAGTTCGTTCAGAAAACTTGTAAAAGAAATATGTAGCGTTTAACAAACAAACAAAATCAAATCTTTACTATAATATCAAGTGAATTGAAATTCACCCCACTGCACAAACTAGTGACTATCAGGTCCCATTATCTAAGTGGATAACGCAATAGCGTTTGAAGTGAACAGTACTGAGTTCGAGTCCCAGAATGAACATCAACTCTGAGATGCAGCCACATTCAGCTGACGAGTCCTAAATAGGACGAAACGTGAGTCGAACTGGATTCCACTGCTAGCCACTATCCATTATTGCTTACTTCAAATCTTTACTATGTTTATTCAATTATATTTAGATATTGACTTTAGTAAATAGGATAACATCAGACAGTGAAATGCGATTCATGTGAAGAGTTCACTGTGTGAAAATAAACAACTGAATGAATCATGTGTGTGTATGTATGTATGTATGTATGTATGTATGTAGGCATGTATGTTTGTTTGTTTGTTTGTTTACATGTGTAAGATTGAACTATTAGCAGTTAAATGTTTTTTATTATGATGGAAAAATAAAAGTACAAGTTGAAGGTTACAAAAAATGGTTGTGAATCATTGATAGTACAGGTCAATTGATAATCATTAGTATAAGGATTTTAGAGATTGTTGAGGTTAAATCGATATTATGAATGAATGAATGAATAAATAAATGCTCTATTGATAAGGATATTAGTAAGTAAGGAAGATACATCAAAACTTGCTATCTTCTTCTGCATGAATGGTAATAACATTAGAATCAGAAGGGGTTTAGTGAAGATTGTAGTAATTTCAATAATTCAGATCATGAGTCAATCTCCACAAAACTGGGTCAGTTGTGAGGTAGTAACTCACTGATAACAATGGTGGATGTGTCGCTCAATTTCGTGGATTAGTTGAAGTTAGACATTAACACCATTGAACGCCGACCAGCTCAGTGATCTAGTTGGTTAAGCGCCGGGCGCGAGACTGATAAGTCTTGGATTCGAATCTCGCAGGTGGCGGGGTCGTGGATGCGCACTTCCACGGAGGAGTCCCATACAAGACGAGACGGTCGTTCTGTGCTTCCAGGTTTGCCATGGTGGTCTAGTCTCAATTGATTCATGATCTCAATTACTGAAAGTATTGACATTATTCTTGAATTCCATAGTTTTTTTATTCTATCATTAATTAATTTGTCATACAGTTTAAGTATCTTAGTTAAATATTGCATTAGTTTGTATGTCCTCGAATCTATAAAATTGCACCAGTAAATAAATATTCAAAATCACTAACTCTGTAAGTCTTCAACATGGGATGCTGACCACAGTTTTAATGGACTCATCTAACTCAAGGCGCTCTGTCAAGCATCCGCACCAGATCACGTGTGGGAATGCCGTGCTCAACATCTACTGCAATCGCTAGCGGGATTACATCAGACAATCCTCGATATATTGATAGTCTATCAAATATATCTTCGAACCTCCTCACTTCTGTCTTTTGATTTCACATGGTGGATACGATTCATGTTAGAATGTGTTACTGGTTAAAGTGTTGTTAAACTCAAAATACCTTTGGCATCTTCAAAATCAATCACTAGTTTTTAATGGAGTATTACTTTAGTGAATCTTTGAAAGTTCAAGAGTTACAACTCTTCGAATATATCAATGAGCATAATGATGATCGTAGTTTAATTTTTATCGATTATAAGACTGTAAACTGGTTTCGAACTTAAGTTAATTAAGTGTTTTCTTTAATTAGCTGATAACGGACCTCTTTTAAATATCTCCTTGGCATTTTTCCTTATAAAATCTGCTCTCCTAATAATAATAATTTTCTTATCATTTCTCATCTGTTTTAATGTATATAATTCAATTCTTTTTTAGCTGGATTAGAATTATGTAATTTCTGATGTAATAACGTGATCATTATTTTACTCCTTATATCATTATAATGACACATGGCACATTTATTCTGGTTTGGTATCTGTTGCACTAATCATACTTCAAATTGACTAGACCCACCACCCTGAATAAGAGTCGTGTCTCGTTGCAGATTAATGAGGCGTTGGTATTCATTGGCCATGTCACTAAGGATGAGTTTAGGATCTTGATCCAATCGACACAGTAGCAGTGTTCTTATGTCACTGAACTTTTGGGACTGGAGGCTGCAAATGACGATGAGGTCTTTAAACTGGTTTTCAGACAAAGACTTCAACCGGAAGCGTTCGTATTTACGGTTGAAGATCCTCACATGCGTAAGAAAATCATCGTCTTCGTTCATAATTAGTTACAAACATCGATAACGAGTAATAAACAATGATGAATCGTCGACGAAATGTTGGCTTAATGTCTGGATTGTGTCTGAGAATGAGTGATCAGGTGGGTTCAAAGGCAGGATCAAATTACAGTACCTGTCCAGCTCACTTGCAACCAACTTGCGAAGTTGCAACCGATCCTTTCAAGCATCATCTTGATTAGCGAAATCAAACTTAAATAGGTCTTCATAACGATGGAACCACATGTCAAAAGTAACTTTGGTATCAGGATCATAATGAAACTTAGTAATGTTATTTGCAATGCCGTCTACTGATGGTGCTGTGGTTGTATTAGACATGGTGACCTCACCATCTTCACTGTACTCATTTTAATAATATATTTCTGTAATAACGTCCTTTGTGTCTTCAAAGTAGCCATAGTACTTTGATACGACGAAGGGGTAATCTGAAATAGGTGCTGATCACGAGGTGTGACTTCGAAATTAGTTGTTAGTCACACCAATCCCGTATAACTCAAGTAGGCCCCAATCATTTGACATAGATAATTTACATTGGTGATCTACACACGTAGTAAATGTTTCCTAACTATATTAGCATTACTCCCATTCTATTACGTCACTCTTTTCAAATGTTTTCTTACTTTGATTGCATCGTTTCCATTTTTCCAAATTCATAATTGCACACTTAAATGGCTTATCTTGAATGTTACTATTCGTATTTAACATTAACCCTTATTCAATTAATTCATTATATATTTACATTCTTTTCGACCAGATTAGATCTTAGTATTGTATACTTGAATCTTCTAATTGGTGTTTAGGACGGCAATTGATCAGTCGCTTATTGGCATATGTGCATCCTGTGTAGATTGCCTCGATATTGCCTTAATTCACAAGCACTATATGCAAAGATGGATAGTGACTAACAGTGGAATCCAGGACGTGTGTGTCGCCCTATTTATGACTCGTCAGTTGAATGTACCTGCACCTCAAAGTTGGTGTTCACCCTGGGACTCGAAACCCTGTACCGTTCACTACAAACACTTTCTCGTTATCCACTTAGCTAATGAGTCCTGATAGCCACTAGTTTGTGCAATGGGGTGAAGTTTAGATCTTATATTTGAATCATCACTCCATTATAGTGATACATAATCACATGGCTTTAAACTACTATAAATTGTAATCAGTATATGGTGAGAGCTAAATGAAATGAAATGAATTCAGGTTATATTTGCTTATAATGTGTAGCATAACTGTGAATTTCTTCGACTACATTCTGTGTTTCTGCATTATACTACTTATTACTGTACAGTAACTAATTTCATTTTCAATTTTCAGCATATGGATTGCAAAGATTGCTCATTGTTGTGTAGTGTTTTTAAGTACTCATATAAACTAGTAACCTCCAATTATTTATTATGATAATTGAGTCTTTTTGGTATTTAGAACAGTTACCTCCAGTTCTCATACATCCATTGAAAATTTGTTGAACAGTGACATTATACATGGTCTGTTTTCCCCGTTTCCTATGGTATCTGCCAACGTGTTTTAGGAAACAGATATAGCTTATCGTATCCTCTCTGATTATATTTTGACGTGGTCAGTGTTGTAAGCATTTCACAAACTGAGATTTTTTAATAGCTTGTATATAGATAAAGTTGAGTAGTGGTTAACAGTGGGAAACAGCACTCATGTTTCATTCTGTTTCGGACTCCTCAGCTGCATGTAAATGTATACGTGTTTTAGTTCACACAGGGACTCCAACCATCTATCTGTCGCTTCGAACGAACAATGGAGTATCCACATAGATTAGAATGCTTTAAATTAATGACCATATTAAGGCGATACGAATAGGATTCACATAAATCAACGCAGATTGATCAACTACAATCTATAACATGAACGGGCAGATTCAAACAACTAATGCAAACATGTCCCGTTTCGTATATTTTCGTAACAACAGTTTTCTATTTCAGAAAAAAGACATCATTCTCATTATGGAATTTTATTCGTAATTCAGTAGGTTCCATGAAATTAGCAAATATATACCCCCAAAACCTTTTTATTGAAATAAATGTCCCATGTGTTAAAAGTCCAATATAAAAATAAAGGTTGTAATGTCGTAGGAAAAGTGTGTGTCAAGTCATATCAGTACCGAAATCGATTGAAACCAGGAATAATTGTAAAAGAATTTAACTTTATAAATGTGGAATTTATATGTAGACTTTTAGTACTTGCTAGTGGATAATTCAGAACTATTCCTCAGATATATTGGGTTAATGATGAAAGCAATGTGATCACGAAGTTTGTCATAAATTGTGACCTGTGTACCCTGTTAATGTATAACGTGATGATACCGCCAATTAGAGAACAGTCAATTATCGATAGGACCGATGACGAGTAAAACCCGTACGAACAGTCTAGAGTAATTATCGGTCCTGCTTCTCACCTAGTCCAGTCAGTAAAGTCCAGAACACCAATCTCACCAATATGAATCATTTATTTCAAAACAGACTGGGTTTATATAACAACCAGACAGACCACATCGTACCATAAAATAGGAAACAACATTTGTACAAGAATTAGCCAAGAGTGGCTATGAATGATAGACAGAGCATAACTCAAGAATGGTAAATTGTGCAATAATCGTTCATAGATCAAAATAAAGCTCATAATGAGAGGAATATGAATATGAGTAGTCTAGTTATTTAACAATTATACAATAAAAATATACGTATAGTATTGGTCCATAAATGGATCGTAAAAGTTACCATTCATTATTCTCTGTGGGATATAACAAAGTTTTATCGATTTGAGGAGATTGAAATATTCGTTACAATGTTTACAAATATTATATCACGATGATGAATGGAGTAATCTATGAATTACTATATATATATATATATTCTTATGGCATAAATATTTACTAACCAGAATTACATATATAATATGCTTGTTTTTGATGGAGTTTTATTCTCTGAGCTGGATGATTTGGTCGTGGAGCTTTCAACGTTCTTCTGAACGACATCATCAACACATTCAATCAAATTGATTAGGCAAACTGGTAAAACTTATCATAAATCTAAATGAATCTTTTCATCAACTAGATGAATTAGGGAATGATTGTGTAAGCATTCCGTTAATGTTGGTGGGTAAACAAACAAAAATTATGCTTGTTGGTTGAATTGAATAAATGATTGTCAAGAAAACAGTCGACACATTGAAAGTAATCAACAGTAGACTACTGTATATTGTTAATTCATGCTAAAAGTATTCCGATTCTCGTATGATATATCTCGTTCTGTATGTTATTCAGAATCTGGTAATCTGTTAACATCTTTACCTATTCAAGTTGATAGATTAACTTAGGTAATCACAACATCATCAAATGACAATGCATGAAATGTATGAAATAGGTTATTGGAACAACATACAGAAAGTCAGTGAGGTGTTGTGCAACACATATACAAATAAGCATTTCCTAAATGAGAACAATCAATTAATGATGATGTTTCCGTTAGTGACATGATCGTCTATTTCGTATGGATAAAGTTAGAACAAGGTAACTGTTCATCACCTGAAACACAACAATTTCACATATAATTATTACAATAACGGTAGTCATCTTATTTTAATGTAGTCAGTGATTATCAACTTCTCGAGTGTTTACTCTACATATTTCTGTGTTGCCATGATATATAACCCGGACCAGTGATTATATAATGGAACAGCTTCTTGATATTTCCGATAATTCGTATATCAATTATTCTGATAATCATTATTACGATAGTTCAGTGACGAAGTATATACTTCAGAAGGCGGAATGAATTGATGCATAATGAAGGACCAATCAAACACACGATGCACATACAAACGAATGCCCATACAAATGATTGAATTGGAATTAACAAGCACATATGTGTTAACATGTGAATAAGTATTCGAGAGGTTTTAATGCCAACATTTAGGTTAGTGAGAAGGACATATCTGTACGATGTAACACGTGGCGAATCTTACATGATAATACAAACATGAGAATAAAAAGGTGCAGAAATCGACAGTGTTACCAACACAAATGACAGTGTCTACAAAAGTTAGTCAAAGCACATAACTTACCGAAGCATACAATAGAGTCAACATGTCCTATGTAGCATAATATGCATGTTAAGCTCACAAACAATTTGTTTCAATCAACAAACATCTCTCCAAAAACATCATTCAATTTCATACATAACAGAAAATTTTCTCTTCTGGAGTTGTGTATTTAAGGTCTAATCGAAATACATCAGTCATACATACAAATTGTATATTGTGGAAAATCAAACAATCAAATTCTTATCCCTATCACACATTTATTAATGAAAATCACATTTCATAGTTGAGTTCATGGGTCAATTGAAGCTAGATCACCATAGAACACCTGTAAGCACTGGACGGACGTTTCGACCTAGTATGCGATTCCTCCATGTCAGTACTCATCCACGATACCAACCCATGCACGAGCGCTTAACCACTAAACAACTGAGCACATCGGCCGGCCGGCATCCAACACTGTTCATGTCTAACTAAAACCAATCCACAAAATCGAGACACACATCCACCATTGTCTCCAATCAGTTACTATCTCACAACACACACGGTTGAAATCCACTGGTCACAAATTCTCAATAGAACTACAGGAAATATCTCCTGCAACAAGTCACTAGTGAGTACCTCAGGAGTCACACAGTAGGACGAAACACACGTCCGATTCTTCCACCAATTCCACAGTGGTCTACATCCAATTCACTCATGAACTCTACTACTAAATTACTATAATATCTACAAAAACACATTCTGATGAAAATCATATTGTTCAATTATACTCCTAACAAGACCATTTTATAATGAAAGTATGTTCAGTTATTTTTAATAGCACACTCACTCACACACACAAATTCATTGATTAATCTAACTTGATTCTGGTTTACTCTTGTTATTTCAGGTCAACGAATTCATTCTTTACACTAAACATTCCAATGTTCCGATATTCTCTGCTTTATCCATCTATTCTGCTAATAACACCACGCCATTATTCAGTATTCTGTGTAAACTTGATGAAAACAACACTGGAATGTGGTGTGAATTCCAATGAAACTGGATCAATTTGTGATGAATTTGGTCCGTTTTCACTCGTTTTGTCTGTACATGGATACAATTGTTATACAATGTTGTTTTCACTTTGCAGTTGATCATTACAAACTGATACAAGTTGTTTATTTGAACTGGTGTTTAATGGAATGTGAATAGAAGTGGTTGAATTAACAAATTTCATTTTCATATCAGAGTGGGTTTTGTGAAGATTTTAGTGTAATTTCAACAGTTGAAATCATGAGTCAATTGAAGCGTGACGACTATGGAAATCTGGAAGCAGTGGACAGCCATTTCTTTACAAAACCACCTGTGATGATATTCATCTGCTCACTAGTGACTAACATGAAGATGCATTTGATGGAATTCCAGTGAGAGGCCGTGACCAGTGGAGTTCAACCAGATTTGTTATGAGATATCAGCTCCCTGAAGACAATGGTGAATGTTTCGCTCGATTTCGTGTATTGGTTGAAGTTGGATAATAACACCGTTAGATGTCGGCCGGATTAGTGGTCTTATCATCAAGCGCTCGCACTGATAGGTTCTGCATTCAAACCTCGAGGGAGGCGTGTGGGATCGTGGATGCGCACTGCCAAGGAGAAGTCCCATACTACGAAGAAACAGCCGTCCAGTGCTACCAGGTTTTCCATGTTGGCCTAACTTCAAATTTCTAAAAATCTCCATAACACCTCTTCTAACATAAATATTGGTACAAAGGAGCACTGACAGTGGCTGTGTGCACGTAACAATGGGAAAGTACTTCGAGACGGATAGCTGACTCTCCCCACCCATTAATGTCGTAAAAGAATTATTACTCAAATGCACCATGAATGTGAATTTTAAGTTCAACGGTGAAATATATAGACAAACAGGTGGTGTTGCAATGGATTCACAACTAGACCCTATACTGGCTGAAATTTTTCTAGCAAAACTAGAAAATGGTCCACTAAAAAAGATTATTCAAAACTCTACATTTTACTGTAGATACATGGATGACACGTTCATCCTCTGTAAAGATAATACGTCACCACAAGAGGTTCTCAGGCGATTTAATGAAGTGCATCCAGCCATTCTGTTTACATTAGAAGAAGAGAGTGATGGCCCCTTACCGACCAACTTCGTGGAAATGCGAAATCCATCAATCTGGATGACACTGCGCAAAGCATTCTCCACGGTTCAGGAACGTATCGCTCAAGCAACCATGCTTGCTCATCAGGACCCTGAAGCGCCCATTAGCATCGCAGTAGACGCATCCGACTCAGCAATCGGAGCAGTCTTACAACAATGGGTTAACCACTCCTGGAAACCTTTGGCATTTTTCTCTAGACGGTTGCTAGACACTGAATCGAGGTACAGCACATTCGGTAGGGAACTCCTAGCTATGTATTGTGCTGTCCGACATTTTCAACACTATATCGAAGGCCGTGACTTCACCATTTTTACCAACCATGAACCTCTTACATTCTCTTTAAGCTCATCTTCGGACAAGTACTCACCACGTGAGTCTCGACAACTGGACTACATTTCGCAGTTTACTTCAGATATTTGACACATTTCTGGAGCAAACAATGTAGTTGCAGACGCCTTGTCTCGCATAAATTCCTTGAACAGTTTCCAAGGAATCGACCTTTTAAAACTCGCCTAACTTCAAAAAGAAAACAGTGATCTTCAGCACGAGTTGGCCTCAACAACACTTAAACTGCGAATTAAACAGATTGGAACAGGTAAGGAAACCTTACTTTGCGACACATCTACAGGTAGGGATCGCCCAATCGTGCCGAAACAATATCGACGCAACGTCTTCAATACGTTGCACAGACTTTCTCATCCAAGTGTTCGTGCAACCATCAAGCTTATAGCAGAACGGTTTTGCTGGCCTGGTATGAATAAAGACGTGAGGGAATGGGCACGCTCCTGTGTAAGCTGCCAGAAATCTAGGGTTATTAGACATAACACATGCTCCCTATGCTCGTTTAAAACCACGTTCATTTGGATTTGGTAGGACCTTTACCAGATTCGAATGGATATTCTTATTGGCTATTAATAGCACACTCACACACCAACCCATGCACGAGCGCTTAACCACTAAACAACTGAGCACATCGGCCGGCCGGCATCCAACACTGTTCATGTCTAACTAAAACCAATCCACAAAATCGAGACACACATCCACCATTGTCTCCAATCAGTTACTATCTCACAACACACACGGTTGAAATCCACTGGTCACAAATTCTCAATAGAACTACAGGAAATATCTCCTGCAACAAGTCACTAGTGAGTACCTCAGGAGTCACACAGTAGGACGAAACACACGTCCGATTCTTCCACCAATTCCACAGTGGTCTACATCCAATTCACTCATGAACTCTACTACTAAATTACTATAATATCTACAAAAACACATTCTGATGAAAATCATATTGTTCAATTATACTCCTAACAAGACCATTTTATAATGAAAGTATGTTCAGTTATTTTTAATAGCACACTCACTCACACACACAAATTCATTGATTAATCTAACTTGATTCTGGTTTACTCTTGTTATTTCAGGTCAACGAATTCATTCTTTACACTAAACATTCCAATGTTCCGATATTTTCTGCTTTATTCATCTATTCTGCTAATAACATCACGCCATTATTCAGTATTCTGTGTAACCTTGATGAAAACAACACTGGATTGTGGTGTGAATTCTAATGAAACTGGATCAATTTGTGATGAATTTGGTCCGTTTTCACTCGTTTTGTCTGTATATGGATACAATTGTTAAACAATGTTGTGTTCTCTTTGCAGTTGATCATTACAAACTGATACAAGTTGTTTATTTGAACTGGTGTTTAATGGAATGTGAATAGAAGTGGTTGAATTAACAAATTTCATTTTCATATCAGAGTGGGTTTTGTGAAGATTTTAGTGTAATTTCAACAGTTGAAATCATGAGTCAATTGAAGCGTGACGACTATGGAAATCTGGAAGCAGTGGACAGCCATTTCTTTACAAAACCACCTGTGATGATATTCATCTGCTCACTAGTGACTAACATGAAGATGCATTTGATGGAATTCCAGTGAGAGGCCGTGACCAGTGGAGTTCAACCAGATTTGTTATGAGATATCAGCTCCCTGAAGACAATGGTGAATGTTTCGCTCGATTTCGTGTATTGGTTGAAGTTGGATAATAACACCGTTAGATGTCGGCCGGCTTAGTGGTCTAATCGTTAGGCGCTCGCACGCGAGACTGATAGGTCCTGGATTCAAACCTCGCGGGAGGCGTGTGGGATCGCACTATAACGGGAAAGTTTCATATCTGGTTTTCCGCCTAAAATCACATGTGATGAGATTGTAGCTGTAAATAAATCCCCAAAATAAATAGCTCTGTAAGTTTTCGACATTGGATGCTGACCACAGTTTTAGTGGACTCATCTAACTCAAGGCGCTCTGTCAAGCATCCGCACCAGATCACGAGTGGGAACGCCGTGCTCAACATCTACTGCAATCGCTATCCAGATTACATCAGACGATCATCGTTATATTGATAGCCTATCAAATATATCTTCGAACCTCCTCACTTCTGTCTTTTGATTTCAATTGGTGGGTACGCTTCATATCAGAATGTGTTACTGGTTAAAGCGTTGTCAAACTCCGATTACATGTGGCATCTTCATTGGTGAGCCTGAAGTGATCTGGTACACCAAATTACAAACAGTGAGTCTGTTCCTTTTTGGGATTTTATATATCATTGCCTTATTTTAGTTTTTTATACATTGTGATATGTTTTCCGTGTTTTTGGATGTTTATATATTTCTCACTCGTTCATTCTCGTACTTGATATTTAACCATGACTGAACAGACACCTAAATTATTTAAGTTAAACACTATGTCCCCATCTTCCTTCCAACTAATGCCCTTCTGACCAGATAACATCGAAGCCTGGTTCTGCTACGCAGAAGCCGACTTCTGCGAGCACGGTGTGAACAACACATGTGCACAATTCCTCGCAGTAGTCAAGGCACTACCGCGCGAATTCAACAGGTACGTAACACCTATTATGTTTACTAGTGATGTTTCAGAACCCCACGAAACACTTAAACGATCTATCCTTGAACGCCGAGACCTAACCGACCGACAAAGTTTAGACCAACTCCTTAATAACATCGACCTGCAACACGGTTCTGCCGCAGGCATGTTGCAAAAAATGAGAGAAGTTATCGACCAAAGAACTTTCGATGTGGCCTGTTCAAACAACTTTTCTTATCCAAACTTCCTCAACAGGTGCAAGCTGTGCTGGTCTCGTTCCAAAACAACGCCGTAGACGAGCTGGCTGCATCTGCCGACCGCATCCTCGACATCACTAAATACAATGTGAGTAGTATTGTGATGGTATTAACTACAACAATGTCAAATATTGTTGTGTTATTCGGTGTCCGATTTCCGATACTGATATACGCTCTACTGTGAACTAACGTTCCAACTGACTACTTGAGCGAGAATGTTTATTGGACTAACGAATGATATGCACAAATTCTCATCCATATATATTTACCAGTTTATACATGGGAAATTGACACATTAACACTAACGAAATACACTTGACCTTTGTTCACTTCTCATTTCCATCGATTGACCTTTTTCAAATTCTGATTACCTCCCCATATTAAATATGAATACATTGATGCACGAAACATCACCTACCAGACATTTAATAAATGTTCATTGAAATATAAGTTATTGCACATCTTATTATTCATGATTGATAATGAGTATGTTCGTGTTAACTAGCGATTAAGATAAGAGTTTGTGGATATTAACTGAGAAAGTTGAGTTGATATAAATGAATGAAAACTAATAAAGGTCAATAAAATGAAAGTTTAAGTAAACATGGTAATAAAGTGGGAGAGAAACAATTTTTTATATAGGATAGAAAGAATAGGAAATTATCACATTACTCTAGACTATAAAATAACTTAAGGATTACTAGAGTAAATTCAAAGTTAAGATAAATTCTTGACATACATATAGAGGGGGGGGGGTGATTGTTGAATTTACGAATAGCCAATGCTTCAATTAACTTGAGAATTCGTCCTTGACAGTTTCTATACAACATTTTACAATCCCTATTGATGTCAATTCTATGTCCCGTTTCAATTATGTGTCTCTACATCAATGAACATTGTTTTCTACCTCCCATGTTGTTCGGATTATTTGAGACGAATTGGTTTTAAAGCCATCTAGGCACATGTTTAATGACCCTTGATTGAATTTTGTTATTACTCCTCCCTATTTATGTATGTCCATACAAACATGTAAATTGGTAATGAGGTATGTAATGAGGTATCATGTAATCATTTATGCATGGTCTAGATCTAATTGAAATCATATGCTTAGACTTTTCAACCACAACCAAATTAGCAGCATAAAAGGTTTTCTCAATGACTGCTTTCAATCTCTATTTTCAAACGATCCTATTGGGTCCACCTTTATATGGTAGATAGATATAAACTTATTCAAAATGTATTACTTACTTATGTCTGTTACTCCTCGTGGAGGAGCATAAGCTGCCAACCAGCACTCTCACATTTTTTTAGATCAACTCAGTTTTCTTATTTCTCTATCGAACTTCAGTAAAGGGATTAAATATCAAAATTTTAAAACAAATTAACCTGCTACAAAAATTATTTAATCACAAAACACAGTTTTAGTTCTACACAAATATCGAACTTTCTTCATCTACTACTACTACTACTACTACTATCAAATAAGTATAGGTGGGATCGTGGATACGGATTGCTGAGGAGCCCCATACTAGGACGAAACTGTCATTCAATACTTCCAGGTTTTTCATGATGATCTAGCTTTAATCAACCTATGAATTCAATTCTAAAATAATATAATTATTTATTGTGAATGATGTGTATTAGTGAAACTAAAATGGAATTGGTCATTGAGTGTGAGATAAACAGATCTAATCTATGGACTAATAAATACGTGATCTCTTTCGTTCAGTTGATTTCTACTCTTTGAATTTAATAATCTGAATGAATGATTTGTTGAAGGTGTCTTAAATAAAGAAGTATTGTTTTTATCTATACACTATTCTTGGATCATAAATCTTGTATCTAACTAATCTTATTATCATATTAACATACTATCTATCTATTCATTTATCATAGTATTATTATCATGAAATTGAAGAAAACAAAACAATTCATTCTATCAAATTTAGTGACAAAGCAATTTCTTTCATTAAAACAATCTTACATATCTTATTATTAATTTATAATTGAATACTTTACAAGTAGTACTAAATCAATTTATGCAAATTCATATATAAAAATGATCATTATCTTGAATGAGAATTGAACTTGATAATGCTGATGATGTTGTTGAGAAGAACAATTAAAAGCTTCATGACTAAATCATCTATCAGATTAATGTTGAATTTCGATCCAAGTCAAGTTCTAAATTATTGTAAGAATAATGTATCAAATGAATTGCATCCAGATTAAAAATGTAATGTTATTTCAATCAGATATTACGTTGTTCTAATGAAATAATGATCAGTTGAACAATGTAAGTCAATGTGATAAATCAACCATTTTGTACATGTTCGAAGTAAATGTAGATGTAATATGTTTATAGATTAGTATAAATTGGTTTTCGGGGGGGTGGAGAGGAGAGGGGATATTACTATGAATTGCTGCTTCATGTTTATCTGTTTTCTGTTACTTACCACAAACACATTATGAGTTCAATCCGAAAGTATTACTTTTTTCACTTGGAGGATATCACCATGATTATATGGACATAGCTAAGGTAAGAAATAACAATTTTTCTGTAATTGAGTCTGTTAAACCAGATTTAGATTCTCAAATTTATGATGTCGGCGGTGAGGCGATTTAGATTACGGGTGAATTGTATGGTTATAAAATTGAAGTTATCAACTGGGTCGAAAGCAAAGCGAAAGTCAACGATCTGCTACCCACTTATTCTGTATCACATGAATATGCCTACAAATTGTTTACTGAAAACAATTGATATTCTGATGAATTGGTTTGAGCATGTAGATATGACCCTTGGCGTTATGAATTATAATCATTACAATTCTTTTCAATATCCAATATCCTCAACGTCAGTGTGGAGGATATGAGAAAAGTAGACGAGCGTGATGGAAATAATAAATAATCTCGCTCCTGGTAAACTTTTACTCTGGTAGCTTGTTGTGTACATGATCGATACCATTCCATTGAATATGAGTAATGTGACTTTCGCATTGCTTCCAACCCAGTTGATAACTTCAATTTTATAATCATACAATTAACCCGTAATCTAAATCGGCTCACCGCCGACATCATAAATTTGAGAATCTAAATCTGGTTTAACAGACTCAATTACAGAAAAATTGTTATTTCTTACCTTAGCTATGTCCATATAATCATGGTGATATCCTCCAAGTGAAAGAAGTAATACTTTCGGATTGAACTCATAATGTGTTTGTGGTAAGTAACAGAAAACAGATAAACATGAAGCAGCAATTCATAGTAATATTCCCCCCCCCTCTCCAACCCCCAAAAACC
Organism: Schistosoma spindalis; assembly: GCA_946903255.1. Classification (NCBI taxonomy): domain Eukaryota; kingdom Metazoa; phylum Platyhelminthes; class Trematoda; order Strigeidida; family Schistosomatidae; genus Schistosoma; species Schistosoma spindalis. The sequence goes on from OX336423.1 coordinate 14,684,708, forward strand.
AATTTATACTAATCTATGAACATATTACATCTACTTTTACTTCGAACATGTACAAAATGGCTGATTTGTCAAATTAATTCACTTTGTTAACTGATTTCGTTCAGTTTTTCATGTAATCACTGCAGTTTACTACAACTACATGGAATTGATTCTGAGCATGGATGATCACATTGATATTTTAACCAATTGAGTCATTTTACCATGGAAATATACAAACTGTTCTCTTGGATAAGTACGTATGAAAAGTACAATTTCTTATTTCTGTGAGTGGGCTATTTAATATCCTCAAGGTCATCCGACTGCCAATCTTAAGTGAATGATATCAAGGTCAATTGACGGTTTTCATCCCCTCTTCCATTTAAATGTACTCTAAATTGTTTATGTAACCTCAAAAAATCAACAATTAAACATTTCACAACATTTTTATTCTTTCTATGACTCTTTCTATTTACCCTTTTTACAAACTGGTGGATGGTAAAAGAAAAAAAAAATGAGAAAAAGAAGTTTTGAGACAAAACATCAAGTTGTTAATTGAGTTTTCCATGTTTGTTCTTTATTGAAATCTTATCATATAAAGTCATTATATATGAAAATTATATATGAAATAATCTGATAAACTTCGTCTTCTTATTGCATTATCGAGATTGAAATTGAAATAATCCCAAAGTTTCGTTCAGCTAACTTGTCTGGACTTCTTCATCAGGGTAGAATAATCAAAATAAAAATCATCAACGAAATATATGTAGCTTTTAATAATAAGGTCAGACATTAACACCGTTGGATGCCGGCTCAGTGGTCGAGTAGGTTAAGCGTTCGCACGTAAGACTGAAGGCCCTGGGATCGAATCCCGCGAGCGGGATCGTGGATGCGCACTGCTGAGGACTCCCACAATAGGACGAAACGGCCGTCCAGTGCTTCCAGGTGAAGATGCCACAGGTATTCGGAGTTTGACAACACTTTAACCAGTAACACATTCTAATATGAATCGTATCCACCATGTGAAATCAAAAGACAGAAGTGTGGAGGTTCGAAGATATATTTGATAGGCTATCAATACATTGAGGGTCGTTTGCACTAATCTGGCTAGCGATTGCAGTAGATGTTGAGCACGGCGTTCCCACTCATTATCAGGTGCGAACGCTTGACCGAGCACCTTGAGTTAGATGAGTCCACTAAAACTGTGGTCAGCATCCAATGTCGAAAACTTACAGAACCATTTATTTTGTGGACTTATTTACCGCTACAGATCACTCCCCCCTTAGTGGGGTAGTGATGACCCTAAGACGTGGCCAGCCAGAAGTTTAAACCCAACGAGTTTTTCGTTGGTAAACACTCTTCTGATAGCTTGCTAGGTTTAGCAGCGCCTGGTCATTTTTACTTACTATAATGGACCATGATGTACAATATAGTAAAACAAAAGAAAAGCTACAATGAAGATTTCCGTTTCTCGCAAACTTCATCGTTCTTTTGATCGTCTTTTCCAGAGGTCCTGTAAAAGAAAAAATATGTAAGTGCATGTCGAAATACAGTCGTATATATAGTACAAGGGGAAAATAGAGATGATATAAAATGTAAACGTGTATCTTACGTGCAGCAATCATTCAAATGTTTTAGAAATCTTACTCTTCTTCCAGAACGCGTTGTTTTGAGTTTATTTTCTGATACCGCCGAAGTATCAACGTGTGTGTCGGCTGTCGATTGAGGTATTATAAGGTCAGGAGTTGTGTCGTGCGACTGTATTGAAGGAAATTCGATGTGAATAAGATTTCCTTCTAAATACACTGCTTTGAGGCGATCGATGCTGATGCTTTCGTTGGTTCCGTTCTTATCGATTATATAGTACTTAGATTCGCGTTTAAGAACTTTGAAAGGTCCTTCGTATGCTGATTCGAGAGGTCGTCGATGCGAGTCTCGACGTACGAAGACGTGTGTACTATATCGTAAGTCAGGTTGAACGAAAACATCAGTTGATTGTGGTCGAGTGGAAACAGATTTAACTGAACGCATTGAGTTTGTAAGCCTGTTTGCGTAGGAGGTTAGATCTATGTTCCTCGAGGAGGATGAAGGATCCACGAATTCTCCTGGAAGTCGAAGTGTCGTTCCATGAACGAGTTGAGACGCAGTGTATCCAATGTCAGGTTTTACTGCATTGCGAATACCAAGTAAGACGAGTGGAAGTCCGTCAGTCCACTGAGAAATGTTTGAGGCTGATAGTGACGCTTTTAGTTGTCGGTGAAAACGTTCTACCAACCAGTTTGCTTGTGGGTGGTAGGCCGTCGTTCGGAAGCAAGTGATTCCTAGTTTCGCGGTCGGGCATCGGAACAGTTCAGATTCAAACTGACGTCCACCATCTTTAGTGATGGTTGTTGGGCACCCAAAATTTGCTACCCATCGTTCGACGAAGGCGCGGGCCACTGTTTCAGCAGTAATGTCTTTGATGGGTACTGCTTTTGGCCATCGAGTAAAACGGTCTACGCATGTTAAAAGATAAGAATATCCATTCGAATCTGGTAAAGGTCCAACCAAATCCAAATGAACATGGTCGAAGCGAGCATCGGGAGTTTTAAACGAGCCTAGGGGACATTTATTATGTCTAAAAACCTCAGGTTTCTGACAGCTTACACAGGAGCGTGCCCACTGCTTCACGTCTTTATTCATACCAGGCCAGCAAAACCGTTCTGCTATAAGCTTGATGGTTGCACGAACACCTGGATGAGAAAGTCTGTGCAACGTATTGAAGACGTTGCGTCGATAGTGTTTCGGCACGATTGGGCGATCCCTACCTGTAGATGTGTCGCAAAGTAAGGTTTCCTTACCTGTTCCCATCTGTTTAATGCACAGTTTAAGTGTTGTTGAAGCCAACTCGTGCTGAAGATCACTGTTTTCTTTTTGAAGTTAGGCGAGTTTTAAAAGGTCGATTCCTTGGAAACTGTTCAAGGAATTTATGCGAGACAAGGCGTCTGCAACTACATTGTTTGCTCCAGAAATGTGTCAAATATCTGAAGTAAACTGCGAAATGTAGTCCAGTTGTCGAGACTCACGTGGTGAGTACTTGTCCGAAGATGAGCTTAAAGAGAATGTAAGAGGTTCATGGTTGGTAAAAATGGTGAAGTCACGGCCTTCGATAGAGTGTTGGAAATGTCGGACAGCACAATACATAGCTAGGAGTTCCCTACAGAATGTGCTGTACCTCGATTCAGTGTCTAGCAACCGTCCAGAGAAAAATGCCAAAGGTTTCCAGGAGTGGTTAACCCATTGTTGTAAGACTGCTCCGATTGCTGAGTAGGATGCGTCTACTGCGAAACTGATGGGCGCTTCAGGGTCCTGATGAGCAAGCATGGTTGCTTGAGCGATACGTTCCTGAACCGTGGAGAATGCTTTTCGCGCGGTGTCATCCAGATTGATGGATTTCGCATTTCCACGAAGTTGGTCGGTAAGGGGCCATCACTCTCTTCTTCTAATGTAAACAGAATGGCTGGATGCACTTCATTAAATCGCCTGAGAACCTCTTGTGGTGACGTATTATCTTTACAGAGGATGAACGTGTCATCCATGTATCTACAGTAAAATGTAGAGTTTTGAATAATCTTTTTTAGTGGACCATTTTCTAGTTTTGCTAGAAAAATTTCAGCCAGTATAGGGTCTAGTTGTGAATCCATTGCAACACCACCTGTTTGTCTATATATTTCACCGTTGAACTTAAAATTCACATTCATGGTGCATTTGAGTAATAATTCTTTTACGACATTAATGGGTGGGGAGAGTCAGCTATCCGTCTCGAAGTACTTTCCCATTGTTACGTGCATACAGCCACTGTCAGTGCTCCTTTGTACCAATATTTATGTTAGAAGAGGTGTTATGGAGATTTTTAGAAATTTGAAGTTAGGCCAACATGGAAAACCTGGTAGCACTGGACGGCTGTTTCTTCCTAGTATGGGACTCCTACTTGGCAGTGCACATCCACGATCCCACACGCCTCCCTCGAGGTTTGAATGCAGAACCTATCAGTGCGAGCGCTTGATGATAAGACCACTAATCCGGCCGACATCTAACGGTGTTATTATCCAACTTCAACCAATACACGAAATCGAGCGAAACATACACCATTGTCTTCAGGGAGCTGATATCTCATAACAAATCTGGTTGAACTCCACTGGTCACGGCCTCTCACTGGAATTCCATCAAATGCATCTTCAAGTTAGTCACTAGTGAGCAGATGAATATCATCACAGGTGGTTTTGTAAAGAAATGGCTGTCCACTGCTTCCAGATTTCCATAGTCGTCACGCTTCAATTGACTCATGATTTCAACTGTTGAAATTACACTAAAATCTTCACAAAACCCACTCTGATATGAAAATGAAATTTGTTAATTCAACCACTTCTATTCACATTCCATTAAACACCAGTTCAAATAAACAACTTGTATCAGTTTGTAATGATCAACTGCAAAGAGAACACAACATTGTTTAACAATTGTATCCATATACAGACAAAACGAGTGAAAACGGACCAAATTCATCACAAATTGATCCAGTTTCATTAGAATTCACACCACAATCCAGTGTTGTTTTCATCAAGGTTACACAGAATACTGAATAATGGCGTGATGTTATTAGCAGAATAGATGAATAAAGCAGAAAATATCGGAACATTGGAATGTTTAGTGTAAAGAATGAATTCGTTGACCTGAAATAACAAGAGTAAACCAGAATCAAGTTAGATTAATCAATGAATTTGTGTGTGTGTGTGTGAGTGTGCTATTAAAAACAAATGAACATACTTTCATTATAAAATGGTCTTGTTAGGAGTATAATTGAACAATATGATTTTCATCAGAATGTGTTTTTGTAGATATTATAGTAATTTAGTAGTTGAGTTCATGAGTGAATTGGATGTAGACCACTGTGGAATTGGTGGAAGAATTGGACGTGTGTTTCGTCCTACTGTGTGACTCCTGAGGAATTCACTAGTGACTTGTTGCAGGAGATATTTCCTGTAGTTCTAGTGAGAATTTGTTACCAGTGGATTCCAACTGTGTGTGTTGTGAGATAGTAACTGATTGGAGACCATGGTGGATGTGTGTCTCGATTTTGTGGATTGGTTTAAGTTAGACATGAACAGTGTTGGATGCCGGCTGGCCGGCCGGCGGGCTCAGTTGTTTAGTGGTTAAGCGCTCGTGCATGGGTTGGTATCGTGGATGAGTACTGACATGGAGGAATCGCATACTAAGTCGAAACGTCCGTCCAGTGCTTACAGGTGTTCTATGGTGATCTAGCTTCAATTGACCCATGAACTCAACTATGAAATGTGATTTTCATTAATAAATGTGTGGTAGGGATAAGAATTTGATTGTTTGATTTTCCACAATATACAATTTGTATGTATGACTGATGTATTCGATTAAACCTTACATATTGATAAAGTTATATTATTGAGACTTCGTATACACAACTCTACATGAAAACATGTTCTGTTATCAGATTGATAACCATTGTACTGAAATACTAAGCTTATTAATAATAAATCCGGTGAGACCATAATTGATGGATGACCTTTGAGCAGCACTAAAATGACTTTCGAATGTTCATCTACTTACTACGATTAAATGAGAATGATAGATTACTGTGGTGAATTAGGATTAGGATTTACATTTGAGATTTAATGTTTACATCACGGATTTCCATCTGCTATAATGCCAAAATGATCTTTAGCCAAATGAGTGAGTGGATTTTGTGCCGAAATTCGAAACCTGTTATCCCAAATCTGATTGGTTCTTTCGTAAATTATAGTCTTGCCAAAACACTTATCTAATTTTCTTTCTGAATACAGACAAATTATACTAACCAACATATAAGTAGTATAAATATATATCACAAAATATTTCAAGAATATCATTTAAACATTACAGAGGTATTTTCGTGTTTAATTGGACCTATAAACAGCATTCAATACATTCAATTCCTATGAATAATTTTTGAAGAATATGATCATTTCACCTTTATAATTACTCACCATTTAATAGTTGAACTCATGATTCAATTAAAGATAGATTACCATGGAAAACATGAATGCACAGGACGGGCGTTTCTTCCTAGTATGCGGCTTATCAACGGTGCTCATCCACGATCCCGTCTCATGAGGTTCGAATCCATCAGGGAGCATTAGTTTCCTCATGATAACAGGTACATCTTGCTGACGAGTGAGAAATAGCACGATACCCAGGTCAAAGGTCTCCTGTTGACTACCTCCAAACAATAATAATATAACCAAATTCATCTGGATTTAAAGGCTGAAAATTTGAACTTTTTCACTATTAAATTCATTGGTGAATTCTGTTGCATAAATATAATATTAACAGTGATGCAGGTATATTCATCTGACGACTTCCAAATAGGACGAAACGTGCATCATAGATTCCACTGTTAACCACCATCCCATTATCTCTGCTTATTATCAATGATTGTTTCATTATCTCATTATTATTAACGATGCATATCCAAGGGTTTGGCATTTTATCGTTGTTAATTTTAAAGACTAAAACTGAACAGTCTTCATTCACATTTGTGTAACCTGAGAGGATGACTTTCATTCGACCTCTAAGTTATGAGTTTTGGTGTATTTATATAGTGGCTTTCAATATAACCCAAAACACTCATCCTATCATATTCGAAACATGTCGCTGTGGTGTATTTGAATCCCTGTGTTGATTTTCATACATTAGTTTATCAAAAACAGATGTTTACAATTACCAGTGTGTTTTATCATACTGTTTTTGAAGAAGATTTGATGTATAGTCACAAACTAATGATTTCTCGTAACATATTCACAGGTCAGTGAAAGAGTTTCTTCATGCTAGATTTCATATAAGCTACTACTAGCAAAGAAAACCCCAGCATTTCCAAATTAACATAAAACATACTCTGTTTTTCGATGATTACCTCAGATTGTATTCTCTTAATGTGAATAAGATTGGCAATCTAGAATAGATAAAATGACACTGGTTACTTATCAGTAACCAGATAGTGTAAATATTCTCCGATACAACACAGCGTGTTACAATCGAATCATAATTGACGGAGAAGACTGAAAGATGTAAAAACCTTCACATATCTGGGCAACATCATTGATGAACACGGTGGTTTTGATGCAGATGTGAAGGCACGGATCGGCAAAGCAAGAGCAGCATATTTACAACTGAAGAACATCTGGAACTCAAAACAACTGTCCGCAAGCCAACACGAAATTCAGAATTTTCAATACAAATGTCAAAACAGTTCTACTGTATGGGGTGGAAACCTGGAGAACTACGAAAGCCATCATCCAGAAGATACAAGTGTTTATTAACAGTTGTTTACACAAAATACTTCGGATCTGTTGGTCAGACACTATCAACAACAACCTACTGTGGAAGAGAACAAATCAGATTCCATCGGAGGAAGAAGCGCTGGAAGTGGATAGGACACACATTGAGGAAAGCACCGAACTGCGTCACAAGGCAAGCCCTTACTTGGAATCCTCAAGGCCAAAGGAGAAGAGGAAGACCAGAGAACATATCACGTCGAGAAATGGAGACAGATATGAGAAAAATGAACAAAAATTGGACAGAACTGGGAAGGAAAGCCCAGTACAGAGTGGGTTGGAGAATGCTGGTCGGCGGCCTATGCTCCATTGGGAGTAACAGGCGTAAGTAAGTAACTAGCTAACTATCCTCTGATTTTATTTGTATTGTCTCTGTCGACTATTTTGACGATTTACAAGTCCGATTCACACGAACAATTACCAACAAACATTGATATGAACAAACACCTTGTTTTTACTTGTATGAATATGAAGAGAGCAGCCTATGATCTTATATAGTATTGACCATATCTGTCTCAACTTACGTAGTAGATTACATGTAGTTTGTATTTCTGTGTCATGGGGTCATAAAGATTATACACACTACACCTATCCTTAAATGAAGTAATAATCTGATACCCATTGATGAAGAGTCCCGAATTAACACGAAACTTGTATCGAGTGTTACTTGTCATTCAACAGTTATCGACTTGTGATTATTTCATGATCCCATCTAGCGATTACAATGAGTTTTATTCACTGATACAACAATATGACAATCTCAACTGTTTTCGTTCAATACTCTCACTGATACTGGATTTCAACCATGAACTATAGATCCCATACGATACAACTGCGAAAGGGTAACAATATGGTTATGCGGGCACTAGAAAACGGAATGTTGACATGATCTAACAAGATAAATGGTTCAACACAGCGTCTCCGAAACTGACGTGGTGAAAATTGCTTTCTAAGTTATACCATTTATTGTGTTATTGACAAATATAGTGTTTATAGTTATTACAAAACGTTTCCAACCTGGAAGTTTAAACATAATAGAAATTAGATGATGAAAAGAGAAATATCTGGGCTGATAAGAAAAACTATGACCGTTATGACTTTGAATAACTTATCATGCTATTGAATAAGCGCTATAGTTGGGCTGTAAACAAGTGTTTGACTATATCAATTTTCATAGCATCCCTGAATTTCCATCATGTGAAGAGACGTTGATAAAATTCTCAAAATCGCCTCTAGTAATCAATAAGATGATATAAGACGTTTAATAGGAATCAGCATCTGTTGGTAATGACAAAGCACGCTACACGTAGGCTGTACTTGGTTGTGATTCTGGACCAACGCGGAAAAAGTGACGTATGTAGTAATTCTTCATATTGTAGCGGGCCATGACGTATCGGAAATTATAATCAAGCAAATTCATTACAGTTATCTTAACGGTTATATGAAGACTATTAATTTTTGGTCTGAGCCTAGTAGATAGATCCCGATTAGCTGATTGTGGTACGCGAACCAACCTCTCTCAGTGGTTAGAGATGTGACATGTCTCTAGATCGACCACAATGGTGAGGTGGCATGTACTCTTTATCCTCCTCTCGATCTTCAATTCCAGTATTCCTTCACACATACCTTTCTCGTCATTCTTCTCAGAACCTATTCTCAAAGTTCATTACCATTGCTACTACATCATTTCGATTCTCTTGCCAATCACCTTATCGTGTTAATACAAGACGACAAATTGAGTCAACCTACACTCGTGATACAATATGAATGAATAAAAAGTTTAGAAGGCCTCTCTTGTTCAAAGTCGACAATTGTACCAAACACACCTTTATTGTTACAGTGTACTTTCGTTCAATTGGATCTCAACTAAAACAAGACATTTCTTCATACACAGTTGTGTTTATCTGGTGACCACTATGAACAACTTAAACATAGTGTGGACAAAATATGTTACTGTACAATTTAAACGGATCATTATCTGAAAGATCAGATCTACATTCCAGCTAATGACGGATATTTTCATTCATTATTCTCCTTTCACTCGTGTATTGATTTCTACTACTAATTAATATTCAGTAGACAGTCCCATTTCTAGCAATTTATAATGTAGCTTTCATTTACCGTTGTGTAACACCAAGTATTTACATGAACTAATAACAATTATTTCCAGTTTCTTGTTAAAAAGGATATTTCTTGTATCTTTGTTTAAACGTGAAAACCCCTTTTATTTATATGTTTCTTAGTATCCACTTTGATTGTTGACATAGTTACTGGTGGTCATTTTCGGTATCGTGTATTGTATTACTTTTTATGTGGTTACTAAAAGAAGCATTTCTTCTTCCGGACATATAGAAGCATTAATCGTCATAGATACTTCTCAAGTTGAGATTTGTAACCAACTGATATATATTCGTTAGCGATTAAACCATTCTGTACATATTATTTTAAAGCCTGTTTCATGTGTATTTCAATTGTGTAGTTGAATGTCTGAATAGAGTTATCAGATGTAAACAACTAACAAGTAACTAAAAAACGATAGTCTATAAATTTTTTTATGTTTTAAAGAATAATCAATTAAGAAGGTATTAACCTGTGAACAGAATTGAGAATGATTTGTAGCTAGTTGTGAAATATTACGATGTATATTTTATTCTATGTAACCGGGAATCCTTCACGTGCCTGGGAAGCAAAATCCGTGAACAAGGAGAATCCGATCCAGACATAAAGGCGAGGATTGGCAAAGCAAGGACAGCATTCCTTCAATTGAACAATATATGGAACTCAAAACAACTGTCAACCAATATCAAATTCACAATCTTCAATACGAAGGTCAAGAAAGTCCCAGTGCACGGAGCTGAAACTTGGAGAACTACAACAACCACCATCAAGAAGGTACAAGTATTTATAAACAATTGTCTACGAAAGATACTTAATATTCATTGGCCGGATACCATCAACAACAGCCTACTGTGGCAGAGAAAAAACCAGCTTCCAGTTAAAGAGGAAATTAGGATAAGACGATGGAAGTGGATAGGACATACATTACGTAAATCATTAAACTGCACCACGAGGCAAGCCCTAATTTGGAATCCTAAAGGGTAGCGGAAGAGAGGAAGGCCAAAAAACACATTACGTTGGGAAATAGAGGCAGATATGAAAAGGATGAATAAGAACTGGAAAGAGCTGGAAAACATTGCCCAGGATAAGGTTGGATAAAGAGTGCGACCTATGCTTTTCCACGAGGAGTAACAGGCGTAAGTAAGTAAGTAAGTAACCGAAACTAGTCAAGTGAATGTAAATTCACATATGAAATCAACTACATTGAAGTATAAAACTAATTACAGATCAAGTATATATAAAACAACATCCTCAATATTAATAGCACAGAATGAAATTTATTGAATAAAGAGATGAAAATATCTCAACAATAGAAAAATAATGAACAGTAATAGAATGAGAATTGAATTTTGTATTAAATAGAATCACAAAAAGTAACATGGATAAGAGATGTTACAAATTCAAATTTATAATAATGGCAAGAATTGTAGTAATCCATAAACATACACACACACACACAAACAGAATGATGATAGTAAGTGATGAATAGACGATTACATAATCATCCAATCATAAATAACTATGATGATAATGAGACTAATATTTATCAACACAAAATTTCCCGTCTATAGAACAATCCTTGGATATTGGACAATAAGTATTCATACTAGATTCACAACATATGGACTTTTAAAAAAAAAAAAAGAACAAAAAAAAAATTCAAGATAACAACATAGAACAACAATTATCTTATTAGTTGAATTCATGAGTCAAGCATCGAAAGTGCTCATAGATGTGTCTAGATTTTCACTGGTGGTCTAGCTTAGATCAACTCATTAATTCAACGATTAAAATTAATACAATCTTCACAAATCTCCATTCTGACAACAATAATCAATTATTTTTCCCGACACCATTTATATGAAGATAACATTTTATGTAGTGAAAATAGATATGTAACAATAAATAAACATATAATATTGAATTTTAAACATTCAATATGTCTGCTTTGATGACTTTAACACGGTCTGTAATCAGTCCCAATTATTTATTTAAACACATAAACATTGTTACAAGGAGGCACCAAATGTATATGCGCTACATAAATCATACGATTTGTGTGTAAGGACTGCAATATTGCTCGGGTGCCCAAAACGATGAAAGTGATTTCCTTGGGGGGCCAGCCATTCCTCGAGACTTTCACCCAGAGGTATAATCCACAAGACAGTGAAGCAACGTCAAGAGATGCAATCCCATGGTAACCGATGACATCAGGATTCTGGTTTAAAATCAGGGTTTTTCAACTTCCCAAAGTGAACCCTTTATATCCACCAACCCGGTTAAAGTGCTGGACATCCACCCCCAAATGCCTTAGTACAGTCGACGGTGAAGGAAGTCCGCTCCCCCTCTCGAAATTCTCCCATATAGCCACTGCTTTCTCACAGTGGTGGTGTTGCTTACCAAATCGAGAGGATGAATAGCGAATATATATAATCAATCTTAATTTCACAAATCACTTTAGATACTTAAAGTCATAGTAATTTATTTCGTTAGCTAATAACCTTTCAGTGTGCAAAATAACAATAATTAATAAAAATTACAATTATCATTGATTCAGAATAAAAATACAATAAAAAGTAAACAACATACCTCATTCGGTGTACATGTATAGCCAAATTGATTAGAAAGACAACATTGTTCAGATTTACCACAATAGTGTAATGAATCAGGGCAAATTGTATGCAATTGTCGTTTAAGACGTCGATAATGACGAACACTATTATGTATTTATTGAGAAAAGAAAATGAATTAGAAATATTGTAATTTTAATATAACCCCCCAAGTACCAGTAAAGGTTCTTGTAATAAAATTCAAGGTAAACTGTATAAAATCTATAGAGAATGTTTGGAACTTGTTCATTTTGTAGGTAATCTCGGACTAAGACGATGCTAGTTAATTGTTTCAATGACTAGGCGCAGTCATATGTAATATAGAACCTGACATATATGTGTATCGATTCAATCTACCATACTACATTTGCACAATAAGATAGGATTATTTTAAGGCAAATCTCAGAGTAGTAGAACTAGTAATTGTACATACAAAAAGACATAAAGGCTTAATGAGATTTAGGGAGTTATGTTATAGAGGCAAACCAGAAGTGAATGCATTTGTGCTATTATAAACGGTTTTGAGCTGTATAACATAGTGTCTTTAACAATCAATTACGATAATTACGCGGACCCCAATCAGGTAGTCTACATCCATAAACATGGCTCAGTTCAATTGTCATTCGTTTCATAGATTGATGTGATATTTTGGTTTGGGCGCCCTAGATTTCATCCAGTCTACTCCGACACATGTTCCAACCACCTCAGTTGATGAGGATTTACTACCTCATCAATTGACTTGTCATCTTTACCTATTATCCTATCCCTAACCTCAGTAATGCCCACTCAGTCAACTCAAAATACACGAGCGATGTTTCGAAGACACTTATGATCGAATACTACTAACATATGAACATTCCATTACCCTGATGACAATGTTTCACACACATAAAGTAGAACGAAGTGAACTATTGTGTAGTAAACTCATCCTTCAATTGGCAGACAGATATCTTGCTTACATTACAAGTGATACTAGTTGGAAAATACGAATCCAGATTTTCTTCATCAGACACAAGCTCATTAGGACTGATGAAACTGAAGCAATCAATATACTCAACTGGCGTTAATGCAGGAAAGTTTTAGAGTAACATTTTTCATTTGAAGTGAAAGAATCATCCCAAACGCGAAAATGGTTCGACAGTGATGATTTGAACTAACAACCTAAAAGCCTATCATTAGTGTAAAGGACGAAAATAACATTCCATTTGAAGTGAAAACCCTTGTTACATAATTCAGTGTTAATAAATTATTCTTAGTTAATTATAAACAGATCATCCAGTTTTGTATCATTTACAACTACGTTGTGTACAAATTCAATCAATCAGTCAATCAGTGTTACACAACGTAGAATCTGGTACATGTGTGTATATGGGTTCAATTTGTCACACTTCATGAGCACAACCAGACCGAATTGTCAGGGCAAACCCAAAAATAATAGAAGGTAGTAACGGTATTAGTGGTAATAGAAAAGATTATAGATCGAAGATATGACTTGAGAACAAAATATGGTTTATCGGGATAAGAAAAACATTTATAAGGTAATTTAGAGTGTGGATTTAAGGGAAAAAAAAAAGAGTGAATGCACTTGCACCATTGTAAATGATTCTAATCTATCATTTCATCTAAAGTTTTCAACCGTTTGGTTATAATAAGCACGCGAACCTCAGCCAAGCAATCTCCAACTACCACTATAGGGCTAAGTTCAACAGATAGTGTTTCCATGGATTGATCCCGCATTTGGGTTCCTAATTTGTAATACTTCATGGCCAGGAAATTATTATACATATTTCCCTGAGTTTTTGAATAGAGACCAATAGGAACTAATAGACGATTAAATCTGTCCCATAACATCCCAACCGTTGCTGCTACCTTGATGTGATGGTCAAGCTTGCTTATCGTGATGAAATAATCGAGATATACTGGCTGGAAAAGTTGTTCTTCAAGGTCCCATCATACCCGATATGATGGGTGAAGAGTGGTAAGTCTAAAAGCAGCAAACCCAACGTCCGAGTGCAAAGTCGTACTGCTGACTGTACAGATGTGTGACGGCAGTAAGCTGTTTCCCTCAAACAACCAGCATAACAACAATGCCGCCTGACCACAAGGTCTCAACAAGTAAGGAACTAACACGAAAATTACTCACAGAAAGTTCGTGTGTGACCGATCTCAAGCAGTTATACCTTGTGCACTGTGGTCACGTTCTCAGATGACTAAGACCAACTCTAACCGAATTTTATTTTCAGTTACTTCTAGAAGAACCCTTCCACGGTGTGTGGGCAACCGGGAAGTGAAAACCACTCTCATATCTGTAACAACACTCAAGATCACTGCGTTCAATATCAATCTCCCTCTGTAGTTCCCATAATTCCTTGTACGTCGACTTTCAATTCTAAACTTCCTCTTTTGGTTTCCTCCTCAAGTGTAACCATGGCCAATGATTCTAGTGCACGAAACACTGTCCCAGGTCTACTGAAACCTCGCTCTTAACATCATTTTCTAGTTTGACACTAGGGTAAGAAGGAGTTTTTAAACCATAAAATGTGAAATTATTCTTGTATTGATTAAGTCATTGAGTTATTTGGTCAAATAAACATCATAGTATTGTCGGTCAAACATAAAATCATTGATCAAATGACCTTAAAATGAACAAGTCAATAAACAGGCTCTATAATCAACTTTCAATAACATCAGATACAGACCACAAGAAAAACCATTCTCAACGTACAAAAAAAAATGGAAAGAAAATCTACTTACAGAAGAAGGATATTCCTTTGAGCAGGTTTAGCACTGTTGGACATTTCTATCGGGAAATTTTCTTTTGCATTATTTTGTTTAATGAAATGTGATCTTTGTATATTGTTATTCATTGAAATAGATGGTATTAAAGTAGGTGCAGATGATTTAAAGATATTCTTTGGGATCTTTTCACATTTCCCATTATTTAAACAACGTGATCCAGGTGGACAACAAGTATTTTGTCCAATACAACATTCTCCCTAAATTAACAATAAAATAGATATTCCTACAGTCTACACAAACCAATTAAGTAGTAAATAATTGAGTTTAAAAAAATGTATAACACATGGATAATAACTATTCATCAAAATCCATAAAAGATAAGAATAATTCGGGTTAACGTCTCTGACTGTGAAGCTGGGTGACACGGGATCGAATCCATCAGGGAGCACCAGTTCCCTCATGATTACAGGTAAACTATGCTGACGAGTGCCAAACAGCACGAAACCTAGGTCCAGGGTTACCTGTTGACTACCTCCAAACACCATCTTATCACAACACAGTGCATGAAATGTCGAGTCACCTAGACTAGTGGCTATATTACAACTTGGTCGATTGCATAAACTAACCTTGAAGTAAAGCTTTTATTCGCGATTCGTGTTTTTTTCTCCCTAGTGTTCCAGTTGATGTGTAGAAGTAATTTTAGGTTATCGGAACTAACTGGGAAGACAGTTTAAACGTTTCGGTAGTAAGACCTATCAATATAATATAATAATCCAATAAAAATTATCATTGTAACTTACGCCTACATAAGGACAACATGACCATGAATTAAAAGTAGCATCTGGACAACAAGCCCAAGTGTCGCCACATGCTCCACACCATTTTGCTTGTACAGAAGTATCAGTAGTACTAACAGATTTTACTGGTCGTGAATATAAACTACCTGATAACTTTTGATTAGCTTTGTGCATAGTAAACCCATCATAAACTATATTTGTGGTAGATTGATTGAATTCAATTTGTAAAATGCACTGTTTTGTATCCAAATCACAAATTGAACCAGATGGACAACAATGAAGATGATCACCACAACAAACACCCTGAAGTAAAAAAAAGAACACAGAATAATATTATCTTCTTTTTTTACAAAAGATTCAAGACGAATATCAACTGAGATTATGCTAAGTGAAAACTTCAAGAAAATTATATTTACGTTTATATGTAATTTTAGATCGTTATGTATTTAAGAATGTCTGTTATAATTTCAATTGTTGAGATCATGAGTCAATTAAAGCTAGACCACCATGGAAAACCTTGAAGTACTGGACGGCCGTTTCGTTTTATTGTGGGACTCCTCAGTAGTGCGCATCCACGATCCCGCCTCGCGCGATTCGAACCCAGGACCTACTGGTCTCGCGCGCGAACACAACCATGTTTATTATACTCAACTGACTTGAGAACAAATCTAGATTTATATAGGTGAAAATCCAGAATATGTTAACTTAGTTCAATCAGACACCTATCACTACTTACTAACTATAGCTAAAGTAATTAATTAATTTTGTTAGGAAAATGATTGAATTCTTTAAAATAACCTGCTATGTTATTCTACTGTCTAATAGTCGATAAACGTACTCCATACTTCACTTGATTCCTCTCAAATCAGACACAAGAACAGAAGGAAAGGAAAACAATGTGCATTCGAACCAGTCGAAAAAACAAAGATATATATTATTAAAAACACCAAAGTAGCTGAAAGTTAGAAGACTTAAAAGCTATGCAACCATTGCATAATAGCGTGAGATCTAGGTCTTCAGGGGTTTCTTGTGGACTACCTCCAACGATCTAATAGAATTGATTGTCCAAAATAAGTAATAATATTTAAATCATACATGTTCATTCAAATAAACTAAACATTTGATAATTTTAATTGTAAAGACATACTTCCATTGAATCTAGGACGTTATTTGCTAATTTTATTTCGGGAATATTGAAACGATTTAGCTAGGAGGGGGGGGGTTAGAGTAAACTTACGATTGCTTCATACAAGTATGAAATTAGAAACATGTAACTAAACGGAGGTTTTTTTCTTATGATTGATGAAACAAGATTAATTTGTCTAGTAAGAAAAGTAAACTCATCGGTCATTGAAATCAACCTATGAATGAATGACTAGTATGAAATTCAATGTATCAAACTTCAAAGAAACAATTTATCATATGTGACTATATCAGGAATGTGTTTATTAGAAGATAGTGTGTTTATCGGGCTACTATAAACTTGTATATCTGTCACTAAATGGAACACTTTCATAAACTAAATATTAGTTTCAGACTATTGGAGGGGAATTTCTCGAACGACTAGTGTTAGTAAACAAGATTAAGTGTCAGATTTCTCTTTCTCAGTTAAATTTGAAAGATATAATTAAACTTGTATGTTGGATCAGTTAGTCTCTCGTGTTAAAGTCTTAGAAGTAGTACTAAGCTAACAAACCTTCCTATGTCAAATTATTAACATGAACGTTTGAGTCTCCAACAAAGACGAAAAGGAAATCCAATTATACTTGATGATGAATAGTTCTCTGTTGAATGTCATTTAGAATTGAATATTCACAATAATATATTAAATATATGTTATATGTTGTGACCGCCGATTAGAGAGCATTGAATTATCGATTGGACCATGTACGCGTAAAACACGTGTGAGCAGTCTAGAGTTCTGATTGGTCCTGCTTTCCGCCTAGCCCAGTCAGTTAAATCCAGAACACCAATTTCAGCCTCTGCAATATGAATCATTTATTTCAAACATACTGGGTTTATATACCAACAAGACAGATGACATCGTATCATAAAATGGAAAATAACATTTGTACAAGAACTAGCCAAATATGGCTGTGAATGTGGGAGGTAGTAATTAATAGACAGGGCATAATTCAAGAATGGTAAATCATATAATAACAGTTCATAGGTCAAAACAAAGCTTATAATAAGAGGAATATGAATATCAATAGTTTAGTTAATTAACAATTATACGATAAAAATATACGTATAGTATTGATCCATAAATGGATCTTAAAAGTTACCGTTCATTATTCTTGTCGGGACATAACAATATATCAGAAATTACCCATTGGTCATCTAATGTTTGTTGACAATTCTTTCGAACTACAAGTCTACAGGCATTAGCTTGTAGACACAATCTGATCCCTAAATATACATTCATGATTTTTATTATTTTCTTAAAGAAACTCTAACAACCAGATTGGGAGAAACATTGGAATTACTGAAATTTCAATCACTGAAATGATTTCAAATACAATTTAATATAGTTTAATGTTTTGTGTATACATTTTATGCCTAATTTCTATCGAACCGTTCATTCAAATTTTGACGAATATTTATATAAGATACAATTATGTCTGTTTAGTCAATGATACTTCGATCATTTGAAATCTAAGATGAAGAGAGTATGGGGAATGTTATAACAACTAAAAGTTTAACAATCAAGCACTAATAAAACATATAAAAACCAATCCAATTTATTAGTCAATTGAAAAAAAAAACTAGAAACTATGAGATCAAGGGAGATCATGGAAATAAATATGTGATGTATGTAGCACCAATCATAAGTGGAATGCCTAGCAACAGAATGTTGAGAAGACAGAACTGCAGAGAACAGGAATGTAAACAGAGAGTACTTTTAATAACAACAGAAATGAAGGAACAATCAAGTTTGTAAGAGACAAGTGATGAAAAATGTGCAAATATACAATGATAAAACAAATGTATTAACACAACAATTTGCTATTAATTTAATACATTAGTGTTTGCAGAGACAGTAAACTTTCTTGAAGTTTTAAATCACGAAACGGTCTTATCTAGATTACCATTGAAAACCAGAAAGCATTTGATAGCTATAGCATCCTAGTATGGGACTTCTCAGTGGCAAAACACAACCACGATTCTAACAAAGGGATTGTGAACGTTTAACACCTAGGCAACTGAGCCGGAATCCGTTGATGTACAACATCTAAAGCTGTTCAATGTTTTCTAATTTTCAATGGTAGTCTAGCTAAGATCAATTTGTGATTTAAACTAGAAAAACGAGTTGTTAGTTAATTTCTTTTTTTTAGAATACAAACAACTTATCTCTAATCGGAATAAGTGCTGATGATTATATTAAGTAGAAAGATAGTAAAATTACCCAATAGAGATCAGAGAACACAACTAATCCACACAAAATTTAATTCCATTTAAAATCAAGGCTTAGTTTAGTACTGTTAGTAACTTATCAATTTGATTATCATATACAACCAACTAATTGTACCATTCAAAAAAAAAAAAAAATAGTTATGTAATAATTTTAACGAATACCAATGAAATTTTATGATATTTATCGAATGGTATTTATTCTGTTTATTTCATATTGTGCCTTTTTTTTCCTCTCGACAAAAGTAAACATAAATACATTAATTTTATTGATTAGATAAACAATCCTATGTAATAATGACAATTATTATTATTATTATTATTATTATTATTATTATTATTATTATTATTCTGTTGCTATGATTAATAGGACATTCAAGTCATTTATATTTATGTCTTAAGTAAGTTGATAGGTAGGTAGGTAGGGAGCCAGATAGGTAGGTGGGTAAGTAGGTAACGAAGTAGTATCCTTTTATTATACATCTATTTTAATAGAAACTTTATGAGATAAAAAATATAAACTTGTACAATAATTGATGGTGTTGTTAGTTCACTAATGATTATAATAATAATAATAATAATAATAATAATAATAATAATAATAAGAAGAAGAAGAAGCATTAAAGGTTGTCAAGATATGGGATATAGAAAGAGTCAGGATAATAGAATGTGTTCATTTATTTTGAAACCACACGTAGAGCTTTTGATGTAGACACTTAATTCACAAGCCAGTAGGGGAACGTTAAATAATGGATTTTGATAGTAGTCGATAAACATAGTAGGTTCGTACGCCATTTGTTCGCTCGAAACCTTGATACCAATCTGCATCATTAGTTTGGAATCGGGGTTTTTTCAACTCCCCTAGATGAACTCCTGTTGTCTACCAACCTTCATTTAACTGACGGACGTTCGGTTTTATTTCTCTCATTTTTGTAAACAACACACTTGCTGTGTGAATGTAGTGAGTGAGTATTCCTTAACAAACGCTAGAGGAATAGTGAACTCTCCTTATTCTCAAACGTGCCAGAGTATTTATTTTATGTAGGTTAAGCAAAGATTAAAAATCAGGCAATACAGAACACTTGTTTTATCGAAGCATGGAACTCATCAGGAATTCGGCCCACAACTCAACTAGAGATTGAATCTAGGACCTGTAGGCATCGCAATGAGTGTCTACACTTCAAAACAAAAAAATAGCATTCAATAATTTACAACCCTCGCTTCATTCAATTCGCTATATTCCATGACCATTGAAGATATTCATCATAATGTAAAAATTCAAAATTTAACAATCTCCAGCTGTTATAACGGGATGAAAATATTAGAAAAGTTGGCGATTTCAAAACTACCATTCAAATTGTTATTATCTATACTTTTATGGTATAATTAGTAGACAACTGTAATGCCGCATTTCTGTACTTCCCTAATTGTAAGCTCTCAGTGGACCTATTAACTGTCGTTACATATTTGAGTATTCCTTAGTTATTGCTAATTTAGTTACGGTCTGTTTAGTCCACTCTCGGCATAATTTTATTTACAGCAACATTTCTTATTTAGTATGCTGTGTTGTCATTTTAAGTATATTTTTGTATAACTTTTAAGTCATAATTGAATTGGATACAATAGAGAACTAATCTGAATCCTATCATCATCTTCTGATTGATCATTGAGATTAGAAGAAGCTTGAGGACTAATAAGTGTGTTAACGCCTTGATTGTAGTTCATTAGTCTGTGCAGTTAAAAATCACTAATCTTACTGGTAACTAATTGACAATCGGAATGTTAACTAGGTAATATAACACGTGATATTGATTAGCATCTTAATTCATAACATAAGCACACTAATAATGACACATTAATACATTGTTCTGTGAATTTGAAAATAAGCGAATTTTATCATCGAAACAATTATACTCTTATCCTATGAATAAATCATTAAATTAAATCAATAATTAGTCAATTCTTGCACCATTCAATAAAGTAAACGGAACTAATGACATACAATATTACTATTTTAATTGTTACCATGTTAGTAAGTACCTACCTCTCAATTATACATAAATGGTGTCAAACATTTTTTTATTGTTTTTAAATCAATCAAACAGAATAACATTGTTCCAACTATTTCATATTGTATATTAATGACAAACCGATCAAATTTTGATTATGTAATCATTTAACTGTTGATAGAATAGTAATAATAATAACTAATTGCGGATCACTAGTTAGAGTTTATGCAAATATTAGCGGATGAGGACAGTCATAATTGGATTGATTGTTCATAAAATTATCAATGAGAATGGATAGATATCATGATTTGTAAGTATGCACGAGGTTGAACTGGCATGTTAGACATAAACAACTATATGTATATATATAATTTATTTAAACACATAAACATTGGTACAAAGACGGACTGAATAGATATGCTCCACATAAATCATTCCATTTATGTTAGGGCTAGGATACTTCCCGGGTGACTAAACTGAAGTAGATGATTTTCTTAGGAGGCCACATCCCGAGCCTTTGATCTAAAGGTCTAATCCACAAGGAAGTGGAGTAACCTAAGGAGATGCAGTCCCATAGTAGTCGGTGACAAACAGTAGGCTCATACGCCATTTTTTTCCTTAGGATCCTGAAACCAATGTGCACCATTGGTTTGGAATCAACTACCCTAGGTGGATCCTCGGTATCCACCAATACGCTTAAAGTGCTGGACATTAGCTTTTCGTCCTGTCGATTTCGTAAACAACAACCCCGCCACGAGAAGGCAGAGAGTAGGACTACCCTGGTAGTGGTTGTATGCACGTGGACATGTGAGAGCATTTCGAGAGGGAGAGCGGACTCTCCCCACTCTCGGCCTTATCAGGGCATTTGGGGATATATATATATATATATATAGAAGGTGAAGAGTCAGTAATTAGTTATAATCAACAGTCTACAATAAATATAAGATGACCTAAGCTTCTGCATCACATTAACATAACGAGTTGAAATGGCCGTAATGAATAATAAAGGAGTGGAAATAATGTGGTAGGACTGAAAATAAAAAGACCTGGAAGCACCGGCCATTTCGTCCTAGTACGGGACTCTTCAACAGTGCGCATGATCTTACACGCAGAACTCGAACACAGGACCATCAGTTGCGCGCACGAACACTTAACCTTTAAACTGATGAGCCGGCATCCAACTGTGTTAATATCTGACTTTAGTCAACCCACAATTTTACGTGACCATCTTTCATTGTCTTCGGTAGGTAACTGCCTCACACCCGACACAGTTGAAATCCTGTGGTTACGGCTTCTCACTTGAACTCCGACAATTACCTCTCAAATCTAGTCACCAGTGAACATATAATAAGTATCAGCACCTTACTAGGAAGAAAGGGCCGTCCACAGTGCCTCCAGGTTTTCAATAGTGGTCTAACATTTATCGGTTCATGAGCTCAATTAAAACTTAACAATCTCCACAACCCTATACTAAAAAATGAGAAAGATCGAACATTGAGAACACCATGCAAGACGATAGAATAAAAAAAATGTGCATAAACGAATACTCGAAATTGAAATCTTGGTGAAGATAATAAATAAATACATGTGAGTGATCGAACTTATCTGAAATTCTCCTGGCCTTAGCGGCCAAGCTCATAGGTTGTTAAGGTTATCCCTAACACAATTTAAATTTCACGTAACTAAAGAAGAATCCTTTCACAATTTGAATGATCTGGAATTGACAATTCCTCCAGAGTACCTTTAACAGCACTCAAGATTACATATAATGAGAGAGACAGCGCATTTGGAGAACGGTAATTTTACGGAAATATTACAAAAAAACTAAGAGGATATAAGTAGAGAGACGTTAAATAAATAGACAGCAGTAAAATTTATAACATCTAAATCAATAAATAAAAACGAAAATTATACATACAAACATTACTACTTAAAGTATGTGTTTGAGAATAAAAGTGAAATGATATCCAGGCACAGCATTTAATCAGTTTAATGTACTATGTTGATGCTAAAATGAACAACCCTGGGGTAAATTCTAAGAAATTCATAGTGAATTATATAAACAATGTATATTTAAACTCCACTTAAAATATATATACATATACATATATACAACACGTACATTTTTCAGTGGACAACAACCCCATGATTTATCAGGCAATCGACAACAAGTAAGATCATCAGCACATATAGATTGATGATCAGGGCAAGCATGATCACGTACTCCAGTAAACAATAATCCAGGATTACGTAATAATTCATTAGCTGTTGGGCTTCCAATTGAGTGACCATTGTCCGTTTTCACACATGATAGAGTTTTGTAGTCACATGAAGTTCCTGATGGACAACAGTGAATATCATCTGTACAACAAATAGCCTATAATGAAATTGAACATAACGATACAGAATTTGAAGAAAAGGTGGACAGTTTTTACAAATTCCATGAATCATATAAGAAAAAAAAGGAAAAGTCAGCTTATTTTTCAATAGGCTAAAACTAGTTTGTGATGTAGTATCCCAACCTTTATGTGATGACGATCACGCCCAGAGAACAAAACTCCACCGAAGTCATTCACATGAGCTACAAACCTTCTACACCATCTCAAAACCATATGACTAAAAGTAACAACTTACGGTCCAATAATGAATTCATACTGCTGACTGCTACTGAGATGTGATGGCAGCAAGTTGTTTTCTCCAGATAACCAACTCTTGCAGCGGTGCTGTAACAAAAAGGAGGGGTTAAAAAATGCCAGTTCTAAGAATGTGACGATTTTTCCTATCCCATGGACTCTTGTCTCCACTAATAAGACCTTTAAAGTACAGAACTAACTCACCGACAACAATTCCAAAAGAGATAGAGGAGTTGTTCCGCTGGTCACTACAATCAATAAAACTCCGGTTTCTTCAAGAAGCATCATTACATAAAATGGGCAACAGAGAATAATTTGATTGATTAACACACACAAGCCAATCAATTGTAGCTCATATAAGGCAAAATTACCACCTAATTATTATATCCATTGAAAAATATCATGGATTTTTATGAAACTCAGATCTTGAGAACAGGTGAAATGATAGTTTCCAATCGTGTTTCTGTTGTGTGAGCAAGAGAAATAAAAAGACTGGTTGTGTTACCTTGGCAAACCTGGTAGATAGTTTGATAGGGATTTGATGATGTATTATAGATATTTCCCGACCTCTTGTGTTTAATTATTGTCGGTTGTTGGCTAATGCGTGTATTATTCAGGTCAGTTATGTGTTTTTGATTTTAGTTTTATTGATGTCTGATAGAATAATCCTGGTGGAATATCTAGTGTAGAGTAAATGAGTTGTATATGCGGATAAATACGAGAGTAATTGAAGTCATAAATGTCATTACATTTGTGTCATTTATTATTTATAGATTGATATACCCAATGAAATTTTAAATAAGATAGGAAAGAAAAGAACACTGTAAAACCAGGAGACTAACTAAATTTTTTTAGCAAGACTGTAGTTTATACACGAACATTGAGAAATGCTACAATAGCAAATTGAGAAACTTCTACCAACTATTTTCATTAAGATAACTCAGAATTAAGTTTGGGAGTTGAGGTTTTCATCACGAGAATGGTATTTGGTCATAAAAAGAGAATGGATAAGGCGAAAAACCCAAAAGGTGTTCTCTGAAACATGACTGGGTTGTCCGTAACTAACAGTCCTCTCAGCCCCTAAATGCCCTGGTACGGCCGAGAGTGGGGGAAGTCCGCTCCCCCTCTCGAAATGCTCTCATATGGCCACGCGTATAAAGCCTCTAACAGGGAAGTCCTACTCACTGCCTTCTCGTGGCGGGGGTGTTGTTTACAAAAATGAGAGGACAAAAAGCGAATGTCCGGCGCTATAACCGGATCCCAAACCAATGGTGCACATGGGCTCCAGTATCCAAAAGGAACAAATGGCGTATGAACCAATTGTTGGTCACCGGCTACCATGGGACTGCATCTCCTCACGATGCTCCACTGCCTTGTGGATCAGATCTTCAGGTCGAAGGCTCGGGGTGTGGCCCCCTAAGAAAACCACCTGCTTCGGTTTGGGCAACCGGGCAGTATCACAGCCCTCACACATATCAAATGAGATCTGTGTGGCGCATATGTATTTGGTGCCTTCTTGTACCGATATTTATGTGTTAAAATAAATAAATAAATAAACAGTCCTCTCACAAAGTTTCATGTTTTCCTTACTCAACGAACTAATGTTCATACGAATCTAAACGTCAATTATCAACTGAATAAACGCAGAAATTAGAAAACTAGACTGCTAGATTGTAAAACACAATTGAAACAATTCAAAGGATCAACCTTGAGATAGTCTTTAAGGCTTCATCCAGAAATTGTCAAGGGCCCATTCTTAGGTTTACAGAAGCGATGGTTATTGAAAAAATTGTTATATATATATTCTATTTATCATAGGCTTTCGATTGACTCATTCCATACAGTTGTACGATATATTTTCCTTATTTTGTTCTCATTCCATTATTTACACCCTCTCCTACACACAGCCACCTTTGACTTGTTGGAGCATAATTGTCATTTCCGTTATATGGTGCAATGCGATCAAGTATGCTTGTATATGAAACGCGTCTGTTTGAAATAGAAACGTAGCAGAGGCTGGTTTCTACTCCTCAACTCAGGACAAGGTATAGAGAGGAGTGTACGAATAGCGGACCAATAGGAGGTGAGCTGTTTGATTTACAGCTGATGGTACTGATCGGGCGTGTATTTATTCAAATTGAGAAAACTAGGCTATCGAGAAAGTGGTAGACGTGAAATAGACCAAGTTAGAATTAGGACTGTGATTGGTGACATGACACACGATATTTATCAAAGAATTCGAACTTTTATAATCTCCATAGAGCGATGTAGTGTGGTGTAGGAGTAATCTGGAAGAAAGCTAGGGGCGGCAAAACCTAAACATGTCGTCAGTCCATAAATTCATAGACAGTTGGACTTGGCCATATTAATAGGTGTAGACTACCTGGTTGAGATCCGCATGATTATCATTACCAATGGTTAGGGACTTTGAGTGACACAGCTCAAAATCGTTTGCAGTGGTGCAGATGCATCCATTATTTGTCATCCCTAAAATTCTGAATTCCTCATAACTATTATTTTTGTTTTTATTTCACTAATTTATATTTTCTTACCAAATCGTGTCTAATATCTGATCTTTCCTATTACTACTTATACTGTTATTACCTCTACTATTGTTATGTTTGGCCTTATAATTTCATCTCTCTCTCTCTGCTTTTTGGGTATTGGAACTTGAACCGATGTACACACGTAACAGGTTCTACGGTATGAGTAACTGATATAACTCATCTAGAAGTAAAGAGCTGACTTACATTTCTTTCCTTTTTCCTATTGTTCAAGTCGGAGCGTATGCGTAATCTGTGGTTACAGAAAGCGGCTGGAAAGTTAGAAACAAATGTTCAAGTAGGCGGACTGACTTATCATAACTCAACTTAAGTAAAAAGAATAAAGTCTCCAAGCTTGTTATCGAAGTATGATTACCAATTTATATTAATAAAACTCCTATTTTAACGGAAACTCACATTTGGAATTGGACAACATGCATATTGCCCACTAGATAATTTACAACATGTTGCGCTATCTGGACATTTCGCTTTACCACCAGGACAAATTTGAGTGAAAACAGTAGATTGTGTGTTATTTTTGGAAGTAACATGTAAAGCTGCGATCTTGGTAAGCAATGGAACAGAATTAGATTTTGATAAATCTTCTTGTGAAACAATACAACCACCATTGACCATATCACATGTTGTACCCTTCGGGCAACAGTGTTCACCATCGTTGCAACAAACGGCCTGAAAATTATGATAAAGATTGTATCATATTAGTCAAGTAATTGGACTGACTGACTGATGAATCAATCACATTATTATGAATACATATACTACTGAAATAAGTTTTTTAAAATTAAACAAACGATTTCAAAGTACATCTTTGAATTGTTCTATAACTATCAACTTATGATGTCGACCTCACCTTGAATATTGACCTAATTAACAATAATAATGGAACACACTACTAACTGATTGTCTAAAAACACAGCAAAGTATGACGAAGTACGAAAGCCATCAACCGTTTACCTGTCCGGGGGCTTCCAGCCCTCAAACAAGTTAAATGACGACGTATGACGCGTATATATTTGGTGCTCCCTTATACCAATGTTTATGTGTTTAAATAAATAAATACATAAAAGACACTTTATTTTTTAACTAAGAACGGATAGTGTTATAAATTATACGACACACTAAACATCGATGATAGGATGCAGTGATAAGTTCAAAATAAGACGAAACGCAATTACTGAATCTTACTGTTACTCACTATTCACTAATTCTAAAACTTTTAGTACCGTTTATTTAACAAAAAATATATAAGACATCACTGAGACTGATTAATTACAGTCCTAAACATCAATGAGATGATTCAACTAAACAATACCACCAAGTGAATTTAAACTTCACCCTATTGCAAAAGCAAGTGGCTATCAGGACTCAGTAGTTAAGTGGATAACGCGATGGTGTTTGAAGCGAACAGTACGGGGTTTGAGTCCCAGAGTGAACATCAAATCTGAGGTGCAGGTACATCCAGTTATAAACCGTACATCTCGGAAAAAACCCTAGACGAAACTAATGTTCAAATATAACACATAACAATAAATAAACTTTTAAAACATACATTTTCATAAGGACAACACAGTGTTGATAATTGATCATTTACATTGGAACAACATGTACCATTAATACAAACAGATTTCATATCAGAGCAAATATGAATACGTGAATTATATTGGAATGAATTAAATTTAGGTGTAGATTTCAATTGTAGTTTACTGATAATATCACCTGATTTACTAATACACATTTCTTCTTTTAAATCACAAACTGTATTTGCTGGACAACAATGAATACCATCGGAACAACAGACTGCCTTTAAAAAAATACAAATACAAGTTTCAAATGTGATTATTGAATTACATTATTACATCATGAGTAAACGTAGTGAAACGCATAGATAATATTGTGGTGAGACTATAATTTATGGACGACCTTTCACCCATTAACTAGAAGCAAATGAAGGTTATAAATCAGTTTAAGGAATTAGAACCATTGTTTACAGTTGATGGTTAAGGTTACGAATTAGATTTAGGGTCTACATCACAAATTGACATCAGCTATAATACCAAAACTATATTTTACCAAATGGATGAGAGAATTTCGCGCTAAAATCCAAGACCTGTTATCTCGTACCTAATTGGTTCGTCCATAAATTATAATCTCGCCGATATTGTTAATTACAAATCCTAAGTCTAGTAAGATAAAGAAAATTTGGAAAGTATCTAAGTTGTAAAAGAGATTTAAATTAGCATTCTCAACACATAACTCATGATATACACCCTATTCTTCTGTATCATCTACAGTTTAATTCTCTTTGCTTGGTTTTTTTCTCCATTAAAGACATTAATTAGCATGATGAACATTATAAGAGTACGGTTATTCAATGTCCGTTTATTATGTTCCTGAAATATGATAGCCAGATATACATATTCTAGTATTAATGTTCTATTTATCATAGATTTTAACCTACCTTAAGAATACATATTTAAATCTGATTGAATAACTATTTACAAGTTGAACAAGAAACCATTGATATAATTCAACGTTTATTGGTTGAACTAATTTCCAATTCTTAATTGAAGCGGCTATTTAAAGTTGGGATGACTTCGAGTGATGGAAGTTGATTACATGCAAATTACACCATTCAACTTTATACATATTAACATCCAATTCTGCGTTATTTATTGTTTATAATCTAACTTGTTTGAGTAGTATCGTCGATTAATTTTAGGCAATTACTGAAATCTTAGAAGCATTATACAACTGTTTCGTTTTAGTGTTAAAATCCTCAATGGTAGTGGGTATCCACGATCCCACTAGGAATCGAACCTAGGACTATTAGGTTCCACGGCAAGCATTAGAAATTTGAACCACTGAGGAAGGATTCAAAGGTTTACATATCTAACATTAAACATTTCGCGATATTGTACAAACACTGAGAAAAACTGTCTAACACCCAACACAACTGAACCTCCATAATCAAGATTTCTTACTAGAAGTCCAGGAATTACTGTTTTTCATACAAAAATTTGCATCTAGTCAAAATTGAAAACAACTTAAACTATCGCATAACACTGAAGGTTTCAAACAATAATTAGCTATAAATTAATATAAACGGTTGAATCTCAAATCTAGAGATTTAAGCAGAAGAATATTTATAAATATTAAATATAAAAAAAATTACATTTGGGAACAAGCAACAACCCCATTCATTTTCATGTTTACAACAAGTTGAATTATCTGCACAATAAATATCACTGTCAGGACAACGATTATTATCTTCCATTTTTGTTGGTAATGATGTAAGAATAGTGTTTGATGAAAACTTTTTCGATTCATTTGATGATTTAGAATGTTTTATACACTCTCCAACAGATAAATCACATTCATAACCTTCAGGACAACAATGTTCCCCATCACTGCAACATACAGCCTAAGGGGATAGAATAAAAAGATTATATTGATAAGCATTCATTGTTAAATACTTTAAGCAGAAAATTCTTTTTTTTTGTAATTTTATTTGTTCTCTCCATGATGAATCTATCTTCATTCTGTTTGAAGTGATTGTGTATAGGAGCCTTTATGATATTTTGCATACAATCAAGAAAGAAACACTTTGAATGTTTAGAACTCATTAATGTCAATTAGACATTATATTATTATGAATAAACATTAAATTCACAAATACAGTGCTCTATTTAAGGAACATAAGGAAAGTAATTCACTCAATTTAATTTGTAACATACTACTAACTTTATCATAGTAGGTTATATTGGTGAATGATACACTATTAGTTTGAATGACGTTATAACAACAATGTTTACAATAGAAAAAGGAAACTTTGTAAGAAGAGTAATCATTGAACAGTTATATTTTGAATTCTAAGGGATCTGTAACCGACTTTCAGGGTGATAAGTATTGCTAATTGAACGCTATATTCGGTTCGCCCCCAAATGCCCTGGTACGACCGAGAGTGTAGTGGGCCCGCCCACCCTCTCGAAATACTCTCACACGGTCATGCGTATAAAGCCTCTGCCAGGGAAGTCCTACTCACTGCCTTCTCGTGGCGAGGGTGTTGTCTACGAAAATGAGAGGACGAAAAGAGAATGTCCGATGCTTTAACCGGATCCCAAACCAATCGTGTATATGGGCTTCAGAATCCTGAAGGAACAAATTTGTATGAACCAATCGTTGGTCACCAGATACCATGGGACTGCATCTCCTCACGATGCTCCACTGCCTTGTGGGTCAGACCCTTAGGTCAAAGGCTGCGGGTGTGGCCCCCTAAGAAAACCACCTGCTTCGGTCTGGGCATTAGCACAGCCCACACACAAATAAAATGTTGTGTGGCGCATATATATTTGGTGCCTGCTTGTACCAATATTTATGTGTTCAAATAAATAAATAATAAACATATTCGGTCCGTAAGCTATTCTCGTAACACCCAAACTAGAACTACAAAGCGACCTGAACACAAGAGAAAAGGCGCAAAATATCCGAGAAGCAATTCACCCCAAAGGTTCGTTTTAGTACAGAAAATATAGGGTTTTATAGTATTTTAGATGTCCTTGCGTTTCCCGAAGATTCTTCAATGCTACTATGTTTAGTAGCAGCATAGTAATTAGCCAATCAGAAACTCTACATGTAACTTTCCAGTTTCTTGATGTTTCTGGCTAAACTTCAAGTGAACGCTGATTGAATGAAATGCTTTTTAGTGTTTCCTGAACCTTTCTTGTCTTTTTCGAGAAGTTTTCTGGATCACCCCAACACAGGGATACTTTTATCTTAACTTAAGTTGTAGATAGTCAATAACTAAAAAACAAATATGAGACATGGAAATATCCCACAATTTTTAAAAAAAAGCTTGTCAATTAAAATCTCTTTGTGCTGTTATTTTGCTGGATGAAAGAAATGATGATTTTAAGCTTAATTCTATAGAGAACTATAGCTCTTAACTGTTGAAGAATTTCAAAGTTAGATGAATTATATTTATGAGTGTTAAGATTATTCAGTTTTACCAGCAGTTATACTTAAATTATGAACATAAACGTATATTTTAAGTAACTATTCTTTATTATGGTTATAGCAGGACATCGATTAGATTCAAGAATGTTCCATATAGAATTACATCAGGATATGTTGATTGGCTTATTTTCTTTGAGCCAATCAG
The DNA here is from genome assembly GCA_946903255.1 of Schistosoma spindalis. Taxonomy (NCBI): domain Eukaryota; kingdom Metazoa; phylum Platyhelminthes; class Trematoda; order Strigeidida; family Schistosomatidae; genus Schistosoma; species Schistosoma spindalis. The sequence goes on from OX336423.1 coordinate 14,716,107, forward strand.
CGCTAGTAGATAAATGGAGAAGACATGATAACCTTTCTGTATGAAAATTATAAATATATACTAATATTTTTTTCTTGATGTAACTTCAAATTAACTCCTCCTGGAGTCCCTCCGGGGACTAGTGCCGGTCCCAAGCCCGGGTAAAGAAGGAGGGTGGGGCATAGGGTTAGCGACCCCATCTCGTAGAAAACTAACTCGCTAAAAAAACGCTAACCAGAAAGAAATTATTCAAACCAGCTTCAAATTAGTTAATTTGCTGTTTTGTTTTCGAATATAATTATGTTTTCGTTTAAACCGTATTCTGATATAAGTACTAGTTGAGTGAATTAGAGCGCCGGATGAATACTAACCAACAGAAGTAACTAGATTGAATAAAAAAACAAGATCTAACAACCGTAGTTTATTTATCAAATGTTAGCTAGTGTTAATTGTTCTATTCGTTCCTATTGTGTATCAATTAATTAGTTCAGAGATATACATTAGTTCGCATAATCTATCAGCTGTATTAATTATCTTATTTTTGAGCTCTAATACAACTAATCTGATTCGTTTCAAAAGAAGTTGAATGGATTAATACAATCAAATTTTAAAGTAAATAGTAAATACATGAAGTGTGTGGTTTGAAATGTTAACTCATCATGTTCATTACCTGGTTTTCATTGATTGACAAATACAATTAATAAACAATTTATGAGACTATAACTGTTTATGTAAAGTGAATAAGTTGATGGTTTTTTTTTGGAAAATTGATTAATTAGACGTTGTTAAACAGATGAGTTTTTTTTAGCAAAGTAGTGTTGACCTCACTGATCATAGCTTCCACTTTGACGTAGAGATCGGGCTTATCTACCTTATTGATCCGATCGAACTATGTCGGCTAGAACAAACGTTTCTTTAAGTACTACCATGCCAGGCGAGCCATTTATGGAACAAGTAAGAATAAGAGAAGCAAACTCATGACTCAAGGACAAAGTTGTACTACTGACTAATGCTGAGGCGTGACAGCAGTAAGGTCTTTGTCTAGAGCAACCAGTACCTGAAACGATCCTGCCTTCTTACAATACACAGAAAGGGTTAGAGATGGTGAGGTCCAAAACGGTAACACCTCAACTTACCCCATAGTTTTCCGTCCCTGAAGATTAGTTCTTTTGAAGCACGAAGCTTGCACATCAAAAACTTCTCACAGTAAGACCCTAGGTGACTAGCATCATACAGTTATCCGTTAAACACTGAGGTTACGCGCCGAGATCCCGACGATCATTACTAATCTAGTTTCCTCTACGGGTTCATCAAAAAAGGTATTCTTCCACAATGTGGAGAATTGGGAAATGACAACCTCGAATATACCTCTAGAAACACTGGAAACATTATTCACAATCAAAGCATTGATTTTACTGAATGACTCCTGATATAAAGTCATTAGCAAAACAGGAACCTCGGAGAAAGAGTAACTACCGATACAATACTGACAAGCACCATTTCAAAAAAATTAAAGATGCTGGAGTTCCGATGGAAATTCACGATCATAGAATATTCTTAGTATGATGAAAGCATTATGACATTGCTATAAAGGATGATTTAAAATATTTCTATTTCTGTCGTATAACTAATTTAACACAATGATAATAAGACTGGTCTGGGTGACCGAGTTCCTGATACTACTAGATTGGATACTTGAACGGTACATAATACAGAGACTAGATCACGTTATATAAGATACCCGATTCACGACCAGAAATAAAGAATGAGAGTAACACTAGACAATACTTTACTGCACATAATTACAAGCAGTTACTGTCAGTGAATTTGAGGTAGAAATCTATGAGAGTAAAGGAACTCATATATTTACTAGTAAATTCAGTACCTGTTTGTTCCATACTCAGTGGCCAATCACATGTTACTTTCACTACCATACATCAGACTTCCAAGATCATCCACTTGCTTGTAGTTTTGGACAAAGTATGGGTTTTATGAATATTGAACATTCATCCTTGGAACCAGATGTAGTTTCACACAAATATATATCTAAGTACATCATGCTTAAAGGAAACGTAGGGTTTGATGATGAGATCCAAGTTAATTGACCAGCATTTTGCCAACTATACTATAACAAGATTAAATTTCAGGCTTCATTACAACCTTTAATAGTTTTGGCTTGTAATATTAATTCAATTTAAGTAGTCCAATGATTAATAGCAGATTTATGTAGTGTTTCAAGGTACAACTATTTTGTAAAAGGGACAAAGAAATACAGATTGGATTAAGGCATATTCTGGGCAGGATTGTGTTGGGGCACGGTGATTGGTTATTTCTTAACCAACCAGCGATAGCGGATACTTTAAGATTCTAGAATCTTCTCATGTAAAAATTATGAATATACTAACGTTTTTCTTATGGTGATGTCTATTTCCATCCAAACTTATTATTTGTAATATAATTAGCCCCCAAATGCCGTGGTACGGCCGAGAGTGGGGAGAGTTAACCCTCCCTCTCCAAATGTTCTCACATGGCCACGCGTATACAGCCACTACCAGGGGAGTCCTACTCACTGCCTTCTCGCACAACGGGTGTTGCCTATGAAATTCAGAGGAATAAAAGCGAATGTTCGGTGCTTTAACCGGGTTGGTGGACACGGAGAGTCCATCTAGGGGAGTTGGAAAACCCTCATTTCAAACCAACAGTGCACACGGCTTCAGTATATTGGCGCATGAACCAATTGTTGAACACCGGTTACCATGGGACTGCATCTCTTGACGTTGCTCCACTGCCTTGTGGATCAGACCTTTAGGTTCATGGCTTGAGGTGTGGTCCCCCAAGAAAACCACCTGCTTTGATGTGGGCTCTCAGTTAGTATCACAGCCCACACACAAATCAGGTGACTTGTGTGGTGCATATGTATTCGGTGCCCTCTTGTACCAATATTTATGTGTTCAAATAAATAATTCTAATTACAATCCTGTTCAACCGTGTTCCAATTTGGGGATTTGTAGAGTAATGTTGTATCCAGGATTACTAAGCAATAAGAGTAGCTGATTCGTAATAAAAGAAATCATAACACTAAGCGTTTAGAACTCCTTCAATTGAAGTACTTCCTTTATATCCAAAATTGAATTATTAACAACAACAACCAGAGAATATCTGTTATTGTGAAATAAAATCACGCAATATTACACACTGAAATATGATCTCTCTCTCTCAAAACTTGCCACCTAATAAGACAAAACTTAATTTTATGTTGCCATAAGTTAAATGTTTCAAAACAAAGTAGCTATTCACCAACAGAGAGAAAAAAATATACATTCATCACACCATATTCTAATTTATTCATTACAAATAATTATATTAGATATTAAGTAACACTTAATATTAATTGACCTTTGATATACACCATATATATGTAACGAATCATATTTACCATTTTCATAGAATAAATTCTGTAAGAATGTAACTGTTATATTTGAAGAGATTAATAGATCACCCAAATCTGTGAATGGAACGAAGACTCAATGACACAATGATCAAATAAGTTAACTATTCTGATGCGCCCTAGCCCCTCTAACTCAAGAGAGAAGTTAAGGTTCACAAGAGGGATATGTATTTCACAAGCAGTCAGAAGTACAAACAAAAACAGGCACAAAATAAGCGTATATATATAGTATAAAAATGTCCTTGGAAAACGTCATATTTAAGGTCCTGACAAGTGGGAAGTACAATATGAAGGTCAAAAATGAAAACTTTTGGCGGGGAAGCAAGAAATTTAAATTTCCAAAATAAAATTATAAAAATAAACGTTTATCAAGTGAGTTCGAGGGATCTAGCATTCCGAACAGTAACACATAACTTTAACAAATAATAATTTATAAAAGATTTAAATCTATACATGAATTTTATTCATCAAATGCATCAATTAAAACTAATGAAGAAATGAAACAATCGACTGAAGTGAATCGTAACAAAATTCATGGTAACTGATTTTGGTGAAAAGAATGAACCGATTAAAATGTAAAACAATAATAAAACATGAATTGAATGATGTACAAACTTATGATTTTCTATGATTCATACAACTAACAACATATCCCTATAACTTATTATTTGAGATATTTCTAGGATGACTCTTTCTAATGTCAGAAAAAAACAAAGGTTCACAAGAAATAAAAAATTGAATATATATATGCCCCCGAATGCCCTGGTACGGCCGAAAGTGGGGGAGACTTCGCTCTCCCTCTCGAAATGCTCTCACATGGCCACACGTATATAGCCTCTAACAGGGAATTCCTACTCACTGCCTTCTCGTGGCGGGGGTGTTGTTCACGAAATTGGGAGGATGATAAGCGAATGTCCGACAGAGGCTTGAACCAGGTTGGTGGACACGGAGAGTCTACCGAGGGAAGTTAGAAAACCCTCATTCAAAACCAATGGTGCACACGGGCTGCAGTATCCTAAAGGAACAAATGGTGTAAGAACCAATAGTTGGTCACCAGTTACCATGGGACTGCATCTCCTTATGATGCTCCACTGCCTTGTGGATCAGACCTTTAGGTCGAAGGCTCCGGGTGTGGCCCGCTAAGAAAACCACCTGCTTCGGTTTGGGTACCCATGCAGTATCATAGCACTCACACAAATCAAATGAGATCGGTGTGGTGCATATGTATCTGGTGCCTACTTGTACCAGTATTTATGTATTTATTTTAACACACAGGTATTGGTACAAGGAGGCACCAAATACATATAAGCCACACGAAACTCAATTGATTTGTGCGAGGGCTGTGATACTACCCGGGTGCCCAGACTGAAGCAGGTGTTTTTCTTAGGGGGCCACACCCCGAGCCTTCGACCCTGAACGTCTGACCCACAAGGGAGTGGAGCAGCGTAAAGAGATGCAGTCCCATGGTAACTGGTGACCAACGATTGGTTCATGCACCATTTGTGTTCCCTCAGGATATTGGAGCCCATGTGCACCATTGGTTTTGGATCCGGTTAAAGCATCGGACATTCTCTTTTCGTCCTCTCATTTTCGTAGACAACACCCGTTGTGCGAGAAGGCAGTGAGTAGGACTTCCCTGGTAGAGGCTTTATACGCGCGGTCATGTGAGAGCATTTCAAGAGGGAGAGCGGACTCTCCCCACACTCGGCCGTAACAGGGCATTTGGGGGCTAAATCTGAAAGCACTGGACAGCCATTTCGCCCTATTGTAGGACTCCTCAGCTGAGCATATCCACGATCCCGCTCACGGGGTTCGAACCCAGGGCCGTTGTTCTCGCGCGCAAATGCTTGACCTCTAGACCACCAGTATTTATGTGTTCAAATATATATAAAGAATGTGGCAAAAACATTTCTGGTTGTACTTTTACAGTATTAAGGATTCAAGACTTAAATATCTGATAGGTTTAACGTGAGTAGTTAAGTTTTAATTACTGTGAAACAATATGTCAGAAAAATAACAAGTCAAACCTATTGAATGTTCAATAGAACCCGACTAATTCTAAATATTTCAGTAAGTTACTTACATTTTTTACAGGGCAGCAACCCCACTCTCCAGTTTTTAGTTTGCAACATGTTTGTTCATCGCTACAGCGAGATTTTGCATCTGGACACAATTGTGTGCCATTTAATGTTGATAAGTTCATATAAATTAAATTAAAATTTGCAACAGAATATGAACTATTTTTATTATTGTACATCTGTTCAAAAGACTTATTCAAAGCTTTATTGTAAACACCAGGAAAGGAGACAGTCTACATAATATGAAGAAAAGAATATTACGATAACCTAACTAAATGTAGGTCTAAGAGATATAGATGAAAGAAATACTGAACAAGGGATACATAAATAAAATTGTTTAGTATATAGTTCCTAATATTAACGTTATATTTTGATTAAGAACTATTTTACATTCGATCAAAACTGGTAATCAGTTTTTTAATTTCGTCCAGTAAATTACATTTGTACTGAAAAAGTGGTATTCTACACAACAACATATCAAATTATGTTGATTATGAATAAGATTAAATAAGATATTAATGTCTTGAAAACGCAAAATATCTATCGTCCAATTTGAAACGGACAATGACAAAGCATGGTAAATAATAGTTTTAGGAGTAATACAATGCTAGCTAATCGAGAACAGGTGATTGGATGATATATCCTAATAGTATTTCGCATAATACAATGTTAACCATCCTTCCCCGTACAACTGAAAATTGTCAACCACCATATATGGTTCAACAATATGTTTAATGAAGTTATTCACAATATTTTTTTTAATATGCAGCTTAGAAATCCAAACAAAACTCTTAAGAATGGGAGTTTTACTGCTATGTTTAAAATATCCACAATGTGACACAAACAAGTGTATATTATATGGTTATTTTCATATTAGTTATATTTCGTTTTGTGAATTTCTTGTTGAGGCGATGCAGTCATGAGTGCTGTTAAAAGCTTGAGGGCGGTTTTCACTTCCCGGTTAGCCACACCATAGAACGGCTCTTCCAGAGGTAATTGAAAAGGAAATTGAATTAGAGGCTGTCTTAGTGACCTGAAAACGTAACCACAAGGCACAACAGACAACTGCTTGAGGCCGGTCACACACGAACTTTCTGTGAGTAATTTTCGTGTTAGCTCCGTAATTGTTGGGGCCTTACCGCCGGAGACCTTTTCTAATCCCAGCCCTCCTTTTAGTCAGGCGGCATCGTTGTTATGCTGGTTGTCTGAGGGAAACAGCTTACTGCCATCACACAAATATACAATCAGCAGTATGACTTTTCCCTCGGACCTTGAGTTTGCTGCTTTTAGACTTACCACTCTTCATCTGATCTGTCTGGCACGGTGAGACCTTGAAAAACGATTATTTCAGCCATTATAGCTCGATTACTTCATCACGATAGGCAAGCCCGACCACTACGTTAAGGCAGTAGCAACGGTCAGGGGCGACTCAGTCATTTGAACTAACGTACTTTTGTGTTAAATATTGCATTATGATTGTTTGTTAATATATGAAACAAAAATCTTTAGTACTTCACTACTGGATAACTAACATAATCCAATTTAACCCAATAGAATTGATTAAAAGCGTTATTAATGAAGTATGTAATTATGTCACTAGGCTAATTTATTCAACAATCTAATGAATTATATTTGCTCTGTCCATTCCAGCTTTAGAAATATGTAAGTTCCAAATCTGAATTTCTAATTCTACGTAAATATTAAGTAACCTGAAAAAAACTCTTTATATTTTAATTAACAATATGATGATGAGTGATCTTAATCAAACGAGGGATGTTACTGTGAAATATAGGATAACAATATAACCCAGTTTAAAAATGAACACAAGAAATCAGGAGGTTTATATTGATTTGTGGAAATTTTAACACAATTCAGAATTATAAATTCATAGATAATATCAAAAAACTTACCTGAGGAATAGGGCAACATGCCCATGTTTCATCTGAACTAGAGCAACAAGTTGTATCAGCTGGGCATTCATATAATGGATCTGGACATACAACACCAGAATAAGCTAGTAAATACTTAGCTGATAGTTTATGAATCTTTTTTCTCCAGTCTGCTTTAGATGGTTTGACATTTGGGTTGAGACGTGCAGGAGCTGATGCCGATACAAGGTGTAAGGTGTGGAAAGATTCTTTTATCTCTGGGATTTCATTGGACTTAGCTGGTTTACATGAGTGATGCACCATATCACAGACTGAACCATGAGGGCAACAATGTTCTCCATCTGGACAGCAAACAGCCTATGAATAAAACAAAAAACTCATCACAGAGTTTGGGTGACTTATTTTGAGGTATGAACAGTGAAACTCATTTACCAAGTACAGTCCTATGTACTTAACTAGGATATTCTTTTTATTTAAAGGCTATTAGTGGTATGAACAAGATAAAGTTTGAACGAAAAACCCGTTGGTTGGAATTATAGTGCATAAACAACGAAGCTAACCAGATATTATGGTATTACACTCTTATATAATCACTTCCGAACTAGGCTATCCGACTTACTTGAATCAGCAGTGAGATGAAAACGTTCCCAAATAGACTGATTAATTCTGGAGAATAGCCGTTTTGAACCAGGATTTCAGAGGACATTTAAATTTCGATTGTACCTATCATTTAACTACGCAGAACCACATTGATATTACAACTAAAATTACTGTTATGATGGACGGTGTTCGATATGTGATACACAACGTGCTACGCGCTAACCCCCCAAATTGACTACTTTAAGAGAGAAGATAATGGGTAGAAGAGAAATTCTATTGGGTTACCGAATTAATTGCATAAATACTCATTTACATACGTATATACCGTTCTACACCTTAGAAAATGAATCCATTTCTTAACCAATGATATGTAGTTGTCCTTTAGGCCATTTCTGGCTGTCCTCAAGTGACTTTTTCATTTAGATACTTCTGACTGACTCACTATATCACCCTCCCATCGTGAAAAGTAAGTCCTACTTGGATTTAACTGAAGGAGTTGAGGGAAACGTCATTTTCTTGGGGTCTGGCCATCACTTCTTTTGCATCGTTCTTTTTTGTTTCAGACTGACTTTATTGATTAAGTAATCTAGTGGCGATTTCGAGTTAGGGGTTCTTTATCCGAATTCAATCGTCTATCGATGATGCAGTTTACATGTCGCGTCAGACATTTCCTTCGAACATTAATTTTATACACCACACAATCAACTCTTCTTACGTTGACACCTATAGCCCACGTAGGCCCCCATTGTTGAAAGCGTCTTATATAAACTGGCGTTCAATTCTTCTCGCCTTGGGTTTGTAATCTCGTTTTCTTCTCTGTGGGTATATGTCATAAAATGAAATCCAAGTCTTTCTTCGGAACATTGATTCACATACTGTATTTCCATTTAATTGAATATAATTTAAAAGACATTAGATTATAACTGCTTGAATTATCTGTGGATACGACTAAAGTTAGGATTTACCCATGATACTGTTGTTCGAAAACCATGTTTATCTGATTCTATTTCATTTATACCTTTAATAACTAGTGAAATTTGATCCCTTGATATACAACTTAAATAAACATTTGCAATGAAGATAGTAAACTTACTAAAACGCAATACAAAAACGTCTAGTATTTTCATGTAAAGAGGGTAGACCAGAAATGTTGACAAGGTTCATATCAAGGATATTGGAACTTATAATCATATAGGTAGATATAACCGGTTGATGAGGTAGTAAATTGAGATGGTTAGGACGTGTGTTCACCACGTCCACGACAGGTGATGTCAGGCGCAAGAGTAGACTGAAAGAAAGTTAAAGATAACTAAACCAAGACGTGAAACCAGTCAGTGAAGTTATTAGCAATCGGATCTTTCTTGATAATCCCACCTCGTTGTGTGTGGTGTAATAACTTGAACCGATGAGCATGTGTCAGGAGTTTCACATGGTATACAACTGACTGACTTGACTTAACCAATCAAATCTAACTACAATCACTGGATATAATAATTTCATCTATTGATAGCCATTTATCAATTACGTGATCAAATAGAAAAGCTGGACCCATCAACCGAGCAACGTGATTCAATCCAGTGGATCTTGACCATAATAAAAGCATAGAAGTTGGAATTGAATACAACCGTAATGTAGGATTTTATTGTGATTATTTTACCCAGTATTTATTTATTTATTTGAGCACATAAATATTGGTAGAAGAGGGCACCAAATATATATGCGCCATCCAAAACAATGGGAAGGAGAAGAGAAAAAAAGAAGATAAGGAGCGTTTTAAAAAAAATTACGACCAGATTAGTGTAAGGTAGTGTAATAGTAGTAATAATGGAGGAAACAGAAAGGTACAATCAGAAGAAATCTTCCAGTTAAGGAAGATACAACCACTTGTTATGAAGAAAGTAAAAATAGGTTACAGCAGGATCGCCACTGGCTTCTATTCTGAGCCATATCTGATAACGTCTCTAGCCAGTGTTACACCATCTCTCGGACCCCAGTCAGGGAGTCGTGAAGGACCAACACAAGCCAGCCCTTTGCAGCTTTTTTTCATACCCCGACACCATGACATACACTGACCACCATTTTACTGAATGAAAATTATTTTCAATAAAAGTAAATATATTGTTTATGTTTTGTTTCTATATACTATACCTAGATTAGATAAGGGAAGTACTTAATTGTATCAACTTATTGCTTCAGAGTCTTATACTAATAGTGAGTGTTGGAATGTGAAGTTTAAAAAATTCATGTGTAACTTTTAACATTCAAAATGAAAAAGTTTGTCAATATTCTGTAGTATTCAAGACTTAATGGACGTGACATTCGCCATTTCTGACTTATAACACGGATTAATCCAGACTCAATATTTTGTCTCTCATAACAATAATAATTATAGATTTATCAGTCAGACAATCAGTCACAAAGCAGAACCTGGTACGTGTGTAAGTCGGTTCAAGTTCCAATACCCAAATAGCAGAGAGAGAGAGATGAAATTATAAGGCCAAATCTTAAAATAGTAGAGGTAGTAATAGTATCAGCGGTAATGGGAAAGATTAGATATCAGACACGATTTGGTAAGAAAATATAAATTAGTGAAATAAAAACAAAAATAATAGTTATGAGGAATTCAGAATTTTAGGGATGACAAGTAATGGATGCATCTGCACCATTGCAAACGATTTTGAGCTGTGTCACTCAAAGTCCCTAACCATTGGTAATGATAATCACGCAGATCTCAACCAGGTAGTCTACATCTATTAACATGGCCAAGTCCAACTGTCTATGACTTTATGGACTGATGGGTAGAGGACTGATCAGCGAACAGCTCCCAAATACCGTGGGACGGTCGAGGGTGAAGAAAGTTCACTTTCCTTCTCTAAATGCTCTCACATGGCCATACGCATACAGCCCGTCAGGGAAGTTCTAAACACTGCCTTCTCTCAAGGGGGATATTGTTTACTAAATTGAGAAGACGAAAAGCGAATGTTCAGATCTTTAACAGGGTTGATGGTTATAGAGTATTCACTTAGGGGAGTTCGAAAACCCTGATTCCAAACTATTTGTGCACATGGGCACCAGGATCCTGAAGAAACAAGAGTCTTATGAACTTATTGTTAGTCACTCGCCACCATGGACTGCATCTAACGTTGATCCACTGTCTTATGGATTATACCTCTAGGTTAATGGCTCGGGGAGTGGCACCCTAAAGAAACTACCTGCTTCGGTTTGGGTACACGGGCAGTATTCCAGCCCCCACGGAAATAAAATGGTTTGTGTGGCGCATATATGTTGCCTCCTTGTACCAATGTTTATGTGTTTAAATAAATAAATAAATAAAGATCAGTAAACGTCAATTCAATGGTCACTATGGCATTTATTACAGGTTATGAAGATAAAAACAACTCATTGAACCCTCAAAGGAGTTGCTAATGGATAGGCTTAAGCAGTCATCAAACAAAGAAAAGATTAGTGGGACTCGCCAAATTTCAAGTAGCTTTTGACTTGTCACACAAATTTTTACATGATGGAGGGACGACAACTAGTATTCCGATATAAACCAGATTTAATGTTTGTTCAAAAAAAGATGGGTGCCAGAGATTAATTTACCGAGATTTCTAAAATACTATGTATAAGTGAGCCGATAAAACAATAATGTAATAACACGAGGTATTTCCAAAAAGGAACTTACATTGGCATGTTGACAACAACCCCATATCTCACCTGACATTGGGCAACATGTAGTGTTATCCTGGCACACTGATTGGCGATCGGGACACATAATATAGTGTGCTGATAGTCTCGTAAGCACCACATCCAAAGTGCTGGTTTTTAAATCACTAATAACTTTCTGAAAATGAATGAAAATCGATAATAAACTAGCAGTCAAGTACTTTAAATGGAGACTATTGTATTTAATAATAGAGAATTTAGAATTTATTATATTAAAATATAGACGAGATATAGATGAAGAACCACTCTCCACACATCATGCGCAGTCCCAACCGTTGCTTCCACTTTGACGTGGTGGTCGGGCTTGCTTATCGTGATGAAGCAATCGAGCTATACTGGCTGGAACAATTGTTCTTCAAGGTCCTATCATGTCAGACAGGTCGGCTGAAGAGCGGTAAGACTAAAAGCAGCAAACCCAAGACCAGAGGGCGAAGTTATACTGCTGATTGTACAGAAGTGTGACTAACTCTAACCCAATTTACTTTTCAGGTACTTCTAGAAGAACCCTTTTACGGTGCGGGCAACTAAGAAATGATAACCGTCCCCATACCTCTAACAGAACTCAAAACCACTGTATTCATAATCAATCTCCCTCTTCAATTCCTATTATTCCTCCTACCTTGACTTTCAACTCTAAACTCCTATCAAGGGCCACCATGTCCAACGATTTTAGTGCGCGAAATACTTTCCCAGGTGTGCTGAAACGGCGCACTAAACTACACATTGGAGCATTTAACGTACATACCCTATGTCAAGTCGGTAAGCAGGTCTCCTTGGCTAAAACCCTAACATCCTATGTACACTGTGTCTCCGAAACACGCATACAGGATCCTAGTGGTCATTCACTCGACCTCACCTGGCCAAAACGGAGGAGCCGACGAGATACACACCCCATTTATTTAGCGACCCGATGACTAGTTCTCGTGGACTGATGGGTGTAGGCATAGCACTAAGTATGAGGGCAAAACAGGCACAATTAGGATGGATCCCTGCTAACAGTCGCCTATATGCTATTCGGCTAAACGGTCCCTTAAGAACTCGAAGGATAATGACACAAATCGTTGCATTTATGCCCTTTCTGTCTACACTCCAACTGACTGCAGCCCAGATAAAGTAAAAGATAAGTTTTTCAGAAAGATTATTGAACTGTTTTGAAAAGCTGAACACTCAGACAAAGTACTCGTGCAGGTGAGTTTAATGCACATGTAGGTAGCTTAAACCAAACAGAAAGACATTTAGGTGAGTGTTTTAGTATTCCGGCACAGTGAACAGATAATGGTGATCCTCTGCAGCAACTGTGCTTAGACAATCATTCATTTTTAGCAAACAATAATTTTAAACATAAGGAGAGAAATTGTCTAACATGGCGACCCCTGTACCAAACCAACGATGAACTCAAATATACCATATCAACATCAGTCATCGTTGGAGAGGCTCGATAGAAGACTGTCACTCGTTCTGTAACACATGTTTGAACTCGGATCGTGCTCTAATACGAGCAAGCATTTGCTTTCACCTCACCGGGCGCATAAAAACCACATTAAGAAGACTCATTAGAGTTGAATTCAGCTATAAGAAAGTCAAAGTTGAATCCCATGAACAACTGAGGTCACACCCTAGCAGTTCTGAAAACAAGGCTGACCCAGATGTTACTTGGAAAGATATACAAACAGCTATGGAGACAGAAGTGACTTGAATCAAAGGGATACGAAAAACCAGTGGATTTCTGAGATATCTATTGCACTGATAGACTCTCGTAAATTTATCTCATCAGGCTCTGAACACGATGAAAAGCGAAAACAAACCAAATCTAGGTTAACCAAAAGTTACGGAACAATAGTGAGCAGTGGTGGGCAACGAAAGCAAAAGAAAATGAAAAGGCAGTGGCTGCAAGTAACACAAGACAACCTTTCAGACCGATAAAATAAACCGGAATTAAAAAGTTAAGTGTAAATGAGACAATTTCGAAAAAAAGACGACACTTATCTGCTCTTAGTCCAGACGTTTAGAACGATGGGAGGAACACTTTAAGAAGCAGTTCAGCTGGTCTTCAGCTACCCTACAACTACCCATCATTCCCATACAGCCTGAATGGAACATTGAAATAGACCCTTCTACTTCAATTACATTTCAAAAAGCTATAACCAATATGAAAAGAGGAAGAGTAGCTGGTCCAGATGTCTTTAAGGATGGTGGTCCAGTTTTAGCGATTAGCTTGACTAATATTTTAGCTAAAATCTGAGAATTGGACGTAATCCTATCCGATTGGTCGCAATCACTGATCGTCCCAATATATAAAAAAGGATCAAAATCATTCTGTGACAACCATAGAGGGATTAGTTTAACTAATATATCATCTAAAATACTAGCTTCAGTAATTATCGAACGCAGATTACTTGGTTGGGGTCCGCGCGACTATTGTAACCAGTAGTTGGAGACTCTGGGTGAAATGGCTCAGAATCGATCACAATGGCGTGTGTACAGTCTTTATCTCTCCTTAAACCTTGAGATTAAAACTACTTCACACCTATCCTTTCTACAAACTAATTCTTTCTCCCTGCCTGTACATCTTGGTTCATTTTTAATCGTTCATCTTTGTAGTGAACTCGAGGAAGTTCAGTAGTTACCAACTGCGTAGAAAGTAACTTTATTCTCAACTAAGAATTTATGCTTACTTCTTTGGGACAAATCGTAAGAATAAGTGGAGACTTATCTCGTACTTTAATCAGGTTTTTCAGTGTTAATGTATCACAATAAATATTTAGGACTTCAAAACTTGAACTAATCGACACCATAAGTAATAGGAATTAACAAATACCAACGATGTATTTCTTTAATTGTATTGATATTTACTCAGTGATCTGAACATTTACACAAGAATTTTTCCGGAACGGATGATAAAAATCGGAATTGGTTATGGTCACTGAATACTCGCAAAGTACTACCACATGATTTGAGATTTTGCCAAATAATACAGTAAAGCTCTGTTTACTGGGTATTCTACGTATTACAACTGTGCGATGCTGTATTTTAATGATTTCAAGCCAAAAATAGATTCGAAAGAGACTAGGTCGTTCAGCAAATAAAAAATTACTGGGACATATCGTATAGTTTATTAATTTGGAATAATATCGGGGCCTCCTTAAGTGAACTTAAATTGGTTTACATTACTATTAGTCTAATCCAAGCATACAGAGCGATGTTGACTTAATGTTTCAAGTCTTTGATCTTATGTTACTAGGATGCTAGTTACAAAGGATCTTGGGTCTCAAGCCCACAGAATTTTTCTTTGCACGTATTCACATACATCATTTATTACTTTACACAAATTGTGAAACAACCTTACTGAACACGATGCGGATTAAAGGCATTCTGCTTATGTTTAAGAAGTGGAACCTGAAAGTCTGATGATAACACTATGCCACAAAAAATCGCTCAGTCAGTTATAACACAAATATGTTGAACAAAGATGCCGAACAACATCAAGATAGGGATGATTAGCCTCTGTAAACCCTAATTATCATAAGAACAGTTATATATTTGTTTCTGTTGTATCTGGTGTTTGGGGGTATTGATTATTTCATTTTCACGTAACAAACTTAGTGAAAGGAAAACTAGCCATATTTTATTTTGCGTCTTAACAAAATCATTGAATGGGAAAATCTCAGCACGAACCTCACGATCGTGAGGTATCGGCCTACTAAAATGTGATCAACCTAATACCCTGTAGGAAAGGCAGTCAAGCTTTAAAAGTACACAAATTTAGACGCCTTGTCTTCATCAGAAGACTTGTGTAAAGTTCGCTTTAACTTTCTAAATAGCAAACTTCAGGATAAAAACCATGGGGAGAGACGAACTTTATCTAAATGCTAGTAAAGGGTCAGAAAAGTAAAGAGATTCACTTACATAGTAACACTTACATATCATATAGAAACAAAATGCAAACAAGAACATTCACCTCTGATATATGTTTGGAGGGTAACACAGCCCCATTAGGAGTACGGCAATGACCGAGTTCCAAATCGCACTTTGTCCCTTGAGGACAGCAGTTTCTGCCATCACTACAACATACACCCTGAGAGGTCATATGAGAATATTATATATCATTTGAAACATACATTATCATAAGGACAGCATCTGAAATCATTTTCCTCAACTTCGCAACAGGATCCCGGCAAGCACTGTTTAGGACATAAATTGGAATAAACTACTCCAGTCCCATACAAAAACAAGATATAAATGACAAACATTTCCAAACGGACAGTCCCGTTCATAGAATATCTGTTTTGGAGACCTTCCAAATGATAGCTCCAAACAAACCAAATCTAATTCAAAGTACAATACCAATCTTCGGTGATAAGGATAGGAGGTCTATCGACTTATATTAATCCTTGCAGTTTGTATTACTATGGAAGTTTAATCTCGTTTTGAATCTATCGACAGAAGGTGCTGATATTACGTGTTCTGGAAGAGAATTCCGATAATTCACTACTCGGTGCGAGAAACGAAACTCCAGACGCAAACAACTTGATCTCGGTCTTCAAAATTTCGTATAAGGTCCTCTCAGATCATCAGTTTTAGATGGAAGGAAAAAATAAGATACAGTAGTACTATGATCAACGTTTAGCATCCGATAGGTCAATATTAGGTCACCTCGAAATTCGAGGTGAGATACAAAAACAGGTTGAGACATCGCAGATTGATTTCATAAGATAGGCCACAGAAACCTTTTACCATTTCAGACCCCTCGCCGTCTAACTTTTTTCCAGAATATCTGCCTCATGCTTGGAACAAAGATTTGGTGCTTGAGTCTCATACTCCATATGCGGTCTCGCGAAAGTCGGATATAATGCTCTAAAAATTTCTTCGTCGAAATACTGAAAAAACCTACGAATATCCCTGAATATCCTAAAGCCTTTAGCAGCAGCCTTACAGTTGCTCATAGTTTTCAGGTTGCAATATTTTATGATTCCTAGATTTTTGTGGTCCATTATATTATGTAACACAACACATACAGTAAAGTGATACGAATCATCATAGTCATTTAACTGCATCACCACTTTCTTGTCAGAATTCACTTCTAGTGACCATCCGCCCACCCATGCCACCAATGAGTTGAGGTCACACTGTAATACTATTCTATCTGACATACTATGTATAGGTCTCCAAATCTTTATGTCCTCTGCGAAAAGTAGAATGAATGACTTTGTTTCAGCTGGTAATTCACTTACATAAAGTGTAAAGATAAGTGGACCAAGGATTGCACCTTGGAAAATTCCTCTTTTTACAGATCCTCATGCTGAGTGAGCTTCATTTACCCTTAGCCTCTGTCTCCAATCGGTGAGAAAGTCACAATCTACGACCTTATAATAGATTTCCAAACATTCCCGTCTTAATTTAGGACCCGAACCGAAGACTTCATCAAAGGCTTTACTTAAATCTTTAGTAATTACATGTACAGGAATATTTCAATCTTTTTCTATAACCGAATTTTCCATTGCAATGACCAATGTCAAGCATGATGGGACTTTCCGAAAACCGTCTTATTCCCTGAATAAAAGATTATGATCTCATACATCGTTGTTAACAGCCATCTAAATAATCTTTTCCATTAGTCTGGTGACCACACTGGTTAGACTGACGGGTCGACAATTAATAAGTCTTTGTTACCGCCTTATACGCCGGACTAATTATTGCGTCTTTCTAGTCTCTGGGCAGTCAGGACTGCTGCAGAGACAAATCAGACAGTATGGCTAGAGGTTCAGCGATTACGTCAACTTAACATCCGTGCAATCAAGAATCATGGGGAAAGTTATCTACAAACAGTCACTGTCATTTTTACATTCGGCAAGTCTGATTAGCTCATCCCAAAATATGACTATTACTAGACGCTCATGGTGGATATCTTACTTTGAATTTTTTGGTAAAATTACTCAGAGAAGAGATGTCGGTCAGTCAGTGATAACTCTGTAACTCGACCTTAGTAAGACCTTCAATGCTGTCTCACACAACCTCGTTCTGAAACTTCCTTCATTTGACATAGAGAATCCTCATTTATTTTGGTTCATGTCTTTTTTGGTAGAACTTAGCCATATTGTTCACTATGGATCTTGCTACTTAAAATCTATTAATGTAACCAGTGGAGTTAAACGAGGAAGTATAATTGACCTATTCTTCTTTCCCCTCTTCGTCAATGACGTATGCCCATTCTTTCGACCCGGTAAAACTTTCCTGATTGCTGATGATTTAAATGCAGTCTATTCATTCTCGCCTCTTATTAAGAAAACTATAGTTCAGCGGTAATCTTAAAAGACATAAATAAGTTATACCGGTGGGTTGTGTAGTGGAATCTGTCAATTACCGTACACTGGACGCAGCCATAACCCGAATTCGGCTCTACACAAACAAGTACTTAAATCCCCAACACTGTTCATGACTTGGGTTTGAGGTATAGCACCATACTGAACATTTCCGAGTAAACTGCACCGTAAGTATCTGAAGCAAGAAGGCTCATTGGATCCATACGTATAAATTTTACTAACATCGGATAGGGAGGATTATATAAAAATATGTCATACCCATCCTTGAATATGGCATTCTAGTTTACAGTAATTGAGTGCATATTGATTTGAGGAATAATGAATGTGTTCAAAGAAGATTCATCAAAGTCGTTTGAGGGTATTCCGACAAAAAGATTTATTATCAAAGATGCCAACAAATGAAGCAAGAACCTCATTAAATCAGGCACGACAAATCAAAATTTGCCCTTATCTACCGAAGTGTAAATGTAATTTCTTGCTATTCGGCGTCTACCATTTTGTAGTCTCATAATGTCTGATACTATACCAAGCCCATATGGGTTATTTTAACTTCCGAGCAGACTAATTTATTCACTGTTCTTTAGTCACATTTTCATCTTGTTAATTATTTGCTTATCAACCTTGACTGCTTTTACGCGAGTGTATGCGTGCTAATTGCTCATCCTATTCATTACTTGTATGCAGCTTATTTATGTCGGACTATGAATATTGAGTCACGTTCGGTCACAACAAACTATTTCACTCGCCTTCTTTGTTTTGCTCTTCTAAATTTCTTTGAATAAAGGAATGCTTGAAACAAATTCCTCTAATGCAACCCCTGTTTGGCTTCTTACCGTCGTCATATGCGGAGTTAAATGAAAGATTTATGTCCATACGATAAAATCGTAGAGACCACGGCTCTACACTGTACCATATCATCCCACAATCTACTAAATGAAGACAATATTCTATAGATTCCGACAAACTAACGTCAGAATTTGTGATATGTAGGATGGGGCAGTGGGCATTTGCTAACCACAACTAACCTGAACAAACCAAGACGTTGTAAGTGTTTCTTTCACTGATTTATACTTTGTACATGATTTTCCTTGATAGTGACCCAAGTTAGTTTCGGGATTATGTTAGAAACTCTGACAGAGATACCTTTTTATTGTGCGTCAACTACACTAACGACATTTCTGATTCCATCTTGTTACTGAGAGCTCTGAACTTTTGCTTCTGTGTTAATGAAAGCTGCCTTCGCCTTCCTACAAAATTCGCCAGCGCACTTAGGGATATGATCTAGGGGTATGATCTAGACATCTACCCTAGCAAGCTACATTATTACATCTATTAATCAAGGAGTCTTTGGCCTGTCAGTTTCTCATCATACTGAACAGTAAAAATGATAAAGGGATTTGGCCTCGCATTTATAACTTTCCCCCTGCTTTCAGATCTAGTATTGATTTTTATGTATATGTTATCCATGCCAAAAGCTACTTGTTACTCGTATTTCTCTTCTTTCAATACCAACAGGGAAAAGACGAAATTCTTTCCATATTGAGAAGGGAATGGTTTGTACCCTTCTAATTCGACCTGCCATCATTTTGGTCGAATCTGTCTTTGAAATGAGAGAACTTATTTTATCTAAAAGTTGAATTTGAAGTATATTGTGCTCAAATTGTAAGAAATGTTAATCAGATACACATAATATATGTGTCAAACGCATAAACTGTGAAGGTTTATTGTGAATTGGTGGTGTTAAGTGGGTGTCATAATTTCATTGGCATGTAACCTCTCTTTTGAATTATGGTCTAGTTCGTTATAAGTACTACAATAATAATAGACTCAATCCTAAAAGTATAGATTTGTCATGATGTGACCAACAAATCTACATGATCTTACGTGGAAGTCACATCATTGTTTATACTGACTCATCGTATCGTAATAATTAACAATACGATAATTAGTAGTTCTGAAAAACACTTTTAAGCTGAATGTACGATAATATATTTAATGTAAATAAAGACAAGTTTTACAGAATGACCAAGTCTGAGAGGTTCAGCCATGGCTTTTGTTTGAATGGATGAATATTCCCGCGCTCACCTTTGTTGGCATTCTCATGTTAGGTGTTGAATGCATATATTCCCAGTTATTTGACGTTCAGCATTGAGGATTGTGTAACTATGACTACATTTCCTCCACAGATGTTATATTAAAAGGAAAGACTTCTTTTCTCGGCCATGGACACTAACGATATGTATTTGTCCTCTTTTTTCTTCACATTCGCGTTACCGAATTTTCGCTGACCTTTTTAGCCCTCATAGAACTTCAGGTGCTTACAATGAAATTTCATGTAAAAACTGCACTTTAACATTCATCGCTCATCAACCAAATGAATAAAAAAATAGCTACAAACGTCAAATAAAACACGACTGTTAAATATTGAAAACACTGCAGCAACCCCAATCTTTATTTTTCATTGGCTCACTAATTTGTGGACTGCCACTGCTTCGTAGTTTTAATATATTTAGGGTGCTAGAGATGACCGTTATTTATAACTCGTTAACTAGGTCATACAAACTTATGCGAAGCCAATATTGAACTCTTGGTACAAGGTAGAGAATAAAAAGTGCACTATGGATCAGAATAGCTATGTTTTTACTTTTCATAGCTTTATGGCCCTGTATTTGTATTCACTGACGCTTTACTTCTCCGTATAAGCATGTTCATTTGTGATCTGTAGCTCTCAGTTTATTATTCTTTCTCAGCGCGTAGCAAAATGTTGATAATATTATACTTTTTTACTCTTATCTCCGTAAGCATTTTGGCAATATATGAGCTCGTAACGTACGTATTATACGATGTTCGTTTGAATAGATAATAAAGAGTGCTCTGCTTATTACAGGGCAGTCATCGGTGGCTAAACATCCTACAGACATCCCGGACAAAAATGCACCAGAAAGAATTAAAAGTTGGTCGATTAGTTCGGAGGTTCCCGTGATTATACACCCAACTCCAGCCGAATTTGCCGTTAAGGATTCATAAACTCTACTGACAACTAAATTTGCATTCCTGAGCTGCTATATCATTATGTCCACTACTTTCAAAAGATAACATGCTAGGTTCTTTCGGTCACATCTCAGAAAGTAATAGTATTGTAGGTCAACGACCAAGTGACTCTGCGTTCGCACTTATATTCGAATTCCCAGACATCAGGTGTGATTAAGATACGAACATTTCACAGGTTGGCAACATTATATCAAGTAATGTCAAGTCTAAGCAAATGCAGTATTTAAATGGAAATATATTGATCGTAACTCAAATTTTACCAAAATATTATTTATCACCACAATTAATGAAACGAATTCATTCAAAACCTTCGATTTGAGGTCTCCTGAAGTTGAGGTACAAAGAGACTGTAAGGCTGTTACACACTTCGCGTTCCATATAAGATAAGGTAGTTGTATTAGGTTACTTACAGAGCAAAATTCTTATTTTAAACCCAAAAATTTCAATATTCGGTATGAGACAATGGAAAGTATAATTTATACGAATATTCGTTAAGATTAGAACCAATAGTTTGACAGGAATCGTGTGCCGAGTACAGAAAAGTTGTAGTGACCTACTTTTGTCAACAGAACGCGATTGGCTCGATGAAAACAATTATTATTATAACCAATTGTACCAGTGATTGTTTTACTGTGCTCGTTTGTTTAACTGTTCTAATGACAGCCATTACACTTACTCTCCCGTTGACTTTGAACTTGTACGAATCCGATTACGCTCAGTAACCACGCTTGTACTCCTTTGACACGATCTCGGTATTCTTTCGATACCACGAGATTGCCAACAAATACATCTCGACTACAGCCATCATCTATCTTCTGATATTGGCCTACGGGGATCATATTGGTTAATTGGCACGTAGTCTGGTAGCGGTGTTCATAGTCAAGCTCAACTCGACTCCACGCTACATTTGGTGAGCCAAATATTGGAACACGCCTCAACATCGGTCAAATCTTCTACAACTTGTGAACCTACATCTACGACCACTTGGCGATCGCAATCAAATCTTCCAAAGAAAGCAATTCGGTGAGTCTGTTGTTTTATCTATCTACCTCTGTCATATATTTTCATATTAATTTTTAATATATAATATACTCGACATGACGGATAACGATAAGATTAGTATTAATATAATAGACTCCGATGTACGCGTACCGAATCCTCGGCACTCTTTATTCGCGTGACAATAAATTCCACGCTTTATTCGAGAAATTCCCCAGAATAACTAAACCACTCGAGATTTCATCGGTGACCAATCGTGTGGTACACCACATAGTCACCCGCGGACCACCAGTCACGGCAAAACCACGCCGACTGGCACCGGACAAATTAGCTTTCGCTAAACGTGAGTTTGACAATTTACTATCTGCTGGTATTATTCGTCCTTCTCACAGTCCTTGGGCCTCTACTCTTCATATGGTGTGCAAAAAAGGATGGGGTTAGTTGGAGACCATGCAGTGACTACCGAGCATTAAACGTAGTTACGCGCTTTGATAGCCACTCCATCCCCCACATACACGACATCACGGCATCGCTCAAGGGCACGACTATCTTTTCTAAAATCAATCTGGTACGAGCATATCACCAGATCCCAGTCGCTCTTGAAGATATCGAGAAAACTGATATCACGACTCCTTTCGGTCTGTTTGAGTTCCTACGAATGCCATTCGGATTACGGATTGCTGCTCAAACTTTCCAAAGGTTTATCGATAGCATAGTACGAGACTTGGATTTTGTTCACGTCTATATTGATGACCTGCTGATCGCATCATCAAACGTAGATGAACATTATCAACACCTTACGCTATTATTCCAACGTCTTTCGGATAATGGAATAGTAGTCAACCCAGAGAAATGTGAATTGGGTAATCAGAAATAATATTTCTGGGTCACATCATCAGACAAGAGGGTATTCTGCCTGGCGAGGACAAAGTTCGAGCAATCAAGGAGTAAAACGTGCCGTCCTCAATCAAGGAACTGAAGGCTTTTCTCGGTTTGGTTAACTTCTACCGACGTTTCATCCCTCACGCGACAGAACGGTTACGACCATTAACCGAGTTACTACGCGGTAATCCACACAAATTGGAATTGAACGATACCGCACGTACTGCATTTTCAGAAATCAAAATGGCTCTCGCTCAAGTTACACTTCTCGCTCATCCTGACCCATCAGCCACGCTTAGTATAGCGGTTGATGCATCAGATTTCTCTATAGGAGCCGTCATGCAACAGAATATCTCCGGTAGTTGGCAACCACTTGAATCTTTCTCACGACGCCTTACTCCCACGGAGACGAGATATGACGCTTTTGGTCGCGAACTGCTAGCAGCCTACTGCGCCACCAAACATTTCCGGCACGCGGTAGGTCGCAATTTCATCTTATTCACTGACCATAAGCCCTCAACGTATGCCCTGCATACCAAGTCTGACCGCTACTCACCACGAGAGTGCAGACATTTGGACTATATCTCCCAGTTCACGACAGACCTTCGTCACATTAAAGGCGAGTCGAACTATGTTGCCGATGCTCTATCACGTATCCAGACGAATGCAGTTACCTTACCGGTGCTCGATCTTCCTGCTATGGCCGCCGCGCAAGCAAAAGATCCTGTCTGTACAGAAGCACCACAATCTTCGTCCCTTCAGTGCCAGCAAGTACCCCTAGCTACCAGCTCAGGTACTATCCTATGTGATACTTCTTCCGGTCTTCCTCGACCCATCGTACCCTCTGCCTATCGCCGTCTCGTCTTCGATGCTCTACATGGATCGTCTCAACCAGGTGTCGCAGCCACATTATGTCTCATCGCTACACGATACGTCTGGCCGTCCATGAATAAAGATGTTCGTATGTGGGTAAAGCAATACTTACAGTGTCAACGAGCAAAAGTGCACAGGCACGTAGCTGCCTCCATTGGCACGTTCGCTACGCCTGATGCTCGCTTTGATCACGTTCATATAGACATTGTAGGACCATTGCCACCATCGCATGGGTATGATCACATACTCACGTGCATTGACCGTTTTACAAGATGACCCGAAGCTATTCCCATCACGTCTATTACGGCGGAGACAGTTGCTCACCGCTTCGTAGAACGATGGATAGCATTGTATGGTTGTCCCTCGACCGTCACGACTGACGGAGGACAACAACTTGAGTCCGCATTATTCTCCTCACTGACCCGGCTGCTTGGTACGGAACGCATATGCACCACCGCCTACCATCCATCATCGAATGGTTTAGTCGAAAGGTTTCATCGCCAACTTAAAAGTGCTCTTCGAGCACACGAAAACGACAATTGGTACGAAACCTTACCGCTCGTTCTCTTAGGTATCAGAACGACTTTGAAGGCAGATATCCAATGTTCCGCCGCTGAACTTGTATACGGCACGACATTGCGTCTGCCTGGGGAATTCTTCACACCACGGGGCAGTAACGATTTCGGTAAATCAGACTACGTCCATCGACTGTCTGCATTTATGCGAACGCTGTCTCCGGTGTCAACTCGAATACAACATCGACAGGTCGCTCTCCCTCGAGAGTTATCTACCTGTTCACATGTTTTCATACGAGTAGATTAGGTACGCAAACCTTTACAACAGCCTTACGAAGGACCTTTTCACGTGATCTCTCGTCACGAAAGGACCTTCAAGGTTGATCGACACGGCCGCGTCGAGATCGTCAGCACTGATCGTCTCAAATCAGCACACGTCGATGACAGTGCCCTACCCGATAACTTGAGACTCAATGCTAGACCTATCAAACCTACTAGCGGAATCTCTACGTCTATCTCGGATCCCACGCTAGATACATCAGAGACCTCGTTCTCACGTCCCGGTCAACAGCACGCGTCATCTGCACCATCTACGGACGAGACTTCCGTCTCACGTCCAGATCGGCAGACCACGCCACCCTTGACCTCGGATGAGATCGCAGGCTCACGAAGTACGAACGAGACTACCGTCTCACGTTACGATCGCCGAGTACGATTACCCGTTCGCTTTCGCGACTAACCGCGCAGTCAACATCGGATACGGTGTAGGGCAACTCCTATACTACATGCATGCTACACTTTTCTTTTTTTGATTTTTTTTGTATCCTGAGCCCACCTCTCCGACCATCGCCGGTTCGGTAACGTCGACTTCAGTCAACTTTTGCAAAAGCTGGTTTGGCCACCCAAGCTCTAGTCAACGCACTCAGTCGATTATCTGGTCTCGAATTCACCTGGCATACGCTTGGTCGTCATGATCGCTTCCGGTTTCTTGGCTCAACGTGGTTTCGTCCTACGTCTGCAGCGTTTTCTGGTTCGTATCCCTACGAACGCAATCATCAGATCCTGGATACAAACCACTCTGGTGTGGTATGCTAATTCGACCAACAAATACAGCACATTTCTCCTGGTACCGTTCTGCGCAAAAGACTTTCGTTGGCAGCTCGAGGATCAACGATCACTTCTTGTTCCGCCAATTTCCTCCGTCCTACAACCGCACTTCTGCCGATCAGTCCCACGAATCAACCCGCTAACTATCGAAAGTGTAAACCTTTTCTAGCGGTGGGCTTCTGTAGTGACCTACTTTTGTCAACAGAACGCGATTGGCTCGATGAAAACAATTATTATTATAACCAATTGTACCAGTGATTGTTTTACTGTGCTCGTTTGTTTAACTGTTCTAATGACAGCCATTACACTTACTCTCCCGTTGACTTTGAACTTGTACGAATCCGATTACGCTCAGTAACCACGCTTGTACTCCTTTGACACGATCTCGGTATTCTTTCGATACCACGAGATTGCCAACAAATACATCTCGACTACAGCCATCATCTATCTTCTGATATTGGCCTACGGGGATCATATTGGTTAATTGGCACGTAGTCTGGTAGCGGTGTTCATAGTCAAGCTTAACTCGACACAACGCTACAAAGTGATTGTTTGTGAAAATTATATTTGAAATAACCTCGACATAATCTCAGGGTAGTTACCATGAAGAAATCCAGACAAGATTGGTGGACGAAACGTTGGAAATATTTAAATTTAAATCGCTGAGATTATTTCAAATAAAATTTTCACATGTAAAGGAGTGTTAAGTTTGATTACATTGTTCCTACTCGTTTCCTTTACACTCTTTTGTATATTGTTTTGTACTACTTATTTACATTCAGTAAGCAGTTGTATTCCCAACAATTTTACACCTGTGGTGTAACGCAAGTTGTAGTGTATTATTCTGAATTGTTCACATATATTTATGACGTTTATTGTACGTATAATTGTATTTATCATTATAGTTAATGTCTCTAATTACTGTAACGTTTATCGGCAGTTTCGTGCATTTGTTTAAACGCAACAGTTTCCATATTGTTTTGCTCTTGGTTCGGGTTTCGGTTGTTCATAAACTGTTATCAAATTTAGACACAGCTATCAGCCGTCCTTTGTACTATCGTATGTTATAATTATTCTTAACATTACTGTTACAGGAAGCCTTTTTATCTTTATACTTGAAGGACGCGTTTAAACGCCACAGACACCTCACAAGTTGAGGTATGTAACTAAATTTTGTGTATTATTCAATGAAGAACCGCTATTGTAAACAAATCGATGCTTTGAAACTTCGGTTTTGCGCGTATCTCAATCAGGTGAACTAGACGCTTCGATAGATTGTGGTTACCTACTTTTTTCAACAGAACGCGATTGGTTCAATAAAAACAATTATTATTATAACATATTGTACCAGTGATTGTTTTACTGTTCCCGTTTGTTTAGCTGTGCTAATGGTAGCCATTACACTCACACTCCCGTTGACTTTGAACTTGTACTAATTTGGTTAAACTCAGTAACCACGCTTGTACTCCTTTGACACGATCTCGGTATACTTTTAATACCAGGAGATCGCCAGCAAATACATCTCGACTACAGCCATCATCTATCTTCTGATATTGGCCTACGGGGATCTCATTGGTCAACTGGCACGTAGTCTTCTTGTAGCGGTGTTCATAATCAAGCGCGATTCGACTCCACGCTACAAGATCTAACAAGGAGTATAATATTTCCACAAGATAAGGCCCTGAAAACATATTTTAGCCACAATATTTCAGTTTTCGTGAAATATTCTCGGCTAATTTATAACCATTCAGCTTAGGCTACTGCATCAGTCTCAATTAAAAATGGAATGTTATGGGGACGTTGGTTCGATGACAAAATAAGGAGGAGTCTAGTTTAAAGAAATAAATGAAGTTAGTCAACCTTGTACTATCGCTAATCTGTTCTTATGAAAACAATGAAACTCGAAGCAGAAATGCACGGTTACGAGTAATAAATCTTCGGTTCCACATCAATTTGTAGATATAGTACAACATCACTGAGGTTTAACAGAAGATTCAGCAGTCAGAGTCCTAAATGTCGACCAGTATAACGGACCTCTCGAAGGTCAGGGAACAACGATGCGAGATAACTAATTGCGTGTCATGGACGAAGGATTGTGGCTGTAGATCCTCCTTTTACTCCTTCTAACTGTCAATATTAAGTATGCTGTTGCCTATTGAGGCTATTTATGTTACCACCTGGTTATGATGGCCGAATGATTCTGGTTGAGTATTAATCGCAAGGTGCGACTTAGGAGTAGGAAAGTAGGTTACACCGTCACAATCTAAATCAAGTAGGCCCTACGTTTGGTCACACAAAAAGTAGTGATAATTAGGATGTAATGTACATGAAGATTAAAAGGCAAGTATGAAACTAAATGATCAGGGTCAACGTTTCAAATGAGCCATGTTGAAAAGCAAGCATATCAGTTAGCGATTGTCGGTGATGTTTATAACAATGATTTATAATGAGATCAATAATTTGTGTTGGGAATGTCTAAAATCAACCTGGTTGGCGAAACATTTCATACCGGTTGAATAAACAGTTAGTCGGCGATTGCTTAAACACATACAAAACATATCATTTAGGATCATCCCTCAAGCTGAGATGACTACGACGTAAGCTGCATCGCCAGAAAAAAATAAAGAACGGATAATCATTGTTTGGTCCTGATCCAAATGATGGATTCAACAGGTTCTCACAGGTATACCAAGCAGAAACTCTTGGTGACGATTTAAAACTCATCTTGTTGTCGCATATGCATTACAACAATCCAGACAGGAAAGGAATTGAATTTGTATTTAAAGTGTTGGCTATACCACAAGATGCCGGACATTTTTTGAAACTTACTGTGATATAATGTGTTGAAGTCTAGCTGCTGAAGAAGACTATTACTAACCGTACACGCTGTACTAAAACCAACGAGAATAGTTTAACAAAAGCCATTGCATAAACACAAATGGCGCGAGTGAACTTGGACACAATAGCGAAGTGTTACGATAGATAATTGATCACTAATTGAAGTAAATAGGCTCGTACTTCTCAATTCATTCCTGAAATCAAACTCCCAAGATTGCTGCTAGTGCTGTGTGATTAGTGTCTAAGTCGGTATTAGTACACTTGTCTCTTCAACCATAATCATAAACCCAATCTAAAGTTGTGGACCTACAATGATGTGAGTCCTTAATCTACCAGACATTACGAGGAAATTACATCATTTTCATACTAATCCCTATTATCTCAGTAGTCAACGGTTGTAACCAGGAAATTCTGAGGAACATAATAACATTATGAGACAGATATTATCCTACCTATCTTAAAATTTTTTGTATATGGTTCAATTTGAACTCTTGTTTGATTTAGTAGATAGGTTCTGGCGCCAGGACTGACCTTACAAGAGTCAGTTGTTTCTGTACGGTTTTTTCTCTGTAAGCTGTTTGTTGGATTCTTGGTTTTTAGCTAACAATTTTTGCTTCTTGAGGGTTATTAAACATAATAAGATGTTTTCGAAGTCTAAATCATTCCTGATGAGCTGTTATGATGTGCAATAACGTGCCTTCTAAAATTTCTTTCCCTCAAGTGAGGACCTAATCGGTTTTATAATTGTCTTTCTTAATGGTTATCACCTACGTAAACTCTTATCAATAAACCGAGTGACTAACTTAAGCTTGTCAGATCATCAATATATGTAAGACACGTGTCACAGAGGACAACACGGGTTACAAGACACTCGAGTTTGCTTTAGGTCCTGCGCTGTTTATGTCTGACAATAAGTATTGACCTCTTTGTCAAACGACCTATGATAATTAAAGCTTCGGTGAGACTATAATTTAAGGCCGACCTTTGAGCGACGTTAAACTGACGTCGAGAATGTCCACTTAATAACCGGACCAAATGAAGGTTATAAACCTGTGCGACGATTTATAATTATATTTCACAGTTGATGATTAAGGTTAGGAATTAGATTTCGGGTTTTCATCACAAACTGATATAAACTGTAATCCCAAAATTTTATTTATCCAAATGGATGAGTGAATTTCGCACCAAAATCTGAGACCTGTTATACGTGATCGGTTTGTCCATAAATTATAGTCACGACAAAACGTCTTATATTTCAGCAAAATACAAAACAGTACGCGTAATTTTAATCTTCTCACCACTCAGTATTCAAGTTAGTTTCATTACCACATTACTTATATGACTCCTGGTTAGTTGACTCTTAGTACATACCTGCATATTTGACCAAGACTATGTCAAACTAGTGGTCTCGAACAGTAGTAAACGTCTTAAAACCTTGTTTCGTCAAATTTGTCCACTAAAGCCATACAACACTACTCAATTTGACACTTAAGGGAACGAGTGATTTTTAAGTCGTGTTACAAATGAGATAGAAAATTCTTTCTTAATACATATTCTTGGAATTATTAATAGGATGAGAAGCCCCATAAAGTCCATATTCCTTCTAAAATAAGGGCGAAATTACCAAGTTTTAGTATTTTTAAAATCGTCTTACCCAAATTTCTAGATTTGCTTAGCAATGACGCGTCATTAACTTCTCGGCAATGTTCTTCCTAGTTAGCGTTTTTAAATTCAACTATCCGTAGGACTGATTATCTCTTTGCTCTCACAATGCAATATTTTCTGGTATCAGTGCATAATGTAAGCTAATAAATATGTGATGTACCTGCTTGTTGTATAACCTTATGATGTTTGTCACTATTCGTAACGTTTCACCTGCAGTTGTATGTCATAGTTTAATGGTCCATTGAGGCCCAAATAGTTTGATGTCGGGATGTTTTGCAACTTAAAGTTTCCAATTCTAGTTCACTTCTATTTATTTATTTATTGGAACACAAATATTGTTACATATGCGCCACACAAGTCAGTTGATTTGTGTATGGGTTGTGCTACTGTCCGGGCGCTCAAATCGAAGCAGGTGGTTTTCCGAGGGGGCCACACCCGGAGCCTTCGACCTAAAGGTGTGATCCATAAGACAGTGGAGCATCGTCAGGAGATACCGTCTCATGGTAGCCGGTGACCAACAATTGGTTCATACAGATTTGTTCCTTCAGGATTCTGAAGCCCATGTGCACCATTGGTTTGGAATCATGATTTTCCAACTGCCCTAGGTGGACTACCCGTGTCCACCAACTCGGTTAAAGCGCCTGACATTCGCTTTACGTCTTCTCAATTTTGTAAACAACGCACGTTGTGCGAGAAGGCAATGAGTAAGACTTTCCTGGTAGTGACTGTATACGCGTGGCCATGTGAGAGCATTTGGAGAGGGAGAGCTGACTCTCCTCGGCCGTACCAGGGCATTTGAAGGCTAGTGCATTTCAAAACAAATTCGTCACAATTGGGATAGTAGGAGTACCATGAATCGTTTCTCAAGTATACTTGTGCCCAATAAACTGACTTTATGGGCAGAAAATTCAAGTAAGTTTAGCAAGATTGTAATTCAGGGATTTAGTCATTAAAATTTCAATCATTGGATCATAAGCAACTGTTAGAATTACTTTATGGTTTTGATTGCATTGGTCACGCACTATACTAATCACTTAAACGATTAGTACATGCCAGCAATCCTTTTTATCGACTTTAGAACTTCGTTTATTCTTTACAAAGTTGTACTATAAAAACATCTTTTAGAGTGATATACTCAAACTAAGCAAGATCATGCCTTGTACACCAATAATTCATTGTAGTGATGCATGGTTATTTGTTTTTATTGTTGGAAACGTTTTGTGAGTTTGTTGGATAGTTCCGTTTATTCTATTTGAACACAAATACTTGTACAAGGGGGCACCAAATATATATGCGCCACACAAATTCATTTAATTTAATCCATTCTTTGAACCATGTTAGTAGCATTTTGAACGCAGTCAGTGATGTACAATACTACCCAGTTGTTATCCTAAAAGATTTCCTAGTATTTACTTAATAACTTACGGGTTACATCACATTAAGCTAGTGAATTGTGTTTTTGGTTTGTATGTATTTTTGACATGTATCAGTCGTACATACAGATAAAGTTAGGTGATTCATTATGAGAAAAGTCGAGTAATATGGATTTCCGGATGATGTTTCTCAAAACTTGCATAGTAATTAGTCTCACGATCTAGTTAAATCACCGCTCTGCGCAAGAGCGGACGAATCTAGAAAATGCACTCTGGTATCTGTCGTCAAAACATCTAGTTTTAGGCACATAGACTTGGATATTAACTGCTAGTAACTTGACGAACTACTGATAGGGAAACAGATGTTGTACAACTTATCCCACGACTCAACTACCTATTTTCAGTGTGATATCATTAAATTAACACTACTAACTGTCATCTTCCTAAGTAACTATTATCACTGATCTTTACTAAATAGTTGGAGTTCGTATTCCAACAATGTTGAGTGTAGCTGCCGGGCTAAACAGGTCTTCTGTTATAACAGCATACCTCACCACTTTTTCGGTATTATTAACTACTAGTGGAGTAGTGGTGTATTGATTGAGAGTTTGACTTTCACTAAGTTCGGATCCTGCCTGATCTACTTCGGATCGGGCAATCGAGTAGTATCATTATGCATTTAGCTTAGTGTGGCTCGTATACAGGTACCTGGAAATTAAGTTGTTTTTTAAAAAAAAGTTAATTACTGAATAAGTGAGAATGTTTTTCTTTTCATTTTTAGATATTTACTTTTCTCTAAATGTGATTGAGTATATCTGCACTGTCACTCACTTATCATCTTACCAATGCTAGTTATTTTAACATGGAAGACTTCTCTTTGTCACTAAAAAGTGATATTGTTCATTCTTGTACCATGGAAAAATCAGATAATCCATCGGCAAAATGTCCTGATATTTTGTCCAGTCAGGGTTCTAAAACAAATTCAGCTACAAGTCAAAATAATAATAATAACGATGCTTGTCGGACTGATAATGTAACAACTGAAGAACGACCGGTTGAAACAATCACCGAAGATTTGGAACCTGCTTTACGACGCAGTAAACGTGGTAAAGGCAGACCTAGCAACACTCATAATGCAAACAATAATAATAATAATAATGATGGAACTTCAGACGATCATGTCCCTTCATGCATTATTTCCGGTACTGAATATCACACAGGTTTGTTATTTGTCTAGGTCCCTATTTTCTGTAATATTATTTTAGACGTTATATAGTTTTTGAATGTATTACTTTTATCATTTCGGGCACTTGGCTTTTTTGTTTGTTTTCTATCAGTTAATAGGATTGTTTTTAATAAATTAATAAATTAATTCTATTGTAGTTAGTTTGTTTGTTAAACTTTCATTTGACTTGTGAATAATATATTATTATTATTTGAACACATAAATATTGGTACAAGAAGGCACCAAATATATATGCGCCACACAAATCTCATTTAATTTGTGTGAGGGCTGTGATACTGCCCGGGTGCCCAGACCGAAGCAGGTGGTTTTCTTAAGGGGCCATACCCGGATCCTTTGACCTAAAGGTCTAGTCCACAAGGCAGTGGAGCATTGTGAGGAGATGCAGTCCCATGGTAGCCGGTGACCAACGATTGGTTCATAAGCCATGTGTTCCTTCAGGGTACTGGAGCCAGCCCATGTGCACCATTGGTTTTGGATCCGGTTAAAGCGCCGGACATTCGCTTTTCGTCCTCTCATTTTCTTAAACAACACCCGTTGTGCGAGAAGGGAGTGAGTAGGACTTCCCTGGTAGAGGCTTTATACGCGTGACCGTGTGAGAGCATTTCGAGAGGGAGGGCAGGCCCACCCCACTCTCAGTCGTACCAGGGCATTTGGGGGCAATATCGTCAGCACATAATTCAATGAGAAGCTTCTTAATCAAACTGTCTAGCTCAGAAATCACAATACTAGCATAATTTGAAATTATTTGGAATTCACATCTATCTGTCACTTTATTATTGACTGTGTAAAAATATGAATATTTAATTTTAACTTAAAATACCAATACAGATTACAGTCAAATTCTCCTTTAATTTCAAACATATGTTAATCGCTTAGCATGTAACGAGTACTTTTTCTAAAGTTCACTTTAGAAATATATATTCAACAGATTAAAAAAAATTTTAATAGTAATTTCTTAAAACTGAAATTTCATTTCCATCATCTATTTTTCTTTGTTTCTTTCGTTCTAACAACATTATTTATGTTTATATCTAACGAATTAGTAATTTTCATGTTATTCCAATTGAATATGTTGCATCTCAGACAGCTAGGCACATATATGGATCAGTTCAAGTTGCCACACCTTATTAGCACAACAAATTCATAAAAGTAGTTACTTTAGTGGTCATAATATATAGAAGAATAATTGCTTATAAGGATACGATACGGGGAGGAAGAATTGATTCATAGAAAGAAAGATATGAAGCGATTTTAATCTCTTAGTTTAAGGGAAGCTAGAGAGTGTATACACCTACACGATTGTAATCGATTCTGAGCCATGTCACCCACAGTCTCTAACCATTGGTTACGATAGTCACACGGACTCCAATCAAGTAATCGGAATCTACCAACATGGCTCAGGCCAGAAGTTAGTGACTTTGTGGACTGATGCCATATTTTGGTTTTGCCGCCCCTAACTTTCTTCCAATTATCCCTAACACGGGTTAGCATTGCGCTTCGTTCTAATTGGTGTTCGGGCATACGCAACACGTAGCCCAACCATCTCAGTCGATGAAGATTCATAACTTCATCAACTGATTTACCATCATTCCTTAATATCTTGCGCCTAACCTCACTATTACTTGCCTGGTGATCCCAGCAGATGCAAGCAATATTTCTGAGACATCTATGATCAAATACTAGTAGCTTATAATTATCTTCTACTCTTAATGGCTACGTTTCGCATCCGTATAGTAGAACGGAACGAACTGTTGCGCAGTATACACGTCCTTTTATTGATAGACGGATATCTCGCCTGCGCCATAGGTGACGTAAGTTGGTGAGAGCCAAACGAACTTTTCAAATCCGTGCTGAGATTTCGTCGGACACCAACCCATTAGGGCTGATCAGACTTCCAAGATAAGTGAAGTTGTCAACGCGTTCGACTACTTCACCCCCTATCCTTAGTTTAGGTGTTATACGATATCTGTAATCCAATTCTATATTTAAATTATTTACCCAATGTTAGTTTAGTGTAATCTTTATACTGAATACAAAATTAAATGTACAATTCAATGCTATCATTAGGTTAATTATTGATTTTGAATTGACTTCGAACGTAGAACGTGTGAATATAATTATCATTTTTTGGGATTACACATCATATATGTAAGAATTTGTGAGTTCATTAGACTACTATCTGATGAAATTTTATTCCAAAGTTTATATATCAACCACTAATTCACAACTTTTTCGCACAATAATTGGTCAGAATTAGTGTTGTTCGGTTGTAAATATGATCCAGGTATGAAACAAAATTCCATCTATCAACTGGTATCAAATATTTGATACTTGTTGTTTTGTACTCAACAGTGAGTTAACACATGTTCCTTAACTGAAATGGTTGATATATGTATTACACCTGCTTAATCCATCACCTACCTTATTTGGTGATATTAACCAGTGTAAGAGTAAATTAAATGAAAGCAATGAGTGACCAGATGAAAACATGACATCGGTTCACGAAATCATTAACTGTTGGTGTAAACCATGTTAGTTGATGCAAACTATGTGGTCGAAGTTTGTACGATCATTAGTTGGAGACGTTGGGTGACATAACTCATAGCTATTCACAATTGCACAAATGCATTCGCTCATTATCTTCCCCTTCTTAATGTCACATCATCGTGCTCTTGTGATATAGAAACATGTTCTAATGCACATTTCTTCCAGGTTCTACTCTGATTATGACTAATTGACATTTTGTTTAGAATAGTTGGTTTCAACAGCCTGAAGTAAGCAAATGTAAAATAATGCATCAATTGACATTATAAAAAGTTGATTAATTCACTTACATTTATTTGAATAGAAAGTAATGTAAAATGATTGGTTACTTGAGATTATGGATGAATAAACAACTAATTACGAAAAATAGATGTGTTGTAGTAACAAGAAGAAACTGAGAACTATTGAAAATGTATAAACAGTAATGATGCTTGTTAATTAATTCTAATTGTAAAAAGACCACTACTAATACTTAAGGAATATGAAAATTAAGTTGATTTAATAAACTCAACGTTTCTATCGTTTGACATTTTATTAGAGTTGTGTTATTTGCATTTTTCAGGGTGTTTTTTTCAAACTAGTTTCTTTTAAACGACTTATAGACAATTTTCAAGGTAATGTCTTTTTAGAAAAGTCGAATCGTAACTAACAGTGAAACTTCATCATTTGAGATGGCTAGGATATGTGTTACGTGTGCCCAACTACCGACTGTCCCGACGTGCGATGTTCAATGGTGTGGGAGTAGGTTGGAAGAAAGCTAGGGACGGCTAGATCAAAACATGGTGCAAATCCATGAAGTCATTGACAAGTAAGTGTAGATTACCTGGTTGGGATCCACGAGACGATAACAACCGATGGTTAGAGGCCTTGAATGACATGGCTCAGGCGCATCCACTCTTTGTGTTCTCCCAAATTATAATCTTCTGAATTCTTCATGTCCTTTTTTTTCTCTTTCCAAACTTATTTCACTAGACTATACTGCTTGAATAACATCTTTAAACTCCAATCTTTCCGATTACTGCTTATACTTTTACTACCTCTACCAATATGGAATCTGAATCGACAATTGTATCTATGTGCTAATGTGGTACAACAACTCGAACTGATGTACGTACGTACATACGAAGTTATAGGTTGTTGCTGACCGATTGACTAAACAGTAAAATTCAGGATGCATGGGGCGTTCTATTGGAGACTCGTTAGTTGGATGTATCTGCCGTATTCTAGTATTGGTCACCATCAAGACTCAAACTCAGCATCTTTCTCGGGTATACTCAACTGACGAGTCCCAAGCAGAACAAAACACGCATCCATTGTTAGCCACAATCTAACTTTTCTAAAAGTTATACTTAAAGCAAATATCCAAACAATTCACTCAGGATGCACACCAACCAGTAGAGACTGATCAAATGCAATCCTTAATATAAACAAAAAAATAAACCGTTACGTATACATGTGCCACCTGTCTGTAACAAAACTAGCTTTTATCTTTTATCATAATAGCTAGCAACTTGAAAGGACAAACTCTGCTGTAGATATGTAGTGTAAACTATAAACTGGGACATTAAGAATAGGTATTTTTCGCATAAATGAATTTGCATGATCTTTTCCTACTGATCTATATCTCATAATACTTAATACTTCATCTGACGTATACTGATTGAGCCATCTTATATGTACTTGTTTGAATGAGCTCAACAGTCATTTTGTCTGTGAATTAATATTATTTCAGCATGTGGGTAACAGGTGGAAAAATTGCTAATCAAATCAGACAAACGAATATAGAACTAACTAATATATTCAAAACAAAAAACTACAGATCAGTAGTAAAAATTTGATTAATTCTATATTTTGTTTTTCTATATCTTGCCTTTACTCTTAAGTTCTATCGATTACTCTGATATAATCCACGTTATTTTTTTTTTCAAGTAAGCAACATGGATCAAGGTAGGTGATGGTAGTCAACCATCAAGATGTACAAAACCATGGTGTAGATTTGTAACTTCATCGACTACTTTCTTTCTAATCTTAAACTTAACCTTCGTCACTTAGTATTTCTATTCACAACTGAAAATAATTCGAAGACCTATGTAGTCACTTTCTTTAGAACTCTATGTTATAAGGGAAAACTGTAAAGACTGGCATTTATTGATTTACTTCAACTATCTAATTGAAGTTGTAGAAGTCATACAATTCACTGACTTCAGACCTTTTCAGATATGCCGATTGGCAGGTTTCTTGTTCATAATAATGAAAGGAATCGAATTGTCACTTCTTAGTACTATTCTTGTCTACTTATTTATTTTCAGTATCGAGTTGTGGAGATTATTAGGTTATTGATTAAAATCAAAAATCGATTGATGTTAAACCATCATTGAAAACCTGAAAGCACTGAACAAACGTTTCGTCCTATTGTAGAACTCCTCAGCAGTGCATATTGATGATCTCACTTCTTGTTTTCGATAAATTACAAATAATCCATTTTTTTTTCTCTCTCTCTCTCTCTTTTTCTTGAAATCATAGGTGATTTTGTTTATTATGAAGAACCAGATTTTGAATATTATACAATTGGTTTAATTGAAGAAATTAAAGTATCTAGACGTGATAAATTTTCAATATTTATTAAATGTTTTTATCGTACACGTGATATACCGGATATTTCTAAACAAGGTCTTCCTGATCGAGATAATTATCCAATTAATTCAAATATTAAATTAATTCGTGATGTAAGTTTATCAATTATTCTTTATTTATTTATTTATTTATTTATTATTTTTATTTTGTTTTATTTATTTGTTTTTCTTTCAAATTTTCATTTTTCTATCACATCACGTACTCAGTTTAGATGGCGTTATAATAGTGTGTGTGTGTGTGTTTGCCTATATGTATATATAGGTATATACGGTTTACATCATACACATAGATGCACATACATTTAGAGAGGAAGAGAGAGAGAGAGTGTGTGTGTGATGTGTCTATAAAATCGTCTGTTTTCAATTGATGTGTCGCTATCATTCTCTCCATCATCCATCCATCCATCCATCCATTTATTCATCATCATTTTGTAAATCGAAAGTGATGTTTATGCGCGCGTGCGTGTGTGTGTATGTTGTTGTATCTCGCGCATCTTTCTCTCACTCTCTCACTCGTTCGTTTGCCCTAATCTTTGTGTTCTATTTGATTTGATTTTGTTTTGTTTTGTATCTAAGTAATTATTGACTAGTCTGTAGTCGTAGTAGTAGTCGTCATCGTCATTGTAATACCACTGCTACTATTATTAATATAACTAGTATTAAACACATCTTTTTTCTTTTCTTTATATAGAAACAACAAATCCACTGACTGGAAGATTTTTATTTGATGGACTGTTAATAATTTTCATCTTCATTTTAAATATTTTCATGTGTTTAAGATAGCATATAGTATCTTAGATTCCATTGTATAGATAAATAAATATATGGGGGAGATAGACAGACAATGATAGATATGTCCACACACACGCGCGCACACTCACGCATCCTGTTCGATGTAACAAAATGAATTAGGTTTTCCTTGTATTATTATTATACTATGAGAATTAATGATAGATATTAAGGATAGTCAGTCAGTCATAGAGTTAAGATGTTAGATGCCTTATAAGGTTATGACTTTTTTTCAAAAGTCTTTGTCACTATTCTACATCATCTAAGTGTGTTGTTGTAGAAATTTCAGTTTTAAATTAATGATTTTTTTAAAGGCTAATTAAAATGATGATGTAATTTGTTGACCAAATAGAGATTTGTTTACTTAAGCCTAAAGTCAGTCATATTTTATGTATATGAGTGTTAATTTATAATAACCGGTTTTCTAAACTGGATTAAGTGAAATAGGATTCGAACTTAAGACTTATTGATGCTTTAACCATCAAGCTATTGTTCCACAATTAATATATGTGAGTAGAATAGTATTTATTTATTTATTTTAACACATAAGTATAGGTACAGGGAGGCACCAAAATACATATGCGCCACACAAATCTCAATTGATTTGTGTGAGGGCTGTGATACTGCCCGGGTGCCCAAACCGAAGCAGGTGGTTGTCTTAGGGGGCCACACCCCGAGCCTTTGACCTGAACGTCTGACCCACAAGGCAGTGGAGCATCGTGAGGAGATGCAGTCCCATGGTAGCCGGTGACCAACGATTGGTTCATACGCCATTTGTTCCCGCAGGATACTGGAGCCCATGTGCACCATTGGTTTGGGGTCCGGTTAAAGCGCCAGACATTCGCTTTTCATCCTCTCATTTTTGTAAACAACACCCGTGGCACGAGAAGGCAGTGAGTAGGACTTCCCTGGCAGGGGCTATATACGCATGGC
Source organism: Schistosoma spindalis (assembly GCA_946903255.1). Taxonomy (NCBI): domain Eukaryota; kingdom Metazoa; phylum Platyhelminthes; class Trematoda; order Strigeidida; family Schistosomatidae; genus Schistosoma; species Schistosoma spindalis. The sequence continues at coordinate 14,755,595 of OX336423.1, forward strand.
CATGTGAGAGCATTTCGAGAGGGAGAGCGGACTCTCCCCACTCTCGGCCGTACCAGGGCATTTGGGGGCGAGTAGAATAGTAAGCGAATAGTGAGTGGTAAGTTATTCAATCGTTAGCAAAATGGAAACATTGGACAGTCGTTATGGGTCTCCTCGATAGTGCACATCCACAATCCCACGACCAGAGACCGAAACCAGGTCCTTAGATCACGCACATAAACGCTTAACGTTTATAGGACATTGAGCCGAAATCCAGTGCTATGACCATCTTCGATTGCCTTCAGTGTATACCTTCCTCATAACCTACGGGTTTGAACTTCACTGGTCATAGCCTTCAATTAGAACTCTGAGGCTAGTCACCTGGAGGTACTGGACATTCGTAAATATTTACAATCGTTCTTGCTTTCATAATATCGCTTTTCATCAACGAAGATATCTAATGTATAGATTTCGTAGTGATCGCCTATTGAGCCTCCAAAGAACCAAGGATAAAGTGCAGAATATGAGAATCATTGTGATAGTACTTCTTGGGTTGTTCAGTAATTATTTTCTGGAGAGATTGTAAACATTTTGTGAAAGCATGCATAAATACACGTGGTTAGCAGATATAATTAGTGGAATTAAACGATTCTGAAACAAAATTTATGACAATAAATTCACTTTTTGAGAAAAGAGTGACTCAAAAGTTTAAACCTAACAACTTCCACTGAGTTACTGACCCAGTCAGACTAGTAACCATATAAGAAATCTTTTTTTACTGTTATTGTACAGTGTCTGATTCTGATACCGATAGGCAAGTTTTTTGTACACGAGCACAGTGGGTTACTTGAGTGAAAAGGAAGCATTTCTGGCTATCTGAATCGAAATATAACTGTCCTATTGAAATTTAAATCACATTTTCCACTATTGCTACACTTTTCATTCTTTATAAATTGATGCTATATATTGACCAATCGCGTACACAGTGTTTAATCAATGTTGATCATTACAAGTTATCTGTTTTATGGCATTTGACAATAAAACGTGTTGTATTCAATGAACGAGAGAATGACATTAGTCGGGTACTTAGAACTTTACCAAAAGGAATATTATTCTGTCATCTACAGTATTGTGCCTAAATCTATGCATATTTATTGAATGATCCCCATTTCACGAGGGATGAATCGTATAGATCTCGTTGAATGAGTAATAATAGTAATAAGGATAGTAATAAATTTTATGTTGGTAACTTATTCTTCATAAATAAAGAGTAGGTTAAATAAAGCTACGAGATGTCAAACTAAGGTTTAGTATCAGTTCAGAAAATCTAAACTGTGTTATTAGGCGCAGACTTACTTACTTACGTTGTTTACCCCTTGTGCAGAAGCGTAGGCCACCCACCAGCATTCTCTATAGAACTCCAACCTGGGAAATCCTTTCCAGGTGCTATTCATCCTTTTGATATTTGCTTTCAATTCTCAACGAAATGTGTTCCTTGTTCTTCCTTTTTTCTTCTCTTCTATCTAATTTGTTTCACTTATGAAACTGATATATGACATTGAATAGAAAATATATTTTGCAAACAATATATATGATGTTCACTTCATTCATGTTATGTAATTTATACAGGGACAATAGTAAAAACGTTAATCTACTTTCTTGATATTCGAATTACCATGTTATTATTATTATTATTATTATTATTATTGAATTGTATCACTGAGTTGTATCTTTCGTTTTAGTTATGTTATTAGTTAGGCTTGAAATTTTTCGAATATATATGTATATAGTACTCACAAATATTTCTTTTATCATTTTATTCTTCTATTTTTTATTAATAGATATTTGCTCGTGAATTATTTGTCTCTGAAGTTCAAGAGACTTTACCAGCTAAACAACTTCGTGGTTTATGTAAAGTGAATTATTTACCCGATTTAAAAACTGCATTATCTACATTTTCTCCAGAAGAAGATGATAGTTTTTTCTATGTATTTGCATATAATCCTGAAACTCGTCGTTTATCAAAGATTCGTGCAGAAATACGAGTACGTGAATAAGTTCATATGATTTTTCTTTCCTTTTCTTCTTTATTTGAAGTTTTGTTCTCTGAGCTAAATGGTTTGATTTCTTTTTTTTTTTTTGGAATACAATAATTTTTGTTTATTTGTTCATGTTTGTATAGAATATTATAATATATCAATATAATTTGTGTAATACAAGTGTTTGTCATGTTGTACATTAAGTGGCTTTTCTGTTGTTTAGTCCAAATAAACAAATGGTTTCTATCCATTAATTTGTAGTTTCTGTTAGTTTGTTTACGAAAATCTATTAAATGCTTGATACATACTCCATTTATTATATTTTATTCATTTTAACACATAGATATTGGTACAAGGAGGCACCAAATACATATGCGCCACACAAATCTCAATTGATTTGTGTGTGGGCTGTGATTCTACCCGGGTGCCCAAACCGAAGCAGGTGGTTTTCAGAGGTGACCACACCCCGAGCCTTCGACCTGAACGTCTGACCCACAAGGCAGTGGAGCATCGTAGGGAGATGTAGTCCCATGGTAGCCGGTGACCAACGATTGTTTCATAAGCCATGTGTTTCCTCAGGATACTGGAGCCCATGTGCACCATTGGTTTGGGATCCGGTTAGAGCGCCGGACATTCGCTTTTCGTCCTCTCATTTTCGTAAACAACACCCGTTGTGCGAGAAGGCAGTAAGTAGGACTTCCTTGGTAGAGACTATATATGCGTGATCCACTCTCGGTCGAACCATTGCATTTGGGGGCACATGCCTGTCAATTATACGTGCAATGAAACCACAGATAATGTTACTTCCAAAGAAACCAGATTAACGTGATTTGAAAATCACAGTTCTTCAGTTTTATATAACTTGCGAAGAAATCTCGAAAACAATACCAATGAATTTTTATCGAATAACTGGACTATAACTAGTGGTGAGATCCAGCACGTGCACGACCGTTGGTGCTACCTTGATGTGGTGATCGGGTTTGCCTATTGTAATGACCCAATCGCGGAATACTGGCTGGAACAATCGTTTCTCAATGTCCTGAAATGCCAGACAGGTTGGTTGAACAGTGGTGAGACTAAAAGCTGCAAATTCAATATCTGAGGGCGAAGTCGTACTGCTGACTGTACAGAGGTGTGACGGAAGTAAGGTGTTCCCTTCAGACAACCAGCATAACAATGATGCTGACTTCCCACCAGCAAAGGTGAGGTTAGAAAAGGTCGACATTAAAAGTGCACACCTCATCCTATCCCTTGGATATCAGTCTCTGGCGCTAAGGTCCCAAAAATTCAGGAGCTAACACAAAGATAACTTACAGAAAGTTCGTGTGTGACCGGCCCCAAGCAGTTGTCCCTTGTGCATTGTGGACGGGCTTTCGGGTCACTTAGACCTCCTCTAATCCAATTTCCTTTTCACCTCTAGAAGAACCCTTCCATGGTGTGGGTAACCAGGAAACGAAAACCGCCCTCATACCTTTAACAGCGCTGTATTCAAGCTGACAATTTCAACCTGTTTCCGTCATTTGCATTTTCTATGATCAAATGTTTCTACCCTGCTTCGGTTTGGGCACCCGGGCAGTATCTCAGCCCACACACCAAAACATGATGAAATATTCGCTTACGGAAAATATTCGTTCTTCTCTGACTAACATTGAAATGACTGATACTATTATTATTATTATTATTATTATTGTTATTATTATTATTATTATTTACTACGTCATTTACTCACTATCTCCTATTTCTACTTTTTGTATCCGTTTCGACTCAGACAGCAGCTCGCCTATGGTAAAAATTCAGCTTTATCTAAACGTTCTCGAGTCACTGCCTGGTTTGAAAATTGTATGTTACCATCGAATACGAGTACTGAAGCAGTCTTTCTGAAACCACGCGCACCATTCAAACTGGCTGCCTTTAACGTTCGCACACTTATGCAGGTCGGACAACAGATAGGGCTGGCAATGTCTTTGGAAAGTCTTAATATTGATGTGTGTTGTCTATCCGAGACCCGTATTCAAGACTCTGGTGAAGTACTACAAGTTCGCTCTCCATCTGTCGCTCCAAAAAGCTTGTTTTACGTGCGTTTATCCGGGGACCCTGTGGCATCTTCGTCTGGTCTTGCTGGCGTTGGTTTCGCACTAAGCGCAAGAGCTGAGGCAGCACTAGTCGACTGGATCCCCATTAACAGTCGGTTATGTGCTGTTAGATTAGAAAGTACCATCAGAGTGAGAAGAAATAGGCGTGAGAAACGATGTCTTTTCGTCATCTCCGCCTATGCCCCGACAGATTGCAGCCCGGATGCAATCAAGGATGAGTTCTACCACCAGTTATCTGTTCTTCTCCAGAAAGTGCGTTCGACAGATATTGTAGTACTAGCTGGAGACTTGAATGCTCAGGTCGGGCGTCTAGGCACAGAAGAGAGTCGTTTAGGTGGCCGATGGGGACTCGTTGGTCGCAGGACAGATAACGGGGAACGTCTACTGCAACTATGCACAGACCACAACCTGTTTCTGGCTAGCACTAACTTTCGGCACAGTCATCGCCGATGTGCCACCTGGCGTCCCCCTTCTGCATCTCAAGCCTGGACTCAGATTGATCACATCGCGATCAGCTACCGCTGGCGTGGTTGTGTACAAGACTGCCGCTCCTTTTGGAGTACCTATCTGGACTCTGATCATGCTCTGGTCTGCGCCAATCTTACCTTACTTTTCAGTGGACAACGAAGTGACCGCCACCACAGGATTGATGTTAGCAAGCTGGCTGCAACTTCTGTTGCTAGTAAATACCGAGCCGAGCTAGCTTCTAGGCTAGCCACTATTCCACCGAAAAGTATAGATGAGCATTGGTTGCAATTGCATGACGCCATGAAAATGGCGGGTCAAGTCAGCTGTGGGATTGCGAAACGTCCCGCTTACAAGCACTGGGTTTCTTCTGGTTCCTTACAACTGATTGAAGCCCGTCGGTCTACTCCGGGTGACCGTGAGTTTGACCACAGACGAAGGTTGTTACGTAATGAAATCGGGCAAAGCTTGCGTAAGGACCGAGAAACCTGGTGGTCGGAGCGTGCCAGTGAGTTGGAAGCAGCAGCTGCATCTGGTAATTACCGGAAGCTCTTCCAACTCATCCGAGCCACCGGCAGCAAGAAGTCTGGTGTGAGCGAAACAATCTGCGAGGATGACGGAACGCCAATCACTAACATCCATCGACGTCTTGGACGATGGGCAGAATTCTTTGAAGGGCAGTTCAACTGGCCTGCTGCTCCGGCAACATCGGTCAGACTGTCCTGCCCTCCTTGGCCGGTGACGACTGATCCACCAAATGAGGCGGAAGTCCGCAAGGAACTCCAACTCTTGAAACGTTACAAATCACCAGGCCCAGACGACTTACCCCCGGCTCTTTTTAAAGATGGTGGTGACTTTCTGACTAAAGGACTGACGACGTTGTTTACAAAGATCTGGGAACTAGAGAGTGTACCAACGTCATGGAATGAGTCGATAGTTGTCCCTATCTTTAAAAAGGGTTCACGTTGTTCCTGTAACAACTATCGGGGGATAAGTCTACTTCCGATTGCGTCCAAGCTATTGGCTTCCGTCATACTTCGTAGGTTGTTCAGAACCCGAGAAGGATTGACTCGCGAGGAGCAGGCTGGGTTTCGTTCTGGTCGAGGATGTATTGATCATATCTTCACCCTCCGCCAAGTGTTAGAACACCGCCATACTTATCAAAGGCCAACAATCGTAGTGTTTCTTGATATCAAGGCTGCCTTCGATTCGTTGGACAGAACTGTTCTCTGGGATTGTCTATTGAAGAGGGGTGTGCCTGAGAAGTTTATTAACATCCTAAAAGCCTTATATACAAACACCTCAGGTAGAGTGAGGGCATACAACCACCTTTCTCCACTATTCCATTCAAGCAGTGGAGTTAGGCAGGGTTGCCCAATCTCACCATTCCTCTTCAACTTTGCCATCGATGACATTCTGGAAACAGCTCTGACGGATGTAAGTAATGGTGGTGTGGATCTGTTGCCTGGAGAAAGACTTCTCGACCTTGAGTATGCGGATGATATTGTCTTACTGTGCGAGAATGCCCAAGCCATGCAATCCGCACTTAATCAGTTGGCAATCAGTGTCCGTAGGTATGGTATGTGCTTTGCACCTTCGAAGTGCAAAGTACTTCTACAAGACTGGCAGGATTCTAATCCTGTACTCACTCTGGATGGTGAGCAGATAGAAGTAGTCGAGAAGTTCGTGTATCTAGGTAGCTGCATAAGTGCTGGTGGTGGCGTGAGTGATGAGATCAATGCACGTATAGTGAAAGCCAGAGCGGCTTATGCCAATCTGGGCCATCTTTGGCGCCTTCGTGATGTTAGTCTGGCTGTAAAAGGTCGGATCTACAACGCGACGGTGAGAGCAGTTTTGCTCTATGCTTGTGAAACCTGACCTCTCCGAGTTGAGGATGTTAGGCGACTCTCTGTGTTCGATCATCGTTGCCTCCGAAGGATTGCTGGCATCCAGTGGCAACACCATGTCAGTAATACAGAGGTTCGGCATCGAGTGTTCGGTCACAGAGACGATAATGAAATTGGTGTCACCATCTTGAAACACCGACTTCGGTGGCTTGGACATGTTCTACGAATGTCGTCCCAGAGAATTCCTCGTCGTGCATTATTTGCCGACTCTGGGACTGGTTGGAAAAAGCGGAGAGGTGGTCAGTATATGACATGGTGTCGTGGTATGAAAGAAAGCTGCAAAGGGCTAGCTTATGTTGGTCCTTCACGACTCCCTGGTTGGGGTCCGAGAGATGGTGTAACGCAGTGGCTAGAGACGTTATCAGATATGGCTCAGAATAGAAGCCAGTGGCGATCCTGCTGTAACCTTCTTTTACTTTCTTCATAAAAAGGTGGTCGTATTCTTCCTTAACTGAAAGATCTGTTCTGATTGTACCTTTCCGTTTCCCCCACCATTGTTCTCTCTCTCTCTCTCTTCTTTTTTTTATAATTCCCCACGTTCATTACTTTTTTTTTTCTTCTCTTTTCTCCTTCTCTTCTAATTATCACTGTTTTGTGTGGCGCATATATATTTGGTGCCCCCCTGTACCAATATTTATGTGTTCAAATAAATAAAAATAAATGTTTCTATTCTGCACACATGACCAAAAGGTCTCAAGTGTTAAGGACTGTCATGAATCTTTGATAAGCCGTTTAACATTATCTTTCATCTATCACTTTACCAACGTCTGATTTCGTTCATTTAGTGTATCCGGAAATACAATTTGCTGTTGTTCTCAGTACTTAGTATTTTTTTCACCGCCATTTCTACTACATTATTCCAATATATTTTAACACTCATCTTGTTAATTTCATCTTCTTGTGCTAATGTAGTTTGAGAACTTGGGCCACATACACATTTATTCTAGTGTCTAAGTTGATTATAACTGACTAACACTGAAATATTATCTGGTATGATTTAATTTCTTAATGTGTTTTCCCTTGTTATCTCTTTTAGGTTGGACAAGCCTATCAAGCTTTATTGCCTGAATTTCGTCATTCTCCACCAGCTATGTATCGCTTTGGACATAGTCGAGGCAGTTTTCGATCAATTAAACGTAGTCGTAAATCAAAAATTACATTGGAAACATCATATAAATCTGATCAAGATGTTAATACACTTAAATGTTTAAGAAAATCGCATTCATTGTCACCGTATTATCGTCGTAAATACCGATGTAAAGCAATAAAGTCAGTTACTGCTACTAATACTACTACTGAGAGTAGTAATAATCATGATAGTTTAGCAAATCAACCAACAATCAATGATACATTGAATATTTCTAATCCTGATAATAATTCTACTATTTCAATGTTGAATAATAATAAAACACTAAAAACATCTTTAGAATTATCACAAACTGATAACAATCTTATTAGTAGTAATAATCATGTCACTTGTGAAATAGATACTATACCAAATTTATCAGAAGATATGAAAAATTCTGAAGATAACAATGTTGAAATAGATGTTCAACAACAACAACAAATGGATACACAAAATTCCACACAACTGTTAAATTTACCGCCAAAATTAGAGAATGCAAATGACTTTAAAGATTCTTTAAACACTATAACTACATCTGATTACTCTCATCATAGAAAGCATCATTCTTTGTGTATGCACAAAAATCATTCATATTATAGAAAACAATTACATCATCACAGGAAAAAACGACATCGTCGGTTACGGCGGCGATGGCGTCAACAACAATCACAATGCAAAGAGGTGCTTGTATGGAGTCCTGGTGGTCTATCCTCTGCTCTGTCTGGTACATCTAAGAAATTTGATTTTTCAAATAACACTGCTTATAATCATAATAACATTAATGTTAATGATATCAATGACAATTTTAGTAATGTATCAAATAACATCAGCACTGATTTTAATTCTATGCTTTCTGATGAACCATTAAAGAATTATTTAGATGCTGTACGATCAATGGTGGCATTTTTCGGATTTGGTGGTGCTGATGATGATTTAGCATCAGCTGAAAATGGTCTGGTACTGGCTAATTTAGCTGCAACAACACAACATGCTTATGATACATTACATAAGTGTAATTATTCGTTAAGAAATGCCCTACAAGCGATATCATGTAATCCTATTGTAGCTAAGGTAATTTGTTGTTTTACCAAGTGGAATTCTTCCCTTTTTCATTCTCATTACAAGAACACTAATCGTTTTTTTTTTCTTTTTTGTAGCTTACAATGTACAGATTAGTGCATTTTACTTCAAGCTATATTTTATTTAAGTGTTAAAAGCTAGTGAGACTATGTAATTGCTCAAACCGAAGTAGTAAGAGCGTCATTCAAGCCTGTTACTTTATATTTTAAAGTTAAAAACCTTAACCACTATACTACCATTCTATTCAAGTGGTTAATAAGTTTTATATTTAACCACTAAATCACTTGTTTGAACTCTACTTGACCTACTACAGTTTGAGTAATCGTTTAGTATCCACTTCCCATTCTTTACACACGAACAATGTAACATGTATTTGTATGGTGTAAATGAGTTCGTTTTATGAATAATTCAGATAGATGAAATTACGAACTCAGTTATCATGTGCACATCCGTCTTTTTTAGTTTCATGTTAGTTATTATCAGTGAACAGTCACATTACTCTCTCTGCTTTCCTCAAGCCTAAACTAAATAGAGAGGTGTTGGGAATTTGTCACTACCTACTAGGTCATAACTAACTTCACATCATCTGAAAATATTTTACACGTACTCTATTTTTTTTCTCCTCCGTACAGAAACAATTATTAAACTTATTATTTACAATTAACTGATTATTGACCAATGTCATGCAAGTGATTCTTAGTGTTGGTCGAATTGTATCGATCAAGTTGCAATGCAGCCAGTAATTGAAGTTAATCCACATCGCGTGCACTATGTTGAGATGTAAGGTGGTGGTTGGAAGTGGTCGATGGGGAAACCTTCTTGACGTAGTGTTCGTATTACCTGGTACTTGTCAACAAGATGTGCCTGTAATCCTGAAGTAAATGATGCTCCTTGACGGATTGATATAATTCAATCACTACTAAGAAGGATTTGACATAGATGATATTGGTAACCTGGGTCCAGGTTTTCCTGTCGACTATCTCTAACCATTACTTGATTATGGCTCTAGTTAACTTAAAACATTTCATGGACACTGACAATCTGTATTAATATACTTATAGGTGTTCGTCTGGAGATTGTAGCAATTTAATGGTTATGTTCATGAGTCAATTAAAGCTAGACGACCATGGGAAACCTGGAAGCACTGGAAGGCCGTTTCTTTCTAGTATGGAAATCTTCAGCAGTGTTCATCCACGATCCGGAACGCGGGATTTGAACCCAATACCTTCAATCTCGCACGCGAGCGATTATCTCTACTTATATTTTAAAATTCTATTGGTTATCTATATCATTAAGTCATCGCTGTATACTCAATTAGGTAGAATATTTAATTACAGTTATGCAAAAATTCATGATTCATCATGGGATATTTGTTTAGATGAGGTGATTTGATTCTTAGTGTGTCTAGGTGTTACATTGATCTATTGACGTAGTATTGTTATTACTACTAATTCTTTTTCTATTTAGGATACACCTAGACATTGGACAACAGATCAAGTTCGTTTATTTGCACATGCTTTACGTATTCATGGTAAAGATTTTTTTAAAATTCAACGAAATTTCTTTGGTGGGAAAACATTCGTTAATAATAATAATGATAATAATAACAATAATTCTACCAACAATAATGGAAATAATGTAAATGGTGTTGGTCTCTGGAATTCAAGTCAAGCTGGCAATGGACGTATACGTGGTCGTGGTCGCCGTAAATTGGGCGGCACCGGCGGTAGCGGTGTCTGTTCAAGTGCATCTACATTAAAATTATCCACTTTAAAGTCAGATGAAATCGGCAGTAGTACTTCAGTAGCAACAGTGGTACCGAGTAAATTGGATGAAGTTAAACCAGAGGATTCTACATTTGTACCTACCTCTGGGTCATCACATGACGGTGGAGAATCAGTTGAAAACGCTATTGTGTCAGGTAGGTTTAGTTATCAATATGTTATTTATTTACTCATTGAAACTAAATGAGCTATGGTACAGTATATTTTCAAAAAAGGACCTCACACAAATGAAATGGAGATATTGTGGAAAAATGATATTATACTTAATAAATAAATGAAGAAATGTGATACTGTTCATTCTCAAGTAAAACCTAAAGTGCATTCTTTCAGTTATGAAATCTCTCTTGTTATGGCATTTATTTCAAGTTATATCTGATAATTTTGCAAGCCACTCAGTTGCACGATCTCGAGGACGTCAACTGAAGAGTCTTGATGAACTGTCAGATCCTAGTTCTGTACTGCTTTCACTCCACGGTGACATGTCACAAACTGACTATCTCTCGGCTTTTTGTGCTTGATTCTACTGTCGGTAAATAATGAGTAATGTGAGGTCACCTGGGATAAAATTCGTTTAACTTGACGATGGCGTTGCTGTCGGATGTGACCGATCCATCGGAGATAACACTAATCGAACAGGGAAAGTCCCTGGACATTCTCAGCTCAGATAGTGCGAGTTTCACCAATATAAAGTGGAACTTCGACTGATGAGTTGTAAGTCCAAAATTTTACATACGGACTGTCATCATGACAGCACTTATGATATCCCAGAAGGACTTATGCCACTCTAGATTTCACTCTATTTCATCTTCAACACCGCTACTAACACACACTGCGTGTATACAAAATCTTTTCAATCATATTTAATATGTCACCATGAAAAGTGGGTGCTAACACAGATTCCTCTCAGTCTCACAACGATGTTTTACATTTATAAGGCCAACCACGTAGTTCCTTCATAACTGTTTCCAGAATGCCATCGATGGTTAAGTTGAAGAAAGGATCTCGTGATTTACCGTCCTTTGTATAATCCTCTACGGGTTCATGAATTAAAATAGCATAAAAACCATGTTTTATTTGTGTCCATTACCCCAGTATGCTTCCCAATATTGTTCACTACTCGGTGATCAGTCATTTATTATCATGATACTCATTATATATATATATATATATATATATATATATATATATATATATATATATATATATATATATATATATATATATATATATATATATATATCCATTGTAATATGTCATGGTTTACCGATCGTTCTCGTTATTTACTCCGTACACTGGAAGCTCGTGAAATCCACATTCTAAAACCTAACACCTGTACTCAATAGAAGTCTATACAGTACTTGTGTCTCTGTCTTAATCATCAATTAAAGTCATACTACAGTAGGTTACGACTTGTGTTTGATTCACTCCTACTTCGGAATTTCTCCAATATTTCTCTCGTTTTTGTCCTTACAGCATTCAAATTTTCATCTCTAATCTCGCGTAACTGTCAGTATGAGGTTGCGGCGACTGTTGAGTTTCATTTAAATCATGAACTGATCACTCAAAACGAGAAAAGTCATCGAATAACCGTTTCGTCCTCATACGTAACTGCACAACGGTGGACATCCACAAACACACGTCACTGGTCCAACCCATGACCTTCGAATCTCTAATGGAGCACTCAACCCTCAGAACACTATGTCCCGTATCCAACAGTTTACATAATCTAACTTCAACCGATTCTCAGTATTGCGCTATCATTGTCGATTGTCATTGGTGATATCTGTTTCACTCCGTTAATCATTCGACGTTATTTTCATAATCGCTAGTGAAATTTATGATATCATTATTCTGTAACATCACTATTATTTATATTCGCAAATAGATAAGTAGTGGGAACAAGAAATAAATACATATGAATTTGTGTAGGGAAACAATGAAAATGATTAGTCCGTTACTGGAACGCTTATTACTGCCTTTTAAGGAGCTTCTTATTACTTCAAATTTCCTTTACATATCAACCGGATTAATTTAGAAAAAGGTGAAAAATGCAAGTAAGAGTTTTACTCCAAGGTTAGTTTGTCTACAGAAAATCAGAGGCATTTATAGTTTTGAATGACCTTAGACTTTTAGAACCGTCTGGAAACATGCCAATTATAGTAGCAGCACATGAAACATGCTTGTTCATTGTCTAGATGTTTCTGCAAACCTGGGGTTTTTTTGATCTCCGGAGACTTTGATGAGCGATATTTTGGTGACACCTCCACAAAAATCCAATTGAGAAGAACTATCTTCCTTCTTTATTCATTCTTGTCTTTTGAGTGAAATAACTTTGAATAAGTGAAATTTTCTTTTTCTGTTACAATATGTAGTCTGATTGTACTGTCAATATTTACATTGATTAACTTAAATTTAAATGAAGTGTCACGGAGAGTGTAGGAAGTTTAATTTATCAACATAAATATTGTACTTTGTTTCTTTTCGTTGTTGTTACAGGAACCACCACATTGAAAGGATCGAATTGCAATGATGAAAGCACTTTATCCACAGGTCTTCCTGTCACAAATGAACCAATCAAGACTGTTAAAGAATTGATAGCTTTTTATTATTATTGGAAGCGGAAAGGTGCATCGTCTTGCTCATCCTCATCATCATCAGCATCGATTAGTGGTGTAGGGGGTGGTGGACATGGTGGTCTGAGTTCAGTTGCAGCGAATTTTGCAACTGCTGTAGTTGCGGCCACACTTAACACTACTACTACTGATACTAGTGTCGCTGGTGCTAATAATAATTATATCCCATCTTCATTAAGCGGCAATACAACTCCTTTCGAATCAGCTAATAATCTGAATGGTAGTGCATTCTCTACTCAAGCTCATATCACTTCTGTCAGTGTTAAGAAACGGAAACCAACTAATCGTGGTTGTGTTCGTAAGTTTATATGTATACATATTTTTCAAAAAGTTTTCCTTTTTTATTGTCTCCATCATTTTCTTTAGTTCATAAAGATCGCCAAATGAGGTATCGTGAGTTTAGATGCACAGTACTAAGTAATGGTGGTGAATCAGTTGGTAACGTTTAAGGTATGTACTATGTAAATCCAACCATCGCCTACCTCAGCACTCGATGTTTACTGATGTGGAAGTAAACTGAAATAATGTTTTTAGGGGAGATTAAATCAATGCTTCCCATCAATCCGTGACATAATTAACTACTAGACTAAGCCATGTTGATAGACGTAGACTACTTGGTTAGAGTCCGCGCGAATATTATAACCGGTGAATGATTGGTTGATAGGTTTCACAATAGCACAAATACATTTACTCTGCATTTTCGTTTACATTTTGACTTTTAGAATGATTTAAGACGTCCCTCCGATGTTGTTTTTTTTTACTACCACTACTACTATTATTAATTCCACTAAATGGGACATTTCTTTGCTGAGATATGAGGTAGCAACATAAGTCATATTTATTTATTCATTTGTTTCAAATACTTATGCTGCACAGTTGTCGATGAGAATTATGGTTCTGTGGTGAAGTGATCTTATTCAATTTTGAACTACTCTAATTGTTAATTCAATCAAATTTTTAAGTAGTATTTTTTTACACATCAAATGTGTTTTCTAGATTTTATGCATTATTACATAGTTGCACTTTTGTTTAGTTTTACAGATCGTAAGATTGTTTATTGGTATTTGATTGATCTTGTATCGTGAAACGATTTAGTGAACAATTAAAATACTAGACAAGTATGGTTGATGAGATTGTAAATCTTCATCGACTAAAAATGGTTAAGACATATATTACGTATCCCTACCTACCGTCAACTTCGACAAACTGTGCTAGCCGGGTGTGCTCACTGTGGTGCTCGAATAAGTATCACTCAGCCTCATAGTCTGAAACGTAACTACTTAGCTATTCAAACCGCGACTAACGTCCTGTATAACTGAAATTTTCACATTAATCGATCACTGGTTGGTGTAAATGTTATATTTGTCTATTCTGTAAAGTTGATCGTAATCTATGGATCAAATTAAAATATAACAACTAATCCAAGTAACTCGACATCATTTCTCATAGGTTGAATAATGTTTCGTCCCGATTGTCTCTAACCACCTAATTTCTATATCTACATTCGTTATTATAGTCAAATACTACTATTATTATCTCTTACATTTACACACACATACACACTCAAGTATCTGACTATATATATGTTGTTGTCTAAGTCTAGATAGATCATTGTTCACTATGTACTTGTCTACTTATCGGTGTTGTTCTCGTTGTTGTACTGATGATTATTTTCTCCCTCGCTCTCTCTAATCCTTAATTAACTAACTTGTCAACATGTTACTTAATTCTGTCAACTGCAATGAGTTATATATATATATAACCTATTTGTGAATTCTGTTCATTCATTAGAAGTAGTATTTCTTTTGTTTTTTTTTTTTAAAAAAAGTGTTTTGTTTTCATATCTTCTTGGGCATTATTATTGATTCGTGCTAATGACTGTTTACTTACTACCATAGTGATCACAATGTTATGATTCCCATTTTTCTTTTTTGAATGACTTCACATATATATGTATGTGCTTGTGGGGGTTTCAATATAATCCTTTTAAAATCTATGCATTATTTCACATCTAATTAACAATAGATTTGAAGAATTTATTTATTTATAACATTATCCTCTCTTTCTTCTCATTATTATTGTAATTAGCCGTTTACTTTTCTCCCTTTTTTTTTAAAAAAAAATTATCAATATTATTTCCTCTCTGTCTATCTATCTCTTTATTTATTTATTTATTTATCTATCTATCTATCTATTTATGCGCCTTTCGAATGAAGTAACTAAACAAGCTTGGCTGGGTATAATTGAGCATCGTAAAGCTGCCGAGTATGAACTACGAAGATTATTAACATTGAAATATGAAAAGAATGATCATAATAATATTAATAATCATAAAAAGAATGATGAATTACAACATCAAAAAACTGGTATATATGTATTTATGTATATCTATTTGTATAATAAATGTGTACGGTGTGTGCTTTTGTGTGTACATATCTGTTCTGTGCTGTTCTGTTTATTTTATTTTATTTTTTATTAGTCCTGATTGTTCCATGTTCTGTTTTTTTGTGTGTGTTGAGCTAGTTGTTGCTACTGTTTCTATTACTGTTTACATTTCTTTTCTCTGTTCTCATTATTGACTAAATGTAACTAAGTGTGTGTAATATTGGTTGGTCGATTGGTTAGTTAGCTAATTACTATAATTACCAATATTTTAATATTAATTCTGCTTGTCTCCTCCTATCATTTACTTTTTCTTGTTTGAAAAGAAAAAAGAATCGTTTCACAGTTTTTCTTTTATATGTGAAGAGTTTTTCTCTTGTCAATGTCTTTCAATGTATCAATATTGATGTATATCAATGTGTGTGTGTGTGTGTGTTTATCTGAGTAAATGCTTCTTTCATTGTTATGGATTATGTGTTTATTTGTTTTATAATATTAAATTGAGTAATGAGATTCATATATATTGGTTGTTAGAATATTCCTATTGATGTTTAGGTCTGTAATTGATCAGTCTTTTATTGGCCTATGTGCATCCTATGTGAATTGGCTAAATATTGCCATTAATTCGCAAGCACTATAAGCAACTTCGTGGATTGGTTGAGGTTAAACATTAACACCGTTGGATGCCGGCTTAGTGGTCGAGTAGGTTAAGCGTTCGCTCACGAGACTGAAGGCCCTAGGTTCGAATTCCGCGAGCGGGATCGTGGATGCGCACTGCTGAGGAGTCCCACAATAGGAAAAAACGGCCATCCAGTGCTTCCAGGTTTTCAATGGTGGTCTAACATCAATCGGTTCATGATCTCAATCAAAAACTATAAGCAGACATGGATAGTGGGCTAGTAGCGAAATTCATGGCACACGTAGTTTCGTCCTACTTGAGATTTATACTAGGCTGGATACACATGCTTCTCAGAGTTCATGTTCTTTAAGGGACTCGAACCCAATGCTGTTCGCTCCAAACATTTTCGCCTTATTCGTTTAGCTACTGAGTCCAAATAGCCACTGTTTTGTGCAATAAGTTAAATAGTGAGAATTGATGGCATGGGGTATATCGATAACTGACTATCACCGTTAATCAGTACTGAGTTATCAGCTAATCAGTCGATTGACCGATTAACTGACTATATGTGACAGGTTAAATTTGGTGCAAACATTCACTGCACATGATATATGCTGCTGCATTTTTTCTGTTTTTTCCTCTCTTCTCTACGAACTCAATTTTTTACAGAGAAATTTGTACTAGATTCAACATGAAGCACCATACTTGTCCAAAAACAATGACAACAACAACTACTCTCTTATCAATCGGTTATTTATTGATTGTGATTAATGATCGCTTAGTTATTGATGCTTCTTGACATTAAAGTGTTTGCATTTTAGATGTTTTCATTTATTGTCGTTATTACTGTTGTTGTTTTCACTGTTATTGTTTTCGAACTGCAAGACATGACTTGTAAATAAGTGAATTAATTCCAATTTTTTTGGAATTCAATATGAAATCGTTAAATTTTTAAATCCCTCTACCACTATAGGATTTGAATCGACAATTGCATCTCTGTGCTAATATGGTATTCCAAATCGAACTGACATACGTACGTACGTACGTACGAGGTTCTACGTTGTTGCTGACTGACTAAAATTTTCTAAATTATTTTTATCTCATGATATTCATGTGCATACGAAGATTAAGAGAAATTTGTTAAAATGTTATATTGCCAAGGATTCTGCATTGTAATACTGAATAATGATTACTATTATTATCATTATGTATCTGAGGGGGGGGGGAGAAATTAGTCTTACTGTATTTATTTATTCATAATATTATTACGTAATAATTGTATTTTTCTTTTTCTATATTTTATTATCTTTTTTTACAAGTAAATTATTCAAAATCAACATTGATTAATGATGATAAATCAGAGTCGATTGATCCAAGTCATCCTGAATCAGAAATTGAAGAGAATTATGATTTAGGTAAAAAGTGTGATAATTTTGTTTAATCTCTAAAAATTAAGAAAAAACATAACTATCAGAAGGGGTTTTTGTGGAGATTTTAGAAATTTCACTAGCTGAAATCATGAGTCAATTAAAGCTAGACCATCAAAGAAAACCTGGAAGCAATGGACGGCCGTTTCGTCCTAGTATGGGACTCCTCTATGGCAGTGCGCATACACGATCTGGCCCCCCCCGCGAGATTCGAGCCAGGGACCTTGACTATTAGACCACTGAGCCGATCGGTATCCAACAGTGTTAGTGTCGAACTTCAACCAATCCACAAAATTGCGCTACCGTCACCATTGTCTTCAGTGAGCTGATATCTCACAACAAACCGGGTTAAAATCCACTGCTGATGTGTCCCATACTAAGACAAAACGGCCGTCCAGTGCTTCCAAATTTTCCATGGTGGTCTAGCTTCAATTGACTCATAATTTCAACTAGTGAAAGAAAAAAACTGTTTATGCATAGTGTTTATGTAATTTAGGCTCTATATGATTATAGAAAACACTATGAATTGCTTTATCGTCTATTTGTCAATAACCCTCTTGATCAATAACACAATTACTATAAATAATGACCAAAAAAATTTAACGCCAATTAATTCCATGAACTTCTTTTAACCCTAAACAGGCAGTCAGAAAATGAATATAAAGAAAGAGGTGATAAACTGTTTCATTCTGTATTAGTCTCTACCAATGAAGATTCAAAAACTGCATAGGTTTATATGTCATTAACTGCATAGCCATACAGTATCAAAAATATGAAACTGTAATATGTATGTGACCAAACCATAAATGATATAAATATTATAGAATATTCCTTAATTAATTAACGATAATCCTAGTCAGTTAGACAGTGTGTGTACATTGGTTCAAGTTTCCCCATCCTAATAACACTAAGATCAAATTGTCAGGGGAAATCCTAGTGCAGTACAAGGTAGTAAAAGTATTAGTGGTGGTAGAATAGATTAAGCATAGAAGATACGATTCGAAAAATTGTGGATTTGTGGGATAAACATATTTACGATACAATTTAAAAACTGAAGATCTAAAGGAAGGTAACGAGTGAATGGGACTGCACCATTATGAAAAAGTGTTTGAGCCATGCCACTGAAAGTTTTCAGTCATTAGTTATGATAATCACCAGGATCTGAACCAGGTAATCTGCGCTTACCTACACGAGCTAGAATAAAAGTCGATGACTTCATGTACTGATGCCATATGTTAGTTCGGTCGCTCCTACTTTTTTTTTCAACTTATCCGTACACCAAACATTATCGCCTGTCTAAGCAGTCGATAGGTTGGTATACGTAGTGCATGTTTTAATCATCTCAGTCGATCAAGATTCACTGCTTCAATTAATTTAACAACCTTACCTAGTACTCTACCTCTAACTACATAATTGCTAATTTGGTGATCTTAAAATACACGAGCAATGGTTCGATAATTTAAGGATGATAAAGTTTATAGCAAAAACTAATGAGCCAAACACAGGCTTAGAATATGAGTAATATAACGACAACTATAATCCCATTCTCTAAATATCCGCTTCAATCTAAAATATATCAATTCATCATTGTGAACTGTATTTATCTTTTTTATTTGAACACATAAATATTGGTACAAATGGGCACCGAATTCATATGCACCACACAAGTCACTTCATTTGCGCATGGGCTATGATACTGCCTGGTTTTCCAAACCGAAGCAAGTTGTGAACTGTAACTAAAATTGAATACATTAGTTTTAAACATTGATCATTATTACTTATCATTGTGAAATATAAATAGTGTTTTTCCTTATTTGTAATTCAAAGTTACATGAAACCTGATGCATTAAATTGTATCCTGTCCGATATAAATATTAAATAGAACTATTCAATCACCAATTAAATAATCTGCACAACTGTTTGTTGGTCATGCGATTGAAAGTAGTAATGATAATACATGTTTCTCTGTCGTGTTAAATAAACCGATTTCCAATTCTGAGGAAACCTGAAATTAACGGTGGTATTCAATATCAATGACAGACATCATTTCTTTGTAAAAGTATATGTTCAAAACATTTCATACATTTTCTTGTTTTTTCTGAATACTCTATCTAGCGAACACTGGGCATGATGATGTTGATATACCTGTGACATCTAGTGAGAAAGCAGAAGAAATTACACCAGTTTCTACAACATCAAGTGCAGATTCACTATCAACTAGTCGATCACGTAAACGTGTATGTAGAAATTGTTCTGTGGAGTTGGCATCTACTGGGGAAAGTCCGCCTTCACCCATGGTATGCATGCGAAAATTACATTTTATTGTATTTCTCCTTAACCGTAACTTTTATTCTGATGTGACGATCGAGGTTGTATATCATGTTGACCCAATTGGACTATATTGAGTAGTACACTTGTTTGTTTAGGTCATAACATTCCAGGCAGGTTAGTTTTAGATTAATAGAACTAAAACCAGTAAACTCATGATCCGATGAAGTCTTACTTCCGATTGTACTATGGCCTAATGGTAGCGCTTTGTTTCCTTCAGACAATCAGAATTTACCTTCTAACAACACAAGGAAGGAGTTAGAACAGGTCGACCTTTAAGACGAGAAACCTTATGATGTTCCATGGATTTCCATCTCCGACAGTAAAACATCTATAATACAGAAGGATAACTCATGTAAAACTACTCCCAAAAATGTCACATGTTGCCCGCCTTAAGCAGTTCTCCTTTAAACTCTGCAATCACGCTCCCAGGTCACGGCGACCACTCTTTATTCAATTTTTTCAAATACCTCAAGATGAACTATTCTTCCATGGTCTGACCAATTGGGAATCAACAATAATTCTCATATCCCTAATAGTACTAGACTGTACAGTACTAACTGTACTACTTAAATACAAGTAAAAATCATTAAAACATGCAGTGTGACAAACAAATGTAACAGTCTAAATTTTAACAACATTGTTCCACAACTGACATACTTTTTAGTAGTTCAAATTATTCATGGCCTCAGTTCAAGCTATTTGTTCAAACTCTGAATAACTTTATATCAGTCTAATATTCAATCAATGTATATCGGTTAGAGACCAACTACGCATCTATCATTCTTCAAATTATAGTAAAAGTTGCTTTACTCAGTATGGTAGAGTATTTTCATCACAAACTGTAGAATATTTCATCGAGTATCATTTAAATAGTGAATATTGAAAACATATAAATATATGTAATTTTCAGTATGTGGGGTGTGAGGATAGTTAAATTTCAATGAAATTATCAACTGGACGGCCTTTTCGTCTTAGTATTCTATACTAGTGACTAGCTTCGAGAGGAAATTTTCAGCGTTCTAGTCAGAAGCTTTGATCGGTAGAGATTGTGGTGGTCGGTGTTCGATATATATTCCTTAATTTTCGTATACAGTTCGTCTTGGTAACCGTCACTAAATAACGCTCGAACGGTATTTTAATCAGAAGGCGAATACGAAGCATTGATTACGTTTATTATGGGACCACATACAGATATCCCAAATTACACGTGCGTTAAGCAAGCATGATATAGTTGTGCCGAAAGGCAGGCAGGCAAGAGAGAGCGAGCGGGCGATTAATGAATATGAATAACATTGACATATATAAACATAGTGAAATGAATGAATCATCGAACCAATTAGGCGGTTAATAGTAAGGCTAGTAGTGTGAATAAATGCGTAGGCGGTAAGGCTTGCTCAAGCATACAAGTTCATACATTCGCAACAATAATAAAGATACAATGATATAGATAAGTTGTTGTACGAATGACTCAGTTCGTTAATAAGTTAATAAAATGATTTAACCGAATTAAATGTGAACAAAGTCAATCGCATGTAATATGTTATAAGCTAAACCGTGTCGAGTGTGAGGCAGTTTCCTACCGAAGACTATAAAAGATAGTCACTCATCGTGGATTGATTTAGATTAGAAATTAAATCCTTTAGATGCCGGCTCACTGTTTCAGAAGTTAATTGTCCGGTTGCGATACTGATGTTCCTGGGATCGAGTTTCGTGTGCCAGATCACGGGTGCCCACTGTTGAAGAACACCATAATAGGACGAAACAACAGTCTAGTACTTCCTTTTTTTCTACGGTTGTTTAAATTAGATCGGTTTCACGATCTCAGTGAAATATGTGAATAAAATTTTCTCAACGACAGCTAATGGTAGTTCACACTAATAAGGGCTCGAGCAAAATGTTACACATTTGTAAATGTGACTATTAAAAAGGAGCATATTAATACAAATGAGCATTGGAAAGGAGAATAAAACTTTTTAATGATGTGAAATTTGTTCGATTTACCATTTGTTGGGGGAAGACCTTCCTAAAACGAACATTATGGTGGAGGGATACCATAGAGGCTTTAGCTAACTTGTTGGTGCCACTCATCAAATTATATAGAAATGTATTGATGCTCTGAAAAAAGAACAATTTAAATTGATTGAAAACTGAACAGTTCGTTGCTGAAGGTTAGCAACAGCACTTAAAAAGAAAGGTAGCAGTACGTATTAAACTGACTGTAGAAAATTATGAAAACAGATCTATAGTAAACTATTTAATTAGAACAATTCATGCCTTTTTAATCTTAAAAGAAAGAGATGTTTTTAGCATTTAAATTTATAGTGAAATTCACCAAACATTTGTACATTTTTGAAACATCCCTCTAAATAGACTGTCTCCTAGATGTTCGAATTGGTCGTACGAGATAACATGATTAGAGTGGATATGGAGGTCTCACCTAGGGGAGTTGGGAAACCCTGACTCCAAATCAATAGGGCACATAGGCTCCAGGATCCTGAAGGAACAAATGGTGTATGAACTAATCGTTGGTCACTGGTTACCATGGGACTGCATTTCCTGACGTTGCTCTACTGTCTTGTAGACCAAACCTTTAGGTCGAATGCTCCGGGTATGGCCCCGTAAGAAGACCACCTGCTTCGGTTTAGACACCCGAACGGTATCACAGCCCATACACAAAGCAACTGACTCATGTAGCGCACATATATTCGGTGTACTAATATTAATGTGTTCAAATAAATAATAAATAACATGATTAGGGTAATAAAAAGAACAATTTCGTTACCAAACTTCAAGAATTACAGTATATAATAAAAGTATACTGTTCATTAAGCTTTTAGAAAGCCACTTTTTTGATTAATCCTTAGATATGAAAGCAGAGAGGAAATCGAACAGATTTCACATCATTAAAATTGTTACCCCTCCTTTTAATGCTCACTTTTAATTGTATGCTTTTTTTATGGTCTTCCCTTCAGTAGTTCACCTTATTATGCACACTTTTTTCAACGGATACCTTATTGGCATGGAATAATTTAAGTCAATGCACATTTGTGCCCAGCTTCTAGGTTGTTTGACCAATTGACTAACATTGGTTAGCTACCAATTATTTTCGTCTTGTAAAGTTCACTACCAGCTTAACTCCCTTGATGTATTTTTGCTGTCATAATACATTCGATACATGAATCCCAATTAAATCACTTCGCATTTTTTTTTTATCTTCAAAGTACAAACAACCTAACAGTTGTACTAACGCTCACTATAATCATAAGCTTAATAGTAATGATAGTTCAACTTAATGTTTACTGTATTTTTTTTCATTATTGGTTGTAAACTTTCCTTAAAAGTATATGAATTGACATGGCTAATAAGTTAAGTTAAACAAATACAAAATTGGAACAATTCAGATATACTTACTGTTACACTTCGTGTAGTAGGTGCTTAGACCTCCCATTAGGATTCTCTATCAAACTTTGTCCTGATCAATCCTTTCTAGTTGTTTCAAATTTCTATTCATTCCTTTAATATCTATCTCCAATTTCTGATGTAATATATACTCCTTGATCTTCCTCTTTTTTTTTGCCTTTAGGATTCCACATTAGGGCTCACATTATGATACAGTTCAGTTAGCAGAGGATGAAGTTATATATAAGCGAGCAATATTGTCACTAATTAGATTTCATCATCAAACTTTTATTATACATAAATAGTTATATATCAGGCAGGAAGTATAGATTGATCATAAGAAGATAATAGATATACTACTAGGCGTGATAAGTATAACAAAAATTCTAATGAATAGTTCAACTTAGGAAGTAGTAGGTCAAACTTAGATGTATCGACTTGAAAATAATAATCATAAAACATTATTATAATTACATAATAACAAATGTACGTAAATAGTTAGATAATGAAGAATAGAGACAGGAAATGGTGACAAATACGAGATATGAAAGAAAACTAGTCAATAAATCATAAATTGATGTGATGCAGGCCATCAAAAGCATTAAAAAACAACAACAAATTTATATGAAATAAACGGACTTTATATAACTAGCAGTTGAATACAGGATGTACATTTCGTTCTATTTGCAACTTGTCAGATGTTCGTTTCTGCACCTCCTGCCGGGAACTCGAACCTAGTACTTTTCTCTGTAAACATCATCGCATTACCGATTGAGCTAGATTCTATGTAATTACTCATTTGTTCAATGGTTATGATGTTTACATCAGTAGTAGAAAAGTTTAAGTTATCTCGCTCAAATGATATGTGCACAACTTACATCTTAAATTCCTTTGTGTTAACCACAGTTCATCTTTTTAATAAGTGACTATATATAGTGAATTGCTTACAGAATATACATATAGAAGTTAAGACTGGTAGTCATTTATTTAAGAATATTAAAAACCATCTAACTGAAACATTTCTAATCATTATTATTACTATTAAATTCACTTGGTATTGTTTACTTGGATCTTCCCATTGGTGTTTAAGACTGCAATTGACCAGTCTGTTTTTGGCATATGTACATACTGTGCGTATTGCCTCGATATTGCCTTAATTCACAAGCATTCTAGGCAAACATGGATAGTGGTTAGCAATGGAATCCAGTTTGATGCACGTTTTGTCCTATTTATGATTTGTCAGCTGGATGTGCCTGCATCTCAGAGCTGATGTCCACTGTGGGTTCGAGTCCCAGGGTAAATATGTAGTCTACAAGAACCTCTGTTTGGCCTGGATTCTGTGCTTCTTAGTACTCGTCCATAAAGTGTACCTGTAATCGTAGCGAAACTAATTATACCGATGTTGTTACCTAGCTTGACAGTCTGAGACTTACCGTCGAGAAATTCAACTCTAAAAGTCCCAACTAACATTAAATCTAGGTCACTCGTAGTTTCTTGCCTACCACTTTACACCTCAATATAATGCATACGATTTCGAATCACTTAGACGACTAGTTGATTATATTGCAACTTGATAGATAGAATTCATCCATCATCTGTTGACCAATAAAACATGGTATTGATCGCAATACATGGTTGATCAATCAATTGTAGATAACTTAATCTTTCTTCTTAAACGTTCAGTGTATTCCTTTAAGGCATAATTAATCTCACAATGTTCATAATAAAAATATGACTTATTATTATTTAACTTAAATTGTGTTTTTCAATTTATGTTATTAGCCTAATCATCATCAGTTGGGACAATTACGATTTCTTTGTTCTGATTGCCGTATTCATTTGCAAAAATACGGTGAATTGAAGTGTACATTGAAAGAAGAGGAAATTAATAATCCATCTGAAGTAAGTAATTTACAATATTTGTTTGTTTGTTTGTTTATTTCCTGTTTAACTAAGTGATGTGTTGTTCAAGTAATTTCTGTTTATCGACTAAGTTGAATAGATATCAGGAAGTTTCATTAATGACTAATTGAATAAATGTCAAGTTATTTATAGTAAAGCCAAGATGTGTGTATTTACTTGGATCCCAAAGTTGATACATGTACATCCAGCTGATGAATCCGACGATAGCAACCGATGGTTAGAGACCTTGAATGACATGGCTCAAAATCGCTTGCAATGGCGCAGGTGCATCCACTCTTTGTGTTCTCTCAAACTCTAATCTTCTGAATTCTTCATGTCCTTTATTTTCTTTCCCAATTTATTCCACTGGACTATACTCCTTTAATAACATCATCAAACCTTAATGTCCCCTATCTCTACTTATACTTTAAGTACCTCTACCACTATGGGATTTGAATCGATAACTGAATCTCTGTGCTAATGTGGTATGGCAACTCGAACTGATGTACGTACGTACGAAGTTCCACGTTGTTACTGACTGACTGACTGATGGATCCTAGATAGGATGAAGTATGAGTCTTGGGTCCCACTGCTAGCCACATATAAACTTATGTTATAATGACTACATTAGGGTATTAACAACGAAAGATTCAAACCGTTACAAATGAAATTAATGAAATCCTTTAATGTACAATAATGAGAATCAATGTTACAACATCATCAATTATCACTGTCTTAATCAGCATAGAATCTGGCACGAATATAATTTAGTTCAAATTATCATGCTATATCAACACGACAAGAAGGAATTAACAAATCGAATGGCAAAGAAGTCGAAGTACTACTGATATTTATTCAAATAAAAATGATCATGATCGAGATATATCAGCCAAAACCTTTAATCATTGGTTAAGATAATCGCTTGAACCTCAACCAACTAAGCTGCGCCTACTTACATGAATTAGTTCAATTGTTAATAGCTTCCTTCATCAAATAATATCACATGTTTAGTTAGAGAGTGTGGTTGTACAAATATTTCACGTTTCCGAACCACCTTATTCAGTAAATATACGCTGCTTTATCGACATTTTTAACATATTTACCGTAGTACTCTATTCATCACCTCATATTCGATTGGGAATTTAATTGTTTTTCTCTTTTAACACGTAAGAAAATGATCGTGTCTTTAGAAATATTGTTTCTTAGATGTATGACAAGTTTTTAATTCCCATTTTGACGAAAATCACATCTCTACATAAGCCCAGGTCTACTTGAAATTCCTGGACATCTTACCTATCTATTTATTCTTATATCACGTAGTGTTATTAATATGGGCTAATTGTTGAAGTGTCGTCTGTGTGTGTGTATCTCAGTTATCCCATCTACTGAGGTTGTGTAGATTCAGTTGTTCATTAAAATATTATCTCAATCATTGGTAATGATGAATTACTGTAGGTTCTAGCAAAGTTTAACTATCTAATGTAATGTAACAGTTCAGGATATATAAGAATAAAATATGTCCATAAATAATGTTGGTTTTATTTTTGTTACCTATTAGATAGATGAAATGTATTACTTGAAATATAACAAATTTCACAGAAATACTACTATGATTTTACTTTGGTGTAAGTGTATACACTCTCTATCTTCCCTTAAACTATGAGATTAAAGTTGCTTTAGATCTATCCTTCTACGAACTAATTCTTTCTTTCTGTACTATATCCTTACGTAAAACCTTTCCCTTATATATTACACCATTGAGTTAACTGCTTTTATGAATCCAGTGTTCATCTTGTTGTGCTAATGCGGTATGGCAACTTGAGTCGATGCATATATATGCCTGGTCCTACGTTGTAACTGACTGACTGGTTTTACTCTGTGTGTTTCTACCATTATGTCACTGTGTAGATTATTTTATCATTTTTAGTTTTTGTACTTCATAGAAAATAAATCTGTTGATCATTGAATACTCTTTCTAGGTTCTTTTCATGTTACAATTATTGAATTTTCTATTTTGTGCATTTTTATCTCATTATTTAGACGCTGAATTCAATATCGAATGGTAAGCTTCAAACATTTTTGATTTTACGTTTTATGTTTCGAATTTAAAATTACATTTCTCCCTTTACATGACATACTCCAGTATTTGATATGTCCTGTGTATGTGTACTGTCACTGAGGTGTATGCTACTTATGCTGACAGATGCAAGTATTATGTAACACCGATCAGAAGTGGAATGTTATTCAAAAGAATATTGAATTGAAGAAAACAGAAAAGGATTGGAAGTATCATGAAGAATGTAAATGACAACTGATGGAAGATGCGCAAATGAAGTATTTAGTGTACGATTTTCACAATTTACAAAGACACTGTAATTTTGAACAGAATATGAATTGATCATTCTCACCTTGAGTTTGTTCACTGCATTTGGTTTCGTTACCAAATGTGAGGTGGAGAGGGTTCAGTCCTGCGGATGCTGTTGCGGGGTTAGAAGAGGATTCACTAGTTGGTGCAGTCTGTTGCAGGTAGGTGAAATCGAGTTGAGTGTTCTGGCAGTTGGCGTTGTCTATAAGAGTCACTGTCGAC
This sequence comes from Schistosoma spindalis, assembly GCA_946903255.1. NCBI lineage: Eukaryota > Metazoa > Platyhelminthes > Trematoda > Strigeidida > Schistosomatidae > Schistosoma > Schistosoma spindalis. The sequence goes on from OX336423.1 coordinate 14,783,348, forward strand.
AGAGCGAAGGAGTGGCACGTACGGTATCGTATGTAGATGGTTCGGCGTGTACAACAATAATTGATATGCTGTGAAACTGAACAGTAAATGTGAACATTAGTATACAATCCGTATTGTCAGAAACATTTGATCTGGCTACAGATAGTTTCTAAAACTTATTTGTCATTGAACGTACTTGATGTGACTCAGGCCATATAGTCGTCTGGCAAGTGTACATGTGTAGCGTTCTCTTACTCTAATCTTAATTTCGAACCGCTTTATTGATTAATATAATCAATAATTCAAGATTAAAAGGTCTAATAATCATATCAACACTAGAATTAATTACTGTATTTCTGAATAACTGGTAAGTCGTTCGAATTCCCTAGTCTAGTTCTAACAAATTGACTTATTTTTTCTTACATCTATTACATCCTACTTACAAGTAGTCAAAATGTATACATTTGAAATATTTCACTTTTATTCTATTTACTTTATGTTATTATAGATGGAAAGCTTCAAAAGAAAGAATCAAATGATGGAAATCTTTTAGATACTATTCAAGAAGATGAATTAGATGTAAGACATGGAATGAAAGATGATCCTTCAACTGAAATCACTGTTAATTCCATGTTGGATGACATAAAACCAACATGTTCATTAACAACATCATCTACAACAAATTATCGTAGAAAACATAAAAAACATTCATTAAATCGATTGAATAAACAATCTCATTCTGATAATTACGACTCATCAACTAGCTTCTCATCATCATCTTCATTATGTTCGCTTAATTTACACATGGATAAACATTATTCTACTTCATCGTCAGCTTCATCATCACCGAGATCATCTCAGTTAGAAGATGAAGAAATAGATGAGGAAGAGGATTCAGACTCTATTGGATCTGATTATGAATCTAACAGTTCACATAGTTGTAGTAGTATTGGTAGTTCCATTAGTTGTAAATCGCCTTTAATACATCATGAATTGAATGAAGTTAACTCAGAATGTCCTAGTTATCGTCATATGAATAGAAAAAGACGAAAAAATTCACATCTACGTATTAAAGGCAAAAAACATATATGCAATGATATGGACTATATGTGTAAGCCACCGCCTAAATTGGATGATAATAGAGACTATGATTGTAGCGAAGATAATCAATGCTTCTCTATTCAACGTGAGTGAATATGTTTTGATTGTTCGTTATACTAGTACGTTATTTGTATTAAAAAACGGTTTTTTTTTCGCATTACCTACCCTTTGTCTTTCAAAGGATAAGCATTTTACTCAATAGTCTTTATTACTTAACACACCTATGACAATATAAGACATGTGTGATTGTGAAATATTTATAGTTGTTCTATCCGAGGCATTGTTTACATTTTTTTGGACGATTACAGATTGAGTGTTGTTGAATTCAAACTTAACGAAATAGTAAGGTTTTATACCTTCATCATTTGAGACAGTCTGATTTTGTATTGGATGTACGTCAATACTCTCTACTGAGGTGCTTTCTGCTAGCCTACAAAATAGTAGGAGTTGGTAACCTGACACTAGTATATAAAATCAATAACTATTGTCTTTGAATCTGTCTGTATATATCCGCAAGTTTTTACTTGTAGGACAGAGGACAGATAGTGGGATCGACAGGATTAAAGATTATACTGAGCGTCAAATTAGTGGACTTAAATAGAATACCATAATTAATCATGTAGGACTCTCTTAAAATTTAATGTTGTAACCGAATATTTCTGTCTTCGATTATTCCCCAACTACTGCCTACATTCATTATAGATATACGCATCGTTATTATAATAAATCGCGATAGAATTTCAGTCCTCTAGTTTACACAACGAATATTATGCTAAATATTTGAGAAAAATTCGTTTTAATACAATATACAAAATGGATGATATACTATTTGATAATAAATATATAGTTGCCTATTTCCGTTCCATAACCTTATATATCTGATTAAACTACGGAATATCGAACGATGAAAACCTGACCCCTTTATTGTGAATTATTGACTTTTCAATAAAATTATCAATCTTCACAATATGTACATTTCCAAACAGTCTAAAATTAAAATTAAAATAAATTAATAACTGATTGGTTATTGATATCACAAACTGATCTATGTTGAACAAATATTGAATACTTGAAGCACTGAAAGTTTATTTTGTCTCAGTCTGGGACTCTTTAACAATGTTCATCCACGATCCTGTAACCGATAATCAAATCCTGACATGGGTAAGCCCGCTTCTGAAGAGTTATATGCTAGAAGTTCTTCCAAGTTTTCAATGATTTTCTAACTTGGGTCTGTTTACGATATCTATAAAATTGAAGTCTCTACAATCGTAAACTAAGGGCAGAAATTGTCTATTAAGGTTGTTCCATTTATCTATTAGTCAGCCCGTCGTAATCAACAAATAACCTGGCACAGTTAGTCGTGCACTATTCCAAGTTGTCATACCATATTAACACAATAAGTTAAATTAACAAGTTGAACGCATAAATAGATTGAAATAATTGTAGTAGCAATAAGACTGAGTAAGATTCATTTTGAATCGCTTTGTTAGTCAATGGTTACATTGTTCAACTTTCAACCAGTAAGTGGTCGGTACAAATTTTACTCTATTCTTTGATTTAAGTTACCGAATTATATCACTAACCATCATGTATTTAGTATATAACTTGAAGTTAAGTACACTAGCATGTACATTTCGTAAATGAACCTTCTTTTCATTTTATTGCTTACTCCATGTTTAGCTAAGATTGATACAAATGATTCTCATTGTTCTGATACTACTAAGACTGTTTTACAATCATCAGAGATTCTTTCAAGTTCCAATCTTATTGATTCACGTGATACAAAGGGACATATTTCCAATGTATTGTATTCTAACACTAACAATAGTAGTAGTGGTGGTACTAATAAACTTGATGAACTAAAGAAAGACTCTACAATGAAATTATCAGCTGCCATCGATATTAATAATAATGGTGATCGACAGTCGCCTGGAGAAATTGATGATCAACAACGGAATAATGATGCTGATGATGACGATAATAGTATGCCTGAATTAGAAATTGATAAGTTAATCACTGCAACTAACGAATCAAATCCACTATCCTGTTTTATGTAAGTAGTATTTATGTAAATAATTGTTTTATTGTGTTATTATCAGTGAATATGTAAGTGTGTCTGTGGATGTTTGTTCATACTTTGTTGTATCTGATAATCGAATTTTATATGTGTTCGCATAGATATAAATGTAATGTAGAAGAGTCCTCACTCCCTCTTCAAATTCTCTCACATGGCCACGCGTATATTGCCAATGCCAGGGAAGTCCTATTCATTGAGTTCTTGCCACGGTGTGTTGTTTACGAAATTGAGAGGACGATAAGCAAATATCCGACGCTTTAACCGGGTTAGTGAATATGGATGATTTACTCCCTAAGGAAACCACCGGAATCGGTCTGGGCACCTGGACAGTATTCAAACCCCCAACATAAATCGAATGATTTGTGTGGCGGTATATATTTGGTGCCTCTTTATACCAATGTTTATGTTTAAATAAATAAAATCCAACATCACTAATAAAAAAGCAATTATTTGTTTTATTGTTGTCTAAGTTACACTTATTGATAAATTTACAATCCTATTTATTATTCATGTATTTCTCTTTGTTTCCTGCCCCCAACCCAAATAAAAATCCAGAGATGCACATCGTTCTACCTGGTCACATCTTGTACGTATCTGGGATAGACAAATACAATATTCACATACAACAACTACTCCTGGAACAGATTATCAATCAACAAAGATTGAAACAAATCTTGGTTCATGTGCTCGTACGGATTTAGTATATTGTGGCAGAGGTTTAGATAATATCTCAATGAATAATCGAGAATTTTGGAATATGCAAAAATATAATTTATTCACAAAATATGCTGATACAGCTATTGGACCTGGTGTTAATCTTTATCTTTCATCATCTCTACCAAATACTTTGGATAATTCAATAAATGTAGTCAGTAGTGAATCAATAACTAAGTCGGAAATATTAAATTTAACTTCACCTAATGTAAGTTGACGTATTAATTCAATATACTTTTTATGATTATGCAATAATGATCTAAGAATTGAATTTATGAATATATCAGGTGATGTTGTTATAACTTTTAGCCTTGTTCCCTATTAATATATAACGTAATAATGGCGCCAATTAGAGAACAGTGACTTATTGACCGGACCAATGACGCATAAACCCGTACGAGCAGTCTATAGTCCTTATCGATCCTTATTTCTGCCTAGCCCTGCCTGTTGAATCTAGAACTTCAATTTCAGCCTCTGCGATATCAATTATATGTATATTTCAAGCATACTGGGTTTATATACAAACCAAACAGATCACATCGTAATAACATTTGTACAAGGTCAAGCCAAAAGTAGCTGTGAATTTGGTAGACTGTAATGAATAGACTGAGCATAACTCAAAAACAGCAAGTCGTATAATAATAGTCTATGGGTCAAAATAAAGCTGATAATAAGAGGAATATGAATATACATAATTTAGTTACTTAACAACTATACAATGAAAACATGTGTATAATATTAATATTAGTACTAGAACGCAACAGAACGGCAATCGCCACACATTAATACGAGAGAGTGTAAGCGAATGAAAATTTTCGAGATAAATTTATATTCCGAATAGAATTTAAGAATAACCGAACTAAACGATAGCAACAACCAATCAGATTACACCTAAGGTCGTCATCGACTTATTTATTTATTTGAACACATAAATATTGGTACAAGGGGGGCACCAGATATATGCGCCACACAAGGATAGTATTTTCAGTAAATATCGTCATTTCATTCTATTTGTGTGGGGTGTGATATCACCCCGGTGCCCAGCCCAAAGCAGGTGCTTTTCAGAGGGGGCCACACCCGGAGCCTTCGATCTAAAGGTCTGATCCACAAGGCAGTGGAGCATCGTAAAGAGATGCAGTTCCATGGTAACCTGTGACCAACGATTTGTTCGTACACCATTTGTTTCCTCAGGATACTGTAGCCCATGTTCACCATTGGTTTGAAATCAGGGTATTCCAACTCCCTTAGGTGGATCCTTTATATTCACCAATTCGGTTAAAGCATTGGGCATTCGCTTTTCATCCTCTCAATCTCACAAACAACACCCGTAGTGCGAGAAGGCAGTGAGAAGGACGTCGTCATAGAAATACGAATTTAAGAATTACCACCGAAGTTATCCTTCTGAAGGAAGAACTAAAATGGTATAGCAAAACAAACTAGATATCCTGTTCTCTTCTTAATAATTTCATAGTTGATTTGTTTTTCTAATTGTAATAAACCTTGAATAATTCGATATGCATCCACTAAATGCCTTATTGTTCTATTCAATTAAGGTTTAGATAATCCTTGATCAACATATCAGATAACTGATTTATTTAAAGAAAAGTAGCATTTTTTCCAGGCAATAACTATTATGTATAATAGTCAGTTTCCAGTTGACTTCATCGTCGTCGTCGTGATGATTTTCACAATGATGAACTAATACAAAATTAATTGGATTTTAGATTTATCCTATTGATATTTTTTGTTCAATTTTAGTTGATATATGTGCAGATCGCTTCTATATATCAATTATGAATAGATGAGATTATGGTTAACGCACGTTTCGTCCTATTTAGGAGTTGCACCAACTCTGGAACACAGGTTCATTCATCTGATAAGTCCAGAATAGGATGAAACAAGCTCTATAGTATCTACTACCAACCACTTTTCATTTACTTTCATTGGTTGTATTAGTTTGAATTATTCCAATTTAATTGCTAAATATTATTGTTTGTGGTTATAATTTATACATTCCCCAGCTCGTATCGTATCATTGTGAACATCTGGATCGATGTAGTTTAATTGTACCTACTATCAGGAAAGAATATCTTCATTTTTCGTGTAAAGATTTGATTAGTTTTTATATCATGGTAAAAATGTGAAAATCTACTCATTCACTGAGTGCTTAGGTATAAGTCAGACTCATAGTGTGATTACTAATGATGCTCTACGATTGCCGAAAACCAAAGTAGGCAGATTGAAGTTGAAACCTTTTAATTTATTGGCTGATATCATTCATATTAAGGAAAGATATTACCTACACTACTAGGTTGTTATCCTACTTATGTCAAGAACTTCACTGAGGGACTTGAATACATGAAAATTTGGCACTATATGACATGGCACTTTAAACTATTTTTATGAATATTTATATGATGTTTAGTTTGATTATTCTTCGTTCATTGATGCTTTTAGGCGAACTATACAAATATGTCCTGTAATCCATCTCCGGGGATTCATGATTCATCATCGACTGCACTTGATTTATGTTCACGTAATAGTTCCAAACGATCATATATTCCATCATCAACAACAGACCAACCATGTACAAAATCTCGTCGATCATTTCAATGTGATACTATCAATAATCCTTATATGCATTCGGTCTCATTAAATGTTCCAAATACCAGTACATCTTGTTCTACCATGTTGAATAGTAGTAGTAATATTATATCCAATTCACAAATACTACCAACAGGAGCTGGATTGAGACCGACTGTAAATACTATTACTACTACTACTACCAATACTAATAATAATAATATGTCAAGCCAACAACAACGACAACTCCAAACTATGTACGAACAAGCGTTAATATTTGCTGCTGCCGCGGCAGGTCATTATCAACATAGTCCTCCTGTTCCTTCTGGTCCAGTACGCGAAACATGTAAATTTTTCCCAACTAATCTTGAATTGAATAATCAAATGAAACAGTCACCTGTTGTATCTTCTCCAAATCTACGTTTTATAAGCTCAAATAGTAGTAATAGTAATAACAATAATAATCCTTTAATGTCAACTAGATTGGGTGCTGCCACTGGAACATTCTATCCACCAATTTCTTCTCTGTCAACTTCAACTGGTATCTCGTCCTCATTATCGTGTGGCAATAATAATAATAATTCTTTTGGAATAAATAAACCATCGATTAGTGGTGCTCCATTTAACTTCAACCTAACGGATTCCCAATATCAATCATTAAATCTTCCACCGCCACAGATGGCTATGTCCGCTAGTGGTGTCGGTTCTACGTCTATTCTTCACGGGTCGAATTTCAACCCTACTACTGGTAGTAGTATTAGTAGTAGTTACAATGGCTGTAAGTATCTCATCAGTGTTTGAAATTTTCTATGTGTTCATTACGTTTTTTTAAACATTTGTATCACATTTAATTCAAGGCTTAACAATTTTATCAGCTGATTCGTCATCTTCGTAGCTGTTTACTCCGGTATCCCCAACTTCAATAGGGTTGTCAAGTCTATTGTTCCCCAATATGCAAGTAATGCTTCAAAGACAACTATGATACAAATAAACCACAGCCCACACATGTCTTCTTCTTTCAAAAACAATGAATCTTATGTATAGAGTAATGCTGACTAGTAGACTGCTCCACAAATACTCGTCCTTCGATTGTTAGATTGGCTTTGCGTCTACTTAACAAATGATAAAAATTGGGTGAGGTCAACCATACTTTCTGAATTCGTTCCGAAATTTCATCAAACACGATTTCAGTGGGACTACTGATATTTCCAAATTAAGCGAAGTAGTCGATGCACTCAACCACTTCAATTTCTATCACTAGTTTGTGCGTTGACGCAGACTATCTTTTATGTAGCATTTTACATTTAAGGGGAGAAAAACTCATCCCAAACTTTTTTGCATTGTCGCGATCAAAATACTTTGGATTTTGTCAACGTCTTAAACAAGTAAGACTATGCTATCTTCGTATCCTCAATCAACTGGTGAATCTTGTGGTAAGAGATGAACAATTTATCGACAAATCGAATACAAGGTGGTTAATGAAAGGAGTTCTTTCTAATTACAGCTTAAGATTATCATTAAAATCACGAGCCGATCCAATTTAGACCACTGTTAAAAACCTGAAAGCACTGGTAAGCCACTTCGTCCTATTATGGAACTCTCCAACAGTGAAAATCTGCGATTTAACACTCGTAACTGGAACCCGGGACCCTCGATCTCGCAGTCGAACGCTTAACCTCTACAACACTGACCCCCGGCATACAGTGGTTTTAATTTCTAATCTCAATTAATCTACGATGGTGAGTGACCATCTTTTATAGTCTTCAGTTGGAAAGTGCCCCACACTCGGCACGATTTGGCTCTATCTATCACAACTTCTAACTTGAACTCCGGAAATTTCCTCTTGAAGCTAGTCACTAATGATATTATTATTATTTTAACACATAGGTATTGGTACAAGGAAGCACCAAATACATATGCGCCACACGAATCTCATTTGATTTGTGTGAGGGCTGTGATACTGCCCGGGTGCCCAGACCGAAGCAGATGGTTTTCTTAAGGGGCCACACCCCGAGCCTTTGACCTAAAGGTCTAGTCCACAAGGCAGTGGAGCGTCGTGAGGAGATGCAGTCCCATGGAAGCCGGTGACCAGGAAATTGGTTCATACGCCATTTGTTCCCGCAGGATACTGGAGCCCATGTGCGCCATTGATTTGGGATCCGGTTATAGCGCCGGACGTTCGCTTTTCGTCCTCTCATTTTCGTAAACAACACCCGTGGTGCGAGAAGTCAGTGAGTAGGACTTCTCTGGCAGAGGCTATATACGCATGGTCATGTGAGAGTATTTCGAGAGGGAGAGCGGACTCTCCCCACTCTCAGCCGTACCAGGGCATTTGGGGGCTCACTAATGATAATACCAGGATGAAGCGTCCATCCAGTTCTTCCAGGTTTTCAATGGTGGTCTAACATTGATCGGTTCATGATTTCACTGGAACTTAAAAATTTCCACACACTCACATTGTACGTTCAAGACGAGGTGTAAGTCGATAGTAATTATGATCTAATGTACTTTACAGGAGACCCTACTTGATATAGGTTTTGTTCTAGCTGACAAGTCACCAAAGCTTACCTGTAATTGATACTTTTTTTAGGGGATTCAATGACGCGTCACACATCTTCACAGTTCAAATTGTAACGATGACATTATTTGATCTACGATTGACCTCATTTATGAACGGAGATAGTTACAACTGATTAATCACTACTCAACTAGTGACTAATGTTGTGTTTGTCTGCTTTTTTTGGTGTCAATCAAATTTTTAGATCAAGTTGTAACATGGCTACTAATATAAATGCTTTAATATTGTATGAACTACTTATCACTATATAACTTTATCAAATACTTAGCTTACGTTCAAAATCACTGATTTTATAGGTAATCTCATGCCTTCATTTAATTAGAAGAAGAAAGTTGTTATTATCCTTATGATCATTATCATTGTTGGATTTGTTTTAATTCAATCAATATGGTTGGATACTAATGCGCATTAACTTTTAAGAAGTTCTGCATTAAATAAGCTTGTATAGATTATTTTCACTTATCATTTATGCATAAATAATTCATTAACTATGATATAAATGTATGAGTAGTATGTGTGTGTGTGTGCGTGTTTACCCATGAAAATATAAAATTATAAACTGGGTATTTTAACTTTCTTTAAAATTGTTTATTATTCATAATATATGAATTGGACATATAAAAGTTTATAACTATAGTTAATCAGTTAATTCATGCGTAGACTAGTTTTCTCAATCTTTTTCTCCCTCCTTCCCCCCTCGCTATGGAATAGGTAGTTTAAAATTGCAATGTACTCTATATATATTAACTGTAACATTTTAGAAAAGAAAGTGTTGATCTGTTTTCAACTTGAATTATTTATTAAGAAGATGGGAATGTACAGTTTTACTGAGTTAGTCAGCAACAATGTAGAACTTCGTATGTACTTATATCAGTTTGAGTTGCCATACCATATTAGCAAAGAGATACAATTGTCGATTCAGATCCCATAGTGGTAGAGGTAGTAAAAGTACAAGTAGTAATCAAAAAGATTGGGGTTTAAAGATGTTATTTAAGGAGTATAATCCAGTGAAATAAATTTGGAAAGAGAAAAACAAGGGACATGAAAAATTCAGAAGATTAGAATTTGGAAGAACACAAAGAGTGGATGCACCTGAGCCATTGTAAACGATTTTGAACCATGTCTTTCAAGGCCTCTAACCATCGGTTGCTATCGTCTCGTGGATCCCAACCAGGTAGTCTACACTTACCAACATGAATCAGTCCACTTGTCAGTGACTTCATGGATTTGTGTCATGTTTTTAGTCTGGCTTCCCCTAGCTTTCTTCTAACCTAATACACCATAAAACATCACACGTTGAGGCAGTCGATGGTTGGACATACGTAACACATGTCCTAGCCTTCTCAACTGATGAATTATCTTTTTTGTATACATTTCAAGATTCGTCCACTTATCGGTTAATGCGGTTGTAAATCTTAATCGATTGAAACGTATTTATGTACATTTAACTGTCATTTGCCTTGAGGTTCGATGTTCGTTAGAGCAGAAGTAAGCTGTAAAATAGCTATGGACTGCTAAACTAAGACATGGCATCACCTCATGAATTCATTGCCTGTTAATCTGAGTCATGTTGATAAATGAACACTACCCAATTAGGATCTGTGTGATAACGGCGATCCATGTTTAAACACTTTAGGTGACATGGCACAGATATATTCTTTCTTTATCTTTCTACCGAACTTCAGTTCCATTATCCCTTCATACATACCTCTACATTCCATCTTTTTGTCCTATATTTCGAGTGTTCAGTCGTTCGCATTATCATTGCTGCTACATTACTTCAATATCTTTCCTTTAAATTGATTGTGTTATTTTCTTCCTGTTGTGTTAATTTATTATGACAACATGGGTCAACTCACATTTGTATCAGGCCCTATGTCGATAAGGAATATCATCATTATTGCTGAGCAATTCGGATGTAATATAATTGTTAAGAATATATATTATAGTATATGATATACATTTCTTTCTTTCAGTGGGATCTTCATCTTCAAACTCATCAGTGCCAGGAAATCAACTTTATAACCATCCAGAGTTTTTACAACGGCAATTAGCTTTGATGGGATTACTTCCACGTAAGCAAATTTCGTATGAATCTATATATATATATATATATATATATATATATATATATATATATATATATATATATAAAGTGTGTGTGTGTGTGTAACTCATCAAATTTCTACTTGATAGGATCTCCGAATTGAAGAATGAGTGAGTGCTGGATGTAAGAGCATGATTTTCACTAAGAATCATATTCGATACACTAATATTCGCTTTATTTGTTTTATTGATCCATCAATTTGGAATGCGTTACAGTAGCGTGTTCATAAATGATATTTATTTATTTTATTTATTTGAACACATAAATACTGGTACAAGGGGGCATCAGATACATATGCGCACACAATCGAATTTGTGTGGTGGCCGTGATACTGCCCGGTTGTCTCAATCAAAGCAGGTAGTTTTCTGAGGGGGTCGCACACAGAGCCTTCAACTTAAAGGTCTGATCCACAAGGCAGTTGAGCATCGTGAGGAAATGCAGTCCCATGGTAGCCGGTAACCAACGATTGGTTCGTACACCATTTTTTCCTTAAGGATTCTGAAGTTTATGTTCACTATTGTTTGAAATTAGGGTTTCCTAACTCCCCTAGGTGAACTCTCCATGTCTACCAACCCGGTTAAAGCACCGGACATTCTCCTTCGTTCTCTCAATTTTGTAAAGAACACCCGTTGTGCGAGAAGGCAGTGAGTAGAACTTTCCTGTCAGTGGTTGCATGCACGTGGCTATATGAGAAGATTTCGAGTAGGAGAACGGACTCTCCCCACTCTAGGCCGTACCAGAGCATTTGGAGGCTCATAGATTATCGATGTTTAGATAACTTTAAATGATTAGAAAAGTAATCCCCAGTGAAAATTTCACTCTTGTATATGCAATAATCACCTGTTAAATGAATAACGAAATCCTAAATATATTACTTTTATTGAATATTGAAATAAAGATAGTTAACCTCGTAAATCCCACTACTTACAATGAGTTTGACATTTTCAACAATAGTGTTGTTTTTCACTAGGAATTCTAACTGAATAAACAATACCTATTAAATGTTATTATTTGTTTATTTATTTAAACATATAAACATAGTTACAAGGAGGCACCAAATATATATATGCGCCACAATTCGTCATTCAATTTGTACAAGGGCTGGAACACTGCCCAAACGGAAACAGGCTATTAGACAATAATAAAATTCAAGTTTTCTTCTGTGATTAAGAAATAACGTAGAAGAGATTGTGTTATAACTTGTAGCCTGTGTGCCCTGTTAATGTATAACGTGATGATACCGCCAATTAGAGAAAAGTGAATTAATGATCGGACCAATGGTGCGTAAAACCTGTACGAGCAGTCTAGAGTAATTATCGGTCCTGCTTCCCGCTAAGCTCAGCCTGTTAAGTTCAGAATACCGATTTCAGCCTCTGTAATATGAATCATGTATTTCAACCATACTGGGTTTATATATCAACCAAACAGACCACATCTTACCAATAAAATAGGAAGTAACATTTGTAGAAGATTTAGCCAAATGTGGCTGTGAATGAGGGAAATACTGATTAAGAGACAGGGCATAATTCAAAAATGGTAAATCGTATAATAACAGATCATAGGTCAAAATAAAGCTCATAATACGAGGGACATGAATATGAATAGTTTAGTTACATAACAATTACACGATAAAAAATATCCGTATAGTATTGGTCCATAAATGAATCCCAAAAGTTACCATTCATTATTCACAACGGGATATAACAGATAGTTTATAGTTTGTTTGTTTATTTTATTATCAGGTATAAATACCCAACAACAAAAAAAATCAATGTATAACTTATCTTTTAACTCTATTCTAGTTCATTTGAGAAATGAAGAAGATAAATAAAAACACAATCAAGTCATTGATGATTCATGAGAAGTTTATAAAATCCTATTGATGTACACCTATTGCGTATAACATAACATCATTCCATAAGAAATACTGAATTCATAAGATTTCAAATATGAAATACATTTATACTGTTTTAATTGATCTTAAACCATATTACACAATGGTCTTCAAATCATTATTCACATAATTTGAAGAATCTTAACTTCACTATCAATACGAATTAATTCAATTTGAAAAGGATTTTAGTAAAATGAGATCATGTTTTTAGTTTAATCATTTTGCTAGATTTTCTTCTAACTTACTCATTACATTAGTGAATATCATTATTCGTCAAAGTAGATGATAATTGGGTATATATCATCATACATACAATTAATGTATCATCAGTTGTATTGTCATCTTTTTTTTTTTTTTTTTAAAAACTTTCATATCATTATTCTCTATTGTAATTTATGAATTATTTGTTTATTAATATGTAGCTGGTTCAATACCTCCTGAACACATGATGCCTATTACATCAGTAGAACAACGTGAAATTGAAGCATTTCAACGTTTAATGACTGAAAGACTTGAATATTTAAGAAATACTACAAATAATATTAATAATAATCCACCACCACCACCACCACAACAACAACAACAACAGCGTACTATAACTCCAGTTGAACAAATTTATCAACATCATCAACAACAACAAGAACTTTTTGCTGCTGCATTTTCAGCTGAAATGGCTTCAAGACTTGAAAGTATATCTTCTATTTATTCAAATCAAGATTGTCTATTCCCTTTATCATTTAATTTATCACATTGTGAAACTAATAATGGTGCAATGACATCTGCCGTGAATAGTATATCTACTCGACCTACAGCTTCTGTTCAATTACCACAAAATACACGTTTTCCACAATCAATTCAATGTAATACTCCATTGTTAACTAATCGTTTTCCTACAAATCATTCAGATATTCATAATATCAATAAAACACCACCAATAGCACATCATAATTCTTCATATTCTACATCTCGTGATAGTTCTACAAATTTAAATGTTAATATTTCACCTATGTCATTAAATGTGGTACCTACACGTGCTCAACCAAATATACCTTTTAGTACACCTATTTCTCATGGGACTAATCGATCAACAGCACGTAATTCGAATACTCAGTCATTGTCATCATCATCATCTTCTTCCAATATACAGGAACAAGTATTGAATGCTGCTAAACTGGCTATGATGGCTGGTAAGTTCTTCTTTTTGTCATGTTAAATCTCTGTAAAATTCTATGTCTTACATGATTGTTTTGACAAATGATCAAAAATTTGTAATTAAAATTATTTAAAATTGATCTTAGTAATTTTACTGGTTTCAGTCAATAGTCATAAATAATATAAACACCAAACAACGACATATCAATCCAAGTTACGAGATGAAATTATCTAAGTGGATACCAAATTAGTATTAATTATAATAGAAAAAAATGATTTATTTAAAAATTGGTACACCATTTGGATATGAGACATATAAATCATTCGATTTGTGTGAAGGCTCGAATACTGCCCAGGTGCTCACATTGAAGCAGGTGGTTTTCTTAGGGCACCACACATAGAGTCTTCGACCTAAAGGTCTGATCCACAAGGCAGTTGAGCATCGTCAGGAAATGCAGTCCCATGGTAGCCGGTGACCAACGATTGGTTCGTACGCCACTTGTTCCCGCAGGATACTGGAGCCAGCCCATGTGCACCATTGGTTTTGGATCCGTTTAAAGCGCCGGACATTCGCTTTTCGTCCTCTCATTTTTGTAAACAACACCCCCGCCACGAGAAGGCAGTGAGTAGGACTTCCTTGGCAGAGGCTATATACGCATGGCCATGTGAGAGCATTTCGAGAGGGAGAGCGGACTCTCCCCACTCTCAGCCGTACCAGGGCATTTGGGGGCAGCTAAGTAGATAAAACGTTGGTGTTTGAAGTGAATGATACTAAGTTCCAACCTTGGACTGATCATTAACTCTAGGATGCAGGTACATCCAGCTAACGAAGTCCTAAATAGAATGAATCGACTCGCATCCTGGATTTCTCTGCTAGCCACATTCATCTATTTTATATCGAACTCTTTTTTTTATCATATTAGTTAGATATTAACCATAAGAAAAAAACTTATTTTGATCATAAATTTATAGCTAATATGCAGTCTGATCCGAACAAAGCATTAACATTTGCAAGTTTAGCTGCAGCAGCTTTCACCGAAATGGCATCATCATCACAAGATAAAAAGTTACCGTCACGTAGTAATGATCATTCATCATCATCTCATCATCCATTGTCTGGAATTCAAGAGAATTTGTCACAAAGAAATATGAATATTCCAACATCTAACATGAGACTACGTTCTCCAGTTGGCAGTAGTAGTGGACAATATAATGCAGATTGTAATAACAGTATTCCTACTCCTGGTGTTGTACTCTCCAATTTTATGCATCAAAATACGCATAAAGAAAGACGTCGCCAGAATAGTCATTTAGCTTCAAGCAATATTGCATCTCATTCACCTGGTGTAGTATCTCAATCATCAAATCGTTTACAGTCTCCTCCTGTACATTATTCACATTCAGAATCCCGATCATTTAGTAACGATAGTAATAATAATAACAATAATAATCGTACACCAACTCCAGCAGCTAATCGTATACATCAATCTCTGTCTGGTAATAATGATTCTTCATTTGTCGCTGGTTCAACAGTACCTGGAAGTGGTGGTGGGATACCTCCGGCACAATTAGCACAACTAGCTCATCTTGCTCAAATGTCTGGTCTTCCGCCTGGTTTTTCATTTCAGGTAAATAAGTTTCTAGTGCGTTATGAGTTTATTTTTATTTTTCCTATTTGGTGTAATATTTACATTAATGTATGGATGAATCAGTACTTCAAATGACTACACTTAATCACTTCAGTCAGTTAGTCAGTCATAACTAATTTAGAGGCTGGTACAAATGTGTGTTAGCCGGATTTTTCGTATCGCTGACAGTACAACTAGACGAAATTACCTAGACAAATATTAAAGGTGTTGGTGCAGATGTAGCAGGAATAATAATAAAGAAGATTGGATAAGAAAAGTAGTTAATGTACCTGAATTATTGCGACTGTTATTTAAAGCCAACACCCACTGATCTCGTGGATCTCAACCAGATAGTTCTAATCAACCAATATAACTCAGAAAAAAGTATTCAGTGACTTCATGAACTGATGCTAAATCTTAGTTTGGCCACCTCGAAATTCCTTCCAACAGATTTCACTAGTAAGCACCACTCATCGAGTTAGGCATAGGTAACACATCCTAATCACCTCGGATGATGAGAATTCACCACCATAACAACCGATTTCGTACCTATGCTTAGTACTCTATGGCTACAACAATGTTCACTCGGCCGTTCCACAAGTTGGATTCAATGCTTCGAAGACACAACGATCATAAACCTGTAGTCTACACATGTTCTCTAATATCAAAGACCATGATTTAGTCCAACTAGATTTATTCGTATTGTAGATGAAAATTTGACTACTACTGTCTCGGGCAGAACAAGCCCGACAGCCATTACTTATTTTTCTTATATATATACCAACATGGCTCAGTCCACTTGTCAGTGACTTCATGGATTCGTGCTATGTTTTGATATGGCCACCCCTAGCTTTCTTCCAACCTACTCCTAGGTTTTATTTATTTATATGTTCAAATAAATAAATAAAACCTACTCCTACACCATAAAAAATCGCACGTCAGGGCAGTCGATGGTTAGACATACCTAACACATGTCCCAGCCATCTCAACTGATTAAGTTTCACTACTTCATCAATTGATTTGCCGTCCTTACGTATTATCCGTTTCCTACCAACTGCATTACTTACTCGTTGGTCCCAGGATATACGAGCAATGCTTCGAAGACACCTATGATCGAATACTAGTAACCTATCAATATCCTCTACGCTTTCTGGCCATGTTTCACAGGCATAAAGTAGGACGGAACGAACTGCTGCGCAGTCAACCCGTCGTTTGTTTGGTAGACAGATATCTCACGTCATAAATGACGCAAGTCGTGTGTGAACGCTGCTGTAGAGTCCAATACTATTCACTGCTTTACACATGGGACCCTGGCTTATAAGTTAAAATGTTCAACTTTTAAACACAAAGTCCCTGGTTTTAGATGGCTTTATTCCGCCTGCTTCAGTTTGGGAACGCTAATGGTATCACAAACTTTTACGAATGAAATGTGGATCGAAGCCAGAGATTCAAATTCGCGCCTGACAAATGAGTCAGGAAAAAGCCTCTGAATCTATTGGATTTCATGGGATTTTTCATTCAGTTATACAGAAGATATCGACATCTACTGTTTTTGTGATTGTATGTCTTCCCATCAATTCAAAGATATATTTGTAAGGAGGGGGTATTTTGGTCTCATGGCTTCCGGAAACTCACAACTTATTTATATAATGACCCTTCAATTCCCTAAAACCAGGCGTAATTTAGTTTTTGTTTTTGTCTAGTTAGCGATTTTATCATGGAATTCTTTTTTTATGAAGTGGAGTCGAAAATCATATACCCTATTCGTTTTTATCCGGGTTTGGGGCTGACAGTATGTGGTTAGGATATACATATATATGTTTAGTTTTCAGTAAAGTTATCACTTCCTTTCTTATTTAACGAAACCGGTATTTTTGTCATCAGAATAAGTATATTTTATATATTTACAGGATCCAGCAGTGTTGAATGCTTTCGCTTTGGCTGCAGCAGCAACCTCTTTAGTGGCTAGTGGTGCTAATCAACCAGATATGCTTACAGATACAAATATATCAGCGAATCCAGGCGATCGATATCGATCACCGATTCCATCATACACATCTCCACAACCACATCAACAACGTTATCCTCCTACTAATTCACAAACGCAACAACAACAACAACAGAAAGCGGCAGCTGCCGCCGCCGCAGCAGCGGCCATGGCCAATGCTTTTGGTTTACAAAGCTTACCAGCTCAATTTAATCCACGCCTATCATCACAACCACCATAATTAAGACAACAATGTAACAATATAAGTGTTGTTCCTTTTTTTTAAAAAAAAAAAGATTAAAATAACTAACTAACTGAATGAAGTACACATTATTTGATGATCAGGTTATAAACATTTCCATATTACATTTTTACTATGTATTACTTGTAAATACAGCTTGATCTTTTCTTTTCCTCTTCTTCTATCTGTATTCATCCTTTTTTGTTTAATTATAAAAATTTCTAATGAGTGCATATATTTGTATGTATGTATGTTTGTATGTAGGTATATATATGTGTGTGCGTAGTGCACTGGATGAAACCAATATACCTACACAGATATTCTTTTATGTCAATGGTTGAATGATAAATCCGAAACATATATACACACACACAAACACAAATAGAAATAAAGGAAATGATACAAAACGGAACAATTTATGAATATATCTGCTCACATATTCACTATAATTTTCAATCAATAAAAATTGATCGTTCGTTTGTTTTTTTCTTTTTTGGTTTCTATCGTATGTTTTGATAAAAGACAACCATGTTATTATTATTATTATAAATTATACTGAAAATTGAACATCATTCTACACTGGTCTTATTTCTTTCCTCTTATTTAATATTATGCTGAATAATACAACTTATCCATTCATTCATTCATTGTATGTAATCATTCTTGTTTGTCTTCTGTATTTGTGTTTTATTCTTATCACTGAAGATTACTCTGTGAGGTAATGCTTGCCGTCCTTTACCTGACCCTTTTTACACATATACTATATACATTGATATTCTCATACGTTGTGAACTACTTAATTAATAATAATAATAATAATAATAATAATAATACAAACAATATGTAGTGTTCGTTCAGTCTTATTAATATTAAATACTGGATAGTGAATAGACCAGGTAAATCAGACGCATTAGTTCAAAGGCAAATGAGAAGTGTGAGATGTTGACGTAAGCTTGTTATTAATCAAAATTTAACTTAACTATCTGAAGGAAACAAAGACGTATTATTTCATACACATAATTCCCTTTATCATTTTGAAAAGAGCAAGAACAAAGATTCTAGCAGAATAGCATGAATTCATTTTGTTTCGTCCCGGTTCTCATCAGCTGCTTACAACCTGTGATGATATTTATAAATCATAATTAGATAATGAATTTAAATGACTTACATGAGAGGGTTTGATTAGAAGTTATATTGAAGACATATTTGTATAGTATAGCAAGGGTGTAAATGAAATTAATAGACTGAATATTGTAAATATATACCTAATGTGGAAGAATATTCTACATCATTAATTGTGACAACAGTTCAAAAAGGGTGCGGGGTTAGAAACAATTGATGACATAATGAGTAAAAATTTTGATAGTAATATAGTGAGTAGAGTTCAGTCAAAAGATTATTAATTTGAAACGTAGTTGAAGAAATAAAAATCAATGGCGTAATAAGTACAAAAAACAAAATAATTTATGGTGCATCGAAGGAATATTGTCACCAAGGCAAGGAAGGATTAACAACCATCTCCTTTTGAACACATAGGTCAGGTTTTTGACGCCTGATGGCAACGGCTTCAGAAGACTGGAGTTTGGCTGCTTACTAATCACCTTGAGAGATTGTAAGGTATCTACCTGATGTCCTGTGTCAAGGAGATGTTTGGTGATTGCACTATTCAGAGTCCTTCTTTCCCTTGTTCTAAAACTTTTTGGAACATGTTCAAAAAATCTAAGGTACGCTGCCCTTTCAGTTCGGCCAATGTAGCTGCTTTGGCAGGTACACGTAAATTTATGAATACAGTTGGCGGTAACATAAAAGGGGTGCTTGTCGACCTTTGATTGAGTTATTGAACATGTTGTTTTATAGAAAACTAAAAGTTTAGCAGCCGGATAAGTTCTGGCATGCGTATTACTCAGTCTCCTGCTGATTATTTGTGCGAGATTATCACCTTTAAAGTTAAGATTTATAGATACTGTCTTTCCATTGACCCTAGTTATTTCCGTCTTGTTTTCTTTGGGCTTTTTATATTTGTCAATAAGCTTTTGTGGATAGAAGTTGTTTCTTAGACATTTTTCTAGGTTCATTAATTCTTCTTCAAGTTTGTCGGTGGTACATATCTTTTCTACCCTGTCGCATAGTGTTTTAACTAGTGCCTTCTTGTAACTAATTGTCCAATTAGTTACAAGGCACTAGTTAATCGTTCTCTTCATTGCTCTATTCAGTCTACCACGTAGTACATCACCACCTACGCAGACCAATCCTATCACACTTGATCGATAGCAATCATGTAGTGGTCAGAAACAAGTCACTTAAATTTATTTTGATTGTGTCTAGTACTGGGACGCATTTATGTCTGCCAAATTGATGTAAATACAATCCATTGTCATCTATCTTTCGTTAAGCAGAAAATAATTATTTCACCTTATAATTTCTGTCTACGAATATTTTCAAGACTGGTTTGAATCCTTTAGAGTGACCGCTTGAATACTAGTTATTTGTTTATTTACATTGTATCCACTGGAATTTGATACGCCAGTTTCATTCCAATTTGAACTTCTCAACCAGCGCTCTCTGTCGAATTAATATCTGTCAGGTGTCAAAATGGATTGGTCCCCATGCATTGAAGCATTTCTGTATTCCACTTGTATTTGGTATTCACGCCAGTGACTTTTAGTTGTTTCATTTTAATTACTTGGTCTCGTACAATACTGAGTTCTTGTAGACAGAACAAAGCACTTAATGACTCATTATATCGACACTTGTTCATTTTCTCAAATATTTATACTCTGTGCTTTATTATTGATACGGAAGACCATTGCTATTTATTATTTAATCGGTAAAAGTTTTCAGCTTAGTTTTTTAAGATAATGTGTGCAGGAAATGAATTCTACTATGTCGTATGATGAGTGGCTAATTAGCATTAACAGATAAAAACTATTTATGTGAAGTTTCGACCAATGGGTTACCAGTGCTTATACGTTAATGTGCTCGAAATGTTTCTAGAAATGACTTCCTGTGGACCAATACGTAGTAATGATTGGTTATCTGGACTCAGTAGTTCAATGAATAACACGTTGGGTACTGGGTTCGACCCCCTGGTATGGATGCAGGTAACAGGTAGAATGAAACGCGTGTCCTGAATTTCACATTTCCGTCTATTCCGTAAGTTTTTGTGAAATAGTGGTTATATTAGGGCAGTCTGCACAACAAGTTCATATACTAATGGAATTCAAAACTCAGTCCTGAATGTCGACGATTGGATAATCCAAACCCTTTCTAATTATGCCATATATAATTTGTGAGTTTCTCACTGATATTTACACTTATCAACCTCGACAGTCTAAAATCGTTCATACAAACAAATCATGTGCCTACCAACAGCACATGGACGAAAATTATTTGACGCGATAAAAAGTTAAACTGTATAACTTGGTTGACGCAATCGAAATAATTAGTCTTGAGTTCATATTAAGAAATTTAACAAAATCTGTCTACTACATATTATTAGTTAGATAAAATGACGGATGAACTCCGAAATACTTACAAAGTGAATAACAAATGCTCCTTGTAGTAGCTTAGATTTTCTTTACAGAAAAGGTATCCGACTGAATTTTTACCTCCAGAACCCTTCCACGGTGTGGGCAACCGGGAAGTGATAACCGCCCTTATACCTCTAACAGCACTCAAGATTGACTGACTTATGTAATAGAAAATAAGACGAACATGTTTACAACTTAAAAAACGGCGGATACTATAAAGCGTTTATTAAAAAGAACATAGTAAAACGAAAGTATAGACAAGTTGTACCTACTCTTGAGGAAAACCTCTTTTTATTCATTAATCGCTAACTTTATCAAAAGATCTCTAAAACTGCTTTGGCAACCAACGGTGAATTCCACTGAGTTGTAATTTGATGTTGTTGCGCAGTTAATGGACGCATTTATTTACTCGTTATCACGATCCCTTTAATACTCTTGACTCGTTACCCAAACTACTAAGAAAACAGAAAATCGGCTAATTCTGACATGAAACTATAGAGAATATATTTTATGGAAAAACGCGACAAATATTCTCAGTTATTATTAATTACTGTTAAGTAATGACCTAAAAAACGAATATCGCTTTTAACAAATGTCAAGATTGACTGAATGCATAAAAGAAGTCACCAGAATACAATCGAACGATATACTAAAATAATAGATGAAATAAAAAACAATCGAATGTTGAATTGAACGACCGTCACTACTGATGAGTCAGCCGGTAATTTTACACTTGATCTCTTCTTATCACTCCGTATCCATGAAAGTTTCCAAATATCGCATAATTCGGAAGTCGTAGAGGCGTTACCACTGTTTTTACTCTACCAGGTTAAAACACTTGAAATGATCCAGTGAGTGACTAACTAGTTCTTCCTTTCATGTTAAACTTAAACACATATTCGTTCCCCAACTTTTTCGAGACTAGGAATATGTTTTAGAAGATACCGAATATCTTAATTGATCCACTTAAACGGTGGTTGATAGTTATAGTACATTTGTGTTTACCATGAAGTTCATATCAGGAGCCAAAGAAGTCTCTCTCTGCTTGCTAGCAATAAAGCGTCATCAGAATATAGTTACAGTAGACAGCCACCTTTATTGTTGCACAATAGACAACTCCTTTCGCTTAGCTGAGCTTACCTGGTTAGAGACCTATTGATTCCCCACAACTAACCCGTAGGCAAAGTGAATATCACACTCAGACTCTGTATACGAGATTCAAGCAGCTTAAACACACCAAAGGATTCTTCAGCCTTGGCTACGTAGACCGGTTGTTCATTTTAACAGAGATGAAACATTGGAAGTCCCAAAATGTGGTGTGGAGTGTAGTTTCAACAGACCAGGTGTTACACTATAAACTCGAATGGTTGGTAGTGATTGCATATTCATAGTTAAGATTTAAAACTCGATTGTTTAAAATACGCCGTACTGTAGCTCTTACCAGCCAACCTATTCTAAAATGGATTCCACTTACTTTCAAGACTCGTTTCATAGCATCACTCAATGAAGACTTCTGTCCACCAAAAGAAGGGATGATGGGAAGTTGTCCATTCCAACCGCACATCTGTTAGACTGTTTATAGTTGTATGAACTGGACATAATTCAATTTAGAATGCAATATTTCGGTACCCTGTTCTCGAGTGTCAGATGTATTGATCGGTCACACAAGATACTGATATCGATAATTCAAAATGTACATCGACAATCAGTAAACAAAAGATATCATGCAAAAAAGACATTAGTACTAAACTTGCATGAAATACTTAAACCACAAAGTAATAAGAAAACAATAGAAGCACAATACAATTCTAAAAACGTCAAATCGTATGCAAACTTCAATGCATTCTTTTACTCTGAATATCTTGGCATGGAAGTACGTAACTGAATCTTTAGGCAAATAGGAATTAAATATAGGTATTTAGTATAGCTGATTTCGAATAGAATTAGACAACTAAACACGTTTTGCCAAGTTTATTGCATGTAACAAAGGTATACTGACCTATTTTAAATATTGTCAATAAAAAGTAAGTTTTCTACAACCGCTAGTTACTTTACACCAGTACTTAAATCATTAAAACACGTTTAAACGAGTTTTAGAGCACGGCTACACAAGTTTAGTAAGACAAAACTTTTCAAAATTCTCTAAATTGATAGTTAACAGCAAGGCCAATATAAGTATGTGGAAACTTATTTTGAAAGTTTAGAACGGAAGTCCAAGTTAAACCGGATTATTTTTCACCTACAGTTAGACTTGATCAAACGTATAAAATTGAGGTCATAAATTAAATTCTCTTTCTATTTACCTACAATCTATCCAATTTCGATGAATTTGGATATAAACTTTATGTGAACATAAGTTAATTGTTCTAAAATATTGGAAGAAAGCAAAATACAAAATGTTAGAATCCTGTACAAATAGGCTTTAAATAGAGGACATTCTAGTAAAAAATAAGACAGACCCTTCACGTTTAAGAAAACTATGGCACTGACTAGTACTTATTTTACACAAACACAAATCAAATTCTAGCACTTCTAGAGCACTGAAGACTTCTATAAACAGAGACATTGAGATTGTCAAAAAACCAAAACAAAAAGGTACTAACTAACGTCCTGAGTTGCATACAAGCAAATACAGAACCAATCAAAATTAGCGATGATGTTACAACTCACCATCTAGTACTAGCAATTATCATTAATGCTTGATTAACTTCAATAAAATTTTCGAACCTAATAATTTTAGTTTAGTTACTTGTCTACAATATCTGAAGTGCTTAACCATTTGAAAAAAAAAGTGGATGCCTCACCCATTAGCACTATAGTTCTACCTTACCGTCAAGATGCAACTAGATAGATTTCGATACACAATTACGTACTACTAAGACTATTTTGATTATGAAGCTTACATTAGGAATACTCTCGTGAAATCTTGATTTATCTTGAAGTAAATTTAAACTCTATAATGATTTTAATAATCATGTAAAATCTGAGGAGCCTTTACTTCTTATATTTAACGAGTCTACCATAAAAACGCCCCAATTACTCCCCTCCATTTATTACTTTACAAACATATTGTTCCCACCCAATAATCATATGTTGCAAGCAAAATTTGTTGACAAAAAAATATATTTAGGAAACTTTTACTTTGACGATATTTTTTCACGATTCAACCTATAGACTCAGTGCACATCTGTACAGTGTTGTTTCTTAATGGTAGATAATGGTGATAACGTTGAACCTGAACCTCATTGAGAAGACTAAGCTTTGTATAATTCTCTGATCACTCTTGCTATAAATAACAATACAACTAACGAACTGCGTCAAAGTATTGACACGGTAAATCGCATATAACTGACATTATAAGTCTATCATTTCACCACAAGCTATATTATACAGCCGGAAAGATAATCAATTACTGTGAATAATAAATTATCGATGAAATCATCCAAATAAGGACTTAATGCACAAATACCAATTTACCAACCATTAGATGAGACACTATACTTCATTTTATCAGACTTTTAGTGGTCTTTTAAGAAGCATGTAGTACTATGGAAAATAAGATTACATTAAACTGGAATCTAGAGATCATAAAGAAAGTAAGAGCTGTCTTCTTGTATAGTGACGAATCCGTATGTCACCCATGTATTTCTGTTATACAATATTCCACACGTATTTTACGGAGCCATAATTTCGAATAACGCTAAAGACATCTATAACCATCCAGGACCCGGTATATTAAGAGAAAGATTTTGCTAGACAAACAGTTGGCACTTGGTATCAATAGCCAGTAGTTTTTCAACGCTAGTTTTCGTCTGACCAACAGGAGGGAACATCTCCAAGACAAAAGATGGGTTTGAACGGCATCTAAAACCTAGGGTCAATTACGCGAGCAACAGGGCTACACAATATTTGGCTCCGAGACTCTGGTCATGTTTAAACCGGTTGGTGCAACATTTGGTTTTCGATTGTGATTGGTAAATGAGTGTTTGGAGATAAACATGGAACTTAGCTCTCCTAAGAAAAGCTCCCTGAATTGGTTACAAGATCTTAAGCATAATGTCCACGCTCATGGAAGAGGGGTACCTTGTATATATATAACTAGAAATGCTAAACTCGAAGATATTACCTGTCCCAATGAGTCTAAATCAAAAATTAACCGTAAGGTCGTTGGGTTTAGTATTTTATGCACCATTTTACAAAACATTTCAAATCGAACTTGTTTTACGTAGATATATACAACATAGTATTCGATCGATTTTGAAATCATATACCAGCATATAAAGTAAATAGTAGTGAAACAATGGAGATGCACCAAGTGTTCCCAACTTGAAAAAACTGAAAAATATATATAAGTTTTGAAATAACGACAGTTAAAGCAATTTCTTATTATGTATTACTTTAAACATGTCAATCCGATTTATTCTTTGTATTACGCACATAGTTTGCCACTTGACCCCCTACATACCGCAAAGACTTTATACAAAAGGATAATACAAAGTATAACGTGGCCAACAGTATAGAACACACCCATGCAATCAGAAACCATGCGAACCACGTAAACTCGACATACTGAGACATTTCTGGATCATCCAAGGTCATTACTCACAATAATCAATATCCAAATTCCTGCAACCGGCTTATACAAAACTGATTGATTTGTCTGAGTCTATTTCTTGATGTTAAAGTACGGTTTTAGATTTTTTATATCACCCAATTTTTATAGTTTACTCACTTGGCTGCACTAATCTTAGTGGGTTTCACAGTAATTTGAAATCACAGATTCAAATTGTTCTGGATGGAATGGAAGCTTTCGTTTAAGGGGCTTCCGTATATAATAACATTCAATCACCGATTTCTGTTGGGTAGTAAATTATAGCTAGATACTGTCCCTAGTCCTTGAGAATGTGTCATGTTTATACTTAAAGGACTCCTGGTAAGTAGTACCCACAAAACTTATAGAGGTCACTCCACCAACGACGGAAGAAATCTGGATGGCCATCAGACAAATCAAGAGCGAGAAAGTAGCAGGATCTGACAATATACCAGATGAAGCACTAAAGTCAAACATTGAAGTAACTGCAAACTTGCTCCATACTCTATTCTAGAAGATTCGGGAGGAAGAGCAAGTGCCACTAACAGACTGGAAAGAAGGTTTTCTCACCAAGATACCAAAGAAAAAAGATCCGAGCAAATGAGTGAAACTGGTATTAAGAATCCAACTGTTGGCGAAACTATCTCAGAAAATGATGGACGTAATATTTATTTTCAATCCAAGAGAATGGATTGATGGGCAGAATACTTTAGGGATCAGTTCAACTGACCTTCAGTCACACTTTGGTTTCCCACGATCTCCAGTCGACCTGAATGACAAGTTAATATAAGTCCCTCAACTCTTTACGAGGTTGAGAAAGCTATAGGAAAACTTGAGCATGGGAGAACAGCAGGCCTTGACAGGTTTACCCCTGAGATTTTTGAGGACGAATGTCCATTAGTAGCACTGAGATTAACTGAGGTCTTAGGCGGAATCTGGGAACTTAACGTAATCCCATTTGACTGGTCTCAATCGCTGGTTTTGCCAGTCTATAAGGAAAGACAAAAGTTTCCTTGTGACAATCAAAGAGGAATCCGTTTGACTAATATAGTGTCTGAAATATTAGCTTCAATAATTCTTCGACGCCTAACCAAAGCTCATGAAGAGCAGACTAGAGAAAACCAGGCTGCTTTTCGACCTGGACGTTGTTGTATAGACCAGATATTCATGCCGAATCAGGTCCTAGAACAAAAACATACATTCAGACGCCTCCAATCGTGGTATCCCTCTATCTTGAAGTGACATTTGACTCTGTTGATCGTAAGGGTTTATGGCAGAGTTTGTCACTGAAAGGAGTACCAAAGGAGTACATTAATCTTATACAGGCCATCTACTCTAACACAACTGGTCGAGTGAGAGCTTGTGGCGAACTGTCATCAGAATTGATTACCTCAAGTGGTGTTCGTCAATGCTGTCCATCATCTCCATTCTTGTTTAACATTTTCCTCATCTAAATTTCCAGGAGTTGAACTTTTACCAGGAGATTCACTCGTTGAAAATGTGTTCCCATGACATTAGCAACTGATAGTTTCTTCCATTTTGCTGTTGATACAGTCACTATCTGGTTGAATGTTACGGGGTGCAAACATCTGTTCAGCGCTCCCTGGTACCCTTGTTCTAATGATCAGGCAGAAAATTTTGTCCGGACTTTGAAACTGCTATTGATTCTATTGCCGCTTCAACATTTAATGAAGTGCATGGAGGAGTAGAAACATTTCAACAGCAATTTATAAATGTTTAACACTGCAACGAAAGAGACTCCATAGAAGCTATTAAAAAGAAAGATTTTTCGTTCGAAAATGAGGTGTTTGGAGTTTGCTGACGTTACACGTTATCCTGGAAATGATTGTAGCGTGGTGTCCATATCGCGCCTGATTATGAACACCGCTACAAGAAGACTACGTGCCAGTAAACCAATAAGATCCCCGTGGGCCAATATCAGAAGACAGATGATGGCTGTAGTCGAGATGTATTTGTTGGCGATCTCTTGGTATCGAAAGAATACTGAGATCGTGTCAAAGGAGTACAAGCGTGGTTACTGAGCGTAACCGAATTCGTACAAGTTTAAAGTCAACGGGAGAATAAATGTAATGGCTGTCATTAGAACAGTTAAACAAACGAGCACAATAAAACAATCACTGGTACAATTGGTTATAATAATAATTGTTATCATTGAAGCAATCGCGTTCTGTTGACAAAAGTAGGTCTCTACATGATCTTCGCTTAGCCACGGGGATTGTGGCGAAGAATGTCAGAAATCTATGGTTCAAATTATAGAAATCAATGATTCGAGCATATACTACCGACATGTCGATCAAATACAATTCCAGTAACGAAGGTTAGTCAGTTTGTTTTGCGACGTGCAACTGACAGTTGGGAGTGAATCCACGTAAATTTGAGAATTTCTATAAACTGTGACCTTGTATCTCTCTGCTATGAAGATAACTTGTGGTAAAATTTAAAAAACACATGACAGGTTATATGTGGTTTAGAGACGGTGAGGATAGATTGCACATCAAAAAATATACGAGGGTTTAGAAATACAAAGTTTTCGGAGTAAGAAAACAAAACATTGAGCGACTCACAAGAATTTAGGTCATTATGAGCTTCTTATGATCGTCCATAGTTGATCAGCATCCATAAGAATAGTGTGTTATTGGTCTAAATGCAATAGAAAAAAGAACATGACACTCAGGAAGAATAATACAATTTTGACCACTGGAGTGATTCGGAATCTGAAATTGAGGAGTAGGAGCATGACTGACACAACTAATAATCGATGAATAATGGGAGAGGTTAAACTATATGTTCTGTCATTTGATTAAATTCATATCAATGATAACGAGGGTTTGTTATATTCATGATCGGTCTAGATATTATGCGGTTTATAATAAAGTGCCTCGTTGGTGGGTAGGAGTTCAAGGAATAGTTGGAGCTCTTCAGAGTCTCGTAACAGAGTTATTAGCCTTTTGAATTTGGCAGAAGTGTCACAGTAACGGACAGGTATTGGCAACTTATTCTATAATAAACTACACCGTACTGTGAAGAACTCATAACGCAATGGTTTCCGGTGTTCTACTGTAAGCAGTGTATATGCGTTGTTTCTGAGTCTGCAGATTGAGCTATGGATCATACTTAGGCGGGACGTTAGGAATGAGGGTCCATATATTGCTTTGTAGAGGAATATTAGATTGTTCTTTTGTTATGTCGCGATAAGAATAATAAGTGGTAATTTTTGGGATCCATTCGTGGACCAGTACTGTACGTATAATTGTTAGTTCACTAAACTATTCATATTCATGTCTCTCTTATCAAAAGCTTTATTTTAACCTATGAACTGTTATTATACAATTCTCCATTCTTAAATTATTCCCTGTTTATTAATCACCACCTCCCTCATTCACAGATTTTGTAAAAATGTTATTTTCTATTTTATGGTACGTTGTAGTCTGCTTGTCTGGTATATAAACCGAGTATGTTTGAAATACATGATTCATATCACAGAGGCTCGGATTGATGTTCTGGACTTAACTGGTTGGGCTAGGCAGGGAGCGAAACCAATCAGAACTCTAGGCTGCTCGTACGGGTTTACGCTTCATTGATCCGATCGATAAGTCAATTCTCTCTAATCGGCGGCTACGAGTTATAACATATTTAGACGGCGATATCATAAAGTTTCTAAGGAGAGGTACTTACATATATCTGTGTAGTTGAGAGTGGAGTCACATCCTAGCAGTCGGCACCTGAAGAGTTCTTAAACATCTATTTTTATCTTGTCTATGGTATTCATGTTTGAGAAGATAAAAGAGCAATATTCAAGGGAACGTCGTATGCATATTTTGCAAACAGTGATCTTAGCCTCTGTTGTGGAGAAGTTTTCATTATGAATCCAATTAACTGTCTAGATTTAGCAGTAATAAACGAGGTATTTTTTAAAAATTTAGGCTTCCTGTGTAAATAATGCCAAGATCGTGCACTGATCTGGGTGTCTAGACTCCACTTTTATTGAATTAAAGTTGCTGTTCATAGGGATGCTTTCCAAAGTGCATGATCCCGCACTTTTTGAGATCAAACGGTGTTTGCTATTTTTCGCTCCAGATAGGTTATTAAGGTCATCTTGAATTGCGGATAAACTTTCACTTATATTCTCAGGCTTATAGCTATATACTATTTTGAGATCATCAGCGTATGAGTATGTTATTCGAAATTTTACGGTGTTACATATATCGATTGTATACATAAGAAACAAGAGTGGACCTAATACGCTTCCCTGGATGACTCCGCTAGTTTCTGGTCTAGGAAATAACACAAAGACATTGCACTTTACCACTTGTTTACGTTCTGTTAGGAACAAAGCAAACCATAAGTATAGTGGGTTGTTTATTCCAAAGGACTTTAATTTGATGAGAAACCTTTTGTATGGGACCTTATCGAAGGCTTTTATTAAAGTCTAAGGATAAGACTGATACAAAAGTTTGTTGTCTCGTTTCAGTGTTATATCATTCAGGTAGTCTACTAGGCATGTTTCGGATGATCTGGACCTAAGAAACCCATGCTGGGAGGTCGAGATGAGGTTAGTAGTAAGTAGATGTTGAACTACCTCCGCCTTAACTACTTTTTCCATCACTCTAGATACCACTGAGGTTAGGCTTATGGGCTGGTAATTTTCAGCATTTGCTTCAGGTCCAGTTTTAATTTGGGGAATGATATGGGTAGTCTTTCTGGCAGAAGGTTAACACGCTGTAGAGAGTGATATCGCAAATAGTTTGAGGAGTAAAACACACATATTATCACCTCCACCTTTTAGCTTGCTAGCCGAATACCACCTGGTCCAGCTGTGTAAGGGTGTTTTAGTGTGCTAATTGCCTTAGAAATGTTTTTTACATTGCAGTCTACATTAGTAATTTTACAGGAAGGCACTGGGATTGGTCCTAATTCATTAAGTGCTTTTTCACCAGTTAATGAGAAACAAAAGGGTCCACTGAATTGTTCCGTAACAAGTTTAGGATCTTTGTATGCTTGTCTGTCCTTAATAAATACGTTTCCTCTTTTTGATTTAGAACGTCTAAGTCTATTTTGAGGGAGTTTGGTAAGTGCGGAGGAGTCATTGTTAAGTTCGGCTGCACGTTTATACTGCACGACTATTTTTCGCGCACTTTGCCTGGGCAAATATTTTTGTTATCGTAACTAAAGAGGAAATTTCATTAGGGTTGTGGAATGGAATACAATGTCTTTGAAGACGTGTTTGCATAGAGACCGGTATATAAGGTGTTACGTCCAAGTTTTTGCTCCTTCCCGTTATTGAAGTACGGTATGTCGATCTATTTGTAATTTACGAACCCAAATTAACAACAGAAACAAAAACCAAATTAGGTACCAAGTTTATTCGCAATTCACAAATAGTCGACCAAGTGTCATTCTTCAATTTTATAGGTTCCCGGAGCAAAAAACTTCCAATTACCAAGCCAAAGACAAACAGAAACCAAAAAAAGTCCGAAATAATGATATAAACAAACAAGTTCAGAAGTTAAGTAAAACAAATACATCCAAAAACCAGTGAAATTAATGATATTTAATATAAAGTTTTTAATCAGCCAAATGTCTTCAGTCCTCCCGTAACATAAGGATACTTATGTTCCCGATATTCTAAAGGTGCAATTTATTGGAGATATTTATGATGTGATAGAATACATTAGTTAGTGTATCTGTAACGGAAGGAGAACGATGAAAATCCCGTCATAGCCTTTTTGTCGGACAGTACTGTCACCTATTTGTTTCCTCTCCCTGTCGTGTATTTTAACGATTGTTCAGATCTCGTTTAACCACACCTTTTGTTCTTCAGTCTTCCTCGTATTAGCTTTTATTGTGTGACTTTGATTAGAGATTTATCTTTTGTCACCTAATTTTCTATTGCATGTTGCCGGACTATTGACTGTAAGGTCGTGTTTGGCTAAGCTCAAGGTCACGGCGTGGTTCAGTGTGTGACTGTTAACCTTTTGACTGCCTGCTCGGGAGGATTGTCAGGATCCCTGCAGATAGATATTTGATTCCATCTTGTCGGGAATATTTTTATTGATTATCAGGTATCATACCCTTTGTTATTAACTGTTTCTTTTGTTGTTTAGCGTGCTACTTTTCGTTAGAGAAACTTCTGACTGTATAGCACAGGCTGTACCGTTTGAAGTATTTTGCATTTTTCTTATAATTTGTTCTATTTCCTGAATTAGAACCGTTTAAATTGAGCACCAAGTTTGTGTTTTGATATAATTTAATACGAGTGTCTCAAAAATGCTTCGTACGCTAGACGGAAGAATGTAGTCTGGCCTATTCCAATAAATTTTGATTCGTCAGTCCTGCGTACAAACTGAATACTGGCAGTTCGGTCGTTACAGTATCGGTATTGTTTACAGTAAATAAGGTTCCCTAATCAGTACTTTTTAGGTAATTTTGGAAGTTCTTCCAATCTACCATGTGATAGTTTTTGTGAAGTGCTACAGTTTCGCGTCTACAGGTTGTGGTATTCATATTAAGACCTCAATCTTCCCCTTGTGATCAAGGATGGTTGTCCATATGCCCATCACAGTCAGTAAGTTGTTTATACAAGAATGACCTTTTTGAAACCGTGCTGTTGGAGTGAAAAGATGTTTAAGGATAATAAAGTCATGTATACCGTCGCATATCAGGGACCCCATAATTTTTGAGGGCATGAAAAGAAGTATTACCAGTCGATAGCTTGAAGGTTTGCTGCTCCAACCTCCTTTGAAAATTGGTGTAATGTGCCTCGGCTTAGCGAATGTGAGAACATCTAGCGGCTGGAAAACTCCAGTTTTGCTTTATCGAGGAGAGGCTGCAGAACGGAATGGCGATGAGTTTATCGTTTAGTTTTATCTAATACTGAAGTCCATCTTCTTTTACTGCCTTTGTGCATATTTTCATTATTTAATTGTATTGTGTTTATGCGCCGTTGTTACCAGTTCGTTTGTGTTCTGCTCAGCAGTGCCGTTTGCGGCTTAGCAAACGAAGATCGCGATTCTTGATGACTGTAGGGTGCTAATGGATTTTGATAACAAATTGCGGAATAAACTGCCTTGTAGGACATACGATCGTGTGCAGTAAGAAATCTCAGTGAGCATCCACACCAGGTTGAGGGTGAACTTTCCAGTCCACATGTTGTAGATCGTCCTGTAAAGCTGACACATCCGACCGTTCGAAATTCCAGCGCCTGTTGTTGGTAGGATGTCTTAGCTCAGTTTTGCTGATAAAACTGAAGGCTTTTCTTTGGGAGAGCCAGGATTGAGAGGTTGTCAAGTAGGAATTCTTCGTTTGTAAATACCCGGTCTCAGCGCGACGGCCGACTGACCGTTTCTTCAACGAGCTGCCGACTTCACATTTCTGAGTAGTACTAAGTACTCAGTGAAGTTGAAGAACCGAGCTTCAGTTGAGTTTTTACATCGAATGTACGTATGCTCAGCGAAATTGACTTCAGGAAGTTTGAAGTCCCCTAAAATCATGATACGGGTGAATCCGAGACTAGTAGAGCGAGGTAATTCTTCCAGCATACCTCGAAATGGTATATAATCTTACTGAGCACCACATGGATTCATCAAGATTAATAAACTCTTGTTTATGCACTTGATGTACCCCCAGGCAAGATCTTAAGCATGAGGCTACTCCCCCAATTCCTGTTTTTGTCGTTGCGAAACAAAGACATAAGTGTTTTGTTATCGTAACTAAAGAGGAAAGTTCATTAGGGTTGTGGAATGGAATACAATGTCTTTGAAGACGTGTTTGCATAGAGACCGGTATATAAGGTGTTACGTCCAAGTTTTTGCTCC
Source organism: Schistosoma spindalis (assembly GCA_946903255.1). NCBI lineage: Eukaryota > Metazoa > Platyhelminthes > Trematoda > Strigeidida > Schistosomatidae > Schistosoma > Schistosoma spindalis. The sequence goes on from OX336423.1 coordinate 14,817,345, forward strand.
TTCCCGTTATTGAAGTACGGTATGTCGATCTATTTGTAATTTACGAACCCAAATTAACAACAGAAACAAAAACCAAATTAGGTACCAAGTTTATTCGCAATTCACAAATAGTCGACCAAGTGTCATTCTTCAATTTTATAGGTTCCCGGAGCAAAAAACTTCCAATTACCAAGCCAAAGACAAACAGAAACCAAAAAAAGTCCGAAATAATGATATAAACAAACAAGTTCAGAAGTTAAGTAAAACAAATACATCCAAAAACCAGTGAAATTAATGATATTTAATATAAAGTTTTTAATCAGCCAAATGTCTTCAGTTCTCCCGTAACACTGCCGACCAAAAGAACCTTGGTTCTTTTCACAGACAAAATTAGGTAACAGCGATCCAAGTATGTGCATCGCAAGCAATCAACAACAAACATTCAATATACCGACAATCTCGTGATCCCTAGGACTTTAACCAGTACGCCTAGGGATCCGATTAACTACCTACCATCTACCGCTTCGAGAAGACACAGTTTACGTATATCTCTCACTAGAATACCCTTTCTCGTCCTCAGCTCTACCTGTCTTACTAGTCTATCCTTACTTGGTATCACTCTCTGTACTAGACCTAAGGGCCACTTGTTTTTCTCGGAAAAGTCAGAACATATCATTACTAAGTCACCCTCCCGTATATTCCTCTCTAGTTGTGTCCACTTGTATCGACGCTGCAATAGTGATACATATTCCTTAGACCAACGTCTCCAAAATACTTGTGCCAAATAGTTCGCTTGCTTCCATCTCTTAGAATACCTGTCATTAGATAGAGTGTTAGCGAATTCTGCAAAATTCTCTCGCAATAGTAATAGTTTCGCTGGTGTTATTGCATCAAGATCCTTCGGGTCGTCTGTAACGGGAACCAAAGGTCGATTGTTAATTATACGTTCAGCCTCTGTCATGAAAGTTTCAAGACATTCATCTGTTAAAGGTTGTTCCTTTACAAGAGTACTCAATACCCTACGTACAGAGCGAATCATGCGCTCCCACACTCCTCCCCAATGACTAGCAGCCGGAGGATCGAAATGCCAGTCAATCCCCTTTTTTAGCAAATCAGAGTGTATACGTTCCTGTACCCAACCCTGAAGACATTTTCTTAGTTCATGTTCAGCCCCCACTAGATTTGATCCATTAACACTGTAGATCTCCTTTGGATAAACTCTCCTGCTGACAAATCTCATTAGTGCCATGATAAATGAGTTGGTGGTAAAACTATATGCCACCTCCAGATGCACGGCTCTCAATTTTAAACAAATGAATACACAACCATACCGCTTCTCAGTATTTCTACCACGTTTAACCATAAGGGGTTCAAAATAATCTACCCCAACTGATAAGAACGGATAGTCACCTTCTATCCTGATCGGAGGTAATGGCGTTATTAGTTGCTGAATGGGACGAGCGTTCCTTCTTTTACAATAAACACAATCCTTTATCACTCTCCTCATGGCCACACCGCCCCTCAACACCCAAAATCTTTCTCGGACCGTCGCCATTACCTGTGTAGCTCCGACATGTCCCTCCAAAACATGATAATACCGTAGAATCAAATTTGTAATTGTGTGCTTCGATGGTTTGAGTTATTTTTTCTGGTTAGCGTTTTTTTAGCGAGTTAGGTTTCTACGGGATGGGGACGCTAACCCCATGCCCAACCCTCCTCCTTTACCCGGGCTTGGGACCGGCAGTAACTCTGGAAGAGTTACAGGCGGAACCAATTAGACGACTTGGACTTCGCAGATGACCTAGCCCTCCTATCACATACACACGAACAAATGCAGATAAAGACAGCCAGCATAGCAGCAGTCTCTGCATCAGTAGGCCTCAACATACACAAAGGGAAAACCAAGGTCCTCAAACACAACATGGGGAACAGCAATCCAATCACTCTTGATGGCGAAACTCTGAAAGACGTGGAATCCTTCACATACCTGGGAAGCATCGTCGATAAACAAGGAGGTTCAGATGCAGACGTCAAGGCTAGGATTGGCAAAGCAAGGAAAGCATTCCTTCAATTAAAGAACATATGGAACTCAAAACAACTTTCAACCAATATCAAAATCAGAATCTTCAATACCAACGTCAAGGCAGTTCTACTGTACGGAGCTGAAACTTGGAGAACTACAACAACCACCATCAAGAAGGTACAGGTATTTATTAATAGCTGTCTACGCATGATACTCAACATCCATTGACCGGATACCATCAGCAACAGCCTTTTGTGGGAGAGAACCAACCAGCTTCCAGCTGAATATGAAATTAGGAAAAGACGATGGAAATGGATAGGACATAGATTGAGGAAATCATCAAACTGCATTACGAGACAAGCGCTAACTTGGAATCCTGAAGGGAAGCGGAAAAGAGGAAGGCCAAAGAACACATTACGTCGGGAAATAGAAGCAGATATGAAAAAGATGAATAAGAACTGGAAAGAGCTTGAAAGGATTGCCCAGGACAGGGTTGGATGGAGAATGCTGGTGAGCGGCCTATGCTCCTTCACGAGGAGTAACAGGCGTAAGTAAGTAAGTAAGTAAGTAAGTAAGTAAGTGCTTCGATGGTAATATTATGGGATGCTTCCTCGACTCGGACCAGGAACTAATTTGAAGTCGACCACCGACACACTATAATCCGTCTATGATCATTGGATTTAAGATTCGTAAGGGTGAATTCGTTATTTTCATCATGCTAATGTTATCAGACGACAACATTTCAATCTCTTTCCGAAATACTATGCTTTGGACATATCGAATTAAATCTAAACAAGCTAAATTTAGTTCATCAACTCTGAGCATACCCACCTGTAGGGATAGATCACCTCTGCCAGAATACATTATTAACAAATATTGCTTAAATCGGATCAACCATGCAACAGCCTTAAGTAATCTAGTCCAATCTGAATAATAATTAATAAGTAGATCAACAGTGGATTCTCCAACCATTACATGCATGGAAGTTGCCTTCTTTAATTCCAAGAGATGGGGTTCTGGATCTTGTACATTTGCATCAGATCAACACTCCTTAGGCTTCTTCAAAAAGTGAGGTCCTTCCTCCCATACCTTGACATGATCGATTTTGAACCTTACCCCTCTGGATGCAAAGTCTGCTACGTTTTCCTTAGAAGGTACGAATCTCAATTGGTCCACCTTAGTAAGACTGTGAATAGTCGAAATCCGGTTTGCTGTGAATGTTTTAAACTGGCTTTTCTCATTTCTAATATAGTGTAAGACAATCATGGAATCCGTCCAAAACTTAACTTCTGCAAACTTAATATCTAACTCGGACTGCAGCTGGGACCCCATACGCGCTGCTAACACTGCTGCCGTAAGTTCCAAGCGCGGTATAGTTTGAACCTTCAAGGGGGTTACTCTTGCCTTAGCCGTAATAAGACGAGAATATATTCCAGTGTCAAGGATGCAAGATCGGATGTATGCCACTGCACCATATCCAATTTCCGAGGCGTCACAGAAAATATGAAGTTCCAGAAGCGAGCGATCTGATTGTGGAAACAATACACAACGTGGAAAACTAACGTTCTCAACCCTCTGAAGTTCACTTAGAATCTCTAACCAGCGTTTGCATTCCTCACTTGGAATCTCTTCGTCCCATCCTAGTCCCAACTTACCTAAGCGCTGAAGTAACTGCTTCATCGGAAGTATAAATGGTGCTAACAATCCCAAGGGATCGTAAAGTGAGGCTACACTCGACAATATACCTCGCCTAGTGAGTGGGCGTTTCGGTACGCGAACTTTAAATTCAAACGCATCAACCATAGTATTCCACAATAATCCCAATGTGCGTTCCGTAGGAAGTCTCTCAAAGTCAATTTCTCTTACGGTTTCTGCTCTCTCATCTGGATCAATTGATTCGAGAACCTTATCCACTTGGTAAGTCTGAATCCACCTTTTCTGAGGAGTAAACCTAGGGCTTTTGCAAGCTCGATTGCATCCTGCACATAATCAAATGAGGCTAAATAGTCGTCGACATAGAAACTCTTATCTACGACTTCTTGAACATTTTTATTCAATTCTTTACCGAGTATATCTACCGTTTTCCTAAGAGCGAAATTAGCGCAATAAGGAGAGGACACGGCTCCAAACGGATGGACTGTTAAACAGTATTCCTTAGCCCTTTGTCTTATATCACCGTCTTCCCACCACAATAGTCGAAACGCTCCTCTATCTTGTCTCGGGATCTTTACTGGAAGAAACATCTCCTCGATGTCAGCGGCTAATGCTACGTTACCTAATCTGAATCGTAGAAGTATACCAATTAAACTATTTACAGTATTTGGTCCTCTCAAAAGCTGATCATTTAGAGAGCAACTTTGATAGACAGCTGCACAATCAAAAACAATTCTCAATTTTCCCGGCTTTTTAGGGTTGAAAACAGGATGATGAGGAATATACCATAAAACAGCATCACGGTCAAATCCCTCCTTACTAGCTTCAATGATGTAGCCCTTACTTAAATGCTTATTCATTACAGCTTGATATTTCTCCAGAAGACTATTATCCTTTATAAACCTCTTCCTTAAACACTCTAGTCTGCGTTCCGCTAGTTCCAAATTATTCGGTAGTCTTGGCTTATCATACTTCCACGGTAGACCAACTTGGAAATGGCCACCCTCCAGTCTAAACGAACTATTAACTATTTCCAGAGCTCTTTTATCTTCGACAGAATATCCATTACGAAACACATCTGCATCCTCAAACTCATGATTATATAATCTTTCTATATTTCGCAAAATATCATTAGTAGAACAATGACACCACTGAACTTGATGTAGAGACCTCGATACTCCTTTAGGACCTAAAATCATCCAACCGAGATGAGTACGCACACCAAACGGATGCTTCCTATCACCCAGGCGTTGTTCAAGGACCCAATGTGCATCAGGAGCATCACACCCAATCAATATTCCTACCAGATTACTTTGCAACCTCGGAAGGGTTATGTCCTTTAAATGTTTCCAACTTCTCAGTTGGAGTTCGGTTAAAGGTTCTGCATAATCGATCGGAAGTTTCTTGGTCGTATAAGCCTTGTTGATCTTTATAGAACCCCGTTCATCTAACGAAAATACCTCTAAATTTACTTCCAAACACTCACAAGTAGAAGTTCCATTCACAGTCGTCACCCTTATCGAAGTCTCCTTACCTTCGATACCCAACCGATTAATTAACTCTTCACATACAATAGAGGTATCTGAACCACTATCTAGAAGGGCGTATGTCTCCAAACATCCCTTGGGGCCGTATAGTCTAACCGGAATAATACCCAAACAAACCTTTGAGGAGTTTAAATCCTTAGCAAAGTTCACCATATGTTTATTATTAGCATCAATATGTAATAATGGATTATGCCGAATCTTACAATTATCAACGTCACACTTTATGTCCAAGTTACACGACTTGGCTATGTAACCCTTCCTTAAACACAGGTAACATAGACCCCGTCTTCTCACTTCCAGTCTCCTTTCTGTAACATTCATTTTCGATAACTTCATACAATCTTTCTCTTTGTGATCACCAAAGCAAATTTTGCAACTTCAAGTCTTGAGTGAAGTGCTTGGTTCCCGCTTAACTACATTGAGGCGTGATCTTCTATCAACTTGGCCTTCATAATTACCTTTACGGAACTTTGAGTTACAATGTACCAATCTACCAAAACGTGATCGAGCAATTCTGGCTCTTTCTTCTACAAACATTACTAATTCTTCAAAGATCGGCTCCCTACCAGCCATCATGATCCTATCGGCAGCTTCCACCCATTTATTCTGCAATTCTAAAGGTAAACGTGACACAATTATTTCCAGATTAGCCGTAGAATTCACATCAGACATATACCCCATTTCCTTCATCGTTATGCATACATTACATAGCTTAATTGCGAAGTCAGTTAAACCATCGGCGGATCCTTCAACAGATTTGTGGTTGAGTAATTCAGTAATAAGATTACGAGCGACAAGGTGTTCTTTACCAAATAGATCATATAAAATTTGTTTAGCTCTATCGTAACCCAAATGACTGGGCAAAGAAATACAAGCTTCAATAGCCGTTCTGGCCTTTCCTTTACAATAGTATGACAAATATGACAACAACTGGCACTTGTCAGACAGTTTACTCTCGATAATGCTTGTAAACTGACTAATAAATCCGTGGTACTGGCTCGGTTGTCCATCAAAAAACATCATATCAATCTTAGGCATGACCGTACTATTAACCGTATTACGTAACGTATCCTTTAATTCATCAATCCAATCGCATTTTGAGTTGTTAAATACCTCCCCGGAATGCTTATTACACGCAGTGTCACAATCCAAGTACCTTTCCACCTTAGCATTTATCTCAGACCTGTCTACTGGCAGTCTGTTATCGTTTTCTATGACCTTACATTCCAATTCGGCCATATCAACCTCCTCTTGAAGCTCTAACATCTTAAGCTGCCTTTCTAACTCAAGCCTCTTTTCCAAAATTTTCTTCTTTAGTAATGCCTTATCTAACCTCAATCTAGAAGTACTAAACTGAGCTGAGGACAAACTATTAACACTAATATCATCACGTTTATCATCATTAAATTCAGACATACCACAGGCAGCTTTAGAAATTTTACCATCCATTTCGTCATTTTCCTTCGGTTTTTTGCTTCTCGTTTCCATCGTATGCCTTTGTTCGAAAGAATCGGTTACCAAAACAAATAAGAATTAATCCAAGCGAATTCGACCAATATGACCAGAAATTGGACCCATAATGTCTAGACGAATCCAATGTATTACAACAGAACTAAAATTGAAGAACTTTAATGTTACGTCCAAGTTTTTGCTCCTTCCCGTTATTGAAGTACGGTATGTCGATCTATTTGTAATTTACGAACCCAAATTAACAACAGAAACAAAAACCAAATTAGGTACCAAGTTTATTCGCAATTCACAAATAGTCGACCAAGTGTCATTCTTCAATTTTATAGGTTCCCGGAGCAAAAAACTTCCAATTACCAAGCCAAAGACAAACAGAAACCAAAAAAAGTCCGAAATAATGATATAAACAAACAAGTTCAGAAGTTAAGTAAAACAAATACATCCAAAAACCAGTGAAATTAATGATATTTAATATAAAGTTTTTAATCAGCCAAATGTCTTCAGTCCTCCCGTAACATAAGGATACTTATGTTCCCGATATTCTAAAGGTGCAATTTATTGGAGATATTTATGATGTGATAGAATACATTAGTTAGTGTATCTGTAACGGAAGGAGAACGATGAAAATCCCGTCATAGCCTTTTTGTCGGACAGTACTGTCACCTATTTGTTTCCTCTCCCTGTCGTGTATTTTAACGATTGTTCAGATCTCGTTTAACCACACCTTTTGTTCTTCAGTCTTCCTCGTATTAGCTTTTATTGTGTGACTTTGATTAGAGATTTATCTTTTGTCACCTAATTTTCTATTGCATGTTGCCGGACTATTGACTGTAAGGTCGTGTTTGGCTAAGCTCAAGGTCACGGCGTGGTTCAGTGTGTGACTGTTAACCTTTTGACTGCCTGCTCGGGAGGATTGTCAGGATCCCTGCAGATAGATATTTGATTCCATCTTGTCGGGAATATTTTTATTGATTATCAGGTATCATACCCTTTGTTATTAACTGTTTCTTTTGTTGTTTAGCGTGCTACTTTTCGTTAGAGAAACTTCTGACTGTATAGCACAGGCTGTACCGTTTGAAGTATTTTGCATTTTTCTTATAATTTGTTCTATTTCCTGAATTAGAACCGTTTAAATTGAGCACCAAGTTTGTGTTTTGATATAATTTAATACGAGTGTCTCAAAAATGCTTCGTACGCTAGACGGAAGAATGTAGTCTGGCCTATTCCAATAAATTTTGATTCGTCAGTCCTGCGTACAAACTGAATACTGGCAGTTCGGTCGTTACAGTATCGGTATTGTTTACAGTAAATAAGGTTCCCTAATCAGTACTTTTTAGGTAATTTTGGAAGTTCTTCCAATCTACCATGTGATAGTTTTTGTGAAGTGCTACAGTTTCGCGTCTACAGGTTGTGGTATTCATATTAAGACCTCAATCTTCCCCTTGTGATCAAGGATGGTTGTCCATATGCCCATCACAGTCAGTAAGTTGTTTATACAAGAATGACCTTTTTGAAACCGTGCTGTTGGAGTGAAAAGATGTTTAAGGATAATAAAGTCATGTATACCGTCGCATATCAGGGACCCCATAATTTTTGAGGGCATGAAAAGAAGTATTACCAGTCGATAGCTTGAAGGTTTGCTGCTCCAACCTCCTTTGAAAATTGGTGTAATGTGCCTCGGCTTAGCGAATGTGAGAACATCTAGCGGCTGGAAAACTCCAGTTTTGCTTTATCGAGGAGAGGCTGCAGAACGGAATGGCGATGAGTTTATCGTTTAGTTTTATCTAATACTGAAGTCCATCTTCTTTTACTGCCTTTGTGCATATTTTCATTATTTAATTGTATTGTGTTTATGCGCCGTTGTTACCAGTTCGTTTGTGTTCTGCTCAGCAGTGCCGTTTGCGGCTTAGCAAACGAAGATCGCGATTCTTGATGACTGTAGGGTGCTAATGGATTTTGATAACAAATTGCGGAATAAACTGCCTTGTAGGACATACGATCGTGTGCAGTAAGAAATCTCAGTGAGCATCCACACCAGGTTGAGGGTGAACTTTCCAGTCCACATGTTGTAGATCGTCCTGTAAAGCTGACACATCCGACCGTTCGAAATTCCAGCGCCTGTTGTTGGTAGGATGTCTTAGCTCAGTTTTGCTGATAAAACTGAAGGCTTTTCTTTGGGAGAGCCAGGATTGAGAGGTTGTCAAGTAGGAATTCTTCGTTTGTAAATACCCGGTCTCAGCGCGACGGCCGACTGACCGTTTCTTCAACGAGCTGCCGACTTCACATTTCTGAGTAGTACTAAGTACTCAGTGAAGTTGAAGAACCGAGCTTCAGTTGAGTTTTTACATCGAATGTACGTATGCTCAGCGAAATTGACTTCAGGAAGTTTGAAGTCCCCTAAAATCATGATACGGGTGAATCCGAGACTAGTAGAGCGAGGTAATTCTTCCAGCATACCTCGAAATGGTATATAATCTTACTGAGCACCACATGGATTCATCAAGATTAATAAACTCTTGTTTATGCACTTGATGTACCCCCAGGCAAGATCTTAAGCATGAGGCTACTCCCCCAATTCCTGTTTTTGTCGTTGCGAAACAAAGACATAAGTGTTTTCGTTAGCACCTGGTCCGTAAATTGAGATATTCATGTCTCAGATATTCCTGTGAGATGAATATTTTCAGCATTACTGTGTTCATGCAGCTCATCCATTTTATTCAGTAGACTCGCGGCGTTCATATATAAACAGTTTATGCTTTCGATTCGAAACACGTGAGGTTTATCTGTATGAACCTTTTGTGAATAGACAGGTAACCTACTTACGCAGGGTTTTCCAAGATGGCAGCCCCTGTCATTTCCACGAATTTTTATGACCTGGACAATCCACAAGTGGAATGTCCAGCTCCAACTTGCCTTTGTGCTTTATCCTAACATCATGTGGCCTATCCGGATACATTTGGATTCTAGTTGGCAATCAAAATATTAGAGTTTGTGTCGTCAATGCCCGTGTTTTCCGGTTAACCGTGCACAATGATATTTCTTCGGCGGAAAAACTCGCGTGATGTTCCGGATGATATTGCGCTCAGAATATGGTATACCAGGCAGTATTCTTATATCCCTATCTGATTTCAGCAAGTGACTGGCCAGTAGGATATCCTCTACATCGGTATCGTTAGTCAGTGTTACACAAAGTAGTCTTGGGTGATTATGATGCCAGGAGTCTTTTCTCTGAGTGAGCCGTGCGACCGTCAAAGACTCTATTTTTGGACGTTCAAGCTTCTTGTTTGACTTCTCCAGAGCATCGTGAGGACTGAGGAGAATATCAAAACTGTCTTTAGGGTTATTTTATTCTTTGAAATTTATTTCATGGCTTTATTCAATATTATATTTTGATACAATATAGAATTCCCAGCAAAAAATATTTCAACAAGTTTCTTTTACAAAAAAACGGAAACAAAGACAAAAAGGTTAATAAAAAATCTGAAATACTGTACAACTTTCCAATTTGAGTCATGTTAAGAATGCTGGTTATTGACTAGGTTAACTCTAACAACTTGTTCGTCACAGAGTATATTTGCTAGATAAGATATTATAGAACTTCTATACTTTTGCTTGCGTGCTCGGATTTTAATGTAATTTCGCCTTGTTCTACCAGAAGATATACAAGGAGAAAGACATGAGTTAAGGGGATAGTTAGTATCTGATAAAATAACACCCTCTAGGAGATTGCATGACTTTAGATGTCTATCCACAATCATATTAATTATGATCTCAAAAGATTCACCACACACCTTGCCAACTACCTTCAGCACTCTCCTCAGTACAGTAAAGTCCTTTTTCAAAAGCCCGGGAAAGAATAATGGAAAACAGTAAAGAATAATAGGTAATATGCAAGAATTAACAGATTGTTAGAATAAATGACGAGTGATCAAAAGAGCATGCAATCTCTTTATGTAGTAAGTCAGACGGAAAACCTTCTTCGATAACAATAAAACGTGAGAAGACCAAGAGAGATCAGAGGACAAGGTAACACCAAGATAATTGATCTTTGACACTGTGTTTATCGAAGAGCCTCCAATGGCACAAGCACCATGGGGTCTCAAAATGGTGTTTAGATGCCGTTCATGTCTCATGCTAAAGTTAACAGCTTGACATTTAGACGGATTAAGTATGAGATCATTAACAGCAGACCAACAATCAATACGAGACAAAAACTCATTCATTTTAATGGGATGTAAAGAGGTAGAGATTGGCATACCTACAGTAAGATCATCTGCATATTTCAAAAAAGTGTTTACTGTGGAAGATGGCAGATCATGCAGAAAGAAAGAGAAAAGAAGAGGTGAAAGAACAGCTTCTTGTGGTACACCTTCATAAAACACTAGAGACTCTGAACACTTTCTTCCAAACACTGTGTACTGTTCCCTTCCAGAGAGGTAGGAACACAGCCAGCTGGCTTTCCAGCTGTCAGTGCTGACACTGATTAACTTGTTAAGTGAACGTTGTCTTGATATAGAATCAAAAGCTGAAGTAAAGTCCAGGAAAGCGCATCGAACATACTTCATACCCTTTCCTAAGTTGAACACTGTTGTGATGCAGAACGGCAACAGCATCTAAGGTGCTTCTTTTGCATCTGTAAGCAAACTGATACTGGTCAATGTGCTCTTTTATCGCAGGCTGAAGTAAAAGTGTCAATAATTTTTCCATTGTTTTGAGGAAGGGTGAAGTTATTGCGATAGGTCTAAATTTTACACTCTTATCACCAGATACTTTCCTGGGTACAGGGATTATCTCCATCTTTCTCCCCATGTTCGGTATGAGATTAGAAGAGATGGATCTGTTAAAGATAGTAGTGAATGGATAACCCTTTTTAAAAAAGAGGTTTGGGATCCCATCAGATCCCAAACATCGGGATGAATTTAGTGACTGGAGACATCTTCGGACATCAGTTTCCGTGAAACTAGGAACACAGTATGATAATTAGGAGTAATTGAATTATAGTATGAACTAAGAATCCCAGAAATAACGCAATTGAATCAAGAAGTACTACACAAGCACTAACGAATGTACTGTATTTAGAATTCGAAAACAAGCATTCAACAAGTACAAAGCAATCATTAGTTCATTCAAACACCACATCTGCCACAGCTTAAATTGGAGTCCAGGTGTCTGTAATTAATTGCACGTCTTCTTCTTAAGTTCATCCTGTGTCTGTCCAAGAGTGTATTGGATAAAGACTCTGTATTATCTAGGATGCACTCATTAGTATTAGAACTAACAACGGAAATCGGAACAGACTTACTTGATTTCTGGGATTGTGAACAATCACCATGCCGGTTGAATACTGAAACTACTACCTAGAATATGAACCACAGACTATCCTCCCCCAAGAAATAATGTCGGATCATCATATTCTCAAGTTATGAATAATGTGGCTTCATTTAAAACATCTTCCTCAATTTGACTAGAGTAAACATTGGAAGTGAATTTATGATAAGGACAAACAACGGTTGATATAGAATTATCTGAATTGTAATCAAACTCTAACTCATTTAATACTCGTGCTTCGCATCGAACAAGTTTCTCACATCATGAGGACAAATAATATTTGATATGACATCAAGATTGGATTCTTCTGAAATAGTTTGCACAAATTTATCAAGAATGTCATTACAGAGTAAAGGATCATTAGAAAAGTTAGCACCAATTAAAACTACATCAGTTTTTTGATCATGATTAGGTTCATCCGAAATATTCTCAACAGATTTGTAAGAAATTTCATCAGAAATATGTGAATCATTAGGAAAAATCATATCTGGTACAACAGCATGGGAAATCTGATAGGTTGATTGATTAGGAATTGTTGTCTCGGAAGGATTCTGAGTTTCATTTAACTCTGAACTGCTATATGACTCTAAATTGTTAGGATCAGAATTACAAACTGAGTGAATATGTCCAGTACCACCACATTTAAAGCACTTAGAATTATAAAATTTACATGAATTAAAAGAGTGAAACCTGCCACAGGACAAACATTGACCAAACTTGTGCCTATCCTCGTGAACTGCATCGCAATTCCTAAATGAATTATCCGCATAATCTTGAGTATGCACTGGGATAGGGTGACGTAATGTAGTGGAATTTTTTATATCCTCATGAATTATTTTACGAAATCTCCCTTTACCGCATTCGAAATTTGTATACTTAGCACAGTCTAGAAGTAGTTCCTTGAGAGTTGTATAAGGAAGAGAAATGGGCTTTTCCGGTAAAGCCAAAATTTTTATTAAGCTATATGCTTCTTTTCCGATGAATGTGAGAAAATGTGCCACAATATTAATATTCTCATCATCTCCCTTGGTCATAGCCCAGATTTCGAACCTTTCAAAGTAATCCTCATAAGCATCAAGATCCGAATGAATATCTAACTGTTCCATCGCAGGCCCCATCGCGACGCCAATATGATAATTAGAAGTATTTGAATTATAGTATTTCATAATGTGGCTCTCAGTTCACAAGAGACCACAGGTTTTCAGCGTCTTCAATTCTCTGTCCGATTGATTTTTTTGGAATAAGTGAAGTGCTACACGACTATATTCCTGGGCTAATCTTCCTGTTATTGTTCATTAATGACCTGTCTAACTCTTTGAATTCTCGAAATCCCGTTTACGCAGATGATCTTAAGTTAGTAAGGGGGGATTATTAACTTAGCTAACCACGCAACTTTTAAAGATCTAGGTAGGTTACGAGACTGGACTACCGTATACTTCCATCTCATCAACACAAATAAATGTAAAATGTTAGTGGTGGACGGTAGTAACATTCTACCTATCAGGTACTACCTGGGAGATCCTAGTTTCGTACTGTCCGTCACTGGAAATACCTCTTCCCAACGATGTTGTGCACCCAATGAAGCACGGTAACTCTTGGGCCTTTTTTGTGGAACATCTGATAACCTAACTCCAGCGTATTTAAAAGCTGCTTCCAGTATTTACCTACGATCTAATATAACAAAACACCCCTACGATATGTCCCTGAAGATGCCACAGGTATTCGGAGTTTGACAACGCTTTAACCAGTAACACCTTCTAATATGAATCGTACCCACTAAGTGAAATCAAAATACAGAAGCGAGGAGGTTCGAAGATATATTTGACAAACTGTCAATATATCGAGGATCGTCTGAATTAATCTGGCTAGCGACTGCAGTAGATGTTGGGCATGGCGTTCCCACGCGTGATCTGGTGTGGATGCGTGACCGAGTGCCTTCAGCTAGATGAGTCCATTAAAACTAAGGTAGTCAGCATCCAATGTCGAAAACTTACAGAGCTATTAATTTTGTGGATTTATTTGTAGCTACATCCCCATTCTTTATTAAGGATATTAATCTCTTGGATCGTGTTAGAGGAAGGTCAACTATAAAGATACTCAGACTAAAAAACAAACCCTACTCAACTTGTTTGGAAGTCTTAACTCATAACCAACGTAGTAGCGGAAGATTAGCGGGGATATCGTTATGAGATATCATATCGCTCTCCACTAGAACGGACCGGTAATGTGTTGCAGTAATAAACCATAACTAAGAGAAAATCCACTCGTGATAGAACGCTTCCAATGCTTAACCTTTAAAGAGAAAGTTCGAAACTATTTTAACTCTGTAGGCACTGAGGGAAACTACTCTAAGTGTTACCTCTCGATCACTTCTATCAATAAATGAGATACACTTTCTATCAGTTTCTAAGACGAATATAGAGAGAATCACAAGAATGCACTCCAACTACCTAGATGCCGATTTCAAGGGACAAATAGTTCACTAATTCTTCCAGGCAAAGTAAAAGTGTTTCAAGGGATCCTTAAGGGTATTTATCATGCTATAAGTCGTAACTGGGCCACCCATATCTTATATGATGTAATGTCAATGAATTCAGATGTTCCTGGAGGGATTCGACCTGGAGGAGTTGAACTGTTTCCTTGGCTTAATAAGTCATTGACCATCTATTGTCAAACAGACCGCGTACTTGTTGGTGACTTCAAAGAAGTATGTCCTGAATGTATTAATCTTGAATATGATAATTGTATAATTATCGATTACGGAAAACCGTTTCGTTTTTGTTTCATTGGTTGTGAAGTTACTCCCTCCCTTGGCGCACCTTGTTTCGTTTGTGAACAGCTGTACCCGTGGAGTATAAGCTCTGTTTGGTGGTTCTATGGATCAGTGCGAGATTTACTCAACTCGAGGTAGCGCCTTGGAATCAGCAGTCACCTTACCTAGAAGGTACGTACAGTAGTATATCGTCAGACATGCAGCACAATTGAGTTGATGGTTAATCACCAATTAGTATCCCCCGTGTTTACGGATTGAATAGTCACGCTGTAACTTTTTGAGAGTTTTCCGAGGGACTAAATGTCTTAATAGACCATACTTTATACTAAAAAGATTACAGAGTTATAAAGAAAGTGCTTGTTTAGGGTAACATTATTAATGGTCCAACCTCTAGATGTTCAGTGGTCTGTCTTTTGTAGAGACTATGTTTTTGTCTGATGAAAAACCTACTTATGGTAGTTTGAAACACGTTTCATGTGTTTTAGGGCTTAATCATGGTTTGCTAGTGGTGATTTATTTCCAGTACTAAACGCGATCCCATATTTCCGACTTTTAAGATATCTTGGTTTGTTAAATGCAAACTTATATTTGTCACATTACGAACACATCTTCAAGATCTAGTGCCTCAAGCTATCTCAACGTAAAATCTTGGTTTTCCATCAATCTATCCGTGTATTTACTACTGGGAACCATCATGCACTGTTCATTTTATATCTTAAGATATGCTTCTACTATGTGGATTTTTGTAGTGTAACTCTGATTGTTATTCTATTTACTGACTTGAAACTACTTTCAATCTCATCAGTGGCGTTCAGGTTTTGACTTTTGGGCATTTATTCAACCTGAGCGACGTTTTTTAATGTGGCAAAGGTTTCTGAATTTACGATCATAATACGAATTCTCGTGTTCTTGCTGATCGTACTGGATTGTATGTCGCCAAACTAACCAAATTAACTCGAAAATAAAATCGCACTAAAATATGTACCGCAAACACACTTGTTCTTAGTGAGGTCATGAACCGATTAATGTGAAACCATTATTGAAAACCTGGGAGCACTAGACGGCCGTTTCGTCCTAGTGTGAGACTCCTTGGCAGTGTGTATTCACGGTCCTGTATACGAGACTAACAATAAACTTGTTCATTTACCGGCTGCGGATAAGCTGTAAAATATTTAGAGTACAAAAGTGCTGTCTCAATGTAACCGGTCAAGCACGGTTTTCCGTTCTGTAGTAACAGTTGGAATATTGTCACAAGTTCTACTATCCTGTAATCATTTACTTAAGAAGTAGCATTTCGTTTCACTTGTTTTGTTCGGTTTGGAAAACTTAATTATAAAGTATTTCGATGTTATGTATCACTCGGTTTTCCCCCTAAGTATTTAGTAGTAATTCTAAATTGTAATGCCAAGAAACAAGACTTTTACTCGTCTTTGGTAAGTAAATATTTATGGCACGATTAACTACAACGATAGGTTCTGTAACATCAGGTTCAAATCACCTAGAGTAGGTAAGTTTGTGTGGCCTTCCAAATAATCGGTCAGTTGTATGAACAACGTAAAATCTAAGATATAAGGTTTCATTTATACGTCCTTACATTCAAACTTAATTTAGTACGTTCTGTTTGTCATCTAGCCATGGAAAGCTCAAACGGGACCAAGGGGAACTCATGGATGATGCTGTAAAACTTGCTGCTGTGAGTTAATTTTGATTTTAGTCCAACCATATATAAATTACTTTTTGAGCTCATTTTGTACTAGTATATGTCTAACTTAATAAGCAGTCCAACTAAATTAAATTTCGTATTTTATAGCTGAGTACTCAAATAAAAAATGGTTCATAAAAATAGAAATAACCACTCTCGATTTCTAACAGTTCAGTTAGCTAGATAAATATCCTGTTAAATTAAGATCACTGATTAACAGTGGATGATTTCAAATAGTTCAATGAGTAAGGCGAGTCAACTATGTTATTTTCCCTATTTATGTACAAATATTGCAGACTCAATATCGTTCCACTATATAAACTCGTCTCACAGTGCTCTTTATAGATCATTGTATTTGGATATTCATCTGTAGTTATACCTCTGGAGTCTTAGTAAATGCTTTCCGGTAGTGCGTCAGAAATCTGTTCATATTCATCGTTGTTGTATGTTATCTCAAAATAGACAAAACTGATTCTTTGGCAGCTACATCAGTTCCTTTTTAAGAAATTGTTACTTTATCTAGAATAAATCAAAATCTTTTAACAGTCCATCTTATAGACATGGTGGTAGATATTGCTGAAATTCCAGCTTCTATTAAAAAAAGATTTAGTATTTTGTTTATACTTTCAAAAGTTAGCTCTTTGCTAATAATTTGCATATAGAGGTTGAAATTCCATATCTCACTGGTATGATTAATTTCTCAGAACTCTTGTTTTTCTCTCGTATCAGTGTGTCGTGCTTGATTCTTGGTTTTGGTGGTTATAATATTATTTAAAAGTAATGAACTACTTGGATTGTATTAAATTTCAAAAAACGTCAAATATCTTTCATATATGACCAGGTGTGGCGCATATATATTTGGTGCCCCCCTGTACCAGTATTTATGTGTTCAAATAAATAATAATAAATATATGACCAGCTGATTAGTCCCTTAATTCGATTGTGAAGTACTTTCAAAACCTTATTTAGCTTTACTCGCTGAACTATCAGGTACATTATATCAATGGCGCCCATGTTATTTGATTGCTCTAACTCAGAGTTCGTGAAACAAGTACAAGTAAGGAAGTTTAATTTCTAAATGTGGCGTTTGTCGTTCATACTCAACCACATTTGTTTCAGTCGGTGTTGCACAAAACAACTCCAAGCTTGTTGGACCTCAGTAGAACATGAAACTATCAGTTATTGGTTCAAGGCCCGTGGGTAGATGGAAATCTTACTAAAGCTCATAAGATTTCAGAAGTCTGTTTGAAGACCTGCGGATTGATTGATTACAAACTAAAAATATTCATTATGTTTCTAAAAGACAAGCGTCTTGCTCCATTTGGTTGCATTTATTATATTTTGCTTCATTTGTTTCTCACCAATTATTCCATCATGTGGTTCGATTAGGGAATTTCTACCTAGTCACTGTTGTCTCAGGTTGCACATTGGCCTGCTGAGTTTTATGAACACTTCTATATATACAGCCGCCCATCTGAAGGCGTAACATCTGAAGTAGAAGTAGGTTAGAGGAAATCTAAAAGAGGTCAGACCAGTTTATAAAATCATTGACTGTTGGACTAAAATCTGTTGGTAAATGCGGGCTATCTTTTTGTGATCCGGGCAATAACTGCGATTATTCATTACAAACGTTGGATGACATAGCTTAGAAACTATTGCAATGACACAGATACATTCACTCTTTATTTTCCTTTAAATCTTGAGTTCTCATATTTCTTCATAGATATATTTTTTAACCATGTTCTTGATGTTTAGTCTCTCAATATTGTTTATGCTACTATTATTTCGAATCATTTGCTACTCATCTTATTAGTTTCATCTCTTTATTCCGATATGGTGTAGTGATTTGATTTAACATTTGTGCTAGGCTATTCATTGATTATTAATTATACTATTCATTTTAGTAGGTAAACCCACCAGATTTTTCATCAGATTGTTATTCCTCTCTAAATATATCATTTTTTCATGGGATGTTTTCCAATATGGATCCGGATTTGGTGATAGCTTCCGTTGTTCCTATTAAATATTCGGTGTCTTTTACTTTTTAGATTAAAATTTCACGACAGTCACAACCACCAGATTCAGATGGTCTAACTGTAATAAACACATCTGAAACAAACGCCATGAGTGTTTTACCTCGTCTTCTTCGAACTATGACAAACAGAAATTCTCAGGCAGCTAACGATAATCGATCTGCCGTTGAAAATAATCAAATCTCAAATGGTGAATTATGCTTTTCAGTGTCTGTCCCTGGACCAACTGTCAATGATAGCGATTCTTCATCTTCTTCTTCCTCTTTTATGTCAACTCCATCTTCCGGTTCATCATTGATTTCATTTCTTTCTCCTGGACATTTAGGACCTGTTGCTGCTATGGCCGCTGTAGCGTTGTCAACTGCTGTAACTACAATGTCTGTAAATGATATTCAAGAATCTTCAGGTCTAGTAACTTTAGCAACTGCTAGTAGCCTAATTGAAAAAGAATGGCGTGCACGTGCTTCGGTTGTTAATAGTAATAATGAAAGTGTAAGTAATGCAAAAGAACATGCTGAAACTACACTTACTGTCCAGCATCATACTGATTTATTAACATCTACTATTCAAGGAAATATTGATAGAAATCAACAATTCTCTTTGGATGGTTCACCACCTTTAGTAATTGGAGCTTTGAATACTTCATCATCACAGTCCTTATTAAATGAATCGACCCCAGTGACTAGAGCTGTATTGAACGTTCAAAGTAAGAAATTCATGTTACTTTGTGGAAATCCCTTGTATCAATGTATTTCTTATTTACTATTTTGTAAACGATAGTTCACAAAGGCGTTAACCTTGATTATTCAAACAAATAACAACTACTGTGTGCTCCGTTGTCCCAAGTTAATGGTATATTCTAACAGATTTATATACTTCTGAATTACCGTTACAATCCTAAGATAATCTTTGTTCATATGTAAGCTTTACTAGTCTCACATTGTCTTACAAACTCGTCAACTTTTTAAATCTGTAAATTCTCTTTGACCTTGCAATGGACAATAAGTGTTTTGTCTTGAAAAGAATTTGATCCGGCTGACCAGTGAGCAAAGTTAGTCTGTTTTAAACAAATGTTTTAGTATATAGCTCAGTGCCATATATTTACATCACAAAAATAATAAGTCATTTGGGGTGAGATACTATATTATCAGTTATATGTTTGGTTAAAAGACTTGGTAACGGATATACCTCACTGTATGACGTACCCCAACAAGCGTTGAACTTTTACTTATACCTTCTTGTAAGTTACTCTCCAAGGTTCTACAAATACCCTAGTATGGCTGAGGGTGAGAAGAGTACCCACCCCAAATGTTCCCATGTAACCACGCATTTGTTAGCTACTGTCAGGGGAGTTCTCCAGACTTGTTAGCCGGACATAGATTGGATTAAGGCATGCTCAATGCACGATTGCTTTGGTGCACACTGATTGTCTAATTCTTATCCAATCAGCGCTAGTCGATACTTGGCGAACACTAGAAATCTCATGTAAAAACTACAAATATACTAACGTTCTTCCTATTGTGCTCCTTACTTTCATCTAACCTTGTTATTTGGAATGTAATCTCTCCTGTTCAACCGTGTTCTGGTTTGGGGACTTGTCGAGTGAATCAGTGTCCGTGATTACTAAGCAATAGGAATAGCTGAGTTGTAATAAGATAGAATTTTAACAAGACTGCATTATCAAGTGAGAAGGGGTGTTGCTTAAGAAATTGAGAGGACGAAAGCAGGATGTTCGGCTTTTAAACCGGGTGGGTGTAAACGGATGACCCACCTAAACCCTGATTCCAAACCAATGGTGCACATGGGCTCCAGGATTCCGAGGTAACGAAAGGTGTATGAACCTATTGTTGGTCATCGACTACCATGGAACTGCATCCCCTAGCGTTGTTCCATTGCCTTTTTGATTAGATCGCTAGATCAAAGGCTCGAGGAGTGGCTCCCCAAGTAGCCCAGCTGCTTCAATTCGTGCTTCCGGCCAGTATCCCAGCCCACACACAAGCTCAATGATTTGTATGGAGCACATATATTGTTGTGCCGCTTTGTATTAATGTTTGTACTTAACTAAATAGATAAATAAAGATTCATTATTATGGTAGCAACATCGTTCACGTTTAGTTAGTTAGAATTGGTTTCTTCTATTAGTATGGAAGTTGTCATCTGTACATTTGTAAAAATAACTTGACACTACGTTGGCTTCCGGGCATTCTTGTTTCGAGTACCTTATGACATCCGTCCAATAGAGCTAAACATCGCATTTTTGTTGGAAAAGTACTTGGATACTAGTTCACATAAACTGTTCACTCTAATTACCCTATATCGTAGTTTTGGGTGTTATCCTACTGATAATGAACTCTGCCTGTAGCTCTTCTAGAGTTACTACCGGTCCCAAGCCCGGGTAAAGGATAATAATAATAATAATGACCATTTCCATCTACTCTTAAGCTTTGAAAAATGTTTATGAAAGTTAGTCAACGATCCAAAATCATCTAAACAACTGTTGAGTAGAAAGAGCTCTAGCTTAAAAATTTTTAGTAACACACTCAATGTTATGGTAACTGTAGAGTGGGTGGAGTTACCCAGTGTTAACTCTAAAATATCTTAAAGTTTTGGTGAATGTAATACTTACTGACTGAGTTGGTAGTATAATAATTATTTTCGGGCAAATGGGTGGTTCCTACCAAATGAAGTTTTTATGTCTGTCATAAATGATATTCATTAGGTTTGTTTTAAACGCTCATAGCTCTCATAAATAGGTTACTACTAAATTCTAGATATTTTTCACAGGTTTAGCAGCTTTTATTCGTGAAACTCAGAAACAATGCTCCATATCCAGTCCAACCACATCTATTGAACTGCCTCTAACGTCAGTTTTCCCTCTTCAAACTGAAACAAAATTAACTTCTTCGTGTACTGTCAGGCAAGTTGCTTCACCTTCCTATCTTTTACCTGCTGCATCCACTCCATCTTTTCTACCAATGACTCCGGTCCCACAAAATCTTCCAACTGTTTTAGAACAGCCTTTACAACATTCAGAATCAGTGGCAGTAAATCATAATACTCATCCATCACCACCTATTCAATCAACTGCATTCATATCTTTACAACCTGCACCAGGTTCTTTAATTAGTCCTTCTGATTTACAACAGCTTGTAGCAAGTGGGGAATTCATGTCTTCAGCAGCTCGGGTAAGTTCATCTCTTATATAATCAAGAATATACTATATAGAAATATCTAAATGTCACTGTAATAATACGTTACCACTTCATACTTCAATCTAAGCATAAAGTTCTTTTAAAAAAATTTCAATCAAATATTATCACTCTGCTCAAGTTTAACTAGGCGTTTTATTGTGGTTTGAGAATATCTCCGTATATAAGTTCTTAAGTTTTCTTAGTATTGAGCTTAGTTTCTTCGCCTTTCAGTTAGGGTATATTTTGTGGTTTAGTCACTAAGTTATTGTTTACCAAATTTTAGTTGTTTTCGAATATAGATCGACCAAAAATGATACTGGTACATGGTCATTACTGTTTATCATCTAGTTAGTATTATAGCGCAAAACGGATTATTACATCTTTTCGAGTCTTATATTTCAGTTGAATTCACTATCGTCTATCATACGTAATGTAAAACTTCTTACACATGTGTATCGATTCTGGTTGTCATACCACATTGACACAGCTAGATGAAATTATTTTAAAACATCCCAGAGTAGTGGGGGTAGCAACAGTATCAGTAGTGTTAGTAGAAAATATTTGGCATAGATTTTGGGACTCATGTTCCGAAAGAAGACAAGAAGTTAATACATGTGCACAATTGCGAACGATTTTGAACTATATTACCTTAATTCTCTAACCACTTGTTACGGTAATCGCGTGTACCCTAACCAGATAGGTTGCACCTACCTGCCTGAGTCAGTCCGATTTTCATTGGCTTCATAGACTGGTACCACATTTTAGTTCGGCCTCCCCTAACTTTTTTCCAACCTAATTTTACACTAGACATCACTCATCGAGGTATCTAGTCGTTGGGCAAACGTAACACTACCTTATCAGTCTATTTTCCATGTTTACCGGGTACCTTATCTCTAATCTCGATATAACTTTATTCAATGGTCTCAAAGTGCACAAGTAATGCTAGATTTGAGTTACTTATAAGTCATTCAACTTTAAATCTTGCCATGGAGTGCAATAGTACTTGTTCTGCAATAAGACAGGTAAAAGTTTTATTCCAGTTTAACTATTATGAATTTTTTTTCACTCTGGTCAAAATACTAAACTTTCAAACATATTTTGACGTTATTCATGAAACATCCTTTTAGATTTTTTTCCCATAAAAATTAATTCTTTCAGAATAAAAACTCCACAACAATTTGAGTTATTATGTGAACTTGACAAAAGTTTACGTTCGTTATGACATTAATGTTTATCATTTACTCTTGGTGAATAGATGTTTTTGATTCAGTATTTTTTAAAATTATAAATAACAATAATAATGAAGATTTTAGATGATTTTAATCTGAGTTGCATGTGATGTAATACTATCACATAATTCTCAAATATATTACTTTCGTATCCTTCAATAACTGTCATGATAGTATGCTAACTATGTCAGTTTGGTTCTTTGGATTTAGCAAACTTTACTTGGTCAGTCTTCTGATGGATCTACACGACAACTTTATTTGCTCGTACCAAGTGACTGTCCTGTAATTATGCCAAGAGTTTCAAATAATCAACCAACTATGACTCCTATTCTACCATCTACATCTCCTTTGATTGAATCTATTCCCACAAGTGCCCCAATATTGGAAGCTATATCTCCAGGTGTAGAACCTGAAGAAAATTGTGTTCAAATGCAATCTGAATCGTCAACATGTAACAATGCACAACAAGTGCTAACTTCTGTTTCACATTTAGCAACTACAATGCTTAACCCAATGAGTTCTGCATCCACGACAGCATTATCTACTTTTTTGGCCGGCTTAGAAGCTCGTAATCATCAACCTACACAACAGATTCAATTAGGTGGGTTACCTTTATCTGCCGTAACATCTTCGCTGTCTTGTTCATATTCTGACTCTTCATCAGCCCACACTGCTAAAGATTCATCGGCTCCCAGTTGTCCACAACTTAGAATTCCACTTCAAGTTTCTGGCCTTCCCATTTCCGAGAATGGTTCATTATCAGTTGAACAAAATGTTTACCCTGTTACAAATAACGCTGCGAACTCTATATTAGGTGTTGTGAAAAGTAAGTTTTAATATAGATTCATAAAAAAAACAACCTGATAATTATTAAATTGTCTTGTGAAGACAGATTTCCACATCTATATTCCATTTTTTAAATTAGGCATTTACTGGCTATAGAAACATGACAGCAGTTCAGAGGAATGTCCATTATTCATTAATTATGGAAATATCCTTTTCCATTCTTTTACAAATGAATAAAGTTATATACAAAATAAAACCAGACACATTTGTGCTTCGGCTCTAATTGTCATAGTGAGATAAAATTATTTCAACAAAAATTCCACTGTAGTAAAAATAGTAATACTATCAGTAGTCATAGAAAAAGAAAATAAGATATAAGATCCTGAAATTCAAGATCTAAGTGGAACCAAAGAGTGAATGTATCTACACAATTTTTACCGATTTCGACCCATATCACACAGTCTTTAGCCATTGGTTACGATAATTGCACATTATGCACTACTATATGGTGACTATAAATCATTTTCATATCTAGATACGGCTTATTCGTTTGTGTTCTACAAGAATTAGCTTAGGATATAAAAATTGGGGTTGACTAGATCGAGATATCCCATTACTTTATGAAGTCACTACTGAAGTGTAGACATCCTGATAAGGATTCGCAAATTAATTGTATCCTGCAGTTAAATGTCTTAGGTGACATGGCTCAGCCTGAAGGTACGTCACAGATACACACTATTTTCATCCTTCTCTAAACATCGAGTTTCAATATTCCATACGTTTCATTTACTGATTTCACTATTTATGTTATCAGTGTCTATTTTTTATATGGTTAATATCAATATTCCTTTTTCTCTACGTTTTATCTCGTTGATTTCCTTGGCTGTGTTGTATTCCCTAAACTGGGTGTTTGATATTGATTTCCCCTCTCTCGCGGTGTGTGTGTGTGCCAATATGAAGTATGAAAGCCTTGAACCAACACACACACATATATATATATTTGCAGCAGGTTTTAACGTTGTTCATTTTAGTCTTATTCCGATTTACTTTCCCGGTTCTGAACTGTTAAATTGAGTCAATTAAATATTCTAATCTTGTCATATTCATTACATCTGGATACTTTCTCTAATTAGTAACCATATTTCTTAAATAAGTTTAAAAATATAATTACGTAATTCTGTTCTATTTATATATATCTTCTTATAGTCTTCTCCAGCATTTATGATAGATCTATTTACTGTATTGTCGTCACTCTTTATAGGAACACTTGTGCTCTAATTTTACGTTTCATTGTTTTTTATGTGTGTGCGTGTGTGTATGCTAACAACTTTATGTTCGCATGTGTATGTCTACGGTCATATTCACTGAAGTAGTTGTTTTTAATTTTGTTCACAATTAACACCTTTACCAAGTATCCACACTTGTTTTTATTTAAATAACCACTATTCATATTATTTCACCCGTTATTTGTGAATTAATCTACTAGTCTTGACATAATGATTAACTAAAGTCTTTACCTTGAAGTGCTGACATATTTTTCACCTAAGACTAATTCAATTATATACACAAATATTCGTGGCTCAATTGTCTTATCATGATTTAGAGACTTATTCCCTTCACCCTAATCTTAGTACTGCGTCCAGTTGCTAATCCTCCAACAAATGTATTCATCGATTTAAATCTTTACATTGAGCGCACCCGTTAAAATTACTACACCGGTTTCCTACCAACACATAAAACAGCGAAAGGGAATCAATAAAAGATACCAGAATAAGCATTATTATCATTATTGATTTATTTTTATTAGCTTTATTCAGTATTCTATTTTTGGTACAATATTGAATTCTCAGTACAAAGTATTTCAGCAAGTTTCCGTTTCTTATTTCTTGATCGATATTGACAATAAATATTGATTGATCACCAGTTAGATATTAGCATTGCAGAAGTCGACATCTGAATAATATTCATTCTTTTCAATGCACATTGCCAGCCATCACTATGTCTCCGATTGTTAATTTTTGTAACTTGTACAGCGAAAGGTCGTAAACTTCTCACAAACACACCTGAATGAATAGGTTATGCAATTCAATTGACATAATGATCTGTTAAAACAAACAATGAAACAGAAAACTTGTTGAAATATCTAGATGGTAGGAATAGGTAGCCCGGATATTCATGCAGGCCGCCCGGATCATAAACCATATGGAAAGGAAGAATGAACATCATTGACTTATGGACAACCTTTGAAAGTGATCTTGAGAAACCTTACCCCACTTGTTGAAGTTAAAGGTTATGGGAGGAATTAGGACAGAGTTAGGGTTAAAAATTAAGATTAAGACTTGTATCATGAAATGTCATCAACTTTCGTGCCAAAATCCATTTGTCGTCATTTTAAATCTCATCGGTTCGTCAAAAAATTCTTGCGGCTCAGAATTGTTCACTTTTTATGTATCTTTGTGTGATGGCTGAGTATGCACCGTTTAAATGCCTGAAACATCTTAAGTGGCATTGGATTCGTACCTATAACTTACAATTTAAAGTTAATTGTTAGAGTGATCCAGAAAACTTCTCGCAAAATACAAACAAGGATCAGGAAAACACTAAGAAGCATTTTATCCAATCAACGTTCACTTGTAGTTTAGCTAGAAATATCAAGAAAGTGAAGAGTCACATGCAGAGTTTCTGATTAGCTGATTACCATACTGCTACTATGTTTAGTAGCATTCCAGAACCTTCGGGAAGACCATATATTTTCTGTACTAAATCGAACCCTTGGAGTAAAGGACTAATCGCATACTTTGCGCCTTTTCTCTCATGTTTAGGTCGCTATGTAGTTTTAGCTTGGGGGTTACGAGAATAGCTTAGGAACGAAATATAGCGTTCAATTAGCAAGACTTATCATTAATAACCTAAAACACTAAGTCACAAATACACACAGGTATGATAAAAAAACTCAACCGGTAGGTATTATAACTTAAGTCAGAGTGAATGATAGCAAATTGTGTCCACCTAACTTTAGTTAACGTTGACAAGCTGTTCTTCGTCACGCTTTCCAAAACAGTGGAAGCAACTCAGTGAAAATTTTGCTTTTCTTGTTTTAAAAAAGTCATCTACATTCTATGAGCTTTGTAGAATGATTTTGCTGTTTGTGTAGTCAAAACGCAGATTCAGTCAGTCAGTCAGTAACAACGTGGAACTTCGTACGTACGTACGTACATCAGTTCGAGTTGCCATACCACATTAACACAGAGATTCAGTTATCGATTCAAATCCCATAGTGGTAGAGGTACTGAAAGTATAAGTAGAGATAGGGGACATTAAGGTTTGATGATTATTTTTTCTCGAAGTAGCTGGGTTGAGTAACAAGACAAACAAGATAAATATCCCTCAACTAAGCTCTAAAACTCCAGAAAAGATCAAAATGTTTTGTCCAATCAGTGTTGAATAGAAACTTCTCAGAAACATACAGAAAAATAAAGTTATGTGCCATCAGCTAAGATGATTAGTAGCTAGCAGCGGAATTCAGGACACGCGTTCCATTCTTTTTGGGACTCCCCAGCTGGATGTACCTGCTTGTGAATTAAGGAAATATCGAGGCAGTGCACACAGTATGCACATATGCCAATAAGAGACTGATCAATTGCAGTTCTAAGCATCAATAGGAAGATCCAAGTGAATTATGTGTCAAATTTCGATCGGATAATTACAAATGCTGTTACTGTATTTGGTATGTTCTAGAGGCTTGTATGAGACCAAGGTCATACAAAACATTATGAATACATCCGGTATTCTGTACACACTCTTAAAGGCTCTTACATTCAGTACCTTTTTTCTATTGTTCATGTTGAAGTGTAAAGGTAGTCTCAATGCAATGAAATTTTTAAATTTTTTTGTGTATATATCAAGCTGTATTTTGGCTATCAGTATCAAGAAGTTTGTGTGCAGTTAGTTCTTTCCTATAAATAATCAGTTACTGGATAACAGGAATAAGTATTTAAACAAAGATGTTTTATTTATTTATCTATTTATTTAAACATTGGTACGAGGCACCAAATATATGTGCGCAAAACAAATCATTTGGTTTGTGTGAGTGCTGGGATATTGTCCGAGTGCCCAAACCGAACTGGGTGATTTTCTTGAAGGGTCACACCCCGAGCCCTTAACCTAGAGGTCTAATCCACAAGACAGTGAAACAACGTTAGAAGTTACAGTCCCATGGTAGCCGGTGACCAATAATTAGTTCATACACCATTTGTCCCTTCAGAATCCTGGAGCTCGTGCACCATTGGTTTGGAATCAGGGTTTCCCGACTCCCCTAAGTGAATCCTCCATATCCACCAACCCGGTTAAAGCACCGGATATTCGATTTTCGTGCTCTCTATTTCGTGAACAACAACGCTGTTCCTGTTGCAAACATCAATCCATTGTCTCAAATTTTATTATTCATACGTTTTCATACCAATTGCGTTCCGTTCCCGTTCTTTCCTTATCGATCTACTGAAATACATTCTATGCCTGACCACCGTTAAATACTACTTATGTGGATATAAGTAACCCACTCCACAATATTACTTGTATTTATGTAGTGGTAGTGGTCTACATATGTACATTTTATTTTTCTTAATTTTTGTTGTTGTAGGCGATCCTGATATGTACACTCCTAATGGGCATACTTATTCATCTCTAGTAGATGAAACTAATCGATTCCGATCTTATCCAACATATACTCAACAATTATCTCATCATTTACCTCATAGCACAACTGTACGACAGTCTGTTTTAGCTGCCGCTTCTACAACATCAAATAATTCTTTCTTCCAACAAGAATCTTCAAATTCTTTATTACTAAATCAAACGTGTTCTGTACCAAGTAATGTCACGTCAAATAATACGACTACTGCTACTATTACTAATACTACTACTAATAATAATAACAACAATGGAGAGGAATCATTAACAAATGGACATTTTCAGTCACCAATGTCACATTCAAATGTTCCAGCAACCAATACATTTACTGCTTCATTAGCACCTAATTCAGATAAAACTCCACAGTTGCCATCATCTAAATCTAACACTTCAATAGATGAATGTCGTAGAAATTCAGTAACAAACACTATGTTAAATACATCCGGCAATCGGTCAGAACAAGTTAAGGGTAAGTATTTCATGTAAATTACATACTTCCAAGATTTAATGTTTTAAACTCTTTATAAGAGGATTGTTAGTGTGATTAATCAATTCACGTATATATATATATATATATATATATATATATATATATATATATATATATATATATATATATATATATATATATACGTATGCCGTGTATTTCCTAAGAAAGTTTTCCAGTTCAGAAGATGATACGGCGAAAATTTGATTCTTTTTCTTGGGTGTTGTGTCTTGTAAACTGGTTTAAAGGTGTTTTTAATTTATAGGAATTTCTAACCCTAAGAATCAACCTCAACTATATGTCGAGTTAACTGATACAACTAAAAAAGTTTGTGAACACAAGTGTACATACTTTTAGTGGTATAAAGAAGCGCCCAAATAAATGATATGACATCTATTCATGAGCATGCTGATTGTTGGACTGAACGGAACCATATAGGTAGATTCATAATACCTGGTTTAGGGTCCGCACAATTCTCGACACCTAGGCGAAGACTTCATGTGAAATAATGACTCAAAACCATTCACAGTGGCTCAGGCACATTTATTCTTTGTCTTCCTTGAAAACTTGAGTCTCTAAATTACTTTATAAGTTCTTTTTATTTCGCAGACTCCATATTACCTAATCTTTTACCACCAATGCTATAACAACCTCGACTAACATGAGATTTACTTATATAATGTCATCTTGTACTAATGTTTATTTATTTTAACACATAGATATTAGTCCAGGGAGGCACCAAATACATATGCGCCACACAGACCTCATTTAGTATGTGTGAGGGCTGTGGTACTGCCCGGGTGCCAAAACCGAAGCAGGAGAGAGTGTATAACAATTTGAACCAATGTACACATGTGCCAAACTCTACATTGGGTTTAACTGATTGAATAGTATAAAGATTCAAAACATTCTATGTTCTAATAGTTGAATTCATGAGTCGAGCTAGACCACCATTGAGAACCTGAAAGCACTGGACGGTCGTTTTGTCCCAGCGTGGGACTCCTCAGCAGTGCTCATCCACGATTCCACACACGGGACTCGAACCCCATTCTGATAATAACCACTAGTAACTGGCTCCAAGATAGATTTCCTGGAGATCTAGTTGTGAAGAAGTTACTCACTGAAGACAATGGGAGATAGTCGTGCAATATCGTAGATTGATTGAAATTAGACATTAACACTATTGGATATCGGCTCATTGGTTCAGAAGCTAAGCGTTCGCGCGAAACCAAAGTCCTGGTTCCGAGTCCGGTGTGCGGTGTCGTGTCACGTTTCGATCGGATAGGTACAAATGTTGTTACTATATTTGGTATGTTCTAGAGGCTTGTATGAGACCAAAGTCAATCATACAAAGCATCATAAATACATCTGATATTCTATACACACTCTTAAAGGCTCTTACATTCAGTACCTTTCCTCTATTGTTCAAGTTGAAGTGTAAAAGTGGTTTGAGATTATAGGATGGATCTGGGATGTCAATAACGAGCATTCAATTAACAGATCACCTTTTCCACGTATTCCCTCGCATCTATCATTTTACCTTTTTCACTGATGTATATATAGTGTTTATTTTAATATTTCTTGTTTTCTCAGGCTCTACGACCTATTTGGAACATTTAAATCCAGAATCCAAAGATATACGACGTCGTGTCAGCCATAATGAAGGTAAATAATTTTACAATTGAATGATTATTGTGTTTTTGTTTTGCTGCATTTTTTGGCATACTTTGGCAATGTGATGTGGTTTTTCTTTTCTTTATGGAGAGAAAAAGAGAGGTCCCATTAACAACCTTGACCTCGTTGATCACGTGTATAACCCTTTTGTTTTCTACTGAAATGTTTTCTTATGACTGTGTGTTTTGGATGTATATACAAACTGAATTCCGTACTGTAAACAACAACAAACGATGTTAGATAGTGTAGAAGTTTAGAAGAAACTAGGCATTATATTAGTCTATAAAGTCATTGACAGTTTGTCTTAGCCTTGTTAGTTGATATAAAATATCTAGCTGGGATCATCCTCCCCTAAATGCCTTGGTACAGCCGAGGGTGAGGAGAGTCAGCTCTCTCTCCAAATGCTATCACATGGCCACATGCATTCAATCACTGCCAGGAAATTTCTACTCACACCAGCGTTGTTGTTCACGAAATAGAGAGCACGAAAATCGAATATCCGGTGCTTTAACCGGGTTGGTGGATATGGAGGATTCACTTAGGGGAGTCGGGAAACCCTGATTCCAAACCAATGGTGCACGAGCTCCAGGATTCTGAAGGGACAAATGGTGTATGAACTAATTATTGGTCACCGGCTACCATGGGACTGTAACTTCTAACGTTGTTTCACTGTCTTGTGGATTAGACCTCTAGGTTAAGGGCTCGGGGTGTGACCCTTCAAGAAAATCACCTGGGCAGTATGACTGTAGTGCCTTTTCTTCGTTAATCATTCACCTTGACAGCCGTTATAATTTAAATCTCAACGGTGTTTGAATTCAGGAGGCCATGAGAAGCGGCAACTGCAGTGAAGAGTATAAAGCTATAAGCACATCAAGCGAATTTGAAGCAGAAAGGCGAACATATGTACGCGAGCAAATAAAGTTGCAAATTTATAGTCATATCTCAGGGCACAGTAAGGTCAAGCTAGAGTTACTAATAGGATTTGAGTACATACATACATGGGGAGGAGGATGAATCATCGGCTGATATTTAAGCGATCAACATTTTAGCTAGAGTCTATCATGTGGTCTATTGATCATAACAGTACAAATAAATATGCGAATTTTTGCTGTTCTAACAATGTCTGTTGAGTAAGTTCATAAAAGGGTTTAACCAAAATTAACCATAATCGAAATTGGTTGTAGATAGTTGCTATATGAAAGCCCACACACAAAATAATTGACTTTTGTGGGGCTATGCATTCGGTGCCCCTTTGTACCAATATTTCTGTTTTCAAATAATAATAATAATAATAATAATAATAATAATAATAATAATAATAATAATAATAATAATAATAATAATCGTCCCAGTAACCGCAATTATCGATTGAAGACTAAGTAAAATGTCTCAGAATCGGTCACAAACTGTATTCAGTTTTCGTTTCCTTCTGTCTTTTAAAATCATACTCTTGATGCTTATAATGTTTCTCATTTTCTTTTGGTACTACAACTATTTTAATCTCTTTTATATTGTATTGATGATTGACTGTTTGTTTACATGTATTCATTTAATGTTCTAGGTCTTCATTAAAATCTTGAGCCATATGTATAAATATTTTCATCATTTACTAGATACTAATATTCCTTTTTCTGACAGTATTTTTGTTGTAATTTTCAATTACATTACCTAGATCTTTCTCAACTATTCACTTAGCTTCATTGGAAGCTATCTATCTAAGTTTGTCTATTTGAAGTTCATATTTTTATTCCCAGCTGTGTATAGTTCATCTAGATGTGTTTTCAATGTGATTATGATTTGGAATATATGTATTTTTCCGAAATACGATAATGCACTTCACATTGTATTAGTCTGACAAAAAGACTACACTGATAAAGAAAGTTTATATCATGTGATTTAATAAGACATATATACATATATCGTGTCCAACTGTGTCTTTTCATATTTTTATCTTATGACTCTGCCTACTCAACTGATTAGTAAACTGTTAATGAAACTTAACTAGCATAGTCAAACCTAGATTTAATCTAGGTTTACTTTCATATACTTTTAATAAGTGCACCAAATATTTTGCTTACTTTACTTCAAGATTTTTGCTGCTAAATTCTGATTTGTCTTGAGATTTAACAACTCTTAGCATCTGTTTGGCACCAGGATACTATTACTTCGTTTTTCGGCAGTAGGTCTGTGATGAAATTAAACAGAAATGGAAATAGTAGACAGCCCTGCCCGACACCACTTGAAGTTAAAAAATCAGATAACAGTTCGCCATAAACTCGGACTCGACTGGTAGTGTCCGAGTAACGAGCCTTCACAAGGTTTATGTAATTCTGAGCTACACCTTTCAGTGTGGCGCATGTATATTTGGTGCCCCCTTGTACCAATATTTATGTGTTCAAATAAATAAATAAATACACCTTTCAATGACAGACACTGCCACAGAACCTCTCGATCTACAGAGTCAAATGCTGCTTTTAAGTTGTGAAAAACTATCATTGTCAGACGCTGATAATCATGCCTATGTTCTAAGATCTGATAAATGGTGCATGTGTGGTCGATGCAGCCACAATCAGGTCTGAAGCCAAGCTAATCGCCAAAAATGGACCACCATCCTTAAAGACCTCTGGAGCTAAACCATATGGACCAGCTGCTCTTACTCGTTTCAGATTGGTTATAGCTTTTTTAAATTTAATTAAAGTCGGAGTGTCTATTTCAGTGTTCCATTGAGGCTGTATGGGAATGGTGGGTAGTTGTAGAGTAGTTGAAGACCAGCTGAACTGCTTCTTAACGTGTTCCTCCCATCGTTCTAAACGTCTGGACCGAGAGCAGATAAGAGTGTGGTCCTTTTTTCGAGATTGTCTCATTTACACTTAACTTTTTAATTCCGGTTTATTTTATTAGTCTGAAACGCTGTCTAGTGTTACATGTAGCCACTGCCTTTTCCATCACTTGTTTTCGTTGCCCACCACTGATCACTATCGTTTCGTAACTTTTGGTTAACCTAGATTTGATTTGTTTTCGTTCTTCATCGTGCTCGGAGCATAATGGGGGATGGGTTTACATGAATCTATGGGTGCAATAGACTTGGTAGAAATGCACTGATTTTTCGTAATCCTTTGATTCAAATCACTAGTAGATGTGGGTGCTGTCTCTACAGCTGTTTGTATATCTTTTCAAGCAACATCTGTGCCAGTCTCGTTTTCAGAACTACCTAAGTTTGTCCTCCATTGTTCTTGGAATCTACTTTTGGCATTCTCGCCAAAGTTCAATTCTAATTGGTCTTCTTAATGTGGTTTTTCTGCGTCCAACGAGGAACATGCAAATGAGTGCTTGTATTAGGGCATGATCAGAGTCTAAACATGTACTCCAGAACAATGGGAAGTTTTCTATCGAGCCTCTTCAACGATGACTGGTGGCAATATGATCTATTTGAGTCCATCGTTGGTTTTGTGCAGAGGGTCGCTATGTTAGACGATGTCTCTCATGCTTAAAATTAGTGTTTGCTAAAAATAAACGATTGTTTGAGCACAGTTGCAGCAGGTGATCACCATTATCTATCTGTTCGCTGTGCCGGAATACTAAAACACTCACCTAAATGTCTTTCTGTTTGGTTTAAGCTACCTACATGTGCATTAAACTCACCTGCACGAGTACTGTGTCTGAGTGTTCAGGTTTTCGAGGCAGTTCAATAAGCTTTCTGAAAAAATTATCTTTTACTTCATTTGGGCTGCAGTCAGTTGGAGCGTAGGCAGAAAAGGACATAAAGGCAACGATTTGTGTCACTATCCTTCGAGTTCTTAAGGGACCGTTTAGCCGAATAGCATATAGGCGACTGTTAGCAGGGATCCATCCTAATTGTGCCTGTTTTACCCTCATACTTAGTACTATGCCTACACCCACCAGTCCACGAAAACTAGTCATCGGGTCGCTAAATAAATGGGGGGTGTATCTCGTCGGCTCCTCCGTTTTGGCCAGGTGAGGTCGAGTGAATTACCACTAGGATCCTGTATGCGTGTTTCGGAGACACAGTGTACATAGGATGTTAGGGTTTTAGCCAAGGAGACCTGCTTACCGACTTGACATAGAGTACGTACTTTGAAGGCTCCAATGTCTTGTTTGAAGCCGAGGTTTCAGTAGATGTGGGACAGTATTTCGCGCTCGCTGACACTTTGGAAAGGAGTCAAAAGAGAAAGTTTAGAGTTGAAAGTGGAGATAGGAGGAATCATAAGAATTAAAGAGGGAAATTGATTATGAATGCAGTGGTCTTGAGTGCTGTTAGCGGTATAAGGGCAGTTATCACTTCCCGGTTAACTACACCGTGGAAGGGTTCTTCTGAACGAACTGGAAAAGAAATTGGGTTAGAAGTGGTTCTAGTGACCTGGGAGCCTGACCACAATTTTGAAGATACAACTGCTTGATGTCAGTAACACACGACGTTTTTGTGAATAATCTTTGTGTTAGCGCTGTACTTGTTGAGACCTTACCACTGGAGACCGATATCCGTGGGATAGGGTGAGGTGTGCATTTTTAGGGTCGACCTTTCCTAACCTCACCCTCTCTTGTGGGAAGGCGGAGTCGTTTATTATGATGGTTGTCTGAAGGAAACACCTTACTGCCGTCACACCTCTGTACAGTCAGCAGTATGACATCGCCCTCGGACCTTAGGTTTGCTGCTTTTAGTCTTACCACTCTTTAACCTACCTGTTCGGCATGGTAGGACCTTGAAGAACAATTATTCCAGCCAGTATAGCTCAATTGTCTCAGCACGATAGGCAAGCCCGACTACCACAATAAAGTAGCAGCTACGATCGGGAGCAGGCAATATACTCTTACAGTTATTTGAAAATAGCCCAGTAGTCAATACGAAAATGGCATTCTTAAACACGATGTATGGTTGAAAGATAGCTGCTACTAGGGAGTTGATTTGGCTGAAAAAGTTGAAATTCAAATCAGCAATACAAAACACAATCATTTAGTAATTTTATCGAGTTGTAACACGTATAAAAAGAGAAGCTGCGCTAGTTTTTGATGGCCTTGACACCATGACCTAACCTAAGTATGTGTTAACATACTATGTATACCTGATATCCTACTTTATACAAAAGAGTACTGATTATTTTCAAAGCAAACTTTCTTTGATCTGATTTTGTGGTAATTAAAAAATAACATCACATGAGATATTAGTTCCATATCACAAACACACTGCATTTCCGCTGCTAACTAACAGTAAAATTTTACTACCGTACCTAATGTATTTTTATATGTGATGTCAGTTGTTCATCCTCTACTTTCGTTTGGTTTCCAAGTACCCTTTTTAAAAATTTATACTGAAAAAAGGATGGTAATCGACTTAACAGGATGGTGATCTTATCATGTAAAAGACAAACCCTGTCATCATCTATTGGTTTAGTGACTGTGTTCTAGCTTCGACTGTATTGTTTTTTTGTATAAAATGAAGTATTTACAATGTTATTTAACAAAACCTTGTAGCTAGAATTGAAGTTCATACTGAGACAGTTACAAATCTATTCGCTCTTTTGGGCTGACAATAACATAATGGTGCTCCTAATAATTTAAGTGAATCAACAAACTTTTTAGAACCAATAAATCTATGATCAGAGTTGTCAACATTTTGTTTAGATTTTAATTCAGTCTCATCAATGTACGTAAAGCTTTCAAAATATAAATATCTCTCATAATATACATTTAAATAGATATCAATAATCACACTACTGTCAAATCATAAACTATTCTTATATTTATTTATTTAAACACACAACGAGGCACCAAAATATATGCACCACACTTCGTCATTCGATGTGTAGGGGCTGGAATACCGCTCGGGCACCAAAACCTAAGTAAGTGGTTTTCTCAGGGGGGCACACTACAAAACTTTGATCTAGCGATCTGATCAAAAATGCAATGGAACAACGTTAGGAGATGCAGTCCCATGGTAACTGATAACCAACAATAGGTTCATACACCTTTTGTTACCTCGGATTCCTGGAGCCCATGTGCACCATTGGTTTGGAATCAGGGTTTAGGTGGATCATCCGTTTACACCCACCTGGTTTAAAAGCCGAACATCCTGTTTTCGTCCTCTCAATTCCTTAAGAAACACCCTTCCTCACTTGATAATGCAGTCTTGAGGACTCGCCTGACAGCGGTTAATTAATGCGTTGTTACATGGGAACATTTGGGGTGGGTACTGTTCTTACCCTTAGCCATACTAGGGTATTTGTAGAATTTTGGAGGGTAACTTACAAGAAGGTACGTCATACAATGAAGTATACCCGTTACCAAGTCTTTTAACCAAACATATAACTGACAATATACTAAGTATCTCATCCCAAATGACTTATTATTTTTGTGATGTAAATATATGGCACTGAGGTATATATTAAAACATCTATTTAAAACAGACTAAATTTGCTCACTGGTCAGCCGGATCAAATTCTTTTCTAGAAAAGATAAAACATCTATACTTAACAAATAACATGTGCACATACATCTGTCTAGATAAAAATCCATTGTTGATTCTATATTATCATGTCCTTATCAATCCATTGTTCATGATCTCCAACTCAGTATAGAAATCTTTTAATTTCTTTTAAAATTAAAAAAAAGAAATAATAATAATAATAATAGTAGTCGTTTTCCATTCAATCGTTATTTGTTCATAAGGGTAACTAGAAAAACCCTTACCATTGCTCTTTCTAAATACAGTTCATCTACAATTCATTAGAGGAAGATCTAATTTGTTATATCCTAACAAAGAATAAATGAATGGTAACTGCTAGGGATTATTTATGAACTATTATTACATGAATTTCTATTTAATAACTTCAGTAACTTGATTATATGTATAGTCATATTCTTTTTATCATAAGCTTTTATTTAACCTATCTACCATTGTTATGCAATATAGTATTAACTTATTCACCAATTATTAGTTACAGTCTCTCACAATCATAACCACTTTTGACTTGATCTTTTATAACTGTTATTCTTTATTTTATGATATGATGCTGTCAGGTTTGCTTGTGTATAAACTACGTATGTCTGAAACTTACTATACGCACAATAGAGGTTAAAGTTACATTCTAGACTAAACCGGCAAGGCTAGGTGAGAATGACCAATAAAGACTCAAAGTTGACTCAAGGATGCTTGTGCTTGCTAACGAATCATTAGTTTAACACATGGAAAAGGTCAAGGAAGTCGACATTCTGATTGGCGGTTTTGTCACCTGATAATTCACAAGGGCAAAAGTCATAACATAATTAAACTTACGATATTGTGACGACCTTTAAAAGAAGTTCTTTACTAGTTATTCTAATAGTTTTTTTTAATCGTTAATACTTTTTAGTTCATTCATAATTTTGTTATGAAATCAACGACTATCATCAGATTGATTCATA
The DNA here is from genome assembly GCA_946903255.1 of Schistosoma spindalis. Taxonomy (NCBI): domain Eukaryota; kingdom Metazoa; phylum Platyhelminthes; class Trematoda; order Strigeidida; family Schistosomatidae; genus Schistosoma; species Schistosoma spindalis. The sequence continues at coordinate 14,855,325 of OX336423.1, forward strand.
TCAATCAAACTTTCAACTGATTGACTTAGTAGTAGTTGAAATCACTAAGAGTGAATAACACAACATAACGATAACTTTTTAATCATTATAATAAACTATCTAGTTCCACTAATCAATAAATGTTTACTTATAATCGATTATTGTGTTACTTTACCATGATAAAAATGAATTTGTTACGTGTTTTCCTATACAAAATATAGTCGAATGAATAACGTTTACTTTTATACCTTTTCAAAAGACAACTTGCTTGCGCTAATGATACTACTACTTTCACCAGGTTAACCTAATCAAAGGATATGGATCGGGACTCATTTTCCCTGTGACCTAGTAGTTAGTTGTTGAAAGCTAAACACTACCGCTTCGTGATATATACTTCTTGAGTGTTTTTTATTGTTGATTTGGAATAAGTTCTTCTTGCTCATCGTATATGCAGCAAAATTGATTTATAGGTAGATATTCATATATGTATGTATGTATTCAATTGAGTGCATTAGTGATTTGTGATTGTTGTCATCTTGGCTTTTGTCTCTAGGCCATACTGCACAACACACATACACATAAATATTGTGAACTGAATTCGACAGATCAAATCAAATGATTAGCTCACATTAAAAAAACGAGTCCAAAAGCGTGCGTACGTGCGTGTTTGTGTGCAGCGTTGATATTTCGATATGTTTGCCTGTTCGGTTTTTAATCGATGGAGTTTGCTTTAACACTTGTTATAATAATAATAATAACACAATGGCCCATTCTTTTTTATTTATCAACGTGTGTGCAGAAAGCAGTTGGAAACAGTCGCTATCTTTCCTTCGTCATAGATTTGTTTCTACTGTAGAATTGTATTGTAGTAAACGACAACGCATTTGTTGATTGAAATAATAATAGTTATTATTATTGTCATCATTATTATAATAGATAGATGGATAGATCTATGATGAAGGAAAGATAGCGATTGTTCCCAATTTCTTTTTGCTCACACTCGTTTATGAATAGAAAAGAGTGGGCCATTGTGTTTAGTTTTTGTTGTTGTCTGTCTGCATATCTGTCCACTGTCATTCAACTGGAAAAATCGATCTCTTAACTTCTCTTCTACATCACATTCATTCAATCATTCATGCATTTATTATTCAGTTTTCATTTAGTATATTGAATTGGTAACAAAAAACTTTCACCACACTATGTTGTGTAATGTGCACGTACATGTGTAGGCGTGTGTGTGTGTGTGTGTTTACACACTTGTGGGCGATATGTGCATGTTTCTTTGTTGGTACGACTGTATAAAGGTATTTATGACTAGTTTTTTTATGGAAAAAAGAATCACATATAAAATGTGTCTTCCAAGTCATTACAGAGTGTATAGCAATCTGAACTTTACTGATACTGTTATCTCTATTATTATGATTACTGTTAAAAAAACTGGTATGGGTCCACTCTATTAGCGTAACCAATGTCTAAAGATGTTGGGTCATCGTAGTGCAGGTGCACTTACTCTTACCGTTTTTTTATTCCATGAATTTTTTATTCTCTTCTTAGATCATATCGCACATGCCTAACATTTTCTCCTATCGCTTATACCGTTACTACTTCGACTAATATAGTATGTCGCATGTTATTAATGTAATATGACAAATTGAACCACTGTATATCAGATGGTTTAACATTGAAGCCCAGTATGGATGTGTGTATTAGCTCAAGTCCCCATACCATATTATTACAATGAGATAATGAAATTAAGAGAGAATACATTACTAAAACATATTGGAACAATGATAATGAGAGAGACTGGACATTTGGAATATAGTTGAAAAAGACAGAATAGATAGGAATACTTAAAAGTATATTGAAATTCAAGATCGAGAGAAATAAATAGAGTGAATGCATCTGTACTGTTGTGATTATCTCTGAACTAATATATCTGACTGTAATTGTTCAACCTTCTTGAGGTAAAAAACTTATTTCAAATATTTTAATTGAATCCTCTACCGATTATTAAAAGGTGATCTGTGAAATCATCTCTTAAACTTTATCTCGTTTTTTTAAGTTATAAATCCTTGAATGCACAATGTATTTCATTCTATGTATCATCATAATATGGTAAAGTATTTCAAAAAAAAAACATTCTATTCAGTTATGTCGAAATAAAGACATTCAAGATGATTATTTGTTTATAATTGACACTGAATATTCTCTCTTCATCGTTAATGTTGTTACGTAGTCAAAATTAAGGTATGTTGATGGCTTTGGGGGGAAATTGAGGTTAGTCAGTCAGAGTAGTTTTTGTAAATGAAATGGATATCACGAAAAGACATCCAAGTTATAAAGAATGTAAAGTTTTAGAATGTTAACACTAATACTCCTAAAACAATTTCATTTCTTAACCTTATGTCTTCACCGCATATTTTTCTCTGACTACAACTACTTGGAGTGCTTTTTCTCAATAATTTAGAAGGTGATCTATAGTCATATCAATATCATCATCATCCTGGGGATGGTCGATTCCCAGAAATCATTTGGTGAACTTTTTATTTTTGTGATTTAATTGTAGGAATTTGAATTTTCTCATTTTCGCGCCAAAAGTCTTCATCATTAACTTCAGTTTGTACTTCCCACTTGTAAGGATCTTAAGCACCATTCGTTCGTTTTCCTTTTTAGTAAGCTATTTTGTGACGCTTTTCAACGGGATTTTTGTATTGTATATATTACGCATGAGTTGTGCGCTTGTTATCCGTTCATCTGGACTGCTTGTAAGGATATAAGTAAGGATGGATAGTGGCTAGTAGTGGAATCTAGGACGCGCGTTTCATCCTATTTGGGACTCGTCGGATATATGTACCTGCATCCTAGAGTTGGTCTTCACTCTGGGAATCGAACCCAGTACCGTTCGCTTCAAACGCCAGCGTGTTTTCCATTTAGCTACTGAGTCCTGATAATAACCACCTACTTGTGCAATAGCATATGTACATATGCCAATAATAAGAGACTGATCAATTGCAGTTCTAATCATCAATGGGAAGATTCAAGTAAACAATACCAAGTGCTTGTAGGAATATTTTCACTTCTGAATCTGGTCTTCTTCCTCTAGTTAACAGGGCTGGGGCACGGAGTCCAACTTATCCTGTTGTTGAATTGCTGTTTTTCATTTTGTTCTCCGGTCTAAGGTGACATCATAACCTCTAGAACATAGCACATCCAAATTAGCCAAAACTCAAAATCTCTCCAAAAACAAGGTATTCAGCACCAGCCAGATCTATCCGCAGTTTTGTTCTAAAACCCATGTATAAATTTTGCAATTGATATCTTCATGCTGATTGCCTAGTTCCATTTTTTTTTCAAGACTACTAGTGTACTTCAATTCTTCTGTTCCTTTTTTTCTTGTTGCATCATTCTAGTTGAACGTCGACGTCGAGACAGAATTAATACGTGGATAAGTGAATTGTATAAATTATTACCACCGGATGAGCAAACTAAATCACAATATCAAAGTAAAGGTATTGTATTAAAACGTGTTTGTGAATATTTTCAAAATGTGGATAGTATGTTGAAAGCAGCTAATTCAGCAGTTGAACAAGTATGTTTTTGTATAGTTTGTGTGTTGAGTGATGTTTTTTATTTGTTTTTGTCGTTTCATCTTTTGTTTCATGATGATAGTATCATTGTAGGTAGATGAAGTTGGTCACCAGTTGGATCCCAGTTTAGTTGGTATTAAAGTGCCTTAGTACGGCTGAGGGTGAGGAGAGTCCGCTACCCCTTTCGAAATGCTCTCATTTGGCTACGCATATATAGTCACTGGCAGGGAAATGCTGCCCATTGTCTTCTCTTGACGGGGTTGTTCACGAAATTAAGAGGACGAAAAGCCAATATCCCGCTCTGGCTTAAACCGGGTTGTACGGAACAGATAGAAAGTTTTTTAATTGAAATAATAGTCGGGAATACTCCCTAATATTATAGTCCATCATGCTAAATCCAAAATTTTTGGTCGACCTTTGAGCGATCCCAAAAGGACTCCACGAAACTCACCTACCCACTAGGGTTTATTGAGGGTTAAAACAGTATGAGAAAACAGAATCGGGATCTAAATTTAAAGTGAAGTTTAGAAATTAGAGTAAGTGTTTTCATCACGAACTGACAGCAGCTATTTTACGATATGAAAGGATGAATTTCGCGATGAAATTCAAGACTCGTTATTTAATATGTGATTGGTTCATCCATAAACTTTAGTCTTGCCGTCTTTCTTTTTATTAATGTCGCCCATCCGAAGCTGGTGACATTATGCATTAACAAGCTAATTCCAATCATATTCATTAACCCTTTTTATGCATCTACACAAAATATAGTTGAATAAACTAATTTCATCTGACACTTACTATTTTCTTGAAATCGCGAACCTATATAAGTTAAATAACCATTGGAATTATTGAAGCACTAAACGTCCACCTCAACCTAGTATGGTAATCCCCAGTAAGAAGTTTCCATAATCCCAGTAGCTTGGGATTTGAACCCCAGGATCTTTGATCTTCCACATGAACCATATGATTCCCGCACACTTGATGTAGTTGAACTTCACTTACTGTTTATTCATTATTTTTCATTTGTTTTTTTTTTGTTTATTCTAATCATCATCAACTGTTATTTCAATTAGCATTAAATTTCCAATTTTATTTCCTTAATTTACTTTTATTCATAATGTATGTATAGTAGTTGTTGTTGGTACAATGTAAAATTGTCAATTTGGCAAAATAAACATTGCCAATGGATAAACTGTGTTATTATGCCTTATACCTTTGCTAATATCACAATCAATAAGTCAGTTTTCAGCTGATTTCAATTAATCTTTTGTCTAAACACATAAACTATTTAAAAAACACATTATGTGTGTGTAATAGTCAGTCGATCAGTCACGATGTCGAATTCATTGGTCATTTTACTATTTACTGTTACTACAAGTATTAATGCTTGTTCACACGTGTTTTTACTTTTGTTTGTTCATTTATAAGTTATTATGCATGTGTGTGTATACATATGTTTTACGTCTGCCAGATATTTCAGTCATTGAACATGTTTAGGTTATCTTCTTTCCTTTCGGTTATAGTATTTTAATGTCATCATTACACAGATTATCAAAAATTAAATTAAACTGTGATTTTAGAAAATACAAACATCCGTTTAAGAATAACTAGCTGTATACAAAAATATGTACAGCATTAAAGCCGCTACGATGATAATCATATATGTTTAAGCCACTGAATTCAGTTTTCCACAATATTGGTACTGAATCACTGAATCACACCAAAACCTTGATATTACTAAGGTGAATTCGCCGTTGAATGTCAGCAGTTCTTCAGAGACAGCAATAGTCGAACATAGAGGTTCGTTGAATCTTCTTAACTCGGAGAGACCAAGTTAGGCTGGAGTAATTCGCTTTCATTTCCATTGTGCGTAGATTGATCTCATCTCCAGTGCTATTTCCAGTGCATGAACGTTTCAGCTATCAACAGTAGCTCACTGCAAAGAATGAGTGTTAGCATAGGCTTATACAAGCTTTCCTGATGTCCTTTGCACTTCGAAAGTGCAAAGTATTTCGTATATATGACATTAATTTCTAACTCTGTATTTGTGATTTTGGTAGCCATTTACCATAAAGAAGTTCGCTCGACGTTCCTTTACTGAGAAACGTAGAGCTTATGTCTATTATTGGCTTAGAATCAAAATTTTCAGTTTCTCTTCACTTTCGGCCATATCGAAGTTTTAAGTGCTAAGTTAACTTTAAACTTTTTCACAATATTACTAGAATCGCTTTAGTTCATTGAAGTACCATGGTCGTTTCCGACAATAGCTTCTTTAATCATAGATTTCGATTAATTTTACGGTTTTTATTCTGAATCAGTTTCAGTTGTGGAACTTTTTAATATTTTCATATCGTACCATGATATTTCGGCTAAACTATAATTTATAAGTGAACCAATCAGATTTATGGTAGTGAATCTTGGATTTCACCGCGAAATTCATCCTTTCATATGGTAAAATAGCTGTTGCCAGTTCGTGATGAAAACACTTACTCTAATTTCTAAATCTTACTTTAAATTTAGATCCCGATTTTGTTTTCTCATACTGTTTTAACCCTCAATAAACCCTAGTGGGTAGGTGAGTTTCGTGGAGTCCTTTTGGGATCGCTAAAAGGTCGCCCAAAAAATGGGCTTTCGTGGGGTCCTTTTGTTGTCACTAAAAATTTGTCCATAAATTATTGTTTCTTCGTCCTTAACTTCATTTATCTTTATTATAAATTGTTTTAACAACGAAAACCGACTAGTGTGTATGTGTGTCTGTATAATAGATGTCTCAGACATGAAAGTCGGCAAAAATTAAGTCTTATCTAATAAATCATCAACATTTAACGTAGCCTAGGCATTTGTCACATGATAATGGTGTTGATGTGCTGAATTCCTAAAATCCTTATTTCTTGAATCATTTTAAGCAAATGTGCCTGGTAAAGTTGATTGGCTGCACAGACGGTAAAGATAACGTTATCGGAGAGGAGTCGATAATTGGAATGAAAGAAATATTATTAATTGATGAAGAGATTAGATTGTGAACTAGATCTTGAGTTTTGATTGAGATGTCATTACTCGGTTGCCCATATCGACGAAGGACACTTATTATCGAAGTTCCTGATTAGGAACGTGGATTAGTGAGTTGTCTTGACAATCTGAGATCGTGACCACAATGCCGAAAGAACAACTGCCTAGGACGTGTCACATAGACGTTTTGTGACTAGTTGTTAATTTTTTAAGACTACCACCCGAGTCTGGAATCCGTAGAATAAGGTGAAGTGTGTTATTCGTAGAGCTGGATTTTTCTAGTACTTTTGTTTATTTGTGAACAGGCAGCATCACTGTATGTACTGCTTGTACGAGGGAAACACTTTACTATAGTCACATCTCTATACATTCAATTGTACCACTACTCTGTGTTTTCTCCCTACCACTGTCTACAACCTCAAATGGTTTGGCCTAGTTTATTTATTTATTTGTTTTTCTAAATAAATAAATATTGGTGTAAAGGGGGGCAAAATAAATATGCGCCATAATAGGAAATTGTGATTGTAAGGGGATAGAAGAAGGAAGGTGAGTATAATAAAAGTAACAGTAAATAAATAAAAACGAGTGAACTAGAGTATTATATTGATGGAAGAAGCAGTTCAGTTAAGAATATAATGAGAATAGATTGCTTCAGTTAAAACAATTCCTTTCACTTCTATGAAAAAAAAATTACAACAGGACCGCCACTGGCTTGTATGTATCCCGAAATATGCTTAACAAGCCACTGCGTCGGATTATCTTTAGGACCTTAACGAGGTAGTCGTGAAGGTCCAGGGGATGCCAATCTTTTAAAGTTTCATTTCATACCATGACAACACCATTTCATATACCGATCACCTATCCTTTTCTTCTGATCAGTCCCAGCGTCGGCAAATAATGCATGATGAGTCCTCTTGGACGACATTCGTAGTGCATGTCCAACTCATCGAGATCGGTGTTTCAAGATGGTGACACTACTTGTGCTCCAAGAAATTGCGGAACTTTCGTACTACTGACATAGTTATGGCAGTTGAATTCACCAGTCTTTCTTGGACAACGATGATCAAAGTCTCCCAACGTTCTCAAGTAAGAGAAAGCAGGTTTCACAAGTGTAGAACAAAACTGTTCTCAACAGCGCGTTCTAGATCCGATTTTTTAGGGACAGACTAACATCACAAAGACTTCAAAGATGGCCATGGTTGGCATAAACCGCTCTGGCTTTTCCTATACGTGAATTAATCTCATTAGTCATACCATCACCAGCACTTATGCAGCTACACATATTCATGAACTCGATTACTTCTATCTGGTCACTACCCAGAGTAAGTGCAACTTCAGGGTCTTGCCAGTCTTGTATATATGTTTTGCACTTGGAAGGTGCACATTAAGAAAATATCATCCACATACTCTATATCGAGATTTCAGCCATTATATCTTGATTGGTTCATCCTAGTTGACAAACTCCACCACCACAGAAATGCAGTATATGCGAAATTAGTTTCTCAGATTTGTTAAATTGTTAATTTGTTTTAACATGGCTAGTGTATAATTGAATGTATTGTATCATAATATCTACACACATCATAAATTTTCTAGCACTGTGGTAACAGTAATAGATAGTGTTTTTCTCTCTAGTTACCTTCACAAGTTTGTTCTAAAAAAAAATCTCACTGTATATATTTCTATCAATGATTATTATTATTTTCAGATTCGTGTAGAGAATAGTATTCTACGTCAACGAGTTCATGAATTACAACAAGAAAATCAATTATTATCAGCTTCTTTACAATTAGGCGCTGTAGCTGCTGCTGCTCATCTTAAAAATAGACAACCTCGACCTGGTTCATCATTATCATCGGTCAATATGAATACTACTAATGAAGGAAACACTATTACTAATAATAATAATGGAACAGTATCAGGAGGTGGTGTCGTATCAACATTAGCTAATAGTGAAAATTGTACAATATTAAAAGATCCTATAGAATTTACAGATTATCAATCTCCACTTACTGTATTCACAGTAGATACTCCAAATAATAATAATCATAATAATAGTAACAATCATGGTGTAAATTTCAATCAAACTAATTCTAATTGTATAACTCCTACAAGTTCACTTAATAATAATAATTCATCATGTTTTACAACATCATTAGCATCGATCAATTCTATTGGTGGATTTAATGTTTCTCAAACAATATCACCGACGAATACATCGTCAACTTCAGAAATAATGAATCAAGTTTTATGTCCTTTAACTTTGCCAAGTTTAGACCATATAACTATGCAACATACAGATACTACTACCATTAATACTGCTACTAATAATAATAATCGAGTATCCTGAGATTTGTATACATACACATACTCATGTCCTCTTCCTTCCTAGTCTCCATTTTCGATATGAAATCTACATAATGAACTAACTATATATACATATAAATTGGTTCCCTTTTTAAAAAAAATTAGCTTGTTATTCTTTTCAGAATTCATCTTCTGACAATTATCTTCATTCATTTAATGGACAGAGAAAGAAAGCAAATAAATTGTTCAACACAATTAATTTCAGAATGTCAACATAAAACTTATTACATTCCTTTTCTTTTACAAATATAGTTTATTTATCTTGTTGATAAGATGAAAATGGTAGTACGTATTTTGTTGTTGTTGTTGTTATTGTTGTTATTGTAGTTGTAGTTGGACAAGGCGCTTCTTTCCACTATTCATCCTCATCAACATTTAAATGATAATAAAGATCTAATCATTTCTGTGTCTTTACACTTATGTTTTTTCTCTTCTTCAACATTTCATTACAACTGAATTTCATGTGCTTTCTAACTTCACTTATATTATTTATTTGCCTTTCTTGTTTGATTTAATCATTATCCTCCTCATTATTATAATAATAATATGTACCTGATAACTTACACTACCTTCATCATTAGGCTGACAATAATGACTGCTATTACTACTGCTATAATATTGGACTTTTTTCAATTCTTATGTCCATTTTCTTGTCAATTCTCCTGAGAAGGTGAACAAGACCCATTTATTTATTCATTTATTCATTCGGATGAAATTTATGACAGATTTGCAAATATTCATTATAATAGGCGTATATTCTTCATTCTCTGTTTTAGGGCTCAGTATATTTTATGATTGATATTTTTCTCTTTCTTTTTGTGCGTTTTTCTCGTTGATAATTTGGTCGTTCATTGTGTCTTGTTCTTTTTGCACAATGCATATATATATATATATATATATATACACTCATGTGTGTTGTATAATTCATTCGTCACACCACGTTTGTGTGTGTGTGTGTGTGTGTGATTAGGGCAAAAATAAATTTGGGTTTTTTTTTGTTGAACCGTTTTTGATCACCTGGTGATTTCTTATTTTCTTTTTTGCGCGTACAAAGTGTTTTGACTGCTACTACTATTACGACTAATGATATTATTATTATCATTATTATTACTATGATCATTATTCTCACCGACGGTTATTCTTTCGTTTCTTTTTTTTGTTTAGAAAAATATATTTCTCCTATATACTTTTTATTCTCATCATTGTGTTTATCTGTGATAGTAATGCTTTAATTAAAGTAAAAATTGTTGAAAACTAGACGATGGTAAATCTCTCTCATGACTGTCGTCATCATTACCATTCAGTTAAAAAAAAATACAACCTGGTGTATGTAACTTTTCTGATGTTTAACACAACCTACATCCATATTCATACATGAAGTGGAAATTCATCTATAAGTACATATCTATGTTGTGTTACATGATCGTCATCACTACTACTACGACTGCTACTATCACCACCATGTATTGTTTACTTCCATCTGCTCACAACAGTTTTCATATAATAATAATAATTCTTTCTTATCATCCATCTATTCATATATTGCGCCTGTTTATTTGTTCTATCTCTTTTTGCCTGTTTAAAGTTTATCATTTGTAATTTATTATTATGTAGTTTTCTTTTCTATGTCTTTCACAATGACACACATCCCACTAAAACAAACTGGTATCATTTCATCTTTTAACTAATAAAAAATTGTATCACATTTTTGTTCTGTTCTGCCCATTAGGTAATTTCATCACTTTTAACATGATTGTTTTTTCTTGTTGTTGTTGCACAGATTAGGGTTCTTTATCCACCCCCATCCCTACCAGCAAATTTTATGTTACTTCTGATTGTATGTTAAATTTACTGTGTTTTCATTGCCCATTATCTATGATAATACTATCTGTCGTGCTTTCTGAGTCAAAAGTAATTTTTAGTTGCTATGCCAAATAACGATTTTCTCTTGTCTCTGTGTTTCTTCTCAAATTGCTTGTTTCTTGATGTAAATGATATATTGACCTTATTAGTGGGAAAACGTCTTTTTTAATTAAAAAAACAAACATTAAAGAAGGATTGCACACTGAAAGAACCAATACTCTTTCATATATATATATATATATATATATATATATATATATATATATATATATATATATATATATATAATTGGATATTAGTTGTCAATCAATAATTCAACTGGTACTCAATTGAAAAAGACTCATGAATATTGTATTTTTTTTCTCATTTGAGTTGCATTCATACAGCTGGGTTAGTGTAATTTTTAATATTGATTGCATATTCATGTTTTGTTGTATTACTTCGTAATGCTTTATTCTTTCAGAGATGATCATTTTTTCTTTCGTTTTGTTATTGTTGTTTTGTTTCATGTTCGTTAGTTTTTTTTTGGAGGGGGGGTTTGATTTAATTGAATGTAGTTTGTTTTGTTGATTTGTTTCTTCTTTTTTTTCCACCTGAAAAAAAAGAGGAAACTGATTTTTTTTTTTAGCTCATCTCATATAATCAAATGAAACGTAAATGTGAATGTTCATTCAAGTTTTGTTCTTTTAATTGTTTATTCGTAATAGTACAGCACAATATACATATGTGTGTGTGTGTGTTGGTGAATGTGTGCGCCAAGTACTAGTTAGTTAAAAACCTACCTAACTGTTTCATGTTTTTTTTTAATTTTTCGCTTTCTTGGGTATAATATGTATTTGTTGTTCGATTGTTTATTTGTTGGTATATATATATATATATATATATATATATATATATATATATATATATATATATATATATACTCGTAGAAAAGAATATGAGGAATAATTCAATGCCGTTGTGAATTGTTTTTGAATTTCATACATTAATTCTCATCAGGGGGTATCTTCTCTATATCTCTCTCTCTCTCGTATCTTTAATTGATTTACAATATGTTTGTGAAAAATGATTATCATACCACGATTTTAGTTTAGCACAAAATCAAATGCTTCTGTTATGAACAGATTTTTTTTTCTTCAAAACTTAGATATAGGAAATAATATGGTTAACTATGTATACTGATTTAATGAGTCGCTTTTCTCGGTTTAAACAACAGCAACAACAACAACAACAAACAAAACATGTTTTCATTGATTATATCATTATGATTGAGCACGTATGAAATGTATTTCTCTTGAAGATTACAGTTCTTTTTTTTAAATGAATTATCAGTTCACTTTTTATATTGAATTAAACTGAACGCTTATGAACTATAGTCGATCAGTTAGACAAACCGCTAATATCATATTTTAATAATACCCGAAATTACGTAATCTTTTGAACGTATCATAAGAATTTAGTTCTTCCGTAATCTGAATGAGATTATATGTTGTTCTCTCTCTCTATCTAATGTGCTTACAGTTAAAAAGTACTTACTCACGCCTGTTACTCCTAATGGAGCATAGACCACCGACCAGCATTCTCTAACCCACTATGTCCTGGGCCTTTTCTAGTTTTATCCAATTCTTGTTCATATTTCTCATGTCTGTCTCCATTTCCCGTTGTAATGTGTTCTTTGTTCTTCCTCTTTTCTTTTCGCCTTGTGTATTCCATGTGAGGGCTTGTCTTGTGACGCAGTAGGGTGCTTTCAACAATGTGTGTCCTATCCAATTCCAGCACTTCCTGATTTCTTCGTCCACTGGAATTTGGTTTGTTCTCTCCCACGGTAGGTTGTTGCAGATAATGTTTGACCAACTAATCCAAAGTATTCTGCGTAGACAATTGTTAATAAACACTTGTATCTTCTGGATGAAGTCTTTCGTAGTTTTCCGTGTTGACATTTGTATTGAAAATTCTGACTTTGGTGTTGGTTGCCAATTGTTTTGAGTTCCAGATGTTGTTCAGTTGTAAATATGCTGCTCTTGCTTTTCCGATCCACACCTTCACATCTACATCAGATCCATTGCTTTTGTCAATGATGCTGCCCAGATATGTAAAGGTTTTTACATCTTCCAAATCTTCTCGGTCAATTGTGATTGGATTGGTGCATGCTGTGTTGTATCGGAGAATCTTGCTTTTCCCCTTGTGTATATTGAGACCTACTGCTGCCTGGGCTACTGCTACACTGGTTGTCTTCTCTTGCATTTGTTGTTAAGTGTGTGATAAAAGAGCCAGATCATCTGCGAAGTATAAGTCGTCCAACTGCATCATAGTTGTCCATTGTATCCCGTGATTCCCTTCAGATGTTGAAGTCTTCAAGATCCAGTCGATCACCAGGAGAAAGAGAAAAGGTGAGAGTAAGCAACCTTGCCTGACACTGGTCTTTACTTCGAACGAGTTTGTCAACTGTCCTCCATGCACTATTTTGCAGTTCAATCCATTATAGAAATTCTGTATGATATTGATTATCTTTTGAGGCACGCCGTAGAGTTAAAAAGTAACTCAGATTATATTCAAAAACGTTAAGTTCCTTGTTTCGAGATAACCACAAGGGTAGATAAAGCACATACCGCTTAGATTAGTGTTGCCCTTCCATAATTTAGTCACATCATAAACAGAGATAGATGCTAGCTAGTAGTGGGTCCCAGGACGCGTTTCGTCTTACCCAAGATTCGTCACTTTAGTAGTTGTTAAATATACGTCTCTGAGTTGACATTCGCTCTGGGACTTGAAGAGACTGATCAATCACAGCCCTATTCATCAATGGAAAGATCCAAACAACCAATAAAAATCAATCGTATATTCTTATAAAACATCACGATTTTTAGCATAACTTAAGTATATCGAGGTTAAAAAAACAAAACACGCAAAATGTCGTATGGGATGAAGTAACACACTTAAGCAAAGAAAGTTTTGATATCCCTAGTTTCTGTGATATTATTTCTTACACTTACATATGTGCCACACAAAATTTTATTTGTGTGTGGGCTGTAATACTGCTCGGGTGCCCAGACCGAAGCAGGTGATTTTCTTAGGGGGCCACACCATCATTTGAAAACATGGTATTCCAAGTCAAAGCTAAATAACGGAAGGTCAGCTAAAATGAGTTAATATGAAACTGTTAATTTTGTTTTATTATATTACAGAAAACAACCAATCATAAATTTAAGATTCTTTGCAAACTGTATGATAACTCCGCTGCAGTTTCTTCTATTCTACTTTATGAGTGTACTGTGTGACCTTTAATAGTGGGATATTCACAGCATACTATTGTTTGACCACATAACATTGCTGTAGTTTGTGAAACTTCCGAGTAAGCAGCTGTAATGTAAAGCATAAAATACTAGGCACATGCTAAATCGGTTGGTGAGGTTTTAAATTATTGACCATGGTAGTCGAAATGTGTATTCGATGTTGGTTTGGTTCAGTAGTTAGCAGAAAGGAAGGTAGGGCTGGCCAAAGCATTGCACTAGTGGATAAAGTCACTGCGTTTCGAGCTGAGGGGTGTAGATAGATAAAGACTAATTGGTTGCACTACTAGCGGTTATCATGTCCGTTCATAAGAAATGTGACAGGCGGTGTCCGAAATCTGATACTGATAAATGATGTACGACGCACTGACCACCTACCAATTGACTACTTGATCAAGAAAGTGTACTGAGCTACTGAATAAAAATCCTAAATACACGTTCGTATGTATAACACTATTTTTTGGGAAATTGACAGTGAAAGGCACTTTCTTTTAGATCACTTCTGATTGCTATCCATTGAGCTCATTGGTCTACTGCTGATTGGCTCTCCATATCAAAAAACTTCAGAATCGATCACAGTGTTGCAGATAGAATCTTTCTGGCTATTAGATCCTACTCTTTTTGTACTGTTTATCCCTCTGTATATATACTGTTTTATCAGTGATACTGTAACTTGTGCTCTAATATTAATCTCGTTGCACTGTTTTATTGTGTGCGCGAAGCGTAAACTGTAGGCACCACTCAAAACAATTTCATCACTAGACGACCGTTTCGTCCTATTGTGGGACACCACTGCAGTACGCATCCACGATTCCGCCTTGCGAGATTCCAACCCATTATTTCATTATTATAAATCATACATATTTATATTTATATAGAGCCATAGTGAAAAACTAATTGAAAAAGAAATTTCTTCATTCGATTCGTTTCTTCTTTATTTACCGAATATTCTACTTTGTGTTATTTGTATTATTTAAATTTATTTTAATTTAATGAATTATTTATTTTTGTCGTCTGACGAAGTAACTTACATTAAATTACGAAATATCCGGGAATTTAATTTTCTACTCATTTGAACTTTACAAAAAGAAAATATATCATTATTTCTATTATGAATTAACTTTATACATCAATAATAGTTTTCAAATGAATGATAAACTTCATAATCCATAATATTAATCGAATGATATAAAAGTTTTGGTAATAAAACTATAATTTATGAACAACTATTAAGTAACGTTAAAGTGATCTTGAGAATGCCCAGCTACTTACTGGGGTTAAATTAGTGTTAAAGGTGAGGCTATAATTTATGGAGCGATGCTACAAAGTTGTAAATGAAAAGACAGAAGACAAGTGAAAGAAATGTTATTCCAAAAACAGTGTCAGTTATGGTACAAATCTGTCAGGTATTTATAGTTTTTAGTAAAATACAAACCATCATTATAGTTATTCAATCCACATAAACAGGGGGTTATTAGCATCTGTCTAATAGAGAGGCTACACGTAGGGATTCTGGAATATTCTTCCAAAAGATGACTGGACGAAATATCTTCGGCTCTTTCTGAGCTTTCTAAAGCTTCCTCGAATTCACATGTGGACCGTCCTCACAAAAAATTATTTTATACAGAATTAACCATTTACAAACTAGTCCAAACAATTGAATATAGGTTTATATCATAATCACCATTATGAAGCTCCACAGTTTTTAATTTATAGATTCTTAGCGGTTGAATCAATAAACTAATATCAAATCGAAGTTTAACGTAACGTTATATCACTCACTTTAATAGATATATTATGCATTAGATGATAGACTATGATCAGTAGTTAAAATTACATCGCAGTAATTAGTTACCACCTGGTAACTTGTTCACATATTTAATTCAGATAAAAGAGGGAAAAATTAACAACAGCTTCCTATAATACGAAACCATTTGATCTAAAAAAAGACTTATCGAAGTTTTAGATGTGTCGTTTAATTGAATATCGATAATCATGTGTACCTTGATATAAGACATGTTATTGATCTTGTGTTTCTATCTATCTAAACCTATAAAATCAAAAATGAACTAGTTTAGATCAATTTTTCATATTCTATCATTATTCACAAGACATTATTTACTCTTAAATATCAGCTTCAAATTTGTATAAAAGTATATTTTAGGGATGAATTTAAAACAACTGCAATCAATTCCCAACAAGTTCTTAACCATTCCAAGTACCTCCAGGTTGTATTTCCTCAGTTCTGCAACAATTTGTAAGACTCTTTTGGTCTTACACATTGTATGAGCATTTCATGTACCTAAATAAATGGTTGCTCTGGTTGTCATAAGGGGCATCAGCCTCGTGACTTCCGAAGGAACTCGGCTTTCAACACGAGGCGTCATAACTTTTCAAATGAAGACCTTCTGACTCCCAAGGCAGAGTTCAATGGGTTTAAATAATTTTTTTTGGTTAGCGTATTTTTAGCGAGTTAGTTTTCTACGGGATGTGGTCGCTTACCCCATGCCCAACCTTACTTTTTTATCCGGGTGTGGGACCGGCAGTAGCCTCAGATGGACTCCAGGCGGAGTTGAGCAGACACTATCAGCAGAAACCTACTGTGGGAGAGAACAAACCAAATTCCAACGGAGGAAGAAGCTCTGGATGTGGACAGAATATACATTGAGGAAAGCACCCAACGGAGTCACAAGACAAGCCCTTACATGGAATCCTCAAGGCCAAAGGAGAAGCTGAAGACTAAAGAACACATTACACCGAGAAATGGAGACAGACATAAGAAGAATGAACAAGAATTGGATAGAACTAGAAAGGAAAGCCAAGAAGAGAATGGATTGAACTCGACTGGTCTCTACTTCTCACTAGAACTCCAGGATATACATCTTGAAGCTAGTCACTAGTGAGCATATGTTAATTATTATCAGAAGATTTTGTGGAAATTTTAATAATTTCAATTGTTAAGATTATGATCTAGCTTTAATTGACTCAGCTCAACAATTGAAATGACTAAAATCTCTACAAAACCCCCTTCTGATAATTCCTGTATTGTTTCTAGCTAAGGGTTAAGTATTTAGGATAAAGCTTAGGGATATTAATCACTTAATGATATCAGTTATAATGTTAAATTATTCGAATTTCACTCAAAAAATACAACAGGCATTGTCTGATTAGTTTAACCATAAAATATTATGTTATCAGGATTACAGGATTGTATAAATTAGTTTGTAACTATCTATATATAGAGACTAAACTTTAAAATTTAGTAAGTTTCATATTCAACCATTAAAGCCTAGGGTAATTACCATTAAGCCAGGGTATATCCAGTTCAGCACGAAGCCAAGTGTATTCATAGTTAAGTTTAATACTATTATACAGAATTTCTTCTTCTTCTTATTATTATGACAAAAGTTTTCAGATTTACATTTATAAGATAATTTTACTGAGATTTATGTATTTCAAATAAACTTGGTTTATATACCAACTAAAAATGACCACATCACACTATAAAATAGGAAATAACATTGATACAAGATCAAGTTAAAAAGTAGCTGTGAACATGGATGATGGTAATTAATAAATTGAACAGAACTTAACAATAGTAAATCGGATCATAATGATCTATGGATTAAAATGAAGTTTATAATAAATGAAATATGAATATACAAGAATATATGTATACATAATATTAATCCATTAATAGATCTCAGAAGTTCAGTCAGTTAGTTATAACGTAAGACCAGACACATATGTGCACCAGTCCAAGTTGCCATACCTCACCACATTAGCACAACAACATCAACACCAAATTCATGGTAATTACTTCAATGGTAGCAATATATAAAAGAAAGTTTATATATATATATATATATATATATATATATATATATATATATATATATATATATATATATATATATATATATATAAGGATATAATACATGAAGAAAGAATTAGTTCGTAGAAAGAAAGATATGAAGTGATTTTAATCTCCATAGTTTAAAGAAAGACAAAAAGTTAGATGATGGTTGGAGGTAGTCAACAGGAAACCCTCGACCTTGGTTTCATGCTACTTGGCACTTGTCAGCAAGATGTATCTGTAATCTTGAGGGAACTGGTACTCCCTGACGGATTCGAACCCGTGTCATCCAGCTTCATAGTCAAAGACGTTACCACTAAGCTATCCGGTCCGCGACTGACCTCCTGTAGGACTGAGATGTAATCACAATGGATTGATAACTGGATGGTGATTAATGTCATGTATGTCAAGTCCTTTTTAGTGCAAATCGAATGCAATCGACCAAGTTGCAATGTGGTAACCAGTCTAGGTGATTCGACACTGTGTGCACAATATTGAGATTACATGGTGGTTGGAGGTAGTCAACAGGAAACTCTGGACCCATGTTTCGTGTTCAACAGGACAGCCAGCATAGCAGCAGTCTCTGCATCAGTAGGCCTCAACATACACAAAGGGAAAACCAAGGTCCTCAAATACAACACGGAGAACATCAATCCAATCACTCTTGATGGCGAAACTCTGGAAGACGTGGAATCCTTCACATACCTGGGAAGCATCGTCGATAAACAAGGAGGTTCAGATGCAGACGTCAAGGCGAGGATTGGCAAAGCTAGAGCGGCATTCCTTCAACTGAAGAACATATGGAACTCAAAACAACTTTCAACCAATATCAAAGTCAGAATCTTCAATACGAACGTCAAGGCAGTTCTACTGTACGGAGCTGAAACTTGGAGAACTACAACAACCACCATCAAGAAGGTACAGGTATTTATTAATAGCTGTCTACGCAAGATACTCAACATCCACTGGCCGGATACCATCAGCAACAGCCTTTTGTGGGAGAGAACCAACCAGCTTCCAGCTGAAGAGGAAATTAGGAAAAGACGATGGAAATGGATAGGACATACATTGAGGAAATCATCAAACTGCATTACGAGACAAGCGCTAACTTGGAATCCTGAAGGGAAGCGGAAAAGAGGAAGGCCAAAGAACACATTACGTCGGGAAATAGAAGCAGATATGAAAAAGATGAATAAGAACTGGAAAGAGCTTGAAAGGATTGCCCAGGACAGGGTTGGATGGAGAATGCTGGTGAGCGGCCTATGCTCCTTCACGAGGAGTAACAGGCGTAAGTAAGTAAGTAAGGATTCGATCTACATTAAGAAGAACTTGCAAAACATGACATGGATCAGCACACAGTGATCAATCAATTGTAAAGACAAAGATTGTATACACCTACACCATTTTGATCGATTCTGAGCCATGTCAATCAGAGTCATCAACCATTAATTATGATAATTAAACAGATCCTAACCAATTCATCTGCATGTATCAACCAACATGATTTAAACCGGAAGTTAGTAACTTGAATCATAAATGCGACATTTTTGATTTGACCTCCCTAAAATTATATTTTCATTTTAATAATAACAATCTCTATCTAACTTCTCATTTATTTTGTATCGATCTTACTAATCTATTTATATTAAATTAGATCATTGAATAAGAAAACAAAAACGGATATTCTAATATCAAAAATAGACAAATATTCAATTACAAATAATGAATTGATTTATGTCTTAAATTCAGATTGATTATAGTTGAATTTTTCCATTATACCATAAATTACATTTATCCATCTATCCATTTATCTATCTATGCATAGATAAAACATGCTCTCTCTCTCTCGATCGCTCTCTCTCTCTCTCACACACACTCTCTCTCTCTCTCCCTCTTTCAACAACAACAAAAAAAAAACTATTCACATCACATCACATCACATTATTATTAATTTTTTCTGGAAAAAAAAATATCATATGATTCATTCATGTTATCATTCATTTTATCATGATATCATAAATTTGATACACGTGATCGACTGACTGACCTAACAATTAATCAATCGATCGATGTGATCGACTAATCGATAAATTAATTAATTCAATGATTGAATTGACTAAATGACTAACTGACTATTACAATAATTTTATTTATACACTTGAATTTGAATTGATTATTATTATTATTATTATTACTATTAAAAAAGAGGATACATTAATAATGTAAAGTGACCTATCTGACTGGATTATAATAATAATAATAATAATAATAATAATAATAATAATAATAATAATAATAAATTATTGATTTATAATATTTAATAAAATAAACACAATAGTATAATGGAATTGTTAACACAATTCATTGTGTATTCTAATCATATGATTGATAGAATAAGGAAGCACCATATATATATATATATATATATATATATATATATATATATATATATATATATATATATATATATATATATATATATATATATAAAGCTGATCAATAAAGCATCAAGATAGGGCATAACAACTAATTCATTAATATAAATTCATTTGGTATTATTGTTTATTAAAATCTTCTTATTGATATTTACGATTGTAATGGATTAATCTGTTATTGATATATGTGTATATAATGTGCATTGTGCCTTGATAATGTTTTCATTCAATAAGTAAAGATGTATAGTGGTTAACAGTGGAATTCAGAATGTGTTGGATTAAAACATTACTCTATTGTATAAGGTGATAGTGTTTGATGCCAACTGTACTGGGTTGAAGTCCTAGAGTGAATATCAACTCTGAAATGTAGGTACATCCAGCTGATGAATCCTAAATAGGATGAAACACGTGTCAAATTGGATTCTACTGCCAGCCATTATACATCTTTGCTTATCATTCAGTAGTATATTGACTGTATGATGAGGAAAATATATAATTTAAAGAGGAAAACAGCTATAACTCTTTTAAACATCATAAATGTAATCATAACAATTTAAGCAACAAAAGAATAGTAGTGACGCTATGTGAAATGATTTAAACAATTCGTTCAGTTGAATCTAAGAATCGATCTGATCTAGACTACCATTGAGAGCCTAAAAGTATTGGATGACCGTTTCGTCCCAGTATGGAACTCCTCAGAAGTGCGCATTCCTGATTCTGCACATGAGACTGGAATCCAAGACTTTCAGTCTCAGTAGAAATTCAACAATCTCATACCAATAATTATCATGTGCTAACTAGTGAATAAATTGAAAGTGTAACTCATGCAGATCTAGTGAGAAGACATGGCCAGTGGAGTTCAATCTGTGTCAGGTATAGGGCAGTTATTCACCTCAGGTAATGGACGAAAAGTTGAAAAGAACAGTGATTGCTTGAAGACAAACATTAACACCCTTGAATGCCGGTTCAATGGTCTAGAGCTTAAGTATCTGAACGCGAGACTAAAGGCTCATGGTTTAAGGACCGCGTGCGGGGTCCTGGATGTGCACATACTAGAATGAAACGGCTGTTCAGTGATTCCAGATTTTCAATGGTGATCTAACATCGATCGGTCCGTGATCTCAATAAAAACTCAAAAATCCCTACAACTCTATACTACCAATACATGATTTACATTACAGACTGATCTTAGTTAGAAATAAAGTGAAAATTAGAAAGAACTGAGTAGCTGTACAGTCCCAGTGTTGGGCACCTCAATGGTCCTGTAGATCCGTCAATCTGACGGGCAGTGAATCAAAGCAAGACCTTCAGGTGAATTATCAATGGTACACCTTAAGACCATTGAACTGTATTATGTTCGTTGGTAGAACCAATGAATTCAAGACCTGTAACGGGTAAATCTATGGCATATGGACGACTTAAAAATAAGAGGACATTTTATCTATATTTTCATCAAAAGTTATTCAGAATGGATAACTCAGTCAGTCCGCTACAACTTAGGACCAGGTACACATGTGTATTGGTTCAAGTTGTCATACTACATTAACAAAACAACATGAACACCGGATTCATAGAAGTAGTTAATTCAACGGTAGTAATATATAAAAGAAAGATTGCATATAAGGATATAATACAGGAAGAAAGAATTAGTTCGTAGAAATAAAGATATGAAGTGATTTTAATCTCATAGTTTAAGGGAAGAGAGAGAGTGTATACACTGACGCCATTGTGTTCGATTCTGAGCCATATCACACGGAGTCTCCAACGATTGGTTACGATAGCCACGCGGACCCCAACCTCTAACTTCTAACAACACTCAAGACCACTAGAATGGATAATTGGCAATTATTGAACTGATTAAGTTTGACTACAATTGAGTTATGAATGAGTTGTTCAATTTTCATATTTATAAATAAAAAAATTTGAAGTGAGTAAGTCATTTAGAACAAGTAGATAGTTGATAACAGTGAAATCTTTTTGGAACTCATCAGTTGAATGTGTCAATTTCTTAGTGTTCATATTTACATTGTGAATTGAACGCATTAACTTTCGTTTCAAACATCAATGCTTTATCCTTCGAACTACTGACTTAGAGAGCCATCAACTTGTTCAGCGGGTCCAATGCTTAAATCATTATTTAAATGCTTACTAATATATATGTACATATATATAGTTAGACAGACAAGTAGACGGTTAGACAGAGATTGATTGCTTGACAGACGGATATATAGTTAGATTGATAGACAGACTGATGGACATATAGACATATACTTATAGACAGAGACAAACCGACAGGTAGATAGATAGGTAGACCGGTGAAATGGTGTGCGACTACTGGTTGTCAAAATGAAATCGTATAACTATTTCTACACTTCAGTAATGCGAAGTCCTTCAATGATATTAATGAAAGCATTCATTGATATCTATCTATGTATGAATGTCAACATGAAAATATCAAATAATGAATTCATACATGAACTGATCAATCTTGTCCTAGAAATGAATAAAAAAGAACAACAGGGAATTTTTCAAGCTTATAATAATCAACACGTATTGAATAAAAGACAATGATTATGATTTAATAACTGATTACATTTTTTTTTATCTTGGTTGAATAAGTACTGAATCTTCAGTGTCGTTGAAGTCAAGAATTGATCTAGTTCAGACAATCAATGAAAGCAATGAAATACTAGACAGCAAAGATGAATAATGGCTAGCAGTGGAATTCAGGACGCGCGTTTCGCCTTATTTGGAACTCGTCAGCTGAATGTACCTCAATCTCAGAGTTGATGTTCACTCTAGGACTCGAACCCTGTATCGTTCACTTCAAAAGCTATCGCATTATCCATATAGCTACTGAGTTCTGATTGCCACCTGTTTATGCATCTTATGCGGATTGCCTCGATATAGTCTTAAGTTATAAGTCAATATAAGACTGATCAATTACAGTACTCCTAAATAACACTAAGTAGATACAAGTAAAACAATACCAAATGAATTTAATTACTGGACAGTTTTATTTCATCTTACAACCATTTCAGTAACTTGAAAACAAAATCAATTACCTACTTTAAATAATAAATTAAATTGTAACTTACAATTTGATTCGTTCTTGTTTTGTTTCCATTCAATAGGAATAGGTATTATTATCTAATAATAATGACACTATTTTCATAAGGTCATATAGACTGAGTGTAGATTGTTTTTCTCTCTTACTCTTTCTCTCTCTCTCTCGTGATAATCTCTACCTAGTGCAAACACTATTCATGTTAATATTGTTTAATATTTTATTAGGATTGAATAACAATCTAATTCTGATAAACTTATGCCGAATGCATAATCTAAGGACAGTTACATATATATATATATATATATATATATATATATATATATATATATATATATATATATATATATATATATATATATGAGTATTATTGTAAGTAACTTATCATTGGTATATAATATATATCACAAGGTCTATTATTATTATTATTATTATTATTATTATTATTATTACTATCTATAATGGTGTTGTTTTGATCACGATAGTTTATGGCATACAATTTATTATTCATTAAGTAATGACGATCATTATATTTATTATTATTATTATTATTATTATTATTATTATTACCTCGTTCGTCTACTCGGCTGTGAGGAACCGCTAAGTGTTCCACGGCCATTTCTCCAACATACGAATTTAATATACGGCATCCGATCTCTATGGAAATGAGAATCACTCACCGCATAATGGCAGTACGTAGCTCTTTCGTAAGTTTTAACGGCACTCTTCAAGTGATTGAAACGCTACGAGATACAATGTGCTCAAGAATAGATTATCAATTTCTGTGACAACGTGAGGAACGACAGAGCCCGCGTTTTGTACCCTACTACCGTCCGTAATTGGAAGAAAATGTGCTCTGTCGTCAAGTCCTGACATTTCAGATCGATTTTAAGGAATAAATGACCAATTATAACGAACTCAAAACTAGTTATTTGATTAAATGGAACAGAATGAAAATTATTGGAAGATGGGAATGAAAAATTTTTTCAAATGGGATGAAAAAAAATTTCACTCGAAAAACAATAAAAAAAATGACCGTGCAATTAATGTTAACCTTTAGTGATCCTTGAAAATTTATCGATGAAAATGCAATATGATCATCAATTTGTAAGCTTTAGTATTGTATACATTGTCTTAATGGGAATGTATTGTATAGTTGGTAAACCCCTTCTGATAATAATGAACATATGCTCACTAGTGACTGGCTTCAAGAGGTATATCCTGGAGTTCTAGTGAGAAGTAGTGACCAGTGGAGTTCAACCAGGTCTGTTGTGGGATAGTAACTCACTGAAGACAATGGTAGATGTGTCGCTCAATTTCGTGGATTAGTTGAAGTTAGACATTAACACCGTTGGATGCCGGCTCAGTGGTCTAGTGGTTAAGTGCTCGCGCGCGAAACCAGTAGGTCCTGGGTTCGAATCTCGCAGGGGGCGAGGTCGTGGATGCGCACTGCTGAGGAGTCCCATAATAGGACGAAACGGCCGTCCAGTGCTTCCAGGTTTTCCATGGTGGTCTAGCTTCAACTGACTCATGATCTTAATCATTGAAAGTAAAGAAACCATTAAAAACAATAGAATGTAATATAGTAATTTGTTTTATTTCTTCAAATTTATATTAACCGATTTTGAAAACTTGTCATGTTTCACAATCAAATGAATTGAATTGGAACTTATTATGAACAAACTATAACAACATAGTTATGACAAAAATGGAAATAATGTTAAGAAACTATATACGAATGATCGAGAATTATATTCTAAGAATACTTTATCTCATTACTAGACTTGAATGTTAATAGTTAAGTATAAGGAATTGTTGATTAAAACAGTATTTTATAGATTTTGGATGATGATTGTGTATTATCACGTATTGATTGAACTTGAAGATGGTTGAAAGAAAGTTAGGGATGGCCAAAGTAAAAATTGGCATCAGTCATTGAAGTCATTAACTTCTGGTTTAAGTCATGTTGGTAGATGCAGATTAATTAGTTGGGGTCTGTGTGACTAATCGTAACCAATGGTTGGAGACTGTGTATGACACAGGTCAGAATCGACTACAATGGCGTCGGTCTGTATAAAATAAAAATTGCTTTATATCTTTCTTTGTACCAACTAATCCTTTCTTCCTGTACTATATCCTTATACACAGTCTTTCTTTTATATATTACTACCATTGAATTAACCAGTCCTATGAATTTGGTGTTCATCTTGTTGTGCTAATGTGGTGAGGTATGGAAACTTGGACAGATGCACATATGTGCCTGGTCCTACGTTGTAACTGACTGACTGTTGATTAAACTTAAACATGTGAACAACTGAATCACGACTTAATAGTCTATTGCTTCCTGGTTTTTGGTAGCTGTTTAACAATTTCATGTTTGTGATGTGAACTATACAGTCCAACAATTTCCACAGCACTCCATAATAACTCGATGAAAAAACTGATGGAATTTGAAAAATGTTTAGATGACAACAAACAAAGCTTTGATAAGTGTCGAAAATCACCAATGAAAATAAATCGAAAGTTGCTCCAATCAGTAAAAATCAAACACTAACCATTACTTAAAACTGAAGGAGATAATGCTGAAAGGACAGTCAGCAGAAGTGAACAATACAATATAAGTTAACATTCTTTGCAAAGCTAAGTCATTGGAATAAAATAGAATTTGACTAAACTACAGTTTCTTACACGATCATCTCAACATATTTAGGAATGCTCTAACAGTATATTATTTCGTTAAAATCATGAACCCATCTGAGTTATACAACCATTGAAAACCTAGAAGTAATGGACAGACATTTCATCACAGTATGAGACTCCTTACCAGCGAGCGTCCATGATACCAGAAAAGGGAATCGAGACTAGGACGTCTGGTCTACCGTGCGAACGCTTAACCTCTAGACCACTGAACCAGTATTAATGTTTATCTGAACTGTGATCCATCATTATTAAAATGTAATCTTTCATTGTCTTCAGTGGGTAACAGCCTCACACTCGACACGACTTTGCTCCACTGGTCACGACGTCTCATGGGAATTCTGGAAGCTGGTCACTTACTGAGCACATGTTAACTGTGAGGATTGTTGAATCTCATTGAAATCACTATTGAAGAGTATCACAACCGAATGAAACGGTCATCCAGTGCTTCCAGATTTTTGGTAGTTATCTAACTTTGATTTGTTTATGATTTCAATGAAATTCAACTATCATTTGACTAAACAACATTTTCCCAAGGTGACAAATTACAATTTCATTTTGGTCCATTCTGGAAACTAAATAGTTTATTCAACGTGTATAGTAGTATTTGACGTGTTGAGATTAAAACTATATTATGATAAATTTTATTAATTAGAGATTAGTTATAGTATTCAGTTGACGAAATCTATTAGTAAATACAGATGACTTTCAACTACTTATATGATTATTCAGTAGTATATTATGGTTCTGATTAACATTCAACTTTATAATGTTTATTGAAGTTTCTAATATTAGTAGTGGCGTTTGATGAAACTGAATTAGACAAAATATGTTTTATAAGACTGAATGTATATTAAGATTTAATTATTGATGGTTTAGTCTGATTACTTTGAAGTGAGTAGTAGATGACAAAATATTCATCAATAATTGATTGGATATATATAATTAGCAAACTATCAAGGGATTAAAACTGCTTTAACTAACAAATATGATCGAAGATGGTCGCCCAATATCATGGTATGATTGAAGTTAGATATTAATAATGGTGTATCATAGTTCAGTGGTCTAGAAGTTAAGCGTTCGCTCGCACGAGAGACTAGAGGTCCTAGGCTCGTTTCTGGTTTCTCATAAAAGTTTCATAAAGGTCCAGCTACAAACTCAGTCCAATATCAATGATCAAGGTAGCGAGAGTACTTTTATAAACTTCTTTTAAATGAAAAGCTTTGGTTTGTGAATATGGACTCCGATGGCTTCAGCACTATGAAAAAGATGAATTCATAAATCATGTAGTAAATTACTTTGATTATTATAATACCACGTAACGTAACTACTCGATGAGTATTATTTCATTGTTGTAAGTCATATATAAATATATATTAGGATAGATCCACGCCACGATGACAGACCAATTGCAATGTGATTTCCTTGCTTGATTCGTTCTTCTTACAAAATCAGATTTAAGATAGTCTTATATTTTGGCACAAAATTTATTCATTTATATCGTTAAATTTTATTTTATTATTTATTTTAACACATAAGTATAGGTACAGGGAGGCACCAAATACATATGCGCCACACAAATCTCAATTGATTTGTGTGAGGGCTGTGATACTGCCCGGGTGGCCAAACCGAAGCAGGTGGTTTCCTTAGAGGGCCACACCCGGAGCCTTTGACCTGAACGTCTGACCCACAAGGCAGTGGAGCATCGTGAGGAGATGCAGTCCCATGGTAGCCGGTGACCAACGATTGATTCATACGCCATTTTTTCCTTCAGGCAGGATACTGGAGCCCATGTGCACCATTGGTTTGGGGTCCGGTTAAAGCGTCTCATTTTTGTAAACAACACCCGTTGTGCGAGAAGGCAGTGAGTAGGACTTCCCTGGCAGAGGCTATATACTACCGAATAAGAGTACTGAAGCAGTCTTTCTGAAACCAGGCGCACCATTCAAACTGGCTGCCTTCAACGTTCGCACACTTATGCAGGTCGGACAACAGATAGGGCTGGCTATGTCTTTGGAAAGTCTTAATATTGATGTGTGTTGCCTATCCGAGACCCGTATTCAAGACTCTGGTGAAGTACTACAAGTTCGCTCTCCATTTGTCGCTTCAAAAAGCTTGTTTTATGTGCGTTTATCCGGGGACCCTGTGGCATCTTCGTCTGGTCTTGCTGACGTTGGTGTCGCACTAAGCGCAAGAGCTGAGGCAGCACCAGTCGACTGGATCCCCATTAACAGTCGGTTATGTGCTGTTAGATTAGAAAGTTCCATCAAAGTGAGAAGAAATCGGCGTGAGAAACGATGTCTTTTCGTCATCTCCGCCTATGCCCCGACAGATTGCAGCCCGGATGCAATCAAGGACGAGTTCTACCATCAGCTAACTGTTCTTCTCCAGAAAGTGCGCTCGACAGATATTGTAGTACTAGCTGGAGACTTGAATGCTCAGGTCGGGCGTCTAGGCACAGAAGAGAGTCGTTTAGGTGGCCGATGGGGACTCGTTGGTCGCAGGACAGATAACGGGGAACGTCTACTGCAACTATGCACAGACCACAACCTGTTTCTGACTAACACTAACTTTCGGCACAGTCATTGCCGATGTGCCACCTGGTGTCCTCCTTCTGCATCTCAAGCCTGGACTCAGATTGATCACATCGCGATCAGCTACCGCTGGCGTGGTTGTGTACAAGACTGCCGCTCCTTTTGGAGTACCTATCTGGACTCTGATCATGCTCTGGTCTGCGCCAATCTTACCTTACTTTTCAGTGGACAACGAAGTGACCGCCACCAAAGGATTGATGTTAGCAAGCTGGCTGCAACTTCTGTTGCTAGTAAGTACCAAACCGAGCTAGCTTCTAGGCTAGCTACCATTCCACCGAAAAGTATAGATGAGCATTGGTTGCAATTGCATGACGCCATGAAAATGGCGGGTCACGTCTGTTGTGGGTTCGCGAAACGTCCCGCTTACAAGCACTGGGTTTCTTCTGGTTCCTTACAACTGATTGAAGCCCGTCGGTCTACTCCGGGTGACCGTGAGTTTGACCACAGACGAAGGATGTTACGTAATGAAATCGGGCAAAGCTTGCGTAAGGACCGAGAAGCCTGGTGGTCGGAGCGTGCCAGTGAGTTGGAAGCAGCAGCTGCATCTGGTAATTACCGGAAGCTCTTCCAACTCATCCGAGCCACTGGCAGCAAGAAGTCTGGTGTGAGCGAAACAATCTGCGAGGATGATGGAACGCCAATCACTAACATCCATCGACGTCTTGGACGATGGGCAGAATTCTTTGAAGGGCAGTTCAACTGGCCTGCTGCTCCGGCAACATCGGTCAGACTGTCCTGCCCTCCATGGCCGGTGACGACTGATCCACCAAATGAGGCGGAGTTCCGCAAGGAACTCCAACTCTTGAAACGTTACAAATCACCGGGCCCAGACGACTTACCTCCGGCTCTTTTTAAAGATGGTGGTGACTTTCTGACTAAGGGACTGACGACGTTGTTTACAAAGATCTGGGAACTAGAGAGTGTACCAACGTCATGGAATGAGTCGATAGTTGTCCCTATCTTTAAAAAGGGTTCACGTCGTTCCTGTAACAACTATCGGGGGATAAGTCTACTTCCGATTGCATCCAAGCTATTGGCTTCCGTTATACTTCGTTACTTACTTACTTACTTACGACTGTTACTCCCAATGGAGCATAGGCCGCCGACCAGCATTCTCCAACCCACTCTGTCCCGGGCCTTCTTTTCTAGTTCCATCCAATTCTTGTTCATTTTTCTCATATCTATCTCCATTTCCCGGCGTAATGTATTCTTTGGTCTTCCTCTCCTCCTTCGACCTTGAGGATTCAATATGAGGGCTTGTCTTGTGACGCAGTTCGGTGCTTTCCTCAATGTGTGTCCTATCCACTTCCAGCGTTTCTTCCTGATTTCTTCCTCCACTGGGATCTGATTTGTTCTCTCCCACAGTAGGTTGTTGCTTATAGTGTCCGGCCAGCGGATCTGAAGTATTTTGCGTAGACAACTGTTAATAAACACCTGTATCTTCTGGATGATGGCTTTCGTAGTTTTCCAGGTTTCCGCCCCATACAGTAGAACTGTCTTGACATTTGTATTGAAAATTCTGACTTTGGTGTTGGTTGCCAATTGTTTTGAGTTCCAGATATTCTTCAGTTGTAAATATGCTGCTCTTGCTTTGCCAATCCGTGCCTTCACATCTGCATCAGATCCACCGTGTTCATCGATGATACTGCCCAAATATGTAAAGGTTTTTACATCTTCCAAAGCTTCTCCGTCAATTGTGATTCGATTGGTGCATTCTGTGTTGTATCGAAGAATCTTGCTTTTCCCTTTGTGTATATTGAGACCTATTGCTGCTGAGGCTGCAGCTACACTGGTTGTCTTCTCCTGCATTTGTTGTTGCGTATGCGATAGAAGAGCCAGATCATCTGTGAAGTCTAGATCGTTCAGCTGCATCCTAGCTATCCACTGTATCCCGTGCTTCCCTTCAGATGTTGATGTCTTCATGATCCAGTCGATCACCAGGAGAAAGAGAAAGGGTGAGAGCCTGGAGCCTTTTTCCGGGGGCTACTGCCGGTCCCAAGCTCGGATAAAGGAGGAGGGTTGGGCATGGGGTTAGCGACCCCATCCCGTAGAAAACTAACTCGCTAAAAAAACGCTAAAAAACGTTATACTTCGTAGGTTGTTCAAAACCCGAGAAGGATTGACTCGCTAGGGGCAGGCTGGGTTTCGTTCTGGTCGAGGATGTATTGATCATATCTTCACCCTCCGCCAAGTGTTAGAACACCGCCATACTTATCAAAGGCCAACAATCGTAGTGTTTCTTGATATCAGGGCTGCCTTCGATTCGTTGGACAGAACTGTTCTCTGGGATTGTCTGTTGAAGAAGGGTGTATCTGAGAAGTTTATTAACATCCTAAAATCCCTATACACAAACACCTCAGGCAGAGTGAGGGCATACAACCACCTTTCTCCACTATTCCATTCAAGCAGTGGAGTTAGGCAGGGTTGCCCAATCTCACCATTCCTCTTCAACTTTGCCATCGATGACATTCTGGAAACAGCTCTGACGGATGTAAGTAATGGTGGTGTGGATCTGTTGCCTGGAGAAAGACTTCTCGACCTTGAGTATGCGGATGATATTGTCTTACTGTGCGAGAATGCCCAAGCTATGCAATCCGCACTTAATCAGTTGGCAATCAGTGTCCGTAGGTATGGTATGTGCTTTGCACCTTCGAAGTGCAAAGTTCTTCTACAAGACTGGCAGGATTCTAATCCTGTACTCACTCTGGATGGTGAGCAGATAGAAGTAGTCGAGAAGCTCGTGTATCTAGGTAGCTGCGTAAGTGCTGGTGGTGGCTTGAGTGATGAGATCAATGCATGTATAGTGAAAGCCAGAGTGGCTTATGCCAATCTGGGCCATCTTTGGCGCCTTCGTGATGTTAGTCTGGCTGTAAAAGGTCGGATCTACAACGCGTCGGTGAGAGCAGTTTTGCTCTATGCTTGTGAAACCTGGCCTCTCCGAGTTGAGGATGTTAGACGACTTTCTGTGTTCGATCATCGTTGTCTCCGAAGGATTGCTGGCATCCAGTGGCAACACCATGTCAGTAATGCAGAGGTTCGGCATCGAGTGTTCGGTCACAGAGACGATAATGAAATTGGTGTCACCATCTTGAAACACCGAGTTCGGTGGCTTGGACATGTTCTACGAATGTCGTCCCAGAGAATTCCATGTCATGCATTATTTGCCGACTCTGGGACTGGTTGGAAAAAGCGGAGAGGTGGTCAGTGTATGACATGGTGTCGTGGTATGAAAGAAAGCTGCAAAGGGCTAGCTTCTGTTGGTCCTTCACGACTCCCTGGTTGGGGTCCGAGAGACGGTGTAACGCAGTGGCTAGAGACGTTATCAGATATGGCTCAGAATAGAAGCCAATGGCGATCCTGCTGTAACCTTCTTTTACTTTCATCATAAAAAGTGGTTGTATCTTCCTTAACTGAAAGATCTCTTCTGATTGTACCTTTCCGTTGCCCCCACCATTGTTCTCTCTCTCTCTCCCTTTTTTTTATAATTCCCCACGTTCATTACTTTTTTTTCTCTTTTCTCCTTCTCTTCAAATTATCATTGTTTTGTGTGGCGCATATATATTTGGTGCCCCCCTGTACCAATATTTATGTGTTCAAATAAATAATAAATAAATAAAATACTATATACGCATGGCCATGTGAGAGCATTTCGAGAGGGAGAGCGGACTCTCCCCATTCTCAGCCGTACCAGGGCATTTGGGGGCATATCGTTAAATAGCAATTTGGTATTATAACTGATGTCAGTTTGTGATGAAAACTCCAAATCTAATTCCTTACCCTAACTCCTAATTCTACATTCTAATTCTAGTTCCTCATATCAATTTATAAACCTATTTCGACCATAGCAAATAGGTGAATTTCTCAGGGTCTCACAGGAGTCATTCAAAGGTCTACCAGAAATTATAGTCTTATAGGCGGATTGCCTCGATATAGGCTTATACTCATAAATTTTATAATATTTGGATCCAGAATGAGCATCTTATACTATTAGGGATTCCTTAGATGGGTGTGGTTGTTTCCCATTGTTTAACATTCACATATAGATTAAGGAATTTCGATAGTTTGAATCGTATCACGTTATAACGAAGTTTTTTTAAACGAGATAGAATTACATCTAAATACTATAAATGAAGAGATGTTTAAAAGTAGGTATTGTTTATCAAATAATCAATCTCTCTTATAATCATAAATATTTATTTATTTGAACACATAAATATTGGGTACAAAGAGGCACCAAATACATATGCACCACACAAGTCACTTGATTTATGTGTAGGCTGTGATACTGATCGGGTGCTCAAATCGAACCGGGTGGTTTTCTTAAAAAGCCACAACCAGAACATTCGACCTAAACGTCTGATCCATAAGACAGTGGAGCAATGTCAGAAGATGCAGTCCTATGGTAGCCAGTGATCAATAATTGGTTCATATTGCCATTTTTTCCTTCAGGATCCTGGATCTCATGTCCATCATTGGTTTGGAATGAGGGTTTTCCAACACCCCTAAGTAGACCGTCTATATCCACCAACCCTGTTAAACAGCCGGACATAAGCTTTTCATTCTCTCAATTTCGTAAACAACACCCTTGACACGAGAAAGCAGTGAGTAGGACATCTTTGGTAGTGGCTGTATCCTCGTGGCCATGTGAGAGCATCTGGAGAGGGAAAGCCGAATCGCCCCTCCTTCAACTGTACCAAGACATTTGGGGATGGGAAATAGGTATTCACTATTTTATAATTTTCAATGATTGTCTAATTAAATTCTCTTTATGTGATAAAATACAAAAACAATATCCTATAGAGATTAACTTGTTTTTTTTTTCTTCTAGTACTTAACAATATGATGAATTTGTAACTCTTAGTTTCAATCCTTTTCTTTCTTTTTTTATTCTGAAATCTCATACAAATTTACTATCAATGTAATAGCTGTATAATTTGATTAGTTGAAATGAAATATGTTACATTGAATATGAGAATGTGTTTAAAGTATTAACTAAAATATGTATATATTGAATCATGCAAAAATACTCTATTATTATTATTATTATTATTATTATTATTATTATTATTACCATTAACATCACTACTACTATTATTATTACCATTACTATTACTGCTACTACAATTATTGTTATTATTATTATTATTACTACTACTACTATTATTATTATTATTATTATTATTGTTGTTGTTATTGTTATTATTACTATTAACATCACTACTATTATTATTATTACCATTACTATTATTATTATTATTATCACCATTATTATTATCATTATCGTATTATTATTACCATTAATATTATTATTATTATTATTATCGCACTATTATTACCATTACTTTTATTATTATTACCATGATTATTATGATCGTATCATTATTACTTTTATTATTATTGTGACTTAATATGAACAAATAGTACTTTTAAGATAAGACACTATGAAATTAGAAATGGGTTCAATGTTCAATTTGGTTAGATCAAATTTACTCTTAAATTCATATGTAATAGGGATTGTTTAAAAAAGAAACTCGATAAAAATCTTATATAATTTGATGTATATTCATTTACAAATGTAAGTTATCTTAATGTATGAATGAATGTATGTATATACAATTGTATTAAGCAATTTCATTTCAGCACACCGTTGAATGTTGAACACTTTTTTGTAAATCTTAACAAAATTTTAATAGTTGAGATCATGAGTCAATTGAAGTCGGGCGGGATAGTGGATGCGCACTGCCATGGAGGAGTTCCACAGTAGGACGAAACAGCCATTCAGTGTTTCCAGGTTTTCCATGGTGGTCTAGTTTCAATTGACTCATGATCTCAAACATTAAAATTACTATAATCAACATATGCTCAATAGCAACTGTTATATCCGAGCAAAGATTAAATCACGAGTAATTTCTGAGACATTAATTGACTAATATTATCTATATATTCTTACGGTATAACTATTCATTAGTTAGGTTATGTATATTTATATTCCCCTTATCATAAGCTTCACTTTGACCTATAATTTATCATTGTACGATTTACTGTCCCTAAATTATGCTCAGTTTATTAATCACTGTCTCCCACATTCACAGCCACTTTTTGGCTTATTTGTGTACACATGTTATTTTCTATTTTATGATTGATATATAAACCGAGTATGTCTGAAATAAATGATTTGGTTGATTCGGAAGCTGGTATTGTGTTGTGGTCTCAAGTGGCTGGGCTAGACAGGGAAGCAGGGCCAATCAGAACTCTAGGCTGCTCGCTCGTATTTGATGTATCACTGTATCGATCGATAATACGCTGCTCTCTAATAGGTGGATCACACGTTCATAACAGTAACTGGTTTCAAGAGGTCTTTCCTGGAGTTCTTGTGAGAAACAGTGACCAGTGGAGTTTAACTGGGTCTGTTGTGAGATAGTAACTCATTGAAGACAATGGTGGATGTGTCGCTCAATTCCGTGGATTATTTGAAGTAAGACATTAACACCATTGGATGCCAGCTCAGTGGTTTAGTTGGTTAAGCGCCTGGTGCGAGACTGATAGATCCTGGGTTGGAATCTCGTGCGGCGGGATCAAGGATAAGCACTACTGAGGAGTCCCATAGTAGGACGAAACGGCCGTCCAGTGCTTCCAGGTTTTAAATGGTGGTCTAGATTCAATGGACTCAATTGATCTCAACTATTAAAATTACTATAATATTCACAAAAGCCATTCTGAATTTAACAAAATGTTGAAGTTCCCTTTAAACATTCTATAATTTTATATATGACAAATGTTATATTATTGACCGACTGCAATATATGAGAGTTATTTTCTAGAAAAAATTTATATATACCATTGTAATTCAAAGATAATGAGGAGTTTTAAAGTATTCATGGGAAAAGTTTATTGGGACCAGAAAACGCTTAGAAACGCCTTATCAAATAAATGTTGAATAGGAGCTTCTTTGAAACATTTAGAAAGATAAGAGTCATGTGTCACGTTTGTGATTAGATATTTACTTGTACTGCTACTAAATTTAGTACGGTTTCAAAACTTTCTAAAAGCCTGAAGTCGTCTTTAACTCGACAAAAATTCGAGGCGGCTAGGAAATCGGATCGAGCGTTGACTTAGCAAACTTATCAAAAGAAATATAAATATATTATAATCTTAAACGATAAGCACTACTTAATTTCTATTTAAATAGTTTTTTTCTATAGCAAATATACCCAAGACGTTTATGATTAATTGAATTCTAATGATTGATTTTCTCTCCATGATTGAATTCTTTTTTACTGATCAAAGTTTCGTCGATCTCAACGATAAATAGAGAACTCTTTTATAAAAAGGAGGCAGTAGATGAAACTTCTTGACATTAATCAGGTTAATTACTTACTATGAGGCCCTAAAGTCTTTGATTTAATCTTTAATAGAATCGTCGATGTAAGCTCCGTCAAGAAGCAGAACACTAGGACGAAACAACTGTCAAATACTTATTAGTTTTCATCAGCTGTTTAACTAAGGTCAGTACATGATATAAATCAACAAAATACTTTTTTTTTCACTAGTTCGCACATTTTTAAACGACTGACCTCAATTAAATGTAGCTAGCTGTTTCGAATGATATCTCAACAATCAAAAGTTAATTTATAGTATAGGGTTTTGGAGATTTTTGAACTTCATTAAAATCATGAGCCAATTTAAGTTAGACAACTATTGAAAACCTTGAAGTAATGGATAGCATTTTCATCACAGTATGAGACTCCTTATCAGTGCTCAACCATGACTTCAGAAACCGGAATCTAATCTAGGACTGAGCTATGATTGGATGAAGAATAAAGACAAACTAGTGTCTGTTAACACGAAATATAAGAGGCTATCTTAATTCATTTCGCTAATGTCTCACTTGGAGTCCGCGTGCTGTAATATGCTGTGATTTTGTACTATATTCGGTTCTTAATCGTTGATTGCATAATTTATTCGAGTGTATTATGTTAACAAAAATCGTGATCTATTGAGTCGCTTGATCAAGTACCCAATCTAATGTTGAATCCGAACTATCTATTATTGAGTGATTTAGTGTTTTTTATTTTTCCGTCATAACAGTAGTGATTCAAACTTTCCGTAATTCTAGACAGAGTAGGAAAATATAATCTACACAATTAGACGAAGGAAATATCAGTCAAGGAAATAGGACGATAATATGGTTTAAAGGTATTAAAAGTATGTATTGTTACACGGAGTATACGATCACTGGTTACTAATGACAAATTAAAGATCCCTATAAAGAAGGTTGTAAATGACTAACTCTAAAATGATTTCCTTGAGTTCTAGCGAGAAGCCGTGATGAGTGGAGTCCAGTGCGTGTCGAGTAGAGACAGGTATATACCTCAGACAATAGATGAATGGTTTCGCAAGATCATGGATCGATGGAAGTTAGACATTTACACCATTGGATGCCGGCTCGGTGGTCTAGAAATTGAGTGTTCGCGCGCGAGACAAAAGATTCATGGTTTGAGGACCGCGTGTGGGGTCTTGGATGTACACATACTGGGACGAAACGACCGTCCAGTGCTTCCAGGTTTTCAATGGTGGTCTACCATCAATCTTTTCATGATCTCAACCAAAAACTCTTAACAATTTCCAACTAAATCATACTTCAAGTTAAATAATATTTTAAGACAAGTGTTAGTTGTTCTCAGGTTGTGTTATAGATATTTCGTATGTATGTGTGCTTGTCCGTGTGTGTGCGCCTATAAAATAAACCCTTTAAAACTTTATAATTGGTTTGTAAGTATCATGAACAATTGTTCTTAACGAGGTAATTGTACTCAATGAATAATTTATCACAGAATAACAGAAATCTATAAAAGCAATGAAGACTGAAATACATCAGACATTTGCCTTATTGTTAGGAATGTCCAAGAGTCACTACGTTAGTTAGCAAGTCTACTATCGTTTAAACATTAGAATAAAGTTGGACTGTAAGGGCAAGCCAACAAAGGACGAGCACATCTCTCCATGAATACGGCGTACATATTAATACATAATATTTCAAATCATTCGCAATGTGCATGATCTCACTGAAATGTTGCCTTACATCAATTATATTGTAAACAATCTTATTCAAGAAAGCATCTTAAACTATTTAGAGCGTATTGGATTTCTAGGACTAAGAATTAGAATTTAGGATTTGAGTTAAGATTTAGAGCTAGAGTGAATGTAGACTAATTGTATAACTTAATGCTAATCTTAGAACCTAATCTTAACTCTAACTCTAAACTCTACATTCGAACCATACTCAACCTAACATTGTAAACTACTGATTCATATTTCTATTTGCTCATTCGTTGAATAAAGCCAAGAATTCATTAAGGTCATCGAAAGAGATGATCAAGTTCAGCATTATAAATATCCAAGTTAGTATCTACATTTTTTTAAAAAAAGGGTCAACTAATTTGTAGTACCATTAAGTTATTAGTCTATGCTAACGACGATTAAAATCTATCGTTGTTACCGATTTTGATTTCATATTGTAAAATTAGAAACAAACTACTAATTGTTAAAATACTATTGAATTATATTCAACTAAGTGATTTATAATTAACATGATGGAATTATGGATATTGTTGACACACACACACACACACACAAACCGATCAATGTTAGACAACCATTAGGAACCAGGAAGTAATGTACAGATATTTAGTTCTATCATAGGATTCCTCACCAATCAGTTTTCACAACTCTACAGCTGGAAGTCGAATCCACCATATTCAGTTTTGAGGTGCTACTACTTGACCTCTAAAACACTCTCAAGTGAGATTTGTTGGTTTGCAAGTTAAATTTTAATCAATCTACGATACTATCTGACCATCTTCTATTATCTTCGGTGGGTGACCTTCATCACACCCGATACGGCTGAATATCACTCAATGGTCATGGTTACTCACTAGAAGATAGGCTTTTACATAAACGAACAAAAAAATGATGAACAAATCAATTTTCTATTTATTTCAGTTAAATGAATTGTCAATGAAACCAACACTAATAGAATGAGGTATTCTTATCATAAAAATAAAAAATCAAGAAAAATTTCTTTTTTTTATTTTCTAGAAGAGAAAAACATTTTAGAGTAACTGTATCATTTATCTATTTTGTTTATATCGTTCCCATGGGTTAACTGTTAATCCAGTTTGTTTTTAAAGAAAGGAAAAACAAACAAACAACATCACTGTTGCCATCACATGATATAATCCTTTTTTTTGTCTGTCTTATTTCTCTGTTTACATGAATGTGTATTGAATGAATGAAAGTAGAAAGATATGTCTTGTATCGTGTGTGATAGAGAGTACATGAATATAAGTAGTAAATTAATAAGTATTTATATTAGAATTTCATGCATTTAGTTTGGATAGATAGTCATTTAGTTAGTTGATAGACTGGATCATGAAGACGTCAATATTTAAGGGGAAGTATGGGATACAGTGAACAGCTAGAATGCAGTTGGACGATCTAGACTTCACAGATGATCTGGCTCTTTTATCACACACGTAGCAATAAATGCAAGAGAAGACAACCAGTGTAGCAGTAGCCTCAGCAGCAGTAGCTCTCAACATACACAAAGTGAAATGCAAGATTCTCCGATACAACACAACATGCACCAATCAAATCACACTTGACGGAGAAGTTTTAGAAAATGTAAAAACCTTTACATATCTGGGTATTATCATTGATAAACATAATGGATCTGATGTAGATGTGAAGATGTGGATCGGAAAAGCAAGAGCAGCACATTTACAACTGAAAAACATCTGGAACTCAAAACAATTGGCAACCAACACCAAAATCAGATTTTTCAATACAAATGTCAACACAGTTCTATTGTATGGGGCAGAAACTTGGAGAACTACGAAAGATATCATCCAGAAGATACAAGTGTTTATTAACATCTGTCTACGCAGAATACTTTGGATTAATTGGCCAGACACTATCAGCAACAGCCTACTATGGGAGAGAACAAACCATATCCCAGAGGAGGAAAATATCAGGAGGAAGTGCTGGAAGTAGATAGGACACACATTGAGAAAAGCACTCGACTGCGTCACAAGGCAAGTCCTCACTTGGAATCCTCAAGGCCAAAGGAAAAGAAGAAGACCAAAGAATACATTATGCCGATTACTGGAGACAGATATCACAAAAATGAACATAACTAGATAGAACTAGAAAGAAAGGCCCATGACAGTGTGGTTTGGAGAATGCTGTTGGGCGGCCTATGCTCCATTGAGAGTAACAGTAAGCAATCCATATAGAGACTGGTATGAATGTGAATCAGTACAATTTGTCACATTGTATCGTTACAATAACATCAAGTTAAGTACTGGAATATCAATGGAGTCTTTACTATGGTAGTGTAATGAACGAAGACTTGAGTACGATAAACCGAACTATTCTATAAAGTTAAATCACCCATTGCACTTGTAAAATATAAAAACACATGTACATCTTCTTTAAGTTGTCCCTTACAAACTTTATCATTCTTCAATTCCTTTTGCTATTTCGATTGCTACCTGTTTTTTTTTTCATTTCTCTTCTCTTCACTTTTCTTGCTATGTAGATTGCATATGATACACAAATTGACCCTATTATTCAGTCATAATATCAAATAACGAATTCTGACAAAAGCTTTAACCGAGGGTAATGTGTAGACTATTAAGAACTTACTTGAGTCCTTACAAGTAATTGACTACAATTTCTTACATTATCATCCCAACACATTTTAAAATGTTTTAACAATATGTTATTTCATTGAAATCATGAACTGATCTAAATTAGACAACCATTGAAAACCTGGAAGTAATGGACAGACGTTTCATTACAGTATGAGACTCCTTACCAGTACGTATACAGGACCTCAAGAACTGGAATCGAACCTAGGACCTCTGGTCTACCGTGCCAATACTTAATCTCAAGACCACTGGATCAATATTAAGGTTCAACTGAATCTTGACCCATCATTATTAATATCTTACTTCAATCATACCAAAATATTGGGTAACAATCTTCCATTGCCTTTAGTGGGTAATTGCCTTACACCCGATGTAGTTGAACTCTACTGGTTACGACTTCTCACAAGAACTCCTAGAATTTTCTCTGGAAACTAGTCACTAGTGAGCACATAATAATTTTGAGTATGGGATTGTGGAGATGAGCATGACATTAGTAGAAATTTTAATAGTATTAGTGAAAACAAAAATAGTGTTCAGCATTCGGAATATGAACAAGAATGAATTATCATGCAACACAACCTTTTTAACCATTAGTCACGAAAGTTCTATGGACTGTAACAAGGTAGCCTTCACCCACTCAAATGGATAAGGCCAACAGTCAAGGATTTCATAAACTCGTATTATGTTTTAGGTTGACTGCATCTAGCTTTATTTTAACTTACTCTTACATCATTCAACTTCACGAATCGAGGTAAACGATAGTTAGTTATATACGTTATTTTATTTTATTATTATTTATTTTAACACATAGATATTGGTACAAGGAGGCACCAAATAAATATGCGCCACATAAATCTCATTTGATTTGTGTGAGGGCTGTGATACTGCCCGGGTGCCCAAACCGAAGCAGGTGGTTTTCTTAGGGGGCCACACCCCGAGCCTTTGACCTGAACGCCTGACCCACAAGGCAGTGGAGCATCGTAAGGAGATGCAGTCCCATGGTAGCCGGTGACCAACGATTGGTTCATATTACATTTGTTCCTTCAGGATACTGGAGCCCATGTGCACCATTGGTTTGGGATCCGGTTAAAGCGCCGGACATTCGCTTTTCGTCCTCTCATTTTTGTAAACAACACCCGTTGTGCAAGAAGTCAGTGAGTAGGACTTCCCTGGCAGAGGCTATATACGCATGGCCATGTGAGAGCATTTCGAGAGGGAGAGCGGACTCTCCCCACTCTCGACCGTACCAGGGCATTTGGGGGCAGTTATATACATTACACATTCTGATCATGTCAGTCAATGAAAATTCATAATCTCATTCACTTCAACATTGCTTATTTGTTAGTCCAGTTATATACGAGTAATTCTTCAGATATACTTATAATCGACTATTAGTAACCTAAAACTACCACTTGTTCTCAATGAAGCAGAATAAATTAACGGTCATGTTAGTATACTTATCCATTGATTGATAGATGAACAACTTGCCTACACTATATATATATATATATATATGACACAAATAGCCGAAAATCAATAAACAGAAAACCTTCAATAAATCAACATAAAATGATAATCAATAAATCTTCTCTATAATTAATTCATATATTCAAAACTATACATATATATTAATAATAGACTAAATTCTATGATACATATAATTAACTTACGATGAATTGATGGTATATCATTTGAAACATTCAATTGTTTGACATCTTGAACTAATTGATGATTTCCTTTTTGTATTTGAAATGAAGTTAATTTCATTTGATTATTTCTATTAACATCAATATTATCATTAAATTTTTTGTTCTTCTTAGATAAAAATAATGAAGATATAGAGGAATTTGAGGAAGAAGACGAAGAGCAAGAGGAGGAGGAGGAAGAAGAAGAAGAAGAGGAGGAGGAGAAAGATTCACTTTTCTTTTGTACTAATCGATTTTTCATTCTTTTCCTTCTATATTCCTCAGATCTTCTTGTTTGATGAATTTGTAGTTTTGATTTTATATACTTTCTTGTCTTATTTATTTTGTTATTTCTTTTTGTTAAATTATTGTAATAATCATAATGACGATGATGATGATGATGATTCACTGAATCAGTTTGTACTGATGAATTTACTAAAGATTTGTTATTTTCATGGCTTGATATTACATTTGAATGTAGTGAAGTTGATGTTGAGATGGATGTATTCAATTCTACTGGATAATTCGTTATATATTTATCATTGAACTAAAAGAGATTTATAGAATAAAATTGAATAATCAGTATATATATACACTATAGAATGTGTACCAAGTTTTTGATTGAAATCATGAACCGATTGTTGTAAGACCACCATTGGAAACCTGGAAACAGTAGACGACCGTTTCGTCCTTCGGTCTCGTTCGTGAACGTTTAAACTAATGGATCACTGAGTCGGCATCCAATGGTGTTAATGTTTAACATCAACCAATCCACGAAATTATGCGACCATCTTCAATTGTCCTGAGGTAGATACCTGTCTCTACCCAACACAGATTAGCTCCACTGGTCACTAAGTGGTTGGAGGTAGTCAATAGAAACCACTGAACATGAATTTTATTCTATTTATTACTTATTAACGAAGGTGTACTATGTATTACTGAGGGAACTGATACTCTTTATGTGATTCAAACGGATTATATCTAACAATCTGAGAAGTTACCATTAAACTAATCAGTGTATGACTGATCTCTTGCAAGATTGAAGTCTTTTGAATTACTAATATCCTGTTTGTCTAGTCCTTTGCAGATGCTGAATGAATTCTATTGATCGAGTTCGAGTGTGATCGCCAGTCTAAGCAACTTGATGGTTACAGTGCAGTACATACATTCACTATTTGTTTTCTCACAGATTGTGAGTTTCAAAATGATCTTATACGTTTATTTGTTCTACACATTCATTCTTTCTTCTTGGATCATATAATCTCTGTGTAATCCTTTATATTACCACTAGTACTATTGGTACTCCATGTTTTTTATAGTAGTCTAAGATAAATTGATTCATGAATCCAACTATTAAAATTACTATAATATTCACAAAATCCCCTTTCTGATAATAATCTTTCTATTCATTTTGTAAGAGTTGTGTAGAAAAACATGATTATCACCGGGGATTTCATTTCAGTTATTTAAAGCTATTTATACATCGGTCATCTATAGACACATAGCTGTAGTGTATTCCAACTGGACGGATAAACAAAGCAAATATAGTGAATGTCAAAGTTTGATATAAAATCATCAGTGAAATGCCTCAAAAATGCTTAGTACTGTATACAATGTTATATAATGAAAAATGGATTGGCTATCCAGTTTATGAACAAGTATGTTATCTAGTAAAAACCTAGTAAGTAATATTAACAACTGTTAAACTGTATAAATTAATATATACGAAGTCATATGTCTTAGCAACATGAATATAAATATAGATATATATTATCTATTGTAACATAAATAAAATGACTTCGAAGAGAATAGTACAGAACGTTTACCGATTTTTTTTTGTTTTTTTTTGTTTCCAGAATCAAATACCCTCAAATCTGTCTTTATTTACAATGTTTTTCCATCATGTGACTGAAAGTCACGAGTTGCCTAGTCTACTACTACTACTACTACTATTACTGATAACAATTAAACAAAATAATTGATTGTCCTGTAACTAACATCTAGCAATAAATACGTTTATTATTTATGTACAAAAGAAATGAAAATGAAATTGAAGTAAACATCCATGATTACATAACTGTTATGTTTGACTGAATTTTCATTAATGAAGATTACATTAATATAATGGTATTTTATTAGAAGTATTTATAGAAGAGATTAGCTGTGATTGGAAATAGAATACATAACGTGTATTTCGTCCCACTACAAAGAACTCGTCAACTGGATATATCTTCATCTTTGTGTCGATGTCTAAATTGAAACTAGAGCTCAGTATCTTAAATTTCAGATTCTTAACACGTTATCTGCTCAGCGAACGGGGTTTAGATAGTTATGTAGTTAAGAAAATCAATAATGACTTAAATCAAACCTTTAGAAATTAAGTTAAATTCATATACTTTGTACAAGTAAGTGACTATCTGAATTTAGTAGCTCAATGAATAACATGTTGGATTCATGAAGTGAAGAGCATTTGATTTGAGTCCTACTATGAATATAAACATAAGGGTATTAGATAGGTTTAATACCGTCATTTTCAATCATTAGTGAAAAGCCATAATGATTTACTTCCATTCTGAGCACGATGTTAGAACTATGATTAATAGTGGAATTTATGGATAAACGTGATGTCCTATTTAGAACTCGCCAAATGGGAATACTAACATTTTAGTGTTGATTTTCACCCAGTGACTCGAACCTCAATAATTCTAGCTTTCAAACACTCAACGTTACTGAGTTCAAACAGACTTTATAATACGATATTGAAAGAAAACTTAACTAATTCATCAATTAATATCAGTATGTAAATTTCTTAT
This sequence comes from Schistosoma spindalis, assembly GCA_946903255.1. Classification (NCBI taxonomy): domain Eukaryota; kingdom Metazoa; phylum Platyhelminthes; class Trematoda; order Strigeidida; family Schistosomatidae; genus Schistosoma; species Schistosoma spindalis. The sequence continues at coordinate 14,900,278 of OX336423.1, forward strand.
ACTTTATTATTAATTAACCTGAACATTAGCTGAATAAAGCATAATTTAATGTAAAAATTGATTTAATAATCGAATTCATGAGTTAACTGAAGCTAAACCACCATGAAAAACCTGAAAGCATTAGACGGCCGTTTCAGCCTAGTATCAGACTCCTCAGCAGTGTGCATCCACGATCCCACCTTGCGAGATTCGAACTCAGGACCTATCAGTTTCGCGCGCGAACGCTTAATTTCTAGACCACTGAGCCGGACGATATCCAACGGTGTTAATTCTAACTTCGACTAGTCCATGAAATCGAGTGACATATCGACCACTATCTTAAGTGAGTTATTATCTCACAACAGACCCAGTTGAACTCCACTGGTCACGGCTACTCACAAGAACTCCGGGAAACAACTCTTGAACACAGTCACTAGTGCGCGTATGATGATTATAATCAGAGAGGGGTTTTGTGGAAATTGCACTGGACGACCGTTTCTTTTTATTGTGGGACTCCTCAGTAGTGCATCCACGATCCCGCTCGCGGGATTCGAGCCCAGGACCTTTAGTCTCGCTCGCGAACGCTTACCCTCTAGATCACTGAGTTGGCATCCAACGGTGTTAATGTCTAACCTCAATCAATCCATGAAATTGCGCGACCATCTTTCATTGTACTGAGGTAGATACCTGTCTCTACCCGACACACATTAGATCCATTGGTCATGGCTTTTCACTAGAAATCCGACAATTCCCTCATGAAGTTAATCACTAGTGAGTACATGGTAATTATCAGTATAGGGTTGTGAAGATTATTACATCCAGTGCTTCCAGGTTTTCAATCGTAGTCTAACACCAATCAGTTCATGATCTCAATCAAGAACGTAATAATCTCCACAATCCTATACTGATTATCCTTTCATTAATTTGATCATTTGTAAATATATAGATCCATATAAATATATGAGACAAATTGATACATTATAACTAAAACACTCAGAACGTTTTTTTACTATCCAATCTCAAAAGAGAATAAAATAGTTTCTATGAGGGATCAGTTACTAGTAATTCTGTGTTGCCAAGACTAACTAACTAACTAACTAACTAACTAACTAACTAACTAACTAACTAACTAACTAACTAACTAACTAACTAACTAACTAACTAACTAACTAACTAACTAACTAACTAACTAACTAACTAACTAACTAACTAACTAACTAACTAACTAACTAACTAACTAACTAACTAACTAACTAACTAACTAACTAACTAACTAACTAACTAACTAACTAACTAACTAACTAACTAACTAACTAACTAACTAACTAACTAACTAACTAACTAACTAACTAACTAACTAACTAACTAACTAACTAACTAACTAACTAACTAACTAACTAACTAACTAACTAACTAACTAACTAACTAACTAACTAACTAACTAACTAACTAACTAACTAACTAACTAACTAACTAACTAACTAACTAACTAGCTAACTAACTAACTAACTAACTAACTAACTAACTAACTAACTAACTAACTAACTAACTAACTAACTAACTAACTAACTAACTAACTAACTAACTAACTAACTAACTAACTAACTAACTAACTAACTAACTAATCAACTAACTAACTAACTAACTAACTAACTAACTACAGGTACGTTGAAATTTCATTAATTCATGTTTCCCTTTTTTTTAATGATTTGTACCATTAATCAGTCAGTTAGCAACAACGTAGAACATTGTACGTACGTACATCAGTATGTAAGTATACACAATTACATATTTCTAAGCAAAAAAAAACAAAAACTTAATAGACATTATATTTGTATACACTTTATTAATTTTTTTTCATTTCTGCCTATCAATGAGTAGTATATTTCATTATGTTACATATTATGAATTAGTAATCAATATAACTCAATAATGTATTGAGTATATATATATATATATATATATATATATATATATATATTGTAAAGTGTATACATACATTAAGTTACCAGGTAATGATTTATGTCAATTACGGATTGTCCAGTTTAAGTAAATGATATATATATATATATAACATAATATACATTTAAATGAATAGTTTTTTGATCTATTTAGGTGAATAATAGATTATCATCTACAATTTTGAGCAACTCTTAAATGATCATGATAAAATTCATTGACATACTATGATCTAAAGAGGATTACAAGTTAATATAAGAAATCCATATAGGGATTTGGAGCTAGACATTGAGGTTACATATTAAAAGTTAGAGTATTCATCACAAAATGATATCAACTATCATGTTAAAAATGTTATTTTAACCGTATAGAAGAATGAATTTCACACCAATATCCAAAACTCTCTATGTTCAAACTGATTGGTTTGTTTAGAAATTATAGTCTCGTCTGTTATATCCCGTTGTAAATAATGAATGGTAACTTTTGGGATCCTTTTATGGATCAATAATATGCGTATATTTTTATTGTATTATTGTCAAGTAACTAAACTATTCCTCCTATCATAAGGTTTATTTTGACCTATGAACTATTTATTATACGATTTACCATTCTTGAGTTATACCAAGTCTATCAATTACTACTTCCCACATTCATAGCCACTTTTGGTTAGATCTTGTATAAATGTTGTTTCCTATTTTATTGGTATGATGTGGTCTGTGTGGTTGTTATATAACCCCAGTATGTTTGAAATACATGATTCATATTGCGGAGATTGGTGTTCTGAACTTAACTGACTGGGCTAGGTGGGAAGTAGGACCAATAAAGACTGTAGACTGCTCGTACGTGTTTTATGTGTCAATGGTCCGATCGATATTTCACTGCTCTCTAATTAGCGGTATCATCACGTTGTACATTAACAGGACACACAGGCCACGAGTTATAACATCGTCATCTTGCCTACTCTTTTTTATCCGTCCCTAATAATGTTTTGTTCAGCTATATACAACAGGTAACAAGTAACCAGCTTTTTCACTAGGTATAAAAAGTGACTATATTGATGCTTTTTTACTATAGTTACGACACTACTACAACACTACTTTTCTTCATAGATATTTCTAATTTGTGGGCAGAAAGCCAATATTATGTGAATGGATTGTTTATTTTTATTTATCTAAACACAAACATTTGTACAAATGGGCAATAAAATATATATTAGCCAAACAAAATTTATGTGTGGGCTGGGATACATCCTACGTACCTCAACTGAAACAGGTTATTTTCTTAGGTGCCCACTCCCCGAGGCTATGACCTAGAGGTCTAGTTTAAAAGATAGTGGAGCAATGTTAGGAAATGTTGTTCCATACTCGCCGGTGAACAGGAATAGGTTACTACTTCCATTTGTTCCCTCAGGATCATGCAGCACATTTACACCATTGATTTAGGATCAGGGTTAACCCATTCCCACTAATTCGGTTTAAGCGCCCATCAATCACTGGCTTTTCGTCCTTTCAATTTCGTTAACAATACTCTTTTCATGGGAAAGTATGAATTAAGACTTCCCTTGTATTGGGTATATACTCTTGGTCGTATGAGAGCATTCCAGAAGGAGAGTGACGGACTCTCCGTTTTAGGAAATGAAATCATTGAAAAATAACCCTTGGATGGATTGATTACTTCAAATTATAAGTTGATGAAAATGTTTGGAAATATTTAACTATTATTTAGTAGTGTAGTCCTGTACAATGTAAAATATTAAGGTAATTGAGTACCCTGTCTCATTGTATTTAAATATCTTTACAAAATCACTTCTGTAAAGTATAAGGAAAACAATCTGTAAATGAGGTTAGTGGTGATTTTCATTGTTATATTTTTGTCTTTAAAATTCATCTCATCTGATGATGATCGGTAAAATACTGAAGAAACACATTACTGAATAAATACATGTTTTAAATGATTGGAGATAGTTAACAGGAAAATATAATTGATATAGATTTCGTTTTAGTTGAGACTGTTTAACAAAGCGTACCTGTAATTTTCAGAGAACTGATCCATACTTTTGAATTCAAACTCATGACACCTTGATTCACCTTAATAGACTGTAGTGTTGACGTTTCACACTATATGAACCTGGGTGATACGAGTTGCAACCTCATAGGGGGTATCAATTCACCCAAGATTACAAGTATACCATAATGATGAATATTGTTGTGACTCTATGTCCGGCTTTTTATCACATGATTTATCCACCAATCCAACTACGACTTATACAATCTTAGTACTGTGCCAAACCAATGACGTTCGACCGGCATGAGCAGCCTAGCGTCCTTATTGGTCCTATGTTCGCCTAGCTCGTCCACTTGAGTCCAGAACACTAATGCCAGCTTTTGCTATGCGAATCGAATCGAATCATTTATGTATCAAGCAAACAGACCGCAACGCACCATAAAATCGAAAATAACATTTGTACACAATAAAGCCAAAAAGTGGCTGTGAACGTGAGAAACAGTAATTAATAAACTGCACATAACTTAAGAACAGTTAATCGTACAATAATAATCTATAGGTCAAAATGAAGCTTATAATAAGGGGAATATAGACATATACAATCAAATTATTGTATAGCTATACCACAAGAATATATAGATAATATTAGGTTAAGAAAGTTTCCCTGTCGGTTATCACCAACCACCACCTTACATATCACAACATAGTGCAGACAATATCAAGATATTTAGACTGGTGATCACATTACAACCTGATCAATAGAATTCGATCACAAGTACTAAAGAATTAGACAAATATATCACTCGTCAATAAGCATTAACCAATTCATTCTACTTACTTCATTAACTATGGTTTGTGTAGACTTTTCAACTGAACAGGTAATCGATTGAATTGTCATATCGACGGGTTCAGTCATTACTGAAATATTTTTCTTTATTGTTTGATGAGATAATGTATCCATATATTGATTATTTACAATGGAATTATCATTAGCCTTAATAAATTCCCATACTGGTAATAAATTTGCACAGTTTTTCTGTTTGAAGTTTGTAACTACTTGATTTCTTGTCATATTTTTCTATGATAAATAAAGAAAGAAAACTGGTTGAACTGAGTTTAAGTGGAAAAACAAACAAACAATGATGATAATACAATTCGAAGAGAATATTAACTATTTTAATATCAGCAACAACCTACTGTAGGAGAGAATAAACCAGATCCCAGTGGAGGAAGAAATCAGGAAGAAGTGCTGGAAGTGGATAGGACATACATTGAGGAAAGCACCCAACTGCGTCACAAGACAAGCCCTCACTTGTATTCCTCAAGGCCAAAGGAGGGGAAGAAGATCAAAGAACACATTACGCCGAGAAATGGAGACAGAAATGAGAAGAAAGAACAAAAATTGGATGGAACTAGAAAGGAAGGCCAAGGATAGAGTTGGTTGGAGAATGCTGGTCGGCGGCTTATGTTCCATTGGGAGTAACAGGCGTAGGAAAGTAAGTAAGTACTTTTAACACTAAGTAAGCGGTATATAAATATTTAACAAAAAATACAACCAGTTTTCGTTTTTTTGTCTAATTAATTCAAAGAACAGATAGTATATCATCACAAACTAACAATAGTTAAATAAAAATACATTTAAGATACGTGTATTGTTATTAATGTTTGAATCTAAAAGATGCGTTCCATCCTGTTTGAGATTCGTCAACTGGATTCAATATTCGCTTTAGACGAGCTACAGGTTGCCTACTAGCCATTCAGTACTTCAAACAAACAATTATTTAGCGGTTATGATTTGGTATCATCATTAGTAAGAGTTTGAGTTATTCGCTTATTGATATTCGGGTCCGCGCTTTGATTAGTATTCAATAGAGGATATCCATGACCTAACATCAAATCTAGGTGTTTAAAGTCTAGTAACATGTGTCATACTTTCAGACTGTTGAGTTGAAATCTAAAATTGTTTATTACCTATTCATTCAATGATATCAGAGACAGCTATCACATTACTGAAATAAAGTTATTAGATGGCGACATAGACTATCTTCAGTCTAAGTGAATCGACACGATCCATCATTTCAATTAAAATATAAGGGGGCTTACACTGAGATATATTTCACTAGTCCTAAAGATAATTCATGATTGGTGTGGTTCAATCGCCTTCGAAGTTAGACAGTCAGTCACTGATTAATAACAATGCATGGTGGATGTGCAGTACTGAATTTGATTGAAGTTAGACATATAAACCATTGGATATCGGGTTAAAGACTGAAAGGTTAGACTCTCACATTTAAACCTGAAGGTCTTGGGTTTGAACCTTAGTGACATCATAGATTCACATGGCTAGGAAGTTGCCTATTACGCTCTATGTTACCTATGATTGATTGACTCCAAACAGTTCTGTAATAAGTGTTGAGTAGCACAGATTTTAAGTGGAACGCCTCCATCCGATTATGCTTAATATTCAAAAGCATATATTTGAGTCACGAGTGGTTTTTGATTAACAGAGTTAATCCAAATTTACCGCAAATTTGAAAGTAATTATTACCAAGCGTAATTCACTATCAAGTGATTAATAACCACAGGTTGTTTTATAGCTATGTAAATTTACCGAAACATTTATATATCCATATATCAGTCAGTCAATAGGTCATATACAACATGCCCCCCAATGCCCTGGTACGGTCGAGGGTGGAGATAGTTAGCTCTCCCACTCGAAATGGTCTCACATGGCCACGCGTATATAGCCTTTGCCAGAGAAGTCATACTCATTGCCTTCTCAAACCACGGGTGTTGTTTACGAAATTGAAAGGACGAAAAGCGAATGGCCGGCAGAGGCTTTAACCGGGTCTGTGGATATGGAGGGTCCACCTAGGGGAGTTGGAAAATCCTGATTCCGAACCAATGATGCATATGGGCTCCAGGATCTTGAAGGAACAAATGGCGTATGAATCAATTATTGGTCACTGGCTACCATGGTACTGCATCTCCTTACAATGCTCCACTGCCTTGTGGATCAGACCTTTAGGTCAAAATCTCCACGTGTGTCTGCCTAAGAAAACCACCTTCTTTGGTTTGGGCACCCAGGCAGTATCATACCCCACACACAAATCAAGTGACTTGTGTGGTGTATATGTATTTGGTGCCCCTTTGTATCAATATTTGTGTTCAAATAAATTAATAATTAATTAATTAAATAAAACAAACATATACAACATAGAACACGGCAATTATATGTTACATCAGTCCAAGTTGTCATACCATATCAGATATAACAAGATGAAATTCTCAAGACAAAATGTTAAATCCATAGAATAAGTAACATTGTTATTAATACTATTACTATTATGATTATTAGTATTATCATCATTACTATTACTATTATGATTACTAGTATTATCATTATCATTATTAATACTATTATTACTATCACTATCATTATTATTATGATTATTATTATTACTATTACTATTATTATTAATACTATTGTTACCATTACTATTATGATCATGATTATTATTACTATTATTACTAATACTATCATTATTATTATGAGCATTATTATAACTATTACTATTATTATTATTATTATTATTATTATTATTATTATTATTATTATTATTATTATTATTATTATTATTAAAAGATCATAGGCATAAACATTACATTGACAAATATCAATTAAACTATTTACCTGGTTCGTTGATTTTACACTAAATTCACTATTTTGACTTGTATTATGATTGTTTATTGATGTGATTTTTTGTTCATTATTTTCAGAAACATTTACAGTCTGTGACAAATTACAATTAGTTTTCGTATTATTATAATTCATCTGTTGATCACATTGACGATTATGCTCAACATAGTGAGATGATTGTTTTGATAAGGTATTGACATTTAGATTTGATTGTTTCAACTGTTCCATTTGTTCAACTGATAAATAATGAATTGAATAAAAATGATGTAAACATAGGAAGGATATTGATTGAGATCACGAACCGATTGATATTAGACCACCATTGAAAACCTGGAAGCACTGGACGGCCGTTTTATCCTATTGTGGAACTCCTCAGCAGTGCGTATCCACGATCCCGTCTCGCGAGATTCGAACCCAGGGCCTTTAGTCTCGCATGCGAACGCTTAATCCCGCGAGCGGGATCGTGGATGCGCACTGCTGAGGAGTCCCACAATAGGATAAAACGGCCGTCCAGTGCTTCCAGGTTTTTAGTGGTGGTCTAACATCAATCGGTTCATGATCTCAATCAAAATCTTAACAATCCCCACAACCTCTAAACTGATAATAAGAAGGATAGTTTGAAGATAGTTAAGAAAGACTTAGTTTGTAATTCATTCATTCATTCTCATAATTGGAACATTTACTGTGAGTGACTGCATGGCCTTGGATTTTTCCATTTTTCTTTTGAATCCCCCCCCTCATGACACACTGATTAACGCTCACAAATATACTGCCACATACATATGTCTCTTGTTCCCAATTACATGTTGTTATGATAACAGAACTCTAATGTATTGACTATCCATATTTACAGACCACAGTGATATTCTCATTATATGCTCCATTTGGATATATATGTCGAATTATAACAGTTGTAATTGGAATTATTAACTATTGTATAATTGTGGATTACTAGACTAAATGAAAGTCGAACAAGTCAATTCCTGACAGTTTAAGTAATGTCCAGTATATTTTTCTTGTGTGTAAAGATTTTATTTAATATATTAATACATTAATTTTTGGACACAATAACTTTATTTTTGAAATTGATATATCCTGGGTCCACCACAATAAATTCACTTGATATTGTTTTACTTGAATCTACCCATTGATGTTTAGGACTGCAACTGATCAGTCTCTTATTGGCATTTGTACATCCTGTGCGTATTACCTCAATATTGCCTTAATTCACAAGCATTATAAGCAAACATAGATAGCGGCTAGCAGTGGAATCCAGGACGCGCGTTTCTAATTTTAATCTCATAGTTTAAGGAAAGACAAAGAGTGTATACACCTACGCCATTGTCATCGATTCTGAGCCATGTCACCCAGAGTGTCCAACCATTGGTTACGATAGTCACACGGACAACGGTAGCAACATTCCGGAATCGATAATCATAGTCCTTTATATACAGCTTTAAATTAAAGAATACTACCAAATTAATCAACGTCGAGGACTTATGTTTCAGGAGCATTAACAAGCTTTCATTCCATGTCTCGTATGGACAGAATACTTACTTTTGAAGGACTGGTAAGCAATTTTAAAAAGGATACCATGACTAAATATCTGAGAAATGTTGATTTACTTCAAAGAGCTACTTTTCTGCCATATACAAAGGTTTGAGAGGAAATATTATTCTCAGCTAGATAGATGAATTTTTACCCAGACCATTCTTTGATTTCAAAACAGAGGAACTCTTTGAGAACGTGGTCAAATTCATTAGTCAGATAAAAACTATAAATACATTCTGATGTTTTTCATTTTGCACTATAAATCATACCTTCACAACAGGTATTTTCTAAATATGGTTAGTGGCTAGCAGTAGAATCCAGGATGCGCGTTTCATCGTATTTGGGACAAGTCAGCTAGGTATTTTCTAATTCGTTAAGACTTATTTAAGAGTCGTTCAATTTCTGTAGTAACTTCTTTTTCTCTAATTTAACCATATAATTTATATCTTAACAGTCAGCTATACTGTATTAAACGAGACTTTGGTGGGGAGGACGGTAACAAAATATGGGAATGATACATTAAAAATTTCATTTTGTAAATCTTCCATTAATTGTCCTTTACATTCTATATGATTCTTCCAATTGACAATTTTTTACTATTTTCCTCTTTTGCTTTCTTCAACTCAAAATTCTTAACGTTCTGTTGTCATGCATTCCACATCCGACCAGAGTTACATACTACTTATGTCGACAGATATAAGTAGCATACATCGCAGTACTACAACACCGATAATACGATATTACGTAAAAATGGTAAAATTTTAATAACCACATACAAAATCACATAGCACATTGAAACAAAACTCTTACCATCATTCATTATAGTTGGATTAATTTCAATTAATGTCTCCATTGATTGATTATTTTCACATTTAGGCATACATTGTTCTTTTTTGAAATGACATCGTAATTGACTCAATTCATTTTCTAAATGCTCCAGTTTTGTTTTATAGAATGTCTTGTTTAAATATAGAATATCAATTGAAAAAAAATGTTGAAAATAGAAAAGAACAAACATGTTATTCAGTCATATTTAACAGATGTTTACTTACTTACGCCTGTTACTCCTAATGGAGCATAGGAAGCCAACCAGCATTCTCCGACCCACTCTGTCCTCGGCCATCCTTTCTAGTTCCATCCAATTTTTGTTCTTTCTTCTCATTTCTGTCTCCATTTCTCGGAGTAATGTGTTCTTTGATCTTCTTCCCCTCCTATGGCCTTGAGGAATACAAGTGAGGGCTTGTCTTGTGACGCAGTTTGGTGCTTTCCTCAATGTATGTCCTATCCACTTCCAGCGTTTCTTCCTGATTTCTTCCTCCGCTAAGATATGGTTTGTTCTCTCACACAGTAGGTTGTTGCTGATAGTGTCCGAAGTATTTTGCGTAGACAGCTGTTAATGAACACTTGTATCTTCTGAATGATGGCTTTGGTAGTTCTCCGAATTTCCGCCCCATACAGTAGAACTGTCTTGACATTTGTATTGAAAATTCTGACTTTGGTGTTAGTTGACAGTTGTTTTGAATTTCAGATGTTTTTCATTCGTAGATAAGCTGCTCTTGCTTTGCCGATTCGCGCTTTCACGAATCGGTACAGATGTATGTTAACTTCATTTGACATATTACATATTAGTAAGAGTAGAGATGAAATGAACAAGATCAATAAAAAACGAATCAAAATAATATAGCACCAATAATGTGGTTCGAGATGGTATTTATAAAGAGATAATGAGAATGAGAACTTAGATGTTAGACAAAGAGTGAATGCATTTAAAGCATTGTGAATGATTCTAAACTATACCACAAAATCTCTCCAATCGAAGATTACAATGATCACACGGACTCCAACTAGGTAGTGTAAATGTATCTACTTAACTCATACTAAAAGTTTATGAGCTAATGAACTGATACACGTTTCGGTTTGACCGATTCTTGTTCTATTGTAACCTAAGTCAATGCCATTTGAAATCGTCCCATAAAAGAAAGCGGTTAAAAATGAAATATTCTAAAATGTGAATCAATAAGTATCGAGTATTTTCTAGTTGAATTGATATACTGAGAAAAGTTCAGTGAAACTACTGCTACATACTAATGACTTCAGGTTGAGGGGTCATGGATGTACACTGTGAAAGAGTTCCATTCCTTAAGAGTCCCATATTAGGATGAAACAAATGGTCAGTGTTTCCTAGTTTTCAATGGTTGTCTATTTTAAGATCAGTCTATGATTAAGACTGATCTATTTAAACCAAAATCAGGTTCAACCGTAAAAATATTTATGAATTATTAAATAGACATTCTACTATAATGTTATTAAACAGTCATTTATTAATTTGTGCCTTAAAGCTCTTTTTAAATTCGTACATTTATTCGAAATTTTGAATGGTTAGATAGTAGATCTATATGAAGCAAACGCTCAATCACATGTCACGACCCACTCACTGATCACCACTCGTCAGTCTACGGTCACTCTGAGGACCGACCGTGTAGCCCACTCTTGGTGAATCGGGGAGGATAGAGAGTGAGTGAACTCCGTGGCATCAGCCACCACACCGAGTGGTTGCGATGACAGATAGTGTGGATTTGGGAGGTGAGAATGGCGTGTGGAAAACATGGAACACTTCACGATTTTGCGTGTCATCCTTGAGCAGGGGCCATGCTTATCTTCTCTGTATCGTCCCAATTTTAGTATATGCACCGTCGAAGCGAGTAGATCTATATCTATATAAAATTACTATGTAGAGTGTTTAGTCATCAGGATGAAATAGTTGAACGATACGATATAGTTTTCAACAGTTCCTCACTAGCTGATATTGCTAGTAGGTGGTGAAGAAGTATCTTTCTCAAAAACAAGGATTCGTTTACGAATAATAATGAAAAGTTCCTAACTGCGAAACACCACTACCCTACACAGAAAATTCCATGTCAATTATTTTCCTTTGGAAATTTCATATGCATATACTGTCAAGTATAAACACAGCCTTTGTGATATAAAATCGATTTGTTTGTGTGTTGTACATTCACCTCCTTATTACTGCTCTCGTGATCAAGTACCATGATGATAAGAGTAGTTGGTTATCGAGTTCGCTAGTTGATCGGTTCTTTTTATGCCTTTTCTTGATCAATAACACATTGATTGTGATAGTGACTGAAAATTCCTGATTCTAAATAGTCCGCAAGCTTTTTATATCCACAGGTAGATAGATAAAAAAAATATATTTCACTTTTTATTATTACTAATACATACACGGTGAACAACATTGAGTTACCTGTTGTCCAGACACACAATGACCGAGGAGTCATCGTTGGCCAAGACTTAAAAACTACCACACGCTGCCTTGTGATAGCCGCTAAAGGTTTTAGACGCCAATGGTCAATACGTAATGCCTACAGCCATGTTGATGCTAAAACTTTTTGACTTCGTATACAGTATTCGTCCAACCTAGACTCGAGTATTGAATACAAACAGCTATCCCCTGTCTAAAAAGACACTGAGATGTTGAAAAAGGCTCAAAGAACCGCAACTAAGCTGATTACTGAAAGAGCACAGCTCGCTTATGATGCTCGACTGGTTAAAGTAAACCTGTTTCCATTGTCACATCTAAGAACCAGAGACGATTTGATCACGGTTTTTAAATCACTTAGTGATAAACCTATATCTGATATGTTCTTACTTATTTTGTCTTCCAAAATAGTGAATTTACGAAGACATTCCAAAAACTTTCGCAAGCCCAAAAGAAATTACTTGTCAGCTGATTATCAATTTTCCCATCGAATCATCAACGAATGGAAGTCATTACCTCACTACCTGATTGAGGTTCCATCTGTCGACTCATTCAAAAGAAAGTTGAATCAACTGAGAGACCACCATTGCCAAGATTAATACAGGCCACCCAGCCTCCTATCTTTTCCAAACAATCAAGTTCACACGAAAACTCATACATATTTAATACCCGGCTTAATCACAATGTCTATATAACTAAATCAAAAGTCATACAAAACTGAATTTTAAGTTCATAATTAATGAACCACAATTTAGAGATGGTAAGACATATGACAACAGTTATTCATGGATGAAAGATTACAATAAGTACACGTTAAAGTACACATTAATAATAGACATAACAATTCTTCATAAAAAACGTCTGAAAGCTTCACCCTCGTCAAATATATGCGCTCCTACATAGTTTAGATTGATTGCTGGTCATGTGCATGTATCGAATAAATTCATTCATTCTTCTTAGTTAGCAATGAATATCTAAGTCCATTGAATACAATAGCATACTTTCATAACAAGTATTATTTTATAGGTTACCATTCTGGATGATACTTTTGATTATGTACAGTTTAGTCACAATAATGAACCGTCTTAGTCAAAAGTAAATGAATTTAATTCTAAAGATTTAACCATCATCACATTTAGACACATTTTACTTTAGATTAGGAAAACTCGAAAAGCAAGCAAATCAAACTATATACTTGAAATCACGAACTGAACTAGGTTAGACAAATATTAAGAATCTAGAAGCATTGTAAAACTGTTTCATCGTAGTGTGAGACGTCACCACGAACGTTAACGCTTAACCTCTAGACAATTGAGGCAAAACGTGATGGTGCATAAATTTAACTTCAATTAGTCAGAGATATTTCCCAACGATTTTTTATTTCTTCGATGGATACCTTCCTCGAATTCTACATGGTATAGCTCCACTGGTCACATCATCTCATTAAAAGTTAAACTTGTGCATTGAATACAGTGGTCTTGAGTGCTGTTAGAGGTATGAGGGCGGTTATCACTTCTCGGTTTCCCACACTGTGGAAGGGTTCTTCTGGAGGTACCTGAAAATGAAATTGGATTAGAGTTGGTCATAGTGACCTGAGAGCGTGACCGCAGTGCCCAAGGGACAGGCGCTTGAGGTCGGTCACACACGACCTTTTTATGAGTGATTTTTGTGTTAGCTCCGTACTTGATGAGACCTTACCGCCGGAGACGGATATCCGTGGGATAAGGCGAGGTGTGCATTTTTAGGGTCGACCTTTACTAACCCCACCCCTCCTTGTGGGAAGGCAGCATCGTTGCAGATGCTGGTTGTCTGAAGGAAACACCTTATTGCTGTCACACCTCTGTACAGTCAGCAGTACGACTTCGCCTTCGGACCTTGGTTTTGTTGATTTTATTCTTACCTCTCTTCAACCGACCTGTCTGGCATTTCAGGACATTGAGAAATGATTGTTCCAGCCAGTATTCCGCGATTGGGTCATTACAAAAGGCAAGCCCGACCACCACGTCAAGGTAGCAACGGCTGCGAAACATGGACTTTAAGAGTAGGAGATACTCGTAAGTTACTAGTATTTGACCACAGGTGTCTTAGAAATATTCCGAGCATCTGCTGGGATCACTGGGTAAGTAATAGTGAGATTAGACACAGGGTATTAGGGAATGATGGTAAATCAGTTGATGAGGTTATAAATCTTCATCTACTGAGATGGTTAGGCCACGTGCTGCGCATGCCTGAACACCGATTACTACGACGCGTAATGCTAACCGGTGTTAGGGATAATTGGAAGAAAGTTAGGGGTGGCCAAACCAAGTCACTAACTTCTGGTCAGAGCCATGTTGGTAGATGCAGACTACCTGGTTGGGATCCGCGTGACTATCGTAACCAATGGTTGGAGACTCTTGGTGACATGGCTCAGAATCGATCACAATGGCGTCAGTGTATACACTCTCTGTCTTCCTTTAAATTAAGAGATTAAAATCACTTCAAATCTTTCTTTCTGGGAACTAATTCTTTCTTCCTGTACTATCTCCTTATACACAATCTTTCTTCTATATATTACCACCACTGAATTAACTACTTTTATCAATTTGGTGTTCATCTTGTTGTGCTAATGCGGTATGGCAACTTTGACCGATGCATATATATGCCTGGTCCTACGTTGCAGCTGACTGACTGAAACTTGTGTATCATTGTATACCAGCTCAATAATTTAAAAGCTAAGCGTTCCTGAGTCAGATCAAAGATCTTTGATTTAATTCGCAGATTCAAAGTAATCCTTTCAGATTTTGAATAATTGTCTAATTTAGATTAATTACTTAATTTGAATCTATTACAATAATCTTTACAATTTGATAGTGAAATTTTGAATGATCATATTACTTACAATTAATTGATCTGTATTTAATGAACATACATTCTGTTCTATATTGGATAAACAGGTTGAAGAATTTATAAATTGATTTTGTTTTATATTATTAGTCTCTATAGATTGTTCTTTTAATTTACAATCGATTTGATTTAATGCTTCTTGTGTTTCAGCTAATTTCATAATTAATTGATTTAATTTATAACGATCTTCAATGCATAAATCTTGTAAACGACATAAATTTGTTTTTGAAATGAATTGGTTTGTTGATTGAACTGTGTTTACTTTTTGTTTGAGTTGATTCGAATTCTGAAAGAAGATAAAACAAAACAAAACAAAACAAAACAGATTTAATTCGTTTGTTGTTGTTGTTGTTGTTGTTTTCTTGATGAAGGAATGATTGAATATTTTCTTGTCATTTAGATTGAACGATCTTCGTCGAAGGGTTCTCCATTTTAATGTGACTTGAGTTCTGACTCCAAATAGATTATATGAATGTTTATTATTGCCTATTCTCGTATATAATCATCGATTTAAATCACCTTAGTCAATAACGAAATTAAATAAGTCAAATAATGAGAATGAACTTATGAATACATATATTTTGTATATGAAGCGAATGAAAATAGAACAAAATGAAACAACGTGCATTGGAGATGGCGGGTAAGTTAACTCTCCATTTAACCAAATGTTAATCAATATTTATAGTTGCACAAAGATAAGGGGTACAGACATGGGATGAATAATGGGATAAGATGTGTACACACATCTACGCGCTCATATAAAACCAGTCAAGATTGATAAGCGAATAATTAACAAGATGAAAATGTGACTCACATAGAATGAATAGATTGATCTGTTCGAAAGTTAGAATAAGGTATATGGGATTAACATGTAAATGAAGAAATACTTCTTTAAAGATTATCTGAATCTATGAATGAATTTTTCAAGTTTTAATGAAAAGTTGTGATCAGTGGAGTTTGAACATGTTTGAAGTGAAATAGGTGTCATCAATGGAATGGAATAATTGTTGTACTATATACTGAATTGATTAGCATTGAAAATATGTATCAATGAACATGTTATGTCTAGCAGTCGTCCAAATCAGACATAAATATTCTTACTTCCAAAAAACTTACTGGACCATTTACGTAAGTTAGAAAACTAGGTATAAGGTAGTGGTTGATGGTAGTCAATAAAAAGTCCTGGAAATAGGTTTCATGTTACTATGCACGCGTCAGCAAGATGTACCTGGAATCTTGAAGGAACTGATGCTACCTGACGAATTCGACCCTGTGTCACCCAGCTTCACAGTTAGAGACGTCACTATTGAGCTACCCAGACCGCGACTGACATCCTGTAGGACTGAGATGTATTTACAATTGATTGATCACTGGGTGGTGATCAATGTCATGTATGTCAGGTCCCTCTTAGTTCAATGCGAGTCACTTAGACTGGTGGCTACATTGCAACTTGGTCAATAGGATTCGATCTGCACTAAGAGGGACCTGACATATATGACATTTATCACCACCCAGTGATCAGTCAATTGTAAATTAGAAAGCTAGGAAACATTAATCGACAAGCTTAATAAAATGTAAATAAATCCTTTTCGTAAATAGATCTTTCCACCTGACCTAGACGATAACATTTAGACATAATGTTTGACTATGTACATAATCGGCTTCGTTCGATAACATTCATTGTTTGGCATCTCATCCTTACAACTTGGTCTTAAAATGGTATGTGAGTCAAGATATGCGATATATCTGGATTCACCAAGCATATTGAGACACAAATCCAATGGTTCCATTAAATAAGTGTTCGCTGGGAGACATAAAGGATCTAGGTTCGATCTCGAATGAAGTTCTGGATGCACACTTTTTGGGAGTAGTTTATTAATATAACTTACAATGGCAACCTAATTGAGATCACTCGTTGATGAATACCGCCCATAAATATTAGCAAATCACAAAAATGTGTCTGTATATTGCCGATTAATTAATTGCATTGATGATTATAAATAGACATATGCTACGTTCTTCAAGCTAGAATGCTACTACTGATTCGTCTTACTAGGAACGGAACGAAGTTTCGTTGGATTCAGAGAATCGATAGGCTGATCCGTTGTCCTCCCACTCAGCTAACTCGATCAAGAAGTCTTGGTAAGACGTAGAAAGTGTATTATACAAGCAACCAGCAGATACTAGGTCAATCAGGCACACAAATCAAGCGTATTTATACAAATATATATATAATCGATATTGTCATGGAAGTTTTATTTTAGACATTTCATCAATAAGTTCGTCAATCGACTGCCATTCAAATAATTAAACATTTAATCGATAAGTTCGTCCGTTGACTACCATTCAAATATTTAAACACTTAATCGATAAAATAAAATTACAAAATGTGAGTTTTGGGGGATCTGTCGTCCCCAACAACATATAAATTAACCCGTGAATCATATTGTTCTAAACGTTTATAAGAAATTAAAATGATTATAGTGTTCACTTGTCATTGTTTACTTGAATCTCCTATTGATGTTTAGAACTGTAATTGATCAATCTCTTATTGGAATACATGAATATTGTGTGTAGTGCTTCAATAATGCCTTAAGTGACAAGCATTATAAGCAAATAGGACGAAACGCAGGTCCTGGATTTTACTGTTAGCTACTATCCACCTTTGCTTATAATGATTATGATGTTGTTTAATGCAAAAGTGAAATGTTCAATAATAAATCAAAAACTACCAATTATATACAGAGTGTAGTATTGGTGTAAATTAGTAAATAAATTATTTTTGGAGAAATTAAGATTTGCTTAATCAATGAACAAAGGTAAACACACACATACCATTATCAGTGTGGGATTGTGGAGATTGATTGATATCATGAATCGATGAATGTGAGATCACACTGATAATTACCATGTGCTCACTAGTGACTAGCTTCGTGATGAAATTCTCCGAGTTCTAGTGAGAAGGCGTGACCAGTGGAGCTAATCTGTGTTAGGTAGAGACAGGTTGCGCAATTTCGTAAATTGTTTGGGGTTAGACATTAATACCATCGGTCTAGAGGTTAGGCGTTCGCTCACGAGACCCAAGGTTCTGGGTTCGAATCCCGAGTGGGGTATAGTGGGTTTTCACTGTTGAGGATTTTCATACTAAAACGAAACGGGTGTCCACTACTTCCAGGTTTTCAGTAGTGGTTTAACATTTATCGATTCATGATTTCAATTAAAAACATATAATTATAGTAACTAAAAGAAAACTTTTATACTGAACTTTTATTTCACTGTGTTAACTGTCTTATTGTTAGAATACACATGATTTTCGATACATAAACTGGCTATTGATCATTAACCAGATAATTGAGTAGTTATGTGTATCATGTGATCTCGAATTGTGACATACTGTCCAATATGATGTGGTATAGTATGCTAATTAGTGACTAAGTTCTATTGACTAGTTTCTAGTGTTCCATTGTAGATAGAATCTCAAGTACAAATCGAATATTTCCCATTATATTGATTACATTTGTTGTTATTATTACAGATGTTAACTCTTTCTTTAAACCGTGAACCCGATGACATTTTCCTAATCCGTATTTCCGTACTAACATTCATTGTTACCTGATTAGTTGTCAGCAGCTTTAAGTTTGCTTACTCAATTATGTACTCCAAGGTTATTGTATATTACAACGAAAATAGAATGCAAATTTTAACTTCTGTGAAGAATATAAAGTTGTCCTGAAAATTACATCACGATAAGCGTGTGCATTATTACAGTTGAAATGTTATTGAATGATAAACATTTAGTTCATTCGCGGTCCTGTTTGTTGAGTTGTATTAGAGAAGGAAGCCTTGATGATTCGTCAATCAGTCATTGAGCTACAACGTAGGACCAGGCACATATATGCATCGGTCCAAGTTGCCATACCGCATTAGCACAACAAGATGAACACCAAATTGATAAAAGTAGTTAATTCAGTGGTGGTAATATAAAGAAGAAAGATTGTGTATAAGGAGATAGTACAGGAAGAAAGAATTAGTTCCCAGAAAGAAAGATTTGAAGTGATTTTAATCTCTTAATTTAAAGGAAGACAGAGAGTGTATACACTGACGCCATTGTGATCGATTCTGAGCCATGTCACCAAGAGTCTCCAACCATTGGTTAGAATACTCACGCAGACCTCAATCAAGTAGTCTGCATCTACCAACATGGCCAAGACTAGAAGTTAATGACTTCAATGACTGATGCCATGTTTTGGTTTGGTCACCCTTAACTTTCTTCCAGCCAACGACAACACCAGTCAGCATTGGTCATCGTGATAATCGGTGTTCAGGCATACGTAAAACGTGGCCCAACCATCTCAATTGATGAAGATTCATAACCTCATCAACTGATTTATCATCATTCCCTAATACCCTGCGTCTAACCTCACTATTACTTACCCGATGATCCCAGCAGATGCGAGCAATATTTCTAAGGCACCTGTGATCAAATACTAGTAGCTTACGAGTATCTTCTATTCTTAATGGCAGCCTTAAAGTAGAAAAGAACGAACTGCTACATAAGTTGGCAAGAGACAAACAAACTATTTGAATTTGTTCAGAAATTTGATCAAACAACATCCTATTAGGTTTAATCCGGCTCTCAACATAAGTGAAATTGTCAGTGTTTTGAACAACCAATTATAGGTCAATGGAAAATTTTAATACTTCAATAATTTTTGTCAAGATTAAACTATCAAAACTAATAAGCAAAGATCGATAGTAGCTAATAGAGGAACTCAGGACGCGCATTTTGTCCTATTCGGTAGTCATCAACTGCATGTACCTGCATCCCAGAGTTAGTGTTCACTTACCTTAGACTGATCAATTGCAGTTCTAAATAACAATAGGAAGATACAAGCAAAACAACACCAAGTGAATTTAAACTTCATCCCATTACACAAGCAAGTGGCTATTAGGAATCAGTGTATAAGTGGATAACGCGATAGCATATGAAGTGAACGGTACTGGGTTCGAGTCACATAGTGAAAATCAACTCAGCTGACGAGTCCCAAATGCAACAAAACGCGCATTAAACTGGATTCTACTGCTAGCCGCTATCCATCTTTGCTTAAAAAGCTTGTGACTTAAGGCTATATCGAAGCGATTCGCACAGGATGCACATATGTCAATAACAGATTGATCAATCGCAGTCCTAGTTAAAAGCAGTGACTAGTGTATTTCAACCAAGTCTGTTGTGAGATTGTAACTTACTGAAGACAAATAGTGGATGTGTCGCTCAATTTCGTGGATTAGTTCAAGTTAAACATTAACACCGTTGGATGCCGTCCCAATGGTCTAGTGGTTAGGCGTTCACACGCGAGACTGGTAGGTCATGAGTTCAAATCTCGTGTGTGTGTGTGGGGGGGCGAAATCGTGAATGCACATTGCTGAGGAGTCTCACAATAGGACGAAACATCCGTCCAGTGCTTCTAGGTTTTCCATGATGGTCTAGCTTCAACTGACTCCAACCATTGAAACTACTATCATCTCCACAAAACCCTTTCTGATACCTAAATAACAATGACAAGATACAAATAAAACAATATCAAGTATAATCAAAACTGATTAGATTAATTACTTTATTATTTGTTTTGATTTGATTTGATAGTTTCAACTTTGATTTATTTACTGATTTATTATTATTATTATTATTATTATTGATTAGATTCCAATTGTTTAATGAATGAATATTTTTCTGTGGAATATTGATTGACTTGATTAATTGATTAGCATATTGATTATTGGTATGATTCAAGTCATTCATTATCTGAAAGGATAATATAATAAAATAAAAAAAATAAAAATTGGCTATAATTTGTCAATAATGATTATAAATAGATTTCAATTGATTATTCAATTATGTTTAGTTTAATTAGAAAACTTTTTTTTGGATGACGTTTTGTTCTCTGAGTTGGATGATTTAGTCGTAGAGCTTTCATTGTTCATCTGAACGACATCATCATCACAAACTTCTATGTGAAAGCTCCAGGACTAAACCATCTAGCTCAGAGAACAAAACTCCATTAAAAATCATCCACTTGAGCTACAAATCTTCTTCACCATCTCAATTATAAAACTAAAATGAATATCATATAAGTAAATTAATTAATTCAGTAATTTCCCTTTGGACAAAACTAATTCAATTATTATTAATCAATATTTAAAACAAATACAATAAAGAGAACATCAATAAAATCACAGTTGATGGTGAAACTCTGGAAGATCTGGAATCTTTCATGTACCTAAGAAGCCTCATTGATGAACAAGGAGGATTTGATGCAGATGTAAAGGTGAGGATTGGCAAAGAAAGGGCCACATTTTTGCGATTGAAGAACATATACGATTCAAAACAACTGTCTTTCAACCAACATTAAAGTCAGAATCTTTAATACAAATGTCAAGACAATTCTACTGTACGGAGATGAAACGCGGTGAACTATTACAACCATCATCTAAAAGGTACAAGTATTTATAAATAGTTGTCTACGCAAGATATTCAACATCCATTGGTCGGATTATCATCAACAACAGCCTACTATGAAAGAGGACAAACCAGCTTTCAGCTAAGGATGAAATTGGGAAGACACGATGGAAATGGATAGGACATACATTACGAAATTCACTAAACGGCATCTCGAGGTAAGCTCTAACTTGGAATCCTAAAGGGAATCAGTAAAGAGAGAGGCCAAAGAACACATTATGTCGGGAAATAGAAGCAGATATGAAAAGGATGAATAACAACTGGAAATAGGTGGAAAGGATTGCCCAGGACAAGGTTAGATGGAGAGTGAATGTGGGCATCCTATGTTCCTCCACGAGGAGTAACAGTTTTAAGTAAGTAAGTATTCAAAACATAATGAAATCCGGTTTTTTTCCG
The DNA here is from genome assembly GCA_946903255.1 of Schistosoma spindalis. Classification (NCBI taxonomy): domain Eukaryota; kingdom Metazoa; phylum Platyhelminthes; class Trematoda; order Strigeidida; family Schistosomatidae; genus Schistosoma; species Schistosoma spindalis. Next base: position 14,922,547 of record OX336423.1, read on the forward strand.
TTATTCATGTTATGATTTGAAGTTGGTCAATCTGTTTCTTAGCATCCTAAAGGCATTTTCTTTTTTGAAATTAAAGTATAAATTGTAGCATAATTGGACTGTAGCTAGTGATGGATCGCAGAACACACGTTTCACTCTATTCAATGTCTATCAGTTGAGTGTTGTTCACATCGAAACAAGAGGCCAATATTCATTATATTACTGACAAATTACAAACCTTGACTAATACCTTCATGTCAGATGAACAATTTAATAATTATCTGCGCTTAGTAGCTCGTGGGATAAAGTGTTGGGTGTAAGAAAAGAAAATTAATAATTTCAATTCCTAATGTGAACAATACTAATGGAATACAAGTATATTCAGATGGTCAGTCACAGGATAAACTGAGCATACTGCATCTCATTGTGAATCACAAACCAACTATACTATATAACTTCAATTTAAATGTATACATTCTATATTTTATAATTTTAAACAATGTTAAGAAATTTAACTTTTTCAAGTCCCGCGAATGACGACGTTACTGCTGAGCCTTCAAAATAACATAAATAATTACATATCATCGGAAGGAATATGATCAACGAATAGATACAAAGAAAAACTAATCCATTAACTAACGCCAACACGAAACCGATGTTCAGAGTTTCTTGATGAATACCTGCAACCACTTAACATCTCAAAATAGTGCACACTATCTCGAATCACTTGGACCAGTGGTCACATAGATTGTATTTGGTTAGCCTATAAAAAGAACCAGAATAACATAACAGGACTCGATCTAAGGTGTCGTGACGGGTTCATGGATGCAAACCAGTGAGAAGTCTTAAACTGTGACGAAACAGCTACACTATGCTTCCATGTTTATAGTGATTTTTAAAAATTAAGATTATTTCATGATGTGAAATATAATGTATAAAAGTCACACGATGACCATTTTATCAAACAAATTAAATTCCGAAAAACAAAGGCAAAACTGATTAACAAGTTTGTTAGCTTTATGCTTCAGAAATGATCTTGTGGTGTTTTCTCAGTTAAATGTAATATAAATCATAATAAAACAGCAAACATGTGGTCAGTGACTGAGTCCTAGCTACGCATAATTTCAAGCAAGCTACCAGAGACTCCTAGATTAGCTCTAACACAAATGGAAGGTAAGAGAAAACAAAGATAATTAAGAAAATAATCTGGAACTCACCAAGCTAAATAATAAAACAATACTTTTATGGTAGGTTTATGGTGAGAATAACCTGTTTTGAAATGCATAAATGATATGTCTTGTTGTTTAACGCTACTTTTTATATCTGGTCTGCGTCGTCGTGTTTTGGGGGTCAATAAATCTTTACTTATACCAGTTTTCGTGTTCTTACTTTCGCGTCGTGGGGATTGCAAAGGTCCCTCGTTTCGAGTATAATTGATAAGCATTCCGACATAACAATCTACGGCGACCACATATAACAAGTAGCATTTAACCAACAAGACATCAATGAAGGACAGGCCAGTACCCTGATTATCTTAGTTATTGCCTGGTTCAATATAAACAGGGCTTGATATTGGGTCTATTTAATAGGATTGAATGTATTTGTACAAACGACGCTATTAACGAAGTGAGGTTGTTGAATAAAACATTGATGGGAAATAGTTATCTTCTAAAACTCATAAATCGATAGAAAAGCGACAGTATAGTGAGACCTAATACATTTTTGGCATAGCAAAGGCCTTTCTACATTACCCCACCGCTAAGAGGTGAGTGAAGTAGCCTTATATTGAAACAAAGGCTTAAATCGGTTACTAGCCAAACGTACTACGCATGGAAAAACAAGGCCAACGCTTCGTCAATAGCCTAGAAGGTACGGAAACGATTGCGTCACATCCCGATGTTTACCAATTTAAATGTGTGCGTGGCCACTCATACACAGGGAGTAGTGATTTCAAATTTGGGTGTCTAAACCTGTATCTAAATGGTGGCAGCAAACTAAGACTTCCTCGCAGCGCTGCTGGGTAGTAAGAGCAACCTTGTTAGCTAACTTTGCAGGTCGGAGGAGATCGGACTAATCCAAGAATCCGTTGTAAACCGAATTTCCTTTTTCAAGGCTCCCTGATACGTATGCTTATGTCTATGAATTGCATGAGTTTCGGTATGTGCGGTTTATCTATGTAGGTACATGTAAGGGGTACGCGCATTGGTTGACACAAGGAACATAAGCTCAAAATTTCGGCCCTATGTTTAATAAAATCAGCGGCTTAACCCTTTAATTAGAAGACATAATAAAAAAATATGGTAGTAAATACTAGGGTGAGGTGACCATCAATTTCTCCTAAAAGAGTGGTTATACTTATGTATGTCATGCAGTGCCGGAAAGAATGTCTTTGTATCAGTGATACGAATGCAATATGTGAGTCAGCTGTAGCAAATGCGTTCAAAGTGAGCAGTGACCATCTGCTCTCCCAGGTGAGTGAATGTGTAGTGTCTTACCTTCGTTAATCAATCACATTGATAACTGTTATTATATAAATTCCAACGGTGTTTAAAATCAAAAGGCAATAAAAAGCGGCGACTACAGTTCATTAGCGGATAGTACAGATAACAAAGTTATAAGCACATAGAGCGAATTTGAAGAAGAGAGGAGAATGTGTGTATGCGAGCGAATACCGAGGAGAATTTATAATCAAATCGAATGTAGGCGCAGCTAGGCGGGGCGAAAGCTAATAATAAGATTCGAGAATGACCCATCAAGTGATATTTAGGCGATTAACATTTTAGCTGGAGCGATATATTTGCGTAGGCTGTCACATGTGTTCAAGCGTACACGTATACGGACAAGATAGTGATCATAATAGTACAAAGAAATAGACAAATCGCTACTGCTAGAACAACATTGTCTGTTAAGCTAATAAAAAGGCTTAACAAAAATTACCTTTAATCGAAATTGATTGTAAGAGAGTTGCTATAAGTATACCTATATTTATGCTATGGGAAGCATGAGTGAAAAATAGTCATATCGGTGTGCATATGACGGACATCTGTATTTAAATCATACTTGCCTTTGATGAGACGTCTGCACGCCAAGACATAGGAGTAACGATTTCCCCATAAAGTCACATCCACACTGTGGATTTGTGAGCCTTGAAAATCGGAATCCACTCCCAGAAAAGCCTATCAGTTTCACCGAATAAAGCTTTACCAATCATAGCACAGCTAAAACACTGTGCCTAAATGGTTACAAAACAAATCCAATCAAATGACCCAGTTGAAACAGGTTATAAGATCGATGTCAACTCGACTACTTTTGCGGTATTTTACAAGTGTTCGATGGCATACACTCAAGTTTACTGAAATATTGATCATACAAAAATGCAAATTCCTCATATGTATTCACTGTCAAATTACCCTGGTAATTTAGTTTTATTATCCAGTGTAGTGAGTTTCATATTATTTTCTTTATTATTTTTGTTTTCCCTTATCTTTCATTTATCTAGTTGACCTTTGTGTCACATAGTTCTGATAATCTTTGTATTCTTTTTCTTTTTCTTCTTCTTCTTCTTATAATACTAATCAAAATTCTAAAAGTTTAAGAATTAATTAAGTAGATTGATTTCAAGAAAAGTCTCAAACTGATACTCAAAGTGTACAAACAACGAAATTTTATCAGAATGTTTATTTAAGAAAAAAAAATACTATTATATCTTCTGTATTCTTTAGATTGTTCACATGATCTGAAAGGTAACCAACCATTCAGAACATGAATGAATACTTTTTCTAAATATCGATTATGATCAAGTTTATTCATTGTGTACTTTCCTAAAGGTTGGCTTAGTAGTTTAGAGGTTAAGTGTTCGCTCGTGAGACTGAATTCCGCGAGCGAGATTGTGGATGCGTACTGCTGAGGAGTGTCATAATAGAACGAAACAGACGTCCAGTGATTTCAAGTTTTTAATGGTGGTCTAACATCAATCGATTCATGATCTCAATTAGAGCAACAAAATATTAAATTCACTTGGTATTGTTTACTTGAATCTTCCCATTGATGTTTAAAACTGCCACTATCCATCTTTGCATATAATGCTTGTGAATTAAGGCAATATAGAGCCAATTCATACAGGATGTACATATTCCAATAAAAGACTGATGAATTGCATTCCTAAACATCAATCGGAAGATTCAAGTAAAACAATACCAAGTGAATTTAAACTTTATCCCATTCCACAAGCAAGTGGCTATTAGGAATCAGTAGCTAAGTAAATAACACGATTGTATTCGAAATGAACGATACTGGGTTCGAGTCACAGAGTGAACATCAACATTGAGATGTAGATACATCCAGCTAACGAGTCCTAAATAGGACGAAACATACGTCCTGGATTCTACTGCTAGCCACTATTCATTTTTGTATATAAAACAAAATATTATTTCTTAATTCCAGTCATGTTTGTCATTGACATACACATACATAAAGATCAATTACTTTGACTACTAAAAAAGATTTCTTTTTCAAACTAAGCTGATAAGAATAAATAATCTATGCTGTCAGTTATAATTATTGATTATTATACAAGGATTCTTCACTAGAACATCTAATAAACTTGTCATGATAACATTGTAATTTACACAGTAAAAATTTATGTGTAAAATATGATGATAAGCAGAGAAAACTAGTCACTTGTGAAACAATACTTGAGTAACTAAAGGTAACAAGAAAAAGAAAAGGTAGGGGGGGGGAGGAGGAGCGGGAATGAATGTCATAATTTTACATAATGAAAAAGATTACAATTTAATGAGATATCTAAACTTTATCTTTTAAGAGATTCAAGATATGAATAGTTAACGGTTTTGATTTTCATTATAGGAGTAGTGAAGATTGTTGAATAATAATGAGATTATGAACTAATTAATGTTAGATAATCAATTAAAAACCTAAAAAACAAACAGTAAGTAGCTGTTTCGTTCTAGTATGGGACTCTTCAATGATATCATGAATTGGTTGAATGTCGAAATATGAATTACTGAAATGTGACTCCATGGTCTAGAAGTTGAACGTTTATATGCGAGACTGGATGTTCTAAGTTTGAACCTGATGGTTGATTGAACATTACTGAAGAGTCTCATACTACGATAAAAGAGCCGTCTAGTTCTTCCACTCTGTATGGTTGTCTAAATTCAGTTCGTGATTGCATTAACATTTTTGATTTGTTTGAAATAAAATGAACGTATGTAAAACAAATGTGTTTGTATACACGCCTTGGAAGTTGGAAATTTATTTCATGTGAACAATGACGGAAAAGAAGAAGACCGAAGAACACATTACGTCGGGAATTGGAAGTAGACATGAAAAAGATGAATAGCAACTGGAAAGGATTGATCGGAACAGGGTTGGATGGAAAGTGTTGTGGACAGCTTACGCTCCTCCACGAGGTATAACAGACGTAAGTAAGTAAGTAAACTATGGCTATTATGACCTCACGGAAATAAAGTTCATTGAGACAACAATACTAAAAAGATTTTTATAATTATTTCCAAAGAACTACATATTGTAAATATCAGTTAGACTAAAACAGATCTATTATTTAACTCATCTACCAAAATATAAATAAGTGTGCTTCACTTCGGGACAAACCATCAGAGCTAAAGTTAACAAGACTACCACGTTAGCCAATCCCAAATAAATGCAGCAGGGTTCGAACTTGGGACACAATAGTTGAAATTTGAATGACTTAATCAATAAATTGTAGCTTCATGTGTTCAAAAGAAACATCTATACAGTGAACAAAAAGTCATAACTACAAAGTACTTGTCAGAAATCTCAGTACCTAAAGCTCTGATTCGATGGAGACATAGCTAGTAATTTTTTATGCGATCGACTAGATAGATATCTTTAAAAAAAAACTTCGACATTCTCAAGTCAACAAATAATAGCCCCACAAATGAAAGATTAATTACATAGTTTTACCGTTTCAGTATGAATTTGTTAATTTAGCCACTTTTGTGAAGGAAGTTGTAATCAATGAATCAACCAGAAACTCCTTTTCTTGTTTGGGAAAAGATCAAACAAAACTGAGGTTTAGTTTTGTTTTATCACAGTCCACCAGGGTGCTTGGTACCTGTGTGGTTGCTCCACAGGATTGAGCTACACTATTCAGATTGTAGCATTAAAGCCTATACGGTGTCTGGCTCTCTTGTTAAACAGGCTTGGGCTGTACTGTTTGGATTGTCAAGTGAAAGTCTGGACGGTGTCTGGTTCACCTGAAAACCTATGTAAAATTACCCTGGCCCACAAGGGTATATTATATAACTGTTGAATAATGGTGATCATGTGGTATTGGAAAATCAAGTATTTAGACTGATTTATCGTTTAAATTTAATACTTAAACATTAGATTTCAATCCTGTTTATCAAAGAGATGAAGAATTTAAACCAACAAAAGGTCCGGGGGGAAATCTACCCTACAATCTCAAGTTCCTCAATATTAATGTATTTTCATGTTTAGTCTTTTTTTTAAACGCTTTGATCTACTTTCCATATCGATATATATTTGTTTTAATTCTTTTTTGTGCTATTTTTTATTCTTACAATTACTACTGGTTTAGTTACGTAATCCTTTATCGTTATTATCATTACTGATTGACAAATTGCTTTCATTAGTTTAATATTTTTTAGATATATCTACATTGATATTATCATATTATATTCGAAACAGGGCAATATCACTAGTCCATGTATAATCAGCTCATGCATTAAATAGAAAATTCAGCAACCTCCATAACACAATGCCGTAATAAAAAATTATCGTATCACCAGTAGTGACTACTTCCAAGCAGGAAATCTCGAAGACCTACTGAGTTGTGTTTGTATTCAGAGTGATGTAAATACTCGCCTATGAGATTGGATACTGGTCGCTGAAGAATACAGATACATCTTGTTGGTAAGTATCAACTAAAACGAAACTTATTCTATACTTGGTTTGTTGCTCTCGATTACATCTAAGGACCTAAAAACTTATAAATACATATCGTTAACGAGTGTTGAATCTCTGTTCACAATTAGATATACTTATTATTCAACAGTATTTATATAATACAGTTATAGAAAATCAATTAATTAACTGTACCCTAACCATCATCAATGTTTGAGAATCTAACGTTTGAGTTATGTGAACAAAGGCTCGGGTATAATAATTCAACTAAACATAAGATCATATACGCATTATTCATATATAATGGTGTAGATCATGTGCAAATCTAAGAAAATTAAAACAACAAAAGCACAAACTACTTTAAGCGCTATATCGTACACACTCTCTCTCTCACACACACACAAATACACATACAGACAAACACATTCTTTCAAGGCAGAGAAAAAAAACGCATAAAATAAATGTAGAAACAATTTTTCTTTCGTAATTTTGTTTGCTCTAAAGAGAGAGAGAGAGAGAGAGACAGAAAAGCATTTATTGTTTTATCATCACCGTATAACACAACATTAGTCTTTTCCTATTGTTATGACAATTGTATTGGCTCAATTCCTATCAAAAGTGTATGGGTAGGTGTAAAAGAGAGAGAGAGAGAGGGAGGGAGGGAGGGGAAAATGCTTGTCCTATAGATTAGTAGTAAGCTGACAAGCAATTGTTTAAAAAAAAGGTTGAATAAACAAAAAAAAGTGAGAGAATAGTAACCAAGCTGAAATGTATGTTGTCATTTATTTGTTTTTAAATGTTATTACATGTTATTGTATAAATAAATAGACAGAAAAATGGATAATTAAAAGATACAAATAGTATCAAACTATTCATTTAATTAGTTGACTTGTACTATTAACACAACATAAAACATTAAACACATATCTTTTTTATCCATGGTTACTGTTGTTATACAATCAATAAATAAAACAATCATTTGGCACAGTTACACATTTAATCAATTCACTTTGATACTAAGATGATGATTTGAAAGAAAATAATAAAGGACAGATGAATGAATGAATGAATGAGGTACAAAAATTGAATATTTTTATTATTATCAAGATACATGTATTGACAAAAACAATTTTTGCTTTTCATTAGATGGTTTAAATGAGAAAAGACACAAAAATTTTTTATACTTATTTTTTATTTGGATTCAAAATGTTTACAAGCGGGAAAAAGACCTTGTGTGTGTGTGTGTATGTGTGTTTGTTTGTTTGTTGGTGAATCCATGACTCAATCGATAAACTAAACAAATATTGCCAATTTAAAGTAATCAAGTCGGATAAATCATGAACGTGTCAATGGGAATTTACCCATCAATCCACCACTAACGTCACCACCACCACCACTACCACCACCACAACCACTACTAGTGAGAGAACATGTAGAAGAATTGTTTCTTCCAAATCCACTAATTGTTTGGGTTGTTGGTATTGTTGTGAATGTTGATAGATTATTTTTAGTAGAATAATTTTCAGTTGACAAAATTTGCATATAAATACTTTTTAAATTAGAATCTGTATTAATAATACGTAATAATTCAACATAATGACGATTTTTATCTAAATAAACAAAAGTACAATAAATAAATAAATAAATAAAATATTTTAATATTTTCTTAAATGAAGTCATAAAAAACAACAACCGAAAAACAACAAACAAACAAACAAACTAGAAAGTAGCCATATTGTAAAAGTTATTCAGCAATTTTTCTTTCTTTTTGTACATAGTTACCTGTATAATGGAAAATCTCCAATCATGTAAACAATGTTGAATTTGACAATTATATTCATATTCCTATTAGAATATCACAAAGTTTAACTCTCTTGGAACAAGTGACTAAAGACTCAGTAGCTGAGTGGATAACGTGATGGCATTTGAAGCGAATGATACTGGGTCCGAGTCCCCAATAGGACGAAACGCGCGTCAAACTGGATTCCACTGCTAGCCACTATCCATTAAGGCAATATCGAGACATACGTACAGTATGCACATATGCCAATAACAGACTGATCAATTGAAGTCTTAAAAACTCAATGGGAAGATACAAGCAAAACAATTCCAAGTGGATATTATTAAAATTGTTTATAAATCAAAGCAAACATTATACAGATGAATGAAAAATAGATATTAATTGAGGCGAGCGGTACTGGAACTCGACTTTCATCTGAGTTGGATGAAACTAGAAAAGAAGGTCCAGGATAGAGTAGGTTGGAGAATGTTGATCGCAGGCCTATGCTCCATCAGGAGTAACGGGCGTAAGTAAGTAAGAACGGTACTGGGTTCGAGTCCCAGAGTGAATATCAACTATTGGGTTGCAGGTACATCCAGGTGACAAGTCCGAAATAGGACAAAACGAGAGTTCTGGGTTTCACTGCTAGTCAGTCATCATCCATCTCTGATTACAATTATTTGAATAGATGTCAATTCATAATTAGATTAATTAAACTCGATAAACTGCACATAAAACTTATTGGAATGTGCATCAAAGGTGAAAAATCAGTTCATATGATTATAAACCTTTATTAAACGACGTAGTTGAAACATATGCTGTGTATCCATCACCATTGATGAACTCAACATATATCTATGATAACGCTCCGTTTCTCCGTCTACACGAAAGGGACGTTATTTTACCTTAGACGAATATTTACACGAGATGTCCTTCGAGTGGCTACTCTACAGGACTTTAACACAATTCAGACCAAGAACATGTGACTAGCCTAACTAGAACGTAAGTATATTTTCACTCCAAGAACTGACAACAAAGACAATAATAATAAGGTAAAGGATTCATCTGATACCTGTTAGATTATCTACTAGTGTAGTAAACAACCAATCGTTAGTTACCTCGCGCACATATCAATAATGTTAGTTAATGTAGGGAGAAAGATTAGGAGAAAACTAAGAGTAACGAAACTATAGTATAGTATAAATCCACGAGATCATTTAGTAAGATATAAATGCTGGGTATCTTTGATTAGGGTTGATGCGATAACTATGACGGGAGACACATGATGATGTAAGGTAAGAATTGGTTACAATACCGTTGATTAACAACTTAGACTAACATTTGTACCACCATTTGTATAATGATTGACCGACTGATATTTCATATTACTAATGCTAATCAAATCCAAACAGTAGTAGCAGTAGTATCAGAAAAGTTGTTTTATTCCACTCTAGTCCAATCTGACCATCACTTCTCATTTGTTCTTAGTAGACTTTCGACAAATTTTACACAAAATACTGGTAATATAAGAATCATAATCTTATATGTTCATAACACTGTGCTGATGTAATTTGAAAGCTTGGAGAAATACATATTTGTCCCAGCACTTACATTAATTATGACTAGCTCCTTTGGATATAAAACTTCGGATAATATATAATACGGTCAATGAAATATATTCTGAGGTTTCATAGACTTGAAAAATCAATACGACGATCTAACTACAGTTAGAAATTATAAGTAAGTTAGTCGATGGAGAAGATATGAAATTTGGAACGATAATCTATGTGAAATAACGTTCTATAACCCAAGTGGTTTAATCATCGCATTTTTTTTATTTTCCCCATTTAAACAACTTCAAAAAGACATGAGAGCTATTCAAACTACTTCATATATACATAACACTGTGTTCTGTTGATCTTCATTTGGACTAACTGTTGGTAATTCTTGTTCTGAGAGACAATAAAAGTCTCAAGATTAAACCATTAAGCGTAGATAACCTTAGTATATTCAACAAAACTTTTAGATTTTTCTCAACTGAAGTAGAAAATTCTTTCCGGGATGATTAAAAATGCCAAGCAAGAACAGTATAAAATTAAATTAGACAATTAAGGAGCTAACAACTGATTGTAACAACCATACATTCATCAAAAAATAGTACAAAAATGAATCGTTTATCAAGAGAAGAAAAAAAACAGATGAAAGTCGATCAAGATTATTTTCATTACAACATACCAATATCATCAATATTTCTTAAACTGACTATTAATCCAATAGCACTTCGATTTAATTCTTGCATTTTCTCCATTTCTTGTTTAACCCAATCATCTTTAGGTTTTGATAAAAGAACCGCTTTTAATGGTACAGCTAAAATTTCCATTTCTGATCATGATATAAAAAAAAAAATCAACAAAATGATCAGATTAAAAACGATGATTATCTGATAAAACGTTTTAGTACAACAATGATAATGGTAATAGTTAGATAAATACAATGGTCAGTTTTGAGTACAATGCCCAATAAACCACAACTAGGTAAGTGAGTTCAAGGTTATAGCGCGAATATAAAAATATGTCGCCTATTGTTTTATCTTATTACGAAAAAAACATCTAAGCTACATATTCAGTCAATGAATCGGTGACTTATTGATTAAAGGATTTCATTTCAAACTATTAAGTCGTGAGTTCGAAACCCACTTCAGCCACTAAGTGACTGTGAAGGAAGTTGTAATCAACCTAGTTCAAAGTATTCATCAGTGTTAATCTGTTGATATTATAAATTATTTATTTATTTGAACACATAAACATTGGTACAAGGGGGTACCAAATACATATGCGCCACACAATAGCAATGAAGCCGATAGTAGTTATCATTGATACGTGTTGAAGCAGTGGTACTAACCGGGTACGCAAACCGAAGTAAGTGATTTTAATAAAAGACCACACTCAGAGCCTTCGAATTGAAGGTCTAATTCACAAGATAGTGGAGCAACTATAAGAGATGAAGTCCCATAGTAGCCGGTCACCAACAATAGATCAATGTGTCATTTGTTCCCTCAGGAACCTGAAGCTCATGCGAACCATAGATTTGGAATCAGAGTTTTCCAATTCCCTCAAGTGAATCCTCCATATCCACCAACCCGGTCAAATCGCTGAACATTCTCTTTTCATCCTTTCAATTTCGTAAGTATCATCCCCATTGAAAGAAGGAAGTGTGATTAGGTCTTTCCTGGCAGTGGCAATATACGCGTGGCCATGTGAGAGCACTTTGAGGAAGAGAGCAGACTCCTCCCATCCTCGGCCGTATCAGCGCATAATACACCACAATATATCATATCAGATAACATCACAATCAAGTTTCATCATCTAATGGTCGCACAATATCGTAGACTGACTGAGGTTAGATATCAACAACGTTGGTGGGTTAACAATGATCGTTTCAGGATATCAGTAAGGCTCAACAAGCTCCTCAGTCCTATACTCATACTTAACAAATAAACAAACGAAATACGACTAAACTCATCAACTTACTGGCAGATATTTCCATTGGTCTTATTATTGAAATACGTTGAAGTATTTGATAAGATAATAATTTTATATCAGTATGATCACGTAGACCGTCAATTAATGATTCCAAAAAATTCGGTATTACAAGTTTATCTAAACATGTCTCTAGTAATGTAGACATACATTCAAATGCACACTGTGGAGGGAAAAAAACAAATGATAATAAAGATAAAGCGTAAAAGTAAGAATGAAGATTGAACATAAGAATATGAAATAGTAATAATTGAATAACATTTCAAGTTTAAAGATAAGAAAAACACAACGAGTAAGTAGTATATTGCGAATTGTCTTCAAATGAGGAACATTTCTAGCTTAGCTTGATATTTATGGTAGAGTTCTGCTCTTCGAGATAGACGGTTTACTTGTCCTAATTGGCAATAACGATTAGTCCATTTCTTAGCCAACGAAATTTACTTGTCCTTTGGATCACTTCAGATTGCTATCGATTGACTTTCTCATTAGGCTAATATGATGGGTTCACCATTCGACGGGATAATTTATTTATTTATTTTAACACATAGATATTGGTACAATGACGCACCAAATAAATATGCGCCACATAAATCTCATTTGATATGTGTGAGGGCTGTGATACTGCCCAAATGCCCAAACCGAAGCAGGTGGTTTTCTTAGGGGGCCACACCCCGAGCCTTCGACCTGAACGTCTGATCCACAAGGCAGTGGAGCATCGTAAGGAGATACAGTCCCATGGTAGCCGGTGACCAACGATTGGTTCATACGCCATATGTTCCCGCAGGATACTGGAGCCCATGTGCACCATTGGTTTGAGGTCCGGTTAAAGCGCCGGACATTCGTTCTTCGTCCTCTCATTTTTGTAAACAACACCCCCGCCACGAGAAGGCAGTGAGTAGGACTTCCGTGGCAGAGGCTTTATACGCGTGGCCATGTGAGAGCATTTCGAGAGGGAGAGCGGACTCTCCCCACTCTCGACCGTACCAGGGCACTTGAGGGCCGTACGGGATAAAATACATTTTGATTTGTCGACTTATGTATAAAATTTCACATTATATGATTAGTACATCAACTGTATCGTAATAAGGAAGGAGTCTAAGATGAAACTACGTAAGAACAACAAAAGTAAACGATGTTGTGCAATACAATAAAGTTCAATGTCATTTTGCATTACTGCAGCACTAGAAATTCCGAAGGTCGTGGGTTCGAGTCCTTTGGGCAGGATTGTGGATGTGCGGTATAGAATAGTTCGATACTAAAACGAATGTTATGTTAGTAAATGCAGAGTATAGGGTTGGAGACTGTACACACAACTGAGAATAATGGTTGGAGACAGTGTGTATTTCGAAGTCTTTGTTTTCATTAGATTTAAACCACTCCTTCTGTAAACACAATCATTCTTCTTGAATTTTATCATCTATGAATAACTTGGCTATTACGACTGAAAATGTCACTAGTTTTAATATTATGGCATCTCGCTGTATTGAAACGACGTGGCGACTTAAAGCGATGTCAGATTCTGCATAAGATTAATTACTGATGTAGACAAAGACATTGCTTTCAAATGATCCTTATACGATATGGTCTTGGTTAATAAAGGTGCTCAAGATATAAAATATGTGAAGTATTCACATCAGCTGTGGGTAGGTTAGCTGATAATATGACTACTTTTTACAATTGTGAAATATGACAATTTGTGTCATTCACAAGACCCACTTTATAAATAATAATATGGAAATATTCCTCCTACATATTAGTGATATAGTCACATTTTACGAAAAACAAAATGAAACAATATTGTCAAACATTTAGCCACAACTGATACTTCAAAAAGATCTGTCTGAAGTCAGAGACGCGAGGCAGGGACTTTTAAACAAATATTTGTGGGGATCGTTGAATTCTTGAAGTACAAGTCCCGTACTGATTTTAGTTAGGTCACATTTGAAAAGCAAAAGCATTGGATAGTTGTTTCATCCTAGTCGGGAATTTTCCGTCGTGTGCATCCACAAAATCATTAAGAGATTTAACCGAGAACCGTCAACTCGTGCGTGAGATTTTAACCTTTAGATCATTAAACCGGAATCTAATGGTATACACGGCTAACTATGTTAATGACTTCGAGACGTACTTTCAGCAATTCTAATGAGAAATAGTGGTGCATAAATGTTAGTTGAATACCGCGAGACTAAACATCTTGGATTTCATCAAAGTTAAGATTGTGAGTAAGAACAGCTACTGAGTAGTTTAATACTAAGACGAAATAGTTGTCCAGTTTTTCCTCACTTTTAGAGATGATTTAACTGAGATCAGTTCTCAGTGTGATTAATGAAAAGTAAAACTCACCTTTCTCAAATCTAAACCATCGTCTTCATGATGTTTGAATGGACCCATCTCTACTTCACGAATCAATTCTTTTCGTATAACTGTTTCTGCACATAACATATCTAATAGAGTTGATGTTTGTGATGAACCAGGCAACTGTATAGGTATGTTAAGTAATGGACGTACAAGACTAGGTCTATGATGTGCAACAGTATTCAATGCAACAAGAGCTGCACGTCGAACTGATAATTCCTGATCTGCAAGACGACCAAGAAAATCTATCAATGCAGGAGGATTACCAGCTCGTAGAGCTGATTCAATATCATTAGTCACAGGTGATGATGGCATAGGAGTTTCCTGAGATGGAACCATAAAATATGTTACATCTGGTAGATCGCAACGCATACGACCGGTATATTTTGTCATTGTACCTGCGTCTAAATCAGTAACGATTAGAATGAATTTCACCGCAGTAACTAATGTTGAACGCATTAAAACTGACGATGAGGCCTCAGGTGAATTCAACTATAAAATAAAGAGTAGAAAATGATTAAACAGGTAAGTGCGGTGAAAACTTTTTGTTGGCTAAAATACAAAGTTACATTATGTGTGAAAATTTTAACGTGACGGGTAAATATTTATGTACTTAGCTAGGCAAACAGTTAAAGTACCCGAAAATCATTGACATCACACACATATTACACATTACCCATTCGTAGAGTTAAGATACTTATATTAACTTTAGTTTATAATAAACTCATAATCAAAGTAATGAACTTAACAGTAATAATCGAACATCAACGTACAGAGGTACAAAATGACAGGTTAAATAGGCTAAATCAGGACTAACGAATAATAGAACAGTCAGCTTGCAAATAGGTTGGTGGGGTGAACTCCAGCTACTCATGAGTAGTTACAGTACAATACACATATTTTACAGAAATGTGCGTAGGCTCTAGGTAATGCTACACAAGATAATATCAACAAAATAATACTTAATTTCCCGAAAAAAGCCCGAAATTAGCCACATAGGTTTAACAAATGATTGTAGAAAACGACTAATTGTTATTTAACTGAATATTAGAAACAAACAAAATACTGTCAATCGAAATCGGAGGTATGGTACAAAATGACAATTAGTTAATATTACCTGTTGACGTAGACGACCAACCAGTTGAAGAGGATCGACCAATGTTAATCGGCCAAGACATTCTGAGACTAGATTTCGTGTACCCTCTTCCGATAAACCAGAACATGCTAATAAAAGGGACCTAATACAAAATGAAAATACGAAAACAGAAGATTTGTGAAGAGGCTACAACTGTGTTATTTAGTAGAGATTACTACGTAAGCAACAACCATACTCATGTAACCGTAACATACTTAAACCAAGTAGTGATTTATTTTAACCTTTTAACCATGCTTTATGAGTAAAGATGTAGTGATAAGAAAACACAGCTTTTCAAAATTAATTAAGTGGAAAGGGGTTCGACTTTATTTTTAATTCAACGGCAGCTTAACAAAAACTGTGGTTGAAGTGATATGTATGTTAACTAGTTGGAGGTATTCGACAGAGAACGCTGCTTGAATTAGGTTTCGTGTTAGTTGGCGCTCATCAACAAGTTATAACTAATTTTGTGATTCCAACCATCGTCACTCAACTTTACAAACTGGGAATGTTACTACTGGGCAGCTATTCATCTAGATCAAAAGAATTCGATCAAAGAAGCATTACATTGACCACTATTACACATTGATCAATGCATTTTGAAATGATACGCTGTTTATAGTATTTGGTTAAAAAATAAAATGATTCTGTGGTTTTTTTCTGAAGTCCATCGTATCAATGGAGTAATACGATGGTAACACAAAACCGGCAAAAATGCAATAATGACTTAAGTAATTCAGGATTAAGAACTCGAACACAGTTACAATAAGCCATGAATAATAACCTTCTGCAGTAAAAAATTATGCAATTTTTCAAAGTTGGATAGAATTTTATTAGCACAATACTTTACCACTTACAATTGAAGAATAAATGGAACTCAAAACAACTACCAGACAACATTAAAGTCACCATCTTCAATACAAACGTTCTGTTGTACGGATCTGAAACTTAGGGTACTACCATCATCAAAAAGGTAAAGATAATGATAAACAGCTATCAAACCAAAATACTTCAGATCCATCAGCCAGATATCATGCGTAACAACTTACAATGGCAGAGAACAAATCAGCTTCTAGCTGAAAAGGAATTTAGGAAAAGACTCGGGAGGGAGATAGGATACACATTGTGGAAATCACCAAACTGCATCATGAGGCAAGCGCTAACTTGGTGTGATGAAGGTAAAAGGAAAAGAGAAAGATCGAAGAACCTAACATGTCGAGAATCGGAGAAAGCAAACAGTACCTGGGAACAACTGGAAGGAAGAGTCCAAGATAGAGTTGGTTGAAGAATCCTGGTGCGAGACCTACGCTCTTGCATGAAAAATGACAGGAATAAGTTAAGAGAATCTATTGCCAGATACCGTGCCACTGGCGGCGAAATCCGACCTAAGACGTTCTCGAGGCGCTACTGGATAGTAGGGGCAACCTTGCTAGCCAAATTAGGTGGGCGACGGAGATAGGACTAATCACCCACTCTGTTGTCTTTGATCAAAGCGGGTTCCAACTTGAGGCTCATTTAACTACATCGAGCCACCTGATGTGCATGCATATGAATAAGAATTGCAGAAGCTCTCAGGCCTATGTAGTTCACGTATGTACGTTTATGCAAAAGGTGTGTGTGTGGTGTCGTACAATGGAGACGTTAGCTAAAATATTGTCTACCCTATGTCTAATAAAATCAGCAGCCTAATCTATCAGGCTGAAGACATAATAAAAAGATATGGTAGCAAATACTAGTGACAAGTGACCGACAACGTCCCCTGAGAGAATGCTTTTGCTTATGTGTGTGTCAGGAAGTACTACTGAGGCGGTGGCTATGAGCTGAATGAAATGTGTAGGAGACAGTCTGCTGTAATAAGTACGTTTCTATGGAGCGGTGATTTCAATGATTGAAATCAAATGTATTGATGAGCTCTAGTGGAAAAAATCTTACCACATTGAATCGAGATAATGTTTCAAAGATTGATTAGGATCCAGACCAGCAAGATTAACAAGAACCTGTTAGGAAAATTTTTTAATGCAAAAAGAAAAAAAACGGAACAATCACAATGAAGAAAAAGAAGACAACTAAATACGGAATATTTCATAAATTCAAGAATAGTATTGTTGAATTGTGGCTAACAACATTCAGATTCATTGATTCAATAACAACAAAACCTGGTGAAGTACACTACAAGAAATTTTAGTGAAAAAAGACCAATAGAGTTAAAGTATATGCCAGATATTAGGTAGGTACACCCATCGACGATAGCAGAAGGCATTCTCACTCAATTTCATGGATTAATACACAAGTGCTAATTCCAATGTTCCAATAAGTGTGCACCAATCAATAATATTCGAGTTAGAAACGCCCACCACTTACAGCTCACTAATTTCATTATCACTTTCTTTTTACTTAACTATCAATTATGTAAACATGACCCATACTTTCTATTGGTTCATTTTGTTGCGTCTCTGTTGTTGTTCAGTAGACATGAATTTATGGCGAGACTATAATTTATGGAAGAACCAATCAAGTATAAGATAACAGGTCTTGGATTTTTGGCGTACAATTTATTTATCCATTCGACTAAATAGGATTTTGTCATTATCTCTGATGAAAACACTAAATCCAATTCCTAAACATAACCATCAACTGTAAATCAGAATCGTAATTCCTCACACTGGTTGATAACCCTCATTTAACACTAGTAAGTGGGTTACGTTAGCGTCGTCCGTTAATTATAGCTTCTGAATTTCAAATAGTTACCTAGCTTGTGTTGGTTCATGATATCAATGAAACAAAATGTTGAAGACATATGAGGAACAAAAATTGATTTCAACCGTGATGGTAACTATATGTTAATTTCTACTAAACAAAATAACTAAAAAGAGGACATTTAAACTGTGGTTGGTAACGGAATCCAGGATGTACGTCTCATCATCAGATGAGTGTGTCTTTGTACCAAACAACCCTACTTAATTTTTTAAAAATTCGAAAAAAAGAACACACTGTAATATTAAGACAAACTTTGTAAAAAGCTAACCTCTCTAAGAGCTTGAATTAAATAATATAACTGATGTTGACTTGTGTTATTTTTACTACCACTGCTGGCACCGCCACCGCCGCCAGTGCTGCTGCTAGTAAGAGATCCTGAAGTGTTTGTCAGTTGCATATGTTGTTTTACAGCTTGTGAAATGCTTTCAATTAATGGTGGCAGAAGAATTTCTGGTTTACCAACAACCATTCGACCTAAACTTAACGCTGCTGCTGGTTTAACTTCTTCGCTCACCATAAATCCATTGGACGATATTGTAGAATGAGATAAACCGGTTGGAGTATGAGGTGTTTGTTGGTAATAATGATAAGGTGAATTGTTAGTTGATGATAGGCAAGAAATTAATAGATCACGAAGATCTGTACGTGAACTCAAATCGCTAAAGGGAAAAAAGAAGGGAAGATCAAAACAGAACAAACATACAAGGAGGAAATATGCAACAGAACTATGACCAGAAAATTACAGGACAACTGATAATTTTAGTACTTCCCATTATGAAAACGAAAAAAAGGAAGTATTGTAAACAAGACACTAATTTTTCAAAAGTGTTGTAGAGATTGTTGAATTCCATAGTTTACATCATAGACAATCATTGAAAGCCATGAGGTACTGGATAATTATTTTGTTCTAGTAGGAAACTCTACAATAGCACACATCGACAACACTGGCAGCAATAGAACTTACGACCTAGTTTTACATGATGGTATTATATAGAAGTCAGTCGATCATCCACAACGTAGGACCAGGCACATTTATGTATCGGTCAAAGTTGACATACCTCATTAGAACAACAAGGTGAACACCGAATTCATAGAAGCAGTCACTTCAATTGTAATAATATATAAAAGAAAGATTGTATATAAGGATGTAATACAGAACTATTCCACTGGACTATACTCCTTAAATAACATCATCAAACCTTAATGTTCCCTATCACTACTTATACTTTCACTACCTCTACCACTATGGGATTTGAATCGATAACTGAATCTCTGTGCTAATGTGGTATGGCAACTCGAACCGATGTACGTACGTACGAAGTTCCACGTTGTTACTGACTGATGTAATACAGAAAGAAAAAATTAGTTCGTAGAAAGAAAGGTGTAAAGTAATTTTAATCTCACGATTTAAGGGAAGACAAAATGTATATACACCTATGCTATTGTGATGGATTCTGAGAGTTTATAAAGTATAATCAAATTTCATAATATCGATTTCTCTTGTAAACTATCGTTGACATATATATATCTAAAGCCTGTAAATATATCTAATTTCAGATAACTTCAACCAATAATGGGTAACAACTTCAATCCCTTGTGTCTGTGATATATAAATCTAAAATTACTTGCTTGATAGGTGAATGATACTTAGATAACTTCATGATAAAACGTATAACTAAACATGTATTCACAATTTTTTCATGGGGTTCATCACATACGACTATATTTAGGAAACAAAAATTTTTTGTAGTTAAGGTGAACAGTATAACATTTTCGAGAGTGAATGTCACAATAGGATAGTTGTTCATTAAAATCTATAAGGATTATACATTCAATTCAAGCATTTAACCGGCAATCTAAATAAGGTTTCCAACAGTGATTATATAAAGAGTGAACAATCATTCCGACACGTATGAACACTTAAATGGTATTAATCAATGATTAGAAAATATAAAAGCATCCAAATCAATAATTTAGTTTTCTTTTCTCTGTTATTAAGGTTGTTCAGTCACAATCAGACTCATGAATTGCTAGTCTTCAAGTTGGACTAAAAGAACTATTATATTAAGATCATAAAACTGTAGCACAAGTGTGTGACTATTTGAATACAGTAGTTAAGAGAATAACGTAATGCAGTTTGAAGCCTGGATTGCACTGTTATCAAGTTTTATCTAAACATATAATTATTCGTAAAAGGAGGCACCAAAAATATATGCGCCACATAAATCACTCGATTTGGGTGAATACTTGAATACCATCCAGGTGTCCAAACTGAAGCAGGTGGCTTTCTTAAGTGGCCACACCCCAAGTTTTTCACCTAGAGATCTAATCCACAAAACAGTGGAGCAACATTAAGAGAAGCAGTCTCATGATAGCCGGTGACCAACAATAGGTTTATACGCCATTTGTTCCCTCAGGATCCTGAAGCCCATGTGCACCATTTGTTTAGAATAAGAGTTTTACAAATCCCCGAGGTGGATCCTCCATTCTATATCAAACTGTATTATAATGGCTATATCGAGGAAATACGTACAGGATGGACAATATGTCAATTAAGACAGGTCGAAATTCAGTCAAAAAATATATCAACAAAGGGATAACTCGAATCATTTCAAATTGAATCAGAATAAGTATGTACTTTGAACTTACACTTTACGACCTAATTCACCCAAAATAAGCAAATTAAGATATAATTGTGTTGGAGATGTAGAAGGATCCTGAAGATAAATGAAAACACAAATAAATAAATATAGAACAGATATGAATCAAATATAAAGTACCATTAGGCTTGAATAACAATTATTTATTATTTTATTTATTTTAACACATAGATATTGGTACAATGACGCACCAAATAAATATGCGCCACATAAATCTCATTTGATATGTGTGAGGGCTGTGATACTGCCCGAATGCCCAAACCGAAGCAGGTGGTTTTCTTAGGGGGCCACACCCCGAGCCTTTGACCTGAACGCCTGACCCACAAGGCAGTGGAGCATCGTGAGGAGATGCAGTCCCATGGTAGCCGGTCACCAACAATTGGTTCATATTACATTTGTTCCTTCAGGATACTGGAGCCCATGTGCACCATTGGTTTTGGATCCGGTTAAAGCACCGGACATTCGCTCTTCGTCCTCTCATTTTCGTAAACAACACCCCTGCCACGAGAAGGCAGTGAGTAGAACTTCCGTGGCAGAGGCTATATACGCGTTGCCATGTGAGAGCATTTCGAGAGGGAGAGCGGACTCTCCCCACTCTCGGCCGTACCAGGGCATCTCTAGATTTACAGTGTGCAATTATTTCTCATTATCTTATTATTATTATTACTATTGTGGTGGGTGCTAATGATGTCAACAGATATAAGTAGTATATATCATCAGTCGAAAGTGAAATGCTTGGTGGCAAAAAGTTGAGGAAATCAGAGAGAAGAGAATGAAAACAGAGAATGATCGGTATAGAAACGAAGGAACAACAAAGTTTGAGACAATTGATGGATAATTTGTAAATGAAGTATTACTGTATGGTTTTCAGATTTGGTTGTCCCGACTTGTGTTCTCGTTCACTATACTACTATTAGTAATATTATTCTCACCTTCACAGACACAATATATGGTCAGTTATGTCATACTTAAACGAGAAATATATAATAAGATTTACATTGTCATCAATGGTGAATAATTGAGAAGCTTATCAAAAACTATAATTACAATAATAACTAGAAAAACTAATACTAACAATAAATTACCTTGACAGATATTAACAACTGATCAACCACATTGTTTACACTACTCAGTAAACCATCGGAATGAGATGATGATAATGACGGTGAATTTGATGAAGTCATTGGTAGTTCAGCTAACAGAGCAGCCATACATTGAGCCAAACTAGGCAAAGCATCTCGATGTACACCAGAAGTTCGATTCGGTGTAGTATTATTATTATTATTATTACTACTGCTAATAGCAGAGTTGTGACCAAACAAAGAAGTATTATTATTACTATGATTATTTTCAATGGGATCAAGTAAACGCGATAAGAAGAGCTGTATGTAGTGAATAAATTAAGAAAGAAGTTTATGTAATAACAACAAAGTTAACCAAACAGGCGAAAACAAAACATATTGGTCGAAATATTCATCAAGAATAAAATGTTAACGTTATTTCTAAGACATGATAGTCGATATCCCTCCAAATTTAGCAACCAGAATTTCTCTACTCCCCACGTATGCCATTCCCTTTATAGTTTAGTGTCTTTAATTTTAACTAATGATACGTCCCGGATAACCTTGACCTGAGGCTAATGCAAACTTCTTTCCCATTGGACCCCGCATTCCAAACCTTAAGTCCGGAAGAACAAAAAAAGGTTAAAAAGCATCTATTAATAAGATTTGCATTAGTTTTGACTATTGTTGTTGATATCTTAAATGAATTTCGATAAATATTGTTTGAGATGTGTGCATCCTCTGCGAATTGCCTCCATGTAGTCAATATAACACAGGTTTACACAGAATTGGTGTAATGTGGCCAGCAGTGGAGTCCAGGACACGCGTTTCGTCCCTATTTGTGACTCATCAGCAGGGTGTAACTGTCACATTCCAGAGTTGGTGTTCACTCCGGCATTTGAACGCAGTACCTTTTCCTTTCTACGCAAACGTGTTATCCACTTAGCAACTCTGGGATGGAGGTACATTCAGCGGACGAGTCCCGAATAAGACGAAACATGCATCCAGAATTCTATTGTTGGTAACAATATTCCATCTATTTTATACAAGGTTCTATCAAAATATTTTCACCCACGTAGCATAGGAACTATCTCGGATTTATAGACCGATACCGGATCAAATCACATCATAGAATAGAAAACCATGGTTAGACACAAACACGCCGAAAGTAATACTGAAACAAGGTAACCAGTAGATAACTGATTAGCAACAAATTAGAAATGATAATAAGATATATGGTAATATTCAATGGATAGAATAGAACATAGAAACATAGTAGTAAAGTTAATTAGTAGTTATACAATAAAAATATCTTGATCAGTTTAGGGGTTGTGGAAATTGTCAAGTTTTTGATTGAGATCATGAACCGATTGATGCTAGAAATGTCTTGAAAGTTACCATCTCTTCAGTATTCGCTCCGTCACAATGAATAATTTATGAGCATTTCGTGTCTGATGGTTGATACAAGGAATATCAAAATAAAGGTTTCGACAGACAATTTAGTCAGTAAAAATATACAATCCTATCAACCGATTTGCAATATTTATCTAGTAACATGAGCTCAACCAGTATTTCGTACTTAATGGTGCCAATATACACGAGTATCACTTTGAAACAAATATCAAAATAAATTTACCGTCAACTGTTGTCGGCCATTAGCATCTGTTTTCTTAAGATGACCAAAAGCACGCATTAAACGAAGCATTCCATCCAAAGCTTGACCACGTAATAATGGAGAATGTGCTAAACTGATTAGACATTCGAGAAATGGTTCTTGTATAACAATCTGAAAAACTTGACTAGCTAAAGGATTAGGTGATTCCAAGAATAAAGAGGTAAGATGAAGAGCAAGCTAGAATAAACGAAAAAAGGATTGGAAAATTGATTAATTTATGGAAGCGGAAATGTTTTTTATATCTCAAACAAACATGTCCAACCAAATAGGACAAAGCAGTGTGTTTATAATACTGATGGAACACAGTTACGTTGAAAGTACCTATTTTAACTAAGAATTCATCAATATTTCTGCCTAAACAATAGACAAAAAGGCGAATTAATAATGAAAGTTTATATTATCGACTAATCTTTATTAAACAACCATTAAAAATCAGAAATCACTGGACAACTATTTCGTTCTAGTACAAGACTCCACAACACTGCACATTAGTAACTGTTCTACGGACAGAATTGGAGAGCTTCATGTCTTCCAGAGAACGCTTAGGCATCAAGACCATTGAGCTGATATCTATTAGTTTACAAACTAATCAGTGACTCATTTTCAGAGGAAATTCCCAGACTTCTAGTGAGAAGCCGTTACCAGGTTAGCAGAAGCATATCAGATGTCAGCTAAGTTCAGAGAACAAAACTCCATCAAAATATGGTGGATTGTCTAGTTTTGAAAAAGTATTCTGTTTAGTTTAAATGATTTCTTAGCACGAAAATAGCGTTGGTTAAATATCAAGAGACTTGTATCAGGAACACTGATTTCTGATGAAGACTGATTCAGCTTGCGATTTTAAACTGAGTTTTTATTGACAGCAAACATATCAGAGAGGCAATATATACACAACCATAAATAGGTACGCAAAAGAAAATTTACTAGCTTACTCATTGTAAGTAATTCAGCGACCAGACTGGAAATTTCCTATTAAAAAGTACTAATCATGATTGGTACAAGTTCCTACTGTGCAGCAGCCGTATATTATCCATTTGGAGATTATAGAGGACATACATATCTAAGTTTAAAATACTTTCGTTAGTCAGTTGGACACAACTTCAACTACTTTAAGCGGGTACAAAGCAAGATACGTGTGTATGTATATTATTTACCCATTTACCATATTAAATGCTATGAACTATATAATCACAACACACACACACTTCTTACACCTTTTAGACTTTACACATCTGATCTGTTAACATGTATGTCTTGAATATCCTAATCTCAAAATATTTCGTATAAAACTTATACTATTATGTTATCAAGTGAATTTGTGACTAAACAATAAGATTACACAGAGGTATATACAGTTTTTTATTAAGGGGTAAGTATTCATCCAATCGTAAAGGCGAGGATTGGCAAAACAAGGGCCGCATTCTTGTAATTGTAAAACATATGGAACTCAAAACAACTGTCTATCAGCCAACATTAAAGTCCGAATCTTTAATACGAACGTCAAGACAGTCCTACTATACGGAGATGGAACTTGGAGAACTACTACAACCATCATCTAAAAGGTACAAGTGTTTATAAATAGTTGTTTACGCAAGGATTATCATCAACACCACCCTTCTGTGGGAGAGGACAAACCAGCTTTCAGCTAAAGATGAAATTGGGAAAAGACGATTGAAATGGATAGGACATACATTACGAAATTCACTAAACGGCATCTCGAGGTAAGCTCTAACTTGGAATCCTAAAGGGAATCGGTAAAGAGAGAGGCCAAAGAACACATTATGTCGGGAAATAGAAGCAAATATGGAAAAGGATGAATAACAACTGGAAATAGGTGGAAAGGATTGCCCAGGACAAAGTTGGAAGGAGAGTGCATGTGGGCGGCCTATGTTTTTCCACAAGGAGTAAAAGGCGTAAGTAAATATTCATCTAATAGGAGAGAGTTAAGTCCTACTAAAAAACATAACAGGAGAAAGAAAAAACACACAGGATCGATAATATGAATCAGAAATCATTCATAAATCTATATTTTTTGTACTATTCACTTACTTGTGTTGTTTGTAAATCATGTTCCGTAATTAATAATTTTGGCATTAAATTCAATATAGTCATTATACAATGATCATCCAAACTATTTGGATATTTTAATAAAATTGTATATAAACAACGAAGTGTTATCATACGTAAATTACGATCATTTTTTGATAAAAATGATCCTAATTCATGCGATGAACCAGGCTAAAATGATAACAATCACAATAACAACAAATAAGAAGAAAAAAAAACAAACAAAAGTGAAAATCGAGTTAAATGAATAGATACATAATGAATAGAATAATATATGATGATAGAAACTGAATCGATCTAGATAAGTGAGCAAGTTATACACAACATAGAATAATCTGGTATAGGTTTATCTGTATTATTACAAGTTGTCACAGATTATATCAGTACGATGGGTTCCCTAGAATTATAGAAACAGTAAGACAAGGTTGAACAAAGACTATGTGATTAGAAAAGAATCAATGATAAAACGTATAGAATGATTGTAGTACGGCCTATGGTGTGGAAAGTCAGCTCTTCTTCTCGAAATGTTCATATGGCCACGTGAATACAGAAACTATTAAGAAAGTTTTAATCACTATCTTATGAAGGTGTTGTTTACAAAATTGAGAGGACGAAAAGCGAATATCAGAGGACCCATCTAGGGATGTTGGAAAACCCTCACATCACATTGACTTCAAGATCCTCGGGGTAGTATCACAGCCCTAAAACTACTTTTGTGTTGCCTATATCTATTTCGGTGTGTTTTTGTACCAATGTTTATGTGTTTAAATAAATAAAATGAATATCTATCCATGGGTTAAGATAAACGAGAAAGCTACAACCATATATTCTGTATCTGCATATATAACACAGTCCAGTAGTCAATGATTTCATGGAGATGAAGGTAGCAGAAAACATTAATAGCATGGAGACCATCCTATTGACGAAGAAGAGTTTCGTCTAAAGTTTAAAGATTTATGTAAACCTCAATACTGATCGCATCTTCATTCACATACAAAACAAAGTATAACAGTAGAAAATAAAATCGATACTGTTTATATAGAAAGTGTTGCACACACTAGCTTACCAGAAATCTTGATAAATCCAATTGCAAAGGTGATCTAAAATGCAAAACAACACATAATGCAACCACACCAACTAGTGGTTCTACACTAAAAACGAAAAGTACTGTACATCAAAGAAACAGTAGTATGTATATAGTTGGAGTATATATTATACTGTTGATTTTTAGTGATTTGAACGGTCTTCAGAAAGTAAAGACAATTTTCAACCAATCAGAGTGCATCTTTTATTTAGGAGTTGAGATTTAGGCTTACAAATAGAATCAAGTTTATAATGTAACGTTGTAGGTAGCATTATTAAGCTACCTGGGTGTTTTTATAAGCTGATGCTTGTAGGTAGTAAACTATAAAGTAAACTATAAACTTGGATTCCGTATTGTTTCACACTTGTTGACAGGGTGTACCAATAATCTTGAAGGAACTGATGCTCCCTTGAGGATTCAATACCGTATCAACTAGCTTTTTATCGAAACACATGGATCAGAGTTGACACCCGAACTCTAATGGCTAAGAATAGGAATGCTTCAACTATTCTCTTCATTGTACACAATCATAATATCTTCATTTTTCAAAAAAAAAAATTATTATTATATTAATGAGTACATAAAACATACGAAGCGATAATTTGTATAGCACGAACTGCAGCCAACCGAGTTAATTCATTTGTTAGACGTCGATATATCAAATCTAAACAATCGTTAATATTTGATTCAACCATGTAACCAATTTGTGAAATAAATACCGCGCTACAAATTAAAATTAAAACAAGACAAGAAACCGAAAATAGTGGTAAAGGTGTATTATATAATAAAGGGAACAAAGTACTTCTACAAATAAAACATAAACCAAAGGTTTATGTCATCCTTGTACTTATTAACAAATCAAAAGTTTATATAATATTGACTTACATCATGAACCGATTGATATAAGACCACCATTGAAAACCTGGAAACAGTGGACAGCCGTTTCATCCTATTGTGGAATTCCTTAGCAGTGCCTATCCACAATTCCACTCGCTGGATTCAAACCCAGGGCCTTCAGTCTCAAGTGCGAACGCTTAACCTCTAGACCATTGAGCCGGCATCCAATGGTGTTAATGTCTAACCTCAACCAATCCACGAAATTGTGCAACCATCTTCCATTGTCTTAAGGTAGATACCTGTCTCTACCCAACACAGATTAGCTCCGCTAATTACGGCTTCTAACTAGAATTCCGAGAATTCCCTCACTAAGCTAGTCACTAGCGAGCACATGGCAATTATGATATAATAGTCCAGGAAAACAAACAAATGTGTAATTTAATTACAAATTAATATAAAGTAATTATCAATCATTTCAGAAATAGGCCTATATACAGAAGGATGGTTCATCAAAATTATATTAACCTACTGATAACAAACTAAAGACTATTTGATTATACATGAATATCTTTGTTTTCGCATACTTAGTTCCTCTTATTATTTTGAAGAAAGCAAGAACAAAAAATTGAGCAGAATAACATGAATTCATTTAATTTAGTTCGGTTCTCAATAACAACTGATTACAACCCACATGGTCCTGTCCCAGAAAATATCCTCATGGCTAATCTTAAAAAAGATCAAGTTTAAAGAAGAGATTGATGAAAGGTGCATTATGCAAAACATGTTATCGACGCTTTTGTTGTATGTAATGATCAACAACAAAAAACACCTGCTAAATCATTCCAAAGATCATTATAGAAATATTCAATTTACCAAGGAAACGATGATAAGTTACATTTCCTCGTCATTCCTATACAACAAAGGGAGGATGGTAAAAACAATTCAACAATCAACTTATCGAAAGATACATGGGATGGTATTTGTTTGAATTTTAATAACCTTAATCCGGTTAGTTATAAAAAGGCGCTTTGTCACAACGATATTTGACAGAACGGAAAGGATATGCACTACCGATACAGTGGAAGAATTAAAACCTAAGGAACAATGAGTATCCAAAGAAATTTACTAAGATAGAAGAAGTAAAAACAAACCCCCCCAAAAAAACAATTTTCATTCGACATCGACTAAAAGGTGACGATACTCCAGTGAAAATAAACTGATGATTGAAAACCACACTAGCCATCATACAACTAAGCAAATTATCCTGTATAAAACCATAGGTTTTTTTCAATCCAAATAATGATCGGTATGTATTAATGACAACTTTTGATACAGATTTAGATTTACCTGTCAAATCAGTTAAATTGATAGAACTGAAAAAAGGTACAAGTTTGATTCAAAGAACATATCCCAAGAAGCCTGAGGTCAATGGGATTAAAGGCTTTTGACAGTGGTATTACAAAACACCTCTGTGACATTAGGCATCTAGTCGATAAACTGAAATATTTCAGGATCAACTAAGAAGAAACAGTGGCAAATCTTTCCTTCACATAATCATTCTACTGTCAGTTTATTACATTATTCTTATTTCAAATTCATAAAATCATTTTCAACTAACTGGCTTTACTAATTTCTATATTTATTTGAACACGTAAACAATGGTACAAAGAGACACCAAAATATATATGCACCATACAAATAGAGAAAGGAAGGTGAGTAACGATTCAGTTAAAAAAAACAATCAGAAAGGAATTCTTCAGTAAACAAAAGTCACTCTCACTTATATGGAGAAAGAAAGTTACAACAGGATTGCCATTGGCCTCTATTCCGAGACATATCTAGTAACATCTAAAACCAGTGTAGCACCATCTCTGTGATCCCAATCACGTACCCATGAGGTGTGACTACCTTTTCTATGAAATGAGCTACATTCTATATAGATACGAATGAGTGTACAGTTGGTCAACAAAAGCTCCTTTTTCAATTAAGCAGTTGATTGAACTCCGTAGCACTTTATCAGTATCAGAATCGGATACCATACAACACAAGAGAATTTTACTTATATAAGCAATTGTATCGAACAATATTAACCTCAAAAACTACATCTAAATACGGATTATATGTGTCGATTTCATTTGTAATTACATTGTCATATAGCTCATTTATTTTTGTGAATTACACTATGATACTTATTAATATTCAGTAACTTATGTCGACATCAACCAATTTTTGTATGGCTTACCATGTCTCTTCTTCATTTCTAAATATTTACGTTTAATTTATTTTACTGTTTTAATTGTATTACATAAATAATTTGAATAATCTATCAACAATTTTTTGTGTGTAAAGGAGTGTAAAAGTCTATCACTTATCTTGGGAGTTTCATCAACCCTTGTGGTCTGGTGAGTGACAAAATCTCGGCACGCATACAGAAGGCACGACTAGCTTTTGCCAACTTGCGTCATTTATGGCGTAGGCGAAATATCCGTCACCAACCAAAGGACGTGTTTATTGCGCAGCAGTTATTTCCGTCCAACTTTATGGCTGTGAAACATGACTGGTAAGAGTAGAGAATATTCGTGGGTTACTAGTATTCCATCATGGATGTCTTCGAAGCACTGCTCGTATATCCTGGGACCACCGAGTAAGCAACTCAGGAAATGGGTACTAGGTAAGGATGGCAAATAAATTGGTGAAGTAGTGAGACTTCATCAGCTTAGATGGCTGAGACACGTGTTACGAACGCCCAACCATCAACTTCGCTGACATGCGCTGTTTTATGCTGTAGGAGTAGGTTGGAAGAAAGCTAGATGGGACCAGACCAAAACGTGGCACAAATCCATAAAGTCACTGACAAGTAGGTGTAGATTACCTGGTTGGGATCCGCAAGATTATAGCGACCGATGGTTAGAGACCTTGAATGACATGGCTCAAAATCATTTGCAATGGCGCAGGTGCATCCACTCTTTGCGTTCTCGTTCTGAATTCTTCATGTCCCTTTTCTCTCTTTCCAAAGTCATTTTACTGGGCTATGCTCCTTGAATAACATCTTCAAACCCTAATCTTTCCGATTACTACTTGTACTTTTGCTACTACCACTATGGGATTTAAATCGACAACTGTATCTCTGTGCTAATGTGGTATGGCAACTCGAACTGATGTATGTACGAACGAAGTTCTACGTTGTTACTGACTGACTACTTTAATGTTGTTCTCATTTCATTTTACTACCTACCATCACTGTTGATTTTGATATATCTACATGTTGTCATTCAGTTCATTGCATGTTCCTTTCCTGAAGGAAGAACCTTTGACTGAATTGTACTTTAACGTGTGTAAAGATAT
This sequence comes from Schistosoma spindalis, assembly GCA_946903255.1. Taxonomy (NCBI): domain Eukaryota; kingdom Metazoa; phylum Platyhelminthes; class Trematoda; order Strigeidida; family Schistosomatidae; genus Schistosoma; species Schistosoma spindalis. The sequence continues at coordinate 14,953,751 of OX336423.1, forward strand.
TAAAATACTTCATGAGTAAAGGTTTGTAAACCGAACTTATTACTTATATTGTTATATTGTACAGTATTATTTTCAGATTTTGGACAGAATCCTCGAAAGGATTTAACGAGGTATGAGATAAATGAATGAGCAAATTGATATCATCAAAACAAGATATAAATACATAAACCTTATTTCTAATATATTCACTGTTTCATTGGTCGGTGCATAGCACTGAATAACATTCATTGTGATTTACTCCTTCTTTGTATTGATTGAAGCTTCGATGATCCTGGATCCATGGGATTCTCATCCCATAAGTGCCTTCGTGCTACTTTTGACAGGCATCAGAGAAACTCCCTCCGAGGACCGTCAAGTTGTACCTCCTCATTTTCGTAGATATTTGATTGACGCTCTCGGTCTACCACCTTGTTCGAAAATTCCATATATTTACATTACTTGTTGTTTTGGTTGTTAGTAGGGGCATCTACCTTATGACTTCCGAAAAATCTCGGCCTTCACCATGAGACGTCATGATTCTTATGAATGAAGACCCTTCAAATCCCGCGACAGAGTTAAAATTGTTTTTTTTGGTTGGCGCTTTTTTAGTTAAGTTGTTTTCTTTGGGAAGGGGGTTGCTGATCCAATACCCAACCCTCCTTTTTTACCTAGACTTGAGATCGGAAGTAACCCTAGACGAACTATATGCAGAGAAATACATTGCGTCGGGAAATGGAAGCAGATAACAAAAGAGTGAATAACAACTGGAAAGTATTGCCGAGGACAAAGTTCAAAGAAGAAACCTGGTGGGCGGCCTAAACTCCTACGATAGGGGTAACAGGAGTATATATATATATATATATATATATATATATATATATATATATATATATATATATATATATGCGTTTCATTATGCAAACGTCATTCTTAGATCATAAAATATATCAGGAAAATATTAGAAATCCAGAGTTCAAATTATCCACTGAATTACATAGAAAAGAGTGAATGTATTGTACCTACATTACAGTTAAAATTTTGTTTAACAAAGCGAATTCAGCTAGAAAATTTTCAGTAAAAGTACTAAAATGAAAATAATTTCTGTATTAAAAATATGATGATGATGATGATGATGATGATGATGATGATGATGATGATGATGATGATGATGATGATGATGATGATGATGATGATGATGATGATGATGATGATGATGATGATGATGATGATGATGATGATGATGATGATGATGATGATGATGATGATGATGATGATGATGATGATGATGATGATGATGATGATGATGATGATGATGATGATGATGATGATGATGATGATGATGATGATGATGATGATGATGATGATTGATGATGATGATGATGATGATGATGATGATGATGATGATGATGATGATGATGATGATGATGATGATGATGATGATGATGATGATGATGATGATGATGATGATGATGATGATGATGATGATGATGATGATGATGATGATGATGATGATGATGATGATGATGATGATGATGATGATGATGATGATGATGATGATGATGATGATGATGATGATGATGATGATGATGATGATGATGATGATGATGATGATGATGATGATGATGATGATGATGATGATGATGATGATGATGATGATGATGATGATGATGATGATGATGATGATGATGATGATGATGATGATGATGATGATGATGATGATGATGATGATGATGATGATGATGATGATGATGATGATGATGATGATGATGATGATGATGATGATGATGATGATGATGATGATGATGATGATGATGATGATGATGATGATGATGATGATGATGATGATGATGATGATGATGTGATGATGATGATGATGATGATGATGATGATGATGATGATGATGATGATGATGATGATGATGATGATGATGATGATGATGATGATGATGATGATGATGATGATGATGATGATGATGATGATGATGATGATGATGATGATGATGATGATGATGATGATGATGATGATGATGATGATGATGATGATGATGATGATGATGATGATGATGATGATGATGATGATGATGATGATGATGATGATGATGATGATGATGATGATGATGATGATGATGATGATGATGATGATGATGATGATGATGATGATGATGATGATGATGATGATGATGATGATGATGATGATGATGATGATGATGATGATGATGATGATGATGATGATGATGATGATGATGATGATGATGATGATGATGATGATGATGATGATGATGATGATGATGATGATGATGATGATGATGATGATGATGATGATGATGATGATGATGATGATGATGATGATGATGATGATGATGATGATGATGATGATGATGATGATGATGATGATGATGATGATGATGATGATGATGATGATGATGATGATGATGATGATGATGATGATGATGATGATGATGATGATGATGATGATGATGATGATGATGATGATGATGATGATGATGATGATGATGATGATGATGATGATGATGATGATGATGATGATGATGATGATGATGATGATGATGATGATGATGATGATGATGATGATGATGATGATGATGATGATGATGATGATGATGATGATGATGATGATGATGATGATGATGATGATGATGATGATGATGATGATGATGATGATGATGATGATGATGATGATGATGATGATGATGATGATGATGATGATGATGATGATGATGATGATGATGATGATGATGATGATGATGATGATGATGATGATGATGATGATGATGATGATGATGATGATGATGATGATGATGATGATGATGATGATGATGATGATGATGATGATGATGATGATGATGATGATGATGATGATGATGATGATGATGATGATGATGATGATGATGATGATGATGATGATGATGATGATGATGATGATGATGATGATGATGATGATGATGATGATGATGATGATGATGATGATGATGATGATGATGATGATGATGATGATGATGATGATGATGATGATGATGATGATGATGATATGACAAGGCTAATAAAAGAAATGAATGAAATTATGCTTTAATCCTTCGTTTTTATGTAATATAATGATTACCCATTGTAATACTTTCAAGTGTGAACTATTGTCCAACATAATATTGATTCATATCAGTGTGAATATTAGTAACTTGAATTTTCTTAGTAATTCTGTTTATGTCCATCAAACGTGATCATTATTAAGTAGTCATTAAATGTGCATTAAATTAATAAATCAATAAATAAATGGGTGTATACATGTATCATTTTGATTTATTTCCAAGATCAAATAAATCTATATCACCAATCTTTGTATAATCTCACTAAAAGTTGTCAGATTCAGGGTATTTAGTGTTAAGCACAAATCAATTAAGCATTCCCGTAGATATAACCAGAGACTGATATGACATAGATAAATCCCTTTAACCTACATAGATTTTTACATCATCTTCAAACACATGAATGTGATGTAATCGCAGTTCTTTATCTTCCCAAAAGATTAATGTAGTCATCGAATCACTGACAAATACAACTTCAAATAGAAGTAAATGATACCATTGAAATAAGGAAATTATCTTTACTGGATTGATTTTATTTCTTCTTTAATAGCATAAATATTCACAACTGAATTTACGAGTTGCGCACGAGACTAAAGATCTTGGATTCTAGTCCCACGAGCAGGATCGTGGATGCACACTACTGAGGAGTCCCATGCTAGGACAAAACGGCCATTTAGTGCTTCCAGGTTTCCAATGGTGTCTTAGCTCAGATCGACTCATGAACTCAACTGTGAGCATACTATAAACTCCACAAATCCCCATATTAATAATAATATAAGTGGTCTATTTTCATCATTATAACAGATTACATAAGTGTCAGAGGTTGTACAGAGCATTTTGTTTCTAGTCACTACAAATCGATGATTAATTCAAAAACCGATTGAACTGACTTAGAAGACAATATTTTAAGTCAGCAATAAGGCAACGATTGCCAAATACAAGAAGAAAAACCATTTAATTATAAAATCACGTTCGTTTCATTAAGATCAACTAATCAGATAATACTTTCAACAACAACAACAATAACTGTACAGTTAGTCACATTTATTACACATTTCAACTTGTAAATGTTAAATTATAAGGAGAAAAACTATTTTTGATTATTAATAGGAGAAAAATAAACATCTCATTCAAATAATGTCAATCATAATAGTACTAATTCGTTTTTATGCTGGTTGCTTGAATCCTCCCAGTGATGGTTAGGACTGAATCAATTGATCAATCGAAAAAATTCAATGTGTAGATTCAAACAATCAACATAGAAATGAATTAAACTTCACCCGATTCCACAAGCTAGTAGCTATCTGGACTCAATAGCTAAATGGATAACACGATGGCGCTTGAAGCGAACAGTAATGGGTTTGAGTCATATAGTGAATATCAACTCTGGGATGTAGGTATATTCAGAGACAAAGTCCGAAGTACGACGAAATGTGAGTCCTAAACTCCACTGCTGATGACTGAGAGGAAGACAAAGAGAGTCAGTCAGTCACAACGTAAAACCTTGTACATATGTACATCGGTTCAAGTTTCCATATTTAGTTAGGACAGAGAGATGAAATTATCAGGTCAAATCCCGCAATATCATAGGTGATAATAGTATCAGTGGTGATTGAAAAGACTAAACATCAAAGATACTATTCGAGAAAATATAAATTAGTGAAATAAAAAAGCTATGAGAAATTCGGAAAACAAATAATGGATGAACCTCAGTTATTGCGAACAATTTTAAGTAATGTCATTTACGGTCTCTAACCATTGGTTACAATAACCACGTGGATTGCAACCAGGTAGGTACACTTAGTAATATGGCTCAGTTCAAATGTCGATGGCTTCATTGACTGATTCCATATTTTGGTTCACGCGTTCCTAACTTTCTTTCATGTTACACTTACACCAGAAAATATCGGGAAATAAAGAAAGTATGCATCTGGTCTATGTTGTGATCGATTCCAAAACATGTCACCTAAAGCCACCAACCACTGATTGTTGTTATAACCCGGTCTCTAACTACACAAATCAGACCAGTGCTCAATGACTTCATCACTTGATATCACGTCTTAGTTTGGCTTCTGTTAATGATTTGTTTGGCGCATATTTATTCGTTGCCCGTTTGTACCAATATTTATGTGTTCAAATAAACAAATAAATAAATAATTTTAGCTATATCCTACACAAGTAAACACTGCTTATTAAGGTAGGAGGTGGTTAGAGATAAACAGCACATACCTTAACTCACCTTAAATGAAATAAATGTACACTAAAAGTATTTTTTTAGACTTACGTCACTGTAATAGCTTTCTCCTTCAATTCAAGATCACGATCAGTAGCTTTTAATTGATTGAAAAGTGGAGTAAATAAAATCTGAGCATATTTTTCACCGCCTAAAAACAATGAAACATCGTAAAAACTCATTAGTTCATTATTAATTGAAGCAAAATTGTGAAAAATAACACAATTGATAATAATGAAAAAAATGATAATCCAATCGAAAAAATAAAACTATACACAGATTACATGTGAGATGAATTCATTTCCAAAGGCCGTAGATTAATCGTATCCGTGCGAAATAATAAAAAAAAAAATGGATACAGTCTGTGACGTTAGGGAAAACAAAAATGAACAAGTTTTCTTGTATTGGTATTGGCAGTCCGTGTGATCGGGATATTATTATGGGGAGCAACAGTTTTTCCTCTAGTCCAACTATTGATTAGTTCGCTTATATTATCAGTAGGATTGGTGACATTCTATTATCAAATAACACAGCGATCAATGTAAAACAACAAAGACTCTAGAGCTTATTAGTTCTTAAACTTTTTATTAACCTAATCAGACGACGATGTTTGTCTAACTTAGAGAGATTCTTGATTTCAACAAAACAGAACAGGTAATTAACTTTTTTCTAACAAACATTACATAAATAAAATTATAATTAAATCCAAAAGATCATTTACCTAAGCTTTTTAAATGTGTACATAGAATCTGTAACAAATCCAGACCTTCCAGAGCAACACGATAAAATGAATTGTTAATCGATTGTACTGTTAACTGATGAAATAAAGAGAGAAAAGAAAATAGTGTAAAATTCTTTAATAGATGCAGAAAAATGTAATTGACCAGTTCCAGATTGATACAATTTTATAGATTAGTTAGTTTATCTCGGCTTTTACAACCACCATCAATGAATCAGTCATCATCAATCTACAATCTGGTAAAACGTCTCAAGTTGTCATAAAATATCATCAAAACAAGATAAAGTGATCAAGATGAATAACAAATTGATAGAACTAAGTATAATGGTTAAGAAAAAAGACGATTAGAAATAAAGGAATATGACTAGAAAAAAAAAGTGAAATGATCAATCAATTAATCTAATAGAAAATCATTATCGGTTATGATCTTGAACCCGCAGTTTTACACATGTTGTATTGAATTTCAACTCAACTCAGGTGTTAAAGTCTCTCTGTGCTGATTAATTTTCTTTTCAATTCTTCTAATCACTATTAGTTCACATAAATAATGTTATCTACTAAGATTATGTAAGAATTAACTAAACAGAAGATGTCAATGTTGTGAGATGACACCACTGAAGAATTAACCGACAATAGTGTAAAGCGGACAGATAACAGTAAGTGACGTTCAAGTCAGTCCCTCTTTTTTCACCCGGGTAGACGACAATAATAATGAAAAAAAAGAAGTCAAGAACAGTGTATACCATAATGAATTTGACTAAATAAAGACTAGTTGCATCTGACGAAAATCCGCAAGATTCATAAGCTATTTGATTAATTTCAATTTTTCACTAGCAAATCTTTGGAATGTACAGATGAATATCACTACTCGAATAATCACAAAATTGTCCGACATCGTCATAAAAATATCGTATTTATTTGGTTCATTATCCATAGATGTGTACTTTTATTTGCAAAGCAGTGAGACTATAATTTATGGACGACTCTTAAGAGACACTAAAGTGACCTTCAGAATATCCACCTACTTACTAGTGTTAAATGAGGCTTATAAACCAGTATGAGGAATTACGATTCTAATTTACAGTTGATGGTTAGGGTTAGTAATTGGATTTAGTGTTTTCATCATGAACTGACATCAGCTAGAATGCCAAAACTCTATTTAGACAAACGGGTGGATAAATTGTACGCCGAAATCCAAGACCTGTTATCTTATATCAGATTGGTTCATCCATAAATTATAGTCTCGCCTTTAAATAGAAATAAAAAAGGTCTAGCTCAGTAGATAACGCACTGGTATTTGAACAGGAAATTATTAAGTTTCAGTGCGAACAGCAACAATATGGCATAGGTACATTCAGCTGACGAGTCCTAACTAGGAAAAAAAACTGCATCATGGATTTCACTATTAGCAACTACCCGAACTAGTTTTTTTTTTCAAAGAAAAAACATTTAGACAGAATTTTTTTCAAGAAAAAAATTACGTGTTTTACATCGACCTACTTGAACGAGAAGATCAAGTTTTGATTCAAAATAACTAGCTGGATGTGTACTCAACAAAAGGACAAGAACATTAATCATTTCCATTTTTGCAGTATGATTTGTATTCGGATCACTAAAATATAGTAACCATATTAACAATAACATCAAAGAGTAAAATATTACATAATTTCAATATCAAAAGAACATTTATTTGTTGCTTGAATCAGATTTAAACTAGTAATTACTATTGAAATGTATTCCTTTGGATTTTACAGAAGACTAGTGAATAACGTTGACTTTTGATTATAGGTATCATCATCAAAATATTGTTCGTGTTTCGTTCAATAAACAAATAAGTTATGTTGAAGTTAGGTATAGGTAACTAGGCATTAGATATGCTCAGTCATGGTTTATCTTGATGAATAATTTCGGATGATGTAAGAAGAAAGTTAAGGCAGGCAAAACCAACACGGTACCAGTCTATGATAATATTGAAAGTGTTTGAGGTCTGCTACTAAATGCTACTAAAATTACTTCGTTTCATCGAGCTAGTGTGGTATGGTAACTTGGACAAACGCACATTGGTGCAAAGCTCTACGTTGATAATACATGACTTTGGATTTATTTATGATTTAAAAGTTGTAGATTGGTGAGAAACCAATTAGGGAATGAAAGTCGTGAGTGTTCAGTGTACTAGTATGTTAGCAAAACGTAACCGTGGCGATAGTACACTGAATGAAATCTAAGGTTGAACGTACTGATTGGTACATTTTCAGGTAACTAATGCTAGCGGAAAAGTCGGTAAGATATTGGATGTTTCAAATATAAATTCTGCGAAAAATAAATATTTTCTTACTGAACATTATCATTTTGATTTATTGGAATACATTTCATTTCTAACCCACTTTTGTTTATATTTATGTCAAATCGAGTGAAGTGCGGTAGTAGTGATCAAAGACACTAGACAATAAAGAATGAGACGACAGGAAAGCACAAATCCACGATGTTGACTTAGCGGAATAGAGTTCTATAGCAACAGCTAGCACAATGAGACGACCAAGTATAGTTGAATGAACCTCTAACTCTGTAGCTCGCTGTCGACTGATCCAATTACTAGTACCTTCTCAGAACTTATTTATGGTTCATAATGTGCATATTCTTTTCAAACTCAGTTCAATCTTTGCAAAGATGAATTTAAAACAGAATTCAGCAAGCAAAATAATATGTCAATAACTCTCTTCTTGGTCCAGGAGCTGGTAACAAATAAACATGCACATCACGCTATCTTCCTCCGATGAAATCACCTAGAAAGCTCAGTTTCGAAGAGGAAGTAGCTCAACTGTCGGACAACCCTAGTTGATCGTCTTCACTGTTTGGTAATCAATAACAGTGTTTTAATTTGATTAAGTGTGAAATGGATGGTTATGGTATGTCAGAAGATATCTTTAATCAAGAATGAGAACGCTTGAAGTTCCGTTCATTGACAAAGGATCAGTTTAAATGGTTAGCATTCATCAGAGACCTTCAATCACATCAAAATGTTAATATTACGATGAAACTCTTGTCTTGGTTCGATTAGTATTCGAACTTAAAACTAAACACAATAACTGACGGTTATAAAAGGCTGCAAAATATGATATAACGATCCATTAGTTGAACAGATAAATACAATCCTAACCAGATTGAAAACTCATTGATTAAAGGAGTGTTATCGTACGTCCCAACTTAAGAAGAAACGTAGAACTTTTCAACACACAATGATGTCACTTTCATACTCTACATAAAACAGTGCTGAATAAGTTTGGCAATAAATAATGGCAAGATAAAACCATAACAGGTGAAGAATAAATCTAATATAAATAATACCATAACGAAAAAGCAATCGACACAACTAACAAAACAAAAAATTTAGAGAATAAGATTTAGTTCGATGCATCGTAACTGTTTAGTAAACTTTTCACATTTAACCTTAGTTGACCTTTTTTAACTCTGTTCATTTGCTGTTAGACATTAGCATTGCTATAAATGTTATTTGTCTGAGGGTGACACCACTGTACAGACATCATATCCACTTATCTGTAGGTAGCAGCCCATAACCATCGGATTTTGAGTATACAGCTTTCAGTTTTACCATTCTTCAATAGGCCTATCCAATATTGGTAAGACTTGAAAGAAGAAATTCACTTTTTGTATTGTTTGTTTGTATCTTCCCAATGATGTTTAGGACTGCAATTGATCAGTCTCTTAATGACATATGTGCACCTTGTATGAATTGCCTCGATATTGCCTTAAGTCACAACCCTGGGGTGCAGGTACATCCAGTTAATGAGTCCCAAATGGAAGGAAACGTGCGTCCTAGATTACACTGCTGACCGTCATCCATTTTTACTCATAAAGGAACAAATATTTCAGCCAACATGGATTAACTGGGTCATAAAAATTATCCACACTCGATAACTACATTAAGGTAACAGTAGCAATGACCGAGCTTGTCTGGATAGGTGTTCCTAACAAAAATATGATTGATACAGTACAATTCCAGAGATTAAATGAACAATGTGAAGAACATGACGTACTATTAACATATGCAGGATATAATTAAACGATTAATAATAATAATAATAATAATAATAATAATAATAATAACCGAAACTTACTCAGATGAGATTTTTATCATCATTAATATATTATTCAAATAAGCGCCTAATTGACCTGGTAAAGCTAAAGCCAAATCACGATTCAACATAAACGCAGTATGTCGATAAACTGATAAAACCTTTGTATGAGGGAAGGAAAGGGAAATATTGTTTTTAAAAAGCGGGAATGAATCGCATCAACAATTACGCAAAATCAGCAAGTAATGTAAGCTATAAAAATCGAAAAATCCACAAACGCTAGTCATCTTGTACTGATAATACTGTGCTTACTTAATTAGTCCTGTTACCGGTCATGGAAGAGCGTAAGCCGCTTACTAGAATTCGCCATCGAACTCTGTCTTGGGCATTCCTTTCTAGTTGCTATTCATTCTTTTGATGTTTGCTTCTAATTCTTGACGCAATGTGTTCTTTAATCTTTCTCTTGTCCTTTTACCTTCAGGATTCCAAGTCAGAGCTTGTCTCATGTTGCAGCTTGGCGATTTCCATAATGTATGTCCTATCCACTTCCAACGTCTTTTCCTAAACTCCTCTTCGACTGGAAGCTGCTATGTTCTCTCCCACAGTGGACTGTTGTTGATGGAATCCGACCAACCGATATTGGGCATCTTGCGTAGACAATTGTTTACAAATATTTGTACCTTTCAGATGATGATTGTAGTAGTTCTCCAAGTTTAAACTCAGTACAATAGAACTAACTTGACGCTTATATTGAAAATTCCGACTCTCCTGTTGTTTGACAACTGTTTTGAGTTCCGGATGTTAAGTAATTGAAGAAATGATGTGCTTGTTTCGCTAATCCATGCCTTTACAACTGTATCAGATCCTTCTTGGTCATCATCAATGAAGCTGCTCAGGTACGTAAAACTTTCCACCTATTCCAAAGCTTTGCCATCATGTATGATTTGGTTGTATTTCAGGATCTTGCTTTCCCTTGTGTATGTTGAGGTCTTCTGCCGTAGAGGCTGTTCCTACACTAACTGTCCTCTGAAAAATTGGAGAGCTAGATCACTAGTGAATGACTTCTAGAAGTGAATTTCCAAGGTGTTAGTGACAAGCTGTGACTGGAAGGGTTCAATCATATCAGCTGTGAGATGGTTACCCACAGTAAGTAATGTAAAATCGTTATAAAATATCGTGAATCGACTGAATTTAGACATGAACACAATTGGATTCTGGTTCTATATTCTAAAGGTGAACGATTCGCGCGCAAGACAAAATGTTCTGCGTTTGATCCACTGTATCGAGGTTGTAGACGCGCATTGATGAGAATTTTCATACTACGACAAAACAGATGGCAAATGCTTCCAAGTTTTCAACGGCGGTCAACTAGAGTCAGTCCATGATGTAAACTACAAAAATTTAACAGGTTCTATAGAATTCCCATGCCAACCATAGAATGGTACAGCAGTGGATACTATTAAATACTTTCAGATATTTAGAATTTAAGGAGTAAACCTATACCATACTGACGAACTAATCGATATAGACTTAAGTCACAGCTCTGGGGTGCAGGTATATCCAGCTAACGAGTCCCGAATAGGACGAAACGCGCGTCCTGAATTCCACTGCTAGCCACTATTCATCTTTGCTTAAAATCAACTCAGATCAAAAAACACAAGAACATTTTATGGTCATATAATTATTTAAAGAATGAACATTTTAACGGTTTAAAAAGTAACTTGAATCACTGATATCTTCAAGCCACTAGTTTGTATTAAGCTACTTTATTAGATCTTCAAGGTAGCCGATGCTAGTTCGTAGTAAAAAACAAAAATAACCTGCAATTAATGTACAAGCTTCATCAAAACCATTTTAATTAATGACACAGTTTACTTACTCGATTAGCATTTTGAGATTTCATTTTATTGCTTATCGATTGAGATGTTTGCTTTTCAATGCCACGATACAATGTCGGCAACAAAGATAACAATCGTGACTGAGCACTTCACAAGAAAGACAAATGAATAAAGGAAAATAATTAATGATACAGAGAAATATTTAACTGATTATTTAATAATAATAATAATAATAATAATCTGTGTTAGTAGGTATTAATAGTCAATAGAAGTTCTCTGAACTAGATAGTTTGGTCGTGACGCTCTCCGTGTTCTTCTGAACAAAATCATCAGCACAAACTTCAGGTAGAGGTATGTGCTTTCCCTCAGATGTGAGGGTCTTCATAATCCAGACAACTGCCAGAAGAGAATGAGGGAGAGTAATAAAGCATTGTATGACACGGGTCCTCACGTGGAATGCATCTGTCAGCTGTCCTCCATGCACGACTTCTCAAGTACACCATAGTGTTGAAGAATTTTCCATAATGTTCTCATATCTACACTGTCAAATACATAGTAATTTGTCACTATGTATCAACTTCCTTGGCTGAGTTACACAATAGAATATAAATAATTAGTCAGGGATTAAATCCAAGGTTCTAGAAGAAAAATCCTTTGATATTAAGATCGTAATAAACGAATAAAGTATTTACGAAAGATAGATCAGAATTTCGGTTGTTAATTAGAATGATTTGATTTAATACTAAACCAAGTAACTCAATGTTATGACAAACATTATTTGATAAGCAATAACTAAGATCCATTTGATGGGTAGGTATAACCTAGTATTCATAGCATAAGTTACAATATATCCGAAACAAAGTTTTCACACAAAAGAAAAAAACTAGTAGAGAGTTTTAAAAGAGAATTCATGGATGACATAAATCTATTTCATTACTTAGACATATTTTTACCTGTTAGGATCTTGTAACTGCAGTTTTAGCTCTTCCAAAGTAGATTCAGATACAAATAATGTACTTTCATAAGATCTTGGACTACTCTGTTGATTGACAGCAACAGATCCATTAGTAATAGTGGTATTCAAATGAATAGTTGATGTTAGTCGAGTTTGACGCAACAATGCACTAAGACATGAGAATATAGATAAACGTACAGATTCTTCACGTTCTAAAAAGAAAATATAGGAGGGAATACACTACTTATGACGAAAAAATTGATATTTGGAAATAATATTTAATAAGTACATGTTTATATTTTGAACCTACTGGTTCGGAAGCTGATAATGCTAGGAAAACTTTGATTATAAAAGATTATTGAGATTTCTTAGCTGTTTACATCTCAGTAAGAGGAAAACTTGGCACTTATGTGCATCAGATCAAGGTGTCACACCACATCATCACACAGAGATAAAAGTATCAAGATGAATACTGAAGGGGTAGAAGTTGAAGTACCACCATTAGTGGCAGTAAAAAGAACATTATATTGACAGAACATGATCCCTGAAGAAGGAATGAATCCATGAAATGAAAAGTGGCAAATAATGTTGGAACCTAAAACACAGAATAAGGACATCCAACATCTTCAACTACCGGTTAAGTTCATCATGTGGACCACAAGCAGAAAGCATCCATCTATCGTCACAGCTAAGCTCAACAGTTATTGATATCATAGATTGATATATATACATCCTTCGTTAGCAATATTGCCTATATTGGCAATACTTAGTCCTTAAAATGTTTGAAATCAATAAAAATTTCTAATATGCAATCAAAAAGTGAAGTTAAGATGTTGCCTGAGCTAAATTACAAAATATATCAACTCCTAAGGCAGATTATGTATTAAAACACTTGATATGATTCAATGCGTAGTCAAGAGCGCTTCGTGAGTCTAGATAATACTCTCCCGCTCTAATCCTTACTTTTAACTTCAATCTCAAATTTCTTGAGTTTGTAAACAAAAGAATGACAAAGCACTGAATCATAGGTGATGTCAGTTGATGATGATGATAACCATAACCCAAAATTATAAATCCATCTCAGAACTCCATCATAGCTCTTAATACTTAATCCTGACCATTTTGCATTATAGCTGATTTCAGTTGGTGATAAAAACTCTATAGGGTGATTAACCCTGAATCATAACACTAGATCGAATCCTAATATATAAAACATAACCTTTATCTTTTACTGCAAAGAAGGGTTGATGATTAAGGTTGAAGTGATTATTTCACTGTTGTAATATTGTTTTTTACTGTTAATTATTTTGTGACTAAGAAGTGTTTCCTGATTAGCTGATAGATTGTCCAAGGTCGTTAGTGCATTATACTTTTATCAAAAATTTCGATTCAAATATCATGAAATAAACAAAGGTTTATATTTAAACTAACCATTGAATTGTTTTATCAACAAAGGAGCAATAGATACATAGAAATTAGCAGTCATTTCAGTGAAAACTAAGATAATTGCCTCTAAAGCACGCGCTGCAGCACGTCTAACTTTCCATGATACATCTTCATCATCGGAATATTCTCCATCTTCATCGTCATCATCATCAGCATCAACATCAGCATTATCATCTTCGAAATCGACATCATTATTATTGACGCCCATTCTAGTGAGACAGTTCAATTGGAAAGAAACTTGTCTAATCATTGAATATATATTAAATTATTTATTACAGAATAAGGAAGATTTATACAATGGACTTTTTTGCTGTTTCATTTATTCAGAATTAAAGATAACCTATAGAAGATCTACATTAAAGTTTGAAGTTGGGTGTTAACTATCAAGGGAGAGATGTATCGTCAAAACTTCGCAGCTTCAAGAGCTACATGACTAAGATAATTTAGACAGCCACTGAAAACTAGAAAGTAATAAAGAGATGTCTCATCCTAATGTATGACTTCTTAAGATTGTACATCCACGACTCCTTCAGATGATCTGAAGTACTAAGCTACACTTCCTGAATGGTATAAGAGATTCAAATGACTGTATGAAAAACTGGGAGAACTTATACAAATTAGTTTTATATAACATAGTGGTTTTATTCTCTATTTTGATCGAATTTCAACGGTCAAACTGTGAATGATCCATTTCGCAGCAGTGTTGAAGCAACTAAGTGCAAAGATAAAGATATCGCCTTCTTAGTGAGAGTAGTCATTGTTGGAGATCTTAATTTTCCTATAAAACCATTTTTTGTGTTTCAGTTTTGATGATTTTTCGGATGAAGATAAATTTTGGTCCTCATTCAGCGAGAATGATGATATTCTAGAAAAAAAAAGGATCCCAAACGCCCTGATATGGTCGAGTGTGGAGAGTCTACTTTTCCCTGTATTCAGTGTCTCTAACAGAAAAGTCCCACTTACTGCCTTTACACAACAGGGACGTTGTTTACTAAATTAAAAGGACAAAGTGAGAACGTCCAGTTCTTCAAACCAGGTTTGTGGAAACAGAGCAGCCACCTAGGGGAATTAGAAAACCCTGAATTCGAATCAGTGATGTAAATGGTCTCCAGAATCCTGAGGAAACGTATGGCGTATGAAACCTATTCATGGTTACTGGCAATCATGAAACAGTATCACTTAACCTTGCTTCACTGTCTTAAGGACTAGACCTCTAGGTCAAAAACTCAAGGTGACCTCCCGAGTAGTATTCCAGCCTGCAAGCAAATTTTAGAGTAATTGCTCAATTGTACTAGATTTTATGTTAAGTGAAATATAATAGGGAATGATCAAGTCACAAATTATCCACTGACATTGTAAAAAGCTATTAACATCACCCTTTGGGTTACGATGAGTGAGAAATAATAATTTATTTTAAAAAAACTTACTGATCATCTCCATCTTCAACGAGACCATAATCATAATTTGGATCGTATTGCAAGCGTTCACATAGTAACTTAATCAACTAATTTAATAAAAAGAGAGGGAAGAATAAAAGATAAGTTAACAGCCAAAAATCTCCAATACAAAAGCGAATTCAACAAAACCCAAAACTCTGTAGCTTATCATGAGAAATTATGTAGAACAGTAATTCCTTCTTAACACGCAAGATCCAATATATTCCAGTATTGTCAACATGACAACAAAAAAGCAAGTGACGAATAATGAGTTTGCTTAATTGATTACTTTATCATTTTTATTGCTCTCTTCCATTACCCTATCATTTACTTTAATTAAATTATTCTTTTATTATGAAAAACTATAATTTTCTCAACAAATAAAACAGTATTCTTTTAGCCTACCTAAGAAATAAAGGTTGTGAACAAAATAATCCTTAATAACACTGATTTACCAGGTGTAGAAACTTATGTACTTGGCTTAAAGTCATTCTATCCTATTCGGATGCCAAAATTAATGAAAGAGAGAAGGAGTTTGAACTTATAACTTAACGGCTTGATAGTCAAATGCACTAACCAATGAGCCCCTAACTCAGTGGTAAGGAAATAAAAATAAAATGAACATAAAAAGCTTAAATGAACCGTTGTAATCAGAAGATGTATATTTTTGCCCCCTGTTTTCCTACACAAACAATTTTAAAGATAATGACGATAAAGGGACAATCATCAGAGGACTAAACATAAAAGCCGCCAGGACCAGTTGTGTTATTCTTGTTTAATAACTATATTACTTACAAGTAATCAGTATTTATCACTGTGGCTTACTGGTCAAGTGAATTATCGAAAAATTCGGTATTCTCTAATTGGTGAAAACGTATTTTACTTGAATAGCCATTTTGAACTTCTTATATCTTAAGTTTGACTGCTTTATAATATACTGTTGTTGTTGTTTTACCAACGTTAATTTAAGCTTAACCTTAGCTAATAATGACTTACTGAAGAACCATTTATTATTTATTTCTATTTATATGAGTATGGGGGGATTTGTGAAGGTTGCAGTATTTTCATAGTCGAAATCACGAACTGTGAAAATAATACTATATCCATCAATCTCCCATATTAGTAACAATCATGTGCTCACTAGTGACTACCTTCACTATATAACTCCTAGAGTTCTAGTGAGAAGCCGTAACCAGTAGAGTTCAACCGTGTTGAGTGTGAGACAGCTATCAAACACAAGTGATGGACCAAGGGTTGTCTAAAATCATGGATTGATTGAAGTTAGACATTAACATCGTTGGATCCGGGCGCAGTGATCTGAAGGTTAATTGTTCGGACGCAAAGCCGAAGGTTATGGGTTTGATTTTCGAATGGGGAAACGTAGATACACACTGATGAGGAGTCCCATACTAGTACTTTTAGGTTCTTGATAAAAGTTTAGCTAAGGTCAGTTCGAGATTTAAACTGTGAATATATTCATTTGGAAGTATTTACGAGTAATCAACATAGTCTTTTGACTCGAATGGATCTCGGGTGCGTTGTTCAAATGAATTTGATACCACTTCTATGGTCAAACCGATCATTTTGTATCTGTGTTCGCTAACCTGACCAAAGGTCGATAATTAACTCTGATACTATCGCTGGCTACATGGATAGAATCATGCATATATGTAGAAAGAGCCGGTATGACACATTTAGCTCAGAAGAAATGGAAGTGTCTAGTAGTAAACATTTCATAGACACCTTGAAAACTCTCAATATGATTGGTGAAAATATCAAGTTCAATTCTCCACAAATTTTCTGAAGCTACAGCTACTACATCCCTGAGATTTTGATGAGACTGTAATTTATAGACGATCTTTGAAAAACGCTGAAGAGACCTCGAGAAAATTTGCCTCCTCACTAGAGTCAAAAGAGGTTTATGAACCAGTGTGAGGAATAATGATTGAGATTACGAGTTAGAATGTAGGGTTAGGAATTGGTGTTTTCATCATAAACTGACATCAGTTATAATGTTATTTATCCATAGGAATGAATGAATTTCGCGCCAAAACCGTGTTATCGTCAATTTCATTGGTTCGCCCATAAATTAATATCTCGCCAAAATCTCATTTTTTCATTCCAAAAAAAGAAACAGTCAACTGACAACATAACTTCTACTTGATTATATCACTCCATTTTTTCCGGATCTAACTAAGCTTTTTATTCAGTGAGGAAAAACATGGTTATGTAAAGTTTATTATCAGAAAAATAAACACAATTGGATACCATAAGGGATAGAATAAAATCAATTTCATGGGTCGCTAATCACTGTCCAGTAAATTAAGCCCAGACTGTTAGGCTTAATTCTTGCTCGTCATATCACTCATCCTACATTTTTTAAAATGGCTACCGACAAATTTCGATATTTAAATCAAAGGGGGAAAATATGTCAACACACACACAAACATAAGTATCTGAGAAACCTACTTCAGGAAGAGAAGGTGAGATTGCTCTAGGACAACGTCGAATTATTGTTTCCAATACTTGAATAACTAACTCTACAATATCATCCTGTTCTGGATTATTCGTATTTGAACTGTATGCAATCGATATAAGCAGTTGGAGTACTGATGGAATACAATGAGGTGAACGTTGAAGTTGACGACTGTCAGTGAAATATCATTAATAAACAGATAGAAAATATTAATGGAAATCAAAACAAGATAGGAAAGAATAGATTTTTAAAATGATTTACTGTTGCTTCTAGCTAGAAAAAAGGACAACTTGGTTTTACTACATAAATATGAACAAAAGTATGTTTGAATTGATTTTGTATTGTTTGTTAGTATCTTCCTATTGATGTTTAGGACTGTGATTGATCAATCTTTTATTGGCATATGTGCATACTGTGTGGATTTCCTCGATATTGCCTTAAGTCAAAAGCGTTATATGCAAGGATGGGTGGTGGGCAGAAGTGGAATCTAGGATGCGTGTTTCATTCTATTTGGGACTCGTCAACTGGATGTACCTGTATTCCAGAGTTGATGTTCCCTCAGGGACTCGAACCCAGTACATCATCTTTAACTTATTTATTTGGTTGGAAAAATGGACAGTAGATAATAAAGAGGCTTTATTCATTTGATTATTAATTACTTATGAACTGTACTTGATCAAGTTGACGAGTAAGCTATATTAGGTGTTAGATATAGATTTAATGTAATGGAAGTAAACCTTTTAAAGTCACTGGATTGCACTGATTCCAGTCTTTTAATAGATGTTGAACAGGTCTACTTTGTGATTGGTCGGAAAATTAGTAGAAAGTAAGAAACTTGGACTAAGTCGAATGCAGAACACAGTACTAAAATCCTCAAATCATTTACTGTTATTCTGAATCATGCAACAAACAACGAATTGGTAGAAATTGCCAAGTAAATAAGCAAGATAACGTAACTCCAAATCAGTCAACGGTTCACATGGATTTCATTCTTTCAAAAAAACAACAACAAATGATTGAGTGATATAACCATATTTGTTGACCGAGTTACAAACTGTCTACAGAAATCAATTTATTGTATGCCTATCTGATAGCGCTCGCAGATAAATACCAAAAAAACACAACATCCGACTGTTACCAGCTTCTTAAATAATTTTATTTTTCATGACTTTATGGAAATAAATAAATTTTAAGACCTTCTTCGTAGTTAATTCAACTGATTTGCTATTGATATATCTATCAGTGTTGCTCATTGAACTGAATTAACATTGTACTGGGATATTTTTGTTACCCCCAGTTAGTTATTCAAATTTCTCAAGAGATAACATGTATGATGTTGAAGAAGAATCGTATATAAAACAACATACACAATCGATCAATCGAAGTGATAATTTTCATGTCACTTGACAGTGATTTAACATTTTAGTGACATGCTTGAGGATGTATAATTCGATCCTTTGAATCGTAAAAAAGAATGAACTGGTAATTCTTTAAGTTAGTCTGACCTAGTAGTATTATTCTTACCTGAAATCTGATATTACTTCCCAAACCATTCTATTTCATAATATCTATTTCTTCAACAATTTATATAATCAGAAGATTTAGTGTACAGAGTATGCTGTACATGTTAACAGTAATATATTAGACATAACACCTATTTAACTGATTACTAATTAAGAAAGTAGGTCATAAAAAGAACTAAAATACTTACGAAACAACATTGAAGCACTGAAGTAAGGTTTTCATAACATCGACAGAAGGTACTTGTCTTAGTTGTTCCAATAAATGTGGTCGTTGAAACAATGTATTTTCAGTAATCAGTTTTGACAAATGATCGTCGAATTTCTCCATTGGTTTTGATGTTAAAAAAGGACTCATTTGTAAACGGAAAAGGAGGAAGCTAACAAGTGAACTGAAATATTTTTGCGGTATAATCCATGATAGATAACCCAATGCTTGAATAGCACGTTTACGTAGAGTAGTTTGTGGACAACCAAGGCAAGTGATCATGCAATCAAGTAAGTCCAAATGATAACTTGTTAAAAGATTTCCAAAACTAAAAACAACAAAGGAATACATGAATAAAACCTGTGCAAAACAGTGAATATATCTCTAAATACATATTACGAACTATGAGCCTGTAATCTACATTTGCTGAGGCTTAGTAAACTAAGTGTCGGAAAGAACCCAATCTTATATTCGAAATGACACAGAGCATTGTTTGTTTTTACATAATAGGGGTAATGAACAGCTTGCTGTCTTGTGGACTTTGATCATTAATAGTTAAGACAAAATAATGGTGACAAACGGAATTCAACCCTGTTAGATGTGCGACAGTTATCCACTGCAGGCAATAAAAGATGGACAATATCGATAATTAATCAAAGTTACAAATGTGCACCACAAGATACCAACTCAGTGGTCTGATATATCAAGCGTCCGCACACGAGACTGAAGGTCTTGGGTTAGATTTTTAATGGAGGGGTGGTAGATGAGTGTTTCTATGGCTGTTAAGTGATTTCAGGTTTTCAATGGTGATATAGCTAAGAAACGTTAATGATTTAAATGATGAAAATCCTACATGTCCACAAATCCCCCCCCTATGCCTCTTAATTTATTTGAAATCTAAAGTTCGCTAACTTGAAATTAATAGTATATAGCCATAAATGCTCTCACATGGCCATGCGTATATAGCCTCTGCCAGGGAAGTCCTACTCACTGCCTTCTCGTGGCGAGGGTGTTGTTTACAAAAATGAGAGGACGAAAAGCGAATGTTCGATGCTTTAACCGGACCCCAAACCAATGGTGCACATGGGCTCCAGTATCCTGAAGGAACAAATGTAATATGAACCAATTGTTGGTGACCGGCTACCATGGGACTGCATCTCCTTACGATGCTCCACTGCCTTGTGGGTCAGACGTTCAGGTCAAAGGCTCGGGGTGTGGCCCCCTAAGAAAACCACCTGCTTCGGTTTGGGCACCCGGGCAGTATCACAGCCCTCACACAAATCAATTGAGATTTGTGTGGCGCATATGTATTTGGTGCCTCCCTGTACCTATACTTATGTGTTAAAATAAATAAATAAATAAGTCATAATTAACGATTATATTATTTATTAATTATAGAAAAATATAACTAATCAATTTTACATGATAATATATATAACAGTCAGATACGGGTAGTAAAATATAGAACAAAAATAAAATCATATTGATCAACAACAAAAAAAAATGATAAATCACAATTTACAATAAATCAATAAGTCACATACTGATTAATAATTTCAGCTAAAACTTCACAAGCTTCAACGCGTACATTATCATCTTGATGTGACATAACCATATGTAATAAAGGAGAGATGGCTTCACGAACAGCTGATTGAACTACTACCATATCAGTTGCATTCGGTAAAGCATTAACAACAGTCTTGAGACCTGTGAATAGAATGGAGAAAAAAAAATAAACGAATAAAAAGCGATTGGATTTTTCAGATAAAATGAGATCAATGACAAGAAAAGGTGATATGTTTCTAATTGTCTAAAAATGTTTTTGCTCATCAAGTACAGATTTGTGTACTACACTTTTAGTCACTTTTTTGTATGACGGTTGGTGATACTGTAGTGAAGGAGAACACAGGTGAGGACAACCGAATTATTTGAAAACAAATTACAGAACTAGTTAGTAAAATCTAACAACCATATATTAAATGGTCAATTTGCAAAATGTCCATCAATTGTCTCAAATAACTCAGACTTCTTTTGTTCTTGCATTCTCACACAAATTGCATTCTGTTTTCATTCTTTACTGTTCGGTCTTCTTGTCTCTCTGCTGCCAGACATTCTGTTCACGACCATTATATACTACTTATGTCTACATAAGTAGCACACACCACAATACCACCACCACTATAGTTTATGAAGTGATATAATAATTATAGGTAAAATAAATATGAACACTAAATTAAGCTGTCTGAATGCTGATATTATATTCTTCAATAAAAAATAGAGTATTTCAGAAAGTCGTATGTTTATGTTTTGACTATAAACTATTCCTAGTATATGGGTGCTACAGGCATCACTTAACTGTCAAGATCAAAAAAGATGAAGTGAGTCTGGTTTTGTGAGACAACGAATTGAAAGACCCTTTTTTATGCTGAAGTTGAAGATCCATACAGTCAGTCATAAGGAAGGTTCTGGACACAAAACTTAGTAGCTCAGTTTCACACAGTACTGTACTTTGTGTCACATAAAGCAACTCAATCTGCTAACTTAGCAATTATATGTGGATGTGTGTCAGGAGTGACTAGTGTGAGGGCCAATTATACCGTTTGGTTACTTAAACCTTGGTTAGTTCAATGAGGCTTAAATCCTGTGAACAGCTGGTTAAAAAGCAAGTACTTAGGAAAACAAGACACGGAGACACACTTTAGTGCTTAGTTATTAGATTTTTGGATGCTTTATCAAGGCGCAAACACGTTTTATATGTTGGTACTTTTTTCAAACATGTAATATAAAATATAATGCACGATGTGGGATCCGCTGGTACGACATCCATAGTACATGTCCAAACCACGGAGATCGGTAGCTGCATAAGCAGATAGTTACCGATGTATCTAGGTAGCTGCATAAGTGCTGCTATTGGTGGTGTGAATGATGAGATCAATGCACGTATAGTGAAAGCCAGAGCGGCTTATGCCAATCTGGGCCATCTTTGGCGCCTTCGTGATGTTAGTCTGGCTGTAAAAGGTCGGATCTACAACGCGTCGGTGAGAGCAGTTTTGATCTATGCTTGTGAAACCTGGCCTCCGAGTTGAAGATGTTAGACGACTCTCTGTGTTCGATCATCGTTGTCTCCGGAGGATTGCTGGCATCCAGTGGCAACACCATGTCAGTAATGCAGAAGTTCGGCATCGAGTGTTCGGTCACAGAGACGATAATGAAATTGGTGTCACCATCTTGAAACACTGACTTCGGTGGCTTGGACATGTTCTACGAATGTCGTCCCAGAGAATTCCTCGTCGTGCATTATTTGCCGACTCTGGGACTGGTTGGAAAAAGCGGAGAGGTGGTCAGTGTATGACATGGTGTCGTGGTATGAAAGAAAGCTGCAAAGGGCTAGCTTCTGTTGGTTCTTCACGACTCCCTGGTTGGGGTCCGAGAGACGGTGTAACGCAGTGGCTAGAGACGTTATCAGATATGGCTCAGAATAGAAGCCAGTGGCGATCGTGCTGTAACCTTCTTTTACTTTCTTCATAAAAAGTGGTTGTATCTTCCTTAACTGAAAGATCTCTTCTGATTGTACCTTTCCGTTGCCCCCACCATTGTTCTCTCTCTCTCTCCCTTTTTTTTATAATTCCCCACGTTCATTACTTTTTTCTCTTTTCTCCTCTTCAAATTATGATTGTTTTGTGTGGCGCATATATATTTGGTGCCCCCCTGTACCAATATTTATGCGTTCAAGTAAATAAATAAATAACGGAGATCGGTGTTCCAAGATGGTGACACCAACCGAATTATCGTCACTGTATACGAACACACGTTGACGTACCTCCGCATTACTGATATGGTGTCGGTACTCGATGTGTGAAGTCCTTTGTAGGAAATGATAGTGGCCAAAACTGAAAAAAATTCGCCCTCGCTTCAATTCGTATTCTCACAAACTGTGACTACATTATGCACGTTATTTCACTACTAGTTTTATTTATTTATTTAAACATATAAACATTGGTTCAAAGAGGTGCCAAATGTATATGCGTCTCACATGATTCAACTAGACAGTAAATAAATGATATACTCTAGTTTTATTCTAACCACGTTATACCAGTCAATTTTCTCGCGGTTTTGGCCTGTTACTAACAACCGATTAAAGAAACTGTTTATAACATATGAACTGACGATTTTTCGGGATTTTACAAAGTGGTAAAAACCATATAACACAGATGAAATGTGATATAACTTTAATAGAATCAGCTAATTTGACACATAATCGGTGAAAATTTCTTTACAATCTAATACAAAAAGATAAGGGTGAAATAAATATTTCCTTGAGTGAAGTTAATTACACTAATCAATATCCAGTATAAAATATAACATTGGTTAAAGTATCATCCATGTACAGAAACCTACCAATACTACAAATGCTACGAAGCTGTCCCTCGCCTCCTTTTTCCATAGTTCCAACAAGATCTTTGACGATAGTAATAATCTGCTGTTCTTTTACTTTAGTCGCTAAAGGACCTAGTCTGTTTTATATTATCAAAGATTTGTCAATAAAAACCTACGATTTTACTGCAAGACTTTGAACTTCACCACTAGGATCCCTCAAAAGACGAAGAATCAGTCCAACAACCTAGAAGGAATGTGAAGAGAATTGATTGTCACCTACTCTCTTTTCACTTTGGAGATCCAAACGAAGGGTGTTCACTTGTAATTCATTGATAAGATCATTCATAGCCATAAATCGGTAATCCGTATCAGCTGCCACCATCTATTTGAGATAAATAATTGCGATGAAACCATCACATACCTTCTCCAGTAATGATGTCAAAGACTTATTTGATGTATCCATCGCCATTATGCTGGTTGTAGTGTGATAAGCCAAGTAATTATGAAGAATTGGTCAAATTCACCGTTTAGTTAACCCAGCTTCAAGTGTTAGGTTGCCAGCTAAATGAGTAATCTGGAGAAAAAAGTGGATAAATGAAATGACCAAGATTCTAATAGTCTATGAACCTCCTCGAAAATCGCCAAGGTCCTTGAAAACTAGATACTAAATTATTTCATTCCATAATTTACAAAAGTTATGAATGATTGCTTCACACAAATTCATACTAGACGTGGCTCGGTAAGGTGAGTTTGTAGATGACTTACTTAGGCTATGTTATGAAACCAAGTTTGGACAGGTCGGACGTCAAGAGTACTTCCTAACCACAAAATCTATTATTTCTAGCATTTATTTGCATCAATACCTAGTCTGGTCAGTCGAATTCAATGAAAATTCTACTTAAATAATGAATCGACTAGGATGATGATTGAAGTTTTAGCATCAAAAATAGGGTCCGTCAAGCAGTCTTCTCTACCAAATTTTAAGTGTGGAGTGAGGATGTTGGATGAGAGATACAAGACTACAATATATATTAAATTTTCAATATTCTCATCACTTTTCAAGTAGGGTCCAATCTGAGTAAGGTATATGTAGATCAGGGTTATTTCTCAAGCGTAAAATTGAACTAGTGGATTTGTGAACATGGAAAAGGTTATGCATCCTATAATACCACCTGAACTCATGTTTCACGTTGGTTGTGTTTAATAAAATCAAACAATCATAAGGACTAAGAAACAGAGCTACTCTTCGTAGTCTGACTTTTTAAGTCACATCAACTCTATAATGAAGATTTACAAAGTAAACCAGAATAAAAAGCGTTTTAAGTGAATCTTCAAACCAAGTACTGAGGAACAAATGTATTTACTTTTTGTTTTACCGCATTTTCATCATTCTTTGGACAAGAATGTGTTCTGGGATTATCTGTTAAAGTGTGGTTGGAAAATTCACTTAAATCTGGAAGATCGTACAGAAATAATTCAGGCGGAATGAGGGCATACAATTACCTTTTTTTCATTATCCCAACCCAGTAGTGAGGTTAGGGATGATCGTGTAATTTCACCGTGTTTTAATTTCGTGTCTGGTGATACTTTAAGTACAACTTGAGAAAAACCAAAATAGTGGTGGCGTAATCTCGTACCTGGAAAATTTTCGACCCTGAATATGCGTACGAGTTTGTCTTACGCTAAGGTTTGAAACACGATATCCAAGGTTTACTTATTCAATCGACAGTCAGTGTCCATTAATATGGTACATACCTTGTGTTTATGAGACGTTAAGTACATATCCAAGACTAAAAAAGCATGTACGGCGAGACTCTAATTTATGGACGAGCCACTCAGAAGCGTGTGAGAGATTTTAAGGTTACAGCGCCAACTTCAGTGCTTAATGCTAATGCACGATGGGTTCATAAGGGATTTCGTAAAAAACGTGATAATTTAGCGGCTATAACAAATAAAACGGCGAGACTATAATTTGTGGACGTACCAATCAGGTATAAGACAACATCTCGGATTTTGGTGCGAAAGTTCTCCATCTATTTGGCTAAATAAATTTCTGGCATTATAGCTGATGTCAGTTCGTGATGAAAATCCCATATATAATTCCTAACTAAGGCAAATTATAACAATTATCGCGAACTGGATAATAAAAGCACCAGTAACACTGGCTGCGGCCAGGTACTACAATATATACGGATGATTGGAGAGCGTACAGACTCCTACGAAGACTTGGTTATGTGCATTGTGTCGTTATTCACAAGTAGCATTTTGTGTACTCAACAACCGAAGTGCACGCAAACAATATTGAAGCTATGTGGTCGAGGCTGGAAGAGTTTTTGAGACTTTATCATGGCTCCAGAGGCCGACTATTATGTAGTCGGATGGATGATTTCCTCTACCGTATTCATTATGAATATAAAGCCTCTGAATCTCTTTCTAACTTCGACAAGTTTTTGAACCACGTATAAGAAGTGTATCTACTTTATTCCCTTGTTTTTGTATAATATATTTTTACTCGATACTAATTTTTCTGATTAGCTAATGTTTCTCAAGGTTACTTAAAATTCGTTCAAAGGTCGTCCATAAATTAGTCTCGCCGCATGTACCTGCACTCACTATTTGTCATGAAACGAGGGAAACTGTCCGAACGTCAGTGTTCGGATATTCGTATGTGTCTAAGCGGTTTTAATACGGACACAAAGACCGAGTACACAACCCACAGATGAGAGCTTATCTACTTTAAATTTAGTTAACTAGTTTCAAGTACCAACTATTTTAATTTATCCAAACTTATTAGGCTGTGCATTAAAAGTTTCGATTTGTTTTGGTGCTAAGCAAACAAAGGATCCTCATTGCAAGTGGCGGTTTATCTCAGTCATATCACACCCTACCTGTCTACTTAAGATCCGAGAGCCTATGTACAACACTTGTCTCGAATCAGCGATTTCCAACGGACTGAAAGAACACCACATCTACCAGCCCGTTTCACGTTGAAGACGCTTGATTTTGTGACTTTTACCCTTGGTAAATGGCAATCCTGCTGCATAAAGGAATTAAGACATTATTGGTAGAGCTTACAATCACGCAGTAACATGGGGGAGAACAAGTAATCCTCATCTTCGGCACCACCCTATATTCGGAACGTTTTTTTAGTTCAACCGCTGTTTTCCAGAACCGTGTATAAAATACAAATCACATTAAATGTTGAGAATGTCTGTGATCAACAAAGTTTACAAATAGATAATCAAAAATACATAATTATGTATACTTAAGTATAGGAAACCAAAGTGCCTCCGAATATCCGTTTGCCATAAAAACCAAAAGCAATACCGTACACCTTATACAACCACTGATACCGTCGAAAGTCGTTACGACAGTAAAAATGAAGTCAAATGAATACTAAAGCCTGGTACGAGTTAACGGAAATTTGTTTAAAATTCAATCATAAATACGAGTGAAATAGTTCGAGGCACTTGAGCCCAAAGTTATAAATGTACGGCACTTATGTAAGGCTGAGTACATATCCCAAAACAATAGTATATGCAGACTACTCACTTCGAAGTAAGTAATTGGAGGGTACACGGGGGACGGAGTACCGTTCAAAATTGGTCGACGCGCTGTTTCGGTTTACGAAACCGAAATC
This sequence comes from Schistosoma spindalis, assembly GCA_946903255.1. Lineage (NCBI taxonomy): Eukaryota > Metazoa > Platyhelminthes > Trematoda > Strigeidida > Schistosomatidae > Schistosoma > Schistosoma spindalis. The sequence goes on from OX336423.1 coordinate 14,981,792, forward strand.
CAATACATATACAATGATGTACTGTAAATCAGTTGACAGTTTTAAGCTTTAGGCAGTGTTCAAAGAAGCTTAGTGTTTTCACCTTTGCGTGAACTTGAGTGCTGTGCAGACTTTTGCTGAGTTTTCCTAAAAGTTTAGCTTATGTGCTGACTTTTCGTCAAATGGTTCAAATAGTTGTGAACGGAATCGAAGAAGCTTTCGCTTAACAGGCTTCCTTGTCTAGTAGCAGGAGATCATCAATACCTCCAGGCAAGAACCTAGGTATATTAACGATAAAAGAGAAAAAAAGAAATTAGTAAGTCATAGTAAGATACTATCCTTAGTCCTTAAGAATAGGTCAAGTCGCCTCTCAAAGAACTCCTGGGAAGTTGCTTGAACTGGCACAGCTGGCGGCGAATTCCAGCATTTGACAACTCTTAAGGAGTAGAAGTTGGGTCTGCAGTCCGTTCTACTATGTTGTATCTCTAATTTTTGGGTGTTACCCCTTAGGTTAGTGTTGGGACTAAGCTTAGGTAGGTGTTTAAGAGGATGTCCAGGTGTGTTAAGGATACTGTAAGCCATTAGAAGGTCACCTCTAAGACGCCTATACTCTAATGGGTAAAGGTCGAGTGATTGGAGGCGCTCATCGTAAGGTTTAAATTTGAAACCCCGAACTGATTTTGTGACTCGCCGTTGGATACGCTCCAGAGTGTCCTTATCCTTTTGGACTGTAGGAGGGAATACTATGTTTCCGTACTCTAAATGGAGACGAATAAAACTATTGAAGATTATGTAGAAAGTTCTCCCGTCAAGCTGACCAAAAATGCGCTTCAATGTTACCAGTACCAGGTTTGCTCGAAAGGCATTTCTGTTACAGTTGGCGTAAGACTTTAAGGGCACCAGCACTTCTAAATCTTTTGCGACTCAGGATACTACTAGAGAGGAGTTTCCTAAGTTGTAACTGTAATCTGCGACGTGTTGCAGATGGACTACTTTACACTTTGAAGTGTTAAATGTAAGTCCGTTATCATCTGCCCAACTTTGAAGTCGAGTCAGCTCCTCCTGAAGTGCTCGTATGTCCTCTTGATTGCATATCTCTCTCTCCAAAGTTTCACGTCATCGGCAAAGAGCAATATATCTGACGTTACCCGTTGAGGAAGATCATTTATATAAATCAGGAAGAGAAGAGGTCCTAGTACTGAGCCCTGGGGGACCCCACTAGGATATTCCATAGCCTGTGAGAAATTGAAGTTCACCCTGACCTTAAAATGTCGATTTGTCAGGTATGAACTGAGCCAGTCAATTAAACGAGGTTTGATACCCAATTGTTTGAGCTTGTTAATAAGACAGATGTGGTTAACCCTATCAAAAGCTTTAGAGAAATCAAGGTGAATGATGTCCACCTTCCCCTTGCGATCAACGATGCTTGTCCATCTGTCCACCGCGGTCAGCAGGTTCGTCATACAGGAGTAACCCTCCCTGAAACCATGCTGTTGGGGTGAGAAGAAATTTAAAGACAGCAGATAGTCGTGTATACCATCGTATACCAGGGACTCCATGATCTTTGAAGGTATAGAGAGAAGAGCCACCGGTCTGTAACTTGAAGGTTCGCTGCGTCGACCTCCCTTGAAGATTGGTGTGATATGAGTCAGCTTCCAATTTTCCGGTAGTTTGCCTCGACTTAAATAGTGTGAGAACATCACGCTAGGCGGTGTTGCCAGGATTGAAGCTGCTTCCCTCAGTATAGAAGAGTGGACCATATCTGGACGAGGAGAAGTGTCTGTTCTTAGGTGTTGTAGTTTACGGAACACCAAGTCAGCGCTCAGTTTCACTACGGAAAGTCCTGTGCAGTTGCAGATAGAGCCGTCATCAGTATAGTTGATGTGGGACGGTTGAAATGTCCGGGAGTATTGCTCAGCCGGGAGGTTAGCGGCGTCACCGTCATTATCTGTCGGGCCGTTAGGACCTAGCAGTTGAGAAACTCCAGTTTTGGCTTGACGAAGAGAGGCTGAGTAACGGAATAAGCTTTTCGGATTGGAAATAAATTTATCCATAAGCTTTAACTGGTACTGAAGCCTGTCTTCTCTTATAGCCTTTGTACATATGTTCCTTATATGTTTGTATTACCTGTACTCGCCATTGTTGTTGGTTAGTTTGTATTCTGCTCAACAGTGCCTTTTACGGCTTAGTAAACGAAGAGTGCGGTTTTTGATGGTTGTAGGTTGCACGTGGCTTTTGGGGACCGTTTGAGGAACTGACTGCTTTGTAGCACATAAGAGCGTGTGCAGTAAGAAGTCCCAATGAGCATCCACATCAAGTTGAGGGTGAACATCCCAATCCACCTGTTGCAGATAGTCCTATAGAGCGACTGTGATACTCGATGTTGGCAGTGGGCAGCGGAATAGTTCTTCCAGCATGCGACTGTCATACTCGATGTCGGCAGTGGGCTTCCTAAATATGACTCCGACCAGGCACCTCGAAGTAGTAGACAATCTCATAGAGCACCATATGAATTCCTCCAGGTTAATAAACTCATGGTTGTGAACTTGGTGTACCTCCAAGCCAGATCGTATGTATAGGGCTACTCCACCCCCAATTCCTGTTTTTCTGTCATTGCGAAACAGAGACATCCCAGGTATTGCTAGCTCCTGGTCCGAATACTGAGAAGATATCCAAGTTTCAGATATTCCTATCAGATGAACCTTATTAGCGTTGCTAAGTTCGCTTAGTTCATCCATTCTATAAGCAGTTAATGCTTTCAATTTGAAACGCGTGAGCTTCTTCCTGTTTGTCTGTGAGAGCCTTACGTGAGTGGACAGGTAGCCTAACTATATAAGGTTTGCGGAATTAATAGGCTCTGTCTTTTACACGTTTTTTTATCTTGAAGACAGTCCACAAGTGGAATGGTCATCTCCAACTTGTCTTCGCGCTTGATCCTGGCGTCGTATGGCCTGTCCGGGTTCATACGGATCCCAGTTGGCAACCGACGTCTGTTGACACGAAATGCTTCCAGAGCTGCAGCCGGCATATGGGAGGATGGGAAAGTTATCGTCATAAGCCAAGGTCTAGAATCATCGTTCTTCTTGGCTAGTCTCATCACATGCTGAGTCAGTATGTTTTTAAGCCTCAAGGACTGTTTGGTGAATTAACATTTCCGAATGTCAGAGTTTGCTTGATTAGGGTCCATGTTTTCCGGTACACCTTGCACGATGATATTTCTTCCGCTGGAAAACTTCTCTCGAGAATCTTTAGGGACGTTCCGGATGAGATTGCGCTCAGACTACGGTATGTCGAGCAGTATTCTGACGTTCCCATCGGATTTCAGTCGATGACTAGCTGGCAGGACGTCCTCTACTTCGGTAGCATTCTTGAGTGTTACACGGAGTAGTCTCGGGTGATTTTGATGTTTAGATTCCTTTCCCCGAGTGAGCCGTGTGACCGTCAAAGGCTCTATTCTAGGAAGTTCGAGCTTTTTTTCAGTTCACCTCAGAGCATCCTAACGTTTTTGTCCTGCAAACTTAGAGGAAGGTCGAGATTGTCTATGAGGTTCATGATTGTGAGAGAGTCGTCACGGACCATTGCTGTTTTCCCGGATTTCCGGTGCGTTCAGATTCAGTACGTTGTTGTTTAGAGGTCAAATCAGGTTTTTGAGTCATATGCTTTTTGATAACTGGGCGGACGGTTTTGGGGATAGACTGAGCGATCAAAGCACCAGTTGATGTCCGTACAACACTTGGGATGTCAAACTTAGACGGTGACACCTGGTCCTTTTTAGCTCTGTTGGCGTGGGTGCAGTCACCTGCAGAGTTTTTAGGAACCACTGTTGCGTTTAAGGCCCCTGAACTGGGAGATCCAAGTTTAGTGAGGGAGTCAGTTACCGTCGACGTAATGATGGTGCTGAGTTTCAACATTTCATCATTAGTGATAATGCATGTTCCATCGATGGTTGACTTATCAACATCTCTATTTTTATTTTCGTTGCGCGCCCTTGTTTGTCTACCTACTTTATGGCTATCTGTTTCCAAGTTTACTGACAATTTATTCCGCAGACCTGTCAGTAGAACAATGATGTTGCTCAGCAGTACTACAGCGTCCGTGTTGCATGTGACACACACCCACTTGCGGTCCGATTTGCTGAGTCTCTTGTAAGCAGTTGCCGTAAGATCTGTGCACGTTTCGTGGAACCAACCCTTGCATTTGTCGCACTGCATGCCAGATGTAACAGCGAAACGGCATCCAGGTCGTTTGCATGAATTTTCATGGCTGTATTGGCGTAAACTGTGTTAGAGATAGTATCAAAGCTTAAGACCGTTATAAATACACTAAAAACGGAAAAAATGTATAAAAACGGATGACATAAAATGAACTAGCCTTTGCGTGAAAAACTGAAAAAAAACCGAATGGTAAGCTGAGGCAAAACCACAGTTAACTATTAAATTGGGCGAAACTCAAAAAAAGTAATCCACCGAACTTATAGCTCAGAATAGATTGTTTAGATCAGAAATGGTACTTTCGTTGCGTAAGAACACAGCAAAATTTTGAGAAATGCAAACCACGTTAGGACTAAACTTCCCGTTCGAAAAGTGCGGATTTTTCCTCAATCAAAGACTCCAGTTGCATTCAACCAGAAAGCTAGGGTGGTGATAGACACGTGCAAAATAGGCTGCATTTTCTTCTCTGATAAGCTAAAGGGTGTCGTTAGGTATTTCTGAGGGTTGAATTTAAAACTTTCACTTCCAGCAGCACAAGGCCTCTTTTCGATCTCTCGTGAATCGCTTCTACACCTGATATCTCACAAGGACAAAGACCGATTGTCTGATAAGTTCTGGCAATTTTTTGTCAAATATGAGGAGCAGCAGAGTGACAAAGACAACTCTCTCTCATTTGGACGCTTCCTGTCAACTTTGTCCTCAAACGTTTGAAATCTGATTTCCTGGCACTGTTTTTGAAAGTAGCTTCTGTGGTTTCTTACACCCGTATTCCTGATGTTGCCGACTGTGTTGTCCATACACATATTTATTTGCATTAACACATCTTCATTTCGAGATAGCATGGTCAATCACTAAGTTGGAATATTCCGTATTTACCATTTATTTCGACTCAGCTTTTCCTACCAATCATGGCTAATTAGGAATGATATCGATGAATAACGACCATATGAAAGTTCGTTTCTAAGATATTTAAAGGTCTGATTCCGTCTATTTTAACGAAAATTTGAGGGTTCAGCTTCTATCCACACGATCCTTGTAGCTGATCATACACCAACTGAGACGATTTACATTAGTCGTTGTACATTTGGTTGAGTTCATCAATGATAAACACAAGAATACAAAATGCATACAGTATGGCTCGGCCATGCAGACATAGTCACTCTGTAAATTTATTCCCTTTGTACTGAACATATTATTTCATCACCATCTTGTGTTCATTACTTAGTGGTCCTTACAAATCACAGTACGGATGATCACAGTAGGACGAGTCAGTATAAACAATTATGTGATTAGGAGAACCTAGAGAACTACTGTGAACATCGTCAAAAAGTAAAAGTATTTATAAATAATTGTCCACGCAAGATACTGAATGTCCGTTGGCCTGATTCCACCAGAATCAACCTACTAGGAAAGAAAACGAAATAACCTCCAACTGAAGGGAAAATTCGGAAGAGGCACGCGAGGTGGATATAACACACTTTGTGGAAATTCTAAAACCTCATCACGATGCAAGCACTAACTTGAAATCATGAAGGGAAACGGAAAAGAGGAAGGCTAGAGAACACACTGAGTCAGGAAATAAATGTAGTTATGAAAAGGATGAATATAAATCGATAGAACTGAAAAGAAATGCCCTAAACAGAGTTCGATGGCAAATTCTGGTGGGCGGCCTGCGATCCCTCACGTTGGGTAACAGGTGTAAAAATTAATGATATGTATTCGAAGTGAGATATTATGGATTAGGTAATAACATCATGGAAAGTCCACAGTTCTAAACCATGTCGATAATTCCAGTATCATAAAAATTGCACTAGTGGCGACCTCAATTTAAACCCAACAGATGAATTCTAAAGCCACTGGGGCACGTTTGCTCGTGTGGGGATGAATTAGTCCGCTCATAGACTTTGTATTTCATTCATTCTCAGACATTGATTAGCTGCCGATACTTGAGTTGGCACTGTATCAGAATAAGGAGGTCACGATGGGATCACGAAATTCCGTAATCTTTTAGTAAAACATAGTGATAACTGTGTTTGGATTGGTTGTCAGTTATTATCAGTGGTCGGTGTTGCCGACGAAAAGAAGTTTCGCAATCAATAAATCAGGTTAGAGGACAACATTTGTGTGCAGTACGCAATAACTCCACCAAAACATTCATCTACTCTCTTATTCATTAGGCCATAGTTTGTGGTTCTCATTCTAGGATAGTCTGCCACTAAGGTCAAAGCAGTGATAACAAAACTCATGTGTTGCCGTCGCGAGGTGATATTAAGTAGTTTATATTGTACTTCGTGGGATAATCGCCTTGGGTGTCTAAAGAAGAAACCAGTCAAGATTAAAAGGTTGTCGAGAGATCCGTTTTTCCCTTAGACTTTGAGCCGGTGTCAAAGAAGTGATGGGGAGGGATTGCTTAAACTCCCATCTTCTTTCACAAAGGAGGTTACTAAGCTACCGCTGTTTGAGACTCGTTCATTAGAAATGAACAGCATATTTCTCCGAGTAGAGTGTATCAACCTCTCCCAGACCTTGCCTCAATATCTGGCTAGTGGAGTGTTGCAATGGCAATCTATCCTGTTTGATGTTGTAAAATCATTTATTCCGGGCTCTTTTCATACTCACATAATATTTCTAGGTTCAGAAGTCGACCCGACGAAGATATTTCCGCCATCACTTAGGATTTCCTTTGGATTTTCTCTCTTTTCCCTGAAACGTATTAAAGCTATTATGAAAGCGTCCGTACACAAGCCGAATGCTACCTGTAGTTGCACTGCACGCTCTTGTGGACACAAAACACTCACCAAAACTTCTTTTTTCCACTTTTCTTTTAGAGAACCATCGGTGGCCCAAAACAGTCAGTTCACAAGAAGGAAAAACAGAACCGTACTTGCTCTACGCAACAGTTAGGAGGTGGTGCCATCATCTGTTGGTCCAGTGTGAATTTCGTACGCATACAACCCACGCATTTACTTATCGCCCATCGAACTGCTCTGGTCCACCTAACGATTCCATAACACTTAAGTATGGCAGCTAACACTTATGAAGCGCTGGTGTTGCCTTCTAAGTGCTGGTGGTGTTGAATTAATAACTTTGTTACGAAGTAATGACTGGGTCAGATCACAGGATGCCTGAGTGAAAGTGGACAGCTCGAGTAGTTCAAGCGTCCGCCGGCACAAAATAATCATCAGATTTCTCAATTAGCAAACCTAACTGTCTTATATAAAGACACTTTAAATCCAAAGGATAAAGTTCAAATACATCAAATGGTTTCCCTAGTTGAAGTCTCAACAGAGGGTGTTTTTTGCTGGAAAAGTTGTTAACCCCACTTCCCACCCTTTTCCTTCACCTATGCTTGGACTCGACAGTAACTACAGAGGGATCCAAACCGAGTTCCACGAGCATTAGTCAAAGACATTGGGGAAACCTCTAGAGACAGGTAGAAATCTAAGATTGAACATTAGTACTTGTAGAAGGTCCACGATGAATTTCATTGCTACTACAGCAGATAAAGTAGAAATGACTTTATTGTCACAGAAACTAGGAATAGAGCACTAGTTCAAAGAAAACGAACCTACTACAAACCAGTTTAACTTTAGTGTGTTGATGGTAACCAGAGATTCTGCTGCTTTATTGTTCAACTAACAGAGCAATAAATAGTTGACGTTTTAGAGGTTATGAAGTCGTAAATTTGCAGCCATTGACAAACAATCTGCCAAATTATGTCAGATTTTATCAGTTCAAACCTTGTTAAGTAGGTGCACAGATCTGACAGTCTTCGCCTTCCGTATTTGGTATGTTAGAGATGGTTCTCATAAAGAAGAGAAGACTCCATTATCTTCAAAAACGAAATAATATTGATGTTCAACGAAAGGCACTTAGAGTAATATTCCTAAGTAACGTAAAACTCAGTGAAGGTACCAATAAATCTCACAGATTTTTTGACTCGTTGTCACTGCAAAGTCTAGTACTACTACACACATGATTTATCCTAGCTTTCGAATAGATCAGTTAATTCCTTGTTCTTAAGTCACATTTTGATCTTGCAAATTATTTGCTCATAACATTGACTGGTCATATTTGAGCGTATGTGTGTGTATCGTTTACTCTACTTATCACTTGTCTTTAGCTGATTTTGGCCTGAAAGCAAATAATCAGTCTTGTTTTATCAGGATAAGTCGAAAAACTCGCCCCCTCCGCTTTTCTTTACCGCTGCTCATTTTTAATTTCTGTCTAAGTAAACGAATATCTGAAATAAATTTACCGTACGTAATCTGTATCGGCTTCTTGTTGCTGCTGTCGCTTGAATGTGGTTAGCCTGGGTGTAGTACAAGGAATTAAACAAAATATTGATACTCATTGCATATCCATTTATCCATTCAAGTGTGAGTCAGATCTCGGGTCACTATAGTCACGAAAAAGTGATTAACCAAACATATAATTATCCGAAAATACACAGAAATCCTTTAGCTCCTTAGAAAGAAGAAAAAAGAGAGATCTACTAAGAAGCCAGGAAATTTGAAGTGGTAATGTTGCTTCCTATTTTCGTTCTCACATGTGGGGGATAATTAAAGTAGACGTATTTTGTAACTAATTTTATTTTGCTATTTGCATTTTTCCATCAACTCTCACAATTCGTACAATTACCACTATCGCTTGTAAATTTGTCGTTTAGAAAAGATGACCTTTGACCTTCCATTCAAATTTTGTGATCACACATATACTAATGCACACATATTTTTTCAAGTTTCTGGACAGACCAATCTATCCATTCTTCTCAAATCACGTTTTGAGCTTATCACTTATTGGCTTATTAGCCTTGACTGCTTTTATGTGATAGTATGAGTGTAATTACTTACCCTACTTATTACGTGTCTGTAAAGTATTTTTGCTTAGCCATAAATATCGAGTCACACTTGATTATATAGGGTTGGCTCACTTGACTTGTATAATTCGCTTCGCTCTCCCTTTTTCGTGTCGTCTCCCTGATTGCCTGTTCAAATCAATGAGTGCATGAAATACAAGTATTCAAAATCTATCTTCGTATTTCGCTTATTGAATTTTGTTATTTATTATTGTGAATTAAGTTGATAACTATATACAAGGGAAGCTGGAATGTATCCTTAAATAACAATCAACAAACGATCTAATTGAAGTCAGATGAATGGCCACTAAACACACTTATATTGTCCAAATTATAATAAATAGATTATTCAATTTGTTGGGACAGTGTAGGAATAAGAAATAAGTTATGAAGATGACCTTCAATAAAACAATATAAAACGATCCTCACAACCCAGTTAACTGCTACATCTTGCTTGTAATTAAAAACCTTCTTGCTCATCTAGGCCTCCTCATGACCTGAATTCTGAAGGCAGTTAAGTATCGGCAAACAAAATGTGTTTACATGCTGTTTGTAGGATACATTAAAAACCCCTAACTGTTTATCTTCGGAAGGTATAAGGATTGTTCATATTCTACTGATATTGATCTATATTACCCTTAAAATCTGTCATCCATTCGATAATTCTAATGGATTCAGTTATTTGATAAATTTTGTGGCATATAACACTAATGATCAATGAACTAACTGACAACTTACTCACCCCTTGTTTGTATCAATTGTGGTTATTACAATTTAAATGCTTCGAATCATTTCACAATGGATTTAGCTAAATCTAATAAGTATTCCGTTATCTTTCTCAGAGTCTCCAAAATTCAACGTCCAGATGATCTAATTTCATATAGAAATGATCGTAGAGCTAACTTTGACAGTGTTAGAAGTGACTTTGGAAGCACTTTGATTTTAATGACCCGATATCTGACTCCAGTTATATCATATGAATGATTGTTGTCCAAATATACATCCTGGCTATCCTCGTATATACTTATCGACTTAACTCGTGTTAGTGATTGACGGAATTAAATAAGTCAACTATGAGAATGGATACGTTGAATACATATATTTTGTATAATCATTGATCCAAGCTGACGATCTAAGCAACGATGCGAAACAAAGTGATGTACGGTGGAGAATGAGTGTGAGCCAACTCTATTTAATTAAGCGTGAATCAATATTTACAGTGAGATAAAAATAAATTACAAACATGTGATGAATGGGATAAGAAGTGTATACATGTATGCACTCATATAAGAACAGTCAACGTTGATAAGCGAATATTCAACAAGGTCAAAATGTGACTCAAGAAGAATGCATAAATTGGCCTGTCCAGAAGTTAGAATTAAGTTATATAGGCTTAACATAGTAACCGACACTACAACATACAGAATGTGCTTCCAGTCACCTGATGGCGTAATTTGGTTCACAGATCGAAATTTATACCCCTATATATTTTTACAAAGTTACTATGTGGTATGGTCAAGTTATTAAGAGATGAACGTTGACAGTTTTCAACCTAATGGTAGGTCATATCGGTTGACGCTTAAGATTAGCCGCCCACATTTAACTGCTACATCACGGTTACACCATAGTTTCCTGATGATGCTTGATTTACCCTGTGATATAACGGACGAATTAAAATGTTTTTCCTTTGAGGCATATTACGCTACTACAATAATACAGTGAAAAGCTGGACGACCAAGTTTGCAATACCGCTTAATGAGATACACGAACGGTACACATTACAGAAACTAGACCAAGTTATATCAGATACACGAATCATGACCAAAATTAAAGAATCAGAGTTACTCTAGACAATACTTTATTCCACACAATTACAAGTAGTCACTCTTAGTGAGTTCGTAGTAGAAACCAATAAGAGGAAAGGAAATCACATATTGAATAGTCAGTATGCTGTTCATGTACAGAGGCTAATCACGGGTTAATTTCACTACTACATATCATATCATACCCTATAATATTCTATACTAAAAAAAATTAGTCCTAGAAATCAACGTCAGTCACCTGTGTAGATATGACGACTTCCGGTAGTTGAATTCATGAAATAGGTATAGTCTTTTGTACTACAGTTAGAAAGTATTTATTGTCTGAGAGCAAATAATATTGTTTGGATACAAGGATGAAATTAAGTGAAGAGGGATTCGAACTTACAATTCGGTTACTGAATGTTGTACTCTTGATTTACAGATTCCCGGGAAAAAAAACCAACTGAAAGAATTTTACAAAATTTGCATATGTATTTACACATTCTATCTACAAACATTTTGCTCATAATGAGCTATATACAATAATAGTCCCATTTGATTGAACAGCTATTATACTGTCACGTCCGTTTGAAACATACTGGTTTGGTATCCAAGTGACATCAGTTACCATAGATTTTGGTGAGCTTCGAAATCCTGGTAGCTTTTTCATTGGTGTCATTGAAATATAAGATGAATCAATCTTGTGAACAGTAGACCATATAACTGGACCAGAAGATGACCATGAACCACTAGCTAATAGATTGCCAGATGGATTATAAGCTAGACCAAGAGGATGGGCTTGAATCTGTAAGAATTTTAATGGATTAAAACACTTTAAATATGAAGACCAACGAACATTTTATCCAAGCAAAGTTATACTATAATATGAAATAAAGGGATGGGATTTATTGGATAGAAAATTTACGTTCAAATGACAAACTAAACTGTTCTGAAAATAAACAGAGAAAAATCATAGAACAGTCGTGAGCTGTTCATGAATAGTAATAAACAACTTGTCAAATGCGATATTTTCTAGTCATATGGTGATCTTATTTTCACTTTTCTGTATATCATACATTGATGGTCAGTCAATATATGAGTTAACTTTCTGAAGGATTTATTGGTGCACATAAATATTGGTACAAAGAGGCATTTTGTTTTTGTACAAAAGTTGTTTAAGAAAAATATTGAAATGGGTCGATTCTTTAGTCATAAGAAAGTCCAAACTCCACTTTGGTATTCAAAAACAATTGGTACTTATGTAATGAACGAGAGCATATAGGGAAGTCCTACTCACTCCGCTATCGCACCACGGATATTGTTTACGAAATTGAGTAGACGAAAATAAAATGTCCAACAGAGGTTTTAACCAGGTCGGTAGACACGGAGAGTTCACCTAGGGTAGTTGGAAAACCCTGATTCAAAAATCAATGGTGCACATGGGCTCCAGGATCCTGATTGAACAAATGATGTACGAACCTATTTTTGGTCACTGGCTCCCATGGGACTGCATCTCTTTACGTTACTCCACTGCCTTGTGGATCAGACCTTTAAGTCGAAGGCTCTGGGTGTGGCCCCTAAGAAGACTACCTACTTCGGTCAGGGTACTCGAGCAGTATCACAGACCACAAACAAATCAAGTGACTTTTTGTGGTGTATGTGTATTCGATGCCCCTTTGTACCAATATTTATTTGTTTAAATAAACAAATAAATAAATAGACGTTAATTGTCTCAGACTTCATTGTTCCCGCATTCAAATATCAATTGCTTTCTATTCCCGTTCTTTCCTCTTAGATCTTCTCGACCTTCTGTTGCTAGATATTCTATTCCTGACTAGCATTATATACTACTTATGTCGATATAAGTAGCACAAATTATACTAACACTAAATACACATCTTTGACAATATTGTTTTATTATGCATAATGGTGTGATTTTCATTGTTTTCATATAAATCTCTATAATCTGATTATTATTCGAAATGTACTGCATTAATTTGTATTATATAAGTCACATTGAAATAATGACACCATTCTAGTCTACAGAAAACAATCAATATTAGTTAGTTTAACCAATCGAATTGAATATAATTACCTTCATTAGATAAAACCCTTTTAATAAGATGATAAATCAATGTTTATTACGTTCTATTTAGGAAGATTTGGGAGGAAGAACAAGTGCCACTGACAGACTGGAAAGACGAATATCTCATCAAAATGCCAAAGAAAAGACATCTGATGGAGTTGTGTTCTCTGAGTTTGATGGTTTGGTCGTGGAGCTTTCATAATTCTTCTGAACGACATGATCAGCTTAAACTTCACTTCTACCTGACATTTGTGCTGATGATATCGTTCAGAAGAACGATGAAAGCTCCACGACCAAATCATCCAGCTCACGGAACAAAACTCCATCAAAATCATCTAACTGAGCTACAAATCTTCTCAACCACCTCAAAGATCTGAGCAAATGTGAGAACTACAGAGGCATCACACAACTGTCAGTAACAGGAAAAGTTTTCGACAGTTTGATGAACCAGATGAACGATTCAGTAAACGCCCAACTTCGAGATCAACAAGCTGGATTCCGTAACGATCGGTCGTGCACAGGAAAATCGCGACACTACGGAACATCGTTGAGCGATCAATTGAATGGAACTCGTCACTATACATCAACTTCATTGACTATGAGAAGGGGTTAGACAGTGTAGATAGGAAGACCTTATGGAAACTTCTTCGACACAACGATGTACCTGAGAAGGTCATCAACATACGACGGACCAGACTGCAAAGTCATGCATGGAGGATAGCTGACAGATGCATCCCAGGTGAGGAGCGGAGTCAGACAAGGCTGATTACTCTCCCCCTTTCTCTTTCTTCTGGTGGTCAACTGGATTATGAAGACCTAGAAATCTGAGGGAAAGCACACAATACAATGAACAGCTCGGAATCAATTAAAAGATTTGGACTTCGCAGATGACCTGGCCCTTCTATCCCATACACACGAAGAAATGCAGGTGAAGGCAACTAATGTAGCAGCAGCCTCTGCATCAGTAGGCCTCAACGTACACAAAAGAAAAAGTAAAATCCTCAAATACAACACAGAGAATACCAACCCAATCACACTTGATGGAGAAGCTCTGGAAGATGTGGAATACTTCACATACTTGAGAAGCATCATCGATAAACAAGGAGGATCCGATGCAGACGTAAAGGAGAGGATTGGCAAAGCAAGGGCCACATTCCTACAGTTGAAGAACATATATGTCAACCAACATTAAAGTCAAAATCTCCAATACGAGCGTCAAGACAGTGCTACTGTACGGAGATGAGACGTGGAGAACTACTACAACCATCATCTAAAAAGTACAAGTATTTATAAATAGTTGTCTACGCAAGATACTCAATATCCGTTGGCCGGATACCATCAACAACAGTCTACTGTGAGAACGGACAAACCAGCTTCAAGCTAAGGAGGAAATTAGGAAAAGACGTTGGAAGTGGATAGGATATACATTACAGAAACTATCAAACTGCATCACGAGGTAAGCCCTAGCTTGTCATCCTGAAGGGAAACAGAAAAGATGAAGGCTAAAGAACACACTACGTCAGGAATCGGAAGCAGACATGAAAAGAATGAATAGCAACTGGAAAGGATTTTCCAGGACAAAGTTAGATGGAGAATGCTGTTGTGTAGTCTGTGCGCCTCCACGAGAGGTAACAGGTTTATTTAAATAAGTAACAGAGTGTATACGCCTAATCAAGCCTATCCTGGTTTAAACAGGTATAAAGCAAGACAATTATGTGACTGTCAAATGCGTCATTTAATCCTATTAGTTTTCTTGTACTTATTCATATGATTAATGTATGTAGAGTCTTTATATACATGTGACTGTTTTCATGTTTATAAACCGTATTTCAATAAGTTCTTCGACTACGTATACTCACTTAACGCTTGATCACTAGATTACTACTCTATTCAGCATACAGTTCAACACACATACTTCTAACATATTTTGTGACGTTGTATACCGGGTCTGTCTTAAATAAATCGATTGTTAGAACATTTCATATTAGACTTTTAATATTGCATTGTCAAGATTAGTCAATTATATAAAAGGATTAGTCTAAGAAATGTATGGAACCAACTAGGATTTAGAACAATTGGAGTCAATTAAGCGCTTATAAAAAATTGTTGATAAAAACATGAAATGAATGCAAAAGGTTGTTTTGATAATTTATTGTTGTGTAGGAGAGAGAAAATAGTGACTGGTTGTTTTCCTGAAACATACCTGGTAGACAGTCTGACAGGAATGCAATGTATCAAAGATACTATGATACCTTTGTACTTATTTGATAGTCAGTTGTTAATTTTTAAAGAATACACTTATTAGCCAGCTGAGTCACATATTTTTCATTTGGATTGTTTTGATACTTAGTAGAATAGTTCTGGCTTGGTATCTAGTATAGAGCAAGTGAATCGTTCATTGTTCATCATAAGCAATACAGTTTCCCATTAGTGTAAACTAGAAATACAAACGTTTTTTTCCACTTGCTATTCTACATAGAACAGATCAACGACTGCTTGCCAATAAATATGTAAACATTAGAAGGGGTTTTGTGGATATTATAGTAATTTTAATAGTTGAGATCATAAGTCGATCTAAGCTAGACTACTACTGAAAGTCCAAAAGCGGTGGACAGCTGTTTCATCCTACCGTAGGACTCCTCAGCAGTGTACATCCACGATTCCACCTTGCGAGATTCTAACCCATGACTCATCAGTCTCGCGCGCGAACGCTCAACCATTAGACCACTGAGCCAGTATCCAACGGTGTTAACGTCTAACTTCAACTAGGACTTCACAGTAGGATGAAACGGCCATCCAATGCTTCCAGGTTTTCCATGGTGGTCTACCTTCAAATAACTCATAATCTCAACTATTGAAATTAAATTTATGTAAACTATTAACTTTAAAAATACATTGAATTATCATACAATTAAAATCTTCTAATAAAGTATACAATAATAAACAAACCTGATGACCTTCATAACGCCAACGTTTCTCTAAATGATAACTTAATCGATTTGATGATGTAGAATTTTTCATTGTTTTACAATAGATTTCTACAATTGCATCCCCTTGAGTTTGTATAGCAAAACGAATATTTTGATTAGAATGAAATTTTGGCTTTAAAGCTAATCGATTACAACCCCAACGTTCCTAATATGTAATAGAATTTTTCCGAAGAAAAAAAATAATAAAGATGAAACATTTTATTAGTCTTTAGCCTACTAGTAAGTTAGGCATTGCTAATACATATGAGTTAGTAAGTGTTGTAAACAGAAATATATCTTGTTAATTCTACAGTGGGAACTAGAGATTAGATAGATTGTAATAGTTGAATTCATGAAGCGATCTAAGCTAGACCACCATTGAAAACTTGAAAGCATTGGACGATCGTTTCGTCCTACTATGGGACTTCTCAGCATGTCCTACCGCATGAGGGATCATGGATGCGCAATGCTGAGGAGTCTCATACTGGGACGAAACAACCATTCAGTGCTTCCATGTTTTCAATGGTTGTCTAGCTTAGATTGACTGATGAATTCGCAATCCGTCCTCCCACTTAAAATGTTTGTTTTTTCTTTCATTTTTAATCATTTGATTACTTACTTGATATAATTGATGTGATATTGGTTTAGTAAATCGTATATCCCATACAGCAATATTATGTTCACAATTATTTCGATCAACAGTATCTGAACATGAACTGAATTGATTTTCATTAAGCCAAAGTAAATCAGCGATCTAAAATAAATGAATTATTGATTTTTTATTTTGTATAGTTAAAACACAAAAAAAAAAGAACAATGAATAACTCAATAAACAAGTTTGATTGTAATTTGTAGTGTTGGTTACTATGTTCAACCCACATATCGTATTTTGACTTCTAGACAAGCCAATTTATTCATTCTTTATGGGTAAAGTTTTGACCTTGTTGAATATTCGCTTATCAACGTTGACTGTTGTTATATGAGAACATACATGTGTACACTTCTTATCCCATTCATCACATGATTGTAACTTACTTATATCTGACTACAAATATTGATTCACGCTTAATGAAATGGAGTTGGCTCACACGCCTTCTCCACCGTACATCACTTTGTTTTGCATCGTTGCTTAGATCGTCTGATTGGATCAATGATTATACAAAATATATGTATTCAACGCATCCATTCTCATATTTGACTTATTTAACTCAGTTATTCACTGACACGAGTTAAGTTGATAATTATATACGAGAATAATTAGGATGTAATATTTCAATAACGATCAACATACGATCCAATGAGAGTCAGATCTAGGGTCGTTAAATATTTTACGAAATAATTTAAGAGATCAATGATATTTGATACATTTTATATAATTTGATATTCGTTTTACATGATCCATGTAGCTTATAATGGGATCATGTTTGTTGTATTAAATAGACAAATATTTCCAACTGTTATTTATTGACATCTAACATAGTTCAATGATTTCTATTGGACTTTTCATGCTTCGATGGTGGTTAGAGGTAGTCGACAGGAAACCCTGGACCCGGGTATCGTGCTACTTGGCACTCATCAGCAAGGTGTAGCTGTAATTTTGAAGGGACTGGTTCTCCCTGACGGATTCGATCCCGTGCCACTCAGCTCCACAGTCAGAGACGTTACCAGTGAGCTATCCGGGCCACGACCGACCTCCTGTAAGACTGAGATGTAATCACAATTGATTGATCACTGGGTAGTGATCAATGTCATATCCGTCAAGTCCTTCTTAGTTCAGATCGAAGGCTATCGACCAAGTTGTAATGTGACCACCAGTCTAGGTGACTCGACACTGCGTGCACTATGTTGAGATAAGATGGTGATTGGAGGTAGCCAAAGAAAGATTATACTGTGTACTCGTTCAGTTTGCTTTACCGTTGATGAAGTAGTAGATTTTCACTAACAAAATGATTGGAACATATATTACGTATGCTCAGACATCGCCTACTTCGACACGTGATTTTAGATGGTGTACTGATTCGGGTTGATGCACATGTGTTAGGTTCTAAGTTGTTTACGACATGTGAAAAATCATACTTCTAACAATCATAATTTTTACATTTTACATATATATCGTCGTTGTAGGTTGGAGATTGTTGAAAAACGTTATGTAGTTTGATCTACATTCGGTCTTTTCTTATAAATATGAATTTCGATATCATTGATACAGTGAGATAATTTAAATTAGGACACCACTGAAAATGTGGAAGCAATGAAAAAGCATTTTGTCCCAGTATGAGACTACTAACGAGTGCGTATCTACGACTTCGTACTTGAGAATCAAACCGAAGACCTTAGGTTTTATGTGCGAACGCTTAAATTCTAGATCACTTACTCGGCATCCAACGGTATTAATGTCTAACTTCAGTAGTTGTGATGTATATTTGGTTTAGCCTAGGGGGATATAAATCAGTGACTATATAGTCATGATTATATGCATGTCTTTGTAAAATGTTGTTAATCAATATAATAAATTCGTTTTGCCAAAATATATTCACAAATTTGCTTCTCAAATCTCAGAGTTACGTTCCGTTTACTTGACCATATTGATTAGTATTCTTCCATCTAGATTTATTTTCAAAAGTGTACAAAAATACATGATATCTTGAGTAAAGATAGATAGTCGTTAGGATATGGTTTTCGTCACATATGGGACACGTGAACCGGATGTGCCTACATCCGTTGTTGATTTTCAATCTGAGACCCCAGCCTAGTACCATTCATATCAGATTCTCAACACCTTATCCACTGAACTACTAAGTCCAGATAGCGAATAGTTTATTTAACTAAGACATATTTTACCGTTGTTGGTATTAAGGACTGAATTCCAATCAGTCTATTTTGGCATATGTGCATCCAGAGAGGATTTTCTCAATATTGATGATAATAATAAACAAATATTTTAAGAAAAGATTAATGGTGTTCAGAAACAAATTCCTTTCTATTTTGAATCTTATTAACGAAAAGTAGTGCATTCGAATCTCGCAGTGAACATCAACATTAGGATTCAGATATATCCAACTGACGAGACTCAAATAAAACAAAACTTTCGTTCAGGATATAAATTTGTTATTTTTTCAGTATAACCAAGAGAATTCTCTAAAGGATGAAGATATATTATGAGCGTTGACACGATCTGTGCTAAAATTGTTGTGGTGCAAACACTATTCGAATTGTAGTTTCAGAACATGATATCCAAATCTGCATCAGATTAAGTATTGCCAATGAATGGTGCCGGTCAACGACTTGAAATATTAGATGGTTGGAGGTAGTTGGCAGAAAGGTCGGGTCGAATCAGGTTTCGCGCTATTTTGGTACTCGTCAGTAAGGTGTACATGTAGTCTTTGGGGAACAGATTCTCCCTGTGGAAGTCAAACTCGATTCATCTTCGTAATCTTAGCAGTTACCAGTGAGTTCCTCGAACCACAAGTAACCTTCCGCAACACTAACATATTTAAAATGGATTGATCACTGAGTACTTACTTACTTTACTTACGCCTGTTACTCCTCGTGAAGGAGCATAGGCCACTCGCCAGCATTCTCCATCCAACCCTGTCCTGGGCAATCCTTTCAAGCTCTTTCCGGTTCTTATTCATCTTTTTCATATCTGCTTCTATTTCCCGACGTAATGTGTTCTTTGGCCTTCCTCTTTTCCGCTTCCCTTCAGGATTCCAAGTTAGCGCTTGTCTCGTAATGCAGTTTGATGATTTCCTCAATGTATGTCCTATCCATTTCCATCGTCTTTTCCTAATTTCTTCTTCCGCTGGAAGCTGGTTGGTTCTCTCCCACAAAAGGCTGTTGCTGATGGTATCTGGCCAATGGATGTTGAGTATCTTGCATAGACAGCTATTGATAAATACTTGTACCTTCTTGATGATGGTTGTTGTAGTTCTCCAAGTTTCAGCTCCGTACAGTAGAACTGCCTTGACGTTGGTATTGAAGATTCTGACTGTGATGTTGGTTGAAAGTTGTTTTGAGTTCCATATGTTCTTTAATTGAAGGAATGCTTTCCTTGCTTTGCCAATCCTAGCCTTGACGTCTGCATCTGAACCTCCTTGTTTATCGACGATGCTTCCCAGGTATGTGAAGGATTCCACATCTTCCAGAGTTTCGCCATCAAGAGTGATTGGACTGCTGTTCTCCGTGTTGTGTTTGAGGACCTTGGTTTTCCCTTTGTGTATTTTGAGGCCTACTGATGCAGAGACTGCTGCTATGTTGGCTGTCGTTGTCTGCATTTGTTCGTGTGTATGTGATAGGAGGGCTAGGTCATCTGCGAAGTCCAAGTCGTCTAATTGGTTCTGAGCTGTCCATCGTATGCCGTGGTTTCCCTCAGATGTCGAGGTCTTCATAATCCAGTCGACCACCAGAAGAAACAGGAAGGGAGAGAGTAGACAGCCTTGTCTTACTCCGGTTCTTACTTGGAATGCGTCTGTCAGCTGTCCTCCATGCACTACTTTGCACTGTAATCCGTCGTATGAGTTCCGGATAATATTGACAATCTTCTCAGGAACTCCATAGTGTCGAAGAAGTTTCCATAACGTCCTCCTATCTACACTGTCAAATGCCTTCTCATAATCAATGAAGTTGATGTAGAGTGACGAGTTCCACTCAATTGATTGTTCGACGATGATCCGTAGTGTCGCAATCTGGTCTGTGCACGACCGGTCCTTACGGAATCCAGCTTGTTGATCTCGAAGTTGAGCGTCTACTGCGTCTTTCATCCTGTTCAGTAACACTCTGTTAAAGACTTTTCCTGGTATTGACAGTAGTGTAATGCCTCTGTAATTTTCACACTTGCTAAGGTCTCCTTTCTTTGGAATCTTGATGAGGTGTCCTTCCTTCCAGTCCATCGGCACTTGTTCTTCTTCCCGAATCTTCTTGAATAGAAGATGAAGCATGTTCGTAGTTACTTCGATGTCTGACTTCAGTGCTTCAGCTGGTATATTGTCAGGTCCTGCTGCTTTCCCGCTCTTGATTTGTCTGACGGCCATTCTGATTTCTTCTGTCGTTGGTGGATTGACATCTATGGGGAGATCTGTGTGTGCTGCTTCGATGTCCGGTGGATTCATTGGTGGCGGCCTATTCAGGAGTTCCGCGAAATACTCTGCCCATCTGTTCTGCTGTTGTTGAATCTCAGTGATTGGTCTTCCTTCTTTGTCTTTGACTGGTCTCTCTGGTTTACTGTATCTCCCTGCTAGTTTCTTCGTTGTATCATAAAGCTGTTTCATATTTCCTCCTCTTGCAGCTTTCTCCGCCGTCGTTGCTAGTTCTTCCACGTATTTGTGCTTGTCGGCTCTAATGCTTTTCTTCACTTGCTTGTTTGACTCTATGTACTCAGCTTGTGCTTGGACTTTCTCTGCTCTTGTTCGACTATTGTTAATTGCTGTCTTCTTGTTCTTCCTTTCTTTGATCCGGTCCAGTGTTTCTATAGAAATCCATTCCTTGTGATGATGCTACTTGGGGCCCAGAACCTCTTGACACGTTGAAGTTAATGCTTCTTTGATACCTTTCCAGTTATCCTCCATAGTAGTATCTTCTTCCTTCAGTAGATCCTGTAGGGCTTGGAACCTGTTGTTGAGAGCTATCTTGAATTCATTGAGTTTGTCGGTATCTCGAAGGAAGGCTGTATTAAATCTTTGCAGAGCTGTTTGTCCAGTTGTCCAGTTCTTCTTTAGCTTCAGTTTTAAATTGGCTACAACCAGGTGATAATCTGAAGCTATGTCCGCTCCTCTCCTGGTTCTCACATCTTCCATTGTCCTTCGGAACTTTTTATTGATGCAAATATGATCTATCTGGTTTTCTGTGGAGTGGTCCGGTGAGATCCATGTAGCTTTGTGTATACGTTTGTGTGGAAATATTGTGCCGCCTATGACCAATTTGTTGAATGCACACAGATTTACAAATCTTTCTCCGTTTTCGTTCCTCTCTCCCAGTCCATGCAGTCCCATGATATCTTCATATCCGGTGTTGTCCATTCCAACTTTGGCGTTTAGATCTCCCATCAGAATGGTGAGGTCCTTTCTTGGGCACTTCTCTATGATTGATTGCAGCCTCTCATATAATTGATCTTTAACTTCGTCGTTGCTATCATTGGTGGGTGCATAACACTGGATAATATTCATTGTGATCCCCTCCTTCTTTGTTTTGAATGATGCTTTGATGATTCTGGATCCGTGAGATTCCCATCCTACAAGTGCATTTTGTGCAACTTTGGACAGCATTAGAGCAACTCCCTGAGTGTGTGGAGCATTTTCCTCTTCGTGACCGGAGTATAGCAGCATCTCTCCCGTATTTAGCCTTTGTTGTCCAGCTTGGGTCCAATGGGTTTCACTGATTCCCAGTACTGCCAAGTTGTATCTCCTCATTTCTGTTGCTATTTGACTGGTCTTCCCGGTCTCCCACATTGTCCGGACGTTCCATGTACCTATAAAAATTGTTGCTCTGGTTGTTAGAAGGGGCATCGGCCTCATGGCTTCCGAAGGAACTCGGCTTTTACACTGAGGCGTCATATTTCTTCTAAATGAAGACCTCCTAACTCCCAGGGCAGAGTTTAAATGGTTTGAGTTATTTTTTCTGGTTGGCGTTTTTTTAGCGAGTCAGTTTTCTACGGGATGGGGACGCTAACCCCATGCCCAACCCTCCTCCTTTATCCGGGCTTGGGACCGGCAGTAACTCTAGGAGAGCTACAGGCGGAGTTGATCACTGAGTAGTGACCAATCAATTGTAAACTCAAGATGTTCTTTGTAAGACTTGTCTAGGAAAGAGTAAACAAAATTATAAGATAGTTTATTATCATAACTTACTGAAGCTTTTAATTCTGTATGGGAATATTTCAATTGAGGTACTTTGGATGCTGATATACGCAAGTCCCATAAACTTATTATACCACTGATACCACCAGTTAAGAGAAAAGAGGAATAGTTCTCGACTGGTAACGATGCACAACGCAATAATTGACCAGTTTGTGAAGATACATTGAAATCTCTAATCTTTTTACCTATATAAGTATAATAGATGAATAAAAGTAAAAATTTGAAAGAAAAATAGCTTTATGCTGTTATAACTTGTGTCCTGAGTGCCCTGCTAATGTATACGTAATGACACCGCCAATTAGAGAACAGTGACTTATCGACCGAACCAATAACGTATAAAACAATCACGAACAGTCTAGAGACCTTATCGAACTTTCTTTCTGCCTAACCTTACCCGTTGAATCCAGAACACCAATCTCAGCCTATGCGATATGAATCATGTATTTCAAACATGCTGAGTTTATATGCCAACCAGACGGACCACATTAAAACCACAAAATAGAAAGTACACATTTGTACAAGATCTAGCCAAACGTGGCTGTGAATGAGGGAGGTAGTGTTTAATAGACAGGGCATAATTCAAGAATGGTAGATCGTATAATAATAGTTCATAGGTCAAAATAAAGCTTATGATAAGAGGGACATGAATAGGAACAGTTTAGTTATTTAATAATTATACGATAAAAATATACGTCTAGTCTTGGTCCATGAATGGATTCCAACAGTTACCATTCATTATGCTTGTCGGGGTATAACATATGTGCTATTAATTAATGGTAAGTTATGTGTAGTTATTATAATAGACCAAAAATTGACAGATATTTACAATCCTAAACTTAGTGGTTTTAAGTATGATTTCATATGTGGAGAGGTGGATTTAGTGATTAAGGCGTTCGACTTTTAACCACTAGGTAGTAGATTCAAGCCTCATTTCACCTACTTCAGTATGAGCAGCTGGGTAGTAGTACTCTAGCACTCACTTATAAATAAGGTGTGGCTGAAAACTGAGTTTAAGTATCGATTTGGTAAGTGAGTCACGTCATTTATTGTTACATTGATAGACTACATTGTTTGTTATTTCATGGTATATTTGTATTTTCAAGTGTGCCCTATCTCATTGTAGCAAAGAAGAAAAAATACAGCTGTGATGTCTAGGTCAATTGTTTAGGCGTTTTTTTTCCTGATTGGGCTGAGGTTATTCGCAAAGTTCTGAATGTTCAGAGCCTGTTTCGTTTATAACTTTTTTTTTATTTCCTGTCGATTTACTGAGTGGGCGATAGATATCAGTGTCATTTTTACTAGAGATTTCATTCCAAGCTCTAACTTCAATTATCGTTGTGTTTTTCAGGTAGCAAATTGGGCTGCGCTGAAATGACATGTTCATTAAAGAGATCTGTGGATAACTTTGGGCGCTTTGAAATGAAAGCTTTAGTGAAAAATTATACTCCAATATCAACACTCACCTACTCTTAACAAACCCACAGACTGAACGCTAAAAACTTTGGGGATAATTTTAACCCTTTATTGTCATTCAGTGAACGAACTTTTTGTGGATGAGACAAGTCAATACATTTATTTCAATAAGAAGTTATCACTAGAGAACACCCTATAGTTCTACAGCATCAACTGACCAATATTCTATCTGTTATTGTTAGTGGGGCATAGATTGGATTAAAGCATGTTCCATGCACGATTGCGTTGGTGCACACTGATTGGCTAATTCTTATCCAACAGCGCTAGTCCATACTTGGAGAACACTCTAGAATCTTCTCATGTAAAAACTATAAATATACTAACGTTTCTCTTATTGTTTTTCTTACTTCTATCTACCCCCTTTATTTGAAATATAATTTCTCTCCTGTTCAATCGTGTTCTGATTTGGGAACTAGTCGAGTGAATTGTTGTTCAAGAATACTAAGCAATAGGAATAGCTGGGTAGTAAAAAGACAGAATTATAACAGTTATCTTAACACTTTGTTAAGTGGTTAGAGGTAGTCAGCAGGAAATCCTACAACAGGGGAATACAAATGATTGTTCATACTAATCAGTTAATATGTACTAAACTAATATAATGTTATTTAGCTCTCAATGGTGACCATATTTTATTAATCAAATTTACAATACGATCACTTGAATCCAATATTGACTCAGCATCATACTGTACACTTGTGTGATATTCAGCAGTTAAAGGAACATGATAGGAAACATTGGACCTAGTTTGAATACCGATTAGCATATTACAATTATCTGATCAGAAATTAGGACGAAATTTCTATGAATGTAAAGCATTTTATGGTAAAATAAAGTAGTCAGAGAGAGAGAGAGAGAGAGGTGTAAAATATAATGTTCATTGATGAATTATTTCATTTAGACAATATAGGTATGGGAACAGTAATACATATTAATTACACTTATTACTATTAGCTTTATTCAATATTATATTTTTGATCCAATCTAGAATTCTCAGCACAAAGTATTTCAACAAGTTTCCTTATTTCCTCATCTATTCTGACGATAAATATTAAGTGACCACTAGTTTGATATTAATAGTTCAGGCATCGATATCTGACACAATGATCATTCTTTTCAATAAATATTGTCAGTAACCAAGATGTCTCTGATGGTTGTACTTTTTTTGTACCTTGTGAAGTGATGGGTTGTAAATTTTTCACAAACGTACTTGAATAAGTTATGCGATTAATAGACATAATGATGTGTTAAAACAAGCAAAAGACAGGTAGCTTGTTAAGATATGTTGATGTTCAAGCAGGCCACAGTTAAATGTTGATTTAAACAAATACCTAATTGATTCAACAATAATCATAATTATTATTTATAAGATTCTCTACCTATCGAATCTCGCGAGGCAGGATCGTGGATGCCCACTACTGAGGAGTCCCACAAAAGGACGAAACGGCCGTCCAGTGCTTCCAGGTTTTCCATAGTGATTTAGCTTCAATTGACTCATGATCTCAACTATTGAAATTAGTTTATGTTTAAAAGTAATATATGAAATAATCTCAATGATTAACAAGTAAACACTTTCAACATTACGTCTAATAATTTTGTTTGGACTTCATTTGGGCAATAATCAATATCAAAAATCGTCAAAGAATATATATAACTTTTGAACGTAAAAATAAATACTTAAACCTTATCGTATATCGTAAAGGACCCCCCCCCGTACCGTACAGGAGCATTGGAAAAAAGTGAGAGGAATCTAAATGAACACTTCCGTGTAAGTGACACTATAAGATCGATTTTGGTTAAGGGTAAGTTTCCAAAGTAAGAGAGACCGGATATTGTCTATAAGATTAATTGTCATTATTATAATATAGTTTATGTGGAAAAAAAACATCTAAATAACTGAATATGAGGTTGAAAGAACACAAACAGTGTTTGGAACATGTTCATAAATCCTTGGTTGACAGAATACAGAATAACAAAGTCTCTTAGTAAAATCTGAGAAATATACAGTAAAAAAAAAATAGTACTTCATTTGCAAATATCAATCAATCATCTCAGACATTTTTTCATTTCCACATCAATCAATCTCATCGATCTTCTTAACTTTCTACTACCAGATATTTCACTTTCGATGGATGATGGTACATACTACTTATATCAGTCGATATCAGTAACACACACCATAATAGGGCATAAGATCAACTTTGAAGAGATTAAAATACTTTAGAAAGAGTTTAGTATGCAAAAAGAAAGATTGACAGCAGCAATATTATATATATATATATATATATATATATATATATATATATATATATATATATATATATATATATATATATATATATATATATATATATATATATATATATAGGTTGATTAGAATGTCGTAACTAGGAGAGATAATATTTAACAAATCACACATTGTGAAGTGCTTATTATTATGTAATTTGTACTTTATCTCTTCTATTCATTTAATACTTATCACACATACCATTATCATTACAGTTATGTAGTTGACATTTCTCATTTTAGATATAAATTGAGAACTTTTTTTTCTCTATTCGTACTATTATCTTGATTTTTATTTCTTTATTTTTTAAAAAATATCAGAAGGGGTTTTGTTGAGATTTTAGTTATTTCAATAGCTGAAATTATGAGTCAATCTGCTCACTAGTGACTGACTAAAAGAGGCACTTCTTGGAGTTCTAGTGAGAAGCTGTTACCAGTGGAGTTCAACCAGGTCTGTTGTGAGATATCAGCTCACTGAAGACAATGGTGTACGGTGGTGCAATTTCGTGGATTAGTTGAAGTTAGACATCAACACTAATGGATGCCGGCTCAATGGTCTAATGGTTAAGCGCTCGCACGCGAAACTGATAGGTCCTAAGTTCAAATCTCGTGAGCGGCACGGTCGTGAATGTGCACTGCTTAAGAGTCCGGAACGGACGTCCAGTACTTCAAGATCTTTCTTAAAAATTAACGAAATGATTGACATTTCCTTGGCGATAAACAGAGATTATATTTATTTATCACATATTAACTCTTCATAATATAAATGGCAAACAACAAAACATGCTAATTCTTTATCAGAATAGAGATTTGTGGAAATTGTAGTCATTTATTATTTACTTACTTTGTTTGAACATAAATATTGGTACAAAGAGACATTGCATACTTATGAACCACACAAGTCACTTGATTTGTATGTGAGATATGATACTGTCTGGTTGACCAGACAGAAGCAGGTGGTTTTCTGAGGAAGGACAACACTCTGAGCCTTCGACCTCTAGGTCTGATCCACAAGGCAGTGGAGCAACGTCAGACGCAGTTCCATGGCAACTAGTGACCAACAATTGGTTCATACGCCATTTGTTCCCTCAGGATACTGGAGCCCATATGCACCATTAGTTTGAAATGCAGTTATTTCAACTCCCCTAGGTGAACTCTCCGTGTCTACAAACCCGGTTAAAGTCTCTGATAAACATTTGCTTTTCGTCCTCTCAATTTCGTAAACAACACGGTTGGTGTGAGAAGGCAGTGAGTAGGAATCCTCTGGCAGTATCCATATACGCGGGGCGATGTGAGAGCATTTGGAGAGGGTGAGCTGACTCTCCCTAGCCTCGGCCGTACCAGGGCACTTGATGGAATTAGCCAATCTAAACGAGACAACCATTAGAAACATAGAAGCACTGCACGGCTATTTCATACTGTTGAGAAGTTTCATACTAAGACGAGATGACCATCCAGTGCTTCCATGTTTTCAGTGGTGATCTAGCTTAAATCGATTCATGAATTCAACTATTAAAATTATTTTTCACATCTTAAACAGATCTGATTATTAAAGTTAATGTATTCTTTCATGATTTCAATTTGAAATGCCCTGAAGGAATATAGACAAGAGTGGTAAATGAGAATATTGAAATTAATTAAATTTTAGTTGTTGAGATTATTCCAAATATATCTTTCATAAATAATGTCTTACGGAGCAATTTCTATTAAGCTATTTGTTCAAATATTGATGAAGAACTGACAGATTAACTTTTATTGATAAAATAGTATAGACAATAGTTGAAATCATTCTTGAAAACAGAGAGACAGAGAGAGAGAGAGAGGGAGAGAGTGGGAAAAAAAGTTGCCCAGATAGAAGCATATGGAAAATAAAATAAATGAAAATGAGAATTTTCTATTTGAAATAATTTAGAATATTATTAGTTGAGATTATGAGTCAATTGAAGCTAGACCACTATGGGAAATTTGAAATCGCTGGACGGTCGTCTCGTCCTATTGTGGGATTCCTCAATGATGCGCATCCACGATCCCGCTCCTCGCGAGATCCGAACCCAGGACCTATCAGTCTAGCAAGCGAGCGCTTAACCATTAGACCATTGAGCCGGCATGCAGCGGTGTTAATGTCTAGCTTCAACTAATCCACGAAATTGCACCACCGTACACAATTGTCTTCAGTGAACTGATATCTCATAACAGACCTAGTTGAACTCCACTGGTAACGGCTTCTCACTAGAACTCCAGGAAATGCCCGCCCGTTGGCCTGTTGTGAGATATCAGCTCATTAAATACAATGGAGTACGGTGGCGCAATTTTGTGGATTGGTTGAAGTTAGACATTAACACCGCTGCATGCCGGCTCAATGGTCTAATAGTTAAGCTCTCGCGAGCGAGATTGATAGGTTTTGGGTTCGAATCTCGCGGGGTGCGGGATCGTGGGTGCGCATTGCTGAGGAGTCTCATATTAGGATGATAAAGCCGTTCAGTGTCTCCAGGTTTTTTATGGTAGTCTAGCTTCAATTGACTCATGACTTCAACTAGAGAAATAAAATAGTTTTTTTTTATTTGAAAAAAATTGAATATCAAGAAAGTGATAAGAACACTCGACCTACCTTGATTAATATCCCAAATTTCGATTAATCCTTTATGAGTAGCTGCTATCAATTGTAAACACTGTGAATCTGTTATAGAAGAATGAAATTTTGTCCAACAATAAGAATCTCGTCGTGAATATGGTAATAATAATGATGATGATGTTGATGACGATAATGATGTAGAAGTCAGTTCATTATCTAAATGAATTCGATAATCACAAATAAGTGAAGGTGAATTTTTTCCACTATCAGGATATGGAAGTCGCCATATTAAGATATGTGATGATAGTTTATTAATAGTTTCATTTGGTTGTTTGCATAACGGTCCACATAATGCAAGATATGGCCATTGAAGTGAGAGACGAGGATAGATTACAGTATCATTGATATCAACAATATTAGACGCCTAATATATACAAACACAAAAATAATGTAATTACATATGAGATCAAATGTAAGATTGAAGTGATATGATTTCAGTATGAAATGAATGGAGATCAATCAACCAATCAATCAATAATAATAATAGATAGTCATCTACAACGTAAAAGCAGGTACATATATGCATCGGCCCAAGTCACCATACCTCATTAGCAGAACACCATCAACACCGAATTCATAGATACAGTTAATTCAATGGTAGTAATATATAGAAGAAAGATTGTGTATAATGGTATAATACAGGAAGAAAGAATTAGTTGGTATAAAGAAATATATGAAGCGATTTTAATCTCATAGTTTAAAGGGAAGACAGAGAAAGCATACACTTACGCCACTGTGATCAATTCTGATTCATGTCACTCAGAGTCTCCAACCATTGGTTACGATAGTCACGCGGACCCCAACCAAGTAGTCTACACCTACCAACATGACTCAGTTCACTTGTCAATGACTTCATGGATTTGTGCCATGTTTCGGTCTGGTCGCCTCTAGCTTTCTTCCAACCTACTCCTACACCAGAAAACATCGCACGTCGGGGCAGTCATTGGTTGGGCATACGTACCACATGTCCCAGCCATCTCAACTAATGAAGTCTCACTCTTTCGTCAATTGATTTGCCATCCTTATCTAGTATCCGTTTCCTAACAACTGCATTAGTTACTCGATGGTCCCAAGACATACGAGCAATGCTTTGAAAACACCTATGATTGAATACTAGTAACCCACAAATATCCTCTACTTTTCTCGGCCATGTTTCACAGCTATAAAGTAGGATAGAACGAACTGCTGTACAGTAAACACATCCTTTGATTGGTAGACGGATATCTCGCCTACATCATAAATGACGCAAGTTTAT
The DNA here is from genome assembly GCA_946903255.1 of Schistosoma spindalis. Lineage (NCBI taxonomy): Eukaryota > Metazoa > Platyhelminthes > Trematoda > Strigeidida > Schistosomatidae > Schistosoma > Schistosoma spindalis. The sequence goes on from OX336423.1 coordinate 15,012,191, forward strand.
TTATAATCTCCTCTCACCCATCCCAACAGATATTTAGTTTCTCTTTGAGTATTATCATAATCATCTGTTTGTTCTTTAAAACAATACACTGTTGTTCATAAATTTTATTACATTTAGTTTATAGATACCTTCATGAATTCATGATTATTAGTTTCTAATTGATTAAAATGGGTCAACATTTTAATAAAAGTCATTTATCAAGAAAATACATTTTAAGGAATAAAATTTATCTGAATCTAATTTATACTAATTCAATTGATAAAATATACTTACTTTATAGTCAATCATATATGAAATAAGAAAATTACTATTACCATTCATTATTTCAGTAGAATTCCATGAATTGATAGAATCAATGGTAGATAATACATTTTGTTCATCTAAATATTTATCTTTTTGTAATGAGAATGTTTTATCATCTTTGTTGATTATTGACAATGTACATGGTAATAAGTCATTATCATGTATTGTGGATGTCCAAAAATTACCTAAAATAAATATATGATAAATTGAATAATAGATTTCTTATGAATATGATGTTTTCAAAGAAAAAAGAAAAAGTACACGTAAAACGTTTGGATTGAATGAAATAAAACTAATTCTCTGATAAGGCTGAGGATGAGGAGAGTTTGCTTTACTATTACTATAGCGACGAGTCTAAAGATTGTGACAAGCGAACCCTATGAATTACTTTCATTAGATAGAAATGATATTTTCATTACAAGAGTGAGGGAGAGAAAAGTGAACATATGGCTCTTTAAACGGGTTGAAAGATTTGGAGAATCCGACGAAAGGAGTTGGAAAACTCCGACTTCTAACTAATAGTGCACATGAGCTCCATGATCGCGAGGAAATCAATGATTCATGATTTCATCTTATGACACCGGCTATCGTTGGGCAGGATATTCTAATAGTGCTCCGCTGTCTTGTGGGTTAGGCTTTCAGGTCAAAAACTTGAGGAGAAAAACACTCATCTATGAATGTTAAAATGGAATGAATGACGAGATGATACTGTAATTTGTTTTAATGTTTCTTAGGAGAAAGATTAGAGAAACAGTTAGAACTATCCCACTGAAATAAGATTAAGCATTGGTCGTAGAAAGGATGTTGAATTTAAAATAGAAGAACTAATGACAGGCTTAAAAATATCTAACATTGATGCCAAACTAGTATACTCTTTGTGAATGCTTTAATTTTCTGTTACAAATTCATTTTTAGTAGTTCTTCCTAGTGTGTCAAAACGGGTTAAAGCTTTTTGCAGGTCACTTTAGAAGTGATCCAAGTTTGGCAATATAACCAAACTTTATCGTAAAATGCAATATATTCGACAATTGTATGTTGAATTCTAATGTAACAAACTATAACACAAATTTCTACTGCAGATCTCTGACTCACTGAATTATTCGTGAGATCTAATTATATTTAAAATGCATCGATAAGAGAAGTTCTACTCTATACTTGCGAAGATTGTCTTCTCCGAGATGGGAATATCCAGCGTCTATACATTTATGGCCATTGTTATTCCCGAGGGAATGTTTACGTCCGGTGAAGACAGAATCTTAGTAATACTCCGGTTTAGTGCAGTCACAATAACTAAGTGACCCTATTTTATAACATAGAGTTTAGAGATTTGGTAATGTCTCATAAATGTTAATCTAATAGCTATTTATTACTACCCAATTTCCCGATTCTGGGATTTGGTGGGATAAACTAACAGGTGATCAGTTTACGGCATGATATTGTGGTATAGAAGAAAAATGTTTACTATAAGGACCTTAAGACCTATCAAAACATTTTACTTGGAGTTCTGGAGATGATACAACTCAGTAGTCCCAGGCATCAACAAATATATGACTTAGACAGTGGCAATTCTATTGTAGTTTTCTTTTACATCTTTCATAATAGTAAGACGGTCTTCTTTAACTAAAAGAAGTCTTTCTGGTTATATTTTTAACTGAATTGTATCTATTGTTAAGTGCTATTTCTATACATTTCATTATTTATTGATTGTGCTACACTTCCTTCCCACATTGTATCTACAACACTACAACTTTATTTGTGTAGTCCATATTTATTGCGGTACCTTGTTGCATCAGAATCTATACTTTGGATAAATAAAATAATAATAAGAGAGGAGTTTTGTGGATATTATAGGAATTCGGTAGTCGAATTCATGATTCAATTGAAGCTAGAACACTATAGAAAAGCTGGAAGCATTTGATGGCCGTTTCGTCCTAATATGGGACACCTCAGTAATGTGAACCCACGATCCCGCCTCGCAAGGTTCGAACGCATAACCTTTTAAGTCTCACATGTGAGCGCTCAACCTCTAGACCATTGAGCCGTTATCCAACTGTGTTAATGTATAAAACAAATTTAAAAAGTTAAAAGACCAATATTCTAATTCTAATTAACAAAACCGTTTTAAAATAATCTTATCTAGGCTTTTTAGTATATGGAAACATGCCAATAAAAGAATGTTATAGGCTTTTGAGTAACATAAAAACAATGCTAAACCTAAGATACAATCAGTTAAATTCCATCGGTTGATAATATTTTTTTGGCATTGAATCTCTAAATATGAGATAACAATCTATAACTGATAATGAATGATTAAAATATTAAATAATATTTTGTAGTAATAAAAAAAACACAACTATTGTTATCCAACTGTGAGGACAGCCCACAGGTGAACTCGAAGAAGCTCTAAGAAGTTCAAAAAGAGTCGAAGACATTCCATCAAACCATCTTTTGGAAGAATATTCCAGAATCCCTACATGTAGCTTCCCTATTGAACAACATGGTTATTAATTCAGCCAGTAACAAATATGCAGAAAACTCTTTGTCATGTCTATCATATGGCTGAACAACCTAAATTATTTTAAGCTTAACCTCTAGATCACTGCGCCGGCATCTAACGATGTTAGTTTCCAACTTCAATCGATCCATTATCTTCCGCAACCCTTCATCCATTGTCTGAAGTAAATAACTGTATCCACCCGGGGCGAATTAAAATCCACTGGCGACGGCTTCTCACTAGAACTTAAGAAATATATTTTAAAGCTAGTCATTATTGAGCACATGATTATTATTATTTCGGGGATAGTAGTATTTTAATAGGTGAATTCACAAGCTAAACCGAAGGTTTTCGGTTTCGAGTTCCGTAAGCGGGAGCGTGGACATCCACTGCTGAGTGCCATACTAGGACGAAAAGTCCGTCCACTACTTCCAGGTTTTCAATAACGATCCAGCTTGACCGATGAATTCGCCTATTAAAATAAGACAATCTTTACAACTTCCGATACTGATAATAATAATGACTAGCACGAATTTCTTGTTTTTAGTCATTATCTACTCTATCATTTTCATTATTATTAAAATAAAACTTACTATTGCTTTCATTATTACTATCTTTCAGATTGAAGAAATCTTCTTCAGCTATATGAACAGATTGTGAAGATTGAAAATTAACTGGATCTGAATCTGATAAGTTGATTGAATTTTCATATTCATTCAATGAAATTTCCGATTCAGATTTATCTGAATCAGAATAATCCACTAAGTCAGACTATATAAGAAAAAAGAAAATGTAAACATAAACAAATAAACAAAGAAAATGATTGATTTCCCCAGTTATTATTTCATCTATTAGAATATTATTCTTATTATTATAAACTGATCAAATCAATATAGATTTCAATAGTTGAGATCATGAGTCAATTGAAGTTAGATCACCATGGAAAATCTGAAAGCACTGAATAGCTGTTTCGTCTTATTGTGGGACTCCTTCAACGGTGTAACTCATTGATAACAATGATGAATGTGTAGTTCAATTTCGTAAATTAATTGAAGTTAAATATTAATCCCTTTTGATATCAATACAGATTTTCATAATCGACTTTAAATTGCATTGTTAATGTGAGGCCTAGTGATGTAATCTGACTGCATAAGATGTAGTAGGTGGAAAGGAATCTAAACCTACGATTTATTAACTGAAAATTGAATATCTTATCGAGAGAGTCACTATATCAACAGGGTTAATTCATCCCCAGTATAAACTATTGAAGAAGTATCTAATAACAGTTAGTTAATACTACTGTATTGTCTGAATTAAGTAAATACAATACATAATTTATGGGTGAACCAATCAGATTTAAGATAACAGGTCTCAAATTTTGGCGCGAAATTCATTCATCCATTTGGATAAATAGAGATTTGGCATTATAGCTTATGTCAATTCGTGATGTTGAAAACCCCAAATCTAATTCCTAACCTTAACCATAAACCGTAAATCAAAATCGTAATTCCTTACACTGGTTTATAACCCTTGTTTAACCTTAGTAACTAGGTGGACATTCTCAAGGTCACTTTAGGGTCTCTCAACGGTCGTTCATAAATTATAGTCTCACCGTTCAAATGAAGTAATCTATACACTATTCATTAAATAGTCAGTTGAGAAATGAATAGAAATATTTCAAAGTCTATGATAATGTTATTCTTTTTTTTAAAAGAAGAGTTAATCTTTGATTTATAGTTCATTTGATTTACTATTAGATAGTGATAGTGAAAAACATCTTTATTCTACAGATCATATTGAATCCTAGATGATGGAAGCAAAACGAAAAGCGAATGTCCGACGATTTAACAGGGTTGGTGGATATGGAGGATCGACCTAGGTGGGGGGGGGGTCGGAAAAGCCTGGATTCGATTTATGTGTGTAAGACCGTGGATGAGCAATGATGTTGAGGATTTTCATACTAAGACGAAACGGTTGTCCAGTGTTTTCAGGTTTTCAATGGTAGTCTAACTTCGATCGGTTCAGGACTTCAATGAAATGAAATATTGAGTGATACATTTGAACGGCAATAATGCTTAGATTAGGCATTTAACTAAAGTCATAGAAATGTGATGTTACGCGTCTTACCATGATAAATTTGTACAGTATTTGCTCATATAAGGCCGGAAAGCCATTGTATCAATTCAGTTCGGTCATTATGCTGTTTAATAGAAAAAGAGCAAAGTTATTATTCATTATTTTCAAGATTATTTTTACTCTAAAAGTTTACAGCTAGGAAAATGTAGTAATTTCAATAGTTGAATTCATGTTATTTATTATTTATTTGAACAGATAAATATTGGTACAAAGGAGCACCGAATACATATGCTCCACACAAGTCACTTCATTTGTGTGTGGGCTATGATGCTGACCGGGTGACCAGACCGAAACAGGTAGTTTTCTTAGGGGACTACACCCAAAGCCTTTGATCTAGAGATCTGATTCACAAGACAGTGAAACAACGTCAGGAGATGCAGTCCCATGGTATCCGGTAACCAACGATTGGTTCATACGCCATTTGTTCCTTCAGGATACTGGATCCCATGTGCACCATTGGTTTGAAATGAGGGTTTTCCAACTACCCTAGGTGGATCTTCTGTGTCCTTTAACCCGGTTAAAATGCTGGACATTCGCTCTTAGTCCTCTCATTTTCGTAAACAACACCCATGGTGCGAGAAGGCAGTGAGTGTGACTTCCCTGGCAGTAGTTGTATGCACGTGACCATGTGAGAGCATTTCGAGGGTGGGAGATAACTCTCCCCACCATCGGTAAAAAAGAAATTTTAATCTGGAAGGTTCTCTACACAATGATATTTTAAATGATACTATTGACTAAGAAATAAAGAAGATTTGTAGCTCAACATAACTATTGTGAGATTGTGTTCTCTGAAATAGATAGTTTATTCTTGAACATTTTGTTGTCTTTCTAAGGGAGATCGTCAAATGTTTAAACTTCAAATAGAAGTGAATTCCTTCATACATGATTAGAAGCTTGTTCTGTTGACCTTGACTTTTATTGGTTAATACTGACCATCATAATATCGTTGTCTGTATATTTATTCTGATAATCAAATTAAAATGGGAAAAATGCACAGTAAATTTACAGAAAACAATAGGACAATAGTTAACAACAACCAATCATAATCAAGGCTGATAGGACAAGCTGTTAGCCATATGCAAAGAAATGAATATAGCTCATATCTATCTGAATTTTGTGTTGATGATATTGCCTAGAAATACAGTGAAAGCTTCAAAATTAAACCATACAGTTCAAAGAACTTAATTCTTTCAATGGTTAAGATCATGAGTCAGTTGAAGTTAGATCACCATGGAAAACCTGGAAGCACTGGACGGCCGTTTCGTCCTATCGTGGGACTCCCCAGTAGTGCGCATCCACGACCTCGCCCCTTGCGAGATTCGAACCCAGGACCTACTGGTTTCGCGTGCAAGCACTTAAGTAGTGACCGGTGGAGTTCAACCAGGTATGTTGTGAGACAGTAACTCACTGAAGACAATGGTGGATGTGTCGCTCGATTTCGTGGATTAGTTTATGTAAGACATTAACAGAATTGAATGCCGGCTCAGTGGTCTAGTGGTTAAGTGCTCGCGCGCAAAACCAGTAGGTCCTGGGTTCAAATCTCGCAAGGGGCGAGCTCATGGATGCGCACTACTGGGGAGTCCCACAATAAGACGAAACGGCCGTCCAGTGCTTCCAGGTTTTCCATGGTGATCTAGGTTCAACTGACTCATGATCTTAACCGTTGAAATTAGTACAATCTTCACAAAACCCCTTCTGATAACTTAATTCTTATCGAAGTATTGACAAAGAAATGTATATTATCTAACTGTTTTGATTTTAAACAATGATTACCAAGTTGAATAATTCATCAATTCGGATACAAACTTAAACTATTCATCGCAGAACCAAAACCGGATTTCGTTGCATATTGAGTTTAAAAAGATGGTGAAAATTTTAAGAAATACTTAACAACCGACCTAGTCAATCATATCGTCAACTACACATACTAATCTTGATTAACATACAGTAATATTATAAGTAAAGATGGCTAGTTGTTAGCAGTGGAATCCAGGACGCGCGTTTCGTCCTATTCGGGACTCTTCAGCCGGATGTGCCGGTATCCCAGAGCTGATGTTCACTCCCAGACTCGAACCCCGTACTGTTCGCTTCAAACGCCATCGCGTTATCCACTCAGTTACTGAGTCCTGATAGCCATCTGCTTGTGCAATGGAGTGAAGTTTAATTTACTTGATATTGTTTGCTATTGTTGTTTAGGACTGCAATTGATCAGTCTCTTGTTGGCATATATATGCATCCTGTGCGGACTGCCAACCACTATCCATCTTTGCTTATAAAGCTTGTGACTTAAAGCAGTATCAAGGCAAATCGCAAAGGATACACATATGTCATTGCGGAATGATCAATTGCAGTCTTAAACAACAATGAAAAGATACAAGCAAACAATACCAAGTGAATTATACAGTAACATTGTTTAGAATATCCAGATTAAGAACTAGTCATTTGACAAATTCAGTAATTACGCATTAAACTGGTTAATGTTAAAATGATAGATCTAAAAGAAAATGACAAAGTTCGCAAACTACTGATCGAAACATCAATGTTGATATTTACTAACGTTTACTAAGTAACAATCAGGTCAGGTGATTTCTGTATTCCCCTTATTGCAAATACGCAATTATCTTATTGCCTGTTACCATATCTCTTTTTGTTCTCAAATCATTGTAAACCAATTATTCATAGTGTAATCTGAGTACTTAATCTTTGCTTTCTCTATATTCGCTTAAGCTTATTATATCCTTAGGATATTTCCCAAGTATAGTTCACATCCAAAATTAACCTTAGACAACCATTAGAAATCAGGGCATAGACGCTTTGGATTCCATTCTCCATGGAGTTACAGACACACACTGCTCACGAGTCAAATACTAGAAAAATACAACTGTACAGTGATTCCTGATTTTCAAAAGTTTCTGTACTAAAATCTGTACCTAATGTATGCTATAAATATCAACAACCTACACAATCCTCATGTACTAATGATAATCATGTGCTCACAAGTGACCAGTTTAAAGAAATGATTCATGGAGTTCTAGTGTGATGGTGTAACCAGCAGATTTCAAACATATCGAGTGTGAATTAGTTATCCAACAATGACATTGCGAGTTGGTTATGCAAAATCATGAATTGAGCGGAATTAGACAAGTGTGAAGCATTGAATTCCGACTCAATGGTGTAAGGGTTGATTTCTCGTTGTGAAAGTTAGAGATTTTGGTTACAGTGCTCGTGGTAGTATCTTAGGTGCATACTATTGAGGAATGCCACACTAGGATAAAATAGTTATCCAATGTTTTTGGATTTTAATAGTTATCTAAGTAAGATTAGTTTTTGTAAAATTTGAGACAATTCATTGTCAGTTTATAAAACATCATTAGAGTAGATTAGTAAAACAGAATTTTGGCCCCAAATGCCCTGGTATGGCCGAGAGTGGGAAGAGTCCGATCTCCCTCTCCAAATGCTCTCACATGGTCACGCGTATATAGCCTCTGCCAGGGAAGTCCTACTAACTGCATTCTCAAACCACGGGTGTTGTTTACGAAATTGAGAAGACTAAAAGCGAATGTCCGGCGCTTTAACCAGGTTGGTGGACACGGAGAGTTCATCTAGGGGAGTTGGAAAACCCTAATTCCAAATCAATGGTGCACATGGGATCCAGTATCCTGAAGGAACAAATGGCGTATGAACCAATCGTTGGGACTGCATCTCCTCACGATGTTCCACAGCCTTATGGATTAGACCTTTAGGTCGAAGGCTCCGGGTGTGGTCCCCTAAGAAAACTATCTGCTTCGGTTTGGGCACCTGGGCAGTATCGCAGCCCTCGCACAAATCAAATGAGACTTGTGCAGCGCATATGTTTTTGGTGCCTCCTTGTTTTCAAATAAATAAATAAATAATTTCTTTACAGGAGGAAAAAACAACTGCAATACCATATGAAGAATTCCTTTTAATTTTCAAGTGAATAAATTCCAAAACTATTTGAAGAAGTCAAAACATCGGTTATTGTTCAGAATAACATTGAACAAATCATCACACACATATGCCATCTTAATTAATACAAGGATGGATGAAATTATTTACACGTATAGCTAATTGGACGTTTATTTTCTAATCAAGTTGTTGAACATCTTAGCAAATCTGAATGCTAGACCAATAAACTCAGCAAATCACGATAGTCAACCATGTGAACTACTTAATTTCAGTATCCGAGGGATAGTCAAGAACTACATATAGATTAGAACGAGTATTTATTACTACACAAATACAAGGCACTTAACAAGTATAACCAATTTTATATACAAGATAGTTTCAAATGATGATTAGTATCAGAAGGGGTTTTTGTGGAGATTGTAGTAATTTCAGCAGTTGAGATCATGAGTCAGTTGAAGCTAGACCACCATGGAAAACCTGGAAGCACTGGATGGCCGTCTCGTCCTATTATGGGACTCCTCAGCAGTGCGCATCCACGACCTCGCTCCCTGCGAGATTCGAAGCCAAGGTTTTTCATGGTGGTCTAGCTTCAACTGGTCACAACTACTCAATACATGAAAATTATAATACTTTTGTTTTAGATACTTTCTCATATGGACATAACAATCAATGTCATATCAGTTAACAGGTTAACATATACTAATGGTTGTAGATCATGATTTTCTATTGATAAATACACAAAATAATAACAAAACTTATACGTTTTATACAAAAAGAGTAAGTATTTGTCATCTATTTATGCAAAAAGTATTTTTGATTCACGTAGTACTCCTAATAGTAATCAATTGGCTACTATCATTTCTCTTTCTCTCTCTTCTTTTTGTAATGTTTGCTTTGTATGTTTGACCTATGTTAATACCTATCAATAACATTCTTCATATTGTCTGCCAACTTTTATTTAATCATAATAAAAGTTGTATTGATCATTTTTAATTGGCGGTACACATAATTTCAACATTATTCAATGGAAACATCTGACCATCTATCAATTTGGTTATCCAAGTAAGTGTAGTGTGACATACCACGTTTAACTAATAATTAGCACCGTCATTATGGTTCCTTTCTGGAGTTATTCTGTTCTTTTAACTGGACAGTTGTTTATAGATAATGCCCCCAATTTCCCTTGTACGGCCGAAAGTGAGGAGAAACAGCTCTCCCTCTTGAAATTCTCTCACATGGTCACATGCATACAAGCACTATCAGGGAAGTTCGTCTCACTGTCTTCTCGCACCAGGGATGTTGTTTACGAAACTCAGAGGACAAAGAGCGAATATCCGTTGCTTCAATAGGGTTGGTGGATATAGAGGATCCATTTAGAAGGGTTGGAAAACCCTGATTTCGAACGTCGGATCCAGGATCCAGATGGATCAAATGGCGTGTGGACCAATTGTTTGTTACTGACTACCATGGAACTGCATCGCCTAACGTGGCTCCACTGCCTTGTGAATCAGATCTTTAGATCAAAGGCTTCGGGTGTTGTGGCTCCTTAAGAAAACCACCTGTTTCGGTCTGGTCACCCGGTCAGCATCATAGCCCACACACAAATGAAGTGACTTGTGTGGAGCATATGTATTCGGTGCTCCTTTGTACTAATATCTATGTGTTCAAATAAATAAATAAAAATTGTGAAATAAACATCTCACTTATAATATGGAGTAGGTACTGTTAGTGATATTCAATATGTTTCTTGTTCTCGGTCAAGTTATCATCTCATTCACTTTCGTCGTACTTTCATCTATAAAATTGAACTTGTACGAATATATAATCAAGATTATTCTTAGTTAATAATGAACTAAATTGTTTTATGGATGTTACACACAACGTGACAATCTATTTATTTCTATCAATGAGTGTATATAAAAGATTTACATGACATGAAATGGAATAGATTAACTTCATTCTACAATATCAACAAAGTAAAACAAAAAAGAAAACCATTAAAACAAAGAGGATATGACTTCGAATAATTGCATATAATGTATTTAATCCTATTTGGTTTCCATTCAACATTAGGAAATATTACCTATTATCTTTTTTAACATAACTGAAAGTCAATTAATACAGAATAATTTTTCTGGTTATCTTTTTTTTAGCGAGTTTAGTTTTCTACGGGATGGAGTCGCTAACCCCATGCCCAACCCTCCTCCTTTATCTGGGCTTGGGACAAGCAGTAACCTCAGAGGGATTTCAGGCAGAAAGGCCAGTCAAAAATAGCTCAGTAGTTAAATTCCCAAATGTAGTCATTTAGTTAAGTATATGCCACGTAGAACTTGGAATATATATATTGTTTCAAAGTACTACACTACATATGAATAGCGAAATTAAATTATTAAGACAAATCAAAGAGTCATATAAGTACTAACAGTATTAGTAGTAGCAGTAGTAGTAATAACAGTAATACGAAAGATTAAGTATTAGTGATACAAACTGAATGGATCTACTACTATGCAACGAATTTTAATCGACCTCATTCAAAGTCACTAAGCACTGATAATAGGTATTAAGCGAAGCAAAACCAAGCAGTTTGAATGAATTGCCGACCTTATATAACATAATACAATCACAAATATTAACTATGTAGTTGTTATGTACATCTCAATTGATTGATGATGTTTTTTAGTCAAGGTAATGTAGTACTAGTTACTTATCATGAAACATATTGTGTACAAGAACAATCAACATATTTTTAACGTACAAATGATAAAACGATTCAGAAACAAACTCCACAGTAAGATAAAACTTTACGAAAGAAGACTACCAGTGGTCTCTGATAAGTAATTACATCGAAATATCTTTAAGCCAAAATAAAGATGTCATCACATTAATCATTGTATTATTATGATGTTTAACATATAATGACCTCTTTGTTTCTTTCATAGTCCACAACACAAACTGATTTTATTTATACAACGATTGAGATGCAAGAACCATTAGATAACTGTTTCGTCCTGGTGTAGCATTCATCAATAGTATGTATTTAAGGTCACCCAAAGAGCACCGGGACCAAAATCTTCAGCATTTACAATGGGCAATCAACCACTACACCATTGAGACAGTATCCAATGCTTCACACTTGTCTAATTCCAATTAATTCATGATTGGAGAAAATTAGAGTTTATTTAAGAATTATTGGACGAATTCCATAAATTTTAAATTTTAAAAGAGAAATACAGGGTTTCTTTACAAGTCAGTATTACTACATTCAATAATTTGTGAACATACATTTTTAATACTAAAGGAAATGTTCCAGTCGTTGATTTTCTTTTCGACAACCGAAGTCAAATTCTCGTCATAAAACAAATGGAAGAACTCAAGTGATTGATATTTTTATTAGTGAAATCTCTTTTAGGTCAGTTTTCCGTTATTAGCTAATTAAGGCTTCAATGAAGAACTTTTATTTTTATCTCTTTCAACATGGCTGACAAACGAAGGGATAAACTTAGATTTGTAAGACAGAATTAATGATGTTATCATTATTAGTAAAGGTCTGACTAATGTTCAGCGGCGTGTCTGAGTTCTGTGCGAATTGGCCCAGTAGTACCATTTTAACCCTAGTTTTACGGAATAGATGGATTGTGGTTAGTGGTAAAATTTATGGTGTGCACATTGTCCGATTTTCGACACGCCAGTTGAATGTATCTTCATGCAAGTGCTGATGTACACACCTAGATCTAATTAATACATTTTACTTTAAATATCAATCATGTTACCCGCTGAGAAATTACAAACGCTTACAACTAACTGTACCTCTGTTGAACACGTTAGTAGCTAGTTGGACTCAGTAGTTAAGCAGATGATGCGGTAACGTCCGAAATGAAATGTATTATATACCATTCCCCTTATGAAAATCAGTACTAGGATATAAAAGATACATACAACTGATGAGACCCACACTCGACCTTTATCCCACCATTAATCACAATCTATCTATTCTATAAAATTGATATCAATCAGTGAAGGTCGACAGTAAACATCATAGACCTGAGAGCAAGTTCACCTTTTGAAAAAAAAATCTATCAAGTATAACCCAACTTGACATTTGTTTCGATATTCCAAAATGAGAACACATTGTCATCCCAGAAACAATAGTCAATATAATAAAGAGTCAATCTGTTAGCGGGACAAGATAGGATTAAAGCATGCTCAATGCAGGATTGTGTTGGTGCACACTGATTGGCTAATTCTCACCCAATCAGTGCTAGCCGATACATGGAGAAGACTCGAGAGTCTTCACATGTTAAAACTATAAATGTACTAACGTTTCTCTTATTGTGTTTCTTACTTCTATCTAACTTTGTTATTTGGAATATAATCTTTTCCTTATTCAATTGTGTTCTGATTTAGGGACTTGTCGACTGAATTGATATCCAAGAATACTAAACAATAAGAATAGCTTGAATTGTAGTAATAAGAGAGAATGATAACACAATCAATTGATCAATCAACCAATCAATCAATCTGTTACACAAACACCAATATAATCCAATAAATTAATTACTATTCAGTTGTAAATAATAAATTATTTTTTATTCTTTTCATAATACAAACTACTGCTGTTACACAACATCACCATCACCACCACCATCATCATCATCAACATAAATATTCTATTAACGTTGTATAGAATTGATCACTGCAAAGTTAAATCATACAATATTTGTATACAAAGAATAGAAAAGGAAGTGTATAAAATGTAATTAGAATGAAAAGTACATCTATGTTGTAAGGAAACAATACACAGCAATAAGAGAAAAAAGAAGAAAAAGAAGAAGAACAATTAAAAGTAAACTAAACAACAACAAAAAAAAGAAAAACAAGTTAAAATAATCGTCAAAATTGATCAATATGAAGTACATATATTGAATTTATAAACAGAATTATCAAATATATTGGTTATTATTATTAATATTACATTATTAAATATAACAATTATGAACATGATAAAGATAAGAAAACAGGGTTATGATGAATATGATAAACAATTATTGATTATATCCCAAAATGTAAACCACTCCATATATATATATATATATAGTTTATTATAAATCTATGATAATCTCTATCTATCTACACACATATACTCACACTTACATACATACATACACACACAGAGACAAAGACACATGGAGAACAAACAGAGGGTAGCTAACAGTACAAACAATCTATTTTACATGAAAGAATTATAGTAGATGTATCATTCTGGGCAATTAAGATTTTCACAATAATGATTGATATAAAAGGGAAAGAATGCAAATATTAATAATATGCATACATATATGTAATAGTATTAGTATTATTATTATTATGATTACTATGATTAGAAAAAATAGAATGTAAATTCAGCAGATAGTATAATGTTTAATAGACATACAATTAAGCAATTAAAATAAAAACAATATCCAATACAAAACCAAACTTACATAATGAATTAATTCAAGAAGAAAAAAAGAAAAAAAAAGAGAAAAATAACAACGTTTACACAACGAAAGAAAGAGAGAAAGAAAAGAAGAAGAACAAGAAATAATACATAGATCATTTACAAATATATAAAAATAATGAGGGTTAACAACCAAACATACACATACATACACACATATACAGAGAGAGAGAGAGGGAGAGAGAAAATAAAACAAAACCAAATACTGAATTTCATCATTACATTTTATTGATAATAATCACTATTAATAATGATTGTTTGAAGAGCTGGATGAAGAAACACTATCATTTTCAATTGTAAATACAGGAGAAGATGAAGAAACTGTAGTGATTGATGTTGATTTATTATCAATTCCATGGTGATGATGATGATTGATTGAAAGATTATTGTTAGTATTATTATTATTATTATTATTATTACTAAAACTGTTGACAGAGTAATTTACATCATTAATCATATTGGATAAAGCAGTATAATATTTTGGATAAGGCTTGAAAAGATATGAACATGGAAGTAGCCAAGAGTAAAATGGACCTACAAAAGAAATAATAATAATAATAACAATAATTTGATTAGTGTATTTAGGTAATGAAACAGTTAACAATCCATAGATGAACAGCAAATGTCTATTTTATATAATCATGATATCAGATATACAATGAGTAATTCTATTCAACTTATGAACTGAATACAGATTCGTATAATTAGCTCTGAGCTAAACTTTAATTGTGAGGATTAGTGGTATTACCTGGTTACTAAAGCTTAAGAAGGTAGAATGAGGTTTGAACCTGTTTTGTTCCGACAAGAATAATGAATGGTAACTTTTGCGATCCATTTATAGACAAAGACTAAACGTATATTTCTATTGTATAATTACTAAATAACTAAACTATGCATATTCATATTCCTCTTATTATAAGCTTTATTTTGACCCCTAAACCATTATTATACGTTTTATCATTCTTGAGTTATACCCAGTATATTAATTACTACCTCCCGCATTCACAGTCACATCTGGGTAATTCTTTTACAAATGTTATTTCATATTTTATTGGTACGTTGTGGTCTGTTTGATTGGTATATAAACTCAATATATTTGGAATATAATGATTCATATTGCAGTCTCGGATTGGCGTTCTGGACTCAACTGGCTGGGCTAGGTGGAAAGCAGGACCAATCAAGACTCTAGACTGCCCGCACGTGTTTTACGCGCCATTGGTCCGATTGATAAGTCACTGCCCTCTAATCGGCGGTCACAAGTTATAACAGAACCCGAGGCTAAATATCTTAAAGTTGAAACCAATTGACTGTGATAGAACAAATCAATTGTAATTATTTAATGTAATATTGTCTCTTTTATAATCCAAATGATTTATTAATATACTCCTTTATTTACCATATAGTACACCTGCTAGAGAGATAACTCATTGGTTAAGGCTTTTGACCTGACCCAGTTCCTGAAAACCGGGGTATGTGGTATGACATTTGAACCTGTGGCTAAATGTCTAAAAGTCAGAAGCCTTAACTAAAGAGCCAGAGCTCTAGAAGGTGTACTGTAAGATAAATTAAGAAGTACAATAACAAATGATTTCATTTTGAAAGACAGTATGATACTAATTATTGTAATTAACTTATTCTTTCATAAATAATCGGGTTTGTAAATAAATGTAGATTTTACGTAATATAACAAAACGAAAAATGACTTAACGTAGTATGTCGCTGTTTTAAATCATACAGAAAATACTGTCAGAAGCGATTCATGGAGACAATTAAACTTTATGTGAGACAATTAAACACCTATTAAACTGAAAGATTGTTGTGAAATACCATACATTGATTAAAGTTCGACATGTAAGCCATTAGATGTTAGTTTTGTGGTCTAAAGATTAGTTGCTCCTTACGAGACCTGTACGTTCTGAGGTCGATCCCTGACGAGGTATCGTGGATGTGCATTGTTACTGAGAAGACCCATATTAGAACGAAACAGCTGTCCAGTACTTACTGGTTGCCAATGATTCGTAAACTAACATTAATCGATTATGTGAATTAGAAAAGAAATATTCACTTGTATTAAAAGCATTATTCTACAGTATTGATTAGACTTTAGATAGTAATCAAATCAGTGGATTCATTATAGTTTAACTAGAAAGAGTAATAGGCAAACAAGTATAAAATAACCAGACTTATTTTCTATAAAATGGTTATTTGTCTTAAAAATGATCTATATGATATCAGATAATCGGTTTCTAATGTGTCACATAGAAAATTATAGACTATATATGATATTATAAATAAGCAATTGGAAATTTTGAATGGGATAACATAAAATTGATCATTAAAAGAAAATAATTTTCGATTCATTCACTTATTGATTTCATGAACATTTAGGAAATTGCATTTCTCAAAGTTTTTTAGAAAGGAACTTTAGTCTAATGTAGTATACGATAGACTGTTAAGTGGGAAGTCGAAGCTATATATATGATTTAAATTACTGAGATTTTTACAAATATGTATTTATTTATTTATTTATTTGAACACATAAATATTGGTACAAAGGAGCACCGAATACATATGCTCCACACAAGTCACTTCATTTGTGTGTGAGCTGTGATACTGAGCGGGTGACCAGACCGAAACAGGTAGTTTTCTTAAGGAGCCACAACACCCGAAGCCTTTGATCTAAAGGTCTGATTTACAAGACAGTAGAGCAACGTTAGGCGATGCAGTCCCATGGTAGCCAGTGACCAACAATTAGTTCATACGCCATTTGTTTATTCAGAATACTGAAACCGATAAGCATCATTGGTTTGGAATCAAGGTTTTCCAACTACCCTAGATAGAAACTCCGTGTCCGCCCACCCGGTTAAAACGCCGGATATTCGGTTTTTGTCTTGTCTCAATTTCGTAAACAACACTCTCCTTACGAGAAGGCAGTGAGTAGGACTTCCCTGACATTGGCTGTAAACGCGTGGTCATGTGAGAGCATTTCGAGAAGGAGAGCTGGCTCTCCCCACCCTCGACCGTACCAGGGAATTTGGCGGCCAAATATATAATTTCTTATAACAAGACGAGAATAAGAATACTTAATAGGTAACTGTGTTATTGTATATCAGCATTTTTCTTATAGCAAGCTTCGAGTGGACCAATTAACTGGCATTATACGTCTTTCTATACCATAGATATCAATAATTATGTTACTGTTTACTTCGCTCTCTACTATTTATGGCATGATTATTTTCCAAGTATGGTTTTCCTATTTGATTTGCTGTGTGATCTGGAAATTCGAGTATACAGGCTAATGGATGTTTGAGATGGTTTCAGGTTGGGTAGGATGACTGAAATATACATGTGACAGAAACTGACTGCTGATTACTCTTTAGACTCAAGGAAGGAAATAGAAAAAAACCTTGAGGATAATATAGCAGACCGATAATAGAGGAGCTTAAGTTAGCTTAAGGTTAGTTGTGTTTGTGTGTCAGAACACACAATCGGTCAAGTCTAGAACGTTAGGTTATAGAAAGAATAGTAGACGCGGTGTGCTGAGTGCTACTGATGTCGACAGATATGAGTAGTATGTAGCACCAGTCGAAAGTGGAATGCCTGACAGCAGAAGGTTGAGAAAATCGAAGAGTACGAGAACAGAAAGTGATTGATAGAGAAACGGAGCAACAACAAAATATGAGACAGTTGATTGACATTTTGCAAATAAAGTATTTACTGTATGGTTCTCAGATTTTACTAAGATAATCTGAAATGTTATATTAAAATACATTATCCAGAAGATACAGGTGTTTATTAACAGTTGTCTACGCAAAATACTTCGGATCCGTTGGCCGGACACTACTAGCAACAACCTGCTGTGGGAGAGAACAAATCAGATCCCAGTGGGGGAAGAAATCAGGAAGAAGCGCTGGAAATGGATAGGACACACATTGAGGAAAGCACCCAACTGCGTCACAAGACAAGCCCTCACATGGAATCCTCAAGGCCAAATGAAAATAGGAAGACTAAAGAACACATTATGTCGGGAAATGGAGATAGACATGATAAAAATGAATAAGAATTGGACGGAACTAGAAAAGAAAGCCAAGGACATAGTGGGTTGGAGAATGCTGGTCGGTGGCCTATGCTCTATTAGGAGTAACAGGCGTAAGTAAGTAAGTAAGTATATTAAAACACATTTGATTATCCCCATTGGTGTTCTCGTTCACGACAGTGGACCAGAAAATTAATTCGAATTAAAACTCTGTTTGGTAAGCGGAGCACGCAATATCAATTAGCATCTAGAGTCATAATGTAATTTTATTTAAGATGTTATATACCAGTGCTTTCTTTTCAAATCAGTTTATATGGGAAATGTTTTCTAAATCTCCTGAATAGTTGTGATACCATTTTGGACGAGATTTTCTGATTATTTTTTCCCTACCTATCTGAAGTTTTGCACACTGAAGGCAATTCCGATAAGGTTGATTCGTAGACTGACTAGAAATACATAAGTAACTATAGATGGGGGAATGATTTGGAAAATTACAGTTTATATTGTTATAAATTTAATGTATAACAAACAATGTGGCAAAAATGGTATCTAACCAAATGAAGTAGTGACCCTGTGGTTAGAAAATCATTATTTTTTAAGCAGTAGATGACAGTTTGGGTAGTTCAGTAGGTGGTACATTAACACTAGCCTTTAATACAAGTCAAGTGAATAATAAAGGTGCACTTGGTAAATGAATAGGACAGTAGGACAAATGATAGAATTTACTTTGATGTTTGAATTGTATATTACAGAAAAACTGCACAGTAATTTAAATTTGAGAATAAAATATTCCAAAAAGTCGGATATTTTAAATAGAACGGAGAGGATGTGATTGGCAGTTTGATACAGTACGTGTATATTTTCATATTTGGGACTCTTCAACTGGATGTATCTGTATTTCAACAACTTTAGGACTCAGGTACATCCAACTGATGATTTCCAAATAAGACGAAATACGAGTCCTAGATTTTGTTGCTAATCACAGTTTATCTCTTTTAGATAAACTTGTGACAATGTGTACATCGAAATAAACTGCACGTAAAGTACATGTCAAAATATCAAGAATGGGATAATCGAAACTAGTGTAAATTAAATCCACTCTTTTAAAACTTGAAATAGTTAGGTTTTCAATCAGAATAGACCTCGAAATCTCAATCCTATTTGATTGAGAGTCACAAAAAAATTCTTCTCCATTTAAGTACTTATGTTACTGTTGGGATGATCCAGAAAATTTTTCGCAAAAGACACGTAAGGGTCAGGAAACATTAAGAAGCATTTCATCCTATCAGCGTTCACTTGGAGTTTTAGCCAGAAACATCAAGGATGTGAAATGTCACATGTAGAGGTTCTGATTGGCTGATTGCTATACTGTTACTATGTTTAGTAGCATTCCAGAATCTTCCAGCAACCCAAGGACATTTAAAATATTATAAAAACCTTATATTTTCTGTATTAAAATGAACCTTTGGAGTAAAGTACTTTCGCATACTTTGCGCCTTCTCTCTCGTGTTCAGGTCGCTGTATAGTTCTAGCTTGTGGGGTTCAAGAATAGCTTAGGAATCGAGTAAAGCGTTCAAATTGCAAGACATCAGTTACTTAATGCAAATGATTGAAGAGGACAAGTTGATTTCACTAATGTTGCAAAAACAAAATGCATTTGTTCAGTGAGTAAGATAAGTGAACTTAGATATTAATTTGTGTTTTTCTAAGTGAAAGACCATATTCAAAATACCATAGTATTTCTATGTAAATGATAAAACAAAAGATTTCATTCGAATGGATATGAATCGTAAGCAGTAAAAAAAGGTAATAATAACTGATTACTACTGACCACTTCCAAAAACCTCACGAAACAGAGTCAATTTGGATAATTTACGACGAAATCCTCCACTACCAACACCACCGTTGCCACCATCATTTGGATAAGCTTCTGTATCGGATGAAGAATGTGGAATATTACCCGATAACCAAGCTTCAACTGCTGTTGTGTCTTCAACAATTGACTTGTACTAATTCATCAACAATATTGTAGTTCGGTAGGATTATGAAAGGAAAAAAAAAGAGGCATATTTAAATGTGATCGAGATTTTCATATCATTAGACTCAATGGATATACTATACACAGACTTAGTTCATATTATACCAGGCACATGATTCAAGATCAAATATAGAGAACCAGAGCATAGATTACATAATACATTATTCCAAGCAGCCAATACACATAGTGCAAATCCATAATAAAACAGAAAATCACATACCATGTCAGTAAGGTCAATATCTTTCAATTAAGACACCGTGTCCAATCATATCTTACTTATTACTAGCCATATATCAATAAATGACTAGAAATATGAACAGTAAAAATAAAATTAATATATAATCTCCAACG
The DNA here is from genome assembly GCA_946903255.1 of Schistosoma spindalis. Classification (NCBI taxonomy): domain Eukaryota; kingdom Metazoa; phylum Platyhelminthes; class Trematoda; order Strigeidida; family Schistosomatidae; genus Schistosoma; species Schistosoma spindalis. The sequence goes on from OX336423.1 coordinate 15,032,973, forward strand.
TGGCGGAGGTGTTGTCTACGAAATCCAGAGGATGAAAAGCGAATGTCCGGCGATTTAACCGGGTTGGTGGATACAGAGAGTCCACCTAGGGGAGTTGAAAAACTCTGATTCCTAACTAATGGTGCACATTGGCTCCAGGATCCTAAGGAAACAGATGCCGTATGAACCAATCGTTGGTCACCGGCTACCATTGGATTGCATCTCCCAAAGTTGTTTCACTGCCTTGTGAATCAGACCTTTAGGTCAAAGGTTCGGGGTGTGATCCCCTAAGAAAATCACCTGTTTCGGCAGTATCCCAACCCTTACAAAAATCGAATAATTTATGTGGTGCATATCTGTTGAGTACCTCTTTGTACCAATGTTTATCTGTCTGAATAACCTGGTAATACATATACATGAGATTTTTCCGAAATCATATGTCAAAACACATTGGATGCCGTCTAGTGGTTAAATGCTCGCGCACGAAACCAGCAGGTTTTGGGTTCTAATCTCGCAAGGGGCGAGGTCGTGGATGCGCACTGCTGAGGAGTCCCACAATAGGACGAGACGACAGTCCAGTGCTCCCAGGTATTCCATGGTGGTCTAGCTTCAACTGATTCATGATCTTAACCATTGAAAACACATTGTATTGGATACAAGGTAAACTTTAAAATAAAAGTTTTGATATTTTCTAATAATCAAGTATTTCAACTGAAATTATCGATTTATGTTGAAATGTAATGTTACGATATGAAGATCAGAAATCCTTTCCAGCAAGAAAGTATTATTATTTATATTGTCAAATAGAGTTAGAAAATTCAATGATTATTTCTTTTTTATGGTTTTGTAAATGTGAATTTATTGTTACTTTGCTTTGTAGTACTCAACCACCCTACAACAATAAAGGAGACATATTTCATATTTATACCGCGTTTGAAGCGACGTCTTTCTTTTGGTAGACAGTTGTTTTAGTAAACTAGACGTTGAATTCATTTTCAATATACTTGTAAGTAAATTAATACGTATACGTTGTTTGCAAAGATCAATATTTATAAGTCTTTACCATTAAATCATCGTGGGAGGATTGTATTTCTGATTAGTTGGGGTTAAGACTGTGAGAATTATGGTAACCAAGTACAGAGAATTGAAGCTAGATCTTATTTTAGTTCAATATATGGTGAATCTATATTAAGGGCAGTGTTTATGGCCACTGAATTTATGAACTAGCCTAATGTTATGGATGGAAATGTTGAGACAGAAAGTAATAAATCTTCGTGCAGATACAGGTCGATGACTGAATTGACATATGAAATAAGCAGTTTCAAGTATGTGCCTCATCGACTAAGCAAACTAGCTACCTAGATAAGCAGAAATCGATTCAACACATTATACTGTTATCCTCATCTGATAAATCAGAAAACCATTTTATCATACATATCGAAGAGGGGAAACATTGCATAAACTTAAAGATATGAATGTTGTGTCGAACACCCAAATCAAACCGTACAAAAAGACTAATGATAATTCATTAGCTAGACTGGTTATAACGATTTAAGTAGCTCACTTATTCTGGAAGACTCATCAGTTCTGGTTCTATGATACCTTACGAAATCCTCGCACGGACTCAGGTGTTCGAGTGGCTTTCATAAATTTACGTCATTTGTGGCCTAGGCGAAATTTCAATCTCTCCCAACCAAACAACAAGTATGCTACTCAACAGTCTACCTGCATTAACGTTACTTTATGATTGTAAAGTAGCAGACAAGTGTAAACTGCACTTTTTCAATCATAGATATTTTCGAAGTATTGTTCGATATATCGTATTCAGATCAAGTGATAATCAGTGTTGAGAATAGAGGACAGGTATCGAATGAAAAAGGGAAGTCGATTAGTGAAATAATGAATCTTCATAGACTGATATTGTTGGTAAAAGTGTTACATACGCTAAACAATTACCCAGCTCGATGTGTAATGATTGGCTAATACAGGAATACTTTGTAAAATGACTAAGAATGCACAAACCAAAACGTTGCACCAGTCAGTTCATGAAATTATGGACCACTGAACTAAATCACATTGGTAGATGGAGACTACTTCGTTGGAATTTACCTCGTAACTTCGACCAATAGTTAGGGAAGGTGAGTTACATGGATTAGAATTAATCACAATAGCACAGACTCATTCACTCTTTATCTCTCTTTAGATTTTGAGTACTTCGTTTACTTATTAAATACATAAATATTGGTAAAGAGGGGCACCAAAATATATATGAGCCATATAAAGGAAATAGACAAGTGATGCAACGTAAATAAAAACGAATGTAACAGAATAAATGTAAGTATAATTTGTGAAAATGAAGCAAGAATAACTTCTCAAGTTGTAGTCACTATCCGATTTGGGTAGGCTGAGATACTGTATGGAAGCCCGAACCGAAGCAGGTGATTTTCTTAGTAAGCCCCACATCCCAAACCTTTGACCTAAAGGTCTAATCCATAGGGCAGTGGAACAACGTAAGGAGATGCAATCCAATGGTGGTCGGTGACCAACAATAGGTTCATACGCCACTTATTCCTTCATGATCCTGAAGTGCATGTGCACCATTGGTTTGGAATCAGGGTTTTCCAACTCCCCTAGGTGAGGATATTCGCTTTTCGTCCTCTTAATATCTCAAACAACACTCTCGCCACGAGAAGACAGTGAGTAGGATTTCCCTGGCAGTGGCTGTATACGCGTGGCCATGTGAGAGGATTTGGAGAAGGATAGTGAATCTTTCCAATCTACTCTCGGCTATATCAATGCATTTAGGGGCAGTTCTTCAGTTCCAGTACTTTTTCATAAATAACTTCTTGAACTGAATCCCCAATATTTAACCTTCCTCACGATCATTTTTACTGCAGTTATCTTGGCTAGTTTGATATTTACTTTGTTGTGTTATCGTTGTTTCTGCATGCCAACGTGGGTTAGCATATATTTATGCAAAGCTCTAATGTTGTCTCCGACAGAATGTCCATTAAGTTTTCTATTTTTTCTACAAAAAAAAGGTAAATAATAGTAACATGAACATATTTTCATATTATACAATTCATTATTTCAATTACCTGATCAGATAGAATAGCTAGAATAAATAATCCAAATAGACAAGAGATTGCTACAAGTACAATTGTATGAGCGCTGAATACAAAGAACAAACAAACAAAATAGTAAGGAAATAAACTAAACCATAAATTTCCAAATGGAGTAAGTTATATACATTGCATTAATACTAAATATCAAGTGTTCCATTGATAATCTGTTCTAAACATACCCTTGGTAGATAACAAAAATGATGTCCTGAGTGTCAAACTGTGTGTGTATATATGTGTGCTATTTGCAATTGACGAATTGATTGAAGCTAGAAGTGCAAACGATTGAATTCTGGTTCAATAGTTTAAAGGTTAAGCGTTCGCTATGAGACGTGAATGGTTCTAGGTTTAATCAATAATCAATGATGAGGTTGTGAGTAGGCATTGTTGAGGAATACCAATAATAAGACGGAAAAAAAAACTGTCTAGTGTTTCTTGACCCTCCAATGGTTGATCTAACTAAGTGATTTAAGTTAATTCAAATTGACTGTTTAATAAGCATAAAAAATCGCATTTTTATTCCATTCTATCGGATTAAACCGAGATATGGCACCAGTCTATAAAGTCGTTGATATTTGGATCAAACCACGTAAGTAGGCACAGCAATTATTTGGTTGGGGTCCGAACGATTAACGTAATCAATGGTTAGAGAATTTGGGTGATATGATTCAGTATCATTCACAATAAAGTAGACATATTCACTGATCCCCTAAATCTCCTCATACCTTCTTTTGTTCTTTTTCTATGCCTAACCTTTCCTACTACAACTTCGACAACCGTGCGATTTGTCTTGATAACATAATCTCACTGTGCTTAAGTGGTACAATAACTTGAACTGATGCATATGTGTCAAATTCTACATTATGCATAATTGACTGGTCTCTGAACTGACATAAACGTATGTGAAGGATCTAAAAAGACGGATATTGTCGAGTGAACCTTACCTTACATATATAACATTAAAATTATTGTATTCTAAAACTACTTAGGTTAGTTAATCCGTAAATAATTCAAAATAAATTTGGGCTACACATAAGTATATAGCCAATCAATACGTATTAATCAAAACCACGTCATAAACTCAATTACATCAAAATATCATTATTCCCACAGATTAAAGTAAACTGACGCTAATCCAACGTCGGTAATGTAAATTACGACAGACAAAGTTGATTTACAGTTACACAAAAGGAAACAAAATAAGTACAAAAATTGAACTCATTTCCTTGATCAAATTACATTTTTAACAATGATGAATAAAGTAACTACTTTGGAATTTGATTAGTAAATGATGCATATCAATAAATTAGTTAGGGAAATATTTTAGCATTTTGTAAGGTCCACCTGACATTATCCGTATTCAATTTAGCTTGTTAATAAAAATTTGCCCACTTCAGTGATCTACAGTTTATACATTCAATAACAGTGGCAATGAAAAAGAAATACATTAAAAGACAATATCTAATAAGAAAGTTTAATATTGATTGCTTACACAACTACAACATCGGCATTAGACGCGTCTTCTTTTAAACCGGCCGAGATCATAGCACGACATATAAGTACCAGTGTCAGAGCATATAGACAAAGAATTCCTGAAATCAGAACATACAGAAAACATAACATATTCTTTCTTAATAAAAATGTAATTAATTAATCAGTCAGCATATACAGACTAACATAGTCGGTTGTGAGTCATTTCGTTACTATGGCGTTAGAGATAAAAATCTGGCTGACCGGGTAGATGTAATGTGACTTGATTGATTTAATCACAAAACTATTGTTTCATACTTACTTCCTTAGTAATTCCTTAATAAAATTATACACAAACTATTCGTTTCTTTAAAACTGGAGGTACACAATCGTTGTGAAGAAATAGGAGGGGGAACGGAATGCATTGATATATATATGACGGACAAGAACAGTGTATGATAGGATATGCAGTTCAGTTAGAAATGCAACCTGAGATTTCTCGTAGTTAATCATGTCCGTCTCACTTCAACAAAATAAAATGAAACTAATGTAGGATCATCATTGGTTTCTGTTCCGGTTCATGTCTTACGATAACCCAAGTCATTACCGTGTACCATCTCTAGGACTCAAACTTAGTTTCTTCTAAAATTCTTCCTATATTATCCAATCATTACACATCGAGTTTGGTAATAGTTTGGTGTATGTAACACTTGTCTCAACAATATCAGTCTATAAAGATTCACTATCTCGTCAATCGGCTTCCCGCCTTCATTCGATACCTGTCCTCTATTCTCAACACTAATTATCATGCGATCGTTGCACGAGGCACGAACAACACTTCGAAAATACCTATAATTGAAAAAGTGCAGTTTACACTTGTCTACTACTTCTACAAAGCATGATTTACAATCGTAAAGTAATGTTAATGCAGGTAGACTGTTGAGTAGCAAAGTAGTTATTCGGTTGGTTTGGATGGAGATTTCGCCTAGGCCACAAATGACGTAAATTGATGAAAGCCACTCGAGCACTTGAGTTCGTGTGGAGATAATGTCCGTAACGATTTTTTTTAATGTTGACTTGGACTTAATTTGTAAAGTTTTTGTTTATATTTATATCTTCAATAATTTCACAAAATTTCTGCATTTCTCATTATCTGTTATAGAACATTTTGTTTAAATTGTATAGTTAATTTCCTAATGTAAACTGAACACACGTTGTAGGCTGATTGCTGTTCACAATAATACGCATGTGGTGTATGCTACTTATGTCTGAAGATCTAAGTAGTATGTAACACGTCAGAATTGAAATGTCTGAGAGTCAAAAATTCAGAAGATTGGAATGAAGAGATGAAAGAAAGAAACTAAAGACAATTAAGATAACAACAGGGAAAAGGAACGATGATGCTTATAAGAAATTATTCCAAGAACATGTGCAAATGTTGTAATTGTTGGATGATTTTCACACTTTGCTAAATCACTATGTGATTGTGCACTAAACAATAAATTGGGTTTCTCCCACCTGAGTTCTCGTTCACTGCATACATACTACTACACATTTAATTAGTTCTTTCTAGTATTTCTGTTAAATTACTAGGTCTATAACGTACCTGCTGAATATATTTTATTCGGTGGTTCAAGTATGCTGGTCTATTTATTCACCTATAGATTATGATTTAGACCAGACACTTTTATATGCTTGATGAACCAAACATGAGCCAAAAGATAAGCATACACCATCGGTCATGATTTAGTTTCATTTTCTAAAGAATTGTTGTGTAGATGAAACTCAACGATGATTAGTTATTGTTTCCAGAAGTATTGATTGATAGTCCGACATATATTTGATTGTTATTTATATTTTCCTACCCACTGTATTTCATGTACTAATTAATATTCGTGCTATTCAAGTGGACAACGTGTTCATAATCCGATTTGAGCTGATGTGTGGTTGAGTATTTAGTATAATACGAGTCAGTTGTATACACAACAGAATTATTCCATCGTTCGTCCTAGGCAAATCAACGTTTCAGGAGAAACCTAACATTATTTCAGAGACAAACATATGTATAAAAGAATGAGTGTATACGTATTCTGCAATCTGTTTTACTTAATAAAGCTTCCTTCTCAATATCGATTTTTTCACAGGAATAACTGGTTTGGGCTCGAGTACAGGAAGTCTTTATACCAATAGAAGAATTAGACGACCGCACAACACAATATACTTCCTGTGTATAATGTTTGTGGACATTCGGACGTCTATTACTTACAAGTGATATTTCACGTAACTAATCATAGTCTTTAATAAAAATGCAGACCCATCACAATTAAATTTGTTACGTTACACAAACACAATACGGACAGTAATCAGTATACAATATGTGTTTAGTTTACATTCGAAAATTAATAATACGACTTAAATAAACAGGTTCACAGTCATTGATGAGAAATGTATTCTATGTGTGTGGGGGTGTTGTTTACGAAATTGAGAGGACGAAAAAAGAATGCCTGGCGCTTTAACCGGATCCCAAATCAATGGTGCACATGGGCTCCAGTATCCAGCGTAACAAATGGCGTATGAACCAATTTCCATGGGACTGCATCTCCTCATGATGCTCCGTTGCCTTGTGGGTTAGTTTATTTTTATTATTTATTTTAACACATAAGTATTGGTACAATGGGGCACCAAATACATATGCGCTACACGAATCTCAATTGATTTGTGTGAGGGCTGTGATACTACCAGGGTGCCCAGACCGAAGCAGGTGGTTTTCTTAGAGGGCCACACCCCGAGCCTCCGACCTGAACGTCTGACCCACAAGGCAGTGGAGCATCGTGAGGAGATGCAATCCCATGGTAGCCAGTGACCAACAATTGTTTCATACGCCATTTTTTCCTTCAGGATACTGGAGCCCATGTGCACCATTGGTTTGGGATTCGGTTAGAGCGCCGGACATTCGCTTTTCGTCCTCTCAATTTCGTAAACAACACCCCCGCCAAGAGAAGGCAGTGAGTAGGATTTCCCTGACAGAGGCTATATACGCATGGCCATGTAAAAGCTTTTGGAGAGCGGACTCACCCCACTCTCGGTCATACCAGGGCATTTGGGGGCCAGACCCTTAGGTCAAAGGCTTAGGGTGTAGCCCCCTAAGAAAACCACCTGCTTCGGTCTGGGCACCCGGGCAGTATCACAGCCCATACACAAATAAAATGAAAATTTGTGTGGCGCATATATATTTGGTGCCTCTTTGTACCAATATCTATGTGTTCAAATAAAATAAAATAAATCATATATAAATATATTCAAACTTACCAACATAAATTAAAAATTGAATAAAATATTTTTGATTACATTCACCAACACAATTATTAATCCTGTAATGTGAATAAAAAGAAAAACGTAAATATGTTACATAGCAACAAATCAATCTTCTTAATTCGTAAACATAATGAATGGTAACTTTTGGGATCTATTTATGGATCAATACTAAACGTATATTTTTATTGTATAATTGTTAAATAACTAAACTATTCATATTCATGTCCCTCTTATTATAAGCTATATTTTGACTTATGAACTATTAATATACGATTTACCATTCTTGAATTGTGCTCTGTCTATCCATTACTATCTCCCACATTCACATCCACATTTGGCCAAATTTTGTACAATGTTATTTTCTATTTTATGGTACGTCGTGGTCTGCTTGATTGGTGTATATAAACCGAGTATGTTTGAAATACATGATTCATATTGCAGAGGCTGAGATGGGTCTTCTGGACTCAACTGGTTGGGCTAGGCGGAGAGTAGGACCAATCAGAACTCCAGACTGCTCGTACGTGTTTTATGTGTCATTGGTCCGATCGATAATTCACTGCTCTCTAATTGGCGGTATCATCACGTTATACATTAACAGGGCACACAGGCCACAAGTTATAACAATTTGCAATACACTTAAACGTGAATGATATAAGCCAGTAATCAAGAATAAAAAAAGAAAGAAGATTCGATGGAACAATTTGAAAGCATCCTAATCCAATAAATGATTCAGTAGGTCTTAGTTAAATGGAAATTATTTGATGAATAAATGACTCAAATAACTAGTTCACAGTCTTAAACGGAACAATCAAAATAACCAAGCGATCACTTATTTAGTGAAGGGTTGAATTTTAATTTACACAGAAAACCATTTAGAAATTGCTCAGAATCTGGGACCTCAATATGAACAATCACTAAAAAGTCTCCTATGATACATCAGGAAACATCTCACATTTTGACGAAAAAAACGCCTTCCGCCTAACATCTCAAAAGAATATTGCGAGCTATAAATTTATTGCAAAAGGGCAAAGCGATTATTATTACCGAAACCGACACAGAAAATACAACAGTGGTCATGAGCAAAATAGGCTATGAAGATAAAGCTAATAAACATTTATCCCCCAAATGCCCTGGTATGGCCGAGAGTAGGGTGGGTTCGCCCTACCTCTCGAAATACTCTCAAACGGCCATGAGTATACAGCCTTTGCCAGGAAAGTCCTAATAACTGCCTTCTCGTGACGGGGGTGTTGTTCACGAAATTCAGAGGACGAAAAGCGAATGTCCGGCGCTTTAACCGGATCCCAAATCAGTGGTGCACATGGGCTCTAGTATCCTGAGGTAACAAATGGCGTATGAACCAATTTATTGGTCACCGGCTACCATAGAACTGCATCTCCTCACGATGCTCCACTGCCTTGTGGACTAGACCTTTAGGTCGAAGGCTCGGGGTGTGGTCCCCTAAGAAAACCACCTGCTCCGGTCTGGGCACCCGGGCAGTATTTTAGCCCACACACTAAAACATGATGAACTATCTTCTTATGGAAAATATCCCTTTCGCTCCGATAACGATGAAATGACTTGCACTATTATTATTATTATTATTATTATTATTATTTACTACGTCATTCATTCACTCTCCCTTATTCCCACTTTATGTATCCTTTTCGACTCAGACAGCAGCTCGCCTATGGTGAAATTCGGCTCTATCTAAACGTCCTCGAATCACTGCCTGGTTGAAAATTGTACGCTACCACCGAATACCAATACTGAAGCAGTTTTTCTGAAACCACGTGCACCATTCAAACTGGCTACCTTCAACGTTCGCACACTTATGCAGGTCGGACAACAGATAGGGCTGATTATGTCTTTGGGAAGTCTTAATATCGACGTGTGTTGTCTATCCGAGACCCGTAATCAAGACTCTAGTGAAGAACCACAAATTTGCTCACAATCTGTCGCTTCAAAAAGCTTGTTTCACGTGTGTTTATCCGAGGACCCTGTGGCATCTTCGTCTGGTCTTGCTGACGTTGGTGTCGCACTAAGCGCTACAGCTCAGGCAGCACTAATCGACTGGATCCCCATTAACAGTCGGTTATGTGCTATTAGGTTAGAAGGTTCCATCAAAGTGAAAAGAAATCGGCGTGAGAAACGATGTCTTTAAGTCATCTCCGCCTATACCCCGACAGATTGCATCCCGGATGCAATCAAGGATGAATTCTACCACCAGTTTACTGTTCTTCTCCAGAAAGTACGTCCGACAGATATTGTAGTACTAGCCGGAGACTTGAATGCTCAGGTCGGGCGTCTAGGCACAGAAGAGAGTCGTTTAGGTGGACTATGAGGACTTGTTGGTCGCAGGGCAGATAACGGGAAACGTCTGCTGCAACTATGCACAGACTACAACCTGTTTCTGACTAGCACTAACTTTCGGCACAGTCATTGCCGATGTGCCACCTGGCGTCCTCCTTCTGCATCTCAAGCCTGGACTCAGATTGATCACATCGCGATCAGCTACCGCTGGCGTGGTTGCGTACAAGACTGCCACTCCTTTTGGAGTACCTATCTGAACTCTGATCATGCCCTGGTCTGCGCCAATCTTACCTTACTTTTCAGTGGCCAACGAAGTGACCGCCACCAAAGGATTGATGTTAGCAAGCTGGTTGCAACTTCTGTTGCTAGTAAGTACCGAACAGAGCTAGCTTCTAGGCTAGCTACCATTCCACCGAAAAGTATGGATGAGCATTGGTTGCAATTGCATGACGCCATGAATATGGCGGGCAAAGTCAGTTGTGGGTTCGCGAACACATAAATGGTGCAACACAGTGGCTAGAGACGTTATCAGATATAGCTCAGAATAGAAGCCAATGGCGATCCTGCTGTAACCTTTTACTTTCTTTATAAAAAGTGGTTGCTTCTTCCTGAACTGAAAGATTTCTTCTGATTGTACCTTTTCGTTTCCCCCATTATTACTACTATTGCACTACCTTACACTAATCTGGTCGTTATTGTTCCCTTTTTTTTCCCTACGTTCTTTACCTTTTTTCCCTTCTCTTTAAATTCTCATAGTTTTGTGTGGCGCATATATATTTGGTGCTCCCTTGTACCAATATTTATGTGTTCGCGAACCCACAACTGACTTTGCCCGCCATATTCATGGCGTCATGCAATTGCAACCAATGCTCATCCATACTTTTCGGTGGAATGGTAGCTAGCCTAGAAGCTAGCTCTGTTCGGTACTTACTAGCAACAGAAGTTGCAACCAGCTTGCTAACATCAATCCTTTGGTGGCGGTCACTTCGTTGGCCACTGAAAAGTAAGGTAAGATTGGCGCAGACCAGGGCATGATCAGAGTTCAGATAGGTACTCCAAAAGGAGTGGCAGTCTTGTACGCAACCACGCCAGCGGTAGCTGATCGCGATGTGATCAATCTGAGTCCAGGCTTGAGATGCAGAAGGAGGACGCCAGGTGGCACATCGGCAATGACTGTGCCGAAAGTTAGTGCTAGTCAGAAACAGGTTGTAGTCTGTGCATAGTTGCAGCAGACGTTTCCCGTTATCTGCCCTGCGACCAACAAGTCCTCATAGTCCACCTAAACGACTCTCTTCTGTGCCTAGACGCCCGACCTGAGCATTCAAGTCTCCGGCTAGTACTACAATATCTGTCGGACGTACTTTCTGGAGAAGAACAGTAAACTGGTGGTAGAATTCATCCTTGATTGCATCCGGGATGCAATCTGTCGGGGTATAGGCGGAGATGACTTAAAGACATCGTTTCTCACGCCGATTTCTTTTCACTTTGATGGAACCTTCTAACCTAATAGCACATAACCGACTGTTAATGGGGATCCAGTCGATTAGTGCTGCCTGAGCTGTAGCGCTTAGTGCGACACCAACGTCAGCAAGACCAGACGAAGATGCCACAGGGTCCTCGGATAAACACACGTGAAACAAGCTTTTTGAAGCGACAGATTGAGAGCAAATTTCATCCTTGATTGCATCCGGGCTGACATATTCTCCAAAAGTGTCAAAACTAATTGTTAAGTCATGATCAAGAGAAAAATGAAAACCTATAAGCTTTAGTTGTTTAAACACACAGCGGCGCATACTTCAGACATCCAGTCCTGTGATTCGGTTAACGTGAGCTTCGTACACAAAGTCTATTACAACGAAGAGTGCAGCTCCAGACGACAGTAAAATGAGTGCGCTTTATTTGATCTTCCTTCAAACGAAGCAAACATGTGCTTTTCTCATGAGCAACACATCAGAAACCATGGTTATGAGCCATTAACCATCTCGTTACTGTACACAATCCATCTACCAAACGAACATGAACATAGGACCAATATCCACAACCAATAGCTTGCCCAACTTATACAGGATGTTTGCAGAGATATGTATTCGTGTAGATGGAAATTTTGTCAGACGCTGCCAATTTCCTTTCATTCTGCACACGTATTTAATATGAGTTATTCTCTTTCCGATGGGTATCTCAGTTGACAAAATGACAAAGTTTGATTCCCATAAACTGTAAATTGTTTGACAAACTCTTCTTCCGTTAGAAACCCAACGCCAACCAACATTGTCGAAACATATTCTTCACCTCAGTGCTTGATATAGACATGTAAAATGACCTGACTGTGGCAACAAGATTTGTAAAGTGACACTATTGAAGTTGAAAGTTTTTACTCATCGAAAAGTAGGCTCTCTATATAACGTTTTTCATTGGTCTAAGGGTAATCGAAACAAATTCACACCCCAAAAAATTATTGCCTCAGATTATTCAGCGCGGTTAGGTTTAGCAACAACCAGTCTTCATTCACTCACCTTTCTTTATAATTGGAAAATCCTCTTTGAATTATTTTAATATTATTAATATTGATTTGACGGTTGTTAAAAATAGCATGTACTGATATTACTGGCTTGGCTTGCAGATTTCCTATATTTACAGGTTTATTTGGATGTCTTTTAGTGTATTAAATGTTCTTTGGCACGAGTCGTGATTTAACGAGAAGACTCTCTAATATGTGATGCATCAGAATCTGGGCACGCTAATCTATGGACACAATTCTGTGCCAAAATGATAGGAATTTTAGCTTTTATTTGAACTGAATCATTCCGAAGAGTGTTTGTTGTTCGTTTATAGAACGTTTTGATTTTGTGTGATCCAAGGAGTCGTTGTAGGTGTTAAGTTAAACCTTGATAATGACACTTAACACTAACACCGTTACTAATTATATCATACTGACATTTCGCTGTGTCGATGTTGTGTGATAAATCAAACCGGTGCACATGTTCCGAAATTTACGTTGTGTATGTCTGACTAACTGAACTCTGATGGATGTTGTTGGTAATGTCATGTTCGCCGAGCTGCATGATCTGACACCACAGTCTGTGTTGACACTTTTTAGAAGGACAATGAAGGCTTTAGTATTGAACCATCCAATTCATCAAACTCCACATAAAATAATGAAGAATATTCATGATACAACTGGAGAAAATATTTTTCTTAAAAGCACGGTGTATAAAATAAACAAGCGTTTGTCTAAACATATACATATATCACTAACCAGGGACAATGGTGATCCATTCGTCTTACACACCGTCGACAAATTCGGCAATGATGAGCTCTCGGTGGCCTATGTATTCCACATTTATTACAAGTAGTCCATCCATCAGGTTTCTGTATATAACGTTTAAAAAAGTGGGGATATCAATTTCAAAAACAAAGATATCAAGTATACCAGTAAGCCGTAAGTCAGTCAGATGCAATGTAGAACCTGGACATGCGTATTTCACTCCAAGTTGCCACACTCCATTAACATAAATGAAATTATCAGATTATATCCTAGAGTAGCAAAAGTAATACATTATTAGTACTAGTAATATCCATAACTAATCAATCAAATCGCTGCTTAGACACCCACCACGTCAACCTGGTCTGGCGTGTCTGTTGCATGTGACCTGCCAATTAAATGACATTGTTATCATACCGTATTAGTGTGACTGTAACTCATATTTTTTATTCATTTCGATAAGACACGCGAAACTGGTGCCCCCTGTACCAATATTTATGTGTTCAAATAAATAAATAAATAAATAATACTGGTCGGCATGTTTGTGCGTTTCACTTAATGAGTATAATTGCCTTAATTATCGTACTAATTGAAGTGTTTTTACATTCAGAAATAAAGTTTAAAGCCAAAATGTCCTTGTTCTTACTATAGTTTCCACATAGACTCTGGGTCGTCAGTGTCGCGTTTACAGTTCCGGTAGAATATTTGTAAGACAGATTAGATCCTACATTAGTGGTAATAGGATAGATTAAGCATGCAAGATATGAGTTATGTATGAATCAACAACTGACTGAGTTCATCAAAACCAACTGAAAAAATAAAGCATTATCATTCCCTGATAGTTTTATCACGTAAAAGGTGTGCTAGATACAAGTAAAGACTAAATTCTAACTTAAAGCACTAACAATGTTAAAGAACTGTTGGTAAGAAACCCACCTAAATTGCTTACGGACATCTATTTAGTTTGATCATTTCTGTTATGAACTAATAGAAGTCGTTTTTTATTTAATGTCATATTGCAGCGAAAACACCTTCAAAATATCCAAATCTCTACAAATTACATATATTAATGGTAATAGTATGACTACTACTGTGACCGAAACAAGAGTGCTGTGTTTATCTATCTATGCTGTTGGATCGAAATTGAGCGACATAGTAAAATAGTTTAAGATGAAAACCGAGATCACTGGATTTTAACCAGTTGATTGAATGGTATTGTGTGCTTTAACACCTAGAGGTTTTCTACTTGATATTGAACGAAGTAGTGGGCGAGTAGCGCTGAGGTGTCCTAAACTAGGAAGAGCTGCACAATGATTTGTGGTTTTCAGAAGTTTACCAACTGTTATCAGTCTGCGAAAAAAACCATCTTTCAATAGACCTAAACGTTCACTTTCCTCTACTAGTCAACCGATCACATTTTCTAACTATAAAGTTATTTAGACAACTTATTGAAGTATTAGTTAAGGTATTTCTTAATTGTGGTGAAATTTACTTAAAACTGTCAGTTGGGTTTGGTGAGGGTTGGTGGGGTGTGAATTAATGAGTGATACTGGCCCGTTTACAATAAGTAGACAAAGCTATATGAGTTTTTATTACATCCTGTATTCTGAAAACCATAGTTTGATAACCTTACACGACAAACTATTCAGAAAACTGGATGTAAAAGAGGAAATATTACCTGGACACTAGCTAACTGATTAACAGTATACCGATGCAAAGGTATTAGTCCTGGATCCGTTACAGCAGCACATATATGAGAAAATAATAGTAAAGAGGCCACTATATTAAAGCATATCGTATTCAGAATAGCCCAAAAGCTGTAAAGAAATGGCAAGTAGTAGAAAATGGGGTTGAGAACTTGTTCTTTGAAAAATGAAAGCAATCTTTACGATGAATCACATTCTGAGTAATTTACCCATACACAAATCATATCAAACAAATGATTTAAATGCGCAAAATCAGACACTTCTCAGCTATTGTATTGCAGTTGAATAACAAAACATCTTTGGGATATACTTTAAATCAAACTGGTCAAGTCAGTGGAATAGTCTTGTAGTGAATAAGTACAGCTAATCACAGGACTAACAATTACTAAAATATACAGACATGGTAGCTGATATATTCCAAATCAAACAGCTACTTAATATAGATGGATTGTGGTTTATTGTTATTGAAATATGGGAGGGTAGAAACAAATCGCCACTGATAGGTGTTTTTGCAGAAACCTCGTGGATCACAATGTCCCTGAATTGTAATGTTAGCTTACTGGAGCAGTTGGACTACATAATATAAGATAGTGATTAAGCTACTCCGGCGAGACTATAATTTATGGACGAACCAATCAGATTTACGATGACCAGTTTTGAATTTTGGCGTGGAATCAGCTCATTAATTTTGCTAAATAGGGTTTCGACATTATAGCTGATGTCAGCTCGTGATGAAAACACTATATCAAATTCCTAACCCTAACTATCAACTGCAAATATTAATCCTAATTCCTCACACTGGTTTATAACCCTCATTTAACTGTAGTATGTAGGTGGATATTCTCAAGGTCATTTTAGCGTCGCTCAAAGGTCGTCCGTAAATTATAGTCTCAATCTTGTAATCTCTATCATTAAATGTCTTCGGACTTTGACAGAAAGACTCGTTTTATCGTAGGAAGTGCAACATTACAGTGGTTTTAGAAATGGGGTCGCATACATATAAATGACGTTCCGTGACGAACATAACAGGTTTTCCACGGAAGAGATAGAAAGTAGCACAGTCTGTTCCCACATCTCCAATATGATTGCGTTAGTCTAATCTTTCTGTTAACAGTATGCCAAGGTCACGTTTCGCAATGGTATTGGGAAAGTGATCATAAAAAACATAAGTTGACCGTTCAGGTTTGTGAAGTACTCGTGGTATTTGGGCTGGTTGAATTCCAGTTCATTCCTTCCTTTCCAATGACAAGAGACTACGTTAGAGGTCTCGCATATTTTCAATTTTAGTGAATTGTCATAGTTTGACAAATACGGCAGGAATAAAGATTGGAAAAACAAGGTTCTATCGACTGAAGTAGAAAACAAAGAAAGAGGCCATCTAATTATTTAAGGGACCTAGAATGTTGTAACCACAGTTCGCTTGTAATTTCGACACTGGTGCAGAACATTAGCCTTACAAGTGGTTTTCAACACAGGGTACCAGGCTGTCTACTTTTTACTGGATCGGCTAAACAGTACTAAGCAGATGAGATTATTTTCTCGGCTCTTAAGTCTCAGATGCACGAGATATCATTCGAAAGCTACTGTTTATTGGTTGTTAGTTATAATAAATTCAAATCCGTGAGGAAAATATTGAGACAAGAATACTTTAGTAACGGCTTACTAATAAAAATGATTTAAAATGAAACAAAAACCATCACCTGTTTTTGAGAACCGGAAGAACTAAGTAAAATACCACAACATAATCCGAGTATAATACAAGCAAGTGAGTAATCACAACACATGCTATACCACATGGGTCAAGCCTGAAAACCATAACCCCTCATAACTTTCGGTCCTGGCGCTTTGACAAAGTTTACTCATCGAGGTTCAATATCTCTATCTTCAGTCTTCAGTAATAAAGATAGGGATAGGAGATCTATCGACCTATATTAATCCCTGAAGTTTAAAGCACTGTGGATGTCCACTGTTGTTTTGAATATATCAACAGAAGGTGTTGATATTACATGTTCTGGAAGAGAATTCCAGTAATTCATTACTCAGTGAGATGAACTAAACTCTCGACGTAGACTATTTGATTTCAGTTTTTGAACTGTCCTCGAATGTCCTCTCACACTATCAGTCCTAGACGGAAAGAAAAGATAAGACATATTATTACCTAGGTCATCGTTCAGTATACGATAAGCTAATATTAGATCACACCGTAATCTGAGGTAAAATAACAGAAATAGGTTGGGACGTCCCAGGCTGCTTTCGTAAGATAGACCAGAGAGACCTTTGACTATTTTAGTCCCTCATCGTTGGACTCGTTTTAGAATATCCGCCCCATACCTGAAACAAGGACTCGCTGCTTGAATCCCATATTCCAAAGGCGGTCGCACGAAATCCAGGTATAATAATGTAGACATTCCTTTGCCCAAGTACTGAAACTACCTACGAATTGCCCATAATACCCTATAGCCTTTTGCAGAAGCAGCCTTACAATTACTAGTGGTTTTGTGATCACTGCTTATTATGACTCCTAAATCGTTATAGTTTATTAATTTGAGTAACGCAAATCCACACATTCTCTGGTAGTACGAGTCGACATAGTTAATTGCATAACCACATTGTTGTTAGAATTTACTTCTGGGGACCATCCGTCCATTCATGCCACTAATGGGTTGAGATCATCCTGTAACACTATTCTATCTGATATACTGTGTATAGGTCTCCAAATTTTGTCGTCGGCTATACCAATATCCAGAATCTTTCTTAATAACTCGCTCAAACCTTTTGATTTCTCTGAGTTCATATCTCAGTTTTAAGGTACGGTTCAATGTCTCCTGAAGCATTCAGAGAGGAAAAGCTAAACTCTCGGCTACCCTAGTCTTTTTCGTTTTGGTATGTCATGAGCACAGACGAATACATTTATTCAATAGTAGTAGAGTTTCCGAAAACAAATGTTATCACATTATGTGAAGGTTGGCTGACTTGTGTGGGATCAAAAATTCCTAAAATTAAATAGTTTCTTAGGGGGATTGACATTATTCCCGAATGTCGATTTAAGAGATATTTAACGGCTGCATTGGTCATTTGACAGATTGGATCATTAACTAAGTGGATGTAGTTCTAGTATGCCTAAACTAGCTAACGGATCTTAACTAAGCAACCACATCAAATCACGTTTCAAAGGTACCGGAACATATGTCTTCTGACCTTATCTATAGACGTCTTTCCACCCTAACACTACAGTTTCATAAAAGGCCGCTCTTGTATAGCCAACCTATCAGACGCCTGTACTCTAACGGTGAATGTTCAGTGGAAACGCTCCTCATAAGGCTTAAATTTGAGTCCCCGAACTGATTTCGTGGCTCGCCGTTGGATACGCTCCAGAGTGTCCTTATGTTTCCGTACTCTAAATGGGGATGAATGAAACTGTGGAAGATTATGTGGAAAGTTCTTCCATCGAACTGTCGAAAACGCGCTTCAATATCGCCAGTGCAAGGTTTGCTCGAAAGGCATTTTTGTCGCAGTTAGCGTTAGATTTCAGATCACAGAATATCAACACTCCTAGATCATTTTCAACTTGAGATACCTCTAGAAAGGAGTTGCCTAAGTTGTAACTGTAGTATGCAGCATCTCTCAGATGCACTGCCTTACACTTTGAAGTGTTAAAGATAAGTCTGTTATCGTCTGCCCAAATTTAAAGTCGAGTCAGACCCTCCTGAAGTGCCTGTATATCCTTTTGGTTGCGTATCTCTCTCCAGAGTTTTACATCATCAGCGAAATGCAATAAATCTGACGATATTTGCTGCGAAAGTTCGTCTACCCGGATCAAGAGGGGAACAGGTCCTAGTACTGAACCCTGGGGGACTCCACTAGGACATTCCATAGCCTGAGAGAAAGTGAAGTTATCCATAAATTTGAAATGTCGATTTTTTAGATATGAAGTGAACCAATCAAGTAAAGGTGATTTGGTACCCAATCGTTTGAGCTTATTGATAAGACACATATGGTTAACCCTATCGAAAGCTTTTGAGAAATCAAGGTAAATGACAACAACCTTCCCCTTGCGCTCGAGGATGTTTGTCCATCTGTCCACCGCAGTCAGCAGGTTGGTTATACAAGAGTAACCCTTCCTGAAACCATGCTGTTGGGGTGAAAATAAACTTAAGGACAGTAAACAGTCATGTATACCTTTGCATATCAGGAACTCCATGATTTTTGAAGGAATAGAGAGAAGAGCCACCGGTAGGTAACTTGAAGGTTCGCTGTGTCGACCTCCTTTGAAAATTGGTGTGACATGAGCCAGCTTCCAATTTTCAGGTAGTTTGACTCGACCTAGCGTCGCCGTCGTTATCGGCCGGGCCGTTAGGACCTAGCAGTTGGGAAGCTCCAGTTTTGGCTTGACGAAGAGAGGCTGAGTAAAGAAGTAAGCTGTTCGGATTGGAGACAAATTTATCTATATGCTTTATCTGGTACTGAAGCCTGTCTTCCCTTATGGACTTCGTGCATATGTTCCTTATATGTTTGTATCGCCTGTATGTGCCGTTGTTGTCAGTTCGTGTGTATTCTGCCCAACAGTGCCTCTAGCGGCTTAATAAACGAAGAGTGTGGTTCTTGATGATTGCAGGTTGCGTGTGGCTTTTGGGGACCGTTTGAGGAACTGACTGCTTTGTAGCACATATAAGCGTGTGCAGTAAGTCCAAATGAGCATGCACATTTAATTGGTGTGAACATCTCAATCCACCTGTGGCAGATAGTCCTGTAGAGCAGACATATTCAACCGTTCGAAATTTCAGCGCCTGTTGTTGTTGGGATATCTTAGCTCGATTTTGCTGACAAAACTGAAGGTTATAACGGCGTGATCGCTTTTCCCCAGAGGAGCCAGAATTGAGAGGTTGTCAACTAAAAATTCTTCGTTTGTAAAAACACAGTCTAAGCTCGACGGTGTCCGACTGTTCCTCCAACGAGTAGCCAACTTCACATTTTCGTGTAGTCCCAAATCCTCAATGAGTTTGAAGAACCGAGCTTCAATTGAATTTTCACCTCCAGTATACGTATGTTCCGCGAAGTTGACTCCAGGGAGACTGAAGTCTCCTAGAATCAGGATATGAGTGAAGCCGAGACGCGTAGAGCGGAATAGTCCTCCAGCATACGACTGTGATACTCGGTGTTGGCGGTGGGCTTCCTATATATGACTCCGACTAGGCACCTCGAAGTAGTGGTCGATCTCATAGAACACCATATGCATTCCTCCAGGTTAATAAACTTATGATTGTGAACTTGGTGTATCTCCAAGCCAAATCGTTTGTATATGTCTACTCCACCCTCAATTCCTAACTTTCTGTCGTTGCGAAACAGAGACATCCAAGGTATTGCTAGCTCCTGGTCCGAAAACTCAGAAGATATCCAAGTTTCAGATATTCCTATTAGATGAACATTTTTAGCATTACTAAGTTCACATAGCTCATCAATTTTGTTTGATAGACTCGCGGCGTTCATGTATAAGCAGTTAATGCTTTAAATTTGAAACGCGTGAGCTTCTTCCTGTTTATCTGTATGGGCCTTACGTGAGTGGACAGGTAGCCTAACTATATAAGGTTTGCCGAATTAATAGGCTCTGTCCTTTACACGTTTTTTCATCTTGAAGACAGTCCACAAGTGGAATGGTCATCTATAACTTGCCTTTGTGCTTGATCCTGGCGTCGTATGGCCTGTCCGGGTGCATATGGATCCCAGTTGGCAACCGACGTCTGTTGACACGAAATGCTTCCAGAG
Organism: Schistosoma spindalis; assembly: GCA_946903255.1. Classification (NCBI taxonomy): domain Eukaryota; kingdom Metazoa; phylum Platyhelminthes; class Trematoda; order Strigeidida; family Schistosomatidae; genus Schistosoma; species Schistosoma spindalis. The sequence continues at coordinate 15,053,900 of OX336423.1, forward strand.
CTGCAGACGCTGTATGGGAGGATTGAAAAGTTATCCTCATTAGCCGAGGTCTAAAATCACCGTTCTTCTTGGCTAGTCTCGTCACATGATGAGCCAGTATGTTTTTAAGCCTCAAGAACTGTCTGATGATGACTTCAACCCACCCGTGTTCGTTGGGCGAAACATTTTGTATGTACCAGGCTCTTTATGATTGAGAATAAGTCAATTAATCTGTGATACAGATTGTCTTCCTACGCTCACCACTAAAACTCACGTTTTCAAATTTTTGTTGGATTAACTATTCTACTAAGACAACCTATAACATGCTTACTCTGGGTTTTACACAAGGATTGTGTGGCTGGCATCGGATGGACAGAAAAAAATAAAAAAATAAGACAATTAAAGATATTGTTATTAGTATTCTTAACACTTCACCCTCAATAAGCACACTCCCTTCTAATAAACAGCTTTCCTTGAACCAAATTTGACTTCCTTTACGTGAGCTTACTCCAACTTGTTGAACATCACAACTCATTGTTCTTTATTGCCATATTCTCTTATATGGAGCCTCTGACTTTATTTCACTCTAACAAGAGATAATATGAATTTAATTTAATAAACCTCTGTCTGTTCCACTACAAAATGTTAAGCAACGTTTGGCGTTCATATCCCAGTGCCTTGCTGCTCTTCTGCTTCTTTTTTTCTTTCTTCAGAATCTTGCTCAGAGGGCACAGCTATGGAACTTCTGACGTCTGGAACAAACTTGACGTACGCGCCTCCTCAAAGTTATAGCTTACAGCAAGCGCTCTACGTGTATACTTTATTACAACTATAAACTTGATAAGTTGGGAAGCATGCTGTGGGCCAACAAATGTTGCAATTTGTAGATCGTGCCTGTAAAAATGGCGTGTACTTGGTCATGCAGAAATATAATATTATTATTATTATTATCAGAGTTTGATTGATTAGGGTTTGTGTTTTCGGTGCACGTTACACAATTATATTTCTTCCGCGGGAAAACTTCTCGCGAGATTCTTTAGGGATGTTTCGGATGAGATTGAGCTCAGAATACTGTATGTCGGGCAGTATTCTTACGTTCCCATCGGATTTGAGTGAATGACTTGATAGCAGGACATCCTATACGTCGGTAGCATTGTTAAGTACCACACGAAGCAACCTCAGGTGATTTTGATGCTTAGATTCCTTTCCCCGAGTGAGCCGTGTGACCGTCAAATGCTCTATTCTAAGAAGCTCGAGCTTCTTGTTTCATTCACCCCAGAGCATCCTGTCATTTTTGTTCTGCAAACTGAGAGGAAGGTCAGGGTTTTCTTTGAGGTTCATGATTATCAGAGAATCATCACGGACCATTATTGTTTTCCCAGGTTTTCCGGTGCGTTCAGGTTCAACATCTTGTTGTTTGTAGGTCGAAGGACGTTTCTTAACCCTAGGCTTTTTGATGACCGGACGGACATTCTTGGGGGTAGACTGTGCGATCAAATCACCAGTTTCCGTACAACACATGGGATGTCCAACTTAGACCGTGACGCCTGGTCCTTTTTAGCTCTGTTAACGTGGGTTCTGTCACATACAGAGTTTTTTGGAACCACTGTTGCATTTAAGGACCCTGAGCTGGGAGACTCGAGTTTACTGAGGGAGTCTATTACTGTCGACGTCATGATGGTGCCGAGTTTCAACATGTCATCATTAGTGCTAATGCATGCTCCATCGATGGTAGACCTCTCGACATCCCTATTCTTGTTTTCGTTACGTGCCTTTGTTTGTCTACCTGTTTTATGACTGCCTTACCAGAACAAATAGCAACAGCCAAACCAGTGATTATTTTCGAGGAAAAGATGGACCCTCACTAGAAAGCAAAATTGTCGGGACTAACACAGGCCCACTAACCTACTATCTTTTCACTGAACACTGAAGTCTGGAGTTACAGTCGGAGGGTATTTATCCTCAAGGTCATTTGGCCGGACTGTCCATGTGATTGTTATTTCAACTTCTTGATTATTTAATGGTTTGATTTTTGTTTGCGAGTTTGTGATATTTCACACCCTATATGCAGATGCAACTAAACCCGCCTGTTGCTAATTACTTATTTTTCTGAAGGAAGATTTCGAAAATTTAAGGTTTTTAGTCTCATTCTAGAATGAGGCTAAAAGTAGACAATTCAGCAACGTTTGAAACACAAAACGACGTAAAGGGGAAAACCCGCATTATTATTCACGAACATGCGAAAAAAGTCATTTTGACGCGTTTCCCCATTATTCTCCAACTCACTTCCCACTGTATTTCTCCTTTGTTCGCCTTTATTACTCTTTTATTGGTTGATTGAGCTCCCCAAGGTTTCTAGGGGGTCTTCTCCGAAGTTTATTTAGAGTTGGGAGATTAAGACGATAATCAGCTTTCTGTTTCTAATCTTTAAGGTGTACTCACACTCATCAAATGTAACGACTTCAGTATACTTAAGTGGTTATTTCCTTTTAGTGAAATCCACTTGCCTATTAAGCGTAAAACTCATTAACGTCTGACAGGTAAAACACTGAAAGACATAGCAGCATACGCTGCTCAAACTGGTGGACATAAATTATATGTTCAAGAATCCGATCCTCTTACTGAGGGTCTAATACTTAATCCTCGTGAATATTAATTTTGTACCGTACGTTTTAGGACCATTGCTACTGTTCTGGTCTACCAAAGTGGTTGACTGAATTAGGTATTCGGGTAACTAAGATTCTATCTATTTGGCCGAATACTCACCGTATGCTGTTTAAACCACTCGTAGAATTCAATAATTACCGAAAAAGCTCTCATTCATTTTTATTGGCTTCAGCTTCTGAACCTAGCCGGTGGTGCCCCATAGATCTTAATTTATCGAAACCCGAAGTAAATTTTGAACTTTCCTAGTTCACTACAAAAATGGTCAGTTAATATTATCTCATTGAGCAAAGTGTTTTCAGGGGTTTTTGAATAAAATTTCATGCCTAGAAAGGCTAAGTAATAGTAATAATCTACACGCAAAGAGCGTTGTTGCATTCGATTATTAATATTCAACAGTCTAAACTATTCTATCAGGCTATTTTATTAAAGACTAAACAAACTTTGTGTGTTTAGAGTGGCATCATAACTTAGTCAGTAGAGAATTGAAGACCATATAATGAACATCTAGTTTTTTAGATTAAGCGTCGTTTCATTCGTTTTTGTGAGAGTGTGTACGGAGTATTTAAGAAAGATGTCTTCCTGTTCCTATTATAAAGCACTACTTTAAGCAATTAACATGTTTTCTATTCAGAATGCAGTAGGGATCGGTTTTATATGTCAGCGGGTTATTCACTGATGTCTGAATTGTAGTGATTGTGGAAAGGCGTGTTTCAATAATTAGCATTAATTTCTACCGGTGGATACGGAGGATCCACCTAGGGGAGTTGGAAAACCCTCATTCCAAATCAATGGTGCACATCGGCTCCAATATCCTGAAGGAACAAATGGTATATGAACCAATCATTGGTCACCGGCTACCATGGGACTGCATCTCCCAAAGTTGCTCCACTGTCTTATGGATCAGACTGTTAGATCGAAGGCTCGGGGTGTGGCCCCCTAAGAAAACCACCTGTTTCTGTTTGGGCACCCTGGTAGTATCACAGCCCTCACACATATCAAATGAGTTGTGTGGCGCATATCTATTTGGTGCCTACTTGTACCAATGTTTGTGTTTAAATAAATAAATGATTTTTATTATGTCTTTTAGACATACATTCTATCGTAGAGATTCAATACAAATAGTCGTTTATGACGATTAGATTCTAGTGAAATTTATGCTTTTATATCTAATTTTTACTTTATAACTTGTTTTGTATTTCACTTAATATTTTTTTCCAAATCTTTTTTAAAATTAGTTCGGTACTTTCAGGCGTTTATGTTGCACTAGCTGTCAGTTCAGTTCATTTCAGTTCGTAGCATGAAAAACGACCTGAGTATATTTTACACGGAAGCTGCTTATTTAGTTTGTCTAGTCAAAGGACAAGTTTGTCGATTGAAAACTGGTTTGTATACTCATAATTTTACAAGCGTAAGTCTTTGAACAGCTTACAGTTACATGTTTTCCCCTTGTTCCCCGACGAATTTCAGATAATTAATCTTTTTATGCATGTTTTACTCATACAATATTATCAGTTGAAGTACTCTAGTTACACTCAGTAAATTCTTTTTTGGAAGTGTAATACTTATAAGAAACGTTTAACTATGAATTGGAGTCACAAAAGTCAGTCGGTCAGCTACAACGTAGGACCAGGCACATATATGCATTGGTCCGAGTTGCCACACCTCATCAGCACAACATGATGGACACCAAATTCATAAAAGTAGTTACTTCAATGGTAGTAATATATAGAAGAATGATTGTTTATAGGAATATGATACAGGGAAGAAGAATTAATTTATAGAAAGAAATATATAAATTAGTTTTAATCTCATGGTTTAAAAGAAGACAAAAAGTGTATACACCGACGCCATTGTGATTGATTCTGAGCCATGTCACTCGGAGTCTCCAACCATTGGTTACGATAGTCACGTGGACCCCAACCAAGTAGTCTGCATCTACCAATGTGTATAAAGCCAGAAGTTAGTGGCTTTGTGGACTGGTGCCACGTTTTGGCTTGACCACTCCTTACTTTTTCTCAACAATCCCCAACACTAGTCATCAGTTTTACAGGAATCTCATCCGTTTAACACTGAAATAGGATTACTTTACAATTAAACGATGTGTTAAATACAAGAAAATACGCAATGAACTTGCCACTAAATGACGGACTATTACATTTGTCGGTTCACTGTGTACTTCGAACTCATCCTATCGTTTAACTGGGTATCAACAACTGTAAGTAATGTGTTCTTGAAATTTTTCTTTTAAATGTAATGTATAAAGAGAAATACCAGGCCCAACTTGTCTTATTAGTAATCATAATTCCCTTACGTATACTGAGATTTAATTGTTTACCACTTGACTGGAGTGCTTTATCACCTTTAATACATAAGGGGGCTGATATCTTCAGCTTTCTATTTTTTCACAGATAAGCAAAACTAATGACACCAACCTTTCACTGTCACTTTGCATTTATAACTATGACATTTATACCATAGGATTTTACAGTATTCAGGTCACTCTTTGGTATCACATTTATGCCTCATCAAACAAACGTCAACTTTATCAAAGAAGGCTTCGTCTTAGTATAGTCAATACATACTCAGTCAAAACCTTATTTAGAATTCACACACCAGAGTTCACTGAGTGACAAGTGAAGAATTCTGGAATCGTTTGTGGTTGTACATATCTAAAAACTTTTTGCTATTAGCATATAATCTTACGACAAACGAGTTAAGTGCTTAGCTTTTAATGTCGCACTAGCTTATCAGCAGTGAGTCCAAATAGATATCACTGCTAACCACTATCTTGTGAATGAAGTGAATGTTGTCATATGCTAATTGTTGTAGTATACTGAGATAAAAACTTTAAATTCCTTCACAAAAGTTGATCTATCTAGTTCGCTGATTATATTGATTATTGAAATAAGGCATTCTGATCTGCAAATGTAAATGGAATCTTATTATTAGATAATATGACCAAAGTGAAAAAATTTTCCAAAACATACTTTGATGTTTCTTGAAAGTCCACCTAGGTTTAGTGCTTTACCTTGATGTAATTCAATAACACGATTTTCAATTTTTGTAAATGTTATTTGGATTATACTGATAACCTCTAAGTCTGTGAACTAATGGTATATATGTGAATCATCATTTCTAATTACTTTTTACTTGTCGAATTCGTACATTTTGCAAATGATCCTATATAATCAGTGATGATTGTAATTCCTATTAAATATGTAAATCATTTGTCAACCACTGGTATATGTACTTAATTTTAATCGATGTTGTTTGCATGTTAGGATTAGTGATAGTACTTGACTGCTAAACGAAAGTAGGTGGAGCGGAGTCATTATATATGTGTATAAAGGTTACCTATTATCATGTAAAGTTTTTAAACTACAATGATGTCGGTAATCTTTTACATTAGGCAACTATCACAGCTTTATGTTTATTTATTTATTTAAACGCATAAACATTGGTACAAGTAGGCACCAAATAGATATGCGCCACACAACTCATTTGATATGTGTGAGGGCTGTGATACTACCAGGGTGCCCAAACAGAAACAGGTGGTTTTCTTAGGGGGCCACACCCCGAGCCTTCGATCTAACAGTCTGATCCATAAGACAGTGGAGCAACTTTGGGAGATGCAGTCCCATGGTAGCCGGTGACCAATGATTGGTTCATATACCATTTGTTCCCTCAGGATACTGGAGCCGATGTGCACCATTGATTTGGAATGAGGGTTTTCCAACTCCCCTAGGTGGACCTTTCGTGTCCATCAACCCGGTCAAAGCGCCTGATTTTCCCTTTTCCTCCTCTCAACTTCGTAAACAGCATCCGTGGTGCGATAACGGAGTGTGTATGACTTTGCCCCCAAATGCCCTGGTACGGCCGACAGTGGAGAGAGTCCGCTCTCCCTCTCGAAATGCTCTCACATGGCCATGCGTATATAGCCTCTACCAGGGAAGTCCTACTCACTGCCTTCTCGTGGCGGGGGGATTGTTCACAAAAATGAGAGGACGAAAAGCGAATTTCCGGCGCTTTTACGAGATCCCAAACCAATGGTGCACATTGGCTCCAGTATCCTGAAGGAACAAATGGCGTATGAACCAATCGTTGGACACCGGCTACCATGGGACAGCATCTCCTTACAATGCTCCACTGCCTTGTGGATCAGACCTTTAGGTCGAAGGCTCGGGGTGTGGCCCCTTAAGAACACCACCTGCTTCGTTTTGGTCACCCTGGTAGTATCACAGCCCTCACACATCAAATGAGATCTGTGTGGCGCATATCTATTTGGTGCCCCATTGTACCAATATCTATGTGTTAGAATAAATAAATAAATAAATAAGAGTAGGACTTTCCTGTCAGTGGTTGTATGCAAGTGACCATGTGAGAGCATTTGTAGAGGGAGAGCGGTCTCTCCTCACTTTCGGCCATATCAGGGCATTCGGAGGCTAAAAATTCTATGTCGTTACATACATTCTGCAGTATATTTTCTTTTTTTCTAACGACACTTTTCATTCATTATATTGATTATCAAACATAATTCATAATTTACAACTTCGCAAAGGTTATCACATAGTTTCAGTGAATATTGTCTACCTTTTTTTTGTAAAGACATCAATAATTTATCTCCTATTTTTATTCATATTAATAAGCTACTTTTGTACGTTTCTAGAATTTACGAAAAATCTATGCATTAGCATCAAAAACTCTTAGTTCCTATGGAGTATTACTTCAAACCCTTAAAAAAGCTAATCTTCAACCAACAACTAAAATTACTCATTTATCTTCAAAAAACAATCATAACAATACTAATGATGATAATGATAATGATGTACGTTCTTGTACTCATTGTTATTTGATTGTTTTAATTCATGATTTATTAAAAGAAAAGAAAACATCTCATCATTTTCTTCTTTCACAAATTCATGAATTAACTAAAGATTCTTTAGCTGTAAAAAAACTTCGTCATGCTTATAAATTAGTTGATAAACCGATCAAATCACAAACTGAAAATCAAAGACAAAATAAAGGTTCGTGATCAATATTTACTCTTTAATATTGAACTTTATTTGTAGTAAAATATGTATTCAATGTTCTTTTTAAATATTGTTGATCTAAATTGTTAGCATTCAATGACCCGACCATTTTCGCTACCTTGACGTGGTGGTCTCACTTGCCTATCGTGATAAACCAATCGAGCTATACTGGCTGGAACAATCGTTCCTCTACGTCTCACCATGCCAGGCAGATCGATTGAAGAACGGTAAGACTAAAAGCAGCAAACCCACGGTCCGAAGGCGAAGTTGTACTGCTGACTGTACAGGGTTGTAATGGCAGTAAAGTGTTTCCGTCAGACAACCATCCTGGCAACGATTTTGCCGTTCCACAAAGGAAGGATGAGGTTAGAAAAGATCGACCCACGGATATCAGTCCGGTGATAAAGTCTCAACAAAAACGGAGCTAACACGAATTTTACCCACTAAAAGGTTGTGTGTGACCGATCTCAAGCAGTTGTTCCTTGTGTATTGTAGTCACGCTCTCATATGACTAAGACCAACTCTAACCGAATTTCCTTTTGAATTACTTCTAGAAGAACCCTTCCACGGTGTGGGTAACCAGGAAGTGAAAATCGCCCTCATACTTCTAACAGCACTCAAGACCACTGTATTCATAATCAACCTCGCTCCAGCATTCAATCAATTGTTAATGGGTTCTAATTGCGTTTGACTAATTAAAGTTTAGATAGTTGTGCATTATCACTAGCATACTTTAAACGAAAATTTTTTATATTCAATGCTCAAGTAAAAGCATTGGTTGCTTTGTTGTTGCCTCTTGAAGTTATATCGCATATTAGTTTTTTTTTAAAAGTTTGACGCCCTTAAGTGAAGTAAGTGTTTCATCCCTCAAGAATTCGATAAATCATTCCGAAGAGAGCATGTATCTGTTAAGTAACCATTTGTTTATACACACGTGTTATTAGCTTAGGCAATCGGATAGTATACGTATAGCTTTCTGATGGAGTTTCGTTTTCTGAGCTGATTTGTTTAGTTGTGGAGCTTTCATTGTTCTTTTGAATATCATCAGTGCAAACTTCAGGTAGAATTGGAGCGAAGTATTCGAATTTCTCCACATATGACTTACTTCTTGTCCTGTTGGACGCGATCTTGATTGGTTATTGTTGTCGTTGTCCGCCTATTTATTGTGATCGGATCTTCCTTTGATTTGACTCTTGATTCTATATTTGTCCATCATTTTTCTGATTGGTTGATAAACTGGATCAATTTCGATGTATTTGTCGATTCCTGATTAACCTGAAGGCTAAACTTCTAAAAAGTCTCTGATGTTTTTAGTATTCCGTCTATCCAAGACATTTTTTTAGTCGAATGTGTATCCACAATTGTTCACATGCATTCATGTAAGCGAAGATATATCATGGTGTTCGATCGCTAATTGATCTTCATTCATGTGAAGATGAAAAGAGTGTCCACTTTGTTTTATGTAGTATTTTTCGTAATTGGAACAGTTCATCTTGTAGATGATGTTCTGTTTCTCCTTGTTTGCTATTCTGTCCTTTGGTTTGCATAAGATTGATTGGAGTGATTTTGCTGGTTTATATACTACACCTATTCCAAATGGTTTCGATAATCTAGCAATTTCTGATGTCTTATATATCGTAAGATGATCCTTTTGTTGATTTCTGTATCCTATTTCGTTCCTTCTGATGAGTTGGGTTGATATTTTTTCGTTGAATTTGTGTGGGTGGCCGTTTTTTTAATGATACTCTTTACATATTTTTCTTCATTTTTTCGCGTTGTAAATGTGCTGTAGTACGTTCTCAGCCATGTAATTTCTTGGGTTGCTACCACTGTAGTTGGAAAGTTAATCTGTGCGGGTTGGTTTCTGATATGCTTGAGTCTTCGGCTTTCCTGTGTCGATTTTAGTGGTCAATACATCCAAAAATGATAGTTTGTTTTTCGACTCCTTTTCCACTGTGAATTTTATGCCATCGAAGACGTTGTTGATCAAATTGTAGATTTTTTCTATCTTGTCCTTTTTGAGGATGACGAATGTGTCATCCACAAAACGGGTCCACGTTTTCGGCTTGATCAATCGTAAAATCGAGGCTTCTAGTCTGTGCATCATTGCTTCTGCTTCGTTGAAAGCTTGACGTTCAAACCATCCAGTTCAGGGAACAAAGCTCCAGCAAAACCATTCATCTGAGCTACAAATCTTTACCATTTTAAGAGATAACTTTGTTGATTTATAATTCTGTCTAGAAATTGAATATAAAATTTTACACCCTATTAACAATAATAGTTTGCACTGATTTGAGATTCGTATGAGTGAAACATCAATGCAATTAATAGAAATATAGGTACTCGAGTTCTGACTTCGGTGTACGTGATAGAATGTAAATATATGTAAAGTACTTTTAGTTTAGGTATAATAAGCGTAGTTCATAGTTAAGTCAGATTAGTATAATACTCCTCTATCTTAGTAAAGACCACCATATGTAAAATTAACCATCAGTTCTATTGTACAGCTTAATTAAATGAAATTGTCGAATATATATTTTTCTTTATTGAAATGTCTTCATTTTGTTTGGTCAAATTACTTATTTATTATTTATTATTATGACACATAGGTATTGGTACAAGGAGGCACCAAATACATATGCGCCACACGAATCTCAATTGATTTGTGTGAGGGCTGTGATACTGCTCGGGTGCCCAAACCGAAGCAGGTGGTTTTCTTAGAGGGCCACACCCCGAGCCTTCGACCTGAACGTCTGATCCACAAGGCAGTGGAGCATCGTGAGGAGATGCAGTCCCATGGAAGCCGGTGACCAACGATTGGTTCATACGCCATTTGTTCCCTCAGGATACTGGAGCCCATGTGCACCATTGGTTTGGGGTCCGGTTAAAGCGCCGGACATTCGCTTTTCGTCCTCTCATTTTCGTAAACAACACCCCCGCCAAGAGAAGTCAGTGAGTAGGACTTCCCTGGCAGGGGCTATATACGCGTGGCCATGTGAGAGCATTTGGAGAGGGAGAGCGGACTCTCCCCATTATCGGCCGTACCAGGGCATTTGGGGGCGGTCAAATTACTGTCATATTTTAAACCATATAAATTAGTTATTTGTCACATTCTGACCTTTACCAGTATGAGCCACACTTTGTGTATGAGGGCTAACAATACTGCTACTCGGTTCCCCAGAACACAGCAGAGTTCGAACCTCAAACTTACTAGCTGAAAGTTGAACATCTTAACCGTTAAACCACTGCTTTGCCGACTTTTATCAGTCAGTGCTGACTAGTTTGGAGATGGAAGTCTTGAAAATGTTCAAATTTTATTTATTTATTATTTCAATCTATGATCATATATTCCAACTTTTGATTTGTTTACGCGAAATTAAATGAAATTATTCATGCTAAGTTTGTAATATTCAATATAATTTTGATTTCAGGATTACTTCCATGTTATGCTCGTGTCAATTTCTTAAAAACTACACTGACTGATGTTATTGAAAAGCTTGAAACTTGTGGACTTAAACATGTGGAATATAATCGATCAGAAACTTCTTATCGAAAGTAAACATCTCTCTCCTTTTTTTCTTAAACAGTCAGTAAGACATGTAAATGATGAATTTCTTTTTCATTATTTTCATAGTTATTATTTCAGGTGTTCATTTTCTATTCTGTGAGATGACTATCGTTTCTCAGTTGTGGTTTAATCTTTTTAGATATTCAACGTTCTATATCTTTCTTGTATGTGGTTATAGGATAAGAGCAGGTTGTTCATTTCATTCCGTATTTAAACTACAGTCATCATCGTTCCGTCCTACTTTATGGCAGTGAAACATGGCCAATAAGAGTAGAGGATATTCGTAGGCTACTAGTATTTGATCATAGGTGTCTTCGAAACATTGCTCTTATATCCTAGGACTACCGAGTAAGTAATGCAGTTGTTAGAAAACGGGTACTAGGTAAGGATGGCAAATCAATTGATGAAGTAGTGAAACTTCATCAGTTGAGATAGCTGGGACATGTAATACGTATGTCCAACCACCGACTGCCCAGACGTGCGATGCTTTCTGGTGTAGGAGTAGGTTGGAAGAAAGCTAGGGGTGGCCAGACCAAAACATGACACAAATCTATGAAGTCACTGATAAGTAAACTAAGCCATGTTGGTAGGTGTAGACTACCTGGTTAGGATCCGCGAGATGATAGCAACCGATGGTTAGAGACCTTGAATGACATGGTTCAAAATCGTTTGCAATGGCGCAGGTGCATCCATTCATCATGTTCTCCCAAATTCTAATCCTCTGAATTCTTCATGTCCCTTTTTTTGCTCTTTCGAAATTTATTTCGCTGGATTATGCTCCTTGAATAACATCTTCAAACTTTAATGTTTCCGATTACTGCTTATACTCTTACCACCTCTACCTTTATGGGATTTGAATCGACAACTGCATCTCTGTGCTAATGTGGTATGGCAACTCGAACTGATGTACGTCCGTACGTACGAAGTTCTATGTTGTTACTGACTGACTGACTATAAATGATGAAGCGATTATTGATATTAAGGCGTAATGATCAGTCTTGGTTGGTATATGGGCTTCCTGTGCGGATTACCTCGATATAATCTTTGTGATACAAGTTGATATAGACTAAATACATCTAGCTAAGGAGTCCCTAATAGGACGAAACGCTCGTCGTAGATTTCGCTGCTAGTCACATAACGTTCATATTGGGAATGGGATAATCCAAACTATTTCAAAGTGAATTAAGCGAGAAAGAAGCTTTATGGACTAAAACCAAATCGAACAATCTGTGTATACTCATTCATACATATATTCCCAATCACTAGTTAATAAATTTGTGATAGTTTTAATTGACTCAGGTTCTCATATGATGATGATGATGATGATGATGATGATGATGATGATGATGATTATGATTATGAAATAATCGTGGAAATACTTTTACGTTGGATCATAAAAGAATCCGAGATGATCTTGTGAATACCAATAATGTGGTATATTACAAGCTCTAATTGCTCAGACGGGAGCTTAGAAAACCATTTTAAACAAGAAAAAATATTTTATCAAGGAATATGACAGACTAAAGAAAATATAGTCGTAAGTCTTGTAGCAAAGAATTAATGATATATGCTCTAAAAACGATGCGAACATATTACTTAAATTAGTGAATAGATGATAGAGTATTACTCGAAATGGTAGTCTGCTTTTTATTTGTTAAGCATAGAATGCACAAATATGTTGGATGTAAAGAATTCGCCTAGGGAAAAATTCTGGGTCCAAACCAATCGTGTACTTAAGCTTCAAAATCCTGAAGAAACAAATGAAATATGAACATATTTTTTAACATCACTTACCTATGGGATGTTGTTTCACTACTTTGTGAACTATACCTTTTGGTTCAGAACCTCGGAGAGTGGGACTTCTTAAGGAAATTACCTGATTCGCTGTAGGGGTCTGGTTGGTATCCCAGTCCATGTATAGATATTATAATGATTTACCATTAAAGACAATATCGTCACATGTGAGTATTCAATAAAATTCTCAAGAATTATTACTATTTCATTGATTTTCTATTCAGATTTCGTAAAAAAGTTTGTAAACTTGATCGTGGTGAATTCATGTTGGATTATCATCTCCCTCATCTACTGTTAGTATTTCCCTCTGGTACTGCTTTACATGATTTAGAATTGTACAAATCTAAATCTTTACTTATTCAAGACAAGGTATAGTTTCATAGATCATTGTTTAAATCATCATTTTCATATTGATCAATGATTTGACAGTAATCAACGATTATTCAACAAGTGTTTCTTATTCTTATAGGAAGTACTTAAAACAAGAAGTTATAAATAAAACAAATCAGATTCTGTGATTAGTATTGTTAAGAATGAAATGCAATAGTGAGTGCGGTTTATCTATACGCTGCGTTCGTGTTCTGACTGGGTATTATTTGGTTTAGAAGAAGTTTGTTGAATTACCAAGATTTAGTAGTCTATGATCATTGTGTTATTGATGAAGGAGATGTGAAAAGTGTACTAGTCACTGAATATATCTGTAACAATGAATATGAACAAAGATGATCATGTTGAATTTGTATTCAAACATTACTTTTTTTTTAAACCAAGATGTTATTATTTGTGCTATTCATTTATTATTTTCTGATTGTGGTATTTGTAACTGTTTCTTTCAAAGGCCAGTTGTTTCAGTCCGGAAATTCTTAAACCAGATCCAAATTCAGATGTTTTAGATGCTTGTGCTGCTCCAGGAAATAAAACATTACAATTAGTTTCTATGTTGTCCAACAAATCAACCATTTTCGCTGTAGATCGTGATCCAAACAGGTTATCTCTTTCTCTGTTTTTTTTTTTTTTTTCTATGCTATTAAATACTAATAGTTGCAATCCATATGAAAATAGAACTGGTCTTCGGTTCACTTACTATGAGAGAATTTTAAAGATCTGTTCATTAATTGACTTGAGGACAGCAATTTTGTTTTTGATTTACTATTGCATAACGGCAGTATTTCAAATATTAATCAGGGCGATAAACCTTATAACTGAACGCTTGAGTGGGTTTTTTAAGCTCTTTTAATAACTCCCGGCTAAATCTACTCGACAACTTGAAAACGCGAGAAATGGCGCAAATTGTGTGACGAACGCAATACTTTAAGGTTAGTTCATGTACAAAAAATCGATTGTATTTATAGCATTTTGGATGACTGGACTTCTGGAAGGTTCTGGAACCCTAATGAACATAATCACAGTATAGGTAATCATCTAATCAGTGGTGTGACATGTGACTCTTCACTTTCTAGATGTTTCTGGAAAACTTCAATTCAATGTTGATTGGAAAAAATGTTTCCCAGAGTTTTCAGGGCCTCTCTGGGCTTTTTTCGAGGAATACTCTGGATATCTCGAACAAGATTCAGTAAGGGGTTGTGGAGATCGTTGAATTTCATTGAAATAATGAACTGATCTAAGTTAGATCACCACTTAAAACCTGGGAGCACTAGACGGTGATTTCTTCCCTGATCGTGACTCTTCAGCAGTTCGTATCCGCTACCCTGTACGCAGGAATCAAACCCAGGATCTTCCGTCTTGCTCGTGAGTCCTCAAGCTCTAGACCACTGAATCGGCATCCAATGATGTTGATCTCTAGCCTCAATCAATTCACGACATTGCGTAACCATCGTTTATTGTCTTCAGTGGGTAACTGCCTCACATCCGACAGAGTATAGATTGCATTAGCTTCATTGATTACGAAATGTTTTCACAAATGTCATCCTAGCATTTTCCTCACATGAGAATAATTCAGCAAAGATTAATCCTTAGTTATCAGTTTCTATTTGTTGGGATAAAATGCTGATCAAACACCATTGGATTTCCTTTCAAGGATCCATATAGTTGTCTTTTATCATGTTTATTAAATTTGTACTCTTTTTCTTTGTTAATCATCAGAATCAAATCGTTTTACAAACTTATTCATAAACAATTCTTAGTATAGATTAAATGTTATAATTTTTCTTTAGATTCCGACGTTTTACTGAAAATCTAATTGTCAATGGAGTAGAACGATTATCAATAATGGATTGGTCTAATTCTAATAAACAAAATAGTAAACATGAAAAATCTGTTCAAAGTTCACAACCATCCATTGAAGCGTATTGTTCAGATTTCTTATCTATAGATCCATATCATCCAAAATTTTCCAATGTTCAATCAATTCTTCTTGATCCTTCTTGTAGTGGTTCTGGTTTATCAATTCGTCAACCAGATGGTGGTGAACAATATGAAAAATGCACATATAAAGATAGTAATAATTATACAGATGAATATAATGAAGAATATACATCTCGTTTAAAACGATTATCGAATCTTCAAGCTATGTTATTAAAACATGCATTAAAGTTTCCAAATGTTCAACATGTTGTCTATTCAACTTGTTCAATACACCCTGAAGTAAGAATTCTTCTAATATAATCTAATTTTGTGTTATTATCATATTGTAGATGTGTATGACTGGTTAGCATCTTTTTAGCGAGTTAGTTTTCTACGGGATTGGGTCACTAATCCCATGCCCAATCCTCCTCCTTTATCTGGGCTTGGGACAGACAATAGCCCCAGAGGGGCTCCAGGCGGAGTCAAACTCTCCCGTGCCGTCTGGGTAAAAGCCAGGAACCGTAACCTCTAAAGAATGCTAGTCGGCGGCCTATGCTTCACTGGGAGTAACAGGCGTAGGTAAGATATGTATAACTGTGCAACTTGTGTACAGTTTTGTGTACTAAACTATTGGTCAAACTTTTGTCGTATAATTAAAATTAGACAGATCTACTTTTATCACATAATCGAATGATTTTCATTGAGATCATAGTCGATTCATGATTTCAACAATCTCCACAACTTTATAATGACATCATTCAACTTTACAGATCCAGTTTTTGAAAATTGAATAGTTAGATCATTGAGTCACATTTTAATGTTAAGTGTTTTACATAATATCCATTTTTGGTAAATGTAAGGGAGTATTTATGCTGGTTGACAGTTATTTCTGTTTACCTTGAGGCAGTGTAACTTGATCTATGGACGTTGAGAAGATATGGGTAGATTACTAGTGTGTAGTCACAATTGTTTTGGAAGTGTTACTGTTGTATGGTGAATCTGTAGTGTTAGCAGTGCCATGATATATTAACACCTAAATGGTTGCCTAGCACATGTCAATCTGCACGAAATTCTGAATTGAGAATAGGAAGTCTCAGGATGCAGTTTGTAAAGAAAAGTGGAAAAAAAATAAAAAAGTGGTAAGGGTTAGTATCATCGTTTGTCTACGTAGTGGACATAGGTATTACAAACATTTTTAAAAACAATAACTAAAGTTCTTGGCTCGAGTCCCTGAAACCTATGTGTAAAAATGAAATAAAAATCCATTCAGAAATGTTCAAGGTATTTACTAGATCACTTTAAACGGTTTGATTGTGTCTACTTCATGATGTGCTATCAACCGAATGCGATAAAATGAGGCTACAAAACGATTTTCTTAGACATTTTTCCAACCACTAAGGGAGGTTCTTTCTAACTCGACTAAGTTGTACAGTCGTATACCCAATGTATCTCCTCTTGGGAATCTTGTCAACTTTTGTTTTTTTAGGAATAAGGTACTCAAACTCAATAATAAAACTGTTTATAAAACAAAAAACGCGGTTCACAACTCTTTTATGGAAGCTATTGAAAATCAGCGTAGTCCCAAACCGTTGACTGTTTTATTTGTAGTAGTTTGTGTCTTCTCGTTCTTGATGTTAAAGACTGTAGTCAATAGCTTTCTGTTGTTTATATGTTCATCCTGAGCAGATTGGTTCGAAATCACTATCTATTCACATGTTTTTGTTAAGGTTGAATAGTAACCAGCATCAGAATCCAGGACTCGCATTTCGTACTATTTACGACTCGTTAGCTGAATGTGCTTGCATTTCAGGTTTGAAAAAAAAAGCCGATAAATTCCAGTTTCTAGCATAAACAACAAGAAAATACAAACCCTCAAAGATAGAATTCATAATCGTTTTACAAGCTATTAGTTGCCTGTACTTAGTAACTTTGTGACTAATGAATTGATGTCCGAAAAAATATGAGTAATGGGTTCGGGTCCCAGTGAAAAAATAAACATTCGGGATACAGCTGACAAGTACTTAATTGGTTGAGATGTTTGTTCTGTATTCCACTGCTAGTCATAACTCTTAGTTGTGACTTAGCTCTAATGCACTGAATATATCATTACAATTCAATAAGCCTATAAAGTGTGTTTCGAATTTATTTGAAGAGATTATCTTCTGAAATAATGATGATATTAATTGTGTATTGTTCTTTTTGTTGTTGTTGTTATTATTGCATGGTTCTCTCTATTTAGGAAAATGAAGCAGTTGTACGTGAAATTGCTGATTATGTATCAGATCAATTTTATTTAGAAACAATTTGGCCATATATATCTTCACATTCTATAAATCATGATATAATTCAACCAACATGGAAACATCGTGGTCTATCTGATATATATCAATGTGAATCATGTATAAGATCATCTGAAAAAGATTTAACAAATGGATTTTTTGTTGCTTTATTTATAAAATATAAATCAAATAAATTATTAAATGTTACATCATCATCATCATCATCACCACCACCATCATCATTATCGATTATGACTACCGGATTAGGTGTACCTGGTAACTCATCGTTGACATCCAATAATACACCGACTTCCATTGTTGTCAATCGTAATGATAATAATAATAATAATGAAAATATTAATTTGGAAAAACAAGAAATATTTACTTTTAAAATACGAAAGAAATGTAGAACTAATCTTTAAGTGTTTACATTTCTGTAATAAAATTGTATTATAATTTTGTAAATTAGTAACTATGACTATGATGTAATCTTATGTTTAATTAAAGAAAATAAAACATATAAGTAGATAAACTTTTTATATATTTTTGTGTGTATGTATATGTGTGTATATATATATGGGGGTGGGGATATAGTTTTTCTGTTTATGTGTTAATACCTTAATTTCAATAGTTGAAATCATGAGTGAATTGAAGCTAGACCACCATGGAAAACCTGGAAGCAGTGGTTTAATAGTTAAGTGCTCGTGAGTGAGACTGATAAGTCCTGGGTTTTAATCTCGCGGGGGGATCGTGGATGCGCACTACCGAGGAGTCTCATACTAGGACGAAACGGCCGTCCAGTGCTTCCAGGTTTTTCATGATGGTCTAGCTTCAATTGACTCATGATTTCAACTATTGAAATTAATAAAATCTCCACAGAACTTCTTCTGATAATACCTCAATTGTTTATCTTAAAGTTTATTATCATGAATTGATAGTGATAATTTAAAGCAATTAGTCCATTTGATAAATTTCGATGGTACAATAAGAAGACGAAGATTATCAGAAAACTTTGTGATGATATTCACTTGGTGTTGTGTACTTGTATCTACCTATTGTTATTTAGTACTGTAATTGATCAGTCTCTTGTTGGCATATGTGCATTCTGTGCGAACTACCTCGATATTGCTTGAAGTCACAAGCTTTTTAAACAAAGATGGATAGTGGCTAACAGTGGAATCCGGTTTGACGCTCATTTTGTCCCATTTTAGACTCGTCAGCTAGATGTACCTACTGTCCACTCTGGGACTCGAACCCAGTACCGTTTGCTTAAAACGCCATCGCGTTATCTACTTAGCTACTGAGTACTAATAGCCACCTGCTTGTGCAATAGGATGATGATATATATGATGTAATCTTATGTTTAATTAAAGAAAAAAAACATAAACAGATGAACTTTTCATATATTTTTGTGTGTTGAATTCTTTAAATGTTTTTGTCCTGTATGTATGTGTGTGTTTGTGTATTTTTTTTGGGGGGGGGAGATGTAGTTTTTTTGTTTATATGTTAATACTTAAATTATTTACCTTCTTAAAGTTTATCATCATGAATTGATATTGATAAGTGATTGGAAAAGCTTTTGAGAGTTAAGAAACTACTATGAATATACTTTGATCAATCAGTGATTTATAAAAACTGTCGAAAGAATTCTATATGATGACAGATTGGGTTTTTATTAAACGGACTGAACATTAATTGTTTTTGTGAACACTTTTAGTATGCTTTTCAAAAGCGTCTAGAATATCACTGTCACACAATGCTTTAAATATCCTTGTTTTCTGTACACAAATAAACCTTGGGATTTCAAGCAGTGGGACTGAAGTATAGGAGACGAACTAATCAGATTTCATATAGCGCCTGTGGCATTTGTCTGTGAAACTCATTCAATTATGAAAGGTTACAAATGGTTCATGCACTATAACTGATGTCATTTTTAACCTACCTTCTAATCTTAATTCCCAACACTGATTCCTAACCTTATTTTGGGCCGAATAAATGGTAGAGATTTCGTAATTGTTATAACGTGTGATCCGCCTATTAGAGAGCAGCCTATTATCGATCGAAACAGTGACGCATAAAACACGAGCGAGCAGCCTAGAGCTCTGATTGGTCCTGCTTCCCTGTCTAGCCCAGCCAATTGAGTCCAGAACACAAGTCTCAGCCTCGGAGATATGAATCGTTATATTTCAAACATACACTGTTTATATACCAAACAAACAGACTACATCGCACCATAAATAGAAAGTAACATTTGTACAAGATTTAACCTTCAGGAAATGACACAAATAAATATTGACCAATAAGGAGATGACACGTTGGAAGAATGTTGACCAACGGGGAAATGACACTACTTCTCATTCAGGAATAGCATTAGATAATTTCTGGGGTATTTTCTGAATACCCCAACAGTAATGGCATATTAGAAACCATTCAAGGTCATCCTTATACTTTAGTTCCATTGTTAAAATTCTTCCCACACCTTCTACCTTTTGTTTGCAACTCGGTGTGTAATGGTAGAAATTAGTGGGGATTACTAGAAAGTGCGTTAAAAAGTTGATTTTTTAAGCGCTCAAGTACAAAGCGTGTCATCTTGACATCTAAAATGATTAAAGAATGATTATTTCATTATGATTTCAAACTTCCTATCATTGCGTTTCTGTTTTGTGTTGCCGGTATACGTTAGTTTTAAGCTACTGAATTTGTAACGATCATTCCCTGCCTTGTGCATCATCTTGAAATCGTATATTTTTTAATGGTTATAAATGCTTTTTGAGTAATGTATTATTAAATGTTTGTCTACATTAATGTCGTTATATCAGTATATCCAACCAGCTCCCAAATGCTCTGGTATGGCCGAGGTTGGGTAGAGTCAGCTCGCTCTCCCTAAATACTCTCGAATGACCACGCGTTTACAGCCACTGCTATGGAAGTCCTACTCACTGCCTTTTCGCGGCGGGGGTGTTGTTGACGAAACCGAGAGGACAAAAGGCGGATATTCGACACTTTAACTGGGTTAGTGGATATAGAGGATCCATGTAGGGGAGTTGAAAATCTTAATTCCAAACCAATGGTATACATGGGCTTCAGTATCCTGAGGGAACAAATGGCATATGAATCAATTATTGGTCAACGGTTACCATGGAAATGTATTTCCTTTCGTTGCCCCACTTCTTTGTGGACTAGACCTTTAGGTCGAAAGTTCCGGGTGTGGCTTTCTAAGAAAATCACCTGCTTTGGTCTGTGCATTCGAGCAGTATCACATCCCACACACAAATCGCGACTTGTGTGGAGCATATCTATTCGGTACCCCTTTGTACCAATGCTTATGTGTTCAAATAAATAAATAAGTAAATCCCATTTACAATATTCTATCAAGCGAAAACAACACTCTTCTAAAGCATCTATTATGAGTAGATAGCTAATAAAACTTAGACAAGCGAGTACAATGTTGATTTTGTTTTATCATTTTGAAAAAAATATAACATTGTAACCTCCGACCAAATAGTTTCTATGGAATATTGTCAATAATCATGAATAATACATGATTGTTAAGAGTTTTACATACACCATTGTTTATGACTCTATTTTTAGGTTCTTTGATATCTTCTATTGAAAGTGTCGTTGATCATAATGAATACAGAACAACTTGAGAATGTGGAATCGGTAAATTACTTTTGGTTTTAAAAAGTTATTTAACGTATATTGTTCTTGCTACTATTAAATATCTGTCAATGTTTAAGATTTATTTAAACTGTATTCTGTTTTTGCAATGGATTGTTAGGTCGTTTAAATCTCCGACCAATATCACGTTCCAAATAACCGATCAGAATCTTTATTTTAATTTGACTTATTATTTATTATATAACTTAGTGTCTCTGAATTGATGATCTACACACTTGACCATCCCTATTGACCCTGAACTGATCACTAATTTCTAATAGGGTGCACCAACTGTTCACAAGCTTGTTTCTAAGTTATGCCTTGAGTTGTAAAGTATTAACCAGCTTCTATAATATTAATATATCAAACAAACGTGATCTACATATAAATATACTTATTTATTTATATTTATTTCAACACATAGGTATAGGTACAGGGAGGCACCAAATACATATGCGCCACACGAATCTCAATTGATTTGTGTGAGGGCTGTGATACTGCCCGGGTGCCCAAACCGAAGCAGGTGGTTTTCTTAGGGGGCCACACCCCGACCCTTCGACCTGAAGATCTGACCCACAAGGCAGTGGAGCATCGTGAGGAGATGCAGTCCCATGGTAGCCGGTGACCAACAATTGGTTCATATTACATTTGTTCCTTCAGGATACTGGAGCACATGTGCACCGTTGGTTTGGGATCCGGTTAAAGCCCCTGCTAGACATTCGCTTTTCGTCCTCTCATTTTCGTGAACAACACCCCCGCCACGAGAAGGCAGTGAGTAGGACTTCCCTAGCAGAGGCTATATACGCGTGGCCATGTGAGAGCATTTCGAGAGGGAGATCGGTCTCTCTCCACTCTCGGCCGTAACAGGGCATTTGGGGGCATATAAATATACTGGACTACATTACACCAATTATAAATGAAGAAGCTGTAAGTGGCTTTGAATAGAACAGATTGCAACTTATAGATTGTCAATAAGTTAAGAATATTAGGTCGTATAATCGTAGTTAATGGGATTGAATTGTATACACATAGTAATCTAGTTACTCAGTAACTAAACAATGCAATTATAATGAATAATTATTCAAACAACCAGTCCCAAATTTGACAATATTTTTTCTATTATAACACTGGCTTTGTTATCATCCTTTATCAGATGTTTGTGAACGTTGTAACATCAAGTGTAGTATAGAAATGGTATTTCTTTTTCTTGATATTGGATCTGCTATCGAATCATTACTGTAGAATTCATTATAATCGAATCGTTTGTTGAAGACATTTCTGCCTTTGGCCTAGATGTCTGATTTACAAGGCAGTGGAACAGCGTCAGGAGATGCCATCCTATGGTAGCCGGTGTCTAACGATTAGTTCATACACCATTTGTTCCTTCAATGAGTAGAATTTCTCTGGCAGTGGTTGTATGCACGTGGCTATGTGAGAGCATTTCTAGAGGGTGGACTGACTCTCCACACTCTCGGTCATACCAGGGGATATCAAACGTTTTCTAACTTCCTCCATCATTTTGTTTGTAGACAATGGTATTGCAGATATTGGTTATCAAATTGTTTTATTCTTAGAAGTGTATTAATTGATATTTAATTGGCTAAATATCACCTTTTTTTCTCTAATTTTTTTCATTTTTTTTTTCAAGGAAACTACATCTATAACTAATGAAGAAAGTATATCGAAACGAGCAAATCGTAAATTGGATCAATATTTAAAGCGTAAAGAAGTAATTTTTATAAAATATAATTAGATTTATCTAGAAAATAAAAAAATTTGTTTTTTCTCATTATATAAATAGGCAAGACGTGTAACAAGGAAAGCGTATAAAGAACGTCGTAAACTTCGACAACAACAACAACAACAGCAGCAACAACAACAGCAACAACAATCATCTTGCGTGTTTCATGATGTGAATAATGATACTTGTATAACGACAGAAAATAATCTTTCAATGCCAATTAATGCTTTTAATACACACAAATGTCAACGTTTAAAAATGTCAGAATCATTGTGTCAAACTAAAGTTGTCATTGATTGTGCCTATGATCATTTGATGTCATTCAAAGATATCTGTAAATTAGCTAGTCAAGTAAGTATATATAATACATAGATCCATATTCATAGTTTTTTAAAAATATATTTGATACTATGTATACATTACCCATTACTTTGTTAATGATAATTGTAATAATAATGATAGTAATGATAATAAAACTGCGCCTGGAATCCCTCCGGAGGCTACTGCCGGTCTCAAGCCCGGATAAAGGAGGAGGGTTCGGCATGGAGTTAGCGACCCCATCCCGTAGAAAACTAACTCGCTAAAAAACGCTAACCATAAAAAATAACTCAAACCATTTAAACTCTGCCCTGGGAGTTAGAAGGTCTTCATTTAGAAAAGTTATGACGCCTCATGATGAAAGCCGAGTTTCTTCGGAAGTCACGAGGCCGATGCCCCTTTTGACAACCAGAGCAACCATTTATTTAGGTACATGGAATGCTGCTCGTACAATGTGGGAGACTGGGAGAGTTTTCCAAATTGCTGCAGAATGATAATAGTAATAAACTTAAATTTGTAAACTAATATTAAGTTATCATTAAGTTGTAGCACGCTGATTAGCTCGTTTCTAGCTGTTTGAAAAGATACTCGATACTCTTATATTCTTTACGTCACATGTTTGTTGTTCTAGTTCATTCGGATATATCTTGTTCCCATGCATTCTTGTTCTGATTTGGGAAGAGTTTCAGTTGGTGTGTTTCTCTAATCTGGATAGTTTAACCGCGTGTTAACATAACTACTAGGTTTGAATCCATTACGGGTTCACTTACACTGCAAACGGAACAAAGACTTGTGACCAAAGACCAATAAACTAGCTATTCTATTGCGTCCAAGCCCTTCTAACTAGAGAGAGAAGTCGAATTACGAACGGGGAAGTATATTCCGCAAAAATCCAGAAGCACGAGTGATAACAACAGACACAAATCAAAACGTATATATACAGCATAAAACCGTCCTGGCGAAGCGTTACAAAATAGCATACTAAAAGACACAATGGACCAATAGCGTTTAAAATTCTCCCAAGTGGGAAATACGACATGAAGGTGAAAAGAGCGCTTTTGGCGCGAAAACAATTCAAATTTTCTAAATAAAATTACAAAATTAGGTCTTTTTGCAAGTGAGTTCTGAGGATGTAACATTCCCAACAAAAACATATTGAAGAAAATATTTATGAAATAAGTAAAGGTGTTCTCTTATGAAAGCCTGGCTTCTGACATAATTCTTCTCTTTTCAATCAACAAAAAGTGTGTTACGCTTATTTAATTTTATGATTGTCAAGAGGATTTTGTAGCTCAGGTGGAGTTCTGTCCGCTGAGTTGGACGATGTAATATACAAGAAATACTATGTAATAGCAAATCTAACAAAAAATGTGTGTTATCAGTTAAGTAAAGTGATTTGATCAATAATATTGTGAACCTGAAATTGATTTATTCTATTCGAATTTGTGTTACACGTTGTACTACTGGTGACTCCAATTAAAGAGTAGGCTATTTCATTCTTAAATTTATCAGGTGATTAGTCTCTCTGCGTTTTGTTTAATTCTTTGAAATATTGAGAATCAATCTGAAAGGTAATGCGTAAAATTGATTATGATAGTACAGATTTGTCTATTCTTTATCATTCACAAAATCTTTTACACCTTATATCTTTTTATCTACAGCTTTCTTACTAATTTTAGTATTGTAGTGAACGAAAAGATTACAGAATACTTTCGTAAACGATGAAAATCATACATTGAACACATCGTTTGCATATCTTCCATCAGTTGTCTCTTATAATCTTCATTCCTTTTGTTAGTTTGATTGCTTTCAATATTCTTTTCTTTCCTATTCGTTTCAATCTTTTGCAGGTATGCACTCCACTTCTGACTAGTGTTATATACTACTTATATCTGTCAATATAAGTAACATACACCATAGTATCCTTTTTTTCTTTGTTATTTATAAATCTTCAAAATAAACTAGTATCGAGTTACATCATAGCTGAAATCAAATGAATGTTGAAGAGTTTGGTTTTTCTTTTAGAATTTATCATAAACATATCTCTTTAATTTAAGTCTCGTTATTAGATAATGGTATAGTCTTATTATTTTATTTATTTGAAAACATAAATATCGGTACAAGGAGGCACCAAATACATATGCACCACACAAATCTCATTTGATTTGTGTGAGGGCTGTGATACTGCTCGAGTGCCCAAACCGAAACAGGTGCTTTTCTTAGAGGGGGGGGAGCACACTCAGAGCCTTCCACCTAAAGATCTAATCTACAAGGCAGTGGAGCATCGTAAAGAGATACAGTCCCATGGTAGCCGGTGACCAACGATTGGTTCATACGCCATTTGTTCCCTCAGGATACTGGAGCCCATGTGCACCATTGGTTTGGGATGAGGGTTTTCCAACTCCCCTTGATGAACTCTCCGTGTCCACCAACCCGGTTAATTCGCCGAATGTTCGCTTTTCGTCCTCTGAATTTCGTAAACAACACCCGTAGTTTGAGAAGATAGTTAGTAGGACTTCCCTGGAAGGGACTATATACGCGTGACCATGTGAGAGCATTTCGACAGGGAGAGTGGACTCTCTTCACTGTCGGCCGTACCAGGCTATTTGGGGGCATGGTGTAGTCTACTAACGAGAAATAATTTATTGGACTAGCCTATGAAAGTCTCTAGTGTATAAAGGCAAGAAGAGTAGTGGTTTCATATTAGTAACTTGCTTTACGGTTAATAGTGATCGATTGAATCATGAAGACATCAACATCTGGAGGGAAGCATGAGATACAGTGGACAGCTAGGATGCAAGTGAGTGATCTAGGCTTCGCAGACGATCTGGCTCTTCTATCTCACACGCAATATCAGGCGTAAGTAAGTAAGTAAGTAAGAAAACTAAGGAATCTACTAATTTCAGATTCATTTATTTCATGGATTGTTATGATGAATTTTTATGATGATTAATTTTTATACCCTCTAGGTTGCTAATTGTTATTCTATCAATAGACGTGCTAAACATCCAGTTCAACTTTATATCACCGGTTTAGGTTCCAATAACACCACAGAGACTAACATCAATGATAAAGATAATTTGTTATCTGTAGATAAATGTAAATCTACCCGATTATATGATAGATTAAAGTTAAGCAACTGTGACAGTTGGGATGTAAATCTATGTGAGGTAAGTTAGTTTATAGATGCTTTTTCAATAAAATGTAAATTTAACCTCATATGTTTATCTTTTGATGAGATGATGTAAATTTACACATAGAGAGTGAACTTTTGAAAGGAGTTAATCCAATGTATTGACATTTTTTGAATTTGATGTATGGTATTGTCAAACAGTATACTCAACTTATCCAAATATCGAACTTTTAGGTTTATGATGTTGAGGTTATTTTATCCATTGAACTAGGGTGTATAAAATCGATATGAAATTAATATCATCAACACATTTAGGTTGGATGTTCGATCTACTATACAGAGACAATAACGTTTACACTTGATTGATTACTAGGCGGTGATCAATGTCATGTGTGTCAAGTCCTTCTTAGTGCAGATCGAATGTTATCGACCAAGTTGCAATGCGGTCACTAGTCTAGGTGACTCGACACTGCGTGCACTATGTTGAGATTAGATGGTGGTTGGACGTATTTAACAGGAAACCCTGGACCCGGGTTTCGTGCTACTTGTCACTCGTCAGCAAGGTGTACTTGTAATCTTGAGGGAACTGGTGCTCGCTGACGGATTCGATCCTGTGTCACCCAGCTTCACAGTCAGGCCGCGACCTACCTCCTGTAGGACTGAGATGTAATCACAATTGATTGGTCACTACCCTGTTGACTATCTCCATCTAACAATAACGTTTACTTTGTAAGAGCCCTAGACAGTATTTATTGATTTTCGATAATTATTTTCTTAATATAATTTTTTTGCAAAGAGCGGTATACCGAGGAAACCTATTATTCGATCTGTTAAATGCACAGTATACTGGAAAAGTGTTTTAGCTTATCAAAATAAGCCACAATCCTAAATCATTCCACCTAATCGGTCTCATTAGATGAATTGACTGGTAGAACAAAACTTTGATTACCAACATGTGATAGATTAGTGTATCTACATAACCTTATACGAATTCATATCGATATAAATTGCCTTATTTCACGTCGGTATCATGTGAGGTGAAATTAATGCAAATGATGTAAACCAAAGAAAAAACATTGAATTTGTTATATGAATTGTAATGAAAATTGAACATAGAAAGTGACAAATGATATTAGGACAATGAAATGTGTAAGAAAAAAATACACACCGTATTATAGAGGTCAGTCAGTCAAACACAATCTAAGACATATGTCGGTTTAAGTTGTTGCATTCCTAATAGCGTATAGGGCAGATCCCCGAGTAGTAGAGATAATAATAATATTAGTGGTGATAAAAAAGACTAGACATAAATAAGAGATATGATCCGAGTAAAGAAATATGGATTAGCGGAATGATAGAACAAAAAAAAGCCAATACGATAATTTAGAAACTAAGGTATCTAAAGAAAGACAAAGTAGTGAAGACACCTATGCCATTGCAAATGTTTGTGAATCATATTAGTTAAAGAGAAAATAGACGATCATTTATGAATCTATCAGTGATTATCAACTGAAAAGAATCAAAATAGATCTTCTAAAGACAAAGAATAATTCTACAATACGTTATTTCAATAAAGAATTTCTTTATTCTTTCTCATACAATGGCAGATATTCACTATCTGATCTTAATATCGATTTAAGGAATCAAATATTTATAAAACTTTATTCAGATATCTATATTCAAACATTCACTAACAACATCTTAATCACTATAAATAAGTTCCAATTAGGTGGTGATAACTCGATCAATGAGTAACCTACGAGTTCTCATAAGAATGGGGTTGTGGAGATTGTTAAATTTTTGGAGTAAGATCATGAATCGATCACCATCATTGAAAACCTGAAAACACTGAATGCTTATCAATAATTGTACCATTTTTCTTCCACTTTGCTCAACTATTCTTCATCCCACTGATCAGTTGATTGGAGATCTGTATCTTACACTTGTTGGTAGAATATGCTAACGAAGACGGTTGTTCTCGATTGGAAATCTGCCTTTTGGCGAAATTTTCCCATTTTCGAACAACGAGAAGCGTACTACATTCATATGATTTTGAGATGGTGGAAAAAAATTCATAACTCAAGTGGATGATTTTGATGGAGTTTTCTTCTCTGAACTGAATAGTTTTGTCATGGAGCTTTCATCGTAGAACTGATGATGATATCGTTTAGAAGAACAATGAAATCTCCACAACCAAATCATCCAGTTCAGAGAACAAAACTTCATCAAAAAAACACTGAACACTTGTTATGTCCTATTGTGAAACTCTTCAGAAGTGTGTGTTATATACCAGTGAAGATTAAACTACAGGTAACTTTTGAGGACTATTAATGGACAAATATTCTATAAATATTCTTATTGTATAATTATTCAAGAATTACATTATGTGTATTTATATTCCACTTATTATAAGCTTTATTTTGACCCACAGATTATTACTATACGATTTATTATTCTTGAGTTATAACCTGTCTATTAATTACTGTCTCCCACATTCACAGTCACTTTTTGGCCTATTTGTGTACACATGTTAGTTTCTATTTTATGGTACGGTGTGGTCTGCCTGATTGATATATAAACCGAGTATGTCTGAAATAAATGATTTGGTTCGATTTTGGTTGATTCGGAAGCTGCTTTTGTGTTCTGGACTCAAGAGGACAGGTTAGAAGGACGTAGGACCCAATAGGACGCTAGACTGCTCAGACCGATTGAACGTCATTGGTCTTGTCATAGTGCGAATATTCGTATAAGCCGTATTCTGATTGGTGTATAAGTCACATGATCGTAAGCCGGACATCAAATCATAACAGTGTGCACCCACGATCTCACATATGGGGTTCGAACCCAGAACCTTCTGTCTTAAGCGCGAACACCTAACCTGTAGACATAATTTACGGATATTATTGTTTACTGTTAATATTTTTTTAAAAAATGATTTCTACTTTTATAAACAAACATTTTTGTTTATTTTTATAGGATGATTATACTAAACTATTTTCAGCTGATAAAATTGTTTATTTATGCGCTGAATCCGAATATTTTTTACCGGAACAATTCAATATAAAATATCCATTTAATGATTTAATCCATAATGATAAGAATGTATATTTTACTCAAGATGATATTTATGTTATTGGTGGTTTAATTGATCATAATAGTTTAAAAGGATATTGTTATCAACAAGCAATAGAACGTGGTCATAGAACAGCTAGATTACCATTAAAAGAAATTAATTTACATATTGAAGGTCGATTTGTTTTATCTACATTACATGTATTTCAAGCATTATGTCCTGTATTATCCGGTACAAAAACTTGGTTAGAAAGTTTAAAATATGCAATACCACCAAGAAAATTAATAGATTGTATATAATTCAATTGATTCTATTAATGAAATATATATTATTCATTTTAAAATATTCTTGTTTTCTATTTTATAGACATTTGAAATGATATAGCGATTAATTGAATAAAAGCTTTATCTGGTTTAATGTTAATACGGAGATCTACTATCAGTCAGTTACAACGTAGGACTAGGCACATATATCTGTCAGTCCAAGTTGCTACACCTCAATAACACAAAAAGATGAACACCGGATTCATAGAAGTAGTCACATCAATAGTAGTAGTATATAAAAGAAAGATTTTGTATAAGGAGATAGTACAGGTGTTATAACGTATGATCCGCCTATTGGAGAGCAGCCTATTATCGATCGAAACAGTGACGCATAAAATACGTGTGAGCAGCCTAGAGCTCTGATTGGTCCTGCTTCCCTGTCTAGCCCAGCCAATTGAGTCCAGAACACAAGTCTCAGCCTCGGAGATATGAATCGTTATATTTCAAACATACACTGTTTATATACCAAACAAACAGACTACATCGTACCATAAAATAGAAAGTAACATTTGTACAAGATTTAACCTTCAGGAAATGACACAAATAAATATTGACCAATAAGGAGATGACACGTTGGAAGAATGTTGACCAATGGGGAAATGACACTACTTCTTATTCAGGAATAGTAATTTCTGGGGTATTTTCTGAATACCCCAACAACAGGAATAAAGAATTAGTTCGTAGAAAGAAAGATAGGAAGCGATTTTAATCTTATAGTTTAAGGGAAGACACCTACACCATTGTGATCAATTCTGAGCCATGTCACACAGAGTCTTCAACCATTGGTTACGATAGATACGCGGACCCCAACCAAGTAGTATGCATTTACCAACATGGCTCAGATCAGAAGTTAGTGACTTCAAGCCCTGATGTCACGTTTTGGTTTGAAGTGTACTATACTATATATACTATGCATCTTAGGTAATACTCTACTCTGTAAATCACTAGACTTTTAGCTTTAATCACTATGTGATGTAATTCTTCAAATTATTGATAAAGATTGACATTCTAATGTTAACAAGAATATAGTTCAGTGAGGTATCTGAAGACCAAATCGACTGTTCCTTGAAATGCTCTGTTCATCATCCTACTCTAATTAGATCGCAGTTCAATTTTTTTTTCAGTCTCAAATTGTTGGTTTCTTAATTAATGACGACTATAGAGGGGTTAGGCTAACTAATATATCATCTGAAATACTAGCGTCAATAATTATCGGACGCCTAACTATGATCTGTGAACTGCAAACACGAGAAAATCAGGCTGACTGCATCGATCACACATTTACCATTCTTCAGGCTCTCGAACACAGGCTTGCTTATCGGTGTCCGACAATGATAGTTTTTCTTGACCTAAAAGCAGCATTTGACTCCGTAGACCGCGAGATTCTGTGGCAGTGTCTGTCATTGAAAGGCGTACCTAAAAAGTACATAAACCTTGTGAAGGGTCTTAACTTGAACACTACAAGTCGAGTGAGAGCTTACGGCTGTCCACTTTCTCCATTTTTGTTTAACTTCATCATAGACCTACTGATGGAAATAACGCTCTCGTCGACTGAATTTGCCGGCATTGATCTCCTACTTGGAGGTCCATTTATGGACTTGGAATACGCAGATGATATAGTCCTGTTTAGTGAAGACACTGATAAAATACAGTCTCTTGGTAGCACTGAGCAACCATGCCAGAATTTTTGGGATGCGCTTCTTTCCCTCTAAATGCAATTTGTTGCTTCTGGACTAGATGTTTAAATTGTTCGTTAGTAGTAGTGCACAGAAGTGTTGTTTACTTATAATTATTCATTTACCGATAAGCATAATGAATGGTAACTTTTGGGATCTATTTATGGATCAATACTAAACGTATATTTTTATCGTATAATTGTTAAATAACTAAACTATACATATTATTATGAGCCTTATTTTGATCTATGAACCATTATTATACGTTTTACCATTCTTGAATTATGCGTATTAATTACTACCTCCCACATTCACAGCCACATTTGGCTAAATCTTGTACGAATGTTGTATCCTATTTTATTGGTACGATGTGGTCTGTCTGATTGGTATATAAACCCCGTATGTTTGAAATAAATGATTTATATCACAGAGGCTGAGATTGATTTTCTGGACTTAACAGGCTGGATTATGTAAGATGCAGGACTATAGACTGCTCGTACGTGTTTACACGTCATTGATCCGGTCGATAATTCGCTGCTCTGTGACTAGTAGTACCGTTACGTAATACATTAACAGGGCACTCAGGCCACAAGTTATAACAGTGTGTTTAAGCCGATATTCTAGTTAATATGAATTGGATTGTTATGATAATATTTGGACTTGTTATGTTTGAAGCTTAACGAGTTCACTTAGATTGCGAACAAGAACGAAACTCGATGATCAAGGTCCAGTAAGCTAGGTATTGCTGCGCCCCAGCCCCGCTATCTAGAGGGAGAAGTCCAAGCTTGAAATGAGCGAAGTGTATTCTGCAGCAACCAGAGAAAAGAGCGAAGTCTCTTTAGTAGAAAATATACTCATTTATATATTGATTGTACACCCGTTTTGATTAATTACTTACTTACTTACGCCTGTTACTCCTCGTGAAGGAGCATAGGCCGCTCACCAGCATTCTCCATCCAACCCTGTCCTGGGCAATCCTTTCCAGTTCTTATTCATCCCTTTCATATCCGCTTCTATTTCCTGACGTAATGTGTTCTTTGGCCTTCCTCATTTCCTCTTCCCTTCAGGATTCCAAGTTAGCGCTTGTCTCGTAATGCAGTTTGATGATTTCCTCAATGTATGTCCTATCCATTTCCATCGTCTTTTCCTAATTTCCTCTTCAGCTGGAAGCTGGTTGGTTGATTAATAATTAGAATAAAATCACATACATGAAAAATACTCACAGTTATAACAAATCATATGCTGAGTATAGTTCATAGTCAATGGAATACAAGAATATTGTATATGATACAGAAGAAAAAGATCATACGAGAAAAGAAAAGAAATATTACATTGCGTAATCATTACATTGAATCAAAACGGATGTAATGATAAATAAAACTCATATTAAGTAAAACAATCAAATATTGATTTTTCCTCTCATCATATCAGGACTATACATATTTTGCTTATTTCATCAATTAAGTAGTATAGTCAGATAGATAATTAACTATTCAATGTCTAATTTCGTTACATATATCATGATCTATCTTGTCAAGCTTGTACGTACTGATTGTTTTTAGCTTATCAAAACCCTGATATTGTCTATAATACCTTTAACTGAGCTATTGAATTTATCCATTAATAAATTCATGACAAACTATGATATCAATTGAATGGATATGCTTTAAAATCGGTTATGATGGTTAGAGGCAATCACTTTTACTTTTCATTTCATCATATTAAATCATATTCACAATATTTAATCTTCTTTATTATCATTGCTGTATTTTTGGGATATCTACATCAGTCAGTCAGTTAGTCAGCTGCAACGTAGGACCAGGCACGTATATACATCGGTCCAAGTTGCCATACCGCATTAGCACAACAAGATGAACACCGGATTCATAGATACAGTTAATTTAATGGTAGTAATATATAAAAGAAAGATTGTGTATAAGGGCATAATACAGGAAGAAAGAATTAGTTGGTAGAAAGAAATGAAGCTATTTTAATCTCTTAGTTTAAAGGAAGACAGAGAGTGTATACACCGACGCCATTGTAATCGATTCTGAGCCATGTCACACAGAGTCTCCAACCATTGGTTACGATAGTCACGCGGACCCCAACCAAGTAGTCTGCATCTACCAATTTTTGGCTCAAACTAGAAATTAGTGACTTCAAGCACTGATGCCACGTTTTGGTTTGGCCGCCCCGAACTTTCTTCCAATCATTCCTAACACCGGTTAGCATTGCGCGTCTTGGTAATCGGTGTTCAGGCATACGCAACACGTGGCCCAACCATCTCAGTCGATGAAGATTTACAACCTCATCAACTGATTTACCATCATTCCCTAATACCCTGCGTCTAACCTCACTATTACTTACCCGGTGATCCCAGCACATACCCGCAATATATCTAAGGCATCTACGGTCAAATACTAGTAACTTACGAGTATTATCTACTCTTAAAGGCCATGTTTCGCAGCCGTATAGTAGAACGGAACGAACTGCCGCGCAGTATACTCGTCCCTTAATTGATAGACGGATATCTCGCCTTCGCCATAGATGATGTAAGTTGACAAAGGCCAAACGAGCTTTTCGAAACCGTGCTGAGATTTCGTCAGACACCAACCCATTAGGGCTGATCACACTTCCAAGATAAGTGGTGTTGTCAAAGCGTTTGACTACTTCACTCCCTATCCTTAGTTCAGGTGTTGACGAAGACCAGTCCTGCAGCAACAACTTGCATTTAGAGGGAAAGAAGCGCATCCCAAATATTCTGGCATTGTTGTTCAGTGCTACCAAAAGAATCTGCATTTCATCAGCGTCTTCACCAAACAGGACTATGTCATCCGCATATTCTAAGTCAATAAGTGGACCTCCTGGTAGGAGATCAATACCCGAGAATTCAGTCGATGAGAGCGTTATTTACATCAGGAGGTCTATGATGAAGTTGAACAAAAATGGAGAAAGTGGACAGCCTTGACGGACACCACTTGAGGTTTCAAAAGTGGATGACAGTTCGCCATAAGCTCTCACTCGACTAGTAGTGTTCGAGTAAAGAGCTTTCACAAGGTTTATGTACTTCTTAGGTACGCCTTCCAATGACAGACACTGCCACAGAACCTCTCGGTCAACAGAGTCAAATGCTGCTTTTAAGTCAAGGAATACCACCATTGTCGGACGACGATAAGTATGCCTGTGTTCTAGAATCTGACGAATGGTGAATATGTGGTCGATGCAGCCACGACCAGGTCTGAAGCCAGCCTGATTTTCACGTGTTTGCAGTTCACGAGTCTTAGTTAGGCGTCCGAAAATTATCGAGGCTAGTATTTTAGATAGTATATTAGTTAAACTAATCCCTCTGTGGTTGTCACAGGATGATTTCGACCCTTTCTTAAATATTGGGACGATAAGTGATTGTGACCAGTTGATGGAATAACGTCTAACTCCCAGATTTTTGCTAAAATATTAGTCAACCTAATCGCTAAAACTAGACCACCATCCTTAAAGACCTCTGGGGCCAATCCATCTGGACCAGCTGCCCTTCCTCATTTCAGATTAACTATAGCTTTTTGAACTTCAGCTAGAGATGGGGGACCTACTTCAGTGTTCCATTCACACTGTCTGGGAATAGAGGCTAGTTGTAGAGTAGCTGAAGGCCAACTGAACTGCTCCTTAAAGTGTTCCGCCCATCGTTCTAAGCGTCTGGACTGGAAGCAGATGAGAGTGTTGTCTTTTTCCGAAATAGTCTGACTTACACTTGACTTATTAATTCCAGTTTCTTTTATTAGTCTGTAGAGTTGTCTTGTGTTCCCTATAGCCGCCGCCTTTTCCATCTCTTTTGCTTTCGTTGCCCACCACTGCTCACGATCGTTCCTTAGACTTTTGGTTAACCTAAATCTGATCTCTTCACGCTCTTCATCGTGTTCAGAACCTGATGTGATGAGTTTACGATTATCCATCAGTGCAATAGACCTTGAAGAAATCCATTGGTTCTTTGTAACCCTGTGGTTTAAATCACTAGTAGATGTCACTGCTGTTTCCACAGCTGCTTGTATAACTTTCCAAGCAACATCTAGGTCAGTCTCGTTTTCAGAACCACCTAAGTGTGACCTCAGTTGTTCCTGGAACCTACTTTTGGTTTTCTCATTACTCAATTCGGTTCTAATGAGTCTTTTTTGCGTCCAGTGAGGCGCAAGCAGATGCGTGCTCGTACTAGGGCATGATCAGAGTCCAAGCAGGTACCCCAGAATGAGCGACAATCTTCTATTGACCCTCTCCAACGATGACTGATGGCAATGTTTTATTTGACTCCATCGTTGGTTTGGTGCAGAGGGTCGCCATGTTAGACAATGTCTATCTTTATGCGTAAAATTTGTGTTTGCTAAAAATAAACGATTGTCTGAGCACAGTTGCAGCAGACGATCACCATTATCTGTTCGCTGTGCTGGAATATTAAAATACCCACCTAAATGTCTTTCTGTTTTGTTTAAGCTACCTACCTGGGCATTAAAGTCGCCTGCTACGAGTACTATGTCTGAACGTTTAGCTTTCTGAAGAAGTTCAGACAGCTTTCTGTAAAATTCATCTTTCACTTCATCCGAACTGCAGTCAGTGAGAGCGTAGGCAGAAACGACGAAAAGGCAACGACGTGTGTCCCTATCCTTCCGAGTTCTTACCGAGTCGTTTAGCCGAACAGCGCATAGACGACTGTTAACGGGGATCCACTCTAACAGTGCTTGTTCCGCCCTCATGTTTAGTGCTATGCCTACCCCTGCCAGTCCACGAGAACTAGCCATCGGGTCGCCAGATACACGGAGGGTGTATCTCGTCGGCTCTCCGTTTCGCCGAGGTGAGGTCAAGTGAATGACCACACTAGGATCCTGTATGCGTGTTTTGGAGACACAGCATACATCAATGGTACGAGATTATAGGGTTTTAGCCAAGGAAGTCTGCTGACCGATTTGACATAGTGTGCGTACGTTGAATGGTCCAATGTGTAGATTGGAGCGAGGTTTCAGTAGACCTGGGACAGTGTTTTGCGCACTAGAATCGTTGGCTATGACGACACTTGAGGAGGAAGGCAAAAGAGAAAGTTTAGGGTTGAATGTCGATGTAGGAGAAATAATAGGAATTGAAGAGGTAGGTTGACTATGAATACAGTGGTCTTGAGTGCTGTTAGAGGTATAAGGGCGGTTGTCACTCCCCGGTCGCCCACACCGTGGAAGGATTCTTCTGTAGGTACCTGAAAAGGAAATTGGATTAGAGGTGGTCACAGTAACCTGAGAGCGTGATCGCAGTGCTCAAGGAACAGCTGCTTGAGGTCGGTCACGCACGACCTTTTTATGAGTAGTTTTTGTGTTAGCTCCGTACTTATTGAGACCTTACCATCGGAGACGGATATCCGTGGGATAAGGCGAGGTGTGCACTTTTAGGGTCGACCTTTTCTAACCCCACCCATCCTTGTGGGAAGGCAGTATCGCTGTCATGCTGGTTGTCTGAAGGAAACACCTTACTGCTGTCACACCTCTGTACAGTCAGCAGTACGACTTCGCCTTCGGACCTTGATTTTGTTGCTTTTAGTCTTACTGCTCTTCAACCGACCTGTCTGGCATGGTAGGACCTTGAGGAACGGTTGTTCCAGCCAGTATAGCTCAGTTGCTTCATCACGATAGGCAAGCCCGACCACCAAGTCAAGGTAGCAACAACGGTCAGGGGGATATCTACATACCTATTTGATAGAATTTTTAAGTATATATCATGATTATCTTGGCTATTCCTCTTCTTCTACCATTCATCCAATAGTGAGCATAAATTTAAGTAGATGAGCTGTTAGCTATATTTATATATTTTTTAAACACTAAATAGTTGTCATATCTGGTCCATGCAATACATGATTATCGCATTCTGACAAAATAGATTTTGTAAATATTATGTGGAAAACCAAAAAAAAAAAAGAATTCTATTTATCTTGGAGTAATTGAATATTATCCATAGGTCATTAATCAATCTCTATCGTAAACTATGAAATTTAACAATCCTTATAAATTCTCTATGTTTCTAAGTAGATAATTATTTTATAGCATAAGATTAGTTAAATTATTTAGTTATTTATTTTTGTACACCACCAATGATACGACATTGTCAATTAGTAACATGTGAGTAACCATTAATATTAACTATTAGGATTTAGTGGTTAGTCGTCAATCTCAAATTTCACTGTCCATGGCGTTACTAAGATTTAACGATATATATTTTAATATGTGTCTTCTTAAGGCAAAGGATATGAACACAGACTTTACTGATTGTTACATAAACGTACATTCTTCCTAACCGAAGAAAACATATCAGGGAAATTAAACGACTAAACATACAGAAAACAAATTATATTTTTACATAAATTCATGTATATATACATACACATACATACATACATACATACATACATACATACATACATACAGGAATAATTAATACCATAGATATAAATGCAAGAAAAAAAAACAGGCATAAATCTTATAAACAAAATAAAATATATACAATGTCAATAGTATCGTCATCATCATCATCATCATAATCGTTAAGGATGTGTTTATCAATACACTCCAAACATCATCGCATTCACTATATTACACCTGATATTATTCAACATTCCATAGCAGACTCAGTATTATTATCATTATTCTGATTCTGAAAAGAACAGATATAAACAATAAGGGATAATTATTAAGTATAATGAGTGTAATACACTTCATTGAGTGCATATTATTTATTTCACGTGTTGAAATCATGAGTCAATTGAAGCTAGACTCCTCAGCAGTGCGCATTCGAACCCAGGACCTATGAGTCTCGCGCGCGAGCACTTAACCATTGACCACTGGGCTGACACCCAATGGTGGTCTGTCTAGCTTCAATTGACTTATGATTTCAACCAATGAAATTTGTAAAATCTCCACAAAACTTATTCTGATATTATTTATTTATTTGAGTACATAAATATTGGTACAAAGGTGCATCACACAAATCAATTGATTTGTCTGAGGGCTTGGGTAATGACCGCGCCCAATTTGAAGCAGGTGGTTTTCTTACGGAGCTTTTGACCTTAGAGTCAAATCCACAAGACAGTGGAGCATCGTAAGGAGATGTAGTCCCACGCTAGCTGGTGATGAACAATTGGTTCATACACCATTTGTTCCTCCGTGATCTTGAATCCCATGTGCCTTATTGGGTTGAAATCAGGGTTTTCCAACTCCCCTAGCTGAACGCTCTTTGTCCACCAACCCGGTTAAAGCCTCTGCCGGACATTCGTTCCTCGTCTTCTCAATTATGTAAGCAATACCCATGGTACGAGAACGCAACGAATACAACTTCCCTGACAGCAGCTGTATACGCGTGGTCACGTGAGAGCATTTCGAAACGCAGAGTGGACTTTACCCACCCTCGGACGTACCGGAGCATTTGGGGTTGAAACAACACTGACTAACTGAATTTTAAACTGAGATGTGTTACAAATAAATGTAAACTGACTGTGTGTGCGATTATCGTCATCAACAGGTTAAAGATATTGAGTGACATGTCTCAATGAGTAAGTCATACGCAGTGTAGAAATCGGCACATATATGTATCAATTCAAGTTACCACGATATATCAGCAGATATCAAACAACGTAGAGTATAACACAAATATGTGTTAGAGAAAGTTGCTAAACTCGTTAGCTTGAAGTGACATCGGAGTAATGTTAGTAGCAGTGATAATGGAAATGACTAAGCATGAAGAAAAGGTTTTGAAAGGACAAAATCGAATACTGGGAATTCCAGAACGAGAGAAAAATGAAGAGTGAATATATGTATGCTATTGTGAAAGATTCTAAGAAATAAAAACCTAAGTTTCTTAACGCTGATATCGGTTATCACATGAACTTCCACCAGATAGTTTATATCTACCAAACCAAAACGTGGCATCAGTGCTTGAAGTCACTAACTTCTAGTCTGAGCCATGCTGGCAGATGCAGACTACTTGATTGGGGTCCACACGACTATCGTGACCAATGGTTGGAAACTCTGGGTTACATGGTTCAGAATCGATCACAATGACGTACGTGTACACACTCTTTGTCTTTCCTTAAACTATGAAATTAAAATTACTTTACACCTTTCTTTCTACGAACTAATTTTTTTTTCTGTATTATGTCGTAATAAACAATCTTTTATATATTATTACCACTGAAGTAACTGTTTTTATGAATTTGGTGTTCATCTTGTTGTGTTAATGAGGTAATGGCAACTTGGACCGATGCATATATGTGCCTGGTCCTAAGTTGTAGCTGACTGACTAACAAACATCAGTTGGGATAAAGAACATCAATCATCACAGATGAAGTGAAAGGAAAGGTGATTCTGAACTACTACCTGAGGTAATACTTCACCAGTGCCCCCAAATGCCCTGGTACGGCCGAGAGTGGAGAGAGTCCGCTCTCGCTCTCGAAACGCTCTCACATGGCCATGCGTATACAGCCCCTGCCAGGGAAGTCCTACTCACTGCCTTCACGTGGCGGGGGTGTTGTTTACGAAAATGAGAGGACGAAGACCGAATGTCCGGCGCTATAACCGGACCCCAAACCAGTGGTGCACATGGGCTCCAGTATCCTGCGGGAACAAATGGCGTATGAACCAATCGTTGGTCACCGGCTACCATGGGACTGCATCTCCTCACGATGCTCCACTGCCTTGTGGATCAGACGTTCAGGTCGAAGGCTCGGGGTGTGGCCCCTTAAGAAAACCACCTGCTTCGGTTTGGGCACCCGAGCAGTATCACAGCCCTCACACAAATCAATTGAGATTCGTGTGGCGCATATGTAGTTGGTGCCTCCTTGTACCAATACCTATGTGTTAAATAAATAAATAAATAAAATACTTCACCAGTAATTCAAATAAGAAATATATCTTAACTTGAATTTTAGACCCCATAACTTAACAAAGGGAAATAGTGATTCCGAATGATACATTGATTCTTTCATTAAAAAAGATAACATAGTTACCGATTAGAAAGCTAAAGAACGTAACAACCGTCACTAAGGGAACGGAATTATAATTTGAAGAGTTGAATAGACTCTTCTGATGAAAACTGATCGGCTAGTATGAAATGGGATCTAGTATATATTACCACCAATGAATTAACTATTTCTATGAATTCGGTGTTCATCTTGCTGTGCTAATGAGATATGGCTGGTGCTACGTTGTAGCTGATAGACTGGAACGAATGTTATATTTTGATTTGGTCACTTCTACTCTACATAACCAATTTTACAATATGAGTTATCTTGTAAGTTGAAGTAGCCTCAGAATCAATTACAATAGCATAGATAGTTTTACTCATTTTACTCCCGATGTTTTATGATCTTATACTTACTAGTATCACTATTACAAATACTACTTCCTACTACGTTGTTATCTGGCTGTCATGATATCTAGTATGAAAATTTGAACTGATGAACATATCTGACATGTTCTATGCTATTTACAACTGACTACTAACTTAAATAAGTAATATATAATTCATCAATATGAACAGAACTGTTCCAATATCTATAACCATTTAGACAATTATTTTGATAAAGTTTTATTCTTGAAGCTGAATAGTTTGATCATGGAGCATTCATCATTCTTCTGAATGATATCATCAGTACTATTGATTTTTTTCTCCATCTATAGAATCATGCTTTTTTTTTCTGGTTAACGTTATATTTAGCGAGTTAGTTTTCTACGGGATGGGGTCGCTAACGCCATACCCAATCACACTCCATTATCCGGGGCTTAGGACCGGCAGTAGCCCCCCAGAGGGGCTCCAGGTATACATACATACACACAGACACACAAAAAAAGGAAAAAAAACTTACTGTAAATAACTTTTTCCGTTTATCGATTTCTTCATTTACTGTTATCGTTCTTGTTTGCATATCAGTATCATTATTATTATTATTATCATCATCATCATCATTAACTAGAATAATCTCTGTAATATTTGATTTTAAAACAACAGGATCATGATTTTCTAAATTTGTTACCTTTGAATTCTTTATAGAATAGTTTATTGATTTGACTGGTGTTAAACAATTTGTATTCGTTGGTGAATTCATAATCATTAGTTGTTGTTGTTGTTGTGAGGATGGTGGTGGTGGTGGTAGTAGTAGTGGTTGTTGTTGTTGTTGTTGTGGTAACGATGATAAATCTTTTTCATGACCATGTGCAGTGGCTACACGCATAACTAAACTACGTAAATGTTCCATTAATGGCGATGGATCTAATGTAATTGTTTTTGTGATATTATATGTTTTATATATTCCAACTAATCGATCAGATAATTCAAACATATTATTTCTTAATGAAATTACAATAAATTGAGCATTTTTTGTACGTTCTTTAAGATAATTACCAACAATAGATACATTTTTAAAATCTAATGCTGCATCAATTTCATCCATTACATATAATGGTGTTGGTTTATAATGATGTAATGCAAATACTAAAGCTAAACTTGATAAAGTTTTTTCACCACCAGATAAATTAGCAATATTTTTCCATGATTTCTTTGGTGGACGTACACTAAATACAATACCTTCAGAGAATGGATCTAGTGAATCGATTAATTCTAATTCTGCATCTCCACCTATTTATTTTTTTGTTTTTGTTATTATTTGAAAAGAAATAACATAATTAACGATTTTGTAAATAAAACAAAACAAATATGGTGATAAACAATTATTATAATGTGATTACCGATGATGTATGTGTGTGCGTTGTATTGAGACGTAAGGTGGTGGTGAGTAGGATGTCCCTGTAATCTTGAGGAAACTGATGCTTCCTGGTGGATTCGATTCCATGATACTGAGATTCACAGCCAAGAATGATATCAATGAGCTGTTTAACCATCGGCTGACCTCATGCAAGATTGAGATGTATTTACAGTTGATCAATTACTGAGTATTATCTCTCAGAGAGAATCAGTTCCTTCAAGATTACATAATTAATCAGTGTTTCAATTAGTTGAATACTTAATTAAGGATTTCATAAACAAAACACAACAAACTTAGTGATAAACAATTAATATATTGTGGTTACTGTTGATGTTTAAATGATTTGTGACACTATGTCTTTAACATCACGTGGTTGAAGGAATTTAACAAGAAATCCACAAAAGTATTTAGATAGTGTCAATAAGTTTTAGAGAATACATATGGATAATAGCTTAACGCTGGGTGGTAACTACGCGATTTCCAATATACAGATAGCAACTCTCAGTAATGATCATATATGTGAGCGAGCAGTTACAAAATCTCACTAAGAAAAACTATGCAGTATGAACTGTACAAAATACTGATAAAGTATCTACATAAGCTACGTGCCCAGGAATCTGAGCTAGATGATATTTAAAAAATCGGTCTATTCAGTGTATTCTGATCAAGAATCAAAGATGAAATGATAATCGGTAGAAATAAGGCAATATAACCACCTGGCTTTGAGCCACAACTCTAAATGTAAAGGTTAGTGACACTATTCGATCGCCCAAGTCAGAGCAGGTTGATTGGGGCTTAAACATACGACTTTGGATGAATATTGAATGCGCTAACCTCTTAGCAGTGTATCACTCTGTGATCTCACCGGAGATTGGGATCCAGGACCATCAGATCTCATGATAAATGCTTATCATTTATACCACTGATTCAGTTTACGTGGTCATAATTTCACAGTTTACCTTACACTATGATAGACATATTAGTTCCTCATTTTACATGCCAGCGTCTAAGTGAACAGAACAATCAATTGGAAATTGTAACCAATTTCGAATTAATGAGATCTTTGCTTGGTTCGTTCAAAAATGTCTGCCAGCTTATATATTCACGGACAGTTTTGTAGCGACAAATCATAGAATATGGTCATACAATATCGTGGATAGATTGAATCTAGACTTCCATACCACAGGATTTTAGCTCAGTGGTCATGAAGTGTTAAGGATCCAACTGCAAGACGGTTGATCCTGGGTTTAATTCTTGGTTGCACAACAGTGGGTTCGTACTAGTGAGTAGTTCAATACCAGGAAGAAACGGTCTTCTAGGTTTTTAATGGTTTTCTAAATTGGATTGGTTTGTGATTCTATTGGAAAATATGTAATAATGAAATCAGTAGTAGAATGAAACACCACCAATACAATTCATTATCATCAACAAACCTTGTGTAATCATTTGATACATTTCTTTTAATTTATTTGTAATAGCATGAAAACCATCGAGAAATTCACTTAATCTTTTTGATTTAGCATCTTCCATATATTTACGTTGTTCACCTAATATATTAGTGATATGATTTAATTCACTAACACGTGTTAAATAATTTTCTGCTTTACGACGATATTCTTCTATAGAGGCCATATTAGGTGCCATTGCAGTGATACGCTCTTCCAATTGCTTCATTTCATTTAGATCAGCATGAAGATCTACAAATTTAGAAATAACAAAAGAGATCAATAATAATATAAATGAAGATTCGTTTTTAATAATACTGATAATAAAGCTGCACAGTTGTTTTATATAATTAATTGCATGATCGTATGCAGAATGATTTGCGATACTATGGATCATTGTTGAACAGTCAACTGAATGGAACTCACCACTATACATAAACGTTTTTGATAGTGAGAAAAGAGTAAAAGTTTGTGACATTACGAATTACCGGAGAAGATCGTCACCACTATCCCGAACTTCTAAGGGGAACTAAACTGCAAAGTCTTGCACAAAGGGTAGTTTACAGATGGGTTCCAAGTGGAAACTGTTGTCGAACAAGGTTACCTTTCTTTTTTCTCTTACAACTAACTGTTGACTGGATTATGAAAGCCCCTACATCTAGGAAAAAGTAATATACGTCTTAGATGCGACTGGATGATTTGAACTCCAAAAATGATTTAACCCTGCTAACGTATTCACAGAAACGAATTCAGATGAAGACAGTCAGAGTAGCAGTAAGCCTAGACATACACAAAGG
Source organism: Schistosoma spindalis (assembly GCA_946903255.1). Lineage (NCBI taxonomy): Eukaryota > Metazoa > Platyhelminthes > Trematoda > Strigeidida > Schistosomatidae > Schistosoma > Schistosoma spindalis. The sequence continues at coordinate 15,098,464 of OX336423.1, forward strand.
AAAACAGAACAGAGATCAGCAATCAGGTCACAGACGATAGATGGCGAAGCTCATGAAGAGGTGAAAACCTTTACGTAACTGGACAACATCGTTGACAATTAGGTACAGTCCGATGCAGATATGAAGGCACGAATTAATGAAGCAAAACCAAGATTCCTACAGTTGAAGAAAATCTGGAATACGAAACAAGCTATCGCAGTCATCGTCGAAAAAGTACGGGTATTTATAAACAGTTATCTACACAAAATACTCCAGAAACATTGATCAGAGACCGTCAGGAATAATTTATCTCTGTGAGAACACAAACCAGCTTTCAACTGAAAGAGAACTCATGAAAAGACGTTTTAGGTGGATTGTTCACAGAAATCATTAAACTGCATCACAGGGCCAGACCTAACTTAGAATCCTTAAGGGAATAGAAATAGGTAGATTAAAGAACATATGGCAGTGTAAATTGAAGGTAGACATCAAGACTCTGAGTCCCACTTGGCAACAACTGGAAACTAGAACCCAAAATAAAGAAACATAGAGATCTCTCGTCGATAGCCTATGCCTCATGAGTAAGTTTCCCCGACAAAGCGCATATGCTAATGATATACTTTGTACTGATCAGTTAGTCAGTCATACGAAATGTAGAACCTGGGACATGTACAACGGTACATGTTTCCACATCAAACTAATGGAACAGTGAGATAAAACTATCAAAATGAAAGCCAGAGTAGTGAAATTAGTAGTAGTATTAATATTATTAGGAAAGATAGGGTATACACAATGTATCAAGAAGAAAATATGAATTTTCTGAATGAAAGATATAAAATAATTTCAAAACTAAGGATATAAGTTATCATAAAGAGTGAACGAGTTCGAATCATTGTATTGATACAATAAATTGTTTATTCCGAATAGACAAGAAGGCATCAAATACATATGCGCCACACAGATCTCATTGGATATGTGTGGGGGCTGTGATACTGCTCGGGTGCCCAAACCGAAGCAGGTGGTTTTCTTAGAGGGCCACACCCCAAGCCTTCGACCTGAAGATCTGACCCACAAGGCAGTGGAGCATCGTGAGGAGATGCAGTCCCATGGAAGCCGGTGACCAAAAATTGTTTCATACGCTATTTGTTCCCTCAGGATACTGGAGCCCATGTGCACCATTGATTTGGGATCCGGTTATAGAGCCGGACATGCGCTTTTCGTCCTCTCATTTTTGTAAACAACACCCCTGCCACGAGAAGGCAGTGAGTAGGACTTCCCTGGCAGGGGCTGTATACGCGTGGCCATGTGAGAGCATTTCGAGAGGGAGAGCGGACTCTCCCCACTCTCGGCCGTACCAGGGCATTTGGGGGTTATTCCGAATAGACAGATAATACGCAGTCTTAAAGCCGATAAAATATGGCAACACTTAAGAAATCAAGAGGTATCTAGTTTAACATGAGAATCATTGATTTTCTCTGAGTTGATAGTCATACCATCGCCATGTACTTCATTTCAGAACCATTTTAATGACATCATTCAATGAAGACAACAATTTAAAATTTGAGTAACATAAAGCATGAACTACATGGAGAAATTTGAGAAACAAGGTGTCAGAAAATAAGTTTATTCTCAATAAAAAATCGAAATGAATGTGTTTTAATTAATGAAATGCATCTTATTAAGTGTAATTGATTTGATGCTAACTGAGTAGTGTGACTGATTACACGCTTGTTCAATTTCTTTACTGATGACCAAAGTCTATAGATAAACTCGAAATATGATTACTAGTCTAATTTACTAGACAAAGCATGTATTATGTTGAAATTTTAGACCGTAGGAGATAGTTGGAAGGTAATTATTTGTATTAACCTAGACTTCGTGGTAGTTGGCAGTCATGAGATGACACTAATTACCACTTAGTTATGAGTCGATTGTAGATTTATCAGTTATACAGGTAATCGATTGCAGCTCGAATGACTCAGTGGTAACGTATAAGACTGTGAAACTGAATGATATGGGTTCAAATTCTATAATGAGAATCATTTACTCAAGACCCTGGATAAGCCTCGCTGACAAGTGCAAAATGTCACGAAACCGAAATCGACTATCTCTAATCACCTTAGATCCTCAAATGCACTAGAAATATGGCAAGTTGATGCACTTAGTGAAAAAACTGACTAAAGAAAAGGAATCTACCAAGATTATGAATGAACTGTGAATTTACAACATAATGAAGTAATCAATTTTAATGACAATGATGAGTAGTATTAGACCATTAACTAGAATCAAATCAATCATTATTTACTTTGCAATTCCTCATTTGTGAATTTCGGAAGCTTCTTAGTTTCACGATCAGCTTTTCTATTGATTCGTTGTTGTTCATTCAGTCGTAAGGTTGGTGATTTTTCATTATTCAAATCAACTGGTGAATCTCTAACAATAGATTGAGAAACATCTTGAGAAATTGATGATACTGTTACATTTTCCTCTCCTATTACAACATCTAATCCCTCTTTTTCTTTTTCTTCTTCTTCATCATCATCATCGTCAATACGATGTAATCGAAGACCTCTAAGTTCACGTTCCCAATGACGAGCATTTGTTGTAGCTTGAGTTAATTCACTTTCAAATTGATTAATTAAACGTCGAGATGAATTTTCAGCTTTTTGTGCCGTTGCTAAAGCATTTTCTGCTTCAGTTAATTCAGTTTGACATTTTTCTTTAAGTTTTTGTAATTCTTCAACCTAATAATAATAATAATAACACAGTAAGTAATTAAAGTGCTGCAGCAACTTGAACAGATATGTCAAGTACTACGTTGCTTAGAAATCGATTGGCCAACTCTATTGTCTTAATCGCTTTGAAAAATCCATTTAAACGATTGGTGAATAAATTCACTGAGGCTTTGCAGGTAATCGGCAAAACTTTTGTCAATTATACTTAGCATCTCTTTTAAATGGGAGTGAGCAAATAAACTAAGCTTTTAAACAGGTTAGCCCCAAATGCCTAGTTATGGTCGAAGGTAGGGAGAGTCAACTCACTCACTCAAAATGGTCTCACATGGCCACGCGTATACAGCCAATGCCAGCGAAGTCCTATTCATTCTGTTATCGCACCAGGGGTGTTGTTCACGAAAATGAAAAGAAGAAAAGCGAATGCTTTAATCGAGTTAGTGAATATACAGGATCCACTTAAGGGAGTTAAAAAACCCTGAATACAAATCATCGGTGAAAATGGACTCCAGGATCCTGATTGAACAATTGGCGTATAAACCAATTATTGGTCACCGACTACCATTGGACTGCATCTCCTTACGATTCTACATTGCCCTGTGGATTAGACTTTTAGGTCGAATGTTTCAGATGTGGCCTCCTAAGAAAACCACCTGCTTCGGTTTGGGCACCTAGGCAGTATCACAGCCATTGTACTAATCAATGATAGCTGCTACTGAACTCATTGTTATTGTGTTCAAAGAAATAAACAAATTTAAACAGGTTAAGTAAGTAAGTGCAATTGAGTGATTACTAAATAGTGACTAATATCATACATGTCTAATTTTTTAGACTGATCGTAATCTATCAATCACTAAAAGACTAGTCAAACATGATATTCATCACTACTCAAAATCTTAGTTTGTTTACTGATGCCAATTCGAATCCTACAAAGAGTATCAATTCTCTCCAAATTACAAGTACGACTTGCTGACTAGCCTCAATTAGCACGAAATCTAGGTCGATCAGGATCTCTTGTTGACTACAGAGTATAGTCACTAAAATCACATTGAAAAAAGAGAAATTAACTTTCTTGGTTTTATGAAACAGTTGTATGTTCAATCTTAAGCTAAACATAGGATAATCAAATCAAATGGTTTACTGAATTTACCAAATTATGATATATGGAACTAGGTAGATTATGTATACAACACAATAAGCATATGGACGGTGTATACAACATAAACCAAACACTAATATTTATTCGCTGTTTTGAATACTATGTTTCTAGCCCAATGGAATGAGACAAGAAGGAGTTAGTAGGTGTGACTTGTAGCAAGTTAAAACATCTGCTTCTAGTTTCGATTTCCAATTTATCGATTGCTATCCCTAATAAATGTAAATGCATTGTGTGAGTGCTTGATGTATTGTCACAACCCATCTGTTTTGTTCTTCACTTTTCCAACTTTTCATTCATGCTACTTCATAATCTCTCAGTACAACACCTACCATTTTGACTCTATAGAAACAACAGTTATAGACCGTTTACATCATAGAAGCTATCCAATTGTGGATTTCAGAGTCAAATGTAATGTTAGAAACACAACACACACACACACACTATTATCATAATCATTATTATTAGCCATAGTAACAACATTAATGACTATTGAAATCACTTACTTCATTTTGAATATTTTGATAATCTAACATACAGGCACGTGCATTTTCCTCTAGTTGTTTTAATTTATTATCAATATCAATTAATTTTGTTTTTAATAATTCAGATTCATTTTCCATAGTTTTTAATTTATCAATTGATTTTTGTTGATTACGTGTTACCGTTTTTAAACTAACTTCTAATTTAGTTAATTCATCATTTGTCTATAAGAAAGAAGTATAATTAATAATAATACAAGTAATAATAATAATAATAATAATGATAATAATAATAATAATTATTATTATTATTATGGTAATAATAGTAATAGTAATAGTGGTAGCAATAATAATAGTAGCAGTAATAATGGTAATAATAATAATAGCAATGGTAATAATAGTAGTAATAGTAATAATAATAGTGGTAGCAAGGGAAGGGAAGCACGGGATACAGTGGATAGCTAGGATGCAATTGGATGATCTAGACTTCGCAGATGATCTGGCTCTTCTATCGCATACACAACAACAAATGCAGGAGAAGACAACCAGTGTAGCTGCAGCCTCAGCAGCAATAGGTCTCAATATACACAAAGGGAAAAGCAAGATTCTTCGATACAACACAGCATGCACCAGTCCAATCACAATTGACGGAGATGATTTGGAAGATGTAAAAACCTTTACATATTTGGGCAGTATCATCGATGAACACGGTGGATCTGATGCAGATGTGAAGGCACGGATTGGCAAAGCAAGAGCAGCATATTTACAACTGAACAACATCTGCAACTTAAAACAACTGTCTGTCAACCAACACCAAAGTCAGAATTTTCAATACAAATGTCAAGACAGTTCTACTGTATGGGGCGGAAACCTGGAAAACTACGAAATCCATCGTCCAAAAGATACAGGTGTTTATTAACAGTTGTCTACGCAAAATACTTCAGATCCGCTGGCCGGACACTATAAGCAACAACCTACTGTGGGAGAGAACAAATCAGATCCCAGTGGAAGAAGAAATCAGGAAGAAGCGCTGGAAGTGGATAGGACACACATTGAGGAAAGCACCGAACTGCGTCACAAGACAAGCCCTCATATGGAATCCTCAAGGTCGAAGGAGGAGAGGAAGACCAAAGAATACATTACGCAGGGAAATGGAGATAGATATGAGAAAAATGAACAAGAATTGGATGGAACTAGAAAAGAAGGCCCAGGACAGAGTGGGTTGGAGAATGCTCCATTGGGAGTAACAGGCGTAAGTAAGTAAGTAAGTAATAATGGTAATAATAATAATAGCAATTGTAGTAATAATAATCGTAGCAATAATAATAGTAGTAATAATAATAATAACAATAGTCTGTAAAGTGTTAGTTGAATTAGAAACAAATTGAATATATATACTGTTCCAGTTAAATCATTTTCTTTCTCCATTTGACAACTAATCAGATCAGTAGGGGGGAGACAATTTCTTATCTCATCGATAAACTAAAGTATAAGTACAAATCTAAAGGTGGTATTAAGGAACATATCGTGTCATATCTGTGAACTAGATTGAAACAACTCTCTCTCTCTCTCTTTGTATGTTAAGTTAAGACTAGTGGTTGAACAAATCAAGAATGTTACAAGGTATGTAAAAGTATATGAATTGTTAAATGAACATTGGATATTATCATAATAACTAGACAGTAGAATTTTGACGAGAATATCAGTTACTTAAGATTTTATTAGATGGCAAAACTAAAGTAAAGGAACTTTCAGGTGGCAGAGTGACTGAATGTACCATTGTGTGTATCAAAAGTAAAATGGATTTCTCAGATAGTTGTTAACAGATTCATGGAGTCAGATCAGTTTCAGTTGTGAACAACACCAAAATCTCAGTCAGTCAGCTACAATGTAGGACCAGGCACATATGTGCATCGGTCGAAGTTGCCATACCTGGTTAGCACAACAACATCAACACCGAATTCATAGATACAGTTAATTCAATGGTAGTAATGTATAAAAGAAAGATTGTGTATTAGGGCATAATACAGGAAGAAAGAATTAGTTGGTAGAAAGAAATGAAGCTATTTTAATCTCTTAGTTTAAGGGAAGACAGAGAGTGTATACACCGACGCCATTGTGATCGATTCTGAACCATGTCACACAGAGTCTCCAACCGTTGGTTACGATAGTCACGCGGACCCCAACCAGGCAGTCTGAATCTACCAACATGGCTCAGACTAGAAGTTAGTTACTTCAAGCACTGATGCCACGTTTTGGTTTGGCCACCCCTATACTAATCAGCATTGTGCGTCGTGGTAATCAGTGTTTAGAGATACGCAACACGTGGTCCAACCTACTGTTATATCAGCAATCACCATATATGTCGAATAGATGAAGCAGAACAGTGTTTGGTAACAATTGTGAAACTTTGAAAGTGAAAACTCAATCATGCTATAATAAAAACGAATATTTTAATAATAAAGGCTTTTGATCAGCCTTTTAACAACTGTTTGAATAGATTAAATTCAAGATTACTACAGTTTTGTTGGAAAGAAATAATCTTGTGCGATGTGGAAACCACTTGTACAATCTCAGGAAAACTTGAGGTCATCCTGTTCACTATCAATTTTTTCTTTTGATTAACTATTGTTAATCGGAAAACAAAGAATTTCGCTTTTAGGATTAGAGAGATTATAGTATTTTTGTTTCTTTGGTGAGTATAAACAGTTGCGAATCCAAAAACAAATGGTTTCCATAATTTGAAAAGGAATTAATCGACGGCCTTATGATAAATCTTTTGACTGAACACTTGAATCGGTTTCCTAAGCTCTTCTAATAATCTCAAGCTAAACCTACCCAACATGAACATGGGAGAGAAGACATCACAGTGTGAAAAGAACGCTTTACTCTAATGTTAGTTCATATACAGAACGTTGAGGATATCTATAGCATTTCAGATAACCTTAGGCTTCTGGAACCTTACTAAACATAGCCGGAAGATAAGTAATCATCTAATTATTTCCTAGATATTTCTGAAAAACTTTCATTTATTACTACTGATTGGTTAAACTATTTGTCAATGTTCTCAAGACCCGTTAAGGCTATTTTTTTTCCCAAGAATATTCTGGATCTCCCCAACACCAATTCAAATTATTTTGTCCATTTAAAACTATACACCTGTTGTACACTAATGATTTTTAGTTACCAATTTGTGATAAATTCAGTGGAATAATATCTTTTAAAGTAAAACCTATTCACAATATAACTTACATCTTTTATTTTCTTTTCCATAATATCAAGACGAGCTCGTACAGTTGCTAATTGATCTGAACCAAAATTTAATAATTGATTTTTTAAAATTTCTAATTCTTCACGTTTTTTTTCTGCAATTGAACATTTTTGTTGTGCTAAATGTTCAAGTTTTTCTAATTGTTTTTCAAATTTTTTACGTTCAATATCTGATGGTCCTATGGATTTGACACGTTCTTCAGATTGTTTAACTTCATCTGTTAATGCTTTCAATTCAGCACGTAAGTGAATACAATCATTCTTTAAAAAGAGAAAATTATTATTACTTTTCAAGTGAATTGAAATAGTGAACAGATTAAAAGCCCAAAATACCCCGGTACGGCAGAGGGTGGGGAGATTACACTCTCCCTCTCGAAATGCTCTTACATGGCCACGCGTATATAGCCTTTGTCAGGGAAGTCCTACTCACTGCCTTCTCGCACAACGGGTGTTGTTGTTTACGAAATTAAGAGGACGGAAAGCGAATGTTCGGAGCTTTAACAGGATTGATGGACACGAAGAGTCAAGTTAAAGGAGTTCGAAAACCCTGATTTCAAATCAATAGTGCACATAAGCTCCAAGATCCTGAAGGAACAAATAGCGTACGAACCAATCATTGGTCACCGGCTATCATTGGACTGCATCTCCTTACGATGCTCTACTGCCTTGTGGATTAGACCTTTAGGTCAAAGGCTCCGAGTGTTCCCCCTTAGGAAAACCATCTGCTTCGGTTTGGGCACCCGGGCAGTATCACAGCCCTCACACAAATCGAATGATTTATGTGGTGCATATCTATTTGGTGCCCCCCTGTACCAATATCTATGTGTTCAAATAAATAAATAAATAAATAAATAAATAAATAAATAAATAAATAAATAAATAAATAAATAAATAAATAAATAAATAAATAAATAGAACAGATTAAACACGAACTGACAAAATTTACATAATACTGAAACGTCATTAAGAATTTGAAGTGATCATTGAGCTTTGATTGAGATCGTGAATCAACCAATGCTAGACCGCCATTGCAAGCCTAGAAGCGCTGGACGGTCGAGACCGAAGATGATGAGTTTGGATCGCGAGTGGGACATCATGGATGTGCACTGCTGAGGAGTCCCATGCTACGACGAAACAAGCGTTCTGCATTGCTCGATTCTTGATCTCAATTTGAAGTGAAATAATATTTATCACTAAAAAATGATTTATTGCATCATAACAAATGTATAGATTTCGATCATGTAATGATACTTGCATGGAACAAGTCTATTATACGATTGGTGTTATAAAGGAGAATTGACTTCAGTCAAAATGAATGGAAAGAATAGATATCAATAAAGATATACACAACATGATAAAATGTGGTCAAGTGATGGTTGTTTACTCAAACACTAGAATGGAGTGACAAGACCGGTGAGACTAGAATTTATGAACAAACCAACCAGACTTAGGACATCAGGTCTTCGATTTTGGCATGAAATTCATTCACGTATGTGGATGAGTAGCGTTTTGGCTTTTTAGCTGATGTTAAGTCGTGATGAAAACCCCAAATTAAATTGCTAACCCTAACCATCATCTAAAAATCATAATCCTGATTTCTCACACTGGTTTATAACCGTTATTTAACTGAAGTAATTAGGTGGATATTATCAAGGTCACCATGGCATCAGTCAAATGTCGTCCATAAATTACAGTATCACCAACAAGACATTTTAGTCAGAGAAAGAAGTTCTTATCATCCTAATAAAACAAAAATTTTATATAGGAAATATTAAGAGAGAATAAACGTGATAAAATATCATAGGTATTTGGAGGAAATCAATTTTGTAATTCACTGACTCATCAATCAATTGATTAATGCTTATCCATGTCATCTCCGTTAACGAAAGTAAACAAAATCTTTACGTAGGCAGCAACATTGGTTAAACAGTGATTTATTTGTTTATTTATTTAAACACATTACCATTGGCAGCAATATACATATATGTTCCACATAATGTTTCGTGTGAGGACTGAAATGCTACCCGAGTGTCCAAACCAAAGTAAGTGGCTTTCTTAATGCACCACTCCCTGATCCATCGACTAAGAAGTCTGATCCACATGACAGCGCATCAACGTTAGATGCGGTTTCATGGTGACCGATGTCTCACAATAGGTCCATACACCGTTTGTTCCTTCAGGATCCTGGGGCCCATGTGCACAACTTGTTTGGAATCAGGGTTTTTCGACCTTCCAAAGTGGATCCTCCATGCCCACCAACCCCCCGTTTAAACCCCACCGAACATTGGCTTTTTTCCTCTCGATCTGGTAAACAACAACCTCTCCTCGAGAAGACAATGAGTACGACTTTCCAGGCAATGGCTATAAACATGTGGCTATATGTGAACATTTCGAGAGGGAGGGAGAAATCTCCTCAACATTGCCCGTATCAGGGCATTTGGGCGGTAAATAGTGATCATTCCGATTGATTTCACATAGTCCACAATTTTCATCAATTCCAGTTTCCCACTTCGTCTTTCAACTACAGCTGTACTATTACTGACATGAAATTCCAATTATTCATTGTGCGACGGGTATGAATTTGAAATTGAAATATATAATAAATGAAATGGGGTTAGCAGTGGAATCCCAGACGTTTTATTTCGGAATCATCAGCTGAATGTACTTGTAACCAAGAGTTGACTTTGACCCCAAGACTGATGAAACTTCAGTTAAAATATCAACGGGAAAATCTAAATTACTTTAAATTGATTTGTAAGTGTATGCATTTCCCCGTTGTTTGTGTTAACAAATGCAATTAATCAAGCAGCTGGCTTTTTATCTGAACTTTGTAGTTCAGTGGGGTAACGTACTGAGTGTTTAGAGAAAAGGTATCGGGTTCGAGTACCGGTGTGAACATCAACAGTCGTATGTGAGCCCACTCATTTGACGAGTCCCAAAAAGAACAAAACGTGAATCATGGATTCCACTGATAGCCACTATCCAACTACTTTACAAATCATGAAACTAAATGGCAATATAGAGGTAATCCGTTCAAGGTGTAAATGAGATCAAAAGAGACTGATCAATTGTAGATATTAACATCAACAACGGGAAGACACAAACACGAATGAGTTACTTATTACAGTATTCAGAAGTAAAAGTACATATCAGAAAACATGAAAGACGCTTCACACAGAGAAAAAGAGTTTGATTAACTTCAAATTTACGAGTGAACAACTTACTTCACACCGTTTAATTGTACGCTCGGCTTCATCACGTTGACGAGTCATACGTACAATCATTTCTTCCAAACGTGATCGAGTGTCACGTAAACGACCAAGTTCAGCATCCCCTTGAGTTAATTGACGTTCTAATGCAGATAGATCGCTTGTTTCTTTGGAATTATCGGTTGATAGTCGTTTCTGTTTAGATTCACAACTATAATTGGCTTCATGAAATTTTTTCACTTGTATAATATCTGTCATTATTCTACCTGAAAGTGGACGACCTCCACCACCCGACATTGCACCAGATACTTCAATAACTTGTCCCTGAAAAAGGGAAGAAATCGAGGAAGAAAACAATATATTTTACAAATATTTCATAACAAGTAACCAATTAATAAACGAATTTTCACTAGCTAATTTGGTATAGGCCACAATCGACTTATGTAAGGGCTAATGATACTATCCGATTGCCCGAAACAAAGTAAGCAGAACAAAGTCTGAACCCCGGATTTGATGGAAGAAAGTCAAACACCTTAGTCGCTCAGTAAGGTATTATGAAAATCCTATTAACTGTAAAGTGTATCAGGAGTATTTACAGAACACTGGTTGGAAGTAATGACTAGTAATCTCACTCATAATTTAGTTCCCATTAGTTGAATAATCTTAAAAACAAGTTGTAGGAATTTTTGGTGATAACTTATAAACACTCAACGCCCAACACTGTGGATAAAGGTAATCAAGTGATATACAAAATATACGAGATGTTGGTTTTGTGGAACAAGAGGGCAAATAATAAAATAGGTATTTTAAAGAACACAATGAAAGTAAAAAACAATTAATATGATTTACGTTTATTCTATGAATACAGTACACTGTAGGAGTGGGATAGAAGAAAGCTAGATGTTCCCAAACCAAGACGCGGTATCAGTTCAAAAAGTAATTGGTGAGTAGATTGAACGACGTAGATAGATGCAGACTATCTAGTTAGAATCCGCGTGATTGTTATAAGTATTTAAAGATTTTAGATGACACGGCTCAAAATTGTTCGAAACAGCGTGGGCGAATTCAATCATCAGATTCCCTTAGATCCTGAACCTTCAAATTGTTCTTTCTTCATACCAAATCTTGTTTACTACTATTGTGAATATTTACTATTTCTATTATTATGCAATCACCGGTTATACATCACGCTATTTGATAACATGTGAAAACACTGAATCGTACAATGTACAGGAAGTTATGATGTTAGTAACAACAAATAAAACTAAATAAAACAAATTTTATTTCGTTGTAGAATGTTATGCATTAATTGACTCTCCAAGCTCTTCTATTCAGTCATCCTAAGGTCAGGAAATGTTTTGTATGAAAACTGTAGGAAATTGAGGGTACTGTCAATTCCTGTCAATCTAACCAGTATTTTCTGATCATCAAGATAATGATCATTAGATTTCATTGAGTTCGTCTCATTTCTCATTCATAGTTAGTCGGAGTAAGCTTCTAACAATTCATTCATTAAATCTGACAGAATCTAGAAATTCACTAGATTGATATATAATATGTTAGATTCGTTACCACTAGCCTATACAGTAAACTGAGTACTTCTTTAAACCAAATCAAGATCCTAGTCGCTCTCACACATCGATAACTGTCTAAATGACATCTCCGTCAACAAAAAATCTCATTTTGGAAGCGAACATTTAGAAAAGAGCATTGATTATCCTAAGAGTCATCTACAAAGATAATGAAAATACGATGTATCCATGAAATTAGTCAATGGTCAACAAGGCAGTTAGTTTCAATGCCTATAGTTGAAAATAATTAAACTCACCAATCCAAAAATATATCTACTTATCCGGGGTCAGCCTGTCAATCTCTAAAGACCTACTGTTGAACTCACCTCGTAGTAGGTGGGTGAATAGAAGGTAACAAAAACTAATCAGATTAGATCTTGAAAATTAAAAAAAAAAAACAACTGCGTAGATATAGAAAATCTTACCTGAAGAGTAACAACGCGATAACGTTGTTGTTGACCAAAAGCAACTTTTGTCGCTGCATTTAAATTTTCTGTTACTAAAGTATCTCTTAAAGCGAAATAAAATGCTGGTCTCACATTGGAATTAACTGTTTGAATTAAATCGTATAAACGTTCTACATGAAATGATACTTTAGGCATATTAAATGGGATTGACGATTTTTCCGCCCATTTTTTCATTTTATCCAGAGCTGGAAAATAAATATATAAAACATAGTTAATCCTAGAGAAAATATTCTCTTAAAATGAAGAAGAAACTAGATTAAAGAACGTCCATTTAATAGTGAAATATGTCGTTCGATGAAGTTGTGAATCTTCACTGGTCGAAGTGGTAAGGATATGTTCAACAATCATCTACCTCGATGGGAGATGTTGGTCAGTATGAGTTGACTAGAGGAAACAGGGACCGTCAAACTAAAGTGAGACATCACTTCATGAAGTCACTGACTATTGGTCTAAGCCATGTAGATAGAGATGCAGATAATTTAGTTAACCGTGATCAGTGGTTCGATACGGGTGATATTTATATTTTATCTTCCTCTAGATCTTAAGCGCCAGTATTCTTCAGAAAATATCTTTTTATTTTGTTTTCCTGAATTATTTCCTCAATACTTAGTCTTTCTCATTACTACTTCTACCATATTACTTCGATTTTTTCGCTACTCGCACCATTATTTTCAATCTCATATGGTACGACAACCTAAACTAGCGTACACATTTGTTAAACTATATGTAGATTATGACTAGCTGACATCGACCGGGAGCATACATCCTACATTTTTCGCATGAAAATGAGTAGTACAAATTTATAGGCATGAGATTATGGAGATTGTTTAGAATAACGAAACAATCTAAGCTAGACGAACGTTTAATCCTATTATGAGACTCCTAAGCAGTGTGGACCCACGACCTTACGACTGGAAATCGAACCCACTACATTTGATCTGAAGGTTAAGCATCCGCGAGTGAAATCTAAATCCCTGGGTTCGACTCCCTGTCACATGGTTGCGGACGCACTCTGCTGAGAAGCCCTACACTGGGACGAAATAGGCATCCAGATGAACATTCCAAGAAGCTAAGAAAGTCTTCTAACTTTGATCAATGTCGAATGTGTTATTCCATTGAATCTAATACAGAGGTAGAGATCGAAATTGCAATTCAATAGACAGAGTTTACATAATACAGACCTAAATAATTTATCATAGTATAGGAACCTTTTATACACTTTCTGCAACACGATTGTTGTTGTTAGACAATATACTGAACGTAGTAGGTTTCACATAGTTTTAGAATACCTACCTATAATACTGAACCATAGTTCATCATGTTAAGCGAGAATTTATTAATTGTTTGAACAAAAATTGTTTTGAAGTAGTCGTTACTATGAAATGATGGATTTCTGGAACGCCTTATGCCTACTACTATGGACTAGACGTTATACCATTACAAACAGTAATAAAATACAACTGAGATACCAGTTAGTGGTTAAATATTAACGGGAAAATTATTGAAAATAAAGTCTAGACAGACTGTGTAAGTAAGCGCGAAAGAGGAAGACCAAAGAACACATTACGTCGGGAAATAGAAGCAGATATAAAAAGGATGAATAACAACTGGAAAGAGCTGGAAAGGATTGCCAAGGACAGGGTTGGATGGAGAATGCTGGTAAGTGGCTTATGTTCCTTCACGAGGAGTAACAGTCGTAAGTAAGTAGGTAAATAAATAAAATAACCTTATAGTATACGCTTGATCATTGATTACTGAAATAACAGGAGAGGGAGTGTGATAAAACAACGCGTGTATACATGGCCACACGTATACAGCCACTGTTAGGGAAGTTCTACTCACTCTGTTGACGCACCAGGGGTGTTGTTTATGAAACTGAGAGGACGAAAAGCGAATCCCCAACGCTTTAGCCGGGTTAGTGGATATAGATGATCATCTAGGGGAGTTGAAAACCTTAACTCCAGACCAATGGTGAACATGGGCTCCAGAATCCCGAAGGAACAAATGGCATATGAACCAATTGTTGATCACCGACTGCCATGGGACTGCATCTCCCGACGTTGTTCCACTGTTTGGTGGATTAAACTTTTAAGTCAAAGGCCCATTAAGGAAACCACCTGCTTCAGTTTGGGCGCCTGGTCAATAATCCAAGCTCACACAAATCGAATGATGAAGTGTGGTGCATATATATTTGTTTTCTCCTTCTATCAAAGTTTGTGTGTTTAAATAAATAAATAAATATTAAGTAAACTGTCAAGAATTTCAAGCAATCAATCAGTATTACCTATAAACGTAGTTTGTCCTAGATTATTCTGTTTTAGAAAATTCACCGCTTTCTGAGCTGTATCCATGGTATCTGTGACAATGTGATCTAAAGCTCCACATGCTGTTGAAATTGCAATATCATAACGTGATGGAATTGCACCTAAATCACCAAGTCTACCAAGAATTCCAGTCAATGTTCCAGAACGTTTTGCTTCAAGTAAAGCATTCAACATACGATTTCTTGAATTATCCGCCTGTTTGTGAAGAAAAAAAACAAAGTAAATGTTGAACACATCGAAGAAGAAGGCCAACAACAATATAAAATTATTGATATTACGAAATGATCAGCATTACACTAACAAAATATTAATCTATATTATGTGTGACACATAGAGTATAGTCGGTCAATGATCTTTATAACATTTTAATGAAAATGATCATTTGAAAATAATTTTGTTGGACGTTTTATAGCATGAGGCATGGTAAAATTTGATCATATAAGAAAAGGAGGATATCAATCAGAAGAATAAGGAAAGAATGACTTATGGCAGTGAGTAGAACTTCCCTGACAGTGGCTGTAAACGCGTGGTCACGTGAGAGCATTTGGAGAGGGAGAACTGACTTGCGCCACCCTCGGTCGTACCAAGGCATGAAACCCTAAGTTTAAATCTAAACGAATCGACTTGTATGTATTTTGACAGTAAGATGAATTACACTAATGAAATTTAAAACACGATTGTAGTCGAGTTTGAATTGGCATCTCAAGTCAAATTTATAAATATACGTAGTACGTGCTTCATTGAGAAAGAAAATTACATCATATAGATGACTACGCTGAAAATATGGAGACCCATTGAGAACAATAACATTGAAATCAGATGGGAAGGTTGCTAGATTCATTACATAATATGGCTATACAAAGGTCATTATGAGAAACTATGATGATGGTTAACAGCGGGAAGCCGATTGAAAGTTTGCTTTTAGCTTAAAACGGCGAGAATATGATTTATGAACGAACCAATCAGATTTAGGATATCAAGTCTTGGATTTTGGCGCGAAATCCATTCACCTATTTGGTTAAACACCATTTTGGAATTATAGTTGATATCAATTTGTGGTGAAAACCTTGAATTTAATCCCTAACCTTAACCATCAACTGTAAATCATAATCTTAATTCCTCACAATGGTTTATAACCCTCATTTAGTCCTAGTTAGTAGACAGGCACTGTAGAGTCGCTTCATAAATTATAGCCTGACCTTTAAAACTACTAGCAGAGCCATGAAAAGGGAAACACTGACTGATATTAATAAACGGTATTATAACACATACTAATGAAGCAGAGTTAGACAGTTTGATAATTACAATGCTTACATCACTTTGGTCATATTCAGTCACGACTACGATTTCTATCGACTATATACAATTTATAATAAACAACAACAGAGAATCATGATCCAACTTATTGTGACCACAATCAAAACTGTTTTGTTATTCTTTTTACCTGAAGAGCTGATTTTGACTCTGTCAACTTGCTACGTAAATCATTGAGTTCTTTTGTCAGATCAGCTTCATGTGTTTTCACTTCAGCTAGATCACGTGTAGCTGATGCTAAGGCCATCTCTAAATTGCCTTTATTTCCTCCACTTCCCGAAGATGATAATTGTTTTTTTGCATCAGCCAATTCTTGTTCTCTCTCTTCAAGTTTATTTTGAGTTGATTGCAAACTTTTCTTTGCTGTTTCCATACGTTCTAATTCTCTTCGTTGGCCAGCCATCATAAGATCATATTGTTGACGCTCCAGTGTTAGTTTACTTGTAATTTGATCAGCTTCTGTTTGTAAAGGAGCCAACATAGATTCACTTTCTTCAACTTTAATTCGTAAAGGTGCAGATTCTTTAGACAGATTATCAGCTGTTTCCTACACCAATAAACAATTTGATATAATAATCACATCACATCACATGAAATTATGAAAACAGAGAGAAAGAAAACCGTCTTAAGACAAGAATGGATTTAGTTATAAAAAGCAAGTTTTATAAAAGATGATGAGTTTTGAGATAGTTTTCCGAAAAGAAAGCAACAATTTTAGAACAGTTATATTTGAGTATGTCCAAGGATGAAGAACCTTATAAAGTTATCTTTGATATTCATGTATATTTAAAAAGCTGACTACTTGTTCGTAGCCGTTACCTAGATGTGGTAGTCAAGCTTGCCAATCGTGATCACCCAATGAAGCTACATTGACTGTATGTCTTATACTATACCAAGTTGGTCAGTAAGTGAAAGGTAAGACTAAAAGGAACAACCTGAGTTCTGAGAGTGAAATGATACTGCCGACTGTACAAGTGTTTAACGGTAGTAAGGTGTTTCTTTTAGATGAATAACATCCGCAGCAATGCAGCCTCCCCACAATAAGAGATTAAAAAAGATTTACCCTAAAAGTGTCACATCCCAACTTAACCCATGGATTTTAGTCTCAGGAAGCAAGGGATTTAAAGACGGGGTTAACTATTCCTAAAACACCCAACAAATGGTGCGTGTGATTGGCCTCAGGCAAATGTCCCCTGACCTTAGTGGTCACGCTTCTAGGTCCTTAATACATCTATTAATCTAGTTTTCTTTTCAAGCCCCTTAATAATTGTCTTATCACAGTGTGGGGGAGCTGGGAAATGATAACTTTCTTCATACATCAAACAGTACTCGAGATCATCTTACCAACGAATAAACCTCTTTATCACTTTCAAAACAGTTAGCCTTTAACTTCATATACCCACTCTTGATCACAAATGTCAAAAGATTCAATAAGATTGACAGTTGATGATTCTTCGAAAGTTTTTATGTTTTGATATGATCTTCAGAATGTTATCCCACTACCATGCTGAGGATTTTCCGATGTATGTGTGATTGAATAACGAGGCAGACTACGACCAACTAAGTATAGTTGAGAAACACTTGTTTAAAATTACTTTGATGATAACAACCTTTTTCCTTGGTAACCAGTTTACTCGCTGACTGCAAACTTTGATTTTAGTTCCAAGTGTTCACGTATGGTTTGTTCTGTTTGACAGAGACTTACAAATATCAAAGATTATTAGATTTTAAAAGTTGATTGATCATAATTACAAAAAAGACGGGAAAGTGATATGTCTACTGATGAAACAAGCAGACACTTCACTGGGACTGTGAAAATTTTTGTGAAGCGACGAAGACGGAACAATGCATTATAACAAACAAACTTTACGCATAGTCTCCTTGAAATACATGAGTATTTGGTTGATCACTTCTAAAGAGAAAGAAACATTAGTATTGGATAGTAGTGTTCAACTATAATTAGAAAATAGTTCCAGGTTGAGAAAAAAACATTCCTGAAGGTACTCATGTCCAGTCTATATAGAATCAATAAAAAAATTTACCTTATAAACTTCCTCATGTTTCTTTCTAGCTTCTTCAAAGTCCGCTAATTGTTTATTAATTGCTTCACGACGAGCATCTGCTTCTCCAGGTAATCGTTCTAGCTCATCTAACTTAGTTCGTTCTACTTGAATCGCTTTAGCCAAACGACGTGCTAAAGTTTTTGTATGTGCATGTTCATCACGCAGTTGTCCATCTTGAGCTTCATATTCAGCAAATTTTGCTTTCCCATCACGATGTCTTATTTGCAATTGAGTATGACGTTGAGTAAGCTCATCACGATCAGATTCTAAACGCTTAATTTGTCGAGTTTTCTCACGTACCTGACTTGATAAATTCTATTTTTTTAAAAAACATGTGAAAACATGAAGAACATCGGTGGTTAATATCGTCGTAGCTTCATGACATAATACAATTATAACCCAATATGATGAAAAATGAATGTGAATAATAATAATCAATTAACTTAGATACTGGCCTCTGGAAAACTATCACAAAAAGGTTTTATTATTTATTTTTTTATTTTATTTTAACACATAGATATTGGTACAAGAGGGCACCGAATATATATGCGACACACAGATCTCATTCGATTTATGGAAGATTTGTGATACTGACCGGGTGCCCAAACCGAAGCAGGTGGTTTTCTTAGGGGACCACACCCCGAGCCTTCGACCTAAAGGTCTGGTACACAAGGCAGTGGAGAATCATGAGGAGATGCAGTCCCATGGTAGCCGGTGACCAAGAAATTGGTTCATACGTCATTTATTCCCTCAGGATACTGGAGCCCATGTGCACCATTGATTTGGGATCCGGTTAAAGCGCCGGACATTCAGAAAAAGGAAATACTAAATCTTTCTTTCGATTATCATAATTATCAGAAAACCTAAGACCTAGAACCTAATAACAATGCCCTACCCACAAGACATCAAGCACTTAACCACTGAAGTAGTGAAATCAATTAAAAGTTATTTTACTGTAGAAATCGGATATTAAAAAATATATCCCGACTAAGGCTGAAAACTATAAAATCAAATGGTCCTAGAAATAACATAAACTGCCGACTACCTTGCACCACCAAATGAATAACATTATGATAAATGTTTGAAGTAAACAGATGATCTCAATTCTAAAGTTATGAAACGCCGTTGTATTCGTCAAAGTGAGCTCAGTGGGGGTACCACTGCGAATTACAAAGCACTACAGAACAGACTTTTCATCCTAGAATAGGACTCCATAGACGTGTGCATCTACAACCCTCTTGGAAGTCGAAATCACCATCTTAAAGTTTCATGGCGAGCATATAATTATTTGACCACTAGGTTATCATTCAACAGTACACATTTCTAATTGAAATCAATCTAAAATATCTGACTATACCTTGGCTGAAATCAATTTGCGACAAATACTATCTACAAATTAAACCAACCTCCATAAAATCCCATCCTCAAACCGATTTCTCCATACATATAATTACAACATGATTGGAATAAATGCATAGTTTGTCAATTTTATCGGCTTTAACTATTTAACTATGAATTTAAGACTTATCAAACCCGATATGGTTTGGACATTTTGTATATTATAATCGATAGAGAACTAAATTCTTGCCGTAGAATACAATAACCTTGAGATATTTTTCTGAGGTTAAAGATGATGAGCTTGGTCGATAATTAACATGAGTTTAAGGCCAAATGATAAGAGAGAAATGCTGGTGGGTGCATATTGTCAGTCATGATTTGACTTGATTTCTGAAGGAAGATAGACATACCCCATTGGTTTAAAGTCTTCTTTAACTTTTCGAGGGACATTCAGTCAGTCAGCTGCAAAGTAGGACCAGGCACGTATATACATCGGTCCAAGTTGCCATACCGCATTAGCACAACAAGATGAACACCGGATTCATAGATACAGTTAATTTAATGGTAGTAATATATAAAAGAAAGATTGTGTATAAGGGCATAATACAGGAAGAAAGAATTAGTTGGTAGAAAGAAATGAAGCTATTTTAATCTCTTAGTTTAAAGGAAGACAGAGAGTGTATACACCGACGCCATTGTGATCGATTCTGAGCCATGTCACCAAGAGTCTCCAACCATTGGTTACGATAGTCACGCGGACCCCAACCAGGCAGTCTGCATCTACCAACATGGCTCAGACTAGAAGTTAGTTACTTCAAGCACTGATGCCACGTTTTGGTTTGGCCGCCCCTAACTTTCTTCCAATTATCCCCTGCACTAGTCAGCATTGCGCGTCGTGGTAATCGGTGTTCAGGCATACGTAACACGTGACCCAACTATCTCAGTCGATGAAGATTTACAACCTCATCAACTGATTTACCATCATTCCCTAATACCCCGCGTCTAACCTCACTTTTACTTACCCGGTGATCCCAGCACATACCCGCAATATATCTAAGGCACCTGTAGTCAAATACTAGTAACTTACGAGTATCTTCTACTCTTAAAGGCCATGTTTCGCAGCCGTATAGAAGGACGGAACGAACTGCCGCGCAGTATACTCGTCCCTTAATTGATAGACGGATATCTCGCCTTCGCCATAGATGATGTAAGTTGGCAAAGGCCAAACAAGCTTTTCGAATCCGTGCTGAGATTTCGTCAGACACCAACCCATTAGGGCTGATCACACTTCCAAGATAAGTGAAGTTGTCAACGCGTTTGACTACTTCACTCCCTATCCTTAGTTCAGGTGTTGACGAAGACCAGTCCTGCAGCAACAACTTGCATTTAGAGGGAGAGAAGCGCATCCCAAAAATTCTAGCATTGTTGTTCAGTGCTACCAAAAGAATCTGCATTTCATCAGCGTCTTCACCAAACAGAACTATGTCATCTGCATATTCTAAGTCAATAAGTGGACCTCCTGGTAGGAGATCAATACCCGAGAATTCAGTCGATGAGAGCGTTATTTACATCAGGAGGTCTATGATGAAGTTAAACAAAAAAGGAGAAAGTGGACAGCCTTGACGGATACCACTTGAGGTTGCAAAAGTGGATGACAGTTCGCCATAAGCTCTCATTCGACTAGTAGTGTTCGAGTAAAGAGCCTTCACAAGGTTTATGTACTTCTTAGGTACGCCTTCCAATGACAGACACTGCCACAGAACCTCTCGGTCTACAGAGTCAAATGCTGCTTTTAAGTCAAGGAAGACCACCATTGTCGGACGCCGATAAGTATGCCTGTGTTCTAGAACCTGACGGATGGTGAATATGTGGTCGATGCAGCCACGACCGGGTCTGAAGCCAGCCTGATTTTCACGTGTTTGCAGTTCACGAGTCTTAGTTAGGCGTCCGAAAATTATCGAGGCTAGTATTTTAGATACTATATTAGTTAAACTAATCCCTCTGTGGTTGTCACAGGATGATTTTGACCCTTTCTTAAATATTGGGACGATAAGTGATTAAGACCAGTTGATGGAATAACGTCTAACTCCCAGATTTTTGCTAAAATATTAATCAACCTAATCGCTAAAACTAGACCACCATCCTTAAAGACCTCTGGGGCCAATCCGTCTGGACCAGCTGCCTTTCCTCGTTTCAGATTAGCTATAGCCTTTTGAACTTCCGTTAGAGTTGGGGGACCTACTTCAATGTTCCATTCACACTGTCTGGGAATAGAGGGTAGTTGTAGAGTAGCTGAAGGCCAGCTAAACTGCTCCTTAAAGTGTTCCGCCCATCGTTCTAAGCGTCTGGACTGGGAGCAGATGAGAGTGTCGTTCGAGGGACATTATCTATATTAATGTGTGAGTTTGTGAAGATAGTTCTATCTGGCCTGGTTAAAGTAAGCTTGCTATTCAATTTGGTTTGTGCTCCTTAAATTAGCTAAGTGGGTTTGAATACAGGGAACTTGTATCGCACCAGCAGTCAGTTACAACGTAGAACATGGTACGTATGTACATAGGTTTAAGTTGCCATACCTCTTTTGCAGCGAGAGATGAATTTTTAAGGCCAAATCCCAGAATAGTCGAGATAGTAATAGTATCAGTGGTAATAGAAAAGATTAGGTATCGAAGATACGAGCCAAGAAAATACAAATTAGTAGAGTTAAAAAAGGCTATGAGGAATACAGACTTTGGAGGAAGACAATCAACAGATACACTTGAGCGATGTCATTCAAAACCCCAAACCACTGGTTACGATAATCATGTAAATCCCAAACAGATAGTCTATACTTATTAACAGGGCTCAGATCAATTGCCTATGACTTCATGAACTGATACCATGTTAACTCGCCTATGCTACAAATGACGCAAACACGCTAAAGCCAAACGAGCCTTCTGAATTTGTGCCGAGATTTCATCAGACACCAGAAACTCCGTCATTAATTCAAGTGCTGACGCAGGGCAATCCTGAAACAACATTTTACATTTTGAGGAAGAGGATCTCATCCCAAATATGCTTGCATTGTTGCTTAAGGCAGTTAGAGGATTGCAATTTGTCAGCGTCTTCACCAAACAGAACTATATCATCTGTGTGTTCTCCGTCAACAGATGAGTCTCCTGGTAAAGGATCAACCGCTGAAATTGTTATCTGTAAAAGTATATCTATGGAGCCCCCAAATGCCCTGGTATGGCCGAGAGTGAGGTGGGTTCGCCCTCCCTCTCGAAATACTCTCACACGGCCACGTGTATACAGCCTCAGCCAGAGAAGTCCTACTCACTGTTTTCTCGCACCATGGGTGTTGTTTACGAAATTCAGAGGACGAAAAGCGAATGTCCGGCGCTATAACCGGATCCCAAATCAATGGTTCACATGGGCTCCAGGATCCTGAAGGAACAAATGGCGTATGAACCAATTTTTTGGTCACCGGCTTCCATGGGACTGCATCTCCTCACGATGCTCCACTGCCTTGTGTACTAGACCTTTAGATCGAAGGCTCGGGGTGTGGTCCCCTAAGAAAACCACCTGCTTCGGTCTGGGCACACGAGCAGTATCACAACCCACACACAAATGAAACGAAAATTTGTGTGTCGCATATATATTTGGTGCCCTCTTGTACCAATATTTATGTGTTCAAATAAATAAATAGTATATTTATGACAAAGTTAAATAAAAAAGGCGAAAGCGAGGAACGCTGATGAACACCACTTGAAGTAACTAACTTCTATAACAGTTCGCTATAAGCTCTGACTTGTCCAGTGATGTTCGAGAAGGGAACCTGTATAACATTATTGTATTTCTTCAGTTTACCTTTCAATGACAGACACTATCATAGAATCTCACAATCAACAAAGTCGAACGTCTTCTTAACGTTAAGAAATAATACAAATATATTACTAACAGAATCCAACCAGTGTAACAATCAGATGATTTAAACACATAAACATTGGTAGAAGGAAGCACCAAATAGATATACGCCACATAAATCATTCGATTTATGTGAGGGTTGGGATACTGCCCTGGGTGCCCAAACCGAAACAGGTGGTTTTCATATGGGACCACACCTGGAGCCTTCTGAATAAAGATCTAATTCATAAAACAATGGAACAACATTAAGAGATGCAGTCCAATGGTAGAAGGTCATCAACAATTTGTTCATATGCCATTTGTTCCTTCACAATCCTGAAGCCCATGTTCACTATTAATTTGGAATTAGGGTTTTTCAACTTCTCTAAGTAGATCCTCCATATGAATTTCGTAAACAACACCCAACCACCCACCCACCCATTCCCACTACGAGAAAGCAATGAGTAGGACTTCCCTGACAGTGATTGTATGCACATGCTAATGTGAAAGCATTTCAAAAAGGAGAACTGACAATAAAATGAATACTTTTTTCATTAAAAAAAAACAACAAAAAAACAAAAAAAAAAACACCACTTATATTATGATATAATTTATTATAGAAATATATAATATGATTTACCTCAGTTTCTTTTTGTGCATTCAATAATTTCTCTTTAGCAACTGTAATTAATTGATATTCTTTAAATAAATTTTGTTGATATAAAATATTTTTCATATGTATTAATTGATTTACTAAACGTAAATAATCCATTGCTTCATTACGTACACATTCTAATTCATCTTTCTCTTTTTCAATTACTTTAACACGTGAAAGTTTTTCCAAACGTAAATCATTTAATTTTTCAATACGATTTATAAATATATTTAAAGGTTGTTTAAATCGTGATGAACCAATTATATCCTAGACGAATTGAAAGCTTATTATATGTAATAAATATATAAAATATATAAAAAAGAAAAAATAAATATAATATTTACTTTTGTGTACATGTACATGGATGTGTATGTGTATGTGTACGTGTGTGTGTGTATGATAAAAACAAAAAAGAAAGAGAGCAACAAAACAACAACAACAAAACACAATAAGTAAACAAATAATCATCTACAAAGTAAAACAATATCTTAAAGATGATATCTGGTTGTTAATAGTTTGTGTTTATAGTAGGTGTTAAGATACCTTAATTGTTCCGATTACTGCTTAGAGGATATTCATAGATTACTAGTATTTGATCATAGATGTCTTCGAAATATTGCTCGTATATCCTGGGACCACCGAGTAAGTAATTCAGTTGTTAGAAAACGAGTACTAGGTAAGGATGGCAAATCAATTGATGAAGTAGTGAAACGTAATCAGTTGAGATTGCTGGGACATGTGTTACGCATGCCCAAACACCGACTGCCCCGATGCGCGATGTTTTCTGGTGTAGGAGTAGGTTGGAAGAAAGCTAGGGGCGGCCAGATCAAAACATGGCAGAAATCCATGAAGTCACTGACAAGTAGACTGAGTCATGTTGTTAGGTGTAGACTACATGGTTGGGGACCGCGAGATGATAGCAACCGATGGTTAGAGATCTTGAATGACATGGCTCAAAATCGTTTGCAATGGCACAGGTGCATCCACTTTTTGTGTTCTCTAAAACTCCAATCTTCTGAATTCTTCATGTCTCTTATTATTCCAAATCTATTCCACTGGACTATACTC
Organism: Schistosoma spindalis; assembly: GCA_946903255.1. Classification (NCBI taxonomy): domain Eukaryota; kingdom Metazoa; phylum Platyhelminthes; class Trematoda; order Strigeidida; family Schistosomatidae; genus Schistosoma; species Schistosoma spindalis. The sequence goes on from OX336423.1 coordinate 15,123,974, forward strand.
CCTAAATAACATCATCAAACCGTAATGTTCCGTATCACTACTTATACTTTCACTACCTCTACCAGTACGGGATTTGAATCGATAACTGAATCTCTGTGCTAATGTGGGATGGCAACTCGAACTGATATATGCACGTATGAAGTTCCACGTTGTTACTGACTGACTGACCGATCACTGCTTATACTTATACTACCTCTATCACTATGGGATTCGAATCAAAAACTGCATCTCTGTGTTAATGTGGTACAGCAACTCGAACTGATATACGTACGTATGTACGAAGTTCTACGTTGTTACTGACTGACTGACTGACTGAGGTATTAACATAGACGCTTGGATACAATATATAATCTAGTTAAAGTTGTTATATGGTATGGGTTACTTATATCCACATAAGTAGTATAAAAGGATGGTCAGGCAGATGTATTTCAGTAGGAGATCGATAAGGAAAGAACGGGAACGGAACACAAATGGTATGAAAATGCATGAACAATGCACTGATATTTGCAAAAGGAATAGTGAAGTTTGAGACGATGGATTGGTATTTTGCAAATTAACTATTTACTATATGGTTTTCAGACTTTAGTGAGGTATTCTGTAATTTTATGCTCAAATACATTCGATTGTCCCCAATCGTGTTCTTGTCCACTACAGCTGTACTACAATATTGGGATGACTTGTATGTGAAGTAACAAAATGAATGGTAAAACAGATTAAAATTATCCTTTTTTGATTGACATCATGAACCGATTGGTGTTAGACCACTATTGAAAACCTGGAAGCATTGGACGAACGTTTCGTCCTATTGCGGGACTCCTCAGCAGTGCGCATCCACCTTAACAACATAGCCAAAGTTTCCTATGCTATCATAAGCTATGAAACACATGAAGAACAGAGATTCTCTACTAGGTGATCTGGTTAATTTTTAAGATGTGACGACAGAACTACGAATTAGAAGGGCCCTTAATTATGAATATTCCCACGTTGAAAACGACAAATTTTTACGTAAAGAATGGACATATACCTTTATTAGTACCGCTAAGTTTCCACCGGTCGCACGGCAAGTTAGATGAGATGCGGTCCAAGAAACGACTAGGACTAGAACGAAATCTATAATTAAACACAAACAGTCCATACCACTAGAAATTATTTAGTGAGCATATGCTTATTTAAAAAGCTTAGATGTAACTAATAAGCAGAGTTATTAGTAGTTAATTTATATGAACCTTTGAATAATATGTAGGTCATCATTAAAAACACAGGTTTATAGTGCATTTGTTAGTTGTATATGAAGAAAGTTCTGTTTGTGTGTCATCACTTTCTTAGTTGGAAGGAAGGCGGTTATTTAAACATATAAGAAACAAAATAAAAACATGGACAGTAGTTTACCTCTAAGTATTCAAGAAATCCATCCTCATGTTCACTTGGCGCTTTAGGTTTCATCAAAGCAATTTGTTCCACTTCACCTTGTAATATGAGGAATCGATTATGATCAATATCTACGCCATGACAGCGTAAAAGATTAGCCACATCACGATAAACAGCTCGAGTACCATCAACCAAATAGCAACTTGAATTATCTTTGTATGCTCGTCGTGAAATAACAAACTGACTATTTGGAACAACCTACCACAAAAAGCAATGCCTTTTCATGAGACAGGATAATATGAATACTTTGAACGTAATTATTTATAAGTAATTATATAAGCATAATTTCCCTCTTACGAAACAGATGGAAAATGCTTTTTGCTACAAAATACTTAAGAACGGAAAACCAAAGCTTGGCTGACTGCGAAATGCCATTAGAGCTAGAGGATACTCGTAAGCTACTAGCATTTGATCACAGATGTCTCAGAAATATCGCTCGCTTCTGCTGGGATCACCGGGTAAGTAATAGTGAGGTTAGACACAGGGTATTAGGGAATGATGATGGTAAATCAATTCATGAGGTTGTAAATCTTCATCGACTGAGATGGTTGGGCCACGTCTTACGTATGTCTGAAAACCGATTACCACAACACGCAATGCTGACTAGTGTTGGAGACGGTTAGGAAAAAGTTAGAGAAAACCAAGCCAAAACGTGACATCAGTTCATAAGTCACTAACTTCTGGTCTTAGCCATGTTGGTAGATGCAGACTATTTGGTTGTAGTCCACACGACTAACGTAACCAATAGTTGTTGACTCTGTATGACATGGTTCAGAATCGATCACAATGGCGTAAGTGTATACACTCACTGTCTTCCCTCAAACTATGAGATTAAACTCGCTTCATATCTTTCTTTATACGAACTAAATCTTCCTATATCATATCCTTACACGCAATCTTTTTTATGTATTACTACTAAGGTAAATGCTTAAATGGATTTGATGTTGTTGTGTCAATGAGGTGTGACGACTTGGGTCAATGCATATATGTGCCTGGTCTTACGCTGTAGATGACTGACTGACAGGTATCTGAAGGCGACTAAGAAAAACATTTCATTTTACAAAACAAATACATTATAATAAACAAGAGTTCAAGTTTGGTGTTGCAGAAGCTTAACTTTTCCAGAGTTTGAGCAACCACATGTAAGTATAGTCTTTCATTCATTCAGTCAGTCAGCTACAACGTAAAACCAGGCACATATATGCACCGGTCCAAGTTCCCATACCTCATTAGAACAGTAAGATGAACACCGGATTCATAGAAGTAGTAGTAGTCTTTGAAGAATCCGTTTATTACACTAACATTTTGATTGCTATTTTGCATTATGGAATGTGGTCGTAGCAAGTTGAAAACAATTTCGATTTTAATGATAATAAGCACAAGACCTCAATTTTACTGTAGTTGTAACTTTTGGCATATAAGAATTAGTGGCACCACCCAGATGTCCAGTCTAAAGTGGATGGAGCAGCTTTAAACACAATGATCCGACGGGCGATAATAAAAAGTAAAGTTCTGAATTACTGAAGGGATACATAAATACATATATAAACTTACTTCATAATCCAAAGCACCAGGACCATGATCAATAATTTTTTGAAAGTGTACAGACACTTCACAGCTACTAGCATTAGGTACCAGTTCACTATAGTGTATAAGTTGACTAATTTTCTTCGAACGAACTTTTGATGCCCGGTAACCAAACACGAACAGCATTGAATCAATTACATTACTTTTACCGCTTCCATTAGGCCCTGAAGTTATGTTTTTCATTACACACACAATAAAACTAGTCCACCTACCGATAATACAACTAAAATTTTTATGGAATGGTCCCATAACACGCATACCGCCATAAGATTTGAAATTTTCCGTAACAATTTGAGTGATCATTAATCTTGGGCCACTTGCATCTAAAGACTGTGCTAACGGAGGCGGTGGAGGAATATCTACAGGTCCACAATCATTAAGAATATCCTCATCATTCATGATTGCTGGACATTCATTAAGGAGTTCAGATGTGTTTGTCATTTATAAAACAGTTCGATTCTGACCGAAAAAAAAGTACATAAGAACACAACACAAAACCCGAATTAGAGGATAAAATTGACTAGGACAGTTGTGTTATCTACATTTATTATGAATATGGTGTCCTGTACACAATTGAAAATAGTCTTGTGTTGAGACGAAATATCAATTAAATCAACGAAATTCGAAAAGGCAATGAGGAATTTTCATAATAGTCAAACGGAAAACAATATATAGATGATAATGATTGATAACCTTTGGCTGATAAATGAAATGGAACTGTCAGGTGGACGAATCATCAAAGCATAATGATCAACCCAATATGTTATGTAAAAACACTAGAATTTGATCTGTCAAGAAGTGTGAGAACATGGTTTACTGCATCTTGTAGTGCATGAACTGAATCATCCACTTGGTCGCTTACGTACATCAAAACGGAGAGACCCCATTAATAGCCGAATTTTCAGTGGGACTAAAATTTATCGACGACCGTTAAGAGATTCTTAAGTGAGCTTGAGAATATCCAACTCACTAGGGTTTAAAGGCCCTCAAATGCCCTAGCACAACCGAGGGTGGAGACAGCCCTCTCTACATGCCCTCACAAGGCCACGCGTATACAGATAATGTCAAGGAAGTACGACTCACTATCTTCTCGCACCACGGATGTTGTTCACGAAATCGAGAAGACGGAAAGCGGACGTCCGGAGCTTTAAAAGGGGTGGTGGATACGGAAAATCCATGTAGGAAAGTTGGAAAACCCAGGTTCCAAACCAATAGTGCACATGGACTTCAAGACCTCGGAGTAACAAATGGCGTATGAATCCATTGTTGGACACTGTCTACCACGAGACTGCATCTCAAGACGTTGCTCCACTGCCTGGTGGGTCAGACCTTTAGGTCGAAGGTTCCAGGTGTGTCCCCCTAAAAAGACCACTTGCTTCAGTCTGGGTGCTCGGTCAGCATCACAGACCATACACAAATCAAATGACTTGTGTGTTGCATATGTATTCAGTGCCCCTTTCTACCACTATGTCTTGAAATAAAAGTAGACAAATGAGGGTTACACGACGATTATAAGTTAGTGTGAGAAGTTAAAATCTACAGTTGAACGCCAGGGTTGAGAGAGTTAAAACTCAATTTCAAACTGAAATCAGCTATAATGACGAAACACTATTTAGCCATATGGAAGAGTTAGTTTGGCGCAAAAAGCCAAGATCTGCCATCTTATGGTATCGCCGACTAGAACATATGGCTTAAACGCCATATAGTAAATAATAACCATGAAAATTTGTCAAAGCCAAGGGGTTAAATGAGATCAAATCTAATGGTCAAAAGACGTCATGTGTATGTTTCGTGATATATTATACATGAAAAAAACATTATGACAGATGTATACTGGCCGAATACAATTATTTTACATCTATGACATCATGAAGCCTAATACTAAACTGCTACACTGAACTAACAAAAAACGTAAACTTATTACATGCGCAAAGTTAGATTCTAAGTAACTTGTATGTACCTAACACCAGAAAACAAACTAATCAAACGTAATTAGTACAAACACATAGACATATAAATCACTTGAGTATAAACGAACGACAAGTATCTGTAATAAATAATCAAGTGAAAAGGGTCAATTTTCATGATAAGATGCTATCATAAGTTTTAAAAAGAGCAAAACAGTCTACGGTGTGATGGTTAATGAACTGGAAAAAACAAAATAATTACTCTGAACAAATATTTCTTGAAGAAAACCATGCTGACAAATATCGGAGCAAAAACTGTGTTTTTTATTTAGGACATGGCAGGAAAGAGCGAAAAACAGTCCAAGAATTACCAGTAAAAACGGTAGTCAAACGACATATTTGGAGCCCCGCGTTCCTACGAATTTTAAAAAACGCTCCGCAATTTCAGGAATCCAATATCCGTTCTCATTATACTTTGTGACATTAACAACATTGTAAGAATAAACAGAAGTTTGATTCATGATTAATGATTGATTATTTGGATTCATAATTTAAATTGAACTGTTTCAATAAGTTGAAAACTGATGCGCGTTTCCGGAGGACTTATTTCAGTGGCGATTTCAGCAAACTGATCGAGTTGCTCAATTCATGTTTTGTCGGCCTGTAATAAAAGTTGTAATGTCCGTATGCCCGGAAAGCAGTATTTGATTTAATTTTAAACCCTGAGTCTAATACGTAAGTTAAAGACTTTGATACCATTGAACAAAACTCTTTGAAATAATGTCAGTATTAAAGATAAAATCAGCTGAACCATGAAGCCGAAAACCCCAAAGGAATATTGTTTAGACGCATCATCTACTTTTCGGGGACCAGAACGTCGGGAGTACTTGGTGAATTTCGCCAGCGACCGTCACACTTGGATTCGAGTACCCTCCTTTCTAAGAAAGCGTTAAAGAAGCTAAGACAATCAGTTATTATGATTCTGTGGACAGAAGGCTCAAGTACACTTTTTGCCGTAATGCGGACAGCATTTAAACTTTCAAATCATCCTGTTTTGTTAAAAAAAGAGGTTCAATCTGTTGGGCAAAATAAAGAAAAAAAGGCATCTGAGTTCGTTTAACGTCTTCAAGAAATAGTAACAGCAGCATTTTCAAAATATTTTGGAGAGAAACTCAAAATGATTCTTTAATCATTTTATCAAAAGTATAAACTTAAAATTACCACAAAAGTAGTCATTCAATTAACTCTTTTACGTCATTAAAGTGCATGGCCAATGAAATGTCACTGAGCTCTAACCAAATCATCCGGCAGTTGGCTCAATGACTATCGAACAAATCATAGATCCCTATCAAAGTCAGGGATAGCCAGTGCACATCAGTCAATCGTACAGTCATATGGTCCATGTCTTGGGCGAAGTCCATGAAGACTTGGGGTATGGAGGCCGTCAAACGTAGATATTGGTTTCCAAATAAAGGAAATATGTATGGAATCATGTCAGATCTTGTTAGGCTTGTCAAATGACTTAAAGCTCAAAATAAAACCCGAACCCACCTTTTGCGAATATGAAACAAGGTTACTCTAACTGGATAGTGGGAATCGGCATCGGTGCGCCAGTGCAAGAAACTGATCGGGGAAATAATTATATTTTATTTATACTTGATCACTTTATGAAGCACCGTGAAGCGATCCCTGTGGAAAGTATGGATACCAAAACAGTAGCTAGAGTAGTACTTGAAATTTGAGTCGCTTGTTTAGTTATATAAGTATTGAGGTACTAAATTTTAAGAGGTATGTCAAGTGTTGGAAATACACAAACTGCAACAGTGTTGTCTAACGAAACAATCGCACTCTCAAAGTGTTACTGGGAACGTTTGGTAATCAGAAAGAAGCTAGATCGTTGGATTAGGCAATAAATGGATTTTTACTGGGATACTGCGGTAGCAACCATATGTCTACTAGACATATTCCTCACTTATTATAAACGGGGAGGGATAAGAGGCTTCCAACTGAATTACTAATAATATTCATGCATTAAAAACCTTTATTATTATCAAACATGGTCGTGAAGCTAAAGAAGAATATATTAAGGTATTATAATATAGCTCAAGTACGGTTGGGCGTGACAACCAGTATCATTAAAAAAGAAAACCTTCTGAGAGGAGGGACAGTTACTAAAATGCACAATAAATAGATATTTACTATGAAGTGGCCAGAGTTTTAACAGAATGTGGGTGCGAAATAAAATACACCAGAAGTGAATCTCGGTTACCTGTGATAGTTCTAAATGTTATATGGTCCACTAACGTTTACATTTAAGTTATTTTTTTGAATAGATTGGTTTAGGAGTTTGTTTTTTTATTTTTTACAGATATCGAAGTGAAGAAGGAAAAATTAACCTTTATCTTGTTATGACTTCTCATTACGTTTTGTGCTCCGATATGGTTGTTAAATTACTGTTGTATTTCTGTCGAAATAATACTATGCTTGTTGTTCTTTTCATTGCAAAAGTGAAAATAGAGAAATTTTTATGCGTAAATTATTGAAAGCGACTGAAGACAACGCTTAAAAGAGGGGGAAGCAATGTAACATTAATGACACTGTAAGGTAGACTGGAAGTTTAGTCTATACTTTCGATTGAACAGTTTTGTATGTTTTGTATGACAATCCTCTCAGTTCTCGTCGTCATGGTTTATGATTGGAGCCAATTGATATTGAATTGTACGTTTTCGATTGTCATTGCCCTTTGGACTAACTCAGTTTTCATACCAATGGATGTGACTAATAGGACCGAAAAACACAGGTTATGTCCTCTCGATTTCAAATGATGAACAGTGATACTCACTTGTCATTAGGTGTAACGGATGATGTAGTGAGAAAAAGTCAGATTTGATTGATTTATCCACATCTATACCGCTTGATAACTACTACGGCTTTTTTGTGAAGTGACTATGAGGTTTTTCTTAGCCGCCGCAGTTCACTCAGACATCTCGAAATCCCGATGCAGATTGATTCCTATATTCATTTAGACAGCTGTACTTTCAGTCCATTTGACGGAACAAAATGTTGTGTGAAACTTCAAATTTTGATGACCATAATCCTATACTCCCCGAGACATAATTGTATTTTTCCCCACAAAGTATGCTGATATGAAGATCTGTATTAGCGAGGGGCCTAGCCTTTATACAAGCGGCGAGTTTTCGTTGGGATAGTAGCTTTTCGACAGGGGATACAAAGTCTGTCACTTGGCCATTTATCTGATTTCCGTTAGATTACCGTCTGACTCTGGGCCATTAAATAGAATTACGATATTTTTCAACAGCTGACAGTCTTTCACGAACTTTTCAATGCAATAGTGGTCATATTGCCACTGTTCGTATTTCTAACAATCACCTAATCCTCTTTCTAATTTTCTGTGGTCCACGTGTATGAAAATATTTGTGAATTCTCATGTAAATATGTTAATTTGTTTTTCTTATGAGTCATCTGTGTCAAACCATACTTGGCCACGACTATGACGAATCCCATACTAGCTGTTCCATTTAGTATGGGTGATTATTCCGGAAACATTGTCCATAATTTGGATAGTGGTATAAAGTAACTCACATTCACATGGTATAAAACTCAAAATACTTGCGTTGAATTCGTATCAGTAGATCAGAAATGTTTTGCAGTTTATAATGATTATAGTAATGGTTTAACTCCGTTATAAATCTCCTCACAATCTGTTGATACTTGCAATGCGGCAGAAGATAATGAGACTGTGGAGATTTGTTGCTCAGGTGAATGATTTTGATGGAATTCTTTCTCTGAGCTGGATGGTCTGATCATGGAACTTGACGTTTTTATTGAAGATTCTAACTTTGGTATTGGTTGACAGTTGTCGAGTACAATATGTCCTTCAGATGTAGGAATGCTGTCATTGGCTTTACGCCTGCATCAGATCCAACACGTTCAGCGCCGGTGCTACTCAGATATATATATATATATTATTATTATTATTATAAGCTTTATTCAACATTATATTTTTGGTACAATATTGAATTTTCAGCATAAAGTATTTCAACAAGTTTTCTTTTCTTATATCTTGATCGATCCTGACGATAAATATTGAGTGATGGCCAGTTAGATGTTAGGAGCTCGATAATCGACATCTGAATAATGTTCATTCGTTTCAATGCATATTGCAAACCACCATGATGTTGCTGGTTGTACCTTTTTGTAATCCGTACAGCGAAAGATTGTAAACTTTTCATAAACGCACCTGAATAGGTTGTGAGCTCAATAGACATAATAGTGTGTTAAAACAAACAAGAAAACAGATAACTCGACGAAATATCTAGATGGGAGGAACAGGTAGCCCAGATATTCGAGCAGGCCGTCGATGCGTGAAAGTTCCCACCTGTCCCACAGTTTCTCCATCAAGTGTGATTAAGATGATATTTTGTGCGTTTTATTTGAGGATCTTGCTTTACCCCTTATGCATGTTGAGATCTACCGATGCAGGGGCTGCAGCTACACTAGTTGTCTTCATCTGCTTTTTTCCGTATGTATGTGATAGAAGGACCAGACTGTCTGCGAGGTCAGAATTGTCTATTTGATTCCGAGCTGTCCATTGTATTCCGTGCTTTCTCTTAGATGTCGAGGTCGGCGCGACTATAATTTATGGATAAACCAATCAAATATAAAATAACAGGTCTCGGATATTGGCGGGAAATTCATTCATTTATTTGACTAAATATAGTTTTGACATTAAAGCCGATGGCAGTTCGTGATGAAAACCCGAAATCTAGTTCCTAGCCTTAATCATCAGCTGTAGATTATGATCCCAACTCATCACACAGGTTTATAACCCTCATCTGGCACTAGTTGTTATGTGGACACCATCAAGACCAGCCCAGTGTTGCTCAAAGGTCGTTAGTAAATAAAAGTCTCACAGTCGAAGTCTTACAATTCAGTCAACCACCGGAAGAGAAAGTGTGATGGCGAACAGTCTTTTTTGATACACGTGTTCACTTGAAATACATTTGTCACTTGTTCTTCATGAATGACCTTGCACCGACATTTCTCATTGATCGTTTAATCTTGAATTGACATGTCTTATTGTTCTCACCTATCGTTTTTCATTCTGAAAAATAAATCTGATTTTCATATTTAGTAATACAGGTTGATGTGAAGATACGTTAGTATCAACCATTAATAAACCATAAAACACACCTGAATCTTTACTTTCATAGCAATTTCATGAAAAACAAACCCATTATGCTGTTTCACATTCAACAAGATATCCTCCCGTTCATTAGATTGTGAGTTCACAGCAAACAATGAAAGAGATTTTAGGCGTTTAATTTCACATAGCTGTTTAAATGATAACATTTACATCAGATTTCGTACTTCACAATGAAGCTTGATTCAACCAAACATTTGAGATTAAAAACAAATAATATGTATCTTTTAAAATAAGAAAGAAAAGGGAAGAAAGTTAGCAACTTTATCTGACACCAGTCCTCACCTGGAATGCATCTGTCAGATGTCCTCTATGGACGACTTTGTAGTTATTTAGGTCCGTCGGATGAATTCCGGAGAATGTTGATGATCTTCTCAGGTACATCATTGTGTCGAGGAAGATTCCATAAGGTTCTCCTATCCCCACTGTCAGTCGCTTTCTCATAGTCAATGAAGTTGATGTATAGTGACGAGTTCCATTCAATCGATCGCTCAACGATGATCCATAATGTCGCGATTTTGTCTGTGCACGACCAATCGTTACGGAATCCTGCCTGTTGATCTCGAAGTTGGGCGTTTACTGAATCATTCATCTGGTTCAGCAACACTGTTGAAAACTTTTCCTGTTTCTGACAGTTGTGTGATGCGTCTTTAGTTCTCACATTTACTCACATCTCCTTTCTTTGGGATCTTGATGAGATATCCTTTTTTCAGTCTGTCAGTGACACTTTTTCTATCGCTCCAGTCTTTCTGAATAGGACGTGGAGCATCTTTACAGTTACTTCTATGTCTGACCTCGGTGGTTCAGCTAGTATGTTGATATTTTTGTGATTTTATTGTATAGTTTTCACTCACCTGTACGTGAGCTTTCGGTTGACACTGAAATTATTAAATTAAACTTTCGATAGAAGTACAATAGAATTATACAACTATTAACTTCAGATGAGGCCATCTCAAACGTTGATTTTGCTCAATATTTATCCCGATATATAAGTAACAAAGTGACAAATGAGTTCGTTTCTTGCTTCTTCCACAAATTAAACGAAAGAACAATGAAGTTTGAAAGTATTAATTGACATTTTGTAATTTTGTATTCAAATACATTTGATTGTCCTGGTCTATCCTCTAGTTCATTACAATAGTACATTCCTTCAAACAAGTTACCAGCGTAACAAGTGTTATCATATATTTATTCAGATTTTAAAAAATATAATATTTATGGAAAACTAAAAGATCAATAAAAATCTAAAACAATATTTGTACTACTTACAAATTTTAAAAGTAGATAAAGTATGAAAAACAAAAAAATAATCCAAATTTAAAAGGAAATAGTATATCTCTTGTTTAAGGAACACTGAATATCAGTAATTTTCAAATAAATGCTTATTTTATAACATTCGGTTTGAATATCGATTCAATGATATGAAAACATTTGAAAATATACAATTAGATGATGAAAAAGTTAAACTTTTCCTTCTCAGTGACATGATACTCTTTATTTATCTATAGTTCATTTAGTTCTCTTTATTACCATTACCATTCTTCTATATCTATATCATGATCATGATATTGATTCATGAAGAAGAAAGATGAATAGTTGGATCATGAATAAAGAACACAATCCGGTTTTATTATACTAAACGAATGGAACATAATCGAAGTTATTTTGTGACTTTTTATTTGTCACGTTGTTGTCATGTTGTTTCAACTTCTTTAACTTAGATTGATATTTTCTTTTATTACAATGAAATTTAGAAGATACTTGAGATTTCTCATTTACATTATTACTATTATTATTATTATTATTATTCTCATCAGCATCATCGTAAACGTCAGTATCATCTTCATCATACTGAGGCATAATGTTTGTATCATGGGATGATGATGATAATGGATGCTCAGGGGAAGATACATTGAATAATGACATGGAAGATGTCATTAAAGATGGTGATAAAGATATAGATGAAACTGTTTTATTTGTATTTGACATTAATATTGTTGTTTCTTCTTCTGATAACCATAAAAATGCATTTAATAATTGTGAACCAAAATTCATTAAATCAATTGGTCTTATTTGATGTTCAATCATCACTATCCCAGATTCATTTGAATGTTTTTCTTTTACTGTTCTGTTATCATTTCCATGCTGTTGTTCTCCTTGTATTTTACTTGGAATTAATTGATTTCCATACCATTTACGACGAATACCACAATAAGAAGCTTCAATTGTATAGGAGCGTAATACATTGAATTGTCGCCAAACAGCTATACGTGCTGTAGTCTCTTTAGCTTTATTAACCATATATCTGAAATGATAAAAATAAGATGAATCAAGGTTGAGCAAGAAATATTATGGGTAGTGTTTAAAGATAAACACTAAAACCATTGAATGTTAGCTTGGTGATATAGATGTTAACGAATGACACGTTACATCAAAGGGTTCATTCCCCGGTAAATGGTCTTTAGTTGTAGACTGAGACTAAAGAGTACCACGATAGGGTGAAAAGGTCGTCCAGTAAGTCTAGGTTTCAATATTGCTTTAGCTCGAATTGATTCGTGATTTATACCATGAAAAAGTAATAAAAAATTTAGACAAATGCGCTGGTTAAATTATTTTTATTGGTTAAAAAAGGGGTACCGAATACACTGGTCACTACACAAGTCACTGGATTTGTGTGTGAGTTGTGATACTGACTGGATGATTAGACCAAAGTAGATAGTTTTCTTAGGGGGCCACATTCGGAGCCTTCGACTTAAACGTCTGATCCCCAAGGTAATGGAGCAATGTCAGGGGATGCAGTCCAATGGTAGTCGGTGACTGATAATAGGTTCATACGCTATTTGTTCATTCAGGATCCTATAGCTCATGTACATTATTGATTTGCAATACGGATTTTTCAACGCTCCTAGATGGATCCTCTATATTCACTAATCTGGTTGAAGCGCCTGCCGGACATTACAATATGAACAAATCAATTACATTGAAAGTAGTGACTGTCGGATATTTGTGCGAAATTCAGATGTCAGTAACATGTAGTTTGATGCTTGTTTAGAGTTAAGTAAATTTTGGAAACATTTAACAACAAAAAGACTTAAAATTTATAAATATAACAAGACTAACTAATGTGGATGAACTTGAGAGATTCTGAAGGTAACTATAAGGAAGGGATTAGATTTGGATTATAAAAATAATTCAACATTGATAGAACTCAAACTAATGTGACATTTTAATATGAGTAATGGTTGAATTCATAATCTAGACCATCCTGGAAAACGTAGAAACACTGGACGGCCGTTTTGTCATAGTATGGGACCGTCGGTTTCCCATGAAAACGCTCAACCTCTAGATTATCGAACTGGCATTCAACAATGTTAATGTCTAACCTTAATCAATCTATCATCTTGCTTAACCCTTCATCCATTGTTTGAGGTAGATAACTATCTCACACCTGACATGGATTGAACTCCTCGGGTGACGGCTTCTCACCAGGAACTCCAAGGAAATACATCTTAAATCAATTCAAAGAAGAAACTATTCAATTTAATGAATGGGTTAGAATTTCGAAAAGTTTGTATATGACTATTAGGGTTTAACTCCTAAAGGAAGATTTGAATTGAATTATAAAGTATTTAGAAATATATTCCTGTTCATGGTTTATGACCTAAAACTAGTTCATCGATTAATCCTCCCTTACACACACACACACACACACACACACACACACACACTCACGTACATAGATTGTACAAATCGGAATAAACAAACTTTATTGACACATTGAATTATCTTATAGATAATGAATAAATCCCATATGAAGTATCTAACGGTTAACATAAAGAGAACATCATTTTAAGCATATCCATAAAATGATGCATTTTAAACTATAGAAAAAGGAAAATAGATAAATAAACAAACTTTTGTATAGTTAAAGTAATCGACCATTACTTAGTTACTTACTTACTTACTTACTTAAGCCTGTTACTACTCTTCATGGAGGAGCATAGGTCGATCACCGGCATTCTGCATTTAATTCTATCCTCGGTAATTCTTTCTAGTTATTTTTCATTCTTTTGATGTATGTTTCCGATTCCTAATGCAATGTGTTCTTTGGTCTTCCTCTTATTTAATTCTTTTCAGGATTTCAAGTTACAGCTTGTATTGTGATGCAGTCTGATGATTTTCGCAATGTATGTTTATTCTACTTCCAGAGTCCTTTCCTAATTCCCTTTTTAGATGAAAGTTGGTTTGTTCTCTTCTACAATAGGTTGTTATTGATGGTTACCGGTCAACGGATATTAAGTATCTTACGTAGACAATTGTTTATAACTACTCTACTTTATAATTCTTTCTGTAGCTCTTCTAGGGTCACTGCCGGTGTCAAGCCTGGGTAAGGGAGGAGAGTTAGACATATAGTCAGAAACCACACCTCGTACAAAACAGCCTTGCTAGGAAAACTCTGAGTACTCACTAATGTCGTTAGATATTTAGACAAGGGGTTATTAGTCACATGCCACTTGAGTTCAACCATATTAAATGTAAGGCAATTACTCACCAATGATATCACAAAAGATGATATTTGTGTAATATTAAGAAGTGGTTACAATCAAACATATAAACTTTAGGATAATTACTTAATGATCCAATAGTTAAATGAAAATTCTATGATCCACGATTCGATTGTTTTGGTGGCGGTGGTGGTGATGTGTGTATGTTGGGGGGGGGGGAGGATCGTAAATCCTTGTTGCCGAGATGTTCAACACTAGAATGAAACAAGTGCTCATTGTCTTTTAGTTTCTTAATGGTTGTCTACTTACTTACTCACTTACTTACTTACGCCTGTTACTCCCAATGGAGCATAGACCGCCGACCAGCATTCTCCAACCCACTCTGTCCTGGGCCTTCTTTTCTAGTTCCATCCAATTCTTGTTCATTTTTCTCATATCTATCTCCATTTCCCGGCGTAATGTATTCTTTGGTCTTCCTCTCCTCCTTCGACCTTGAGGATTCCATATGAGGGCTTGTCTTGTGACGCAGTTCGGTGCTTTCCTCAATGTGTGTCCTATCCGCGTCCAGCGCTTCTTCCTGATTTCTTCCTCCACTGGGATCTGATTTGTTCTCTCCCACAGTAGGTTGTTGCTTATAGTGTCCGGCCAGCGGATCTGAAGTATTTTGCGTAGACAACTGTTAATAAACACCTGTATCTTTTGGACGATGGATTTCGTAGTTTTCCAGGTTTCCGCCCCATACAGTAGAACTGTCTTGACATTTGTATTGAAAATTCTGACTTTGGTGTTGGTTGCTAATTGTTTTGAGTTCCAGATATTCTTCAGTTGTAAATATGCTGCTCTTGCTTTGCCAATCCGTGTCTTTACATCTGCATCAGATCCACCGTGTTCATCGATGATACTGCCCAAATATGTAAAGGTTTTAACATCTTCCAAAGCTTCTCCGTCAATTGTGATTGGATTGGTACATGCTGTGTTGTATCGAAGAATGGTTGTCTAACCATGATGTAATTTTTACAAAATTCAATAATATTCACAAACACTATGGTAACAATTTAATGAATACGTGGTATGTATATATACATAAGCATAGCAACAAAAATTAACTTACAAACATGATTGTTTTGAAAAATATGGTGATAATTGATTTAATATATTAGCTAATCTACGATATGAATTATCTTCTAATTGATTTAAACCACGATAAGCTGGATTATTTATATCTGGACATAACCATGATTCCATTGAACTACATCCATATAAGAAAATATTCTTCATACGTGAATGACCATGGAAATCAATGAAAATCTACTCATACATACATACATACATACAACACACATACACACACACACAAACAAACAACCAAATGAGAGACAAAACGAGAAAGAAACAAAAAAAAGACAGAAGCGTAAATAATATTACGATTAGCAACGGGAACTGATGTATCATTTTATGAAATGTATTGATTTTCAAAAGTTGAAAGTCAAATTCAATCAGAATATTCACAGTATATGAATGAATTCAGTTAGTTACTATGATATACACTCAATCATAATATTCCGCTTCAAGGGAATATAAACAATATTTTGACAAATACTTCGTAAAGTAGTTGAATGAAAAATGTAATGCTACTACTCTTAATATTACATAACATATTCTAATATCAGAAGGGGTTTTGTGGAGATTTTAGAAATTTCACTAGTGGAAATCATGAGTCAATTGAAGCTAGACCACCATAGAAAACCTGGAAGCACTAGACGGCCGTTTTGTCCTAGTATGGGAGTCCTCCGTGGCAGTGCGCGTCCACGATCCCACCCCACCGCTAGATTCGAATCCAAGACCTATCAGTCTCACGCACGAACGCTTAACCCCTAGGCCATTGAGCTGTCCGACATCAAACGGTGTTAGTGTCTAACTTGAACCAATCTACGAAATCGTTCCACCGTACACCATTGTCTTCAGTGAGCTGATATCTCACAACAGACCTGATTGAACTCCACTGGTCACGGCTTCACAATAGAACTCCAAGAGTGTCTCTTGAAGTCGGTCACTAGTGAGCAGATGATTATTATCAGAAGGGGTTTTGTGGAGATTTTAGAAATTTCACTAATTGAAAACACCGTTGGATGCCGGCCAGCTCAGTGACCTAGTGGTTAAGCGCTCGCGTTCGAGACCTATAGGTCCTGGGTTGAAATCTCACGGGGGGCGGGATCGTGGACACGCACTGCTGAGGACTCCCATATTAGGACGAGACGGCCATCCAATTTTTCCAGGTCTTTCATGGTGGTCTAGCTTCAACTGACTCATCGTTTCAAGTAGTGAAATATTCTAATATATTTATTTCTGCTCAAAGGTTGTGAATAGATGGATAAAATAAGGGAGTATGTATCTTTCAAGAAACAACTGCTTAATGACTAAAGTAGAAACACTAAGCATATATCGATTAATAGAAATAATACTTTTTTAGTTGAAATCATGAATCGACAAATATTACATCACTATTTAAAACCTTAAAGCACTGGACGACCAGTTTATTCTAGTATGGGACTCCTTAGTAATGTACATCCACAATCCTGCACGTAGGATTCGAGCCTGAGATCGAATATCTTAGGTTGAATGCTCTGGGCGTGGCCCCCTAAGAAAACTACTCGCTTTGGTTTGAGCGCCCAGGTAGTATCACAGTACTAACTTAGAAATCTAGAAAAATTATAATCAGAGTTTAGTCAAACAGTTTATTCAGCCAAATCAAAGTATCCATTGAGAAGAAAACGACGATTGAATAGACGAAGATTTATTAAGTAGTAGATTATGTATAACAGCATAAACTAATCATTTTTTTTTATCATATCACAAGTATAGTTGAATAATACATAGAGAAGATTTGTGAAGTGATTGGGAGACGTTGTTTATATTCAACTATCACCTACCTTACCATAAAACATAGTGCACACAATATTGATTCACTCAGACTAGTGCCCACTTTGCAACATAATCAACAGTATTCTATCAGCTCTAAGAATGATTTGTCATACATAACATTAGTCACTACTTAGTAATCAGTTAACTGTAGGATAGGTTTGTATAATACACTAACATCTACTGAAGAGTCATTGTTAGCTAAGAAGCTCTGAACACCCGGTTCCATTCAAATATGGGTGATGTAATTAGTGATCACTTACGACTCTATACAAAATTCAAACGAGAAATATGATTACATAAATAGAAATTTAGTTACTATTTTGGCGTTGTAGCTTGTCATCTTAGTAGTATATTAAAAGATAAGTAATATAGATCGGCTTTAAAAATTTGTCATTGTTCCTGATACACTGGACCAGTCGGGAATCAGCTAAATGATAAGTACACGCAACTAGACAAGAAACGATTTGTCTCTCCAAGGGATAAGACACACCATATAGCTTAGTCAATAAACTTCGGTTTGGCTCATATTTGGGAGGCTTACGTATTAGTAATAAAATAAGACTCCAAAGAACATAGAGATATTTCTCATAAGTGCAAGGATAACACGTAAGAATCTAACCTAACAATCAAAAGAATGGTAGAAAGTATTTCCAAATTCTTAACAAAAGCTTGATCCTGATAAGTCTTTCTAATTGAATGATATATTCGGTTCCTAAGCTGTTCTAGTAACCCCCAAGTTAGAACTACACAGTGACTTGAGCACTAGAGAAAAACCGAGAAATATGCAAGAAATCTCGTTACTCCCAAGGTTCATTCATGTACAGAAAATATAGTGTTTTTATTGTATTTAAGATGCCCTTGAGTTTGCCCGAAAATTCTAGAATGCTACTACACATAGTAGCAGAATGAATAATCATCTAATCAGAAACTGGAAATATGCCTTTCCAACTTTTAGATGTTTCCGGCAAAACTCCTACTGAACGCTGATTGGATAAAATGCTTCTTAGTGTTTTCAAAGGCTTTTATTAGCTGTTTTTTCGAGGAGTTTTCTGAATCTCCTCCAACAGATCACATAAGATTGTCCACTGACTGAAATATAGACGTCAACAAGCTATTAGTGAATATATGAATTATTTATCTCAATTGATTGATCACTGGGTAATGATCAATGTCCGGATCCAGGGTTTCCTATCGACTACCTCCAACCACCATCTAATCACACAATACTTCACGTAGTTTCGAATCACCTAGACTGGTGACCACATTGCAACTTGGTCGATAGCATTCAATCTGCACTAATAAGGACTTGACACACATGACATTGATCATCACCCAGTGATCAATCAATTGTGATTACATCTCAGTCCTACAGGGGGTCTGTCGCGGCCCGGATAGCTCAGTGGTAGCGTCTCTGACTGTGAAGCTGGGTGACACGGAACCGAATCCGTCAGAGAGCACCAGTCCCCTCAAGGTTAAAGGTACACCTTGCTGACGAGTGCCAAGTAGCACGAAACCCGCGTCCAGGGTTTCCTGTCGACTACCTCCAACCACCATATAATTATTTATCTAGGTAGCATTACTACTATTGACATATCCATAAGGGGAATCAATTTGTTTATCATCTATAAACATAGATTAGTTGTAAGCACATTGATTTGATAATACAACTTCAGAGATGAAACTGATTTCTTCCTCAGTTTAACTGATCTGATTAATTATCAAAACTGTACATATGTTATGTCCTGATAATCATAATAAATGGTAACTTTGGGATCCATTTATGGACCAATAATATGCGTATATTTTTAGCGTATAATTGTTATGTAACTCAACTATTCATATTCATATCCCTTTTAATATGAGCTTTATTTTGACCGATGAACTATGATTATACGATTTACCATTCTTGAATTATGCTCTGTCTATCAATTACTACCTCTAACATTCACAGCCACATTTAGCCAAATCTTGTACAAACATTGTTTCCTATTTTATGGTACGTTGTGGTCTGTTTGATTGGTGTATATAAACCGAGTATGTTTGAAGTATACGATTTATATCGCAGAGGCTCAGATCGGTGTTCTGGACTTAACTGGCTAGGCTAGGCGGGAAGCAGGACCAATCAGGACTCTATGCCCGTCGTACGTGCTCACGCGTCACTGATCTGATCGATAAGTCACTGCTCCCTAATTGGCGGTATCATTACTTATCCATTAACAGGGCACTCAGGCCCACAAGTTATTACAACATGTACAAATGAACTAAACAATCAATTACATAACATATATCAACATATATATTACACCAACTTACATAAGGTGAACGTTCACAAACTGTAAGAAATTCCATTAGCATTTTAGTATGATAAATAGTTGGATGAATTAAAGATGACGGATTAATCCAATGACGATTTAAATCTTGACCAGATATTGAACATCGATGACTTCATAGAAGAAACATTATAGATATATAGATATATGTATGACAGAAGAAATGAAATCAGTCAAACAAAAATAATAAAAACTGTGTAACTATAAAGTATTTGATTGAAATCATAAACCGTTTGATGTTAGACCACCATTGGAAATCTGGAAGCATTGGACGACTGGTTCGTTCTATTGTGACACTCCTCGGTAGTGAGCATCTATGATCCCACACTTTCGGTCTCGCTTAACCTCTAGACCATTGAGCCGGCATGCAACAGTGTTAATGTTTAACTTCAATTGATCTATCATCTCGCGTAATCTTTTATCTATTAT
Source organism: Schistosoma spindalis (assembly GCA_946903255.1). Classification (NCBI taxonomy): domain Eukaryota; kingdom Metazoa; phylum Platyhelminthes; class Trematoda; order Strigeidida; family Schistosomatidae; genus Schistosoma; species Schistosoma spindalis. Next base: position 15,144,306 of record OX336423.1, read on the forward strand.
TTGAGGTGGTTAACTGTCTCATACCCAACACAAATTGGACTCCATTTGTCACAGCTTCTCAACGAGAGCTCCAGGAAATACAACTTGAAGCTAGTCACTAGAGAGTATATAATCATTATCAGAGTGGGGATTTGTGGAGATTGTAGTAACAGTTGAATTCATGAGTCGATCTAAGCTAGATAACCATATTTTTGTTATATGATTAGTAGAATCTTAGACTGACATATATCACATCTTCTTATTTCTTAGCTTTCGTTTAACTCAGAAATCGTTTTCGTATCTTATTATCGTCAATTAATTACTCCGGTTGTATATCACTTATGACTAACTTAGGCATCATTTATAATTCCCAATTAGTTTCGTTGTTTAGTCAGATACTTCAAGTATATTATTAAGTTTGAGTTATGATTAGATAGAATACAATAATGAACTGATCTACTTCCCATCTCCGCCGTCTAATTGGACACTGGAGTTCGAAGGAGCTCGAGGACCAATAAGCGTTAGGGTCTTACTTGTTGTTTATTAGTCAATGTGTCAATTAGTAAATCAGTCATTGATCCTACTGGAAATATAAGTGAACTAATCGATGTTCAGACCAGAGGGAGAAATCATACAATTGATTTCCAGTCATTATAACCCGATCACATAGGATTCAACACTATTCAAGAAATCTACCTTTTTTTCCGTAGAAATAACAGGAAACATTGGTATTCATATTAATCTGTTCTTAAACCATTTCAATTTTATTTCTTAAATGTACCAGTTTGATACATGTTACGGTTTCTTATTAATAGTGTATTTAATCAAATAAATTTCTGAGTTGAATGTGTAGAGATTAGATCAATTGTCTACTTTCTATCTTCCGACCTAAGGGCTTGGCGAAGTATCTAATCTGACATCCTATATCAGGTCGTTTAGACGTTGTATCTTTCAAGCTTGAATCAGTTATATAAGATCAAGTACATTTCAAACACTTACTATAGTCTAAAGATCCACAGTTGTCGAATAAAATAATAACATTTCAGGTTTAAATAAAACAATTTTGATGAGACTATAATCTATGGATGAGCTTTGAGTGACGCCAAATTGACCTTGATAGTGTCTACCTAGTTACCAGGGCTAAACGAAGGTTACAAAACAGTTTGAAGAATAAATATTATGATTCAAAATTGATGGTTAGGGTTAAGAATTAGATCTACAGTTTTTTCATTACGAACTGATAAAACTCTATTTAACCAAATAGATGAATGAATTTCGCGCCAAAAATTCAAGATCTGTTATTTTAATTCTGATTGGTTCATTTATAAATTATAATCTCATTATGATTTGCCTTGACAACTGAATAATACTCACTTTCCAACAATAACACCATCAGGATTTAACATAGGGATTATTTTAAAAATGAACATATTACGTAATTTATTGATTTTTATATCATTATTTGATAATAATTGTTCAATTAAACCTTTTATTATCCAACTAGAATTTGATTCACCTGGATGTACACGACATGTAAGAATGATGTAAGGACGTTGATTGATATTTGTAGATTTATCTAAGTTAGAAAAACGATTAGATATATGAATAGAAATATTGAGAAATTATGTAATAAGGATTCATGCAAAAGGAATTCAAGAGGAGACTGGATAACATACAAATGTGTTAATCGCATACATTTTAATAAAATTTAATCAGTCAGTCAGTCAGTCAGTCAGTCAGTTAGCAACGTAGAACTATGTACGTACGTACATTCCTTCAAATGCCCTGGTACGGCCGATAGTGGGACGAGTTCGCTTTTTCTCTCTCTCTCACCAAATGCTCTCACATGGCCACGCGTATATAGCCTCTGCTAGGGGAGTCATACTCACTGCCTTCTCAAACCACAGGTGTTGTTTACGAAATTAAGAGGACGAAAAGCAAATGTACGGCGTTTTAACCGGGTTGGTGGACAAGGAGAGTTCATTCCAAATCAGTGGTGCACATGGGCTCCAGTATCCTGAGGGAACAAATCAATTATGAACCAATCGTTGGTCAGAGGCTATAATGGAACTGCGTCTCTTGAAGTTGTTCCACCGCCCTGTGGACAAGACCTTTTGGTCGAAGGCTCCGAGCGTGGCCCCTTAAGAAAACCACCTGCTTCGCTTTGGGCACCCAGGCAGTATCGCAGTCCTCAAACAAATTAAATGAGATTTGTATGTCGCATATGTATATGGGGACCCATTGTACCATTATCTATGTGTTCAAGTTAATAAATGAATAAATAATAACATCAGTTCAAGTTGCCAAACCACATTAGCATGGAGATACAATTGTTGATCCAAATCCCAAAGTGATAGAGGTAGTAAAAGTATAAGCAGTAATTGGAAAGATTAGGGTTTGACGATGTTACTCAGGAAGTATAATCTAGTGGAAAGAGAAAAATCGGATATGAAGAATTCAGAAGATTAGAAATCGGTAGAACACAAAGAGTAGATGCACCTGTGTCATTGCAAACGATTTTGAGCCATATCATTCAAGATAAAAGTATTAGAATGAATAAAACTATCATTTGGATCATGAATTGATTTTGGTTAAACATACATTTAAAATAAAGAGGAACTGGACAGTTGTTTTATTTCAATATAGAATTCCCAAGAGGCAGCGGGCACCCACGAGTGAAGTGAGTTTTAAACGCGTGGCAAATAGTTAACCTATAAACTACTGCTTCATCATTCATTGGTTTGAGTCACTAACTTCAACCTATTCACGAAATGGTACAACTATCTTCCTTGATTATAAGCAAAGATGGATAGCGGTTAGCAGTGGAATCCAGTTTGACGCGCGTTTCGTCCTATTTGGGACTCGTCAGCTGGATGTACATGCATCTGAGTTGATGTTCACTCTGGGACTCGAACCCAGTACCGTTCGCTCCAAACGCCATCATGTTATCCACTTAACTACTGAATCCTGATAGCCGCTTGTTTATGCAATGGAGTGAAGTTTAATCCACTTGATATTCTTTTACTTAAATATTCCGATTGATGTTTAGAACTGAAATTGATTAGTGTCTTATTGGCATATGCGCATACTGTGCGTATCACCTCCATATTACCTTGATGTTTAAATTATCGTTTGTTCACTAGCGACCTATTTCAAGAGGTAATCTACATAGCTTTAATTAGAAACCATTGCCAGTGAAGTTTAACAACATCGAGCGTTAGGGAATTGCCTTTAAATGGTAATGGAAGGCGCTTTCGCAATACCACGGATCCACTGAAATTAGACATTTAATCTCAGTAATCCAATAGTTTAAGTGCTTACAACGAAACATAAAAGTCTCAGATCATTGACCTGGATAGATCGTGAATACATACAGCCATTTAAGAGTACCATTATAGCATGAAGCAAATGTCCGATATTTTATAATATTCATTGGTTGTCTAGTTTGTATAGGATAATTAATTTCTAAATAAACGCTCACCTGAAGAGTCCGAAGTTTGTGTTATTGTAATTAATGGAACTGGATTGGAAAGGATAGTTGAAGTTAACTGTTGAATACGAAAGTAAATATTGTTTGGTTGGTTTAATACTTTATTTTGCCATTTGTTTAAATCAGTTAATAAACGTGTATAAGTATATGGATAATGATAAGCAAGATAGCAGACATCACCAGTATATGGAAAGCATATTGTAAATGTAGCTGTATAATATGTTCCACCATCCAAATTACCTTGAAAAAACAACAACAATGATGAAAGTGTATCATGTAAGTTAATCACTAAATTAGAGATACATTGGATTATGAGAGACCTATTCAACGTTCTGACTATGACGCTCTAAGGTCGTCAGATTTAGCCATAGATAAACACATTTCCTATAAACTTGTCCAATCATAGATTAGGGAGAGCGAAGATTGAGAAACGATTAGGAAGCAAACCAAATAATAATGAAAAATTTCAGTGCATTGAAAGCATGCTGTTGGTAGAGCACTTGGAGGCCAGTCGAGAAGACAGTCCAGATTGTGGGACACACTAGAAGATCTAAGTGAACGAGCGAAGGCTATGTATGTATATTATGCAAATACCCTGTAACTTCTCGCAATATACATTCTTCCTATCAATAGTCGTGTTTTACAATATGTACAAATCTTATTAGTGTGTATAAATTCTTCCTTCCAACATAGACAAGGACACGTTAGCGGAGACCTTGAATGGACGCATAATTGGTTACATTCAACGATGTGCATTGTTTATCATTTTATATTTAAGATGATCGTAGCTTCTAACAGCACTGATTAACATAATCGCTAGAAATATGCTTCTGTTCAAACCGATAAGTAGATTGCTTTTGTGTATCTTGATATCACTCAATAAACCTTATTAAACATGTAGCTTATAGAGAACCTGCCAAAAGTTGGATGCACATACGGTGGTTCATTGTAAGGTTATCAATCATAACAAAATACTACATCTTACGAACTGACCACCACTACCACAAGACTTAACCAAGCTAATCAGGACGGAAAAATTATGGTTATAAGACTGACCAACAAACATTGTTTAAAATAGCAGATCCAGAATCCCTTTCATAGAAGAAAAGCAAACATAGAGCAAGCAGATGGTATTGGCTTTTAACTGTACTACAGAAAAATTGTACTTATGCATAAAGTAGTTTCAATACCTCGAGTTCTTACAGAACAGAAATAATAAACGGTGGGAAAACAACTAAAATCTTGCCAAAAACAGCGAGATATTATTAGATTTTAACCCCTTTCAGTATCTGACTGAGAATTATGAATCATGCCTCTTTGTCTGTAATCGCTTAATTTATACCACTGAATAAGCTGTGAAATAAAGAATATGAAGTAAAGCTAGTCAACTAATTGGAATTATACATTCAAAAATATTAAGAAATTTCTGCTGTTACTCATGAAGGTCTATCTCTATCTGTAACACAATGACCTGAGATGTTTCGAATGACAATAATGTAAGTACTTCTCATGATTTTCTAGTTTGTACATCATCGATTGAGTGGAATTGCTAGTTAACACGGTCAATCAATCAATCGATCAAATGAGAGATGAGAATAAATGTATACTGAATGTGTAGTGAATTCGATGGTTACTTCAATATTGTAGGCTCTATCATCAATAGCCTTACCAACAAACACTTCCACAATGAATTATGTATATATACATATATACTTACATTTACGAGTTGATTGGCGAGTAAAATAGTTTCTATAATAAATAATATTTGAACCAACACGTCGCCAGCATGGATGAGATTGAAGTGATTCATGAACTGAGAAAAGAAGAGGCTGCATACCTAGAAATTAATTGTAGTTAAAAAAGACTTTAATCTTCAAAACACAGTGCTTTTGAAAGAATTCAATCGGATATTACTTACTTATGCGTGTTACCCCTCGTGGAATAGCATAGGCCATCATCCACTAACATTCTCTAATTAAATCTGTTTTAGGCTCTCCTTTCCAGTTGTTTCCAATTGCTATTCATTCTTTCGATGTTATCCTCTCTATGCAATGTGTTCTTTGGTTTCCCTCTTCTCCGTTTAATTTCAGGATTCCAAGTCAGAGCTTGTCTCGTGATGTAGTTTGGTGATTTCAGTAATATATGTCCTTTCCTAATTTCTATTTCAGATGAAAGCTGGTTTGCTGTTGTTGCTGATGGTATCCGTCCAATGGATATTGAGTATCTTGCGTAGACTGCCATTGTAAATACTTCTACCTTCTTGATGATAGTTGTAGTAGTTCTCCAAGTTTCAGCTCCTTACAGTAGAACTGTCTTGGAGTTGGTACTGAAGATTCTGACTTTGATATTGATTGACAGACTGTTGTTTGAAGTCGCATATGTACTTCAATTGTAGGAACGCAGTCCTTGCTTAACCAATCCTCACCTTTACGTCTGCATCCGATCCTACACGTTCATTGTTGATGCTTCCCAGGGATAGAGGGGTTAGGTAATCTGCGAACTCCAAATTGTCAAGTTAATTCAGAGCTGTTCATTGTATTCCATGCTTTCCCTCAAATATAGAGGTCTTCATAATCGAGTCAACCACCAGAATGAAGAGAAGAGATGAGAGTGATCAGCTTTGTATGACATCGGTTTTCACTTGAAATACATCTGTCAGCTGTCCTTCATGTAGTCCGTCGTATGAATTCTAGATGATATTGACGACCTATTCAGGCTCACTGTGTCGTTGAAAGTTTATTCGGATATTCAAAACAGTGGTTTCATGGAATATTTCTCTAACTGAGGAATATACTATTAACAAGTTATAATTGTTATGCTATATTACAGTAGCATAACTTAGACATTTGTAGATTTACAAGGTTACAAATTCAATGTAAGCAATATAAGCTACTTAATAGTAGTGATATGTAAGTGTAATTCTCTAAAATAACATTTTATGCTATATGTATAGTACAGGTATGGATTGAACAAAATTAAGAACGCAACACGACAAAGAACACATTACGTCAAGAAATGGTGACAGACATGAGAAGAATGAAGAACAATTGGATAGAACTAGAAAGGAAGGACTATGATAGAGTGGGTTAGAGAATGCTGGTCGGCGGCCTATGCTCCATTGGAAGTAACAGGCGTAAGTACGTAAGTAAGTAATAACATGAAATAAATGATCTATAATTTAGAACTATATAAGAATCCTTAAAAATCTGTTTGAGTCTTTTTAAGGGTTCAAGAAGACGACAATCTATAACCATCTGGATGAGTTTATACACTGTTCTTTTTCGATTCATAAGCACGTTAACTTTTCTTGGATTTATTAAACATAAAGAACGCTGTATACACTTAGTAATATTATTGATGATTTTTGCTTCCATTTACAAAATCTGCATTCTAACTGACTAAAAATTGGTCGAAAATCCATGGCGGTTGTTTTGAACTCATGCTTATCATTATACTCTTATTAGTTTGATCATGTCTAGCTATTGTAAACAAATTAAATTTTTCGTATTTTACATTGATACATGACGACCACAAGATGGTCGCCGGTTGATGTATACATTTTGTGTGCATGTATTTTGATGTAACAGCTAGATAAGAGAATGAATGTATACCTTTGCAAGTTATATCACTATGACACCAAATGATTAAGGATGGGGGGCATACACATCGTTTATAATTAGGATTAAGATATAGTTAAGTGGATAAAACGATGGCGTTTGAAGTGAACGGTACTGTGTTCGAGTCCCAGAGCGAATATAAACTCTGAGATGTAGGTACGTCCAACTGAGGAGTCCCAAATAGGACGAAATACACATCCTGGATTCCACTAATAACTACTGTCCGTCTTTGCTTAAGATGGTTAGTGTTGGTTTGATAGATATGCCAAGTTATCTTGCATAAATTTATATGTTAAAAAGGTGAAAGTATACTGTACTCCCGGCTTCCAGTCGATCAATCAGATTTAAGGGAGTACCTCGTTTACTTTTGCACGAAATTAAACGTGCAGTGCTACAAATCTTCTATGTTGTGATTAAGTAAGTATAAAAAATGACTTTATTTGTTGTGACTTTAAGCTTAGTTAATTATCAGGTAATTTATTCGCCAATCGAAATACTACTTATTCAATCTTAGTACTGTGCCAAACTAATGATGTTCAACCGGTATGTGCAGCCTAGCGTCGTTATTGGTCTTTTGTTCCCCTTGCCCTTCCACCAGTTGAGTTCAGAACGCCAATACCAGCTTCCACTATACGAATCATTTATTTGAAATATATTTGGTTTATATATCAATCAAACAGACCACATTACTGTTAAGTCGGCTTTCCTAAAAACTGCAACAGAGCCTCCGGAGGCCCTGAAGGAGCCAAAGAGTCTTAGCCAATCAGAGCACGATGGAGCTTTCTAGAATATCAACGTGGTCAGTAGCATAATATGTCTTTTAGCGGATTGATCAAAATATGATGTTGATTTAACAAATGTTAACATCTATAAATACCCGTATTTTTCTGTACAAGAATGAACCTTGGAGTAAAATACTTTTCGCATACTTTGTGCCTTCTCTCTCGTGTTCAGTTTGCTGTATAGTTCTAGCTTGGGGGTCTCAAGAATAGCTCAGGAAACGAAATAAGCGTTCAAATTAACAAGATTGATCACCCTCCATTTTCCATGGTCGTAACGTCATTTTCTATCTTACATAATCTATCGTTTTTTTATATAAATTATTATTTCTACCCTTTCCCAACAATATATTGCAATTTTTAATTACTCTGTTCATATTACCTATCACGTGGACAATTACCTTCACCTTAACATTTTCTATTAGCCACTTATTACATAACCTCTTTTCAGTACTTGATTTTTGTAAACAAAAATACCACTTCAAGTTTGTTCTTTTTAATATTCAACTTACTTACTTACGCCTGTTACTTCCAATGGAGCATAGGCCGCACAACAGCATTATCCAACCCACTCTATCATGGGCCTTCCTTTTTAGTTCTATCCAATTGTTCTTCATTCTTCTCATATCTGTCTCCATTTCTCTGTGTAATGTGTTCTTTGGTCCTCCTCTTTTCGTTTGGCCTTGAGGATTTCAAGTGAGGGCTTGTGTTGTGACGCAGTTGGGTGCTTTCCTCAATATGTGTCGTATCCGATTCCAGTACTTCTTCCTGATTTATTCCTCTGATGGAATCAGATTTGTTCTCTCCACAAGTATTCAACATCATTCTATTTTACTACAGACTACTATTTTAGCAAATAAAACTAACCACAGTTTAACAAAATGAAGTTTTCAAGAAGAGATTTGTTCTCGTTGAATCGTTTTCTTTGAATTACTCTGTGAAAGTTTAGCATTAGCATTTCATTGAGTGTATCATATTGTTCAGGCTTCATTTTGCTCCATTTTCTTAGCTAAGGGTTTAGTTATAGAATTATCATGGTATCCATATTCTTTTAAGGGATTAACACAATGTATGTGCTTCTTCTACAATTGTATCTGAATAGTATATAGTCTTGATTCTATCTTGAAGTGTCTTAACCTTAATGTACATTTCCATTATAGATGGATAAATCTAAGAAACATTTATGTATTCCAATATCATATTTGTTGCTATGCATATAAAGATGTTCTACTCCATATTTGTTTCTTAGATTCTCAAACGTTTCCTAACCTTTTAACTTTTCTCTGGTATTCAATAAGTTATTGAAGAATTCTTATTTGAAATGTTCTGTATCAGTCAACTGATCCTATCAAGTTCTGTATTATAAAAGAATTTTAATAGTTGAAATAAATGTTAGACCACCATGGAAAACCTGCAAGAATTGGATGGCTGTTTCGTCTTAGTATGGGATTCATCAGCTGTGCGCATCCACGATCTCGCCTTGCCAGGTTCGAACGTAGGATCTATCAATCTCGTGCGCGAGTGCTTAACCGTAAAACAGTGAACTAGTCGACATTCAACGGTGTTAATGTGTAACTTCAACTAACCCACAAAATTGAGCCACACATCCATCATTGTCTTCAATGAGTTACTATCTCACAGTAGACTCGGTTGAACTCACTAGTCACTGGTATAGAACCTTGTCAACGTTTAATACAAACAAGCAAACAAACAAAACACACCTATATATATATATATATATATATAAAGTTTATAGATACACAATGTATAACTTACCAGCATTAAATTGACTATCTACTTTTTCACAATTAATAATATTAAAACGATATGAAATATTCGATTCCATATTAGATACACGAAAGTAAAACCATTGTAAATAAGTAGTTGTATTAATATCAGGATTTAAAATTAAATCATATTCATATTGACGTACCTTTATATTCAAGAAAAAAAATAAAATAAAATGTATAGAAGATAACGTAATGAAGGGGGTTGATTAGGAACTGATTTTAAGAGAAAAGTTGGGGGGAGGGGGGGGGGGGAAGGGATACAAAACAATCATCCACTTTTACATTTGTGTGCATATTAATAAGTAATATCTTTCTTTTTTTTTGATTTAGTAAAATATGTTTATGTTTTTGATAGGTTTTAATTAGATAATCATCAAAACACCAAGAAAGTGACAAAGTTCAACCAAATCCATTGTTAGATAGTTGTCCGCTAAAAGCCAACGAAAGATGATTATGTAACAATGCAAATTAACTGAGATTAGAAATGAAACTTATTGAATAAAAGCTCAAAGGTTTAAAGGTAAAAACTCGAAAGAAATGAGTTCAATCCTAGATAAGAATCTTGAATGTGTACCGTCGGGAAATCTCACAATAGGATGAAATAACTTTTAAGTACTTTCAAGTTTTTGATATTTGTTTAAGATTAATCTTTGATGCAAATAGTATTTTACTTATTGTGAATTCATCAATTTGTTCATAATTCCTCGTAATCAATTCTTCATAAAGTTATAGTGGATACATCATGATATGTTTTGTTAATCACTGATATGTGATTATAGACTGACATTACCCTGAGTTATTGAAATGTGGTATACAAGAGTTCTTCTTAAATTAGATTCTGCCTGATAAATAGAAATTTTAATAGTTTAGATCATAAGTTGATTGAATCTATACCACCATGGAAGCGATGAATGACTGTTTCGTTCTATTGTGGGACTTCTCAACACTGTGCATCCAGGATATATCGGTCTCACGCGTGAATGCTTAACCTCTAGACCACTGAGCTGGCCGGCATCCAATGGTTTCCCATAATAGGACAAAACGGCCATCCAGTGCTTCCAAGTTTTCCATGGTGATCTAGCTTCAATTGACTCGTGATTTCAACTATTGAAATTACTAAAATCTCCACAAAACCCCTGATGATGATGATGATGATGATGATGGAAGTATTCTGACATATGGAACAATGAATAAATTAGAAATTCTTCAAAAAAGATGTTAATAAACTGCTCATAGTGACAACCTTTTCATCATTGAAACGATCAGCACTTTATTGTGTTATCATTCTATAATGAATAAATTCATTTTGTCTATTTACGAGAATATGGTTTCACAGTTAGTTTCAAGATTATTGATAACAATAATGTATATTGAAATAAACAGACAAGACAGTAGTCAAAGTGTATGTCGTATAAGATTATCATATTGTAGGCTTTCACAACAGGATATAAATATGGGGAGGTTATACCCCCAGAAATCACTTAGTAAACGTCATATTTTTGTAATTTTATTTTGAAAATTTGAATTTCTCTCTTCTGCGCCAAAAGCACCCATTTTTACCTTCAGATTATAATTCCCACTTGGAAGGACCCTAAATGCCATTGGTTCGTGGCCGCTTTTAATACGCTATTTCGTGACGTTTCCCAAGGATATTTTGTTATAACTTGTGGGCTGTGCGCCTTGTTAATAGATAAGTAATGATACCGCCAATTAGAGAGTAGTGACCTATCGATCGGACCAAGGACGCATAAGGATGCATAAAACACGTGAGAGCAGTCTAGAGTCCTGCTCTCCGCCTAGCCCAGTCAGTTAAATCCAGAACACCAATCTCAGCCTCTGCAATATGAATCATTTATTTCAAACACACTGGGTTTATATACCAACCAGACAGACCACAACGTACCATAAAATAGGAAACAACATTTGTATAAGATTTAGCCAAGAGTGGCTGTGAATTTGAGAGGTAGTAATTGATAGACAGAGAATAATTCAAGAATGGAAAATCGTATAATAATGGTACATAGGTCAAAATAAAGCTTATGATAAAATAGACATGAACATGAATAGTTGAGTTACATAACAATTATACGCTAAAAATATACGCATATTATTGGTCCATAAATGGATCCCAAAGTTACCACTCATTATTCTTATCGGGACATAACACCTCTTCATACTGTATATATATGCTTGACTTTTGTGCTTGGTTGTTCGTGCTTCTGGCCTCTTTTGAGATATACTTTTCCCCATATCAAAACCTGGTCTTATACCTATAGCTAGCAGGGCTAGGATGCATCGGAATAGTTTAGCGTGTCTTGCCGTTCTGTTAAATTATTGGAAAATCACAAAAATGATTGCGTCTCACGTTCACGTAGAATCTTGTCACAAACTTTTTTGAATATAGACAGATAGATAGATACCAATAACATACAGCCTGGTACATATGTGCAAGTTGCCATGACCTGATTAACAAGATCAGATGTAAATGATAAAACCGATCAAAATCATATGGTAACAATGATAAGAATAATAATACAACCTTGGGAATATGCTTTAAAAAGACAGAGTGGAAAGGTTTGTATGAAGGAATACTGGAATACAAATGAAAAAATGTCATTCAATTAGATTGACTTACTTGAATTGCTTTTCTCAGATTACCACATTCGAAACGAGATTCAAACTCTAAATGACCTTTTTCAGCGTCAAATTGACCAATCCTAAGTAAAAAGAAAAAAAAATATGATATCATTAGGCTATACGTTTTCGTATTCATAAGTTTATCCATAGTCTAGAAATAAATTTTCAAAAAACACACAGCTATGTGGTATGTACTACTGATGTCGACAGATATAAGTAGTATGTATCACTAGTCAAAAGTGAAATGCCTGGCGGAACAATGTTAAGAAGATTGAAGAAAAGAGAACGGGAGCAGAGGATGATTAGTAGAGAAACTAAAGAACAATGAAGTCTGAGACGATTAATTGACATTTTGCAAATGAAGTATTTAGTGTATCGTAAGCATATTTATATGATTAGACAGTCAGTTGTATACACCATGGAACCTGACCGATCTGTGCATCGGTTCAAGTTATCATACAGCATCACAACAGCAACATTACCAGAGCATCAATAGTAGAAGAAAATAATACACAGAGACTGTATGATTCGAGAATAATAAATGGACGTCATTGTGAATGATTTCGAGTCATGTCACCGAATACCTAAATCATTGTAAGTGTCATCACCAAGATTAAACATGATAATTTAAAATGGATGTTGAATGTCAGTAGGTGGTTATGGAAATTTTTGAATTTCATTGATATCATGAACCGATTACTGTTAGACCACCATTAAGAACCTGGAAGCAATGGACGGCCATCTCGTTCTAGTATGGGATTTGTGCATTGGTTGAAGTTAGACATCGTTGAATGCTTCCTTCTTCAGTGAATAAAATATTTTATCTTTCTGTACATAATATTACGCTTATTGTGACTGTGAAAACAAAACGTGAAAATCCCAATCCAGTGGTCTTCACATATCAACATGGTTCAAATCAATAGTCAGTGACTTCATGGACTAATAGCATAGTTATCTTGAGATTGCCAATCGATATCACGTGTAAAATTCACCAATTGCAATTCCGATTATAATTTTCTTTATCCTATGTATAGTATTTTGGTTATAGCTTAGCGTTCTTAACCTGACCAATTATCGTTCGGACGTTCACAGTTGACGTAGAACCAGAGCAAGCTGAGCTCTTTTTGGTTAACCATCCGTAAGCCCTTCTTCATCTTCTGCTTTGTGTTTAAAGAAAAGACAGCAACCAGCCTCTATTACATACTAGATTTCAAGCATATGTGGACTCATATATATGAACAGGACAAAGGTAGCTGTGAATAGATACATTTACAATTACTCAATCAAATAGTCTATAATCTGATTGTCATAGAGAACTGTAATAAACTTGAGTGTGATAAACCAGATATTCAGTTGTTAAGTGGTTGAAGACAGTCGACAGTAAACCTATACTACACTTAGGTTTCGTGTTAGTTGACATACGTCAACAGAGGGTACCATAGACCTTAGGGGAACAAGAAGTTGAATTAAAACTTGAACAATAAAATTCGATCAACTTTAAAGGATTAAAGAAACATCAAACTGGTTAATATCTAGTGATCAACTAATGGCAAACAGTTTGTTCAGCATTATATTGGGGATGTTAGATCCCCAGAACTCACTTAGTAAATACCTTATTTTGGTAATTCTATTTTAAAAAAATTACAATTTCTTGTTTTCGCTCCAAAAACGCTCATTTTCATCTTAATGTCATACCAAAGAAGTACATCAACCTTATAAAGGCTCTCTACTCGAACACAACTGGTCGAGTGAGAGCTTATGGCGAACTGTCATCAGAACTGATTACCTCGAGTGGTGTTCGTCAGGGCTGTCCACTCTCTCCATTCTTGTTTAACTTTGTCGTTGACGTGCTTTTAGAAATAACACTTTCCACATTTGACTTTCCAGGGGTTGAACTTCTACCGGGAGATCTACTTGTTGACTTAAAATATGCCGATGACATTATTCTATTAAGTGAAGACGCTGACAGAATGCAGAGTCTGCTGACCACTCTAAGCAACAATGCAGGCATGTTCGGCATGCGATTTTCTCCCTCGAAATGCAAAATGTTGCTTCAGGATTGGGTTGCATCGACACCCGAACTAGTGATAGAGAGTGAAGTAATTGAGCGTGTCGACCGCTTCACTTATCTTGGGATTCTCATCAGCCCTTGTGGTCTGGTATGTGACGAAATCTCAGTACGGATACAGAAGGGTCGACTAGCTTTTGCCAACTTGCATCATTTGTGGCGTGGTCGAGATATCCGTCTATCAACTAAGGGACGTGTTTACTGCGCAGCAGTTCGTTCCGTCCTACTTTATGGCAGTGAAACATGGCTGTCAATAGTAGAGGATATTCGTAGGCTACTAGTATTTGATCATAGGTGTCTCCGAAACATTGCTCGTATATCCTAGGACTACCGAGTAAGTAACACAGTTGTTAGGAGACAGGTACTAGATAAGGATGACAAATCAATTGATGAAGTAGTGAAACTTAATCAGTTGAGATGGCTGGGACATGTGTTATGCATGCCTGACCAACGACTGCCCTGACGTGCGATGTTTTCTGGTGTAGGAGTAGGTTGGAAGAAAGCTAGGGGCGGCCAGACCAAAACATGGCAAAAATCCATGAAGTCACGGACAAGTCACTGAGCCATGTTGGTAGGTGTAGACTACCTGGTTGGGATCCGCGAGATGATAGCAACCAATGGTTAGAGATCTTGAATGACATGGCTCAAAATGGTTTGCAATGCCGTAGGTGAATCCACTCTCTGTGTTTTCTCAAACTCTAATCTTCTGAATTCTTCATGTCCTTTATTTTCTTTCCTAATCTATTCCACTGGAATATACTCCCTAAATAACATCATCAAACCGTAATGTTCCGTATCACTACTTATACTTTCACTACCTCTACCAGTACGGGATTTGAATCGATAACTGAATCTCTGTGGTAATGTGGTATGGCAACTCGAACTGATGTACATACGTAGGTACGTACGAAGTTCCACGTTGTTACTGACCGACTGACTCATGTCGTATTTCCCACTTGGAAGAACCTTAAACGCTACTGGGTCGATGTATCTTTTAGTATGCTATTTTGTTACGCTTCGTAAGGAAAATTTTATGCTGTATATATACGTTCGATTTGTGCCTGTTGTCATTGCTCGTGCTTCTGGCTGCTTGCGGAATGATATTTTCCTGTTCCGAACTTAAACTTCACTCTAGTTGACGGGGCTGGGACTCATCAGAATAGCTAGCTTATGGGTCTTTGGTCACGGAATCTTTGTTTCGTCCTCAGACTAGGTGAACTCGTAATCACTTTCCGGTGACACTCATTAACCGGGTATAAAATCAATATGAATTGTAAAATCATCAATTATTTTAGGTGTTTATATCGATTATGAACATTGCTGATTGAATAAACTTATACTAATAAATGCCAACTTACATTAATTCATCATGATTCGATAACTTGAAGTCATCCAATGAAGATGATATTGTTGAAGAAGGACAAAGATCATCCTTTTGACGATCACTACTTGTCAACTTTGTACCATCTAATGAACCACTATCTACAGTATGGTTATTCGTCACTCGTGCACAACAAGTTGGTATAACTTTTGATGATAGAACATTCATTTTGGATGATATAGTTGAGACTTCTGAAATTTTATTACTAACATTATATTCTAAATTACTATTTAATAAAAGTTGATTTGATTTCATTTTCAATGTTGACGAATGTTGATCTTGTTGTTGTTGTTGTTGTCGTCGTCGACGCTGTTGTTCCTTCTTCTTCTCCTCCTCCTCCTCCTCCTGACACGGATGAAATTGTTGTGATGATAATTGATATTTAATTAATTCATCTATATCATATACAACACGATTTATTAAATCATCGGGTTCAATAAATCGTCTTAGATCCTCAAGTATTTCTATATGTGGTAAATCAGATACATTCAATGTTATATGGGATGATTGATTATTATTATTATTAGATGATCTATTTATAGTTTTATTTAATTTAACTGATTTAGAAGTTTTGTTTAAATTGTGTATTGATGAATTCTTTTGGGTGATCGGATTAGTGGAGCCATCAGCTATAAAATAAGCATATAATAATAATCAGATAGAGGTTTTGTAGATATTATAGTCATTTCAATAGTTGAATTCATGAAACAATTGGAGCTAGATCACTATGGAATACCTTGAAGCACTGGACGGTCGTCTTGTCTTATTATGGCACTACCTCAGCAGTGAGCATTCACGATCTCACATTGAGAGATTCGAACCCAGGACTGATTGGTCTCTAGCGCGAACGCTTAACATCTAGATCACTGAGTTGGCCGGCATCCAACGGTGTTAATGTCTAACTTCATTAAATCTATGGAATTGAGCAACGCACCCACCATTGTCATTAGTGAGCTACTATCTCACAACAGACCTGGTTAAACTTCACTGGTCACTGTGAGACAGTTAGGTCTTGGGTTCAAGTCTCGTGAGGTGAGATCGTGGATGCGCACTGCTGACGTAGTCCTACAATAGGAAGAAACGGCTATCTAATGCTTCCAGGTATCCATGGTGATCTAGCTTCGATTGACTCATGATCTCAACTATTAAAATGAAAATGAGGCAAATAGTGTGAAACTATAACTTGAAAATATTATACGAAGAATTATATATAGTTGTTATATAGTTAGCAAACCCTTAGACTTTTGTATTTTTATACTTTCTTATTTCTTAACTTTTATATAACCCAGTAATTGTTGTCACGTCTCACTACCCCAGCTTTATCATTAATTAATCATCTCCCTATTACTCCGGTTTTGCATCACTTATGATTGAGTTACATACATATTGTAATTTCCCGATGATATTATTGTGTATTCAGACGTTTCAAGTATGTTTCAAGTTATAATTGAATTGAGTACAATTGAGAAGTAGTCTGTTTTCTATCTTCATCTTCTGATTGCCTGCTAGGTTAGACGGGACTCTATGTCCAATAGGCGTTAAGATGTTGGTTGTTATTCATCAGTCAGTGTGCCATGTGGTAAAGAGATGGTCACCGTTCGGTCCTACTGGGAATATGAAAGTACTAATTCATAAAAGGACAAGAGAGAGAGAGATTAAACAACCACTTTTTTGTCATCAAGGCCCGACCACACACGGTCTTATATAATTGAAGTAACCTGTTACTCTATTTTTCATTACATAAGATACGTTCGATATCTGTCTCCTTGATCTATGTAAAACATGTCAATCATAAAATAATAATTCTTCTGTGTGGTCATCAAAGAACTAGAGAAAAAAATGAACGTCCATAGTATTTCTTTCTAAAAATAATTCGGTAAAAGTGTCATATTCTGATGAACCAATCAGATTAAGATGATTTTAGATTTTTGCGTGAAATCCAAAAAATACAACAAAGAAGGATAATAAGATAGATGGAATGTGGCTAACAGTGGAAACCAGAACGCGCGTTTCGTCCAATTTACGACTCATCAGTTGGATGTGCATGCATCCTGGGGTTGAAACTTCCTCCAGGATAATCCAAACTATTTTAAATATACACAGAAGAATAGGTTGTATCTAAAGCTTAATTTGAGCTTCTAACTCCACATTCTAATTATAACTTCTAACCATTTGAAGTTTTATATTAATAAGTTATCCCTTTACAGAATATGAATTTTGACGGAACTAAATTGATCTCAATTCACTTGGTGTTGATTTATTTGTATCTTCCCATTGTTATTTAGGACTGCAATTGATCAGTCTCATGTTGGCATATGTGCATCCTGTGCGGATTGTCTCGATATAACCTTAAGTCACAAGCTTTTTAAGCAAAGATGGATAGTGGCTAGCAGTGGAATTCAGGACGCGCGTTTCGTCTTATTTGGAACTCGTCAACTGGATGTACCTGCAAAAGCAAGTGGCTTTCAAGACTCAGTAGTTAAGTGGATAACGCGATGACGTTTGAAGCAAACGGTACTGTTATGTCCTGGCGAAGATTACGTTACGAGTAACTTCTGAAACCTATTAACGGACTAATATTATCTATATATTCTTATGATATACCTATTCAGTAACTAGATTGTATATATCTATATTCCCCTTGTTATATGCTTCATTTTGGCCTATAGATTATTATCGTACGATTTACTGTTCCCATATTATACTCAGTTTATCAATTACTGTCTCCCACGTTCACAGCCACTTTTTGGCTTATTTGTGTACACATGTTATTTTCTATTTTATGGTACATTGTGATCTGTCTGAT
Source organism: Schistosoma spindalis (assembly GCA_946903255.1). NCBI lineage: Eukaryota > Metazoa > Platyhelminthes > Trematoda > Strigeidida > Schistosomatidae > Schistosoma > Schistosoma spindalis. Next base: position 15,162,853 of record OX336423.1, read on the forward strand.
TGAGTAAATGATTCGATTCGATTCGATTCATATTACAGAAGCTGGTATTGTGTTCTGGACTCAAGCCAACAAGCTAGAAGGACATAGGACCAAATATGGACGCTAGACTGCTCATACCGGTTGAACGTCATTGGTTTTGTCATAATGCGAATATTTGTATAAGTTGTATTCTGATTGTTGGATAAGTCACGTGATCGAAAGCCGGACATAGAATCATAACAGGTACTGTCTTCGAGTCCAGGAGTGAACATCAACTCTGGGATGCAAGTATATCCAGCTGATGAGTCCCAAACAGGACGAAACGCGCGTCACGGATTCCACTACTAGCCACTTTACTTAAAAACATTAATCACAGTTCTTGTTAAGATCAGTTAAAATGTCAATGAAGATCATCAGTAATTCTTCATTTTTAAGTTCTGTGTTGTAACGGAACGGATATTGTAAAAGTCATAACTAGCTTTTAACGAACTATCATTAATTCCAATTTAGTTGTATGATTATTAAGACACCAACCTATAATGTATAAATATTCCTTTAGTTATAAGCTTTCGATTAAACCTAATTTATTGCCAGTTCTATTATTCACTGTCTTTCCTACTCACAGACACTTTTGGCTTGATCATTTATCATTATTATTTTTTTATTTTATGCTGTGATGTGGTCGCAGTTAGGTCCGGATATAAACACCTTATGTTTGAAATATAATATTCGTATAATGGAAGCAGGATCCTAAATTTTAGATTCAAGGAGCAAAGCAGAGAGAGGGAAGCTATAAGGTCATCGACTAATACGTGCTTAGCAATTGATTCAAGGTTATTAATGCCAAGCGGATGTGTAAATGATCAACTCAAAGATACTAGATCATAGAAATCATGATTCTGATTAGTCGTTTTGTTACGTGATATGAGTTAGCAGCTATAAGACATAATAAGTTCAGATTACGATGATCGACAGTAATAGTAGTAGTGAAATAGATGATTTGATTAAACATATAATTAGAAGAAAACACATACCTTCTTGAACTTTTAATAGACGAACACACTCTTCCCCCTCTTCCTCCTCCTCTACATCATCATCATCATCATCATCATCATCATCATCATCATCATCATTATCCGTATCATCATTACCATCATCCACATCATCATCCCCATCATTACTAACAGTTGATGTAACTTGGGATAATTTATTTTTACAATAAGATGAAGTAGTTATATTATCATTGCATAGATTTGATTGTTGATTAAAATATCTTTTAATTAATTGATCTATTGAATAAAATGGTTCATAATCAATTGATCCATGTGCATCAATTAAATCAGGATAAGCAATGATTTGAAATGGTAATAAAGGTTTTACTCTTTGAGCATAATAATAATAATAATATTCCAAAGTAGTATTGTCTTTGTTAGGAGGATGTATGTTAAGATTATCATTAGAATAGTTACCTATTATATAGATATTCAAAAGATAAGATTGTTATCTAAATGTTGTAAACAGTTTATGAAAACAAAATGAAATGAGAAATTTATGATGTAGAATTATAATTTATGTGTGATTAGATAGTGGGGTAAAGATTGGATTTCAACATGTTCCATAAAGGATTATATTGTAGTACTTTGATTTTAGAAAAAAAGTATCACACTACTCTCAATACTAGGAACAGTTTTCAACAGGGTGTTACTGAACCAGATGAAAGATGCAGTAAACGACTAACTTGGAGATTAACAAGTTGGATTCCGTAAGAATAAGTTGTACACAGACCAAATTGCAATATAACGAATCATCGTCGAACAATAACTTGAGTGGAACTCATCATTATACATCGACATCATTGACTAAGAAAAGGCATTTGACAGTGTAGATAGGTGAATATTATGAAAATTTCTTCGATGCTATCAAGTTCCTGAGAAAATTGTCAACATTATGCATAACTCATAGGACGGAATACATTGCAAAGTCGTGCATGAAGGATAGCTGACAGATGCATTTCAAGTAAGAACCAGAGTCAGACAAGGCTGTCTACTTTCCCCCTTCTTTCTTCTGGTGGTCGACTGGGTCACGAAGACCTCAACATCCGAGGGAAAACACAGAATACAATGGACAGCTTGGAACTAATTAGACGATTTGGACATCTCAGATGACCTAGCCCTCCTATCCCATACACACGAACATATGCAGATGAACATGGAGGATCTGATGTAGACGTATAGGCAAGGATTGACAATGAAAGGACAGTTGAAGAACACATGGAACTCAAAACAACTGTCAACTAACATCAAAGTGAAAATATTTAGTACAAACATCGAAACAGTCCTACTGTATGGAGCTAAGATGTGGAGAACGACCACAACCATCATAAAAAAATAAACATATCTATAAACAACTGTCTACTCAAGATACTCAACAACCTACTGTTGGAGAGAACGAATGAACCTCTAGCTGAGGAGGAAATTAGGAAAAGACGTTGTAAGTGGATAGGACATACATTTAGGAAATGATCAAACTATATAACAAAACAAGCCCTAACTTGGAATCCTTCAGGAAAGCGGAAAAGAGTAAAGCCAAAGAACACATTATGTCTGGAGATAGAGGTAGAAATGAAAAAGATGAATAACAGCTGGAAAGGATTGCCCAAGACTGGGTTGGATGGAGAGGGTTGAAGGGCGGCCTATGCTCCTTCACGAGGAGTAACAGGTGTAGCCGATTGGCGCTAGTAGATAACTGACAATAACTTCAAAATCTTGATTTTAAGGATTAATTGAATAAGGTAAAATATTTAAAGAAAACTAAGCTAAAAAAGGATCTGGGATCAGATAACAATGAACTTAACAACAGATTATATAATCATTCTTCAAAAATAGTAACTAAGGTAAGGGTGATAGACATATAAACTGATGATGGATAGAATTCAATATTGATCATCTATCTTATGTAAAGATTTTCTAGTTTAAATAAATAATGGTTTGTATTTAGGACTATTTAAGGATAAGTATTATAGTACATAGGTAACAGATAAAATCCTCCAGTAGTAATAATAATAATAATAATGAATACTGTCAGTTGTTAAATGGATTATATTCAGTGAGCTATCTGCCAATCACAGTTGTATATAATCAACCTAGGGCATGACATAAATGTTATGTAGCAAGTTAATACACATCATAATAACATGATGAAATGAAAGTAACAAGAGTGATAATAATAATAATAATAGTAATAATAATAATAAAGGAATCAATATAATGTAGTACCAATGCGAAAGTGTAACAATGAACATTGAGAATCTCATATGAATGAACGTAAAGAACATAACAATTCGAAGAACATCAAGCATGAATTTAGTATAACCGATTTGTTTAAGATTTATGACCTCATCAATCGATCTATTATCATTGATCAGTACTCTATCTATAAACTCAACGTTCCTGAATTGGTCACTTAAATATATGTTATCAGTGTTTTGAGGTCATCCATACTGAAAAGCATACACTCTAAATGTAACTCTACAGACTATCATTCACGGTCATAGAGTGATAAAGAGCCAATTGCTGCTCAGTGTGCTAGCGTTTTGCTTGGTAGACGGACATTCCACCTACTCCACAAGTGATGCAATCGAAGAATTAGTCCAGTAAGATGTTTGTTCAGGATCTTGTATGATGTGCTGTATGTGTGTGAGTTCGTCAATCAGACATATGCGACATAGAACCTGGGTATAAATATGCATCAGTTCAAGCCATTACACTCCATATTAGCGTATAACCAAATGAAACTTCCAGGATAAATCCTAAGGTAGCAGAATGATTAACGGAAGATTAAGTATAGACGATCTGATTTGAGAAGAATAAATTTATGGAATAAAAGTTCATTAGATAATTTTAAAACTCTGGATACAATTGAAGGGAAAAATTGAGTGAATATGTGCCACTGCTAATGATTGTTAGCCAATCCATGTGGTGCCTGCAACCACTGGTGGTAATTATCATATAAATCCCAACCGAGGAGTCTTTATGGACCGATACCACCTTTCAGTTTGGCTTCCTTCATCTTTCTTCAAACATAATCCTATACTAGCCAAAATCTGACAAAATGTGTGTCTACTGTTAAGACACGTTAAACTAGGTTGAAACACACATCTTGTACTTCATTTTATTTATAATTTCTTCAACTCCCTTCTATCTATTGCTCCACAAAACTGAATAAATCCAATGTTATATGATGAAATACTAAAGGTCTCCAAGATGATATAATATCGATCCATAATCATAATCAAAAGGTATATCAGCGGAAAACAACTCACATTCATAAGGCCAATTGACAGAATTCATCATATCCAATGGTATTTCAACTTGTTCTTTCATTACTCTATTTGGTATTTCCTGTTGAAATATACAAAGTTAATAATTATTGGAGTAATTATAAAAGAAACAAGTTATTGAATGTTTAACGATATAGGAGGTAATCAGAAAAAGAAATGCAATGAGATATTCATCCAATATCAATACTCAGTTGAGAGATAAGGTTGTAGTTGAATGTAGTCATCAGGAAACCATGGCATGACCTAAGTTTTGTGCTAGTTAGTACTCGTCATCAAGGTCTACACCTGTATTTCTCAGAGAATCGGTACTCTCTGGTAGATTCATATTCATAGATGTTATTATTGAGCTGTTCCGATCGTGACTAACCTCCAATAGGACTGAGATATTTACAATTAATTGATCACTGTGAAGTGACCAACGTTGTGTATGTACACCTTTCTGATGAGTGCCAACCAGCCAAAAACATATATCTAGCCAGTGTTTACTATTGACTACTTTCAATAACCTAACATCTTGGCATAGTACACATGATGTCAGGTCACTTAGACAAGTGGTCACATTGTAATGTGATTGATAGAATTCAATCATCACTAATTAGGACTATAGAAATATGATGAATGATTCAATAAGGCGAATATTGAAAAGGTTGAAACTTTTGTGCTGATGATATTGTTCCGAAGAACGATGAAAGCTCCACGACCAAACCATCCAGCGCAAAGAACAAAATTCCATTAAAACCATCTATCTGAGCTACAAATCCTATCTACCATCTCAAGTTTGTAAACATGGGTATAGAAAAAAACACCGCTTACATTGGGTAGATCAAACCATTCAGGAAAAAATTTTAAATGACTTGAAATTAATTCACTAAATGTGCATCGTTGACTAGTTGTTGTGGTATCCTCGTGTCCAATTAAATTAGCACCATCATCATCATTTTCATCATCTTCAACATCATCATTGTCATCTTCGTCTTCCATTTCTTCTTCGTCATTGTCATCAACACCATCACCATCAACATTCTGAGTATTCTGTTCAATTATATCGAATATTTCTGATGATGTTAATGATGTATTAGATGAACTGATCAGTTGATATGAAATAGGTTTGTCACCGATAACAGGTAATTTATCTCTTTGTGTACCGTTGAAATCCTCTTGCTTATCAGGTTGATTGGAATTCTTATCTTCTCCTCTTCCTAGAATCTTCAATTTCTGTATACGACAGAATTTATTCAAATGTTGTGTATTTGCTAATTCTGTACAAGACTGACTGATGAATGTGTCTATTGAGGAATTGTATGTCTGGTTATTTGTATACAGATCGTTTATTGATTTACTATGAAGACTCTTGGAATGTAGATTAGTGATTTTAGGTACGTTTTTACGCTAGAAATACAAATGTATATAGTATTGTGAATTGTTTATTATCACAGAGAAATAAATATAATCAATGTAAAATGAGTACTTCTTATACAAGTTTCGGTCATGTCAATGTCCTACTATTTCCTGTCCAATTCTGATACCGATAAATAAACTTCTTATTTGTGAACCTAGCCAA